>OU342594.1:10530000-11807500 GCA_910589645.1 Tinea semifulvella
TGTGGACAGGTTTTTAAAATTATTTTTACTGTAGATTAAACAGATTAGGCCATGTGTGTTAGGTTACGTCATCGTCACGACCGTGTCCCTTCTGGGGTGAACAGAAAACTGGATTATTTTTATTTTTTAAAGAAGCGGATTCACATTTGACCAACTTTACTAAAGGCCTGACAAAGGATTACAAGTGGCAAACTCGAAAATAATCACAAATAATTATTATGTCTCGACCAGGAATCGAACCCGGATCCTCAGAGTCTGAATCCACGGACTCAACCGACTACGGAGGCAGGTAACGTCATGTTATACTTATTCTCCATTTACAATTATTTTTGCACCTACTCCTAAATTTATATAAAATAATAAAATAAATTAATAACTATCAATGTCAAACAATTTTTAAGCTAAACAGTAGCAGCATCCTTTATTTATTTATTTATTTAGGGACAACCAGTGGTCGGTTACATTATTACTTGCTTAAAAACTAGGACATTGAATCGACGATAAATGTACCACCTTTAGGTGCCACAACATGCACAAAATACAATGGATAATTAAAATAAAAATAAAATCAAATTAAATTAGAATTAACCCAATAATTTTGTCAGTCACAATATTTAAGTATGTATATGTAAACTTTACATATTCTGTAACTAGAGATAAATGGGTATTTGAAATAGCAGCCCTGAAAGCTAACAAAGTTTACGATTGTACAAGAACAATGGCGTATTCCATTAGTAATTTTGTTTTATGGTTTTAAGGAATTTCGCAAACTGACATGTTTGTGAATGTCTTTGAAACTTTCCCATTGTCTTGTAAACCATACAAATTTTTCGTCGGTATCACCTTCGAAGTTTTATTCGATCTTAACGAATACAAAAATCTAAGGCTACGCTTACAATTATTTATTTTGTAACATACACTGTTCATTTTGTTCACAAAGCATATTTTAATATGCGCGTTGCCCTCTTAAGTATTTATAAAATATAATAAGCGTTGCCATCCAAGCGTCAACAGGTGATCCTCTGAGTAGGGAATATGTTATTCAGAGGATCAGTGTTGCCATCCAACGAGGCAACGTCGCCGGAGTCCTCTGAACATTGGGTTCATCTTCTCCTGGATTCGATGACATGTAGATTATAATCAAGATATTTGTAAGTATTTAGTTTTTATATTAATTAGGTTTATCTTTTAGTTTATTTGATTTAAGGTTTTGTTTAGTTTATTTTTAATTTTATTTATGGTATTTAATTTGATTATTTTAAAACAAATATATATTTTTATAAATATTATCTGTAAAAAATAATATCTGTTTTTTTATTAAATATAATAATTTAAACATTGAAAGATTTTTTTTTTCGTTTTTTTTTCGTTTTTTTTTTTTTTTTTTTTTTTTTAATACTAGGGTGACATGTGACCTTGCGCTCACCTGATGGTAAGTGGCACGCAAGGTCCATGAATAGTGTTGACCAAAGCAAGACCAAGATCTTGGTCTTGGTCTTGCGCAAGAGTCTCGCAAGACTTCTGCAAGACTCTTACTCTGACTCAATATACAATTTATTTTTCAATTGTACTAAGGAAATCTCTCTCCGCGATGTCTATCAAACTTGAGAAATATCACAAATAAATTAAATAATTTATTGTATCTCTACCAGGAATCAAACCCTATAACTCAAAGTATAAATACACGGAATTAACCGCTAGACCTCGGAGGCATTATTAATCATATACATACCTAACAATAAATACCTAAAATAAAATAATCTTAACATTTTTCAAAGAAAACAATTAAAATTGAACTTTTTTAACAAACAATAAATAAACATAATATCTGTAATAGACTAAAACAACTATGAGAAGAAGAAGACAAATTTCTAAGCATTCCATGGATTAACCGTGCGGGTGCCGGGTCCGTCGTGTGTGGGTAAGAGATGAGAAGAATGGTGTCTCGGGCTTGCGACCGCCAATAGACTGGTTTAAGAAAAGGAGGCCTCCTTTTTTTTTTATTGCGCGATAATACGCTCACCATCCACCATCCTACTTCTCTCCCTACCCAACCAAATACTGTATGATTCCGTTAATGCCGTCTTGGAAGCTCGTTCCATAAATGTATTGACGGCAGACCTACTGGAACTCCTCTCGCACCAACTTCCACTGCGTAAAGCTGAGTCTTGAACCCATTCCTGATCATTTCTTCTGTGAGATCATAATATTTATTCGACTTTATGTTGTGGTCTTTTGGAATATTTGATTCCCACGGAACGGTAAGTTCAATAAGAATAACTTTTTTCAAGTTCCGAGAAAACACTAAGATGTCTAGCTGATACAGCTAGTTCATCTGGGATCCTATAATGGTGTTCAAATGTATCCATGAGATTTTTCGAGTCTGATGCGGCGCCAAGGATCGAGGTGGGCTTGCATTTAGTTTTCGTGCTTTGCCCTTCCTTTACAAATGTTGTCAAAGTTTTATTTGTAGTCAGTCCCTTTCTGGCTCTTGCAATAGAAAGACTTACTGCTTCACGGATAACACCTAGGACTTTGTCATGTCAGCGTGAGTAATAGCCCTTTTCTAGGGGAGTAACGCACCCTACAAGTGTGTGTCTAGCAGTTCCTATGGCAGCACCACACAATGTACAGTTCTTTTCCGTAGCTTTTCCCGACCTTACCAGATTACTCTGGTCCGGGAGGGACATTTGAAAAGCATTTAGGTAGAACTTTAGCAACGCCGGAGACCAATCGTACATTAGTGTGCGCCACTTTAGGGCTGGAGGGATGCAAAAATCGCATAAGTACTACTATGAATCACGTAATTAAAATATATTTCCCTAAAGTACCGGGAAATAGATTTATTTACCCAGTTCAATTTTACTGAACTGAGAACATGCAATTCCCGGTACTTTCGAGATCATGATTTCCCGGTTCTGAACCCTAATTGGAACCTGTCTGGCCAGAGCGTGGCGAGTGTAGACCAAATTCTCCAGAAATGTAGTCTGTTCCCTAAAGTACCGGGAAATAGATTTATTTACCCAGTTCAATTTTACTGAACTGAGAACATGCAATTCCCGGTACTTTCGAGATCATGATTTCCCGGTTCTGAACCCTAATTGGAACCTGTCTGGCCAGAGCGTGGCGAGTGTAGACCAAATTCTCCAGAAATGTAGTCTGGAAGGCTCGTCTGTATTAGTAGAAGACAGACTCCTAGACATCTTGGGGCTGTGATGATATTGATGATGAAACATTGGAAAAAAAACAACCCGCAAATATTTTTAGAGATCTCACACAGAACGACCATTTTTTATCAAATATTCGTTGGGTAATAACTGCCTCCGTGGTCTAGCGGTTAAGTTCGTGGATTTAGACTCGGAGGTACCGGGTTCGATTCCTGGTCGGGACACAAAAATATTTATTAATGTAAATAAATACATTTAAATAATATTTAATTTATCGCGCCGGGGACATCGACGAGCTTGCCACTTGTCATTATTGGCCTATAGTAAAATTGGCTAAATGTGAATCCGCTTATTTATAAGCGTGGTTTCTGACCACCCCGAAAGGGAAACGGTCGTGATGATACTTTATTCATTGGGTTGTTATAACCAGCTGGTAAAGCAAAATCCAGCTACATTAAACAGTTTATGAAAATAAATTGCGTGGGTCGCTTACGAATGAAGAACTTCCTTGCGGATGCAAGTACCTACGGCTAGGGGCCCCTAATCAGTATTCAGCTGATCGCTTGTCATTACCATAGTACTGCATAACGGTGCATATTTATAGCTAAGTATTTACCTACATTAATCTTTATGGTGCAATAACGGTTTGATGCCCGGTCGAAGAAACTAAGTTGATTAATTAAAGTTTAGTAGGTTTAAGAGGGTGCTTTGTATCCTTGATGTCATATCGCAATTTAATTTAATTTATTTTAATATATCTGGGCAGTGTTTTCACTGCGGATGGGAAGTATTTTTTTAAAGCAAATTTATGTCTCTTTTTCATGTCCTCACTATCCTCAATTGCAGCAACATTATATTTCACTTCCCTCATCATGTAAGTAGTTTTATTTTTTATATTATTGTTTATTTATGATGTAATTTATGTTTATATATATTTATGTATTTGTATATGTATTAGTATGTAATATTGTTATGTATGTATTAAGATACAGAAATATACTGTTAAGAATAACTAAATTAATGATTGCACCTACCATCTATACTGTCTAAATGTCCTAAAGGTTTGGCTGTAAAAGAATGCCTAGCGGCATTAAGTCCGCCTTTGTACATAGTGCAATAAAGTTTTTAAATAAATAAATATGATAGGGATGTTGAAAGAAGAGTGGACGCGGGAAATAGTTTCAATGGTGCCCTGGGGACACTGATCGCCAGTCGGAATGTCAGTGACAAAGCTCGGCTCGCCATACACAATGCCATGCTGGTAACAACACTTATGTATGGAAGCGAGACGTGGATATGTCAAAATACGCATGAGAGTAGAGTTAATGCAGTAGAAATGAGATCGTGGCGTCGGATATGCGGCGACACTTTGACGGACCGCATACGTAATGACGAAATACGAAAAAGGGTAGGTATGAAAGAAGCATAGGGACAAAAATAAGGAAAGGCATGCTCCGATGGTTCGGGCATGTTGAAAGTATGAATAAAGAGAGATTGACGAACCGAAATAATGCGAAAGTTGTGGGTAAAAGAGGCCCTGGCAGACCTAGGCTCACATATTACGACCAAATTAATAAAACAATAGCTGAAGGGGCGTTGAAAAGCCATCGAAACAAAAGGGCATGTATGAAGAGGTTGATGAATGTCGAAGAAGCGAAAGAGGTATGTCGTGACCGTGACAAGTGGCGCTCAATTGTCTCTGCCTACCCCGCAAGGGATTTGGCGTGAAGATATGAGTATGTATGTTATTTTAATGCCAAAAATAACAATGGCGAAAAAGAGATTGCCCAAAACCAGACCCAGTTTCGTTGCAGGGCGCCTCAACAAAATATAATTATATATTTGTCATTTCATAGTTTATTTGTCATAGATATACAGCACTTTACTTAACGTGTCTAGGAAAGATACACTTAAGGATTTGCCATTACATAGGTTTAAAATACATTAAAAAAAGATATTATTGGATAAATGCTACTTATTACACGATCGAAGAATTCCTAAATGACAAGGCAATTATATACAAATTTGATAGGACATTAATTTTTAAATATATATTATGTAGGTATTTTAGTTAGAAATAAGTTAGACTATTTAGAGTTTAAGTTAGAAGAATCTTTAAGTTTTATAATTATGTTTTAAATATTTCTCTTTTAAAATTGTTTTCATGCATTGCTTGAGTTTTTTTATATCTAATTTGTACATATTTGCATGCCTATAATCATGCATGGCTTTTCTTATTGTGTAACAAATAATAAAATTAATTTATAATAAATTTAAATTAATTTCGTGGCTGCATAAAGGCCGTGTCAACTTACAATCTAAATAATTATAATTTAGTGTCAAATTATAAAAAAAAAAAAAAATTCGTGGCTGTATAAAGGCTGTGTCAACTTATAATCTAAAATAATTATAATATAATGTCTAATTATAATGAAATTTTTAACGTGCTCTCCGAGGCAAGGGAACAGTGGTGTTGTAAATCTATGACAAATGTACGTAAGAAAAGTATATTTCTATGTATGATTTTAAGGAAAGCATTCTTACAACCGAGCCACCTCTCTATTATTAACATTATATTATTACTATTAAGAATTTAGTGAAAATTGTACCTTTAATTATCAACTAAAATACTTACTATTTGAATGTTCACAATAAAATAAAATATACAAATAAATACCTAAAATATAAAATAACACGGAAATTCGTAGTATACTCACACTATAACATATAACTTTTAAGGTAAAACATAATTTTCCTAAAATGGAAGATAGATTTGAATAACAAATATTACGATTTGTAGAGCCTTAAATGGTAAACCCATACGAATAATTGTGTTTTACAATAACAAAATTTAACTTAATCTCCTCACCTTAACATATTTTATTTTATTAGTATTATATAATATGTATTTTATTGTATTTATTATTCGTATTTATTACATAAGTTCATTATGATCCTATTTATCCCATAGTTTATTAATTATTTTATTATTATTTTTTTCTTATTTTTATATTTTTTTATATATCATTTTATTTTTCTGACTCTGCACCCATAATATTCATTCTATCACTCTCCCAAAGGTCAGCTGGTAGAGAATACCTTTATGGTATTAAGCTCGCCTATGTACATCTTTTTATATTTTATATTTTGTGTGCAATAAAGGATTTTATTATTATTATTATTATTACATTACAATATTTAGTACCGACTTTTTTTTTATTTATTTAAGGACATGGTACGTACCGACTTTTAAATAATATATTAGGTATATAATATAGCTACAAAAGAGATTGCCCACAACCAGACCCCAACTTTATGCAGCGTGGCTCAACTAAATACAAATCAATAATCATAACAATTAATTTTGTTTTTTTTTTTTAAATTTAATTACAACATCTCTTTTACCCCAGTATTAAAAATAATTTAATTAAATAGTCAATTGGTTAAAATTTATGTATGAAATAGTTACAAAGCACTATTTATACAATTAGGTTCTTTATTATGACCAGGTACTTTATTATAGATAAAACACAAGATTTCAAATCGGCGGGATCGAAACTATAAAATTTTTAATTTAAAAAAATATTTTTGTCAATGGTTGTTATGCTAGAGTGAAATAAATAAAATTAATTACAGATTATAAAAGCGCAATATATTAACTATCAAATAAAAAAGAAACCATTATGTTACGAGAACATATTATTGGTCCAATTTCTTTAAGAAAAACTGGCATTCTCATTTATTGCTTTTGATATAAGATATATCATCGTAAATATCTGAATAAAAATCATAATTAAATTTCTCAAAAATTCTAATTTCGATCCTTTTTGTGCAACTGCGTCCATTTAAAAACTGTCTACAGACCCTTAAGAAAGAAAAACTTACCGGTTAAAATCTATACTCCCGCGCCACCTTCCTTGCGCGATACCGAACACAGACTAGCTGCCTCGAGATTGGCCAGCCAATACTGTGCACAATGGCCATGACCTTATCACGGGTTTCGGCGTTACCCATAGCGTAAAATTAGATTAATAATCAAATGATTAATTAATTGATTAAATACACTATTAAAGCACATTTTACAGATAATACTCGTACATTTAAATTAAATAGATAAAAGAGGCTGCCTCTGTGGTCTAGCGGTTAATAATAAACTTAGTTAATAAAAATAGTAGGTAAGTGCTTACATAACTCAATTTGTAATTGCTAATAGTAAAAAGTAAGAAAACCTATTAAGTAGAAAGAAAGCTAAAATTCTATATGTTTATAGTAAAGAGTTTGTACAGAAATATGTAAATAAATACATTTTAATAATATTTAATTTATTTGTGATATTTCTCAAGTTTGGTACGCTGGAGACATCGACGAGCTTGCCACTTGTCATGATTGGCCTATAGTAAAGTTGGCTAAATGTGAATCCGCTTATTTATAAGCGTGGTTTCTGACCACCCCGAAAGGGAAACGGTCGTGACGATACTTTACTCTGTATTTATTTACATTAATATATATTTTTGTGTCCCGACCAGGAATCGAACTCAGTACCTCCGAGTCTGAATCCATAGACTTAACCGCTAAACCATGAAGGCGGTTAAAATTAAATTAGAAGTTAACTGCTTTACCTATCATAGGCGACCACCATATTACCACAGTAGCCTTTATGGCATTTCAAAAATATTAATACTATAAAAATGATAATTCTCTTTTGTTTGTATGACCTACTTTAACCCACAGTTCTGATCCTTGCCTTATAACACTCTCCAGGCAGGACAAATGTTCTTTTTCCATTTTATTATGTGTAGTTACGAGATTCCGGTGGAAATGTATGGCGATAAATAAAGAATAAAAAATATTTATACAAAAACTAAATATTATTCAAAAAACTAAAACTGAAACAATTTAATAAAATTTAGACTCGGAGGTACCGGGTTCGATTCCGGTCGGGACACAATAATATTTATTAATTTAAATTATTAAAATCTAATTTTTCTCGAAGAAGAATTTCTCGAGTTTGGTACGCTGGAGACATCGACGAGCTTACCACTTGTCATGATTGGCCTATAGTAAAGTTGGCTAAATGTGAATCCGCTTCTTCAAAAGCGTGCTATCTGACCACCCCCCAATAATAACTCGATCTTGCGACCTTTGGATGTTTGGTCTGCTTTACATACGTTATAATTTATACATATTGAGGTATATTATGGGATATACATTTATTACAATTAAAAGCCAACTCTATCTATCAGTAAATAATCTAAGAATAAACTATATTAAAGGAAAATATTAACCCAGTTTTCTTGACATTTGTTATTCAAAGTTAATATTCAGAAATACAGCATAAACTATTAACGAGCATCTGGAAGACAGAGGTCTATTACATTAAATATACTAACATGTACATAACAACTAAGCCACCAGTACATTGACGGCTTTCAACAAACTTTATTTTTAAAGCTGAAAGAAACACAGCAATGTACAGCTGATTATTTGGTTAGTAGCAAAGATCAGTGTATCCAAGTCTAACTTGTGAAAGATCAATAAAACTGACAATATTCCAGTGACAGCTGGCGCGAATCTGGGAAAAGTTTTGCGCATGTGCGAACCAGTGTTGCTAGCTATGGATTATAAAAAACCTTACTTTTCTCAGAATATGGTCTCGGTCTCCAGCATGTCCATTCACGAGGTTCACAGCTAACCTCGTACTGACCGCCTCCGTGGTCTAGTGGTAACAAACGTTGCCATGAACTCGGGAGGTCGTGGCAAGTTGTACATTGTATAATTTGTCTCGGTCTGGGTGTTTATATGTATAATATGTACATATTTACAAAAAAAATAAATATATAATATGTAGTTTATCAACCATCTAGTTTCAGTAACACAAGCCTCGTAGCTTAACACGGAAATTAGATGGCGCTGTGTGACTTGTCTGGAAATATTTATTTATTTATTTATTTACTGTGCGATGCGCTTTCATCCACCATCATTGCTGCGTTAGTCTTTTTAGCAATGTATCTAGTTATTTTAGATACATTATTTATTGCACTTAAAATAAAAACATTCAATGTACACATAGGCGAGCTTAATGTCTAGGTATTATCTAATAGTTAACCTTTGGGAGAGTGAGAAAATAGTTTAGTTTCATGTGTATCAAAAAAGTAAAAAAAAAAGAATTAACTAACTTAACCTAACCTATCTACTATTAGGTTAACAGAGGTTGACCATAATAATATGTTGAGCAATTAGCTTTATGGATCTGAGCCCAATACGTTTGCATGCAGAATTAGTGTTGCCAGAAGCAAGACCAAAACGTAGCCAGTCTTGTCTCGTAGGACTCTTGACTGCCAAAAAATATAATATCATTACAGCCCCTACAACAAAGCGACCTAGACCTCCACTGTTAAAGATGGGCCTTCCAGAACATATATCTGTAGAATTTGGCCTACACTCGCCACGCTAGCCAGAAGGGTTAGCGATGATCTGATGTTTTTTCTTCTGACGATTTTTAATGACGATTTATTAACGATTCCACAAGTATTCCGATGGCTTAACATGCTCTCCAAAGCACGGGTGTTGTAAATCTATGACAAATGTACGTTCTTACAACCGAGACACCACCGCGCATATATTAATGGGAATGTATGACAGTAAATAAAGAATAAAAAATATTTATACAAAAACTAAATATTATTCAAAAAACTAAAACTGAAACAATTTAATAAAATTTAGACTCGGAGGTTTATATATATATATATTAGTTTCTAATAAGGGAACCTTGTGAGACTCTTGTCTAGTGTCTGTCCGCAAACTACTATCTCTGGTCTGATTTAATTGAAATTTGGAATGGTAGACCTTGTTGAGCAACATGTATCAAAAAATGTTTTAACAAACATATCGTATACGAGTATACCTCTTTACACGATATTTTATTTATCAATACGAATAATTGTGTCAGAGAAAAATAATAATAATAAGCAATATTAGGAAAATGTCTGAGCAAGACCCTTGCGAATCTCTTGCGCTAAGGATAATACCAAGACTAGGGTTAATTATAATAAAATATCGGTGGTCTTGGCATTGGACTTTTTTCCGAAAGATTAAGACCAAGATTAGACAACACTATGCAGAATGTATGCGTGTCATTTGTGTGCAATCACCGTAACAGCGACTGAAGCAATGTGAAGGTGTATATTTAAACAAAATGCGAAAATAAATGCCTAGTTGTGCATTCAACCAATTATTACGACAGTCACGTCAAAACAATAAAACGTATCTTCTAAACGTCTGTCTACATGCGTCATTAATTATTACTAATATTATAAATGTTAAAAAAACTTTGTATGTATGTATGTATGAATATTTGTTTGTCCGTTCTTTGCACCGATTTTGGTAAAATTTGGATTGTATTACCCTAGGAATCCCGAAAGGACATGTGTAGATTATAACAACATCATCATATAATCACGACATGTAAACCCATGACCATATATCTGTCTGTCCGTTTGATTCGCCATCACGCTTATACTACTAGAGCAATTTTAATGAATTTGGTTAGATGAATTTGGATTCAGCTAGGATGGGCGGCATTCGGAAAACTTCAGCACATCCTCTTATCGTCCATAACACAATATTAAAGACAAAAGCCTTCTACACTGGTAGTGCCCGTGATGTCGTATAGGGCAGAGACGTGGACACTAACAGTGGGTCTGGTACACCAATTCAAGGTTTTATGCTTGGTGTTTATCTGAAGGATAGAATTGGAAATGTTGATATTGATAAGAGGACCAAAATTACTGACATTCAAAATTAGCAAGCTGAGGTGGCAATCGGCCGGACACATCTGTTGTAGAACCGACGACCGAATGAGTCAAACGGGTTCTAGAGTAAAGACCACGTACTGAAATACGCAGAGTTAGACGACCCCCTTCCAGATGACGAATGACCTACAGAAGGTCGTTGAATGAGGGTTGTAAATAACGGCGTCTAGTGGCAAGCCTTGAGAGAAGCTTACATCACTGGAGAGACACAGGCTGATGTTCTTTGGAATCCAAAAATAGACACGGGGTATATGACTTAACTATCTCATTGAGCATAGAGCCAATTGAAAGATTTATGTGCAGACTATTTAACTAACTGTCTCTGTGGTCTAGCGGTTAAGTCCGTGGATTTAAACTCGGAGGTACCGGGTTCATACCTGGTCGGGAAACGTACGTTTTTTTCATTCATTACAACCCCTAGAAGAGAGCGTCCTAGACCTCCACTGTTGAAGATGGGCCTTCCAGAACATATATCTGGAGTATTTGGCCTACGCTCGCCACGCTAGCCAAACGGGTTGGCGAGGATCCAATGTTAATTTTTATTGGCAATTTATTAACGATTCCACAGGTTGGTATTAGTGGAACCGGGACCGACGGCTTAACGTGCTCTCCAAAGCACGGGAACGGTGGTCTAGTAAATCTATGACAAATGTACGTAAGAAAATTAGATTTCTCATTTATAAAATATTTGTTAATGTAAATAAATACATTTGATTAATATTTAATTTATTTGTGATATTTCTTGAGTTTGGTACGCTGGAGACATCGACGAGCTTGCCACTTGTCATGATTATATGACTTATAGTAAAGTTGGCTAAACGAGAAACCGCTTATTTATAAGCGTGGTTTCTGACCACCCTGAAAGGAAAACGTTCGTGATGATACTTTACTATACTTTAAAAATCTTTTGATGACCCTTTGTTGACGTTGAGTATAAGCAAAGCAGGCTGAAATAATATTTATTATATTATATGAAACGTGGTTGCGTTACGGACGTTTAATAATCAGATAACTTTGTAAAAAGAGCGGTAGTGGCTGAAAAAATAATACTCCTCTTACGTATATTTGTCATATATGAGTACTTACAACACCACCGCTCCCGTGCCTCGAAGAGCAGTTCCACTAATATCTGCAACAAATAAAATGTGTTAGATGTGTTTCTTACTTGGTAAAATATATAAATTGAAGCTTAAAATATTTTTTGCCAAATATTTCGCCTCTCTTTGGAGCGGCGTCATCAGTGACAGTGACTGAAGGTCTTTGTCATAAATTTTGAAAAAAGTAATTTTATTTCTTTTAGCAATGGTAAAGGCAATGCACTATATAGTTTTGTATTTATTTTTTAGAAAAATATCATCATCACCTCGCGCATCATGGAAAACATCATCAGTATGTTATGTCCATTGTTGGTTCGATATTATTAAATTTACAAAACAAGATAGACAAAACCTAATGCATTACATTCAGACCAGGGCTATAGTATGCACCAAGCTGCCATATAAAAGAGCTTTCCCATGTTTTTAAATCAATAGACCGAATAGTTTTAGGAAAACTCTTTAATACTCTTACTGTGAATGTACAATTTACAGGTAAAATATTATTAATTTAAGAATCTACTGAATGTCTGTGTCCATTCATGCGAGTACGAAGGGGTGTCGTAGTCTCTCCCACATAAAAACTGTTACAAAATCTGCACTCCAGCATATATACGCAATGAGAAGTAGTACATTGTGCGAAATTTTGAATTTTGATGACAACAGGGTTATGATGAGTTTGTATATTGATATCGGAATTTATTATGGGATAATTCCACTAATATCAACTTTTGGAATCGGTAATAAATTGTCATTAAAATTGAAGGTCAATCTTCAACAGTGGAGGTCTAGGACTCTTTCTAGGGGTTGAAATGATGAACGTTGTATTAGAAATCCCTAAAATGTGGTAGTTTGCTAACCGCTGGCAACCCTACGCACGAAACTTCAAAATCATGATCCGCGAATATTTTTAACATCGAGTGATTTTTGTTTTCTTTTAATTTATGACTGAAAATGTGAATTTAATAATGAGAAAATCAATGCACAATATTGATGAGTATTTTTTGAACTTTTCTCTACATGTTTTTTGTTAGAAATGTTAGTATTTTTGTAAGATTGACGCTGTGTTCAATAATAATAATTATTATTTAATAATTAAGCCTAGAAATAGATTGTTGCTAGTTGAATTGTTGATTTTTGTCTTCCGTGTTGTAGTTACATATCTATAAAATATGAAAGTTGTTATTAATCATAAAAAACTTTAGACTTTTGTAAGATCTCGGTTGTGTTTGATAAGATTGAAGAAATCACTTTTACTGTTAAAGGTAGGTGAAGGTTTATATTTATTAATTAATGCAACAAACATATTTGAGTGTGAAAAAGCATCTTGTTAGGCCGGCATAGTGGTAGAGATCAAAGAGAATAGTAACTAAAAAAAAAAAATGAAAAATATACTTATTATAGGTATAGCTTATATATAGAAATAGTATTATATGTGGCGACGGCAATTTTATATTATTTATTTTATTGTAATTATTATTTTCTTTATTTATTTATTATTTTTTTGCAAGCATTAGCAATAGATTAGAATAGTTTTAGCTTAAAGTCTTATCAAAATTATTATTATTATTTTAAATTGTAAATATTATATATCTAGAGATTAAAGTTTTTAAATTTTTGTTTTATACTTCACGAATTATATAATACGTTAATTGTGAAATTTAGGTGAAATAAATAACTGTAGAATACTAGGGTAATACTGTAGAATACTAGGGTAGCTAGTGCAACTGGAGCCCAAAACACAAGACGAAAATTCCTGTTTTGGGCTCCAACGTGCAATACAATTTGAAATATGTAGTGTCAATTTTGTACACATCAAGTAATTTAATATCTTAAATATTTCACTATTGTATTTATAATTGTAACTAATTTCTACTGTATAAATCAATAATAATAATAATAATTATTATTATTATTATACCGAAATTCGAATTTTGAGTCAGCAGTGTATTTTCTTACTAGTTTACCATACGATACATAATCAGATACTAAAAGTTAGACAATATATATTATTTTTAAAGTGAGAACTTTATTGCGCGCGCTTGGTTTGGGACCTATTTCGTTGAACGTACGTCTGTACGTCAGAACATCGCTCAAGGGGAAACAGCGCGGCGCGGAAGGGGAAGAGATACATTACATTTATAATCGTACAATTTTAAAATCATTTACATTTATCATACCATGCATTCATTTACAGCCGCAACAACAGCTTAATTTATTTACATAAGGTAGGTAGATATTTATATTTAATATAGGTACCTATATTTTTGGTTATTTTTTGTTATTGTGTTGATGTTCCTATGACACTACCAGTTCTGCTCCTTGCACTCTCCAGGCAAGACAGATATTTTAGCGTTAAATATATATTGTGTACAATTTTAAATTATATTGACCTAACTAAATTTCGGTGGGAATGTACGGTGATACACTAAGAATAAAGAATAAAGAGACGGATGGTTGGTCGTCAATAACTGGCGTCAGTTGCTCCCATTGTTGGACCTCGCGTACCGCTTGCTATCAGGTGGGCGCGATGTCACATGTCGCGTTTAGTAACAAAAAAAAAACTAAATTATTGTCATCATCATCGTCAACCATCATTCGTCATCGTTGAATGGTATCAACTATTAATCGCAGGTTTCAGTAATTAACCCACGATGTTTCCATTCGACCTTCGACGAGCTACCATTTTGTATTTAAAAACTCGGGGACTGCCGCGGTAAAGCTATTGCATTTTTTTATCTACTTATGCAATTATAATTATTTATTTATTTTCTACGCAGCCAAAAAGCACGCTGTCTCACCTAGCATTGTGTCTAAAAGAGATAGAATCAGTTATGAGCAGTTAGCAGCTAGTCTACACGCATACGTTTAGTCGCACGCACACAAACACCGTGCCGAAGTCTGCCGAACTGAAACGACGTTAACGATGCACGGCTTTCAACGCCGCACCGCTTTGCCGGTCGGAGTGGGGGGTGTTAGGTTTATTTTCGTTACGGAATTTCTTGATTCGGTCGCCAGCTCAAAAAAAAAAATACCAATTAGTATGTACAAGATACGTAAAAGTTAACCGAATAAAATCCAATTTATTTAAACTAAATACATATTTATAATACGTTTGGTACGCTGGAGACATCGACGAGCTTGCCACTTGTCATGATTGGCCTATAGTAAAGTTGGCTAAATGTGAATCCGCTTATTTATAAGCGTGATTTCTGCCCACCCCGAATGGGAAACAGTCGTGATGATGGTTTACTTTTTTAAAATACCTATGAAATTAAAACTATTGTACAAAATAAACTAAGGGCTTACCACCAGGGAGGGTACCTAAACTAAGGGCTTACCACCAGGGAGGGTACCTAAAACGCTCGCCGCATTATATATATTATAATTTATTTAACCGGTTTAAAAAAAGGAGGTTGTCACTTGGACAGTATGTTTTTTTTGTATGTTTCTAGATTCTAACCTAGAACCACATTCGGGCGCTGTTACTGCAATAACGGCAAACAGGAGTAATGCTTGGTAGGTGGTATTTGCCAATCTGCCGGGGTGTGGAAGTATCCACTGTTCGTGCCAATAAATCCAGTAAAAAGTATTCACACGTTTCAGGATCAGACTGGAATTGTCGTTTATAGTGTTAGGGACGATGTCAGTCATTCTAGTCTGATTATCAATAAAAATAAAAAGATGTCCCAAATTCTAACCCAGGCCCATTACATATACAGGCCTGGAGGACTCAATTGTTGATTGTTGTAAATACGCCTGTAAAAAACGTAACTATAATGTTTATTGATACATTCAAAACGTACTTATGTTTTTATTCAGGTGCTTCATAACAAAACAAACTTAGCTTAAAATATTAATTTATATATGTTAAAACTTAATTGCACTATGTACAAGGGGCGGTCTTAAATCCGCTAGGCATTCTCTAGCAGTCAACCTCATTTAGAATAGAGAAGCGCAATTTCTGCAGCAACGATGTGTAGCCACTTTAATACTCAGAGATGTGATCGTAATTGCGTAGACAAAAGATGAACCGGATACAGGTATTGAGGAATTGGTCCATCTTGTTGAGCAACACCTCTGAGAGATCGACGCTATACACGTCACCATAGTCAAGGAGAGGAAGGAGTAAGCTTTGAGCATGGGTTATTTTAGCTTTTAACGGCAAAAAATTGTTCAGTTTATTGAGATTTAGTCACAGATCAGATATTGTAACAATTCAGATAACAATCTTAAAGATGTGACTTCACATAGCTGTTTTTGTATTTTATTTTTTTGTGATTTCACAATTTGGTAATTGTGGAGCTAAGGTGCTATAAGTAGGTATAGATCACGCATTGAAAGATGAGGTAGGTACAACACATTAAAAAATAATTTATTATGCATACGCTATTCCAAACATATAGACGCACGATAACTACCTAGATTTGTCTCCCTCCAGTTTGCATGGCCTTATTAACAAGAAAGAGATCGCGAAAACCCGAATAAATATCTGTATAATAAAAAATAAAAAATAATAATAATGAAATTCTTTATTGCACACAAAATATACAGTATAAAGTGTTGTACATAGGCGAGCATAATAACATAAAGGTATTCTCTACCAGTTAACCTTTGAGAGAGTGAGAGATGAATATTATGAGTGCAGAGTGTGAAAATATAAATAATATAGTAAAAACCAGAAACACTATGTACAATAAATGTGCACTTGTGTGTGTTTGTGTGTAATGTACATACACACATTAGACATATTTCTCCATGCGACCTGTATATTATACCAATATAGGTATTTTATGGGTAGGTAGCATTGGATTACAATATTTTAACCTCTCGGCAACAAAAGATGGTATCGACTCCGAAAATCATAAATAATCTAGCCTATTTCAAGAAAATTTAAATTTGGAATTGGAAATCTGGGCAACCAATCACAATGACAATGCGATCGCTCGATTCCCGCCAATTTAAAGCGAACCCATCCACATTCAAATTGCGCTGAAATTGCTAGTTGAAGCTGAAAATATTAGACTGGTATTTGGAATTATAGATCTTCAATTTATGAAGCGTACTTGAACGGACATTTTCTTTCAGCCTCTGTATTTCCACTATCCCATAACTTGGAGTCTGAAGTTTAAAAAAGCACCTAGTGAAGCCGGCGGTTAGGGACTGGTGTTAGTCAATTCCCGTTGCTAACAGTAATAGGCTTTGCGCGCCTATTATCATCAGGGCGCAAGGTCACATGTATAAAAAAAGACGAACTTTCTAGATTATGATCAATTTACATTGTTTTTAGCTTAAATGTCATCTTCATCATCTCTTCATCATCTCCACTGCTGGATGTAAGCCTCCTTCAAGGCTCGCCGCTGCTGCACGCAATCTTTTGCCACCATACAACCTCCACCAGCAACCCTTTTAGATTATCTGTTTTTCTGGCTGGGTGTCGTCCCAATTAGGCTTGTAAAGTTCGCAAATACACTAACGTTCCATAGAGCTGACGCTGAGTACAAAAAGAAGAAAAGCAAAAAAAGAAGCAAATCATTACAATATATTATTTGATTGTTTCAGACTGCATCATGCGCTACAAAAGACGTTCGTCGCAGGGCACTAGAACTACCAGACATTCAGACAAGAAATACACTATTCGTAAGTAGTTTAAATATTTTAAAAATAATTTAGCATAAGCATAAAGGAAAAACTGCGCCATAAATGTTAACAAACGAACCAAAGAACACGATATAGCTTTTAAAATTGGTAAGCAGAACTGGCCGGATACTTCGTCTGTCATAGAACCGATGAACCATGGAGTAGACAGGTTCAGGAGTGGAAAATACGTACGGGAAAAGCCATCTGGACAGACGGACTGAAGAAGGTCGCTCGTGGGGGCTACATGAGGATGGTAGGAGATCGTGGCGAGCCTTAGACTAGGCCTATATCCAGTAGTAGCGAGACAGGCTGATGATGTTGATAACGAAGAAGAACGAGTTTCCAAGAAAAAAATAACATAATCATACAGTATTTGGTTGAGAATAGAGAGAAACTAAACTAAACTAAAAATACTAAAGGGGGGTTCTTCCTCATATCTCAGACTCTATAATATACAATCCTAGACATCCACTTCTGAAGTCATATATAGTCATAAAGAGTAGAACATATTTCTGGGGAATTTAGTCCGTTCCATCATCACGACGCCCTCTAGTAGTAACTAGCGGACTATGCTTGGTGTCCTTCCTGTTAATGACGTTTCAGTTGAAAACAACGCTCTCTGTCGGAGAGAGTCGAAGCGCGGTCGCGGGTCGAAGCATATCGTTGCTCCCAAAATTAATTCGTAATTATTCGTTGTGATTATGCCCTGGACCTACAGTAGTTTCGGCTGTGAATCTTATCATCACCATCGATACTGCGACCCACCTGCTATCAAAACCACCAAGAAATTCGGTCATCAGTTCGAAACCCGGCTCTCCGAGGCACGGGAACGGTGGTGTTGTAAATCTATGACCAATATACGTAAGAAAAGTGTATGTCTCATTGGTACATGCCGGGGGGGTTTAAACCGACCTCTGTAGGATTTTATGAAAAAGCGTTCTTTTGGTTCTTACGTAGGTCGTGTCATTGGATGTGTAACTTAACCTAATAATCGAAGGTCAAATGTGAGCAAACTTAACACAATATTACATACTCGCTTAATAGAGAGACATTCAGGGGCGGCTCTAGCAAATTTATAGGTCGTGCGAAATTTTCACGTGCAAAAACCCCCAATTCTTATTTTTTTTTTATATAAAAAAGTTATAAAAATATATAAAATGAATACTACGTATACGAATATAAGTCCCGTCCGCGTGGAATATTGGCCAGAACGCTGGCTGCATTTCCCGGTTGAATTGCAATACTGATTGATCTTCGGGCCAAGAAAGCCCTTTTGTCACCGGAGAAGACGACAAGATTTAATGTTATGTCTTTTAAAAACTTTTTAATGCTTTAAGTCCAGGGTTTTACCGTAATCGGCACAAATAAGTCGTCTTCAAATATACATTTGCGCCGCTCGCCGGACTCTGCATTTTCAGCCGCGGTCCCCGTTTATTGCGCTGTCCCCCAACGAGGTTGTCGATGTGTCATACCATCGGGTCTTTTAGTTAAATATATAAGTATTAATCTGATATCGCTCTATCGCTATATAATCGCTCGAGTATGACTATACTCATTTTACCAAATGTCAAATCAAGGAAGAACAATTAAGCCAAGTTATACTTAGGTGAATGTCGGATCTTGAGATCGATTGATTAATACGTGACTATGCTAAATTCTACAGAAACATGTTTTAAAGGGCTCATTTTAAGCAGTGGAGTTTTGTTTACCTTATATAATACATATTTCCAACAACCAATAAATAAAATGGAGCAGAAACATGGCAACCGTCGGTGGGTTTGGTCCACAAGTTTAAGGTCGCTCAGCGAGCTCGCTGATGAGATATTCTCTATAGCTATAGAGAATATCTCTTAGTATTTCACTTAGAGTCCGAAACGTTGGCATGCGTCAGCAATTGTATAGCCTTCAAAATAAGTGAGCTGAAGTAACAATGGACCTGATACGTCTGTCGCAGAAACGATGACCGATGGAGTAGACTCCGCAAAAAACCACGATCTGGAAATCGCAGAGTGGGACGACCCCGCACCAGATGGACGGATGACCTGAAAAATGTCGCTGGTGGTGGCTGGATGTGGGTGTAAATTTGTGTTAATTGGCGAGCCTTATAGGAAGCCTACATTCAACAGTGGAAGGACATAGCCTGAAGATGATGAATAAAATGAATAAACAGTATATATATATATATATATATAGTTACTTGGGTTTATTTTTTGTACAGTCGACTGAACTTTTAATTTTACCCTAGTGCCATCCTTGAGCACTGTGGCGTGTATGTGAAGATAAGGTTCTTTATGGTTAAGAGGTAAATTTGGACAGACGCCAAACTGCAGCTTCTGTGACCGACATCCTGGCGCCAAATGTACAAAATTTACTTGTCTTCAGCAGAAATATTATTAACGTCCCCTATTCGTCGACTATTTTGTTTTGTCAACACAAATACGTCCTTTTTGGCTTGCCGTCCTTTGTAATGCGTACAACTGTACCCTGGCACTGTACATCAGGCACCAACTCAGCAATAACTCACAGCATTAATCCTGCAGCAATAAATCTTGATACGGAGCGTAAGGAATCAACTTTTTTTATCTGACGGTAACTAAACATATACATAGTTTGATATCTAATATGTATTCAAATTTATTTATTCATGTGGCAGCATCGTTGATCAACTTGGTCACCCCACGGCCTGTCCTGACAGAAATATCAGAAATATTTTCTGACGCAGGAATCTCCAAATTCTCAGCTTACTACTTTGTATACTAAACAATTTCTTTTCATTCCATAATAAGTCTCTACGCTCTTTTCACAACTCTGTTCTCTCCATTCTCTCTCACCATACTAGATTTATTTATGAGTAGGCACTCATTTGCTGTTGTTTCCGCAAACTGTGGAATGAACTGATAGTAGAAATCCGACAAGCATCCAACCGAAAAATGGGTCGAAAATTATGTCATCGCATTATTTAAATGGTTCATAAGTTATTTAATCGTATCATATGTAGTATATGTATTATTAGTATTTAAAATATCATAGTTATTAGTATGTATTTTAGTAATAGTATTGTATTTATATAATAGGTATATAGACTTAATTATTATAATATTTACCATAAGTTGGTATTACAAATTTCACCTACCTTACATTTAAAATGATTCACATTGTCCCTAAGGTTGGCTGTCATATAATGTCTAGCGGCATAAGATATGCTCCTTGTATAACGTGCAATAAAGTTTTAAATAAATAAATAAAAAGTGCCGGTAGTCTTTTTCCGTCACGGTTCTGTCAATAATGTGATTCACTGGGCTGTGGTTACTGTCAGGACCCTATCGGTTTTTAAACCGTCCGGAATCTTTCGCAGAGATGGAGTATCGCGCTAAGTTGAAGTGGCTGCCAATTCGGTGTTGCAGGAACCTTAGAATTCTTTGCTTGCTTTTTTCTGTTCTGAATGAGCCTGCGACACCGAAATACCTCAAGGACAATTTCGCCTATTTGTCTTCGTTTCACGATAAATGCCTCCGTTCCTCTCATAATTCTCTTCTGTCTATTCCCTCTCATAGTTCTAGTTTCGTTTCGAACTCATTTGTAGTTGTTGCCACGAACCTGTGGAACAATTTGCCTCTTAGCATAAGGCAAGTAACCACCAGATCTCTATTTAAAAAAATGGTCTATTCACACTTTCTATCACAAAAAAAGTAAGTATTATCTATGTATGTGTATGTAGTTACTATAACTTATTTATTAGAATTTAGTATATTGTTGTCATTGATATATAATATGTGTGTATGTAATAATATGTATGGGTATATGTAGTATATGTATATATATATATATATATGTGTGTATTAGTATTACTATATATATTAGTATATAGTTAAACCGTAGAATTTAATACAATTTTGCACCTACCTTTCAATATAATGCTCAAGTTGTCCCAATGGTTGGCTAGGATAGAAGTCTTTGTGCAATAAAGATTTAAATAAATAAATAAATAATAAATAAAAAACCCGATGGTTTAACGTTGATGCCGTGGTCCAGGGTCCAGCATTGGTGTGGGACGCGACTTGCTTCGACATTCTTGCTCGGTCTCACTGTGCGAGGCACATCTGTCAGGGCTGGGGCTGCTGCGGACTTGGTTAAAAAGGCCAAATGTCGCAAATACGAGTCTGTTGATAATGACGTGTTTGTGCCTTTTGGTCTTGAGACAATGACCGTGTGGGTCAAGTGATAAGAAGTTCTTTATATAACTATCTAAGCGGCTAGTTAATGCTATATGTGAAAAGAGGACTGGAAGTTTTTTTGCGTAGCGAATCGGCATAGCTGTGCAGCGGGGGAATGCTGCAAGTGTTCTTAGCACACTGCTACATTATCAAGTCATGGGTGCATATTGTTATTTATAATTCAGTTTTCATTTTTATTCAATTTTTAATTAAACAGGAAGGCTGGCAATTATTTCTGCCAACGTATTAGCCACGCTATACAGAGGGGAAATGTTGCCAGTCTTTTTTTAATAGTTTTTTTTAGGTTTAAAAGTATCATCACGACCCTTTTCCCTTTTGGGGTGGTCAGAAACCACGTTTATAAATAAGTACATTCACATTTGGCCAACTTTACTTAAGGCCAATCATGACAAGTGGCAAGCTTATATTGATTCAAATAATCATGACAAGTCGCTGTCTCCGGCGTACCAAACTCGAGAAATATCACAAATAAATTAAATGTATTTATTTACATTAATAAATATTGTTGCGTCCCGACTAGGAATAGATACCGGTACCTCCGACGGAGGCAGTAATTATTATTTTATATTTTTTATTTGGTTTTATACTTGTATATATTTTTTTCTATTTCATTGAACCTTCGAATAAATCATACTATTAATAGATAAGTCACTTTGACTTGGTAGAGCGAAATTTTGATGTCGCGCCTCGCTTCGTTGCATTTTCGACTCGATTTCCTTCCAAAGCTCTTTTTAATGACTAAAGTATACTAAGAATCTTCGTTGACGTTCATGCTAGATTTCACGGTCCGGTTACATAATGCTAGTGAAACTTATTTACATTTTATAGCCCGGGATTAAAAATAAAAAGCTTTTACGTTGATGAAAAGAGTTTTTTTATTAGCTTTTAGTTAATATACTGGTAATCCTAAGTCCTTTGCTGTGGGAAAATTGCTTGCAGAGTGTTTATTTTCATCTATTGTTTATACTACGTTTGCAAAAAGTGAAAATAGTTATTTCATGCTTCAGTCATTGGTAGAACCCTTTTTAAAATAAAAAAGGTAACTACTAGGTACTACTGTATGGTGAATAAGGCCGCGTCTAAAAATCACAATATCTAACGTGATAAATAATACCTAAAGGCTGGGGAGTGTGACAAGGTCATACGCTGCCGCGTCCGGCTATGCGGCGCGGGGCGGCAACCTCGCTCGAATGTTAAAGCTCTTTTTTACGTAAGTTAAAGTCCGCGCGGTCGTCAACCTTTCGCTACCTACTTGATTAGGCTCCGTATGAATAGCGATATTTTTAGGAAAACTTCTTTGCACCGCAACTTAAGATATTATTACTAAATATTTTAAAAAAAATACGTCCGTTCTTCATATTTATTCTAGTTTATAATCTAAAAATATTTGATCTTTAATAAATTTCACGTGGTATATCGACTTAGATAACATTTTCAGAAATAAATGTAAAATAAAACACTAATCAAAGTTTTATTGAAGTAATTGTTATTGACAACCGAACGTGGTAAAGTAGCTTACTATTCAATGCAGCCTTTTGGCTTTATCATCACAGCCCCTAAAACACAGTGTCCTAGTACTCCTATCGGAGATGGGCCTTTTAGAATATACATACGAGGCCTACAATCATCACGCTTGCCAGACTTTTGTATTTCATATAGATTGTATCTGCAAGATTTCAACCAATGCTGTCTTTCAGTACAGAGTAGAGACGTGGACACTGACAGTAGGCCTGGTCTACATGTTTAAGGTCGCTCAGCGAGCTATGCTCGATAGTATGGCAGTTATGCGGGTTTTAAAAATAGGATGCTGGTTCGCGGCCTTCGATTATAGCTCCAGCAGTGGGAAATCTGGTCGAGTCACAGCAGTACAAAGCTACTCCAAAACTAGAATTATCTGTAGAGAATCCACTTACTTGAACTAGCAATAACGAGGACTCCAATAGCCCCGCTGGTCAGCTGCGATACGATCCAGGTGCGGTTTTAATGTCGCGGGTGTAATTTCACTTCATATCAGCGGATGCGGGTGAATGTAAAGAGCGGTGCGGTCTGAGAGAGCTTCGTGGTGTTTCGTGGCTTCGAGGAGACAAGGCACACCAACGTTCACGAGCTATAGTCCGAAGCACATTGACGAAATATGACAAGCTCGGCGCGTATAAGGGCTCTCTCATCCCCGGAAGTGTCGACCGTAGCGCCATCTAGCTAAATGACGGCGCATGGAATCAACAAACATTAGCTAGCCTTCTAAAAGGTTCCCACAAACAAGACTAGCAGGCGGTAGCTTTTGCTGCGGCGCGACAACTCGGTGTTTCTCTGATGGATACGGTCCGAAACATGGATATACTTCAAAGAACCAAAGTTAGTAAGCAGAACAGATGACTGTTGGAGTAGACGGGTTTTGAATGGAAACCACGTATGCACAGTAGGACGACCCTGGCGGTCTTTACTATGCTGTTCTATACTTAGCTTAATCCTATTTAATTAATCTTAAACTGCCTGATACAGCGTCAGGATCCACTAGGGAGACAGTACACTCTTAACAAGGAAACAAGTCGTCGACTACTAAAGCCAGCGATACTAAAATTCTATTAAAAGATGGACAGATTTTGGTGGAGGCCTATATCCAGCAGTCGCAGATACACGCTGATAATGATGTGTCAGCTGAAAAATTCTTAAATTAGTAGAATTAGGGTCTCTACCTATTACAGGCTGTAAGATATCTCGATAAGAATGACAGTTTATTTTATAGTGTAACAAAATTATCAGGACGGAGTTGGTTGCAATAGATTCTTATCAATCAAGAGTTTAAAAATAAATATCTTCAGTGGAAATATGTCCTACAGGGACGGGTCATTAAGTAAAAGTCTATCCTTAATCTGCTTTTCATAACTCCATAAAGCGTGTTCGTTAAAAGTTAGCAAAGTGTCAATTTGTTGAACGGGATAAAGAAGAGTCTGTCGCTGCTTGACGAAGTTTTCGCCCCAAATTATTTGAATCAATATAACTTTTAATTAATCCAAAACTGGTCCTTGTTGAACGCGTTAAGTTGGAGACGCGCCAACCTTGTTATTATTTTGACAAATTATAATATACATTCAAAGAACAAAACGTGATGATGAACTTCATCAGCTGCAGTTAGGCTCGGCTCTTCTTTTACTCTTGTCTAGTGGTGGCTAGGAAAGGAGCCATGGAAGAGTTAAGGCCTGGACCTGTAATCGACTACACCCGACTGGCATCAAATTAAAATTTAAAATCGTTTATTTGCTTTAAGTGTGGTACATACAGTAACATGGTTAGTAAGTTGGCTCTGCACATTTAGCCATTGTTGTGGCATGCAAAAATTGTTTAATTTAAATATATTCTTATCTACTAAGTCTAGTCATCATTAAATAATTAAATTTAGGTCAATACATAATAATAATTTTATGTTTACAAAAAAATAAAATATGTCATACAAATTCTTTTACAAACAATTACATTTTCTCTTTCAAAATTGCCCCCATGCACTCCCCGAGCCCTTCACATCTAATTTGTTAAAAACATAATAAATTAACTTAAAAGATTCTTAAACTCTAAATACTCTAACTTATTTATCGCCAAGCCTTTGTATGTAATAGATATGCTATGGATAAGCGCTCACTGCATCAACTCCGTAGCGTCGCTCGATTGTTTCCTGCTGATCACCCGTGGATGGTTAGTTGAGCACTTAGTGATAAATTGTTATTTGCCTTGCGTTGAGATGCCGAATGGTGAGGCGGTTGCTGGATGGCTATATCTACCTAGCTAGGGGTATCTTCTAAGGCAGGTGGAGTGTACGCGCGATTCCCTGAAATAAAATAAATTTAAATGAAATACAGTATATTTTAAGATCTTACACTAGGTATATACGAGATGAAGATGGTTGTAGCAGCTGATAGAACATGGACTTCGAGAGCTTGGCCATGAACTGCTTGATGTCTACATCTTCAGGTCGTGGAGGGCGGTGTTGCGCATGAACCACGGAACTCCGATGGTTGTATCCGAATCGACCAGGATTGTTTTCAGGTTAGACCAATGGAGTCAGGAGCGGAAACATTTAGTTACATACATGATGGGAAAATTGTATATATGATTACAGAATCATGATTTTTTTAATCAATTTAAATAAATATATTTTAAAAAAATGACAACCACGGCATAGTGCTTTTTACTCGTACTGGCGTATACTCGTATCTTGGTGAAATCTATCTACTTTGTCTTATTAAACAATTGAAATAAAAAAAAAATATATCAAAATTCAGAAGGAGTTCTAACAGTATCTATATGTATAATGTGACCGATAAAAATCTACAAAAAATAATGGGTCGCGTAAACATTTATCTTTTTCTTACATCTGAGCTGGCAATTTGTAGATACTTCATGTTCTCGATTCGAAAACAGACTTTGAGCACTTGCATTACCTCCGGCTATGAATAATGTATTTTTACCAACATTTACGAAGCTTCGGGCTGAATTTTAATTGAGTTTAAAAAAGCGCAATAAAATTGCGATAAAAGCGCAATTAAGTTGGGTTTCGGAAAGACAATTAAAACGTTCAGCCACAATGCTACATCAAAGTTTAAAATTTCAAACTCTAAAATGAAACAAATGAACCGCGCCATAGACGTTATACGGATTGGCTTGGAGTCGACGTCAAGTCTAAAATCGGAAGATGGCCTCATTATGATAGTCACAGAAAAATCGGATATTTTATTAAAATACTAAGATTATAAAAGTACTAAAAAAGTAAAAGTAAAGTATCATCACGACCGTTTGTTTCCCTTTCGGGGTGGTCAGAAACCACGCTTATAAATAAGCGGATTCACATTTAGCCAACTTTACTATAGGCCAATCATGACAAGTGGCAAGCTCGTCGATGTCTCCAGCGTACCAAACTCGAGAAATATCACAAATAAATTAAATATTAATTTAAATGGATTTATTCACATTAATAAATATTTTTGTGTCCCGACCAGGAATCGAACCCGGTACCTCCGAGTCTTAATCGGATATACTAAGATCGGATATTTTTCTAATTCCTAAGCCAGCGAATTAAACTGGCATTGATGCTTGGGCAAATTGATCGCAAGTGAGACTTACTCGTAAATTTAGGATTGTTTCTAGCGTTAATTTTAAATGGTTGTCTACTAATTTACTAATATTATATTAAATAAAAAAAACTTCAGTCAGTTGAATTGTGCATATACCAGTAGGTAGTTGTAACTTTCGAGAACCAAGATTCAATTTTTGATTGTTTATCAATTCCCAATGCCGGCTCGTATTGTAAGACCATTTCTTGTATATGTCTTTGAGAGGTGTTGGCGGCAAGCCAGGTACGGACTCGGCTACTATTTCATCCCCTCTAATAACTCTTGTAAATATGCAATGTTACAATTCAAAGCTCTTTGAAATTCAATATTTTAAAGCGATGTTTCTCTTCCCCATACAATATGTTTAAACTTAGAATTTAATTTAATTTGATTTTATTTTTATTTTAATTATCCATTATTACCTACCACTTGTATTTTGTGCATGTTGTGGCACCTAAAGGTGGTACATTTATCGTCGAATCAATGTTCTAGTTTTTAAGTAAGTAACAATAAATAATATATATTTCCAGACAGGTCACACAGCGCCATCTAGTTTCCGTGGTAAGCTACGAGGCTTGTGTTACGGAAACTAGATGGTTGATAAACTACATATTATTATGGTTGATAAACTACATATTATTATGGTTGATAAACTACATATTATTATGGTTGATAAACTACATATTATTATGTAGTTTATCAACCATCTAGTTTCCGTAACACAAGCCTCGTAGCTTACCACGGAAACTAGATGGCGCTGTGTGACCTGTCTGGAAATATTTATTATTTATTGTTACTTACTTAAAAACTAGAACATTGATTACTACATATTATGTAGTTTATCAACCATCTAGTTAATGTAACCGACCACTTGGTTGTCCCTAAATAAATAAATAAATACAATGGCAATTTTTTCATTATCAAATCCATCAATAACTTAGATATTGGTTTGACCGACATAGGCTATTTTTAATGCAAATAATTACTTAATCAAGAACACCTACAGACAAATCAGCTTGGTGACGTTTTTGCGTGTTTAGTAGTATAACCGTTTCAGCACGGACTATGCCAAGCGTGCGTTATTACAAAATAAATCTAGCCGCGTCGCCGAATTCCGTTTGGCCGCTGCGAAACGTCCTCGATACGAGTTTGTGCACTCATCTAGTTATCTCTGTTAAATTGTTGGGACTAAAGTAAACATACAAAAATGTTTTTTATTTCCATTGTATTACCCAACGCACAATAGTGCGCTAGAACATTAGAAAACGACAACGAATATGCGAAGGAAGATTAGTAGAATTCCCTAGGGGAGGATTTTCTTCACTATTTATGTGAGATATTTTAGACCTCAAGGATCTTAAAGTTATCAATAAACCCTTCAATATCCAAAATAACTAATAACTGGTTCATTTATTTAACATTTGGATGGAATACAAACGGAGATCATGGCTAAAGTAGGCATTTAACAGTAAGTAGGTATTAATAATATGTGAGCCAGATTCCAATATAATTTTAATAACATATTGGGACGAGTTAGCAAATATCTACTTAAATAAATTAACATACTTATTTTTTTATTATAATTGAATTTAAAATAATATAAAAATGACTTAAAATGAAACTAAACAAAAACTGCCTCCGTGGTCTAGCGGTTAAGTCCGTGGATTTAGACTCGGGTTTGATTCCTGGTCGGGACACAAAAATAATAATTATTGTAAATAAATACATTTAATTAATATTTAATTTATTTGTGATATTTCTCGAGTTTGGTACGCTGGAGACATCGACGAGCTTGCCACTTGTCATGATTGGCCTATAGTAAAGTTGGCTAAATGTGAATCCGCTTATTTATAAAGGGAAACGGTCGTGATGATACTTTACTTTACTTTTTAAACTAAAAGTTTAAACAAAAAAAAAAAAAAAAAAAAAAATCAACTGCAATACTCGAAGAACTATCAGAGCTTTTGTAATATGAAGCATACACTTGACTTGAAGACTTAATATGATTAATTAATAAAAAAAAATTTTTTTTGTAATAATAATATTTAGTTTTTTCCTGGTCGGGACACAAAAATAATAATTATTGTAAATAAATACATTTAATTAATATTTAATTTATTTGTGATATTTCTCGAGTTTGGTACGCTGGAGACATCGACGAGCTTGCCACTTGTCATGATTGGCCTATAGTAAAGTTGGCTAAATGTGAATCCGCTTATTTATAAAGGGAAACGGTCGTGATGATACTTTACTTTACTTTTTAAACTAAAAGTTTAAACAAAAAAAAATATAAAAAAAAAAAATCAACTGCAATGCTCGAAGAACTATCAGAGCTTTTGTAATATGAAGCATACACTTGACTTGAAGACTTAATATGATCAAATAAAAAAAAAAATTTTTTGTAATAATAATATTTAGTTTTTTCCTCGCCAGCGCGGCGTGGCTTTTTCTCTACAAATATCTTCTGGAAGGTCCATTTTCGGCAGTGTAGGACTCAACATTATCATCATAAGCCTATGTCTCTCCACTACTGGACGTAGGCTTCCCAAAAGTTCGCCACTGCACGCGGTCTTTTGCAACCCTCATCCAACCTTCGCCAGCGATATTTTTTATGTCATCCGTCCATCTGGCGGTGGTCTCCAGTCTAGAACCCGTCATGCCAATTGCCACTTTAGCATGCTACTTTTGACTGCTACATACATCAGTAACTTTGGTTATATGCACTTCAGAATCTGATTGAATCGGCACCACAGATTGACGTTTTCGCAGACGATCCTTGCAAGATCAGCAAAGCATGTTGGTACTTCTGTGAGAATCGATAAATAACATAACATAACATATTTTTTTTATCTATTCTTTTAACTTTGTATAATACATTTCATTGGCAACAAATTATAGATTTAATTAAGGATGACAACATTGAAATGTATTTAATTGATTTCTTATATTGTTTGTGGCTTTTTCTTTAATTTTTATGAATGTTTGTAAATAATATTAAGTGTTTATGACTCCTCCTTGCATGGTGTATTGGAGTATATACTGTAATACCATGTAAAGTGTATAAAATAAATAAATAAAATAAATCAACGTTTCGATTTCTACCCATTAGAAAAATACCAATGAAGCCGTCGCGATAAGTAGATTCATCTCCCTCTAGCTCGCATAGCCTTATTGACGAGAAAGAGATGCAAAAACGGTGGTTTTCTTTTGTTATCATAAACTGTTCTCATTACATTACATTAGTGAATTTAAAATTAGTCTAATTAAGAAAACTAGGTTATAATACTTTGTAAATATTATTTATTTATTTTAAAAATTAGCCAAATTATATAGCAATAATTTTATGTATATTATATTATTTATTTAAAGAACAATTTTTATTTTATTCTTTATTGTATAGATTGCTTATTCTAATTACAGTTGTATGTACATGTCATGATGATGCAATCTGCCCATATTGTGGGCATACAATATGCTTATGTCAATAGATATTTATTTGTATATAGTTTATATTTAATATTGTTCATGACAATTTATTGGAATACAATGTTAATGTCAAAGTTATGAGGGATCAGCTGAAAATCAGCGCTGTGAACTAGTGTTGCAGCTTATTGCTGAGCTGATTCCCTATTTGTCACCACACTATCTTGTTTGTTGTATTATCATTATTATTTTTTACTGCTAGTGTTTTTTTTTTGTGACAAATAAACGTTTTTCTTTCTTAGTGGTGGAATTGAACTCTACTGCGTGTAATTCTCTGTATAATGTAAAATAACACTCTGTATAATAATTTTCCACTAATGTGTGTCGTCCACATCTTTTCCCGCGCGACCTCTATATTTATATCTTATAATCAACTTCATTATACATTTAACGATTTCATTAATATATTTAATTAGGTCGGGCTGTAAAGGGCTTAATGTTGGGCCCGAAATTTAATTATTTCTTAGGAATATAGGCCGTTTGTGAGCCAAGATTAAACAAGGTATCTTTAAAGTGTTCATTGAACCAGCAGTAACTCGGATAATAAATAGGGGTTTACAGTTTAAAATAGGAAATAGTAACTACGGGAATTTGAATTTTGAATACTTTTACTACGTGGAGGTTCGTTTTATTTAATTGTGAAATAAATAATTGTACTAAGGTAGCTATGGTAGCTGGGGCCCAAAATAAAACACAAATATTCCTGATTTAGGCTTTAACGTGCAATACAATTGATAATATATTTCAATTCTATATCAATTTCAATGTTATTATGTCTATCTGTTGTGTAAAACGTTATTTTTTTTTTTGTTAATTTATTCGGAGTAAAGTACAAAGATTAAAAAATACAATCAATTAAGAACTAAATTATAAAAACTAAAAATTAATAAATAAAATTACGACTATACGATGGGCGTAGTGTGCCGAGGACACTCGCTGCGTTTCCCCGCTGAACAGCGAGGCTGACCCTTTGAACAAGATATTCTCTACTCAAAGGGTCACCCGTCGCCAAGTGGAGTTTCTTACCAAGCTCGCGGGAGAACACTAGAGCCTCCTCGGACCACGGGCCCATCGTTTCAACTGCAAATGAAATGAAATGATGATTGATGATAATCTCCGCGTACTTGTTGCGCTTAAGGCGTGCGGCTGATTCTGCAGCGGCCCCAGGTTTCTTATGGCTGGATGTCACATGTGACTGACAGAGTGTGTCAACACATGTGGCATCCCAAACCAGTGCGCGGCCTCTAGTATATGGAATTAATGACATCCCGTCCGGACGCCTACCATCATTTCTAACTATCCCCGATGGTTAGAGGATGCAGGGGATGTTAGAAACTGTTGTGTTATGTATTGTTATCTCTATTCTCACTTTCTTTGGACACGTATCGCGGCGTGGAGATACATCCATTGAGCGCCTTGTAGTTCAGGGAAAAGTCGATGGCAAGAGGATGCGTGGTAGGTCTCCGATGAGATGGACTGACCAGGTTAAAGCAGCAATGGGAAGGAAGGCTGCAGTTCGAGACGAGTGGCGACGGCTTGTTAAGCGTGCCACTGACACTCAAGTGACGACCACGACCACTTTGCCAAGAGTGTATCGACTAAGATAAAGAAGAATTAAATATTGTAACTCAAATAAAGATTTAATATTATTATTCAACAATAAATCAAATGACTATTTTGGTTAATTTCAATCCTAAGTCACAATTGGAATCCATTATAAAAAGAGCTTACAGCGCCAAGCCGAACACTTTGAGCTAGCCTTGCGTAATCATGGTCTTATATGCTTTGTTTTAAATGTAGGTATAGGTCAAGCGGTGTAAGATGAGCACAATACAACAGTACACATAATAGTGCAAAGATATTTTTATTTTATACTATACAAAATATACGCAGTAGACTTTGAAATCCACTATCAACGAATTAACCTGTTTATTTTAACAAAAGTGAACCACCAGTTATGCTATCTCCTTCTTGTCAATAAGGACATGCGAGTTAGAGAGAGACGAATCTAGTTAATCTAGTTATCGTGACGGCTTTATTAGAATAAACTGTGTATGCATATAAATAATTTGTCAATGTGTTGTTGTTCGCAACCTGTACCTATTATCCTATTATACGAAGAAATCTGAAACGTCTTTGAAAGTCCGATCTGTATCTTTAATCAGTGTCCATCGGAAAATATCCAGAACCTAAAGTTAACCTAGATACAGATTTCCATTTGGTGTGGGTGTAATACAGTGTGACCTCAAGATACGACATACCCTAAAGGTTTCTAGTGAGGTGTTATGTAAAAGATCACAGACATAGATACACATTACATATTTAAAATAATTATTTTTGATATTATGAATTTTTGCATGGTTGCACAACGGGAATCACATCGTGTTACACTAAGAAAATTGTAGCACAATAGAATTTATAAAGATATGAAAGAGGGACTAGTTACAAAAATGAAAGAAGATGTGCAGAAAAAGGACTGTGTTTATGAAAGACTTTTTTTTATTACTAGTGTTTGTAAGAAGAATTATAACAAACGTGACGATAAGGATCTATAATTAAACATTAGCTACAACAAGTAAATGAAATCGTATATCTGGGCAGTATTTTCACTGATTCATAATATAGACGTTAAAAGAAGAGTGAACGCGGGAAAATAAATTAATGGCGCCCTGTGCCGGCAGCTTAGCGATTTCGTTCGGGAAGTCATAAAAAATGTTGCCACTTACAAAATCAAAAAGCAAATTTGGTTAGTTGCAAAGGACGGTAATATTTTATTATGAGAAGTTTTGTCTCAGGCAGGCCCATATTAACTTACCTTATGCCCTAATATGTGTATTATATCAATGGACAATAATATTTATTCCCTTGCAATACTAGAAGCAAATGCCAAAATTTCAGCTTGCTGCTGTCACACGGTAACACTGTAAGGATAATATTCGATAACTTTGCGGGCTGTCGAATTTTGTCTCTAATTTGACAGATAAATTCGATAGGATTCCGACATTTTTATGACTAAAGGTAGGCGGATGCCTTTTTAATCAAACTATTCGAAAAGATGTCAGTCCAATTATTTAGCAGACCGTTGATTGATCATCGCATTCAGCGTTTGCGATGCCATTTTCAACAAGATTATAAAGCTGACGTCGTCACTGGTGTTCGCAAAATAAACTAAATGAACGCCTCCTGGCTAGACAGTAATTATAATTAATGTATTTCATTTATGTAATTCATTTTGTGTAAAATTTTGTATGAATTATTGACTTAACTTATAAACCCACCCGGCATGTACCAATGATAAATAGACTTTTCTTAAGTACATTTGTCATAGATTTACAACACCACCGTTTCCGTGCCTCAGAGAGCACGTTAAGCTGTCGGTCCCGGTTCCACTAATATCAACTTGTGGAATCGTTAATAAATTGACATTTAGGTCCGTGCCAACCCGTCTGGCCATTGTGGCGAGTGTAGGCCAAATTCTCTAGATATATGTTCTGGAAGGCCCATCTGCGACAGTGGAGGTGGACGCAGTGTTCTAGGGGCTGTAAAAAATAAAAAAATAAAAAAAGAGGTAGTCGGTTCTACTGGTGAGCTTCTGATGCTATATACAATTTTAATACAGGCAGGTCCGTCTTAATATACGTCTCTGAAAATGACAGGGGTATTACGTGAGATACAAGACGAAGCTCTTACCCCGATTAATCCCCAGACAAGCAAGTTTCACAATTGCGGCATAGAAAGATTAGTTTTTTATGAAAATAGGTGAGTATATATAGATAGCACTTTTGTTAAGTAGGCCTTCACTGCTCTTTTAGACAAATAAAATACTTAAATTGATTCAACGCAATCACCTAATATTTTTTATACACGCAAATTTTCAGTATTGGATATCTAGGGGCCTATGATAATAAATTTGATAATCTCACAATTTAACTTTAAATACCTACATATTCAAAAAGAGCTGGCTAAACGAATTTATCAAGAGTGTGGCGACAAAATATATCCATTATTATTCAACGAGGAAATACGGCGATCGTTTTAGGTACCCTCCCAGGTGGTAAGCCCTTATTGTCGTGTTCTCTTGTCCCGATGGATGATGAACGAGGTGATAGGAAAGGCAAAGGGTTCTAGCCCATACAGCCAAGTATGACGTAATATATCTTTATTTTTTATGGGTTATCATCAAATTCCAGATGTTGCAGAATTTGATGCTTTTCTTGGAGTTACTCCCGGCATTATTGCCCTAATAAACTACAACTTGTGCTCATATATATAGTCCAATTTTTCGTTTTTCATAAATTATTCATATTGTAGCATATTATTTAACAAAACAACACCACTTTTGACTAACAATATCCACAGAATACTAATTTACAAAACAAAAACTTGCACTTGACATGTCCGTGAAAAATGGCGCGAAGAACTCCTGGTAAGCCCTTAGTTTATTTTGTAAAATAGTTTTAATTTCATAGGTATTTTTAGTTTATTTTTAATTAGTTTTTAAACTTTTTTATTTTAATATTTAACTTTTATATGTTTAGCGTCACATACATCACAATTAACAAAGTATGTAAAAGGTGTATTATAATTGCGAATTTGGTCACGGACAAGTACATGAACGTCGTGTCAGTTCTAGCTCTCATGCATGACTGGCGTGCCTTATATAGAGCCGTTGGAGTTTTGTTCCCAGTTTCAAAACTACCCACATTTTGGACTCAACTAAAGATCGAATGGTAAAGTCTAACAACGCTTCAAAGATCTCAGCATAAGTTAGAAGTTCATTAACTAGTGTTGAAGAGCATCTAAAGTTAGATATCTCGGCGCAGGTGTTGGGAACTTCATTAAAAGTTGAACAGAAAACGATACTCATCTCAGCAAAGTTTGCTGCGAAATGACTCCACTAAACGAACTTTAAACACCAGAAGAAAAACGGGATTAAAGTTAGATGATACCTAATAATAAAAAGTTTAAAACATATTTTTGTTTTTTTACAAAGCTAGTCAGTTAAAACATGAACACTGAAATTAGCTAAGCTACTAATCTTTTTCTATCTTACTAATTGGTCCGCTTTGTTGATTAGTCTTCTACTACAGGGTGTCTGAAAATAAATTTCATATTTATTTAGCTTACTGCGTGAACGCAACGTATCCGCGGGTGTTATGTCAATCGGTAGCCTGGCTCTTGGGAATTTAGTCGCGAGAGTTTTACAAAAACGCTGATTCGAAGCTCATTTTCATCTTAATGGCCATGTAAATAAGCAGAACTGCCGCTACTGAAGTGCAACGAATCCGAAACGCAAACATCAGAAACCCCTACATTCGCCTAAAGTGACCGTATGGGCTGCGATGTCGGCGCGAGGAATTATCGGCCCTTACTTTTTTGAAGACGAAAGGGGGCGTGCAGTTACAGTGAATTCAGAGCGTTATGTGGAGATGTTAGACAACTTCTTGGTAGTCTTGTAGAAGGTAGCGTTGTTCAATCTTAGTATTCATCTTGTACTTGCTATAAAATTATTTTACTCAATAAACTACTGAGTAAAGGAGCCGATGAGGAAACGTCTTAGCATACGGTTGTTAGACTATTTTTTTTCTAGAAATTAATTGACTAAGTACCTACTTTATTCAAACGTAGACTTGAAAAATAAATTCAAATAATGGATATTGCGAGCGATAGGGATACAAAGCGTAAAATAACTGTATAAAAGGATCTGGAAACAGTCTAAACTGTAATAACAATTTCTGATCACGTTAAAGATGTCGGTTGTAACTTCAATAATTCCTTCCCCAAACATTTAGCCACGCTCTAATAACTACAGAGATAGTTGGGCAAAGTTTTAATTTAGTTTGACTCTAGTTATTTAGATACAAAAACAATTATCTAGAGGTTATACTAGAATAATAACATCTAGAAACTAATAATGCGCACGATAAGTGAGGCAAGTTTTACTGTGCCATAACGTTTTACGCCTTGACGCTACTCCAATATCCCTAATGGAAATTTCAAATATTATACCGTGTAATTGTTAAAAGAGCAAATATTTTTTTGGCTTCAGGTTTCATTTGAAAAAAAAAACACTTTTTAGAAAGATAAAACTAATTATCCGAAAAACAAAACACTACTGCATGGTGAAAAAGGCCGCGTCTGAAAATCGCGATATCCATCGTGATAAATACCTAAAGGCTATGTGTTATTATTATTAATTGTTCCCGCCCACAACCGGTAGACGAAATAGAGAGAGAAAGAATTATGTAAGTCAACGTTCGCGCGATCGTCGACCTCATGATTAGTCTCGGTATGACAGAAAGATATAGGATTGGCAACAAAGAAGTAACTATTTATTTATTGAATATCGATAAAATGTATATGCTATATACGACTATATGGATCACCTCACCTCGAAAAACTAATTTAAATATAAGTCGTATCCGCGCGGCATGGTGGCAAGAACGCTGGCCGCATTTCCACGCTGAATTAATCAAGCCATGCTGATTCTCTGGACGAGGAAAGAACCGGCCCTCTTGTTCCCAGAGCAGACAATTACACGAGGGGTGAAAGAAAGAATATCAAGTTGATTAATCGTTTTTCCGTACAAAATGTATAGGAAGAGTTTTTGGCGTATTCTGTCATTTCTAGTATTCAAATTACAGTCGGTCCAGTAAAAACCTTATAAGAAACTAAATTAATTTGCTAATTAAAAAAAATATATACAATATTGATTAAAAATAAAAATAAAAATAAAATAAACTATAAAAAACCCTCTACATTATTTTCTAAATAATCATAATTTTTTAAAATGAAATGTGAATGACATGCTGAAATAGTTATGGTGATGGTCTCCTAGGAATGTTATCCTGTAACTATAACGGTTAAGGCAAAAAGCCCTTACTGTCCCGTTTCAAAAATCTACCCTTTATAATGGGGTGTATCAGGCAAAGCTTTTTGTAGATGTCGCTAGCGGCACTGGTACCTTGTTTACACCTATGACTGATCATTTTTTTAATTTATTTGTAGTTTTACATTTTTATAACAGAAAAATGTATTTTAACTTAACGTTACCTACCTTAAAAGACGAATTAAGTAAGCGAACATCGTCTTTAAAATAAAAAAAAGGTTGAATTAATAAATTTTGAGATCACCATATATTTGCTTTCGCTTGGAAATCTCGATTTGTCTTAAAAGCTGCTCACTTCTGCATAATATCCAGAAAATAATAAATTTCGTAATAAAAATACAAGTTTTCTATGCAACTGACAGTTATATTAGGTACCATCTATCATGCGCCATCTATCGTGATAAAAAGTTAGTGACACACCCCATTATAATATAAACACAAACGGACCGTTTTAAAAACAATATACGTTTACGACAAGCAAATTTTGGAATGTGGCCACGAAGTGTGTCTGTTCTGTTGGAAGGCTCGTCAAAATAACTTTATTCATGTCTAGCATTTGTCTTTGTCTCAAGTGTCTTATTTTCCAACATTTCGTTTTGTTTCCATCTGTCAGTCATTTTTGCGAAGTCTTGCTGGGGGGTTTACTTAGAAATTACCAAGATTAATTGAACAATGTCTCAACATTAGTTGAACCGATAAACTCTTAGCGATGCTTATGTCTCACATCTTTTTTTTTTTTTTTTTGCATGTTTTTTTTACATGTGACCTTGCGCCCACCTGATGGTAAGTGGCGTGCGAGGTCCATGAATGTTAGCAACTAGAATCAGAGACTCATGACTGACATCAGTCTATAACACTATGTCGGCTTGACTGGGTATGACGGCAATTCGAGCCTGATCCCGAAACGTGTGGATACACTTTACTGGGTTTATCGGCAAGAACGGTGGATACTTCCCCGCCCCGGCAAACTGGGCAAATTACCACCATCAGTCCGCCTACCACCTATTAAAACAATCAAACATCTTTAAAAAAAAAATTAGGTAAATGTCGCGGCGCGGTGGTGGTTTAGTAGTAAGAATGCTTTCCTTAAAATTCTACAAAGGTTTGTTCAAATCCCCCGGCATGTACCAATGAGAAATACACTTTTCTTACGTACATTTGTCATAGATTTACAACACCACCGTTCCCTTGCCTTGGAGAGCACGTTAAGGCGTCGGACCCGGATCCACTAATACCAACTTGTGGAATCGTTAATAAATTGTTATAAAAAGTTGACATCATTTCCTCCCATTTTTCTAATAACAATTTATTAACAATTCCAAAAGTTGGTATAAGTGGAACCGGGACCGACGACTTAACATGCTTTCCGAGGCACGGGAACGGTGATGTTCTAAAAAAATGTCAAATGTACCTAAGAAAAGTGTATTTCTCATTGGTACATGCCGGGGTTTGATCCGACCAATTTAGGTTTTTTTTAAAGAAAAGCCGAGCCACCACCGCTCAATCTTCTTTACCTCCTCCTTCTTAGTCGGTACCCCACTGTTGGGGATCGTGACTCCGTCGCAGTCCAACCACCAGCCGTTTCCACTGACTGCGGGCCTCAACGAGTGGATGGATTGATGTACCGGGGTGTTTAGGTGGTCAGTGAGCTGACTAGACCATCGTTTAGGGCTTCTTTCTCTTATTGACCGCCTCCGTGGTCTAGCGGTAACAAACGTTGCTGTGAACTCGGGAGGTCGTGGGTTCGATTCCCACCGGGGGCAAGTTGTACATTGTATAATTTGTCTCGGTCTGGGTGTTTATATGTATAATATGTATATATTTACAAAAAAAAAAAGTATAATATGTAGTTTATCAACCATCTAGTTTCCGTAACACAAGCTTTGTAGCTTACCACGGAAATTAGATGGCGCTGTGTGACCTGTCTGGAAATATTTATTTATTTATTTATTTTATTTTTATTCTTTTATCATCAACTTTTCCCATTACTAAGAATTTTTCCAGATTGTCGGCACCTCTTCTAGCAATGTGGTCTAAATATTACAGAATTCGAGTAAAGCAGACGGCAGATCCTGTAATTTATTATCAATAAATAAATAAAAATAATAAAAAGGTCTATCTTTTATGGGTACGTTAAGAGTAGGGCTCCAGCCTCAAGGGTCTGACATCAGGTTTTCATGACATTTTCCTTCAGAGATAACCAACGAAAATTAAATAATAAATGACATGTTTCTATGAAAAGATTTAGGTTCGTTTTCTTTTTTTTTCTTTTGTACTTGGTTACCTGTAGATATTTGTGTTTTCATATTCAGCTACTCGTATACCTTATTCAATATAGTAACAAATATTATGTAAACATTAAAACATGTGGTAAATTATCTTATATAGTGGTTGGTTATACAAAAACAGTTTAAGAACCATTTATTGTTTTTAACCATTTTGTTAAATAAAATATTTTTTTCTACATACATACATATCTTCACGCCAAATCCCTTGCGGGGTAGGCAGAGACAATTGAGCGCCACTTGTCACGATTGCGACATTTCACCTCTTTCGCTTCTTCAATATTCATCAACCTCTTCATACATGCCCTTTTATTTTGATGGCTCTTTAATGCACCTTCAGCTATTGTTTAATTTATCTGATCGTGATAGGTGAGTCTTGGTCTGCCAGGGCCTCTTTTACCCACAACTTTCGCATTATATATCTGGTTCGTCAATCTCTCTTCGCTCATCCTTTCAACATGCCCCAATCATCGGAGCATGCCTTTCCTTATTTTTGTCCCTCGCTTTCTTTTATACCTATGTTTTTACGTATTTTATCATTACGTATGCGGTCCGTTAAAGTTACGCCGCATATCCCACGCAACGACATCATTTCTACTGCATTAAATCTACTCTCATGAGTATTGTGACATATCCACGTCTCGCTTCCATACATAAATGTTGGTACCAGCATGGCATTGTGTACAGCGAGTCGAGTACAACATTTTATTTTAATTAAATAGTTTTAATTAAGTGTTGTACCACCGTTCCCGTTCCTCGGAGAGAGTTCCGTCGTCGGTCCCGGTTCCATTAATACCTACTTGTGGAATCGTTACTAACTTGTTATTAAAAATTGAAATCATATCGCCAACCCGTCTGGCGAGTGTGGCGAGTGTAGGTCAAATTCTCCAGATATATGTTCTGGAAGGCCCATCTCCAGCAGTGGAGGTCTAGGACGCTGTGTTCTAGGGGCTGTGATGATGAATAATGAACACAGATATATTTTCAATTTATCGACCCACATTTATTTTCATCAGAAATCGGACAGTTAAAAACCATTTTTTTGACAGCTATTTGTTTACATATTTATATTTGCTATCTGGAATATAGTATAGAAGTAGTTATATATTTTAATTATTAATATTTTTGCTACAACCTAATTGATTACAAGACCTTGTTGTTTTTCTGAAAATGAAAATTAGATTATCCGATAAATAGCCTTATAAGTAGTGATAATACTTTTTTGGAAAATAAATAGAAGTTAGTAACAAGGCCGTCGTGGCTTGGTTGTGAGAACTTCCTTAACATCCAAAAATTAAGTTCGAGCCCCGCCACGTACCAATGAGAAATACTCTGATGCAAACCACTGTTCCCTTGAGGAGAAGAGCATATTAAGCCTTCGGTCTCAGTTCCACTAATACCAACTTTTCAATTAAAGTGACATCAAAAACCTCGCCAATCTGTTTGACAGCGTGGCGAGTGTAGGCCAAAAATTCCAGACCTTCTTTAAGAAGTGGAGGTGTTGGACTCTAATAAAACTCTTCTGAATAAGAGGACGAAAAGTAAAGTATCATCACGACCGTTTCCCTTTCGAGGTGGTCAGAAACCTCGCTTATAAATAAGCGGATTCACATTTAGCCAACTTTACTATAGGCCAATCATGACAAGTGGCAAGCTCGTCGATGTCTCCAGCGTACCAAACTCGAGAAATATAACAAATAAATTAAATATTAATTTAATATAGGTATTTATTTACATTAATAAATATTATTGTGTCCCGACCAGTAATCTAAATCCACAGACTTAACCGCTAGAATACGGAGGCAGTTTGAATAAGAGGACGGAAGTAAATAAAACGAAAAAGAACAAACAAATCTTAGTGGGTATTCCATGGATTCCCTGTGCGGGTGACGGGTACATCATGTGTGGGAAAGAGAGGAGAAGAGTCTTGGGCTTCGATCTACTATAGTACAAATACAGTATAGTAGTACAAAGCAGACTTTTTATTTTTATTGCGCAACTAGACGTTCTTTGTTCTTTGAAATTCATCGACGAATTGGAATGTCCAAAACTGCGATGACCCAACTTAACAGAATATGGGGTGACAGCAACATATCCAGAAAGACAAAAATTCACATCGTAAGAACACTTGTCTTCTCCATTTTTCTGTGCGGTTCGGAGACATGGACCATAAAAGCCGCGGATAGAGCGAGGATTGATGCGTTTGAGATGTGGTGCTGGCGTCGTTTGTTCAGAATCCCTTGGACCGCACGACGTACTAACATTTCTGTGCTCGAAGAGCTTAAGCTGACCAGGGAGCAAAGACTCTCTACCGTCTGCTTTGCCCGAATTCTGCAATACTTTGGCCACATTGCAAGAAGAAAAGACGATAATCTAGAAAAACTTCTAATCACGGGCAAGGAACAAGAGGAAGAAGCCCCAACGATGGTCCAGTCAGGTGACTGACCACCGAACATCCCTGTACACCAGGCCATCCACTACGCCGAGGACCGAAACCGTTGGAGACGGCTGGTGGATGAGCTGCGTCTGCGACGGAGTCACGATCCCCATCAGTGGGGTACCGACTAAGGAGGAGGAGGAGACGCTCTTTTCCCTACCCAACTAAATACTGTGTGATTCCGCTAATATCGTCTTGAAAGCTCGTTCCATAAATATATTAACCTGCGGACCTGCCAATTTTTTCAGTAAGTGGTTGTGTTAAAGCCAGTTCTGTGACCCATCGGTGGGGAGAGTCGCACCTCAGCCTCGGTCGGCGGCGGACTTCAAAAATTTGTGTTTCGGTGACGTCACATCGTGTGTGCTCAATTTTCGGTGCTGCAGCAGTGTCTGCTGAATAGTCACGCGAGTCATTTATAGGTCGGAACTGTTACTTGGATTATTAGTTTTATGTGAAAAGAGTTTTAGCATTAGAAGAGCTGGTATTCTTCTGGAACCCTGGGGTCGACTCCACTGAGACGTTGTCAGCTGCTGCTGGAAGAGTTAAGTGCTTCTGCTCCTTTCTTTGGACTTCACGGAGCTGACTCGTCATCAAACACCCTATACCATATACAGTCCACTCATCTACCACGGGTAAGGGAGTTGGAAATCTCGAGGCATATATTTTTCTGGAATTCCACTCCATGAAACATCCACTGCGTGAAGCTTCAGCCTTTAATCTAAAATAAGTTAATATATAAATGACTATGTACTAAATTTTATAGGTCTCAAGTAACCCATAATTGAAGTGTCGAAACGATGGAACTACCCATTAATTAGAGACTATAGTTGGACTGAGTCAGCGGACGTGACCCAACTTTATAAATAGGTACTACCTACCACCTACATAACTAAGCCGCGGTTTTAAAACATACCTGATCTTCTATTTTGCATCAATATTAAAGCCCCTTAAAGCCACGACTGCCGGATATCCATAACCTTATCTTAGCCTCCGTGGTCTAGTGGTAACAAACGTTGCCGTGAACTCGGGAGGTCGTGGGTTCGATTCCCACTGGGGGCAAGTTGTACATTGTCTCGGTCTGGGTGTTTATATGTATAATATGTATATATTTACAAAAAAAAAAGTATAATATGTAGTTTATCAACCATCTAGTTTCCGTAACACAAGCCTCGTAGCTTACCACGGAAATTAGATGGCGCAGTGTGATCTGTCTGGAAATATTTATTATTTATTATTATTATCGGTTCTTTTCTATTCCGCAATTGAACCACACGCACAGGCCTAAATATGTAAATACTATCCCTATATATTATTATGGCTATGATGTTTACCTTAGTAAAAAAAAAAAAAACCAATTGTGTAACTTTTAGTACCTGATTATGTACTGTACCTAAATACACAATGTTTTTTTTATCAATTGCTTTAAGTCTGCACCCCGTGGTCCAAGGTATACGTCTTCGTACGGGCTTGGACAACAATGTCAGAAACGAAACACTATCCGAACGAAAATTACCCCCTACAAATAGTACATAACGCTACCAACCAAACCAAACCAAACCAAACCAAACCAAACCAAACCAAACCAAACCAAACCAAACCAAACCAAACCAAACGAAACCAAACCAAACCAAACCAAACCAAACCAAACCAAACCAAACCAAACCAAACCAAACCAAACCAAACCAAACCAAACCAAACCAAACCAAACCAAACCAAACCAAACCAAACCAAACCAAACCAAACCAAACCAAACCAAACCAAACCAAACCAAACCAAACCAAACCTAACCAAACCAAACCAAACCAAACCAAACCAAACCAAAGCAAACCAAACCAAAGCAAACCAAACCAAACCAAACCAAACCATACCAAACCAAACCAAACCAAAACTATCCGAACGAAAATTACCCCCTACAAATAGTACATAACGCTACCAACCAAACCAAACCTAACCTAACCTAACCAAACCAAACCAAACCAAACCAAACCAAACCAAACCAAACCAAACCAAACCAAACCAAACCAAACCAAACCAAACCAAACCAAACCAAACCAAACCAAACCAAACCAAACCAAACCAAACCAAACCAAACCAAACCAAACCAAACCAAACCAAACCAAACCAAACCAAACCAAACCAAACCAAACCAAACCAAACCAAACCAAACCAAACCAAACCAAACCATACCATACCAAACCAAACCAAACCAAACCAAACCAAACCAAACCATACCAAACCAAACCAAACCAAATCAAACCAAACCAAACCAAACCTAACGAAACCAAACCAAACCAAACCAAAACCAAACCAAACCAAACCAAACCAAACCAAACCAAACCAAACCAAACCAAACCAAACCATACCAAACCAAACCAAACCAAATCAAACCAAACCAAACCAAACCTAACGAAACCAAACCAAACCAAACCAAAACCAAACCAAACCAAACCAAACCAAACCAAACCAAACTTCTTCTTCGAACCTTCTTCTGCTTTAGTTGTCCCAAAGGTTTAACCAGTATAGCATGTCTAGCGGCATCAGGGGTCCACCTTTGTACTTTAAAAGTTTATAATATTAAATTAGTTCGGTTAATATATTAGTTAGATGGATAAATTCTTTATTGCACAGAAAATAATAAATTTTACAATACATAGGCGAGCTTAATGTCTAAAAACATTTTCTAACAGCTAACCTTTGGAGATGTGAGCAGGGATTGTAAGGTGCATGACCACTAATATTTGAGATAAAGAGATTTATTGAGTTAAAAACTTATAACTAAAAAAAGAACGATATTAAATCTATAATATGAATACATACAATACATAGATATATATATATATATACATACAATAATATACCGATTTAGTCAAGTTATGTAGACTCGTCTTGCTTTTTGTGAAAGTGTTTGAGCAAATTTTTATAACATATAAGTAATGGTGCTTTACGAATATGAAGAGGGAGTCGGTTCCACTGGCGAGCTGCTGATACTGTATAAGAATCTGAACATCTGCTGGACGAATGTGGCGGGATTTTTAATTGATTATTAGAGGAAGAGCGAAGAGAATAACAGAAATTGGAAACGATCTTTTAGGTAAGGGGGTGCCATTGGATTAAATAAGACATTGTAAAGAAAGGTAAGTGAAGTGCAGACCTGCGATTTCGGATATTGAATTAGTTCGGAAGGTCATAAGTCTTATAATAGAGGTAATAAAACCAGGGTTTAATAGTCGTTTTGGAGAGAGAGAGGTTGGTATCATTTCGCACGGCAACGCTACACCTAATTAAAAGGTGCACACACAGCGGTTTTATTGGGACTTGTTCCTCTCCTCGAGGTATTGTGTCCCTTTTCCAACTAATTAGTTCAAAGATGGCGGCCGAAACGTACGAATATGTGTATATATTTAACAAAGGAAACTTGAAGCACATTCAGTTCCATTTAATTATTTATTTTATTTAATACTTTATTGCACTATGTACAAGAGGCGGGCTTAATGTTGCTAGACGTTCTCTGATAACTTTGGGACAATAAAAAAAAAATAACTTAGATCAAGGAGTAGGTGCAAAGACGTATTAACGACTGATCATTAATAAATAATAACTAAATTTATCAATAATATAATAATAATAATAATAATCATTTATTTTCTTCACAATAATTGCCTTATAACTAGTTACATCAATGTATCTTAAGTGTCAACAGGATATGATCTACAATATATTACAGGCAATTAACAAATTATTGGAACCCTAACCTCTGTATAGAAAGTATAATATACTTCTGGACCACAGAGGTTAGTTTCCATACAAATTTGGACAACATTTTTTATTTAAATTTAAAATCAAATATAAACATGCGAAATGGTTAGTAATTAATAAAACATAATATTTTCGACACAATATGTATAAGTAGGTGAAAAGGTGTGTGTTAAAAATATAGGTCTAAAAAGTTATATAATAGGTATTAACAATGTTTCGGTTTGTTCGTATGTCAATGTCAAAAGCCATTCAGTTATATATACTACATACTAATAATACTTACATACATACATACATAACTATACTACATACAATATCCACTTATACACGCTATTGAGAGCTGTTTAAGTAATGTGAGTATACCAATCTCTTGAATATTATTCTGTTAGATGCTTGGCGAATATTGACCGGCAAATTGTTTCGAAGAATAACTGCAACAACTGCGAAAGATTCAGACATGAAACCTGAATGGTGTGAAGGAATAGAGAGGACGAATCTTGCGCACTTAATTTTAAAGAAACCGTAATTCGACTTAAAAGCAAACCAAAGGGGTCATTTTTTACTGAATTTTGTTTAAGCTTTATTTATTTTATTATTATTTATTTTATTTTTATTTATTCAGGAAATATACAGATCTTAAAACATAATTACAACAATTCTACAAGTTACACAATACAGCAAAGTTTCCACTTAAATATTATACATAGATTTTGCAGAAAAAAATAATAATAGGGATAAGCTTAAAACAATTAGTATATAGTAAAATAATGGAAAATAAAAAAAATATAGTAAAATTAGTAATCAAAAAAGAATTAAATAAAAAGTTCTCCAAGCATTCCAATTATAATTCATTTAGATAATTTTATATTAATTTCTTTTTTTAACCTAGCAACACTAACACTGAACAAATCAATATCACCGAAATTTTCGTTGTCTTTTAATTTAATGGAAACGCAACTTGAACGACTTTCAAAACGGAATAAAGTATTTACTTTATTTGCTTACAGCGACAAGTCGAACATCGGGTTTATATCGTCTACTAAAATATATGCTTTTTATACTGTGCACATGTGACTTCGTTGATTCGCGTTACGCGAGGTCCACGCATGACTGAACTGAAAACTGACGCCAGACACTGTCGATTATGTCGACCTATGAATTTCACACTTCGCTTAAAGAACGTTATAGGATTAGAAGGCATTCCACATCTCCACCGTGCGACAGATGTAAGTCTCCAAATTTATGTGTACGCGTAGGGGTGGATAACATTAACTCTAAATATTATTCTTCGCTACCAAATTCGTTTTAAAACTGAAGTGATTTACGGCGGAGGTCGCGTGTGAGAAGCTTGTCACCATATTTTACTTTGTTGGAACATATCCATGACCTCGGCAGCCATTATGAAATCGACAAGATATTTTTATGTTGCAGTAAATTTTTATCCAATATTTTTACGCTCACGATAAAGTGCTGTTGTTTATCGTTTCTAGAACAAGACTTGTTTAAGAATATTCGTATGTTTTGTTAAGAGTGTAGTTGTCGCTCTCGCTCGCACACTGAGTGTACATACATACATACATATCTTCACGCCAGGTCCCTTGCGAGGTAGGCAGGGACAATTGAGCGCCATTTTTCACGATCTTGACATACCTCTTTCGCTTCTTCGACATTCATCAACCTCTTCATACATGCCCTTTTTTTTCGATGGCTTTTTATTCCACCTTCAGCGGTTGTTTTATTTATTTGATCGTGATAAGTGAGTCTTGGTCTGCCAGGGCCTCTTCACCCACAACTTTCGCATTATATATCTGGTTCGTCAATCTCTCTTCAGTCATCCTTTCAACATGCCCGAACCATCGGAGCATGTCTTTCCTTTCTTTTGTCCCTATGCTTTCTTTTTCTTTCATACCCACCTTTTTGCGTATTTCGTCATTACGTATGTGGTCCGTCAAAGTAAAACCGCATATCCGACGCAACGACCTCATTTTCACTGCATTAACTCTACTCTCATGCGTGTTCTGACATATCCACGTCTCGCTTCCATACATTAGCATGGCATTGTGTATGGCGAGTCGGGCTTTGTCACTGACATTTCGACTGGCGATTAGTGACCCCAGGGCACGCATTCACTCTTCTTTCAACATCCCTATCATACTTCCCATCAGCAGTGAAAACACTGGCCAGATATATATACACTGAGTGTACTTTTAAAAAAATGTAGTCTATCAGCTTTCTAGGAATTAAAATTATGGACATTTAAGAGTTATGTGAAGGGACAGTTGAAGAACTACGAAGCCTCTTGTCGCCGTCACGGGCTGGTAAAGCTAAAAGACAGGCGTCTCTCTTCCATGACGTGTGTAGCGGGGCTCTTGACAACTCTAAGCTGGTGGACGATATTTTACGTATCATAGTGCCAAGCTTCAATACTCGATATCGGAACCTTTTTGTCCCCGCTAGCACCTGAACAAATTACGCATCTAATTCTGTTGTGAGCAGAATAACAAGAAGATTATTTTCAGATATCGACCCCTTCGGTCTGTTTAAACAACAATTCAGAAGACGGATTATGAAATGAAATGAAACGAAACATAACGAAATGAAATGAAATGAAATGAAATTAAATGAAATGAAATGAAAAGAAACGAAACGAAACGAAACGAAACGAAACGAAACGAAACGAAACGAAACGAAAAGAAATGAAACGAAACGAAACGAAACGAAACGAAACGAAACGAAACGAAACGAAACGAAACGAAACGAAATGAAATGAAATGAAATAAAATAAAATTATTTATTTGCATAGATTTATGAGCAAGATAAAGGTGTAGTTGTATGTAAATAATACATTAGATATGTACAATGCTTTCACTTATTCACACTTACATATTACACCTTCACACACCTGAACTGTCAATACATATTTATTTATTAAGGTACAAAAAACAGTTAACAGACAAAACATTTGACAAAATACAGTGATATAAATAAGTAGTAAGTTTGCCAACCTAATATTTGTACACAGCATGCAGTAAACAATATTAAGAATAAAATACAGAAAGACATTAATATCTAAATTTATTTTTAAATTTATATTTGGCATACATATCTTATATATAACTAAAAATTATATATATTTATATAAACCCAAAAACAATAATAATATAGTGGTAATAATAAGTATTCTTAATAACATTAAATCAAACAATAAAATCAGCATATTTATTGGTTTAGTTTATGTACGTGGTGTTTAAACATTGAATAGGTACAGTTAAAGATATCTATTTCACTCTGGGTTAAACATAAATTATTGTAACGACGACACATACGTAGCAGTGGTCTGTTAAACGAGACATTGTTGGTAGCCCGTGGTAAGAGGAAAATACTGGGTATACGGACAGGTCGGTTAGGTACACGATAGCTCAGGCTATATACATTAGTTATTACCAATTTTTTTGTTTCATTTGCCATCCCTTTACGATCGAACACATTTAATTTTCATTAGTTGAAATTTTTGCTTAAAGTGCCCTAGTTGCGGAAATTAATTAATAACTTTAAAACTAAAAGTGATAATTACACTTTTAGCATATCGTTAGAAAGGGCATGGACTGAGGAAAAAGAGGGTAGGCGTCAAAGTAAACAACACGTATTTTTATATCCAAAATTTATTTAATTTTTTAAAGTTATTTAAAGTGAGTTTATTGTTATCAGTTCTGTGTAAATTTGAGTTGTATTGTCTCGATGCAACTATAATATAATAATCTTTGACCGGACCTGCTGGCTAATCAACTATTTTACGACAACTGTGTTGCACACAAACAATAATGTCATCAGCTGATAGAATGCTTGAGTCCCAAAACCTTTTGGAGGATAAAGTGTCGAAACGGATGGCGGAATTCGAGGCTCAGCTGGCTGCTGCCAAGGGGAGGCCTCAATGCAGCAAGATTGAAACAATTGCCAAGGACTTTCAAGATTTTAAGTCTTTTGCAGTGGAGATGTTGTCCCTCTTGAGACAACAAATTACAGAACTCCAAGTCACTGTCGACAACCTGGAAGCAAGGAACCGTGGTGACTGCTTGCTCCTAAAGGGGTTTCCAGAGCAACCAGGTGAAAATATCTCCCACGTGGTGGTGGATGTGGTACGAGACAAGCTGGGCCTTTCTGATGTTAATGTCCAGTCATTTCGCTCCTGTCACCGTCTAGGGGGAATCAGTGAGTCCACCACACGCTCAATACTTGTTCGCTTCAGTGACACCCGGGTTCGACATCTCATTTGGAAAAATAAAACAAAATTCAAGGGGACCCCATACAGCTGCACGGAATTCCTTATAAGGAGCAGGCAGTTATTACTCATGGACGCTCGTAAAGCTTTCGGATTGAGGAACTGTTGGACTCAGGACGGAAAAGTGGTGGTAAAGAGCGCTGACGGCACAAGGCACAAGCTTCAGCTACACTCTGACCTTTCAGCTCTGCAAAGTGACTCAGCGACTGAGCCTGCACAGTCCTATAGTGGCCAGGTGCAGCGCGAACGATCCAGAAGGCCTCAGAGAGTTAAATAGATAGGTACACTCGGCCAAACATCTAACCTATATTAAACATTTTGTATCAGATTTAATTTAATACATGGCCGAATGTACTGAAGGTAATGGTGGTTAATGCAAAGCTTAATTTATGGTGGCATAATATACCCTTATAGTTTTGCTTTGCTTTATTTATTACCCTTTTGTGTTTTAATACTAATATACACATTTCTTCAGTTTTGTTGTATTGTGGTGGTCTCAGCGCTAGTACAAAGTAATTCCTATCTTGGTTAACTGCCCTGGAGATGCAATAATGGTTACCTTTATACTTTTAGGGTTCTGAATAGTGTTGATTATTGTATCTGTGGTGTTTAGTTTATTGGGATGTTTTTAGGGTTAGTGCTCAGTTGCTCTGGATATTATTTAGTGTAGCTGAGTACAGATGGTTGTGATAGTGTCTAAAATAATATATTAGTACTAAAGTCAATGGCAGGATCATTACATGAATATCAACACACCTATCCTTAATATTTGCTAAAAATATGCTTAATTTATCAACTTAATTAATCAACAGTTGGTGGAGTGGCTTACATGTATTAACTATTACAATGTGTCTTATATACTATACTGTCCCTTTGAGATTCTTTTGTAAAATTAGTGGAGAATTTTGTTGGTTGGTAACCTACACTCGCACTTACCACCTTACTACCTATGTCAATTTGCTAAGTTTCACAAGGATGGACTTGGGAGAGGACCGGAGGATGGTAACTAGTGTGCCTACCACCGCAGATTATCCTACCACAATGCAACCAGGCTTAATCGATTGCAATTATTTTTTGTGTCTGTAGTTTGTTTTTTATATAATTTGTTTTTCTTTTTTTTTTTTGTTTTAAAGGCAAAGTGTTTTTGGCAATTGTGTTTTTGTCTATGATTACTGATTTAAATTTTATTTTATTTTTTTCATTTTGCATTTATTATATACATATGGGATGGCATAGAAATTGAGTCCTAAGGCTAAGACTAAATATTAGTATCTATTTTATTAAATAAAACCTATGTCAAACTTAACTCCTATTTTTTTATTTGTGTAATTGTCTATGATTACTTGTATTTGTATTGCATTGTTATCCAGTGTGGGTAAGCAAAGAAATAAAGTCTTACTGCCTTAATTATGTTTGCCATAAATTGTTATAAATGTTGATTTTTGTGTTTTATACCCTATGTTCGACTTATCGCTCTAAGTGTTTTGTTTTTCTTATTTCCTCCTTTCGCTTTGAAAGTCATTCGACTTAGCGTCTGTCTATAGTTTTCATACAAAATTCGGAGCTTTCTGCCCGTGTGTTTGACTTGTCGCTTTAAGCGCTTTTTTATTATTTTTCAATTCATTCGCTCTGAAAGTCGTTCGACTTGGCGTTTGTCTATTATTTCATACAAAATTCAGTAAATAAGGCGTAAGTCGAACATAGCAGTTTTAATTTTATTTTAATTTGTAAACCATTTAGTTTAATATATATTTGTGTAGAAGCATTTAACTATGTCTGTCGTTTTGTTTTTTTTTTTTTTTTTTTAATATTATAATTTTGTGTAACTAGTTTATGTTTGTTAGCTCGTTGCCAGCAGGACTGGTGGATTTATAGATCGTTTTCTTAGAATTTATTATAATATAAAATATATTTATTTATAGTTATTATTTTATATAGGTATTAAATATTTATCTATAATTTATTATATTATAACTACTCACATATAGCTATCATGCCAGGTTCTGAAGATGATGATATGTCTTTTCACTCCTTGGGTTGCAGTGATACATCTGATTGTGACTCTTTTTGCGATGCCAAAGACTTGGCTGATCTAGTGATTGACAGGTTCATACACACCAAAAACAATCTTAATATAATCCACATAAATGCGCAGAGTATCCCAGCTCATTTTACCGACCTTCTTGTTACGTTCACCTCTCCAGATGTGGTCGATGCCATACTAGTATCCGAAACATGGCTTAAGCCTAGTCTGTCGTCTACCTCGTATGCCTTACCGGGATATGTACTCGTCCGTAATGACCGCACAGGTTGCAATGGGGGTGGCGTGGCGATCTACTTGCGAGCTGATTTGCTGTACAAAGTTGTTTCTCTTTCACCCAGTGAATATTCTGGCGCGCCAGAATATTTATTTGTGGAAGTTGTCTTCTCAGGTTCTACATGTCTTGTGGGTGTAGTGTACTGTCCTCCATCCATCAATTACTTCTCAAAACTTGAAACCGTTTTGGAGGACATTGTTGCGCTATACTCACATCATATTATCATGGGCGACTTTAACACATGTCTCCTTAGTAATCAATTAGCTAATAGATCTCGTGCAGCGAAACTCCTAAATATTACTTCATCTGTTAACTTATCAATTCTTTCTACTGATCCTACTCACCACCTTCAAATGTCTGACACGCTTCTTGATCTTATGCTTACCTCCCGTCCTGATTTAGTCACTACGCACGGTCAACTCGTTGCATCATCATTCTCTCACCACGATCTTCTCTTTGCATCTTATAAAGCTAAACCTCCAAAATATCACCCTCCCACAATTTTTGTGCGGCACTTCAGCCGCATTAATACTGAGGAGCTACGTGGGGACGTGTCTGGTGTTGATTGGGTACCTCTGCTTGACTCCAATAGTATCGACACTAAGGTGCTCATATTCAATCAAGAGGTGCTGAAGATTTACGATAACCATGCTCCGATCCGCTCAACCAAAATCAAACGGCCCCCCGCGCCTTGGATTAATGACGATATTCGCGGTGCAATGAGAAGACGCGACAAATCATACCGTAGGTATCGTAAAGACCGCTCTGATGAAAACAGTGCTTTGTATAGGGTTGCAAGAAATCGGTGTAATCAAATGTGTCGTATTGCCAAGCGTCGTTATTTCTATGAAAACCTTAAAAATAACTCTTTTTCAAAGAATTGGAGATTTTTAAAATCCGTTGGGTTGGGCCGTAGTCAAAGTCAAACTAATCTTGGCGCTGTTACACTTGAACAACTTAATATTCATTTTTCTTCGGCGCCTGTGATAGGTGATGCTATTAAAACGCGAACATTGACAGAGATTGCTGAGATGCCGATGCCTAATATAGAAAAATTTACATTTGCTGAAGTCTCGGATGATATTATACTTAAGGCGATTTTTCCATTACTTCCAAAGCAGTAGGATGTGACGCTATCGGTCGTGCTATGATCGTTCCTATTATTGACCTTCTACTACCAACAATAACACACATCATTAACTTTTCACTATCAACTAGCCAATTCCCTTCCTCGTGGCGTGAAGCTTACATTATTCCTCTACCCAAAACATCATCACCGACACTCCCTAATCATTATCGACCCATTTCAATCCTGCCTTTTCTTTCCAAAGTACTGGAGTATATTGTTTATAAACAGTTCTCTAGTTTTTTGTGTGTGTATGATTTACTTAACCCACTTCAATCTGGTTTTAGACCCGGTCATAGCACTACTTCAGCTCTACTTAAGGTAACTGAAGACATCAGAGGCGGCATGGATGAAACCAAAATTACCGTATTGGTATTAATTGATTTCACGAATGCCTTTAACACAGTAGATCCTGATTTGCTTATCGCTATGCTTTCTCGCCTTAGTTTATCATCTGAGGCACTGGAGTGGTTTTCGCAATACTTACATGGTCGCCGGCAGAGGGTTCGCGTTGGTCAGGAATCGTCAGGATGGTCTAGCCTAGCCACAGGTGTCCCACAAGGTGGCATTCTTTCTCCCCTGCTATTCTCCCTATTCATAAATGCAATCACTTCTTCTCTACACTGTGACTATCATTTATATGCCGATGACTTGCAACTCTATGTAAGAACTGATATAAGCAATGTCAAAAGTGCCATTGCTTGGTTAAATGTTGAACTTTGTAACATCGAATCCTGGTCGAATCGATTTGGAGTAGTGGTAAATCCAAACAAGTGCCAGTCTATTGTAATCGGAAGCACTAGGCTTATGTCTAAAATTGTACTTTCTGAACTGCCACCTGTTCGGTACTGCAACATACCCATCCCATTTTGCAGTGACGTTAAAGATCTCGGTGTGATTATAGATCACAATCTTAGTTGGACAGCACAACTAACCAGTATTAAACGAAAAGTCTTTGGGTCGCTTCACTCTCTTAACAAACTCAAGAACTTATTGCCTTTAGCAGCAAAAATTGCGATAGCCCAAAGTCTACTTATACCACTTATAGACTACGGTGACGTTTGCTGTGTGAATATGACTGAGGACCAACTTAACAAGATGGATCGTCTTCTTAACACGTGTATTAGGTTCATTTTCTCTCTTCGTAAGTTTGACCACATTTCTGATTACCGCGCTAAACTCAAATGGTTGCCTATACGACCTAGAAGAAATTTAAGATTATTGTGTCTACTATATTCTATTTTAAATGAACCTAATACACCAAGATACTTGAAAGATTATTTTTCCTTTCTTTGCTCCCTACACGATAGAACACTTCGCTCCTCATTCAACTCCGCTCTTTCTATACCTTCTCATCACACCAACTATGTCTCTAAATCCTTTGTCGTTACTGCCTCCTCTCTTTGGAACAGCTTGCCTGTCAGCATTAGACAGGCTCCTAACAGAGCTTTATTTAAAAGGAGAGTTTACACTCACTTTATTAAGTCCTTGTAGATTTCTTTCACTGTCACTGTCAAACCTGAAGACCCTGGTGGGTAGTTGGTCTTGTGGTGTTATGTATAATAAATATGATTATCTTAAAACCAGTAGTTATTTTTATATATAGTATTTATAATATGTTTATGTATTAATGTTATCTATATGTTATGTATATGTGTATGTATTAATGTTATGTATATAGTATTTAAGTATATGTATGTTTATATAGGAATTGCTTACTTTTATGATATTTATTGGAATAAAAATAATTTATAAATATAATTTTCACTATCCTCGATCTAACAAAGAAATCTCATTTGTCCCCACGGTCAACGGTCAGAGAATGCCTTACGGCATTATGTTCGCCGATTGTAAATTACAATAAAGATTTTAAATAAATAAATAAATAAATGTTTTAAAAAAATCAGAAGAACTCGATCCCTGTTTTTTTTTTAAACCCCATAGAAAGTTGCCCTTAAAATTATTTCTTTACCTTACTACGGTACTTCAGGCCCCATAACTTTTCTTCTCCACAACTTTCTGGTGTAAAATATTTTTTTGCAGGACCCTAAGACTCTAACGATTAAAACAAGACCATTAGCAGACCGGTCCCATGGATAGATTTTGAGCTACAGGTAGTTTTAGTAAAAAAATCACAAAAAAGTCAAATAAAAAATAAAAATAAATTTAAAAAAAACCTTGAGGCCAAGGTCAATATATTGGGCGGGGGTAGGTAGCAGACTATCCATAGTTTCTACCCTAGGTGTATGTACAGCTCCCTTCCAAACACCCTGTATATTCACATATACACTTAACATAATATTGTCTCTTTATTTTTATCTTTATTATTTTCTAAATAGTTTAAATTGTTTTTAATCCGTTCGTGCTATATGTTTAGTGAAAATAATGTTATTCCGTAATTGTCTAGGTGTTAAGTAATCATTTGAATGTAAATATTTATTTGTAAAAGACAGCTGTGGAATTTGTAAACGAATAAATAAATAAAATTACCTTACCATGTGTATACATCTTTGAGGCATGTGAATTTGTTAAGTCAAAAATTGAGCTGTAACCAGTGGCGGATTTGCAGTCTCGGCCGCCCTAGGCTCCAAGCCATCAGCCGCCCCTTTCTCAGCATCCACCTTATAGACTACCTACAACATGAATTTACTTTATTTCCAACCTTTATCTAAGTTTTTTTAAAGTAATTTAGAAATTTAATGTTTTATTTCTCAAGAATATGGTACATAAGTTGTTACTACTAATTATTTGCTCTAACATGCATACTTGGTTATGATAACTTTTACACGAGTGTTCCAACTTAATTACAGTTAAATATTAGAATATCTAATTAGATTATACACATATGTAACATAATTATCTATACATACTATGCGGTATAGATTGCACCCTGCAGTGCAGCCCGCCCGCCATACGCAATAATAAGTCTTTTGTCACGATTTGCCGCACCTAAATCTAGTTACTGGCTGTATCAATAAATAATAATGATGGCAAACGTTCTATCACTCACAGATCCTTAGTAACCTAAATTAGAAATCTTTGAACGAAACGCCTCCTACATGAGTGCTAAAATATATAATTGTTTACCAAAGGTATGGACAGAATGGTGGTGGCGCTGTGGTGGCTCGGTTGTAAGAACGCGTAGGTTAAATCCTACAAAGGTCGGTTCAAACCCCCCCCGGCATGTATCAATAAGATATTTTTTCATTCACACCGTTCCCGTGCCTTGGAGAGCACGTTAAGCCGTTGTTCCTTGTAGAATTATTAATAAATTGTCATTAAAAAATAACATTAGATCCTTGCCAACCCGTCAGGCCAGCGTGGCGAGTGTAGGCCATCCATAGGCTCTCCAGATATATGTTCTGGAAGGCCCATCTCCAACAGTGGAGGTCTAGGACGCTGTTCTAGGGGCTGTAACAAAAAAAAATACGTGTGGCACTCGGGGACTGCCACGGTAAAGCTATTGCATAGCATTTTTTATCAACTTATGCAATTATAATCATTTATTTATTTTATTTAAGCAGTATTTTTTTTTTTCATATTATTTCATGATTTTACATACACGTTAAGGTTCAACTAGTCGCGGGCTCGAACTCACTCGTAGACGCGGCCAAAAAGCACGCTGTCTCACCTAGCATTGTGTATAAAAGAGATAGAATCAGTTATGAGCAGTTAGCAGCTAGTCTACACGCATACGTCTAGTCGCACGCACACAAACACCGTGCCGAAGTCTGCCGAACTGAAACGACGTTAGACGATGCACGGCTTTCAACGTCGCACCGCTGTGCCGGTCGGAGTGGGGGGTGTTAGGTTTATTTTCGTTACGGAATTTCTTGATTCGGTCGCCGCGCTCAAAGCCCGCGATTAAAGCTATGCAATAGCTTAAAATACCTAATATTACAGTTTTTTAAGTGATTTTTAATGCTCTGGGTATATCGATAAAGAAGGTTCGATGGCCATCTTAAAACCTATAAAAAGTCCATAAAAGTATTTTACGACAGTTCAGTTGTTGTTGAGAAAAAACGGGAGGAGTCCGTGACAAATTTATTCATAACTCGCAAGGAAAAGTTTTTTCTATTGCTATATAAAGCCCTGTTTACACAGTTGAGAAAAAATTAAGCTTCAGGTCTTCAAACTCAAACTCAATCTCGAATTCAAAGCAATTTGTTTTTTTCAATCAAATCAAATAAAAATAAAATATTTGTTGCAACAGTTCTTTATTTGTTTTTTTTTAATACTGAACAAGACATGTGACATCGCGCCCACCTGATGTTAAGCGGTACGCAAAGTCCAAGAATGGAAGCAACTGACGCCAGTCACTAACGACCGGCATCAGTCTTTACCACTATGCCGGTCTAACAAAATGCTTTTTCACACTTCGCTTGAAGGACTCCACGTTAAAGGAGTGGAACATTCCACATCTTCAGCGTGCGACAGATATAAGTCTGCAAATTTATTATATAGCTAAACAATATCTAAATTTAGGTAAAGTAGCATCACGACCGTTTCCCTTTCAGAAGGGAATTGGGCTGGAAGGAATGGAAATATTGCTCAGGCACCTGATACAGAATAACACCTTTCTTGAAAACATTAAAAAGTGAAAACAGTATGACCTTGACTGCTCTCGAACGAGTGAGCGCGCCTAGTGTCACTATATCTCAAACCCGACCCTAGCGCCCTCAATGTTATACAAAGTTATCGATCTTAGGTATTGATGGTCTTGGCAAATTATGCTTGCCGCCTTGTGAGTGACAACAACTGGCCGTCCTGCCATTTGACATTCTGTTACTTAGATCGCAAACATTATTAGTGGATTTCGTTATTTACGTCAGAGCTTGCGTCAAAAAATATTATTCAATTCTCAACTCTATAAGCGCTCGACCTTGACAGCGTCTGTGCAAATATCAACTTTAATAGCGTGATATATATATAGTTAACGGATTCCATTATATAACGTTTGCGCTTAAGTAACAGAATTCGGGCTGCTGTAACACCTATTAAATAAGCTAAATTGTATATAAATAAATAACTTGTTTAAGAGGGTTGTTAAAATGTAATCAATCAGCTTTCTAGGAAATAATTATATTGTCATTTTAAATAGGTACCTAATTTTAGACAGAAAAAATAGCAAAAACAGACGAGAGTAAAAAGTAACATTTATTTGTCCCGGTAATTTTTCGAGGAAGAAATATTATATAAATACAAAAGCAGCTAAAAGTTTGGAAGAGAAAGGAAAACCTTGGGAGTATACAAACATTTTCAATTGTATTGGAAAAGTTTTGGAAAGTTTATTTTAAAGCCGTGTTTGTACACTAAACTTTATTTTAATACTCTTTTAAGTAATATCATAAAGACATATTTAGATAGAAAATCGATAGAAGAAAAATAAGCGGAAGGCACATAATAATAATAATAATAATATTTCCAGACAGGTCACACAGCGCCATCTAATTTCCGTTGTAAGCTACGAGGCTTGTGTTACGGAAACTAGATGGTTGATAAACTACATATTATACTTTTTTTTTGTAAATATATACATATTATACATATAAACACCCAGACCGAGACAAATTATACAATGTACAACTTGCCCCCGGTGGGAATCGAACCCACGACCTCCCGAGTTCGCGGCATCGTTTGTTACCACTAGACCACCGAGGCGGTCACACTTTCCCGCGGTCAGCGTTCCGCGATAGAGTTCTACGGTTTGCATTCATTGAATTCTGTAGGTATATAAGCGGTGGTGGCTTGGTTGTAGGAATGCTTTCCTTTACATCCTAAAAAGGTAGGGTTGAACCCTGGTTCCAGAGAAATTCAATTTTCCTACATTCGTCATAGATTTACTAACCAGCTCCAAGGATAATGCAATTCCATCCCTTCCCCAGTACAATTTCAACCTACAAGGCCGCAAGCAAAATTAGACAAGATCATTGACGGCCAGATGTTGTCGCTCACAAGGCAGACAAAAAAAATGTCCAGTTCATTGATAGCTACCGTGAACAGTAGCCCGAGTAGGGCTTACTTAGTCGCAAACTTTATTAGTAGATTTCGTTATTTACATTAGAGCTTGCGTCATAATTACAAAATATTATTCAATTCTCAAATCTGTAAGCGCTTGACTTTGACAGCGGCCGTGCAAATATGAAATTTAATAGCGTGATATATATGTATAGTTAACGTATTCCATTATATAACGTTTGCGCTTAAGTATCAGAATAGGGCTGCTGGACGGCTAGATGTTGTCGCTCACAAGGCGGCGCGCAAAATTAGCCAATATCATTGATTGCTACCGTGAGCAGCAGCCCTATTCTGTTACTTAGTCGCAAACATTATGTAATGGAATCCGTTATATATATCAAGCTATTAAAGTTCATATTTGCACGGCTGCTGTCAAGGTCGAGTTAAGAATTGAATAATGTTTTGTTATTATGACGCAATCTCTGACGTAAATAACGAAATCCACTAATAATGTTTGCGATCTAAGTAACAGAATGTCAAATGGCAGGACGGCCAGTTGTTGTCACTCACAAGGCGGCAAGCATAATTTGCCAAGACCATCAATACCTAAGATCGTTTCTTACTTGGTAAAATATATAAATTGAAGCTTAAAAATTAATTAAACTACTTCTCATTGCGTATATATGCTGGAGTGCAGATTTTGTAACAGTTCTTATGTGGGAGAGACTACGACACCCCTTCGTACTCGCATGAATGGACACAGATATTCAGTAGATTCTCAAATTAATAATATTTTACCTGTGCCCACCCATGCGCGTATACATAACACTACCTTTAACAATTGTTTCACAGTAAGAGTATTAAAGAGTTTTCCTAAATCTATTCGGTCTATTGATTTAAAAACATGGGAAAGCTCTTTTATATAGCAGCTTGGTGCATACTATAGCCCTGGTCTGAATGTAATGCATTAGGTTTTGTCTAACTTGTTTTGTAAGTTTATTAATATCGAACCAACAATGGACATAACATACTGATGATGTTCTCCATGATGCGCGAGGTGATGATGATATTTTTCTAAAAAATAAATACAAAACTATATAGTGCATTGCCTTTATTTATTTTATTTATTTATTTAAAAACTTAATTGCACTATGTACAAAGGCGGACTTAATGCCGCTAGGCATTCTCTGACAGCCAAACCTTTAGGACACTAGGACAGTTTGCATGGTAAGTAGGTGCAATAATAGATATAAAATAACAATTACTAAAACTTACCATTGCTAAAAGAAATAAAATTACTTTTTTCAAAATTTATGACAAAGACCTTCAGTCACTGTCACTGATGACGCCGCTCCAAAGAGAGGCGAAATATTTGGCAATAAAATTTTTAACCTTCAATTTATATATTTTACCAAGTAAGAAACACATCTAACACATTTTATTTGTTGCAGATAATACCTAAGATCGATAACTTTGTATAACATTGAGGGCGCTAGGGTCGGGTTTGAGATATAGTGACACTAGGCGCGCTCACTCGTTCGAGAGCACTCAAGGTCATACTGTTTTCACTTTTTAATGATTTCAAGAAAGGTGTTATTCTGTATCAGGTGCCTGAGCAATATTTCCATTCCTTCCAGCCCACAAATTACCAAAAATATTTGAATAAATTAATTATACAATCACACCTTCCCGCGTTTATGAATATCTTAAGAAAAGAAAACAACATAAAACCTCGGAAAATTTACCTCAAACGGGGAAGAAAATTGTGTTTATTTTTCGTTTAACATTATATTATTTACGATGGGTTAAGTGGTTGTAAAGTAAGCAGTATTAAGATGCAATGACATGGGGCATGTTAATCCATTAAATATCAGTAGGAATATAATTTTTCAACAATAATTTATTTATTTAATACTTCAATGTACAAAAACAAAGGCGGGCTTTAATGCCGCGAGACATTCTATCATAGCAAACCATTGAAACAACTTTTTTTATTTTTTATTGACGGTGAATCAATAAATCATCAATAATACGCCCCCTGCCTGAAGGGCCAACGCGGGTGGGGGTCGCATGTCCGACTCATCCGTGAAGCTTCCTAGTGAAGCCCCAGGGCGCCTACGGACTAAAATCCTATAAACCGTCTCTATCTCACTGTTGGCCCTGTGTGCCTTTACAGCTAAGTCTGAGTCGTGGCTACGGAGTGAAGGCACTCATTCGCCGCGTAAATTTCAACACCTTTATCTTATCTAGTCTGGGGGATCAGAGTTCCTCCAAACAAAATCTGGCTATAAAATATAACACGATCATGGCGGAATATAGGCTAAGTTTGTCCATAGGTTCCAAAGAAGAGCTCTACCTATCTAAATTAGATCGATTTAATAACAATAAGAGTGGTTCAAAAGCCAATCTCCAGCTGTAGTCTTAGTACTCAGTGTTCTAGAGGTGTGATGTTGAAAGAAAAAATCCACATCCAACCAAATTACCGCGAAACTGTTCATTCATATCCGCAATATTTTTTTTTCTGGTGTAGAAAAACGCGTCGTCCCTTCTCCAAACAAAACTTACCACGTAATGGTTTCAACCCTTCATCGCTGGGGTGTACTGAGAAATCGCGAAAAAGTTACAATGCATTTTGTATATTCGTATGATTCGGTGCCCAACATCTTAAATAATCAGTGATGAAATATTAAAATATTCTCAATATTAGGACAAGCTAGCTTAATAATAGCAGTGGTTATGCTACAATTAATATAAGAGTAAGTCGGGCGCGAAGCAAACACTGCCGTACCATCCTTTACTGGAACCATTTCGCCGCATTTTCAGGTCCCTATTTGAGAACCTCTGGATAAGACCAGAACGCAGAAATTTTCGTCATCCAGTAAGCTATAATCACATACTTAAAATCGAAAATTTCAAGTCTGTAGGTCATTTAGTTCCGAAGTTAGGCGAAAGCAAAGTTTAGCATTTATGACACTCACTCACTCACTCATGATCATCAGAATAGAACTAGTACTTCCCATAAACTCAGAGAGCTGAAATTTGGTACAGAGTTAGGGTTTACATACATATCTTCACGCCAAATCCCTTGCGGGGTAGGCAGAGACAATTGAGCGCCACTTGTCACGATCACGACATACCTCTTTCGCTTCTTCGACATTCATCAACCTCTTCATACATGCCCTCTTGTTTCGATGGCTGTTTAGGGTTTAATGGCGACATATTAGAAAAACTATTAGAGATCGACATACCGCCTTTACAATAAATATTCAACTTGAATTTATTGATAACCTCATTAATTCATTAAAGGAAAGATACGTGGCTGTATGGGCCAGACCCTTTGCCTTCCCTATCACCTTATTTATATCAACGGGAGAAGAGTACACAGACCAACAAAAAAAATATATGGAATTCCTTTGCGCCATTTTGTCATGTCTAGTGCAAGTTTTTTTTTTGTTAATTACTTTACTAGGATATTGTTAGTTAGAAGCGGTGTTGTTTTGTTTATTAATGTACTACAATGTAAATAATTATGGACAACGATAATTGGACATTAAATGCAAGACATAAGTTTATTTTCTCGTGCTGTGAACTCACATATTTATTAAATAAGCTTTTTTTTTTTTTACAGTGAAACGCTTCCTTTATGATCTTCATTCGGTTCATTGCTGGTAGACACCCCCTGATGCGTACAGTTCAGTTCTATTGTTATTTGACAGAAACACGTGCGGTTGACGTTGAAAAATAACGGTCATTTCAAGCCTTATACGAACGAATGATTGTTTTCTTTTATAACGTTTTAATGTTGAGAAAAAACGTTTAAGCAAGGTTTGCTGTTGAAAATTACATTATACAATAAGCTACCTGAGATTATAACTAACTAGACTTCAACCAAGTGAATTTAAAACAAAATTAAACTCGTATTTATTGACATGCCTTTGACGGAAAATTTATTTCAATAGTTGTATAGTTTTGTGGTCCTTATGCCTTCTGCTGTATTGTGTCCCTAATGCTCCTTTGTCTACGATATGCAGTGATTAGAATTATTGTTATTATTTTAAATTTTGTCAACTGACATACTGAAATATAACGATTGTTATATAGGTGAAATATACAAAATAAATATATAGAAATAAGGTCGAAGTTTTGTTTCATCATGCCTATCTATAGCATGCCTATCTACAGCAGCTATAATGTTAAGCGTTATTCTGTATTTATAATTTTGTTATTTTATTGTTTCTCTTTCCAAATGATGGTTATCATGTACTGCTCCAGATTCACCAATATGTACTATAAAATTATATCGTTTTATATCAATATTGTAAAAATTGACGTGTAAAAGTGCAGAATACATATCTTTTTGTCCTATATGCAAAATAAACAAATTGAATTGAATTGAATCATTAGAGACCCTATAACACAGACATATATATCATAGACTTCAACTGTTGGAGTTGGGCCTAACAAAACATATTTCTAGAGAATTTGGTCTACTCTCTCCAAGCTGAGACGTGTCTGATTTTAACCTTAATGACAATTTAGTCTTTGTGGAACCGGGACCGGTAGGCGATGCACAGGAACGGCGCTGGTGTTGTAAATCAATGACAAATGTTCGTAAGAAAAGTGTACTACTTTTGTTGGATACATTATTCGTATATTACATAGCGTATTAAATAAATAAATAAATATTTCCAGACAGGTCACACAGCGCCATCTAATTTCCGTGGTAAGCTACGAGGCTTGTGTTACGGAAACTAGATGGTTGATAAACTACATATTATATTTATTTATTTTTTGTAAATATATACATATTATACATATAAACACCCAGACCGAGACAAATTATACAATGTACAACTTTCCCCCGGTGGGAATCGAATCTACGACCTCCCGAGTTTACGGCAACGTTTGTTACCACTAGACCACGGAGGCAGTCATATATACATTTCGTGTCGTTTAGTTTTCATTTCGTTTAATTTGGTTTCATTTCGTTTCGTTTCTTTTCGTTTTATTTCGTTTAGTTTCGTTTAATTTCATTTCATAAGGGTGCTTTAGGAGATGCACTGTTGTCGATCTAGAAAAGACGCATGAAGATGAAAGCGCACTGGTGTGGACATAACATAATAGACCAACATTCGGATATTCGACTTCCATGAACCTACTTGTATTTAATTTCATTATTACGGCTTCAAACGTCAGTTTAAGTCAATTAGTAGCTTTGACGTTAATCGCCTATGCAATTGACTTGCAACCAAATTTAACTTTACTGAAAGATAATTTTAATTTAATTTAATGAGCGCTGGTACTTGATAAACGTGATTGGTAATTAGCTTGTCACTTTATTATTTAAACCAATCGCTGGCCTTTTAACTAAATGTGAAATGTGCGCTTATTTAAATATGCTTTCTGAAACCCGCGGTAAGTTTATGTCTATTCATATAACCAACGGCAACGGAGGCTGTGACGTGTGTATTTTTATTTAGATAGTAAGTTGACACGGCCTTCTTACAGACACGATCTAAATTTATAGATTTAAATTACATATTCTTATTCTTAGTGTATCACCGTACATTTCCACCGGGATTTGGTTAAGTCAATATAATTTAAACAAAATTGTACACAATATATATTTAACGTTAAAATATCTGTCTTGCCTGGAGAGTGCAATGTGAAGACAAGGAGCAGAACTGGTAGTGTCATAGGAACATCAACACAATAACAAAAAATATCCAAAAATATACCTAGGTACCTATATTAAATATAAATATATTAAACTGTTGTTGCGGCTGTATATGGGCTTTGTCAGTAAAATTATATATTATTACATACCTACTTATCTAATTAAATTAAAATGTAATTTGAGTAATTAATAATTAACAGCAAATTCTAGTTAAAGCGGCTGAAAAAAGCCTTTGTCAACTATATAAAAAAATATAAATTAATTTTTAAATTAGCATTAACGGAATCATACAGTATTTGGTTGGGTAGGGAGAGAAGTAGAATGGTGGATGGTGAGCGTATTATCGCGCAATAAAAAAAAGGAGGCCTCCTTTTCTTAAACCAGCCTATTGTCGGTCGCAAGCCCGAGACACCATTCTTCTCATCTCCTACCCACACACGATGGACCCGGCACCCGCATGGTGAATCCATGGAATGCTTAGAAATTTGTCTTCTTCTCTCCATTATTTAGACTAAACTCTAAACATTTGATTTTCATATTTGACGTAATGAATATTATTATTTTAAGTTGTAAGTTGTATTTATTTACTATACGTTACTTACAACTTAAAATAATAATATTCATTACGTCAAATATGTAATTTAAATCTATAAATTTAGATCGTGTCTGTAAGAAGGCCGTGTCAACTTACTATCTAAAAAATAATACACACGTCACAGCCTCCGTTGCCGTTGGTTATATGATGTATATAGACATAAACTTACCGCGGGTTTCAGAAAGCATATTTAAATAAGCGCACATTTCACATTTAGGTAAAAGGCCAGCGATTGGTTTAAATAATAAAGTGACAAGCTAATTACCAATCACGTTTATTTGTAATTATTTTATACTGTTTGTATATTAATTCAATACAACCTAGGGATAGGCCATAGCGCCGATTTTTAACCGCGCGCCGCCTTACAGATGGAAAGCACGTCACGGACACAGATATACTAAATACAGCCCATTTAATACATACATACATATGCACATAATAATACTAACTTCGTAGCCTTGCATAACCACATGTCTGGCAGTGCCGAGTGTGGAGATAACTGTAATATGTTCCGCTTGTAAATTAGTTTTTTTGTCAATAAATATATTTATCTTTTTCTTTTATGAAGAGATCCAATTGTCTTAAAATTTTGTGTGTTAGTTCTTATGACAATTAAAAACATTTTTATTGCTATTACTGTCATAGTAATGTGAGCAAGGTGGATGCAGGCATGCAGCTAGCATGGTAACTGAAAAGCAATGAGCATTGATTTCAGCTTATTTTTAAAACCAATTAATGATTGCATTTGGTTAAGTGGCGGTAATCTAATTTATTTGTAAATAAAAAAAAAATGTTTTTGATAATATCAAAGATTTACAATGTAAACCATATGGAAATAAATAATTTAAATTCGAACCGTAATAAAAATACCAGCTTTTTCTTGGTTCTTGTTTTATCGGTAAAGTGCCTTTGCAATAGAGTTTCAACTGTTTAAAAATGTATAAATTCTCGCTGCTTCTTCCCGCTGCTGTAATGGAGTTTACTTTTTTTTTTAAAACAATTCTATCACTTTTAGATTAAGTAGGTTAATTGAATTTAAAACGTTTGCAAACTGAGCTATGTTTCTTGAGGCATTGGATATGCCCAGGCCCAAAAACGAAAAAAAAATAACTTAAAAAAAAAAATGCACGACAAGTAACCTGGCACCCACCTGATGATAAGTGGCGTGTGAAGTCCATGATTGACATTAGTGACAACACTATGCCGCCGGCTGGACTGATCATGACAGCAATTCGAGCCTGATCCCGAAACGGGTGGATACAATTTACTGGCAAGATTTTGTATCGCACAAAGAGTGCACTATTGTTCACAGTGAGAAATATTCTGGTGGCGGGTATAATTTTAATTGCTTCTACTCTGTTGCTATATTTTATGTTCTTATGTTGCCTGTCTCTGTCCTTTCTCTTCGAATAAATAAATAAATGAATAAGATCGGTGGGTACTTCTCCGCCTCAGCAGACTGGGCAAATTACCACCATCAGTCCGCCTACCACCTATTTGTTATTCTTGTTGAAAGTATGTGCCATTTACAATGATGTCAGATGCCAATTTGTACTTTCAAGGACAACTAATATTGTAAAGTTACCATATGATATATGATATTTATATGAAAATAACACCGCTTTAGACAAAACTGACGGAGACTACTATATTTGTTGTATATTTATCAACACTAGATTTTATAACATTTATTTGTTTATATAGTACACACAGCCGTAATTAGGTGACACAGTATTCACCAATAAAAAGAAGAAATTAAAAACTGAAAATGTCATAATATAATATGACTGCCTCCGTGGTCTAGCGGTTAAGTCCGTGGATTTAAACTCGGAGGTACCGGGTTCGATTCCTGGTCGGGACACAAAAATATTTATTAATGTAAATAAATACATTTTAAAGAATTTTTAATTTATTTGTGATATTTCTCGAGTTTGGTACGCTGGAGACATCGACGATCTTGCTATTTGTCATGATTGCCCTATAGTAAATGTGAATCCGCTTCTTTATAAGCAAGGTGATTTTTGAGGTGGTAGGCGGTGGTAATTTGCCCGTCTGCTGGGGCGGGGAAGTATCCACCGAACCCAGTAAAGTGTATCCACACGTTTCGGGATCAGGCTCGAATTGCCGTCATGCCCAGTCAAGCCGGCATAGTGTTAGAAACTGATGTCAGTCATGAGTGTCTGATTCCAGTTGCTAACATTCATATACATCGCGCACCACTTAAAATTAGGCGGGCGCAAGGTCACATGTCATGCTAGTATAAATGTAACAAAAAAAAAAGGTTTCTGACCACTCCGAAATGGAAACGATCGTGATGATGATACTTTTACATAATATAACAATAATATGGCATCTAATTTGATTTTTTTATAGAATTAGATTCACATTTAGCCAACTTTACTATATTATAAATTAGACTTTAAAACAATATTAAAAATGATGGATTGTGCGAGCGAGAGGTGCAAGGTGTTACCTTCTTAAAGTCATAGCAACATGTATAAAATTTGACGCAAATCAAAAAAGAGATACACTTCAACTTAACTCGTTATTTACGATATAAAATGTGGAACGATACGCGAAAATTAAATCGCTAATCCGTTAATTTGTTTGACTTGGTAATAAATCTGGAGATTTGTGTATTTTAGCGGTAAAAACAAGCGTATAAATTCGCTACCACGGACAGAATTTAGGGGGATAGACCATTCGCCATTTATCGAAATATCTATCAAAAACATACATACACATCCGGAGTAGGCAGAGACAATTGAGCGCCACTTGTCATGATCATGACATACCTCTTACGCTTCGTCGATATTCATCAAACTTTTCATACATTCCCTTTTGTTACAAAAAGTTTTTAATGCAACTTCAGTGTTTTATTTATTTGATTGTCATATATTGCGATATAAGTCTCGGTCTGCCAGGCCTCTTTTACCCACTTTCGCTAAACTAAATAAACTAAACTAAACTAAACTATACCTGGTTCGTCAATCTTCGTTCGCGCATACTATAAACCCCAATAAAATTAAATAAAAGTTAATTAAAAAAATAAAAAACCCGACTGCGTAAATAATTATCTAAAATTAAAAACTGAAAGGAAAAAAATAAAATCTAAAAAGGAAAACAAGCTCAAGGGTTCCGTCGCCAAAAAGTTAGATAACCGTTTAACTACACTATTGAAATAATTTTATATATTTTATTACATAACAAATTTAACAGTCAGGACCCATTGTTGAGAAGATTTGAACCTGTCTCGGTTTTTAAATTTACGTATAAATTAGAAATAACAATTAGTATAGCGTAAGACGAAATTGAATGGGTCATTGACCATTTTTGTGTGTTTCTTGCATTTTAGGGCCAACACGTCAGATATAATACTGTATCTTTTAACTTGTCCTTACAAATAACGTTATGTCTATGACAAAAATTCGCCACCCCTCGTCGAGTTCTCACGGCGGATTCGGTTTGCCAGTCTGAAATCGGAAGCTGCAGAGATAGGGCGCTTTAACCTACGCTTATTTTACCGTAAAAGCGCGCGAAATTTACTTTTTCCAAATTTAAAATTAGAAACATAACAGGCAAAGAGCTTTTAGTTTTGTTTCTAATAACGGCAATGGATGAATTAATTTTAATAATGTTTTTTTCTAATGATAAAGTAAGGACAAATTCTTGACGAAATTATTAAAACTAAAGACGATTTTTAGGTTATTTTAGTGATGCAGTGTGTAAATATGTTTGATAGGTGTTTTTTAAGGATGTGACTTGAAATGAACAGATTAGAGAATATCACGAGGAAAAAAGATGACGACGGAAGGGGGAATTGTACAAAAATACAAAACAAAATTCTTGGTGAGTTTTTTTGTTCTGTGCACAACATGTAAATAATAATAATAAATGAATATTTCCAGACAGGTCACACAGCGCCATCTAATTTCCGTGGTAAGCTACGAGGCTTGTGTTACGGAAACTAGATGGTTCATAAACTACATATTATACATTATTATTATTTTTTGTAAATATATACATATTATACATATAAACACCGAGACCGAGACAAATTATACAATGTACAACTTGCCCCCGGTGGGAATCGAACCCACGACCTCTCGAGTTCACGGCAACGTTTGTTACCACTAGACCACGGAGGCGGTCAAATGCACCTAATAGGCTACCTACTTGACAGCTATAACCTAATACCTTAAGGATCACCCACTTAGATTAATAATAAACCAAGTATATTCCAATTTATTATTTTTTCTTTTAATTTGCCCTAAATAAAATACTAGGAAAAAACTTTTTTTTAATTTACTTTTTTTATATATTTTTTTTTTTTAGATTATTAGACATAATTTATTCAAAGTAGATACAAAAATATTAAAATAAAATAGATTAAAAAACTAATTGTATTCGTGTACTACATATAAATCGTTCATTTAATGGATGATCTCGGTGGTTTCATTCGATTCATTAGCGTGGTTTTAGGACTTAATGGACTCTGAATGGTCGCACTAATTGAATAATGGAAATGGCCAATACATTTCTCGCGCTACACAAATAACAATAGACAATTAAACCAGATTTGACTATACTGATTTAGGTACAGTCGGCTACATAACATAAATTATTCATTTTGGTAATGACACAGTAGAATGGCTAGTTTTTAGAACTGTCCAATCCTATCCATCGCTTCTGTTGGCGAAAATTCTTAACCGGTATTTGCAAGCTCAATTTAATAAAAAACTACTATTATATTATTTACGCAAGTATATTGAGACGCGTCGTAACATTGCAGACACAACTTACCTTGTTGATGTTGCGCGAGGGAATGTGGACTCTCCTGAGTTACTAAGCAAAATTCTTTTACGTATACCCACTAGAAACACCAGGCAAAGTCCACTACTGCTTATTCCCGGTTTTAGCACAAATTACAGGCGTAACGCGTTCTTTATTAGGGCAGGTGAGTTTTTCAATAATCTTAATATCGATATTGATATTTTTAACTCTACTACTACGTCTATAAGACGCACGATGACCGACGAGCACTTCAGGCGAATAGAGGTTGTTTAGGTGGTATGGCAGTATTGATTTGTACTATTTTATATATTTTTTTTTGTATGTAAATTCTCATGTTTTATTTTTATTTTTTGTTCAAGGTGTAACTATAAGTGAAAACTGTTAATTGGCTTTATTGTATCCAAGCTTAAGCTTACTTGTCTAAAAAAGCTGTAAGTTTTCCAAGCTTAATAAATAATTAAATATTTTACTTTTCCTATCCTTAAAACGTAACAAAAAATTCCAAGAAAAATTTTCGTTAAAATAATTGTAAATCTTTATTCCATTTATGAATGTATTTATTAGGGTCGCCAAGAGTGCCAGCAACAACCATACAATCATTTTCACTTAAACCTAAGGCAGAAACTAGATGCTGCACCCAATTACAGTCAGCCACCACATGTTATTACAGTAAACTTCAATTGAGATAAAACCTGTCTCTATCGTCCAAAGATGTTGTATCGTAGTGTAGTACTTATATGTATGTTGTATATGTAGTTTATATAATAATTTATATATTTACTAGTTTTATTTATTTATTTATTCGAAGAGAAAGGACAGAGACAGGCAACATAAGAACATAAAAGATAGCAACAGAGTAGAAGCAATTAAAATTATACCCGCCACCAGAATATTTCTCACTGTGAACAATAGTGCACTCTTTGTGTGATACAAAATTCGGAAAATATCACCTTGGCCAGATATAAAGAAAACAACTGCATTGTGTTTGAATGCATTAAAACTGTTAGGCGAACTCCGAAGCAAACTGCCCACACTTTGCGATCTAAACCGTAAGTAGCAGCTTCTTGATTTTGGCTTTGAAGGCGGCGCGGGAGTTACTAAATATATCCACGTCCGATACACGCCTGTTGTACGTGTCGCACATCCGACGTACAGGTGCGCGCATGCCAGATATTGTACGTACGCGGCAGACATGAAAGAGGTCGCAGGAGCGAGTCTGTCTCGAGGGGGCATTATAATAAATACCTTCTGTCAGGTTTGGACAACTGAGTAGGCCTCGACAAATATTATACAATAGTGTCATGTCAGTTGTAAGTCTACGGTCTGAGAGTGTCGTCAGTCTGTAATGTGTACATAGTTTGTCGTAGGACAGATATCCGGTTCCGTATCTGCGATTAAGTCCTCTTAAGAATTTCTTTTGCACCATCTCAATTTTTTCTTTGTACACATTGAAGTATGGGCTCCACACAGAGGATGCATACTCCAGCTGAGACCTGACGAGTGCACAATAGAGGATCCTACATGTGGATGTTTTTTTAAAAGCTTTTGACCCGGCAAACGTTGTTTTGCCCAATAAATAATTTCTAGGGAATTTCTAGTGTAGAAAAAAATAACTAACTTATTGTAAGTGTGTAAGGATGTGGTATATGAGTGAAAGAAGCATGGAGCGCTGTGAGCGAGAGCAAATATAAAAATAACAAAACACCAAACATTTTTTATTTTATTTATTATATTTATTCCTTTAAATTATATATACCTATCGTGAGAGAAGACCGGCTACGGTCTCATCCCTACTCCGTGCTGTTTACTGGGAAGTGACACCGGTATAGTCTGGCAAATGAGTGTTGACCCATAAAAGCGCGGAAAATTTAAAAAATCTAGTATTTATGTATATGTATTGTATATACCAACTTATATATGTAATTTAATACTTTAGTTGTAAACATATTGTATTTATTTTTTCCTTAATATTTGTTGTTTATTTATCATAAACTTACCTCTTATGTTTTAATGTCCCGAAGGTTGTTTGGAAGTGAGTGCCTATAGGCATTATATTCGCCTTCTGTTTATTTAACATTTTTTTTTTTAATAAAATAAATAAATAGAACAATCAAAATAAAAGCAACAATAATAATAATTGAGTTAAACTATGTATAACACAATACAACATGATGCAACCACATGCAACATGATTATACTAGGGTCAAATAGCAGTCCAGTTTACAGTCTCCAGGATCGGCTGCAACGATAATACATTGTGCTTAAAAACATGGAAAGAGTTAGCAAAAATGTCAATGTCTGAATTAGGTAGGTATAAGGATACGCGCCGCCCAGGTCAAACAACCAGACGGGTTTTTATTATTTTGTATCAAATAAAGTAATCGAGTTAGCAAAGAAGCCGACAGACATAATCACCTAGGATGGGCGGCATTCGGGAGAGTGCGGTACATCCTCTCATCGTCCATACCATAATGTTTAAAGACGATGGTAATATTGTACGGAGCAGAGACGTGGACACTAACAGTGGGTCTGGTCCATAAATTCAAGTTAGCGAGCTATGGTTGATGTTTCTGTCATGGATATATTTCGAAACATTGATATTCGTCACAGAACCAAAGTAACTGACATAGCTTTTAAAATTAGCAAGCTGAAGCGGCAATAGGCCGGACACATCTGCCGAAGAACCGACGACCGATAGGGCAAACGGGTACTAGAGAAGAGACTACGTACGGGACGACGTAGAGAGGTACGACCACCTGCCAGATGGACCTAAAGAAGGTCGCTGGCGGAGGTTGAATGACAGTTGCAAAAGACAGTGTGTAAAAATAGTGAGGAGCTTTGGGGGAGGCCTATATCCAGTAGTAGATAGACATAGGCTGATGACGATGATGTGTTAAATAAAAACCTTTTTCTGTTACAGAGTTGGACCTGGACTACCTGGAGAGGGGAGGAGGAGGAAGCTTGGCAGTCGGGGGAACACCGAACATCGAACCCAGTCCCGACAGCCTGGACCTCGTCAAGGTGGTGCTACTGGGAGCCCCGGCCGTTGGAAAGACTAGTATCATACAGGTAAGAAACCAAAACGTTATGTTATGAATTCCAGCTTGCCGCTCTAAAGGTCTGAATCTACAAGAGTTTATCCATTCCCGTCTCACCTATACTGCGCCAGCCTGGCACCGTTTTCTGGCCAAGGCCATCAGGGACAAGATACAAAATCTGTTGAACATATCCTCCACCCAAGGGTCGTGATTTGGGCGTAATTCCGTCTTAGCTCGAGATCTGGAGATGCCTACTATTGAGAAGTTTGTCGTAAGCCTGACTAAACGTATGTTCTATCAAGCCGACAATGGACACTTCAAGCATCTCCATAATATCGCTCCGTCTTGCTCAAGGCCCCCCAACCACTTCTTAGAGAAGCGAAGAGAGCTGAAGGAGTCGACCTAACCTAGCCTAGGTTAGCTAGCACTAAAATGCATGAATTACCAGCAAGCTAAGATCCTGCTGGGAATGTCCCATCCGGGCCTGGCGACCGCACTATCCGTAATCTTCCAAACAATAAGGTCTAATGTCAGCTCCATGCATTGCCTAGTAGACAATATGTTTTTTTAAACTGTTATCTATATAAGTTGGAAGTATTGTTAGTAGACTAATAAAAAAAAACAAAAATTTACATACATGCCACGTTTCGATTCAATTACTAAACATTTTGACATAAACATCTCAAAAATTTACAGACATGCCACGTTTCGATTCAATTACTAAACATTTTGACATAAAATTCTCAAAAATTTACAGACATGCCACATTTCGATTCAATTACTAAACATTTTGACATAAAAATCTCAAAAAATTACAGACATGCCACGTTTCCATTCAATTACTAAACATTTTCACATAAAAATCTTAAAAATTTACAGACGATGCCACGCTTCGATTCAATTACTAAACAATAAAAATCTCAAAAATTTACAGACATACATGCCACGTTTCGATTCAATTACTAAACATTTTGACATAAACATCTCAAAAAATTACAGATATGCCACGTTTCGATTCAATTACTAAACATTTTGACATAAAATTCTCAAAAATTTACAGACATGCCACGTTTCGATTCAATTACTAAACATTTTGACATAAAAATCTCAAAAAATTACAGACATGCCACGTTTCAATTCAATTACTAAACATTTTCACATAAAAATCTATTATCCCTTTACTTTTACGTAAAATTCCATATTCAAATTTAATTTGTCGAAACACGTAACACATGAAAATGTAAATATCAAAAAGCTTTGTCGCGTTTCCCAAAATATACTGCCAATTTTTCTTCCTACATTACCATGAATATGAGTTAAGTGATTGCTTTCGTACCCGAAAAATGATCGTGAAAGCATTTTTTATTGGAATTAAACCCTTGGGTGTACTCCAAGTATTTCTAAGAGTTAAGGCCGGAGACATACTGAAGGTCTTTTCCGTGACAATATCAGAATCCGGTATCCATCGATATATATATATCGTCATCATCATCAGCCTGTGTCTCTCTACTGCTGGATATAGGCCTCCCCCAAGGCTCGCCACTTCACACGATCTCCTGCCACTCTCATCCAACCCCCACCAGCGACCTTCCTTAGGTCATCCGTCCATCTAGCGGGGGGTCGACCCACTCTGCGTCTTCCCGTACGTGGTCTCCACTCCAGAACTCGTCTACTCCACCGTTCATCGGTTCTACGACATACATGTCCAGCCCATTGCCACTTCAGCTTACTAATTTTGAAGGCTATATCGGTAACTTTGGTTCTCCGACGGATTTCCTCGTTTCTAACTTTATCCATCAGAGAAATACCAAGCATAGCTCTCTCCATAGCCCGCTGAGCGACCTTGAATTTGTGGACGAGACCCACTGTCAGTGTCCATGTTTCTGCTCTGTACGACAGCACTGGAAGAACGAAAAACGAAGAATATATAATATAATATATTGTCCGTAAAAACAATAAAATAATATAATAAGTTTGAAAGTGTACTTCGAACACGACCAAACCGGTAATGCTCTGTTATAGACTAATTCATTCAGTACTAATTAGCCTAGCTTTGATTCTCATCTTACGAGTATTTGACTTCTTGTCCTGTCTTGTTAGGTTATATATAATATATTTGATAGTACATACCTACTAATATTGGTACAGTCGTAATTTATTGTAATTTTAGTTCGGGTTTTTTTTAAATATATTATATGTATATAAATATATTATAATATAATAGTGATATGTAGTAAAAATAACTTATATATATAAAGTATAAAAACTAATATTCCAATATTTTTTATTATTTTTATCACAGTCATCAATGTAGGTACGAGTATATAAATATACAATATTCAATACAAAACGCACTCCAAAAACGTGCTGCTTGACACATGTACCTACTAAATTTGTGGCCCAATTCTTAAGGAATGATAATGTGACATGCGATATTTATCGGAAATTCTGTCACAATGCATACAAAAAGACTAGTTTCTCTCGATATAAAATAAGAAGGCATACAGCCAGGTCTGACGTAATATATATTTCTTTCTTATGAGTTAATAAGGTTATCATCCAATTCCAGATGTTGCAGAATTTGATGCTTTTCTTGGAGTTACTCGCGGCATTACAGCCCAAACACGTGGGGTATAATATGGGAGTTCACAGCGCGGGAAGACCGCAAAAAATTAACTGAAACTTGTGCACCATAAAACAGTCCAATTATTCGTTTTCCATAATTATTCACGTTGTAGCATATTATTAAAGAAATGGACACAACCTTTTGACTAAAAATATCCTCAATTTTTTTTGTTTTTAACCTAAAGGGCCACAGCGGGAGTTCGCATGCCCGACTCACCGTAAGGCCTCATAAGGAGACCACAAGGCGCCTACGGAATAAAACCCTATAAACCGTCTCTCTTTCTGTGTTGGCCCTGCGTGCCTTAACAGCTAAGTCTAAGTCGTGGCTACAAAGTGTAGGCACTTCGATTGGTTTTGCAGGAACGTTTTTATATCAGAAAGGGCCTATCTATATATACATCGATGTAGACAGCACAAATAGTACAAATATAGCCCAAAATACGAGTAGATAAAATCATTTATAATTAACTTCAAAGCAATATTATAGAGCAAGAAATTAAATCATTTAGGAAGTTAATTAAATATACAATTATATATTTTGTAAATGATAGTACAATTTAATATCTTTTATGTTTGAATAATGATTAAACCTAACGATGTATGTCTTGTTATGTACTTAAATGAGAATGCCCATTTTTTTTAGATAAAATTTGGGCTCAAAAAAATGTTCTCATGTCATAATGATTTCTTTTTTATTTCATAGTTAATATATTGTGATTTGATTTTATTTTTATAAGTTATATTTTAATGCTGGGGCAAAACAGATGTTTAAATTTAATTTAAAATAACACAATAAATTGTTATGATTGTTGAATTGTATTTAGTTGAGGCACACTGCAAAAAAGGTGGGGCCTGGTTTTGGACAATCTCTTTTATGTATGTATGTACGCGTGGTACATGAGTAGTACTCGTTAGATGCACTCTATCTTTATGTCGCAGATTCCTATTGTTCATTAGAGCCTAGTTAAAAAATAAATAAATATTTTTTTTATGACAATTAAATGCTTTTATACGCTCGCTGTGGTGGATAGGTTGTAAGATCGCTTTCCTTAAATCCTACAAGGTCGGTTCAAACCCCCCCGGCATGTACCAATGAGAAATACACTTTTCTTACGTACATTTGTCATAAATTTACAACGTTCTCGTGCCTCGAAGAGCACGTTAAGCCGTCGTTAATAAATTGTCATTAAAAAAATGACATCAGATCCTCGCCAACCCGTCTGGCCAGCGTGGCAAGTGTAGGCCAAATTTTCCAGATATATGTTCTGGAAGGCCCATCTTTAACACTGGAGGTCTAGGACGCTGTGTTCTAGGGGCTGTAATAAAAAAAAATGAATACGACCAACAACAACTGTTTTGTAAACTGCGGCTAAGGGATGCGGTCGTGATGATACTCTCTTTAGTTCAATAACAATTATTTACTCTTTTTCATTTCCATATCCCATCCGGTGTAGCTACAGCCTTGCGAATGCGGCTTCTTCAAATAATAAAGATGACATTTAAGGAGTTTCATGACGTTCCTTTATAGACTTGTCTTCCCATTCTGCCGTCGCGTCGAGTGTAGAATTTTATACGGTCTAAGCTGCGAATATTAAATCCAATATTTCTCACTTTCACCGGCTAAACCTACTAAGCTTTTATTATTTTATTTTATTATTCATTTTGGAAAATCAACAGTTAACTATTGTATATAGATATTAAACAGTAAATTCCTTAAGAACTATTAAAGGTTTTCACATATAAGTCTAAAATTAAATTAATTAAATTAACAAGCAAAGGAAGAAAACATCGCTACAAAAGAATATTAACAATATAGGGGAAACACAAGTTACTTAAAGTAATAAACATTATACAAACATTGAATAAAATTGATTATAAAACTAATTATAAATAGAACTAAAACTAAAAATACATATGAAATTAAAGCTATTCTACAAAATAAACTAAGGGCTTACCACCAGGGAGGGTACCTAAAACGCTCGCCGCATTTCCTCGTTGAATTATTATGGACATATTCTGTTTTAGGTAGTTATGGCATTTGGGATCGCCACACTCTTGGAAAATTCGTTTACCCAGCTCTTTTATGAATTTGTAGGTATCAACAGAATATACCCCCATTGTTTCAACCCCAAATGCCACAAAGTTATAATTTTGTTTAATGCTATTGTATTTTTGCTGTATGAGCAGCCGAAGCGGCCTTTTTTGATGTAGAGGAAATGTGGCAAGCGGCAAAGGTATCCACACAGGTGGCATCCCAAACAAGACATCTTCCCTCACTCCATGGTACAAGAGACATACCATCCTTTTACCATCACTACGTGAAAGTCCTGATGGTTCAAGGACGGACGGGATTTTAGCAGACCATAAACTTTTCTTTATAAACTCATTTAAGGCTTGGTGTCTGGAGAATCTGCCTGCACTCTTTTGACAACTAAGCCCGTGTAGACCCATTTCATCAACTTGAGAACCACACTTGCATATGTGAGGTTGACATATTTTTAAACCAAGGCGTGAAGAAACTGCTATTCTTAAACTGTCCTTATCCAGGAGTGTACCAAGAGGAGCTGATGGGACGGCGTGAAGCCATGCACCAGCTTCCTTCTGGGTAGATGCTAACAGACGGGCACAGTCATAACTATTGTTTGAAATGTCTAGTATTGACTGGTATGATTTATTAATTAAAGGGATGTCCCAAGCGGCCTGGGAACATTTATTATCGAGTTCGCTAACGTCAGGAAGTGAATCTGTCCAAAGCTTTCTGGCGTCTACCACACAGTGTAGATCCAAATCGATGTTTGATTTAAGAATTGAACATTGAATTATTATTGATGCCTGCTATTGACCGATTCAACATACCGTGGCGTTAACTGACGTCTAATGCCTGCAGCCTTGAAATTAAACAAATCAATGTCCAGCTCTTCCGCAAGGACATTTAAATCATTAAAGACTCTCAATAAATAACTGTTCTGCCTATACCTAGTACCAGCGTATGGCACGAGCAAGACGAGGGAGAACGTCGGAGATTGGGTCTTGGGACTCGCAGTCCTATACCAGCCAGCAACTCAGAACTATCGACGGTACCGTTGGCTATGTCAATTAAATATGCGACATCAGTTATTTTGCGTCGAACTTCCAATGGAAGTACATGCAAATTTTGACACATGACATCATTTATTTATTTATTTTTAAAAAATCACAGCTTATTATATTAAACATATAAACAAAGTAGCAATAGTGGAACACAAGCCAAAGAGATTTTATATTATTTAAACAATACAATTAAAACAGAAATAAGAGTAAAATAATTAGATTTAAATTAATAATGCAACTGAACTGTGACTAGCAAAAGTAAAAGACAAATAACCATAATAACAAATAAGTGAAAACCAATAGGTTAATGATTATTTACCTAAAACAAAATAAATGAATGAGAGGCAGGAGCAAAATTATACTATATACACGAGTATAGCAGTATTCGTATATTAGCAAGCGAAGTGTATTTGCCAAGTCAGTCCGGGATAAAAGTTGTCTTGGTACTGCCTCCGGTGATTAGTTAGATGTATCAGAGTATAACATGGCTAAAACGTTAATACAGAAGAATAAAGTCATTTACAGTAATCTAACAGGTGAATGAATAAATGTTTTATTTTATTTTATATGAATTATGTTTTTTATTTGTTGTCATATTTTCCTTTTCCATTTAGGTTCAGTTTCCATTAAAAATTTAATTAGGTTGTATATGTGCATATATAGATTAAAAACTAGTGTACCCTGTATAGTTTCTTATTATTATTATTAGGTTTGTTATCATATAGTTTGTTAACAAAATGTTTTATTTTTTTTTATTTTATTTGGGTAACTCACAGCTAATACAATAGATTAAAGACTATGATAAGGACTACAAGCTAATTAAGAGTTACCACACAACAAAAATACAAGCAAAAAACAAAAAAATAAAACCAAAAGTAATAAAAACTAAACCAAAAATAGTTACTTATTCATTTAGAGTTACGAAACTGGAAATTATTTTGCTCCTCACGGAATAAATGCTATCACAAAATAAGCCAATGTCTAAATTGTGACTTAGTGAGTTAAATAACGATACTGCCCTAGGTAAATAACATTTTGCCTATAATTGCTATGAGCATGAGGTACACATAGTAGGTCTGAAACACGCAAGCAACGGACTGATGTCCTAAGACCAATCATATCTAATAATTCTGGACAGTCAATGATACCTCTGGCAATCTTAATGAGAAAAGTCAGGTCAGCTACATCGCGTCTGATCGAAAGAGGGAGGACGTGATATTTTATACAACGCTGTTCATAAGTAAGACCAGGTAATTTAAATTTATAACTGAGAAATCGAGTAAATTTTCTCTGGATTTGTTCAATCTTACTTATGTAAATTATATTAAAAAAAAATATATCATTAAAAATTGGCTCAGTATCCGAAATCGCAGGTCTGCACATACACTCACCTTTCTTTACGGCATATTCTATAATCTCAATGCACTAATAACTAATTTGGATAGTAGTGGCTACTCAAAAAGAGGCTAGGCAAATAACTCTCGTTCATCGCTCATTGACCGCCTCCGTGGTCTAGTGGTAACAAACGTTGCCGTGAACCTGGGAGGTCGTGGGTTCGATTCCCACCGGGGGCAAGTTGTACATTGTATAATTTGTCTCGGTCTGGGTGTTTATATGTATAATATGTATATATTTATCAACCATCTAGTTTCCGTAACACAAGCCTCGTAGCTTACCACGGAAATTAGATGGCGCTGTGTGACCTGTCTGGAAATATTTATTATTATTATTTATTATCTCAACACTAGCGTAGCCAGGTAGATGGTAGGATACATACCTACTATAGGTATAGCTATGTTATGTTATGTTATTATAACATTATTATTATTATTAAAGTGTTCGGGACTGATGTCAGTCATGCGTGTCTGATTTCAATTGCTAACTATAAGGGCAAGGTCACAAGTCGTGCTAGTATAAAAAATTAAGTACCTACTGTGTTTTCTAGGCGCTGTAATGATGTCCAGTAGGTACTTAATAAATCATTTTCATAAATAAACAGATTGATTCGATGTACACTCCTTCCGAACTTGTCGTGTTAGTAGGTATATTGAACAGTAAAATTAATTATTCAAAATATTAAGATTTAATTCCCCGTATAAACACTTGGCATGAATGTTTAAGGCATATCAGTAATGTAACACACGACAGGCGTATGCTTTCAGTTTAAACTGAATTTCATGAATTTCACATCAGATTCGGGGCCTTATTCTCAAAGTTAAATTGTTTTTACCACGACCTAATTTAATCAAAAAATATTGAATAAAAGAGATTGCCCAAAACCAGGCCCCAACTTTGTTGCAGCGTGCCTCAATAAGGTATAATTTAATAATCATAACAATTAATTTTATTATTTTTAAATTTAATTACAACATCTCTTTTACCCCAGCATTAAAATATAATTTAATTAAATAGTCAATTGATTTCGATTTTTTTTTTGTTCACTTCTCCCGATGGATGATGAATGAGGTGATAGGGAAGGCTAAGGGTCCATACAGCCAAGTCTGACGTAATATATCTTTCTTTTTTATGAGATAATGAGTTCATCATCAAATTCCAGATGCTGCGGAATTTGATGCTTTTCTTGGAGTCACTCGCTGCACCATAGCTCAAACACGTCGGGTAAAATATGGGAGTTGACAGCGCGGGAAAACCGCAACAAATAAACTGCAACTTGTGCCCCATATTTAAAGTCCAATTTATAATTCTTCACATTGTAGCACATTATTAAACAAAACAACACCACTTTTGACCAATAATATCCACAGTAAATTAATTTACAAAACAAATCTTGCACTTGACATGTCCACGCAAAATGGCGCGAACAACTCCGAATTGGTTCAGATTTATGTATGAAATAGTTACAAAGCACTATTTATACGATTAGGTTCTTTATTATGATCAGGTACTTTATTATAGATAAAACACAAGATTCAACGTGTTCCTAATTTTCCAATTATATCGGCAGGATCGAAACTATATATGTATTAAGGACGTAAAAAAAAAGTTTTTTTCAATTGTCGTTATGCTAGTGTAAAATAAATATAATAAATTACAGATTATAAAAACACAATATATTAACTATCAAATAAAAAATATATCATTATGGCACGAGAACATTTTCTAAGTAAAATGGGCATTCTCATTTCCAAGACAAGTGATGTTCTAATACATATATTGTTGAATAATTTTATCAATCAATCGGATATTTATACAAATTAAATTGTTTCTGTTGAGAACCCCAAGCTGCGCAAATACGCCAACTTCAGTACAGGCTACGAATTTTCACTGTTTGGGGTCGAGGCGAGGCCCATGGGGATACTCAGCCAAGGGGTTGTCCAAACGGCTAACGAAAAAGTCTGGAGACAGGAAATCTGGCAATTATTTCTTTCCAACGTATTAGCCTCGCTATACAGAGGGGAAATGTTGCCAGTCTTCTTGGGACTATTCCTGAAGGGTCGGTTATTTTTTTTAAAAGGCTATAAATAAACATAAAAATAAAGTTTATGTCGCTCCTAGTAGGATCGTATCCTAAAGGATTTAAAATCGAAAAGATAACAAGAATGAAATCCTGTGTTTTGTTACCTATAGGATTTCGCTTGCATAACGTTCTCAAGCTAAGGAATATTACGATGTAATTATTTATTTTCTTAAACCTGTTTTAATAGTTTCTGGCAGCATTGACTCTGAGTTCTTTTGTTTCGTTTATCTTTTTACTCATAACTACCCTGTAATATAAAATGATAATTACTACGTGAAAATAGGAACAGGTTGAAAAACAGCGTCGTACAGGGTGTACCTGATTCCGTTTGTCACATATTGTTCAATACTTTTTTTTTTTTAAATCCTGACAGGTCACACAGCGCCATCTAGTTTCCGTGGTAAGCTACGAGGCTTGTGTTACGGAAACTAGATGGTTGATAAACTACATATTATTCTTTTTTTTTGTAAATAAGTATATACATATAAACACCCAGACCGAGACAAATTATACAATGTTTGCCCCCGGTGGGAATCGAACCCACGACCTCCCGAGTTCACGGCAACGTTTGTTACCACTAGACCACGGAGACTATAAGCCATACTATAAGACACAGGTTTATTTTTACTTAAATAATAATTAAGTACCGAAAAAACGTTCGAGAAACTGGCTGTAAGAGATATTATTATATGATATATTGATTTATATTTATTTTATTTAAATTATTGTGACAACAAAAATTCGTATCTTTTTTATTTTCATATATTGATTTTCAATCTAAGTTCACCACACCAGTTGTTTGACCACCAACTTATGGGCGACCGGCGAGACCTGTCGAAACAATTCAAATGACGTTCTGTATTATTATTATTTTTTATCTATTCCTATAATGCAAAAAATGCCTCGGCTTCATAATTTAGACTAATATTTTTGTAATATGAATGATAAAGATTATAGATTAACTTTTAATATTATCTAATATTAAAATCTATCTAGATTTACCGACGATTTTCAATTATAATAAAACAATATTTTTTCTTAGCATACATTTTGTTCTTGATTAAACTAATATTGTTTTTTCTTTCCAGCAATTCGTGTGGAGCGACTTCTCCGAGGAGTACATTCCGACTGACAGAAAACACACGTTTTATCCCTCGGTGATCATCAACGAACATTTGTATGAGGTGAAAATCACAGACGTTCCCGTTATCCCCTACTTCCCCATCAACTCTTACTACGAATGGGCCCATTACCGCTTTTACGGCCTTCGAAACGCCACGGCCTACATTCTAGTCTTCGATCTGTCCAATGTTGAAACATTTCAATATATAAGAACACTCAGGGATCAAATGGTTGAAAGTCGAGACATGCGTAACGTTCCGGTATTAGTTGTTGGTAATAAACAGGATTTGTTATGTAGTAACACGCCATCAGCTGCTAGCGGATTGCAGCAATTGGCGATTGCTGAGAGCGCTTGCGGGGATTCGAGAGAGAAGCGAAGGAATATTGTGAATCTTGTAAGGAAGCATTGGAAGTGTGGCTATGTTGAGTGTTCGGCGAAGTATAACTGGCGTGTTATAGCTGTGTTTAAAGAGCTGATGGAGATGATTGATACGTTGGAGTGGAGTGGGGGTGGCCGGAGCTCAGAGCCCCCGTCTGACTCTAGTGCCATGCCCGGCACGGCCGCGCACGAAAGTCGTTGTGTAGTTGCTTAGCGATAAATAAAAGTTCAAAATATTTAAAGGCTCAGTCTAATCCGTCATGTCTACGGTGAATAAACCCAACATGATTCTATTGTCTCTTACCTACCTACTTCATATGTAAACTGTTTTATGTACCTTTTTCACAAATATATTTATTTATTAATAACTAAAATGTTGCCAGTTCGAAACATGACGGATATGACTAAGCTTAGGCCAAGATTGATGAAGCGTTCTTAAACTTGGCTTTTGTACTTTTCTCATCTGTAAAATTATTATCAGTGTTAATTTTAGCCAAAATCAACATAATTAAATCGAAAAGGAAAATTGGCGAGTTGGCTAAAAATGTATCACATCATCAGAGACTCTAGAACTCATAGTCCTAGACATCCGCTGTTGGAGATTGCACTTCTAGAAATTTCTAGAGAATTTGGCGTAGACTCGCCACTGCCAGACTGTGATGTCAAAGTTTAATGATAATATATTAAGGATTCCACAAGTTTGTATTAGTGGAATCAGGACCAACAGATTAACGTGCTCTTTAAGGTACGGGAATGGTGACTTCGAATATGGGGCACAAGTTGCAGTTTATTTTTTGCGGTTTTCCCGCGCTGTGGACTCCCATATTTTACCCGACGTGTATGAGCTATAATGCCGCGAGTGACTCCAAGAAAAGCATAAAATTCTGCACCATCTGGAATTTGATGATGACCTCATTGACTCATAAAAAGAAAGATATATTACGTCAGACGACTTGGCTGCATGGGCTAGACTCTTTGCCTCTCCTATCACCTCATTCATCATCCATCGGGGGAAGAGAACAAAAAAAAAGCGTTCTTACAACTGGCAATTATTTAAACTTTTTAAACTTTTGCGCACACTCATAATAGATTTTTATAATTTTAACGGGTCTTTACGCGATTTACCTTAGAGACATATTGGCAATTATTTACTATGTTCAAAATAATTAATTTAATATAAGCATACTGGTAATAATCTATTTATTTCAACAAAATAACAATAATAACTAAAAAAATACAGAAAACTAAGTATAGAAAATCATCTAACATTCATTCACATTTAATCATTCATTCGTTCCTTCAAACATACCTGCTCCATCCTCACATCCTATCCATCTCACTCGCTTTGTTGTTCCTCTGATCCTTAAGCTTATAGCCCTTATTACAGAAATTTGTATTTTAATTTTTAGCCAGCATGTAACTTGTGTAAATGGCTTCTGCAATTTTTCAGAAAGCTGTGAAGTGGTCTTTTTGACAATGAGCCATCACACGAGATAACCAACGGCGTAAATGAAGCTCTGAGATCTTCTGCTGCCTTGTCGTATTTATGGTGTTTCTCGTGTGAATGGGTTTGGGAGATGCTTCCCCAGGTACGGGTTCCGTACGAGGTTGCGTCAGCATTATCAATGCGAACATCACAAAACGCTTTCCTCGCTGGTTCCCATACTCCGTGAAACATTTAGTCTCCCACAAGTGCGGGCTGACTAAAAGTTGCATCTCGCATAATTGGCTCAATTGTTCCAATTCTCCAAGCAATATCCGCCCAACCCTTGCAATCGTCACGATGATGGTCGTGGCCCTGCTTCACCAGTCCGCCTTTTTGCAGTTTAATGATGGTTTAGATCAAAATTATGTTCACCACATCCATCACATTTTTCGGGTATTCTAGTCGGCTCTCGGCCATTTCGGATAGCTAAGCCATCGCGAAATTGTGTTGCAAATAAGTATACTAGTTTAAGGACGCTTCATACATCAATGCCTTAATGTTGTTTATCGACTGATGAAAAATGCTTGTTACGAACTTTAAATCGAATATAGAAACGAGTGAGTTTTAGAAATACGCACAGGCTATGGCTGGCTGCACACGTTGCCACCAATATTGGTCCCAATGCTATTCGTCCAACGGTGTGGATCGAGAGTTTGCTTTGGTCCCAACGTTGGTGTGTGCATTGCTCTATCAAAGGAATCTGCGTCTATATTCACGATCCCCGTCCACATGTTAGCGATTGTCTCAGTCTTGTTTAAGCACACGGGAGTGTCATCCACATTGTAAGAACATATAAATTACATACTGTATAAGCTCTTGATTTAGATTTTTGTATTAGACATATTCAGATAAGTCTATGTAATTTTGTTGCAAAAGGGTTCAACCATCAGATGGGATCGGATATAACACTGCTAAATGCAAAACAATATATTCCTTCGTCAAATGATTACACAGCGGTATATCTTTATTTATCGGTTAGAACTATTATCATTTTAGGTATATTTAGTTACAAACAATAATTAAAAGTTGACAGGCACGAGTATATTGACAAAATATGAAATTAAATATCAAATTATAAATACAATAAAGTAATCTGTAATAAAATAAAAAGAAAAGAAAAATATATTTATTGACAAAAAAACTAATTTACAAGCGAAACATATTACAGTGATCTCCACACTCGGCACTGCCAGACATGTGGTTAAAAATAAAAAATAAAATAATTACGAACATCTGATAAGCGTAGTGCCGTATGCCGAGGCGAGGCTGACCCTTGGAACAAAATATCCTCTACTCGTAAGGGTCTATGGCCAAGCGGAGATTTTCCCCAAGACCACGGACCCATCGTTTCGAATCGTCATCCATTCGAATCGGTACCTCGAAAGTTAATATATTTGTATATTTCACCTATATACCAATCGTTATATTTTGGTATGTCAGTTAACAAATTTTAAAATAATAATAATGCTATTAATACCATGCATCGTAGACAAAGGAGCATTAGGAACACAATACAGTAGAAGGCATAAGACCATAAAACTATACAACTATTTAAGTGAATTTTCCGTCAAAGACATGTCAATAAATTCTGACAGGTTATAAAAAGCATTTTTTTGGAAAAAATGTTGTAATTTTGTTTCCAAATTCACTTGTTTGTAGTCTAGTTATAATCTCAGGTAGTTTATTGTATAATGTAATTTTCAACGGCAAACCTTGCTTAAACGTTTTTCTCAACCTGGTTTGCCTTATATAGATTTCATTTTTGATTCTTAGGTTATACTTAGTCAAACTAGAGATTTTTAAAGTTCATTAGCTTTCGCATGAACCTCCTGTAAGCAACTTTTAATTTAATTAATTAAAACCATTATATAAATAATACAATACCTACTTACGGTATACATTTGTCCTTCTCTAGATAACACTGTTGCATTTAATAATAATACTAAATATTTCCAGACAGGTCACACAGCGCCATCTAGTTTCCGTGGTAAGCTACGAGGCTTGTGTAACGGAAACTAGATGGTTGATAAACTATACTATACTATATATACATATTATACATATAAACACCCAGACCGAGACAAATTATACAATGTACAACTTGCCCCCGGTAGGAATCGAACCCACGACCTCCCGAGTTCACGGCAACGTTTGTTACCACTAGACCACGGAGGCGGTCATTTATGACATGGTTTATTGCTATTTCCATAATTGGAAACTTCAATACCTTTTTGGTATAGTCTAACATGTGGACGCCTTAACAGTGTTTAGCATTTTTGCATACCTCTCTCTCGCACAATATTTTTAAGATTATTTATATCCTAGTGCACTTTTGAGAAACACTAGTCTACTAACCTTCTAGCATCGATGTATATAGATAGGCCCTCACTGATATAAAAACGTTCCCGTAAAACCAATCGAAGTCGTGTAGCTGCACCAACAGTCGCGAGATAGCAAGCGTCGAGAGCGCCTAATATTAATATCGAGTAAAACTAGTCTTTTTGTATGCATTGTGATACAATTTCCGATGAATAAAGCATGTGGCATTATCATTATCCTTGCTTGAGAATTGCCCCCTAAAGTTGGTAGGTACACAAAGCAAGCGGCAGGTTTTTAAGAGTGCGTTTTGTATTGAATAGGCTTATCTATATACATCGATGTTTTCTAGGAAATAAAATTACGGACATTTTACAGATATCTTAATCATAGATTTCTTTTAGTAAAATAGAATAAAATCGTTATAAATGTCATCATCATCATCATCAGGTTGTGTCTCTCCACTGCTGGATATATGCCTCCCCCAAGGCTCGCCACTTCACACGATCTCCTGCCACCTTTTTCAAACCCCCACCAGAGTTCTTCCACAGATCATTCGTCCATCTAGCGAGGGCTCTACCCACTCTGCGTCTTTCCGTACGTGGTCTCCACTCTAGAACCCGTCTACTCCATCGTTCATCGGTTCTACGACAGATATGTCCAGCCCATTGCCACTTCAGCTTACAAATTTTGCAGGTTATATCGGTAGCTTTGGTTCTCCGATGGATTTCCTCGTTTCGGACTTTATCCATCAGAGAAATACCGACATATAAATGTATTTGCTATTTATCTCTGACTAAAATGTACGTAATTTTATTTTCTAGAAAGTAAATAGAGTATATTTCTCAAAAGTACACTTAAATAATCTTTAAAAAAAAAACGGAAGCTTAAACGTTATTAATTATGTTAAACGATATTAATTAATTAACCGACCAACGTTAGTGCCAACGTGTAGAGCCGGTGTAAGACGTTATTGTAATAATATGTTGTAGCAACAAATAGTTGTGATTATTAATATATTGGGTGTTGAGCTGTTTCGTTGTAAAAGGCCATGCATACATTGCGACACACATGGAAATTAAATCCAGCGGGGTGATACGGAGTGCACGATCGTCCGAAAACGTATCGTCTAAGATCGATTACGTCTGTCAGATCAGAAATGTCGAAAGCCATGCAGAATGCCTAAGATTTTGACATTTCTTTAAACAATTAGTCACTAACTTGTTTCTTCAAGCAGGAGCAAACTATATGTATATGTTCATAATACTTGCATGTAGTTTATGTAATTGCTTGGTATGTAGTGTATTTATAAATTAGACTAATATTATTAGATTGTTGCACCCTGCCCATAATCTCTCACCATCCCAAAGGTTAGTTGTCAGAGAATGCCTAACATGCATTAAACTCGCCTTTTTAAGTTTTGGTGAAATAAAGAATTTTAAAAAAATCTGACAGAAGTATTCGATCTTAGACGATACGTTTTCGGACGATTGTGCACTCAGCCTCACCCATACGATAATTGCCGAAAAGTCACGATTTTCTTTTGAGATTGCAAATTTTCATTTATCTTTTGTATATTATATTATTATACACAGATCAATAAATTGTAACATCTGTGACAGGGGGGACAGGGGGGGGGACAGGGGCGGGACGAGTCATAAGCTTCCTAGTGTTCCGTTTAAACTAGTCAATAGAAATGTTACCAAAATAATTATGAATTTTATATAAATATCACCGTATCAAGCGTACAATAATAGTTCTCCTTAAAAGTCACAACAGGCATTTGACATCATTAGAATTGGCAGATACTTTCAACGAGAATAACAAATAGGTGGTAGGCGGGCTGATGGTGGGGAATTACCCAATCAGCCGTGGCGGGAAAGTATCCACCGTTCGTTTGTGCCGATAAACCCAGTAAAGTTTCCACACGTTTCGGGGTCAGGCTCGAATTGCCGTCATGCCCAGTCAAGCCGGCATATTGTTGGAGACTGATGTCAGTCATGTCATGGACACAGTTTGAGCTATAAACTTCAGCATGGTGATGATTACAATTGGAACAAAGCAATACAAAACAAAAGCAAAAATAATGGAATTTGTGTGACGTAATTTTTGGATGGCCATTAAGTTGAAAAATTGTTTCTAATTAAAAAATAGTTGTGGATTTAAGTAAGTATTAGGCGATCGCTTTTGTACCCTAAATGTGACTAGTTAAAGAATTTGGAGATAAAAATAATAAAAAAATATGTTTAACCTGCAGCCAGATTCTGTTTCTTTAAGCGTAAACCTGTCAATATTAAATAAGTTTAACGCTCGTACAATACAACTTTTTTTTAGTATATAAAAGCAAATAGCATATTTAAAGAATTAAATAATCTGAGACTGATTCCATAGAAAATTAATAGACGTGCAGACAGTTTCTCGAACGTTAACGTTTACTGAATAAAGATATTAGTATTATTATAATTATTATTATTTTTGGTACTTAATTATTACTTAAGTAAGAATTAACAAGATTTGCAAGAAATGCATTTCATAAACATATTTTAAAAAATAATTAGGAAGGGAACTGTCATCTACACAAATGTGTGGGAAGTTGTAAATTTTGCGTTTCACATTGCTTTGTAACAAATAATTAAGTAATTTTGACAACTGTTTTCTTGATACCGAATTAAAGAACTTTTACCAAATTTTTTTAACATTAACTTTTTATTTTCACAGTAGATAATAATCAATAATACTATCGACTGTCATTCGGTTAGTCCGTTTGTTCAAATACTACAAATTATTATAACGCGATCAATTGTGTTCATCATTACAGCCCCTAGAACACAGCGTACTAGAACTCCACTGCTGGAGATTGGCCTTCCAGAACATTTATCTGGAGAATTCGGCCTACACTCGCCACACTGGCCAGACGTATATATGTATAGATATATATATATAAGTATATATTTGTCACCAAAAACGGTACGTCATAAATCTTAAGTAAAATAATAAATAAGAAAAACTTAAGTATTGTGAAGATAAACTTAAAGGTTCCTTAGCTAAGGAATAATTACGTAGAGCTTCGAGAAACCGGATGTACATTAAAAGTACACTCAGACTTGAATAATCTTAAAATAAAAATGTATTGTGCGAGCGAGATGCAAGAGCGGTAAACCGTCTAACTTCTATTCGAGTTGATATTTTGTGTAATAATACCATTTAATTTTGAAGTACTCGGCTAAAGTCGTGCTTTTCTCACGCGAATACAGCTAATAAAATTTAAGGATTCCACTTTCCTACAATGTAGTTTTTGCGCTTATAGAAATAGACTATCTGATAACTCGTTATTGTAAACTTTACATATAAAATAATAATAATTTATTTCCAGGGTACTTTTACACTTTTCTATGTCTTTTAGATCTTAAAAATCGCCGTCAGGACCAGAAATTTGTAAATTTAATCATTTTCACTGCCTTTAAATCTAGCGGTTAAAACCATAGATTTAAACCAGTTTTTAAAGTACAAAATATATTTAATTTACGGATACGTATCCGTCGTCTTCCAGTGAGGAAGGTCTGACGGTCGTGACCCTGTTCCACGGATGACGAAACTGTTGGAGACATGGGTGCAGCTGCAGATGAATCTCAGCGTAGTTGGAGGTTTCTTATGCCCAATCAATAATTCAAGGAAAAAATATACATTAACAAAATCATTAATTCATTACATCCAGAACATAGCGTCAGACCTCCACTGTTCGAGATGGGCATTCCAGAACATATATCTGGAGAATTTGGCCTACACTAACCACGCTCTCTAAACGTGTTGGCGACGATCTGATGTCAATTTTTAATAACAATTTATCAACGATTCCACAAGTTGGTATTAGTGGAACCGGGACCGACGGTTTAACGTGCTCTCCGAAAAGTGGTGTATTTCTCATTGGTTTGAACCGACCTTTGTAGAATACTAAAGCGATTTGAAAGCGTTCTTACAACCGAACCACCACCGCGCCATCGAGGCTATTGCCAAAATTAAATTATTTGTAAGTTGGTACCGCACGTATGACTTTTAAAAATAGGATATTTGATATATCTTCATTATCTAGTAGCCGGTGATATCAAACTCATCGGTGACATTCAAAAAACGCACCCCTGGATGATCCCATTATTGTTGTTATTTGATCTCGTTGGTGTTAATATAACAGCTACTCACAATTTAAAAATTACATCATTACTTCGGCGCGGTGGTGGGTCGGTTGTAAGAACGCGTTCCTTAAATCCTACAAAGGTCGGTTCAAACCCGCCCGGCATGTACCAATGACAAAATACACTTTTCTTACGTACGTTTGTCATAGATTTACAACACCACCATGCCCGTGCCTCGGAGAGCACGTTAAGCCGTCAGTCCCGGTTTCACTAATACCAACTTGTGGAATCGTTAATAAATACATTAAAGTAAGATGAAAATTATATATTTATTCGAAGTAGATACAAAAATATTAAACAAAAATAGATTAAAAAACTAATTATAAATAAAACTAAACTAAAAATACCTTTGAAATTAAAACTATTCTACAAAATAAACTAAGGGCTTACCACCAGGGAGAGTACCTAAAACGCTCGCCACATTTCCTCGTTGAATTATAATCGAAATATTCTGTTTTAGGTAGTTATGTCATTTGAGATCGCCACACTCTTGAAAAATTCGTTTTTATGAGTTTGTGGGTATCAAGAGAATATACCCCCATTGTTTCAACCCCAAATGCCACAAAGTTATAATATTGTTTGATGCTATTATATTTTATGTGCTTTTTAAATTCGGCTGTATGAGCAGCCAAACCGGCCTTTTTTGATGTAGAGGAAATGTGGCAAGCGGCAAAGGTATCCACACAGGTGGCATCCTAAACAAGACATCTTCCCTCACTCCATAGTACAAGTTAATAAATTTTCATAAAAAATGACATTGTATCCTCGCCAAGCCGTCTAGCCAGCGTGGCGAGTGTAGGCCAAATTCTTCAAATTTTAGTTCTGGAATGCCCATCTTCAGCAGTGAAGGTATGGGACGCTGTGTTCTAGGTCTATCTAGGCTGTAATGAGGAATATTTTTGGTCCTGAGTATATCTTTCTAAATATACATATAACTGGAAGAAGAAGCATATTTCTTACAAATTGTAACTGTCTTTTATCCCGTGCATGTTTAATTAAATATGCTAATTTTGACATTAGGTATTTTTAATATCATCATTTTTTTTTTGTTATCAGATTCGCATTCGTCTGGCAGTCATTGGCAAGTCACTGGCTAATATAACATGCATACATGCAGTTATTACCTTACATCAAAATTTAAAACCTACTTAAGTAAAAAAAGTTCAGTTACTTTGCCTGCCTCCGTGGTCTAGCGGTTAAGTCCGTTGATATAGACCAGGAGGTACCAGGTTCGATTCCTGGTCGGGACACAAAAAAATATTAATGGAAATAAATACATTTAATTTATTTGTGATATTTCTCGAGTTTGATACGCTGGGGACATCGACGATACGACGATGCCCATAGAAAAGTGAATCTGCTTATTTATAAGCGTGGTTTTTAACCACCCCGAAAGGGAAACGGTCGTGATGATACTTTACTTTTTGATTATTATTTTCATCTTCTTGTTTTAAATATTAGTTATGCCTTCTTTCCTTTGTTTGTTAATGTAATTACAATTTATTAAGTGTTGGCCCTAAAAGTAATTGTTTTTTATTATACGGGTCACCCCGTATAATTACCGTATAAATACTTTGTGTGCTCTTACTCTAGACTAATATGTGTTTCTATTGATACTAATAAGCCATATGTCGGAATAAGTATTGTTTCAAGCGGTGTTATTTTTAAATATCACCATGGCAATCTTACAATATTAGTTCTCCTTGAAGGTAAAAATTGGCATTTGACATCATTGCAATAACAAATAGGTGGTAGTGCGGACTGATGGGTAAATTGCCCAGTCTGCTGGGGCAAAGATGTATCCACCGTTCGTACCGATAAACCCAGTAAAGTGTATCCACACGTTTCGGGATTAGGCTCGAATTGCCGTCATTCCCAGTCAAGTTGTGTTAAGGGCTGACGTGTCTCATTCCAGCTGCTATTATTAATGGATCTCGCGCGCCACTTACCATCAGTCACATGTCGTGCTAGTATAAAAAATAATAAAAAAAATAAAAAGGTATTTTTTTTTAGTTTCTCCATACAAATTGGCTACTATAGTGAAGCTAAAAAAAATATCACTTCCGACATATAGTTTCTTAGGAAAAGTCGTTTATTTCAATCAAGATAATAATATATTAGTTTAACGTAAGGGCAACAAAATTACGCAGTATAACTTAATTCATAATGACTGTTTTGCCATTATAAAATAATAGATTTAAATAAAATAAATAACAAAGTTACACACTACTAAACTAACAATCACGTAGTGTCGTAGTGTATAAAAAAATGTGGATTAATTCAATTTGTATCATAGCTCCGGAATAGAAGACATATATAAATAATAATATATATAGAAATATATATTGAGCTCTGTGACAGCTGTCATCTAAAATGCCAAAGAATTTTGCAAAAGTAATTTTCATCTTTATTTTGAGCTAAATTATTTTATCAAAATTACAATTTAAGTGAAAAAAGCCTTTTATTTTGTAGTTTAGGTGTGTAAATTGTTTAAAATATCACCATGACAGCTCTAGTAGTGAAGTACTAGAATGATATGAAAACTACATATTTTGTTTTCCAAATAATTTAATTACACAGTGTGTTACAAAATACCCCGTAAAGCCGAAAGGAGGTTAAATGAGGCCTTATAACGAGTCCATTCACAATATTTTAGAACCGTAGTAACGCTGTATAACATACCCCAGAAAAAATAAAAATATATATTATTTTCACTTTTGTGCAAACCCTATTGCTGTAAAATTAAAGAGTAAACTACGCAGTGGTATGAAGGCAGCAGTCGCTGTTCAGTGGGGGGTCTACGTTGCCGTTCAATACAGTTCGCGAGCACTTTTTAAATTGCTATCTTCATGGCCTACGCATAACATCATATCGTAATATTCCGAGTTAGAAAACATCGTAATTTTGCAAAAAATATGTTGAAAAAAAATCTCGAAACAGTTGTGTATCGATTAGAAGATTTGAAATTGACAACATATTTTTTTTCCAACTAGACATTTTTTGCAGCCAGTATTTGAGTGCAATGACATCCTTGTATTGAGGTAGCAAACATTTATGAATGAAAAATAGAAAAACTATTAAAGTACTAAGTAAACTAGGGTTGACAATATTTTTGGCTTAGATAATTCATAATTTTTTTTACTCGGTATTTTGTAACACGTTGTATCGTAAAAATAACATTAGTCTTATTAATAAAGGTATCGAATCTACTATTTTCATTTTTTTTATCATTGTAGCACATGTCTTTGCACTTAGTATAAAAAGAGTTAATGATGTCATTTAGAGCTGCGATAACGTCATAACAAAGCCCTGTAAAGTCGTCAGTCCCTATTCTGTGCTGCTAACCACGTAGGGTTACTGCTGCGAGTCTTCGATGGCTCAATTAAAGAGTTTTAGCGGACTGTATATGTTTATTGCAGAAGTAGAAATTCCAATTAATTACTTGAGTAAAAATAAATAAATAAAATAAATATTTCCAGACAGCTTATACAGCGCCATCTAGTTTCAGTGGTAAGCTACTAGGCTTGTGTTACGGAAACTAGATGGTTGATAAACTACATACTTATTATACTTTTTTTTTTTGTAAATATATACATATTATACATATAAACACCCAGACCGAGACAAATTATACAATGTACAACTTGCCCCCGGTGGGAATCGAACCCACGACCTCCCGAGTTCACGGCAACTTTTGTTACCACTAGACCACGGAGGCGGTCAAGCATAACCTTTTAAATTTGTGATAGAAAAAACGTGTGACCGCTTGGTGCGCGGATGATTCAACTCTCGTGGGCGCCGCTCGGAGCGCTGGCCACCGATCCAACGGTGGTATCGGCCAAGCGGCAATAATGTCGCTGTGATCGCGACTAGCCCCTTATTCATGATCCATCATGTTGTTCATCATTGCTGTGTAGTCCGCCAAGACCGCGCAACCAGTAAGGGACTCTAGCTGAATGTAAATTGGATCATGCAAGTTCAGCACGGAAATAATAATAATTATCGAAATGCGTCGGGGCTATTCACGGTCGTTTTGCATCGTGCATGACCTTGGCGTGCTGTACAGATAAATGGTGACTAAGGCCTTGAAGGCGGGTAAAACCTGGGGACACATTATCGGAACTAGTGTTAAATAAATATATATTCCTTTTTAGAATTTGTTGTTATTTCGATAAATCACAGAGCTCAAGCAATATTTTTCGACTATAGTCTCCAGTACCAATAAGTTTTTCGTGCCAATAATGTTGCAAATATGCCAAATATTTAGTACTTACTATAATTAGCATAATTAATCCAAAAAAAATAATTTTAAAAGTTTAGCACAATAATTGACAAAATGAGAGAAATACCAAGTCTAAAATAGGTTTTGCCAATTGCCAAAACTATCGAATTGTCTTTGAAGGTAATCAAATAGTTGTTTTTTGTTAATTATAAGATTTAATTTAGATTTAAAAAATAATGTAGATTCTCAATAATATACAAATGTTACACGGTGCAATAAAAAGTTGTGAAATATTTATTTTAGGTGTTTTATTTAATTTACCTTTTTTATTATATATATATATATATATATATCATTCATCATTATCATTACAGCCCCTAGAACACAGTGTCCTAGACCTCCACTGCTGGAGATGGGCCTTCCAGAACATATATCTGGAGAATTTGGCCTACACTCGCCACGCTGGCCAGACGGCTTGACGAGGATATGATGTTAATTTATTAACGATTCCATAAGTTGGTATTAGTGGAACCGGGACCGACGGCTTAACGTGCTCTCCGACCCACGGGAACAGTGGTTTTGTGAATCTATGACAAATGTACGTAAAAAAGTGCATTTCTCATTGGTAAATGCCGGGGGGGTTTGAACCGACCTTTGTAGGATTCAAGGAACGCGTTCTTACAACCGAGCCACCACCGCGACCGTATGTAAAAAAATAACTAAAAAAATATATTAATAAAAAAGTACAAAATATTTATAAAAATCTTATAAATCGCCGTGTTACAATAAAAACCAACTACGAGGGGCGTTCAAAATATTCTCGGTATGTGGATAAAAACAAACAAGTACGAAAAGTTTGATATTTTTATTTTTCAATATACTCCCCCCCTATGTTCATACACTTATAAGATCGATCAATTATTTTTTTTAATCCCTCATAAAAATATTTTTTATCTTTGGTGTAAAAATGCTCCTCCACGGCCGTCTTCAACGCTTCATCGTCAGAAAATTTATTTCCACGCAGATCCTTTTTAAGATTGGGAAACAAAAAGAAGTCGCTTGGGGCTAAGTCCGGACTATAGGGTGGATGAGTAACAGTTTCAAACCCACATTCAACAATAGCTGCCTTGGCAATATGAGCAGTATGGACAGGGGCGTTGTCATGCAGAAGCAGAACACCTTTGGTTAACTTTCCTCGCCTCTTTTCTTTGATCGCATCTCTTAATTGACGTATAACGTTAGCGTAGTACTGCCCTGTGATATTTACACCTTTTTCTTTATAATCGATAAGCAAAACTCCTTCACAATCCCAAAATATTGTGGCCATGACCTTGCCAGCTGACGGGATTACCTTGAACTTCTTGGGATGAGCTGAACCCTTAATGTGCCACTGCATGGACTCCTGTTTGCTCTCTGGGTCATAATGATGAACCCAGGTTTCATCTCCAGTAACTATTTTTTGCAGCACCTCATCGGGATTTTCACCACACAGGTCGATAAAATCTGAACAGCAAGCCACACGCATATCCTTTTGAAGAAGCGTCAGCATTCGCGGAACCCATCTTGCACTTACTTTTGACATATTAAGATGGTCATGTATAATGTCATGTACGGTACCAATAGAGAGATTGGTTACTTGAGCTATAGATTTTACCTTCACTCGGCCGTCTTCCAATATAAGTTTTTCCACTTTATCAATATTTTCTTGTGAGGTAGCCACTACAGGCCGGCCAGGTCTAGGGTCATCTTCAATACTCTCCCTTCCACGCTTAAATTCGCTTGACCATTTTTGAATAGTAGATAAAGAAGGAGCAGACTCACGGTAAACACAATCCATTTCCTCTTTTATGGTTTTTTGATTTTTACCCTGTTTTGTCAAGAATTTTATGACGGATCGGTGCTCTAATTTCGTTAAAATTGTTAATTCGCTCATGGTGTTCATGTTTGTTCGGCAATTGCAGAAAAACAAAAGAACATCTCGGTTCCAATTTTACTTTTTTTTAATGTCAATGGATGAATCTTAGCGGCCAGTAACAAATATATATATAAAAGAGGTTGTAACGTATCAATACCGAGAATATTTTGAACGCCCCTCGTAAGTTAGCCATTTTGCACAAAAATATCACTGACATTTCGACTGCCGATCAGTGACCCCAGGGCACCGTTAACACTATTAATTAGAGGAATCACCAACAATATGCTTAAGGTCATATCGGATAAAGTGGACTGTCCAATAAAGTGTCACTTTATTAAGCTTCACTATAACCGACAAAATGACACGTGTACAAATATATATAAATAAGGCACTAACATAAGTTTACTAACTTTAATGTAAGTCATTGTTACTAACATAGTGATAGGTATACTAATAACAATGGATTGTACTTATCTTTTAAATTAAATATATTATTATTATTTAGCAGCTACCAATATTTATCTTTCATTTTAGACACTTGTCACCAGTATTCCTCAGTGTCGTAGTTTACGAACGCGTGTCTGATAATATATATATTTTTCTTTGTATTTGTTGTAGCCTAAAAATACCTAGTTGTAGGAAAGCTTGGATGGAAATGGAAGTACGTTTTCTATTGTCATCTATACAACAAAGCTGATGTCCCCAAGGTACACAGGTTCGCGTTCGTTGTTGATTGAATTTTTGATCCAATATCGGCGTAGTGTTACGTTATTTGTTCATTTTTGAAGCGAAGCGGTCGAATTGGATTTTGGTGTTTTCAATTTACAATAGTGTTGTGTAAATAAGTACATATATATATTTGTTTCATTTTTCATTCATTACAGCCCCTAGAACACAGCGTCCTAGATCTCCACTGTTGGAGATGGGCCTTCCAGAACATATATCTGGAGAATTTGGCCTACACTCGCCACGCTGGCCAGACGGCTTGGCGAGGATATGATGTCAATTTTTATTGACAATTTATTAACGATTCCACAAGTTGGTATTAGTAGAACCGGGGCCGACGGCTTAACGTGCTCTCCGAGGCACGGGAACGGTGGTGTTGTAAATCTATGACAAATGTACGTAAGAAAAGTGCATTTCTCATTGGTACATGTCGGGGGGGTTTGAACCGACCTTTGTAGGATATAAGGAACGCGTTCTTACAACCGAGCCACCACCGCGCATTCTCATTGGTACATGTCGGGTGGGTTTGAACCGACCTTTGTAGGATATAAGGAACGCGTTCTTACAACCGAGCCACCACCGCGCATTCTCATTGGTACATGTCGGGTGGGTTTGAACCGACCTTTTTAGGATATAAGGAACGCGTTCTTACAACCGAGCCACCACCGCGCATTCTCATTGGTACATGTCGGGTGGGTTTGAACCGACCTTTGTAGGATATAAGGAACGCGTTCTTACAACCGAGCCACCACCGCGCATTCTCATTGGTACATGTCGGGTGGGTTTGAACCGACCTTTGTAGGATATAAGGAACGCGTTCTTACAACCGAGCCACCCCGCGCATTCTCATTGGTACATGTCGGGTGGGTTTGAACCGACCTTTGTAGGATATAAGGAACGCGTTCTTACAACCGAGCCACCACTGCGCATTCTCATTGGTACATGTCGGGTGGGTTTGAACCGACCTTTGTAGGATATAAGGAACGCGTTCTTACAACCGAGCCACCACCGCGCATTCTCATTGGTACATGTCGGGTGGGTTTGAACCGACCTTTGTAGGATATAAGGAACGCGTTCTTACAACCGAGCCACCACCGCGCATTCTCATTGGTACATGTCGGGTGGGTTTGAACCGACCTTTGTAGGATATAAGGAACGCGTTCTTACAACCGAGCCACCACCGCGCATTCTCATTGGTACATGTCGGGTGGGTTTGAACCGACCTTTGTAGGATATAAGGAACGCGTTCTTACAACCGAGCCACCACCGCGCATTCTCATTGGTACATGCCGGGTGGGTTTGAACCGACCTTTGTAGGATATAAGGAACGCGTTCTTATAACCGAGCCATCACCGCTATATTTGTTTATTATTATTTAATTTTATATAAGTATAACACACTTCCTTTTATTATTATTATGATCAATGCAGTAATATTTATAATAATAATAAAAAAAACAATGTAGTGTTTAGTTTAAATGCTAGGCTTTGCTTTACATTGTTCTTTACCGTATAGTGCGCTTTATACAGCTAAGTGTTAGGACGTTTATCCGTTCTCGTTTCACCTATACACTACACTACCCTGGCATCGCCTTCTGGCGAAGACAAGAACATACCGTTTAGAGTGGTCTCCCAAGCTCAGTGCTTCGTGCAAGGGCTATCGATTTCCATACATTGCACTGGCATTGGTAAATATCGAGGGTTGCCATTAATTATTTTTTTGAAGGTTACGAATAATATTTTGTTAATATTTATTATTTCATCGATATTGTTATAATATTTAGTATATCAATTTAAATTATTAAGATTGTTATGTAGTTTTATACTCTGCGCTTTAATAATTTATTATAATAATATATTTTAAAAAAAAATGTCAATACCAAATTGAAACAAAATGGAGTCGGGACTGTTGCGAAGCCGATTTGTTATTTATTTTATTGTCTCTTTACCGGAATTTAAAGATTGATTATGTTTTTAAATTGTGCAAAGTAAATCGAGAAATGTGTGTGATATGTGTGATCAAAAAATATAATACAATAAGTGCTCAAAATGTATGTTTAAATGTTGTCTATATTTCGGAGTTTATGTGTAAGTGTTACTCCAAGAAATAAATAATTTTAAAATATGATTTGTGTTTATTTTAGTTACGTATCTATTCAGCCATTTTTAATAATTGATCTACTATTAATTTTGTTTGACAAATTTATACTTTTATTGATTTTTTTCATAGTAACTATCGAAATTAATAAATTGATCAATTATTAAGGATGCTTTAATTAATAAAAAGTACAAAAATAATTCAAATAAAGAATTTGAAAATTTGCCGCCAGTTCTAGTTCGGTGGGAAGCCGTCGTAGCGCTACTAAAATTAGAACACTTTCCTTCTATGGAGTTACGCTTCTTCTTGTATTATGTTCCTTGGCTTCGTGCGTAATTCCATCATAGCTCGAGTTCTGGGGATGCCTCCTAATAGGACCTGTTGTATATTCTATTAAGCCGACAACAGACATTTGAAGCATCTCCAGAATATCGCTCCTTCTTGCGCACGGCCCCCTAACGGGGCCCCTTGCACCTTGAGGAGAGCTCAAGTAGAAGAATCTCGACCCTGTGAGTTCGTAAGCCACACAGGCGCTGTTGTAATAATAATAACAATAATAGTAAATTATTTATTTCAGAATTAATTCCATAATTGTTAGTAACATTTCAACTTAGAACTATGTTAGTAGGTATACACATTAATTAAAAAGTTTAAAACAAACGGCAAAAATAATAATAATACGTACTTAATTTAATTTATATAAATTCATAAATATTTGTAGTGTTTTTTTTTTATTATTATTTATTTATTTATTTATTCTATGGAGAATTATCGACAATACAATAAAAAATCTATGTTAAAAAGAATTAGAAACAGAGTGTCATTAAAAAATATTATATTCATTAATAATGACATTAAAAATTATACTACGCAAATGCTGTACATAAAAATAATGTTACGCCCAGCACCAAAAGTGCATGAATTACCTGCGCGTGGTCACCGGCGAAGATCTTGCCGAAGGCAATCCGGGCCTAGACGACCCCTAGTCTGTATGTCTAGTATGCGCGGCATTTTGTGTCTTGTTTGAGTTTTGGTTAATTTCGGTTTGCAATAGTATTACAGTATAGTACAGAGATGGGTGCTATAGAACATAGATACTTACTAAACTATCTAATGAGCCTCACAACGATTGCTGGTTTTCTAGCGAAATAAAACTACTTGCTTTTCATAACACTACTTGGAATAGCTTCGAAGCGATTGGTGGTAGCCATCTCGTAACGAACAGACTGCGAAGCATTGCTTTCCGTACGAATGAAATTAATATGCTAGGGCAATGCAAATTCGCCTGAGTGCGAGTGAGAAAGCCGTGCAACTTTCTTTTCTCAGTAATCTTGACGGTTGGTTTCAAAGAATAATAGATATAATAATAAAGAAAGCGTAAGTCTAATATTTGTTTTAAACACGCGACGTAATTAAAGTAAAGATAAAGTAAGATAGTTATTATAAGTAGATAGTTTTCACAACGTTGTTTGAAAACGGATAACAGTTACGTTTTGTTATTTCAAAAACACATAACGACACAACTCTAGTGTTGTAGGTATATACGTAAAGATGGTATTGAACTAAATATAAATTTTGATTAGAGTTCAGCATTCGAACCACTCGGCCACTACCGCTTTATTTCCTTTTCATATTATTAAAAGCGTAAAAGAGAATTCCTCTTAAATTTTATCCAGTTTCTAAGTAGGTACCTACCCAATAATTGTATTCAAAGAAAAGCGACGCTTCGTACATTGGCTATTGAAACCAAGAAGAAGAAAATATATGGTTCCTAACATTGATTTATTATCTGAGGACATGACATTAAATGATTTTTATTTGGCGCGTTATAATAAATACTATATATTATTTAAAAAAAAAACTACGTCGAAACGATCTTGAATTAAAAACAGAAAAGAAATAAAAATACCAGCCAAGGTTCCGTCATTAAAAAGTTTGATAACCTCTTACCTACACAATTGAAAATAATATATATATTTTATTACATAGCGACTTTAACAGTCATTTTTTGTGTCACGCAGTCGGAGAAAATTGCCGCCCATTTGGAAAACTTCGTCACATCCTCTTATCGTTCATACGCAATTCGCAGCAATACGGAGCAAAAACGTGGACACTGACAGACCCACTTCTGGTCTACAAATTCTTGGTCGATATGGAGAGAGCTACGCTTGGAATTTCTCTGATGGATTAGTTTCGAGTGGTAAGCTGGCCGCATACATTTGCCGAAGAACCGACGACCGATGGAGCAAATGCGTTCTAGTAAGGAGATACTTATTCAGAAGAATAATTTATATTTTATTTAAATCTTTATTGCACTATGTACAAGAGGCGGACTTAACGCCGCTAGGCATTCTCTAGCATCCAACCTTTGAAACAATACAGAGCATTTAAGTTGAAAGGTAGGTGCAACTGGCAATATGAAACATTTAGAAAATAAATTAAATCGTTCTTATATATAGAACAATACATACAACTACAAATACACATACAAACAAATATTAAATTAAAAAATAAAAATAAATACATATACTACACACTATATACTCGTACATACATAGATATATACACTACATACAACATTTACTTACATACGCTATGAGGAGCTCTTTAAGAAAAGTGAGCAGTGTTTTGTTGAGAGCTTGGCGAATTTCAACTGGAAAGTCGTTCCACAAATTTGCTGCCACTACTGCGAATGAGTTAGCCTGAAAGCTAGAGTGATGAGAAGGAATAGATAGAACAGAATTGTGTGACGAACGGAGGGATCTATCATGAAGTGACGAGAGATAGGCAAATTTGTCCTTGAGGTATTTCGGTGTCGCAGGCTCGTTGAGTTAGAAAATAGTAAGCAAGGACTCTGAGGTTCCTGCGACAACGAATTATTAGCCTTAGTTCGAAACTCAGAGATGTGATCATATTTGCGAAAGCAAAAGATGAACCGGATACATGTATTTAGTAATGATGGAAACATTTCTAGCGATGATAGGCTTTTAAACTGTAAATAGGCATATTTTTTTGTATAATGTGCCATGTCCTAGAGAGAATAAGTCTTTGGCTACAATAAAAAGACGAGAAACATTCCCAAAATTAGATATGTACAAGAAATGTCGAGAGACGACATATCAACAGTTTTATAGGCTCGACTAAATAAGAAAATGGTTCCGTCGTTTTTTTTTTCTCTTTCGATAATTGTGAAAAATACAAGACTACAAAAAAAATACAAAGTACGGTGGTGGCTTGGTCGTAAGAACGCTTTTCAATCCAAAAAGGTTCGCTTCAAACCCCGGCATGTAATGAGAAATACTTTTCTTACGTACATTTATCATAGATTACCAACACCACAGTTTCCGTGAGTCGAAGAGCACGTTAAGATTTCGGTCCTGTTACTTAAGCGCAAACGTTATATATAGGAATCCGTTAACTATATATTTATCACGCTATTAAAGTTGACATTTGTACGGCTGCTGTCAAGATCGAGCGCTTATAGAGTTGAGAATTGAATAATATTTTGTAATTATGACGCCAGGAATTATGACGCAAGGCCTGTAAATATCGAAATCCACTAATAACGAATGCAACTAAGTAACAGAGCGTGGCGAGTGCAGTCTTAATTTTCGAGATATGTTCTGAAAGGCCCATCTCCAATAGTGGAGGTCTAGGCCGCTGTGTTCTGTAATGAATGAAAAAAATATGGGTATTTTCTTTTCAAGTGTAAAGATGGAAAGGCATGTGCTATGTTGAAGGTGTAGATAGAAGAGTGTAGGTAAAAGAGGCCCTGGCAGACCAAGACTCACATATTAATAATAAATAATAATAATAATAAAAATCTTTATTGCAAAATAAATATACATTACAATTCAGTTGTTACATAGGTTAGGGCATAAAATAAATCGTACATAGTAACAAAAACAGTTTAGGTGTGACATCTGAAATAGTCGGTGGACGGTGTTTCAGATGTCATTGTAGGAATTAGTACTTAGGATCAAATAAATAAAACAATAGCTGAAGGTGTATTCAATTAAAAGTCATCGAAACAAATATGAAGAGGTTGATGAATGTCGAAGAAGCGAAAGAGGTATGTCGTGACCGTGACAAGTGGCGCTCAGTTGTCTCTGCCTACCCCGCAAGGGATTTGGCTTGAAGATATGTATGTATGTAGATAGAAGAGTTTTTGAACGAAGACGCTTGTCTTATGTTAACAAAGATAATGTTCCATAAATTTATGGCGACAGCTGCAAAAGAATTTGAAATAAATACAAAATGATGCAAGGGGAAAAAGAAGTAAGTTGTGAGAAGATTAGAACAAAAAAGAAGACAATGAACTTGTAGATTTCTGCGACAACAAATTGGCAGCACTTTAACTAATTCCATATTCAGAGATGTAATCGTATTTGCGTAAACAGAAAATGTTATTTGTGGCCTTATTGTGGCTCTAAAAACACTTATACAAATCAAATCAAATCAAAATATTTATTTCCATAGGTTATCTTGTTGTTGGATATTGTCAACACTAAAACAAAATAAAACAAAAACATAAAAAAAAATAAAAAAACAAACATAAGTTAGGTAATCATGGTTGGACCGTAACAGGTAAACAATCCTACTTAATATAAGATTGTGGCTGTAAATAGGCCGTGTCAACTAAATATAAATTCGTGGCTGTAAAAGGGCCGAGTCAGTTTACAATCTAACAATAATAATAAATATCAAATGTTAATACTAGTTCGTGGCTGTATACGGGCCGTGTCACCTTACAATGTAAATAATAATAATATGTCAATTAAACATATATTCGTAGCTGAAAAAGTGCCGTGTCATCTTATATTCTAAATACCATTAACAATAATTTATATTCGTGGCTGTAAAGAGGCCGAGTCAACTAAATATAAATTCGTGGCTGTAAAAAGGCTGTGTCAACTTATAAACATAAAATAAAAATCATAATAATAACTATAAAAAAGAAAATAGTTATTTAATTAGAACAAGTAGTAGATTAGTAAAAAAAAAAAAACAATATGTCATGCTACATGAAACTAGAAATCCCAGTGACTATCAAAAACAAAGCGTAAATATTTTATCTGTACCAACTCCCATCGCAACAGGCGCCCGTTCTTCAAAGCATGAATTTTAAATTTTAAAATCCTTTTCACGATAGAGCTGAGCTTTCGTTTCAACGAAGTTGACATATTCACGGTTTGTCGACTTTTTCGAACATTCTGCATTATTTTATGTAAACGTTTTATACTTGCCGGTGCGTTATTGATTATGTAAATTAGGTTGGTACTAACATAGTTTTATAAGTTTGTCTGGTTGGGAAGATTTGAACCTATCTCAGTTTTAATGGGTCCTCACTGTAACAGTTGCTATGTAACATATATAACCCTTGAGCTTGGTTTTTTTCTTTTTAGTTTTTATTTATTTCTTTTCAGTTTATTAATTCCAATTTTTTATTGCTTTTTTATTATTTATAATTAAATAATAATGTCACATTTGGATAGATAGATTGTCTTTTGTATAACAAACTAGTTTGGTTAATTAAAATGAGTGAATAACATGGTATTTGATAAGAATTTAATTATTTATCTATTTCTCCTTTGACTATAAAACGACAAATAAGTGTAAAATAAGTTAATTCGAATACGTAAAAATAGGTATTACTTATTATATCCACCAATAAAAATACATACGATAGAATGGCCGAATGACCAATATGTATGGAATAGTACATCAAATATAATAAATATAGCTGGTTCGTAGATTTCATTAGCTGTGGATAAGATCTAGATACTTACGGATATTTAGGCATTTACGGAGCAATGGATTAGAACAGCTTTACACTTATTTTTTGTTTTAACTAATTTAAATTGATAATTTGATAAAATTGATAAAAAAACAATTTTTGCATGCCACAACAATGGCTAAATGTGTAGAGCCAACTTACTAACCATATTACCGTATGTACCACATTTAAAGCAAATAAACGATTTTGAATTTGAATTTTGAATTTGAATTTGAATAAAAATAACGGCTAATTCTTCATAATTTTTGAACTGTCACTTTTAGTTCCGGTCGACACCGTTAGATGGCGTGGCTGCATTATCGTGATTTTGGTTGGTAATAGAAAATGGATAGGAATCAGCTAGTTTCCCAACACAGTCTACTATCATCCATAGTTTATCTTTTAAAAAATATACGCAAATAATATAAAAATATAAAAATAATCTTGGATTAAATTAAAAAGGGTTTTATGAATCAAAAGCTTGAGGATCCCGAAATACAAGCGTCGCAACGCGAATGAGAAAATTTGATTCGCCTTGTATTAGGCTGCTTTTTGAGTCCCTTTTTATATGTTTAAGCAACATGCACGTACTTTGTGAAAATCCAATCTTTGTGATGTTCTTTTGGTTTAAATCGAATATTGACGAAGTTAAGTCTTGAATACATGGTTCAGAATGAAAATTCCTAAAGATATTATATAGTTCAGAGACGTTTAACTTAAACTTACACATGTGTTTATCAGCCTATGTACGTATGTTTGTTGTTGTAATGCAGATTGGAGACAAAACACGTGGGCCGGTTTTTTATAATTCCCACGTCAATCGATTCGTCTTAAGTAGGAGTTGACGGTCAGTTTAGGCGTCAAACGTAAAAGTGTGGATTACATCCAAAATTTGACCGTGAGTGTCGAAACCCAACTCCAGAGTTTTAACTGACGACGCGCCACGAATTTTTCCGTGACTACCGTAATCCCCACCCACATCCAACCAAACCTACAACCAAACTGACCGTGAGTGTGTGATCTGCAATCCAATCGCGTCAGTTCGCTCGCAGCGCCCGCTATAATGGATTATTTTTATAGTTACTATCGAAATTATTTGAGGTTTATCTTATCATTTTTAATTTTGAGTAACCATTTAGGATCTATATAGATTTAAATTTGGTTATCAATTATTCTTATTTAAATGTAGGTCATTTCATATGTAAGCATCTAATATTTGTTGCGAACAGATTAAATTCCATAATATAATGGAAATTTAATATCTCACAATTGAATAGTTCTTCCGATTTAATCTCAGGTTGGAGGAATCTTTTTGATGAAGTTTTAAACGTTGAGATGGCGGGACCAGTTGGCTATATTATTAATTTATAAGCGGTTAAGTCAGTGGATTTGGACCTGGAGGTAACGATTCCGGGTCGGGACACAATCATCATCATTACAGCCCCTAAGACACTGCGTCCTTGACCTCCACTGTTGGAGAAGGACCTTCCAGGATATAAGTCAGGAGAATTTGGCCTATTATATTATTAGGGTCTGATATAAGGTTTAATAACAATTTATTTACGATTCCGCAAGTTGGTTTTAGTGGAACAGAAACCGGCTTAACGTGCTTTTCGAGGCACAAGAACGTTTTTTTTTTTTTTTTTTTTTTTTTTTTATTCTAGCAAACATGTGACCTTGGACCCACCTGATGGTAAGTGGCACGCAAGGTCCATGAATGTTCGCAACTGAAGTCAGACACTCATAACTGCCATCAGTCCCTAACACTATGCCGGCTTGACTAGATGCTTTTTCGCACTTCGCTTGAAGGACTCCAACTTATAGGAAAGTGGAACACAGAGGCTGGAAGAGCATTCCACATCTTTATCGTACGACGAGTCCCCAAATTTATACGTACGCGAAGGGATGGTGGTGGTAATCTATGAAAAATTTACGTAAGGAAAGTATTTTTTATTGGAACGATCCTTTTGGATTCGAAAGCGTTTATGCAACCGAGCCACCACCGCTATTTAGTTTTTTTGTGAATTTATCGAGTCTGGTTCGCTAGACATCCTATATTTTTTTTTTAAATCCCAATGGTTTGAAAAAAAAAAATATTTTTGTTTTTTAAGAAGCTTATATTTTATTGTGTGCAGTTTTATCTGGCACCTTGATGGTTGGTATTTTCTGTGAGAGCGACGGATCGACCTAATTGCATGGCATAACCGATGTCGTCAAACTATACTACTAGACCAGCCTTATAATAAGAACTGCATTAGACATCAGACCCGCGCCAACCCGTCTGGCCAGCGTGGCGAGTGTAGGTCACATTCTCCAATTTTTTGGAAGACCCATCTTCAACAGTGGAGGTCCAGCACCCTTATTCTGTTACTTAAGCGCAAACGTTATATAATGGAATCCGTTAACTATATATGTATATATCACGCTATTAAAGTTCATATCTGCACGGATGACGTCGAGGTCGAGCGCTTATAGAGTTGTTAATTGAATAGTATTTTGTAATTATGACGAAGCTCTGACGTAAATAACGGAATCCACTAATAACGTTTGCGACTAACAGAATAGGGGTACAGAACTCTGTGTTCTAGGGACAATTATGCTTTATGGGTAAGTGAATTCGAGGACATCCGCTGCGAGACACCTCTTTTATGACTTATGCTAGGTGAGTTTGTATGGTATTAGTCTAACGTAACTAATATGTGATTTTATTGATAGAAACAAACTACTTTTCCTAAGATATATATGTCGGATATGACAATAAAATTCTGCTTCTTTATACAAACTTAAAATAGCCAATGGAGAAGCCAAAGAAAATTTGTCATATGTATCCGATTCATCTTCTATTTACGTATATATGATCACATCTCTGAATATCGTGCTAAGTTGAAGTGGCTGACAATTCGTTGTTGCAGAAATCTAAGATAAAGATAAAGATAAAAATTCTTTATTTGCATAAATGTTAGTCTAATTTACAGGTCTTATAGTAAACTAACTTAACGTAACAACATTTGCCAAGTAAATTGGCGAGCAAATATATCAAACAATAATATAAATTATAAAATTTTAAATAAAATATGTCCAAAAACTTACATGTAGGTATTCATAGAATATTGTCAGCTTAAACTTTAGGTATTACAATTGTCAAAATATTCTTTTAAATTATAAATCATATTTTCTTTTAACTAAATTATTAATTGATTTTTAAAAACATTTTTTCTCAACAATTTTAATTTGTTAGGTAATTTATTATAAGTACATATACATAATTAGGCAATTTTTATTACATTTAGTTTTTTTAGGATTAATATCTACAATATGATCATAGGGGTTTCTCCTACTTCCAGCGCTGAAATCTCCAATCTTTCTAAACATGTCGCTGTGTTTTCTAACATCCAAAATATAAAGAGATGGAAGTGGCAATAAACCGAGCAATCTAAAAAGTGGTTTGCATGATTCGAACGGTGGGATTCCACAAATTGCTCTAATACACTTTTTTTTGCCCAATAAAAGCTCTACTCATATCAGTAGGTACCATTACCCCATACAATGAGAGTATAAGAGTTCTGTCTTCTTTTTTCTGTTCTAAACGAGTCTGCGACAACGGAATACCTCAAGGATAAATTTGCCCATCTTTTTTCGTTTCACGACAACAAACATATATATACCATACAAAGTCACCCCGTATATATAACGTGATGCGATACATAATTGGTCTTGTCTATTAGTAGGTATATGTTTTAGTCTCCGGCTATAACCGAATTACCCTTGGGCTAAAAGCTTTATTGCCAATATCGGTGGGATCTTACCTAGCTGGTAACGTTCGTGTATTTCTTTGTCCTGATTTTACGTGGAGCCTGATTAGGTGAGGTTTTTCGGTTTATTTTCTCAGGGTTTTCTTGACAAATAATTATCAAGATAGATTCGAACAGCAACAAACCCTTTTTATGCATAATCTCCACAATGGCGTTATGTAACCACAAAAAAACCATGTTATAGTATAAGACCACGGGTTGAATTAATTATGAAGACACTATTCGGGTATAACCCAGATAGAGTAAAGTAAAGTATCATCACGACCGTATCGCTTTCGAGGTGGTTGGAGACGCTTTCAAAGAAGCAGATTTACATTCACTACACAACATCATCATTACACAACCGCCTCCGTGGTCTAGTGGTAACAAACGTTGCCGTAAACTCGGGAGGTCGTGGGTTCGATTCCCACCGGGGGCAAGTTGTACATTGTATAATTTGTCTCGGTCTGGGTGTTTATATGTATAATATGTATATATTTACAAAAAAAAGTATAATATGTAGTTTATCAACCATCTAGTTTCCGTAACACAAGCCTTGTAGCTTACCACGGAAATTAGATGGCGCTGTGTGCCCTGTCTGAAAATATTTATTATTATTTATTATTATTATTTAGCCAACTTTAATATAGCAACATCATATCAAGTCGCAAACTCGTCGATGTCTCTGGCGTACTAAACTCGATAAATACCAAAAATAAATTAAGTTAAATATTGTATCCCGACCAGGAATCGGACTTAATATCTACACCACGGATTCCACATATTTGAAGAACGTCGCCATAGTAAATATTTTTTACCTAGACAATTAATTACACATGTAACAAATTTGTTGGGAAGGTTACAAAATCTCCCATCGTGTCTCTCATCTCATCGAACTCGGAGGTACCGGGATACAATAATATTTATAAATTTAAATAAATCAATTTTCTTCACATTTAACAGCCAACTTTAAATCCCATCTCAATCCTCTAGCAGATATTTAGATTCATATACTGTGTCTGCAGCCCGCCAGTGGAACAAGCTACCACTCGCTATTAGACACGCGCCATCTGTCCACGTTTTTAAGCGCTTGGTCACTGCTTTATTTCTAGGCAAACAGGAGTCGTCATCAGGCTAAAAATATATATTTGGCATAATATATATGTGTATATACGTTTATTTATAAGTATATGTATAATTTATGTAACAGTGTTATGTAGTGTGTGTAGTATATTCTATATTGTTAAACTTGATATCGGCACTACCCTTAATCTCACACTCTCCCAAAGGTTAGATGTTAGAAAATGCCTTGTAGGCATTAACCTTCGCCTTTGTACACTTATTTTGTGCAATTAAGAATTTATTAATTAATAATAATTTAATTTATTTCTGTCATTTCTTGAGTTTGGTACGCTAGAGACACTGACGAGCTTGCCACTTGTCATGATTGGCCTGGAGTAAAGTAGGCTAAATATGAATCCGCTTCTTTATAAAAATTCTGACTACCCAGAAAGGGAAACGGTCGTGATGATACTTCACTTTACATAGGTAATAGCCAGCATGATGCCGCATTATCCTGATGAACTTTAGATTTTCGGTTCGCTCCAATACACGCCACAATTGCTCGATATAAACCTGCCAATGTACGTATACCAAAATAGGAATTCCAAACAGTAGGAACTTCATTAATTCCAGCAACCATTCAAGCGTCTCTTTCAATTTGAATTCAGATAACTGTAAATGCGCCTTGTGCCGTATTTAGACTAGTCAAGGAGCATTTTGATTTATAAAAAATAGGTATGTATCTGCTTTGATTACAGCCCCTAGAACACTGCGTTCTAGACCTCCACTGTTAGAGATAGGCCTTCCAGAACATATATCTGGAGAATTTGGCCTACACTCGCCACGCTGGCCAGACAGACGGGTTTAATCCTTTAATAATCCAAATCTTATATGTATTTATAATTTTTAATAATAATTAAGAATTAAATATATAAATATAATATATATATATTTAAAAAATATAATCTTTCTTCTCTACACGACAGGTCGTTACGGTCATCGCATAACTGTGTTCTTTCTATTCCTTCCCATCATTCTAGCTTTATGTCCAACTCTTTTGCAGTTGTTGCCGCAAACTTGTGGAACAACCTGCCTATAGATGTCCGACAACCGCCAAACAGATCGTTATTTAAAAGAATGGTTTTTACACGTTTCCTAAATAGCTCCATTACATAGATATATAAGTATATGATATTGTATTATATAAATATGTATGTATTATTATTTATGTGTACCTATGTATTCTATTTATATACGAGTATAATGATAGTATGTAGTCTATTTAGTGTATGCCTACTGATTAATATACAGTTTTGTATATAGTATATTAAATTAAGTATTTAAGTTTGTTTTTTTTTTTTCACAAATCTTATTGCCCCTATTATATTTTGCACCTGCCTCACATAGCAAATGCTCTAAATTGTCCCTAAGGTTGACTAGTAAGAATGCCGCGGCATTAAGTCCGCCTGTGTACCTAGTGCATAAAGTTTTGAAATAAACATATATATTATTTTAACTAAACTTTTATATCAAACAACTTTTGCTATTTATTGTGGCAGTTGAAGCAAGTTCTTTGAGGCGCGTATTCGCGTCTAAAGCTAATGGTTAACCTGTACCGTTATACGCAATTATATGGCGTAAGTTTTGGGTAAAAGAGGTCCCGGCAGATCACGACTTACTTCTTTATAATCGTCAAATCTCTTAGAACACAGAGAGAGAGTCTAGGACTCTCCACCGCTAAAAAAGCATCACTCTTATATTTCTGAAAAAATACCAATATTTAATAGGTGGTAGGCAGACTGATAGTGGTAATTTATCCAGTCTGCCGGGGCGGGGAAGTATCCACCGTTCGTGCTGGTGATCAGGCTCGAATTGCCGTCATGTCCAGTCAAGCCGACATAGTGTTAGGGACTGATGTCAGTCATGAGTGTCTGATTCCAGTTGCTAACATTCATGGATATTGCTCTCCACTTACCATCAGGTGGACGCAAGGTCACATGTCGTGCTAGTATTAAAAAAAAAAATAAAAAAAAAAAAAAAAACAACTTTCAACTTGCCTGCCAGTATTTTTAGAATTAGTCATTGATTTTATAAAATAAAATTAATATTAATACTACGAATACGGATATAAGTCCCGTTCGCATGGAATGTTGTCAAGAACGCTGGGTGCATTTCCCCGCTGAATTGCAATATTGATTCTTTGGGCGAAGAAAGAGACAGCGGACAACTCGACCTCCACCATTAAAGTTTGTAAGAAAAGTTACTAACTAAAGTGTAAAGCAGCCTTTAACTGTATATAGTAGGCCGCATTTACACACGACATCAAATACAGTGGAGTTTCAGATATTGGTTAATCACTGAAGTGTAAATGCGATTGTGGATATGTCATGCAATGTTCACCCCTGAAACAGAACGGTTTCAGATATAACCTCGCAATCAAAAAGGGCGGGAAAGTTTCAATTTGGCGGTCGTGTTTTTTGGCTCTTTTATTAAAATATCATTTTTAGGATCAGATTTGTATCTATTTAATATTATTTTAGTGTAGATTAGTTTAGTTTAGTGTTATAATAGGTAAGTTTCATATAATATATTAGTAGTTTTAGTATTAGATAATTTATAAAATGGATAGGGAACCACCCGATCCTGGTGGAGGCATAACTCCATCAACATTAAATACTATACATGATTCTAGTATGGATACGGACCACTCAATACGCTCTTTATCACGTAAGCGTAGTCGATTAATAAAAGTATGCAAAAAATGCAACAAACGAACAAAAAAAGACAAAGTCACAAACACATTTACTTGTGGATGTTGTATGGACAATGTTATTTTAAACACTGACACTAATGGTGTCAATAACAAAGATATCCCAGATCCTCCACGTCCTCCACTTCAGGTAAGCAGGATGCTGTATGAACAGACTGATTGTGCTCCTTATATTGTTCACGTTCAAAAAATTACACAAGAACCTAATGATGGAACAATCCTCCACCCTGTAATCTTTGGCCATTTCCTAAAAAAACACCAGTTTAGTAACATAATCAATGGTAGTCTAAAAAGAATAGGGCGCAATAAACTTTCTCTGGCATTTTCTAAGTACCAAGATGCAAATTTATTCCTTACACATTCGGATTTAGAAAAAAATAAATTTAAAGCTTTTATTCCATCATTCCACATCACACGAATGGGTTTAGTAAGAGGTGTGCCATCTGAATGGTCACTAGATGAAGTAAAGGCAAACATTAATGTTCCAGTAGGATGTGGTGATATTATCAAAATAAGACGATTAAATTTCAAGGTTACAGTGGAAGGTTCCCCAGTTTGGAAACCTTCACAAACAGTTGTACTAACTTTTGACGGACAGGTCTTACCGAAAAGAGTCTTCATGTGTTATACTGCCCTTACCGTAGACTTATACACATACCCGACAATACAATGTTACAACTGTTGTAGATATGGCCATACAAAAGTATCATGCAGATCTAAGCCGCGCTGCTACAAGTGTGGACATGAGCACACAGGTGAATCTTGCCCCGTTAATAATGACTATGCGTACTGCTGCATGTGCTCAGGTAGCCACTTTGCAATTAATAAAAGCTGCCCTGAACTAAATAGACAGAAAAATATAAAATCTTCCATGGCAAACAACTGTATTTCATACTCTGAAGCTTTGAAATTACACCCTCCTACCTCGAAACCATACTCTGATGTAGTTTCAGCTATACATAATACACAAAATCATCACTCTGTTCCTACTCATAACCTAACACCCACACATCACACTCAACCTGCTAGCACCTCATACAAAAAAACAGTACTACTGAAACCACGCTCACCTCCTCAACCATCACACGGTTATGACCGTACCATTCACAACCTAATTAAGGACTATGACATGCCAGCCCCTAGAGATGGCTGTGCACTTATAAATTCTAATACTGCGTCCCAATCTTCCACACAATCTATTACAGACATTATTATTTCTCTTATCACTACACTTTTGTCACAATCCAACTCATTACCGTCCAACGTTGCTTCATACATTGAACTATTCTCAAACATTATCAGAAATGGATCCATACGCCAAAGCGATACAATGGAATTGCCGCAGCATAGCAAGTAAACGCTCAGATTTATATTTCATCTTAAACCACTATGAGCCGTTTGTTTTTGCCATCTCGGAGACCTGGCTTCTTCCAGGACACTCTTTTAGAGTTCCTGGATATGCCTGTGTTCGGGATGACAGATCAGATGGTTATGGTGGTGTTGCCATCTTAATAAAAAATACTTTTAATTTTTCATTGATAACCCTTCCTCCTCATAATGAAGATTTTTCAATTTTAGCTGTAAAAATAAAAAATATTTGTTACGTATCTTTATATATCCCCCGCCCTTCCACAGAAATTTTTAATGAATTAAATGATATCATATCAATTCTTCCCAAACCATATTTACTTATGGGTGACTTTAACTCGCATCACCAATCGTGGGGTAGCTCTACCACGAATTCCCATGGTGAAAATATAGTTGAAATTATAGACCGACACAATCTATGTATCCTTAATACTGGAAATCCAACAAGACTTACAAACCCGAACGATAATATTAGTGTTGTGGATTTATCAATTTGCACTCCTGACCTCGCATCTACCATAACTTGGCGCCCATTTTCATCAACATTTGGCAGTGACCATTTCCCTCTTCTTCTCTCATTTCCTTTCCGTAAAAAAATTACACCTATTCGAAAACCTCGCATGAAATATAAATTTTCAAATGACAATTTTGAGATCTTTTCTACTCTGATAGATAATAAAATCTCCTCTCTTCCTCATATAACACATGGTAATGAAATAATATGTGCCGAAAATTTTACTAAACTCATTACTACATCTGCAGACTCAACATTTCCTTTGAAAAATAGTGCCAAAAATAAAATAGCTTCACCTCCATGGTGGGATAATGATTGTACAGAAGCTATTAAATGTAGAAAAAATGCTGAGAAAATATACTGCCGAGATATGACCACAGAAAATTTTGACAGTTACACAACAATAGCTAATGACACCCGAAAACTATTAAAACAAAAGAAAAGTGATGGTTGGAAGAGATTCTGCGAATCTCTTTCTCCAGATACCCCCTCCACATTAGTATGGAAAAATATAAAAAGATTTAGATCAGCATTTAACGACACTTTAACAAATATTAATTTTATAACTGCCAGTCGATTTATGGATCGTCTTGGCCCTCCTTACGTATTTCAGAACACATCCCATCTTTTATCATATCCCATAGTTGATACATCAGGCCTCAATTCTCCATTTTCACTCACAGAAATAAAGGGCGTATTCACTCATGTTAAAGACTCCGCACCAGGCGAAGATGGCATTCCATATTCACTTCTTACTAACCTGAATGATCTTTCTCTCATGTACTACTTAGACCTTATCAATCAAATTATGGTTTCAGGCAATATTCCTTCTTCCTGGAAGGCCCAAACAATAGTCCCCATATTAAAACCTAAACATCCTCCAAGTGACCCCTTATCCTTCCGACCCATTGTACTTTCTTCCACATTAGCAAAAACAGTGGAACACCTAGTCAAAATTCGTCTTGAGTGGTATCTTGAAAGCAATGGACTACTTTCCAATACCCAGTTTGGATTTAGGAAAGGAAAAAGTACGTTAGATAACATTAGCATCTTTACCTCTAAAGTACGTGTAGCCTTTTCTCTCAATGAGTCTGTTGTCGCCTCATTTTTGGATATTAGTTCAGCCTATGATAATGTCGTTATATCAGTGTTACTACAAAAACTTCACAAATTAAAAGTACCACTTATGCTTACAAATTTTATCATAAGCATGTTAACAGAAAGATACATAAATTTACACATTGACGATTACACAAACATATCCAGAGTTGTCTGGAAAGGACTCCCACAAGGATCCGTACTTAGTCCGTTACTGTATAATATTTATACCTATGACTTACAATCCAATAATAATGTGAATATGTTGCAGTATGCAGATGATTTACTGCTCTTTGTAAATAACAAATCAATAGATACCGCCGCTTTTATATTAACAAAATCTTTAAAAACATTAAAAAACTGGCTTGATCACAACGGTTTAGATCTATCTGTTAAAAAAAGCTCCGTAGTGATATTTACAAGAATGAGAAACCCGCCTCTTGTCAATGTTCTATTTAATAATATACCTATTCCTGTTTATAATAATATTAAATTTTTAGGCGTGATATTGGACACCAAGCTTTCGGGCCTTGCGCATTGTGATTATGTAGTAGCCAAATGCGAACGTCACTTAAACATAATAAGGTGTCTCTCGGGAGTTTGGTGGGGGGCTCACCCATTCTCTCTTAAGTTAATTTATAATGCCATTATAAGGAGTGTACTTGATTATGGCACATTCCTTTTAGAACCTGGCTCAGTGGCAGGATTTAAGAAATTAGACCTCATTCAATCAAAAGCATTACGTATAATAACTGGAGCAATGAGATCTAGTCCAATTAATGCCCTGCAGATAGAGTGTGCAGAACCTCCTTTGTATTTAAGAAGACAATCTTTATGTGATAAATTTATTTACCGATCTCTTCAATTTTCCAAACATCCTTTAAATACAATTCTCAAGGAACTTATAGATCTAATAGCGTCTTCTTCTTATTGGATTCACAAACAATCTCCTCCTCTGATAAAAAGCTTTCTTAAATTTATATCTATTAAAGCGCCAGTACATAATTCCATTCAACACCCACTATTTAGTTTTAATTACGAATCATTAACTATTCAAACTAATGTTTTATACAATATAGGCATTAATAAAAATAGCATAGAACCTAATACACTATTTACAAATATCACGAACAATAAATGGAAGGATTCACATCGTATTTTTACTGATGCATCCAAACATGCGTTAGGGTGTGTCGGCGTTGGAGTATTTCATTCACAATATAATATAGTTCAAAAAATTAAACTTCCACCAGAAACATCAAATTTTACTGGAGAATGTTACGGACTCTTAAAAGCAGTAGAATATGCCCTATTAATGAAATTACCAGATACCATAATTTTTACAGATGCCTTAAGCGCTTTACAAGCCCTGAACCGTTTTCCTTTCTACACTAAAACCTCAACATGTTATCCTGTTATATTAAAATTAAAGGACACACTATATAAATGTTTACAGAATAACTATACTATAACATTTGCCTGGATACCTAGCCATTGTGGTATTACTGGTAATGAAAAGGCTGATCTTCTAGCTAATGAAGCTGTTGTGTGTGGAGACATCTTCCCGTATGTAAACTATTGCCATGATTTGCTTGAATTATCACGCATAGACCTTCGGATTGCATGGAAGGACCTGTGGGCTGAAGGATGTATTTATAAGGGTAAACTCTATTCAAAAATACAACCGAAAATTCCGTTAAAGCCTTGGTTTTTCAAGCTGAGGCTTAGCAAGATGGTAAGTAGTATCATAATACGCATGCGTATTGGTCACGTGTGCACTGCATCCCATCTTGCTAGGCTTCAAATTGTTGATAGTGACGTTTGTGAATGTGGATTAGACGTGGAGGACCTTAACCACATATTTTTCTCATGTCCCCTATACGACAGATCGTCCCTGATGTCCTCTCTAATTTCCTTCCGAGTTCCGTTCCCTACCCATATTTCAACCTTACTTGTATATAATAAACGTAGTAAATATATTTACAATATTATTGCTTCATTTATCATTGATAATAACATTAAAATATAACTGTAAATATTTTCCTATTTAGTAGTCTTAGTTTTTAATTTTTGTATATATTTATTAAATATAGTGTAATTTTTATTAATACTTACCTGATCCTATTCCATTTTTCGAATCCTTTTTATTTAACCAGTCTTTCCCTAACTTTGACACTGGCAAATTGTTATTAGTGCCATTTCCAAAAAAAAAAAAAAAAAAAAAAAAACAGAACGGTTCGGTGTCTGCAAGTAATGTATTATTTGTAAACACAATTTGGTTGCTTTGGAGACATAAAGTTGTATCCAGTACAGTATTGAAAAAAATAATTTTCTACGATCCTGAGACCGTGCATACTGATATGCTTTGGTAGAAGCTGATAAATGATACCTACTACGTAATATACGGAGTGACTTTGTATGGTCTTACGTTAGATTTAGTCTTCTACTAGCAGGAGTAGAATCATTCAAAATAATTAAATTAATGACGTTTCATAAATCCGGTGGTGGATCGGTTGTAAGAACGCGTACCTTAAATCCTACAAAGGTCGGTTCAATGAGAAATACATCCTTACGTACATTTATCATAGATTTACAACATCACCGTTCCCGTGCCTCGGAGAGCACGTTAAGCCGTCGGTCCCGGTTCCACTAATACCAACTTGTGGAATCGTTAATAAATTGTCATCATATCCTCGCCAAGCAGCAGCGTGGCGAGTGTAGGCCAAATTGTCCACTTCTGGAAGGCCCATCTCCAGCAGTGGAGGTCTAGGACCCTTTGTTCTAGGGCTGTAATGAAAAAAAATGATTAAATAAATGCCTGTAATAGGTTTACGTGAATGAAGATATTTTGACTTGACTTGGATTGACTTGACTTGAATTATATGGTTTTTCGACATTTTTTTTCTTCGAAAATATGGTTGTTTCTATCAAAAGAATTACTCTTTAAGGAAGCATACAAAGTCACCTCGTATATAAAAATAAAGGCGTCAAAATACCTCGTTAACTCTAACGATTTAATATACAAACCGATTTATATGTTAAAACCATTATCAATCACGAGCTTCGTGTTCACTCATAATTCAATATGAGTATTTCCAAATAAAATAAATCACGATGTGGGATTTGGATGTAAAACCCAATTACGATTACGTATTCTGTTTTTTCTACTCCCGTAGGCATATAATCAAAGACTACGAGTTTGTGCCGTTTGCTGTAGAGACTTTAGTAGCGCTAAAACATTTTAAAAAAACATCACCCACCGTCTAATTGTCTGCTCTGAGGACAAGAGGGCTGGTTCCTTCCTCGGCCAGAGAATCAGCATAGCGATTCAGCGAGGAAATGCGGCCAGCGTTCTTGCCACCATGCCGCGCGGATACGATTTATATTAAAATTAGGTTTTTTTTTTTAAATTAGTTTATTTTTTATATCATAATTAATTGTTCTATTAGCTCTTAATTTAAATAATTATTATAATAAACAATAAAAAAATAATTTAAAAGAATGCTTACAAAATATGTTCAAGACAAAAATCATACGCTAATAATATTTTATTACATCTGTCGCACGATAAAGATGTGGAATGCTTTTCCGCCTTGCGTGTTTCGTCTTTCTCTCCATTTTACTTTCCTTCAAGCAACTAAGAAAGAGCATCTTGTAAAGCAGGAGATAAATAAAAATAATTTAAAAAATTATGATCAATTTGTTTTCCGAAGCGAAAATGCGATTTAGTTTTAAACGAAATGATTAATGATCGGTTATACATTCTAATATTACAAATGGTATTAAAGCTTCGACTATCTGTCATCCTGTCTGTGTGTCTCGCCTTCACGTCTAAACCACTGAACTGGTTTTGATAAAATTTGGTAGTAAATAACTCGCAACAACCTGAGTTCACATGAAAAATTTTCGTCGATCGACCACATTGATTGATACATGAGCAAACCCAAATCAGACAGCTAGTTAGAACATTGATAATTTTTCGTCCCTCTCGCATTGCACGCTCCAACTTTTCCAAAGATTTTTCGGGCCTGATTGTAATCTAGTCTTTCAGGTTTCTGGGAAATAAATTTACTTACTTAAGTAATATATACATATATATATTTTTATTATTCATTTTTGAAAACCAACAGTTGACAATATTATAATAAATATTATACAGTAAATTCACTAAGAACTATTAAAGATTTTCACATATAAATTTAAAGTTAAGTAATAAAGATTATAAAAGAGCAAGAGAAGAAAACGTCACTGCATTACCATTATTGTGAAAAAAGTATTGAGAATATAAAGATATAACTCTAAGTGCTTACATAGATGACCCACAGATGAACAATGTCACAATAAATATAATACAGGTTAGAAGTTGTAACAGTTGTGATGTGCAATATTTCACTTATAGGTGCTCTCAATGTCCTACAGAGGCGAGCTGTTCGAATTGTGGACGATGCCACTACATCTGGAACTCTCGAATCCCTGCAGCTTCGCCGAGATGTGGCTTCTCTGAGCGTGTTCTACCGGCTATACTATGGTGAGTGCTCCGAAGAACTCTATAACCTAATCCCTCCCTCTCCATTCCGCAACCAAACCACACGCACAGGTCAGAATATGCACCCACATACCGTAGTCACCATCTCTTCGCGTACGTATAAATTTGGGGACTCATACATCTGTCGTACGATAAAGATGTGGAATGCTCTTCCAGCCTCTGTGTTTCCACTTTCCTATAACTTGGAGTCCTTCAAGCGAAGTTTGAAAAAGCATCTAGTCAAGCCGGCATAGTGTTAGGGACTGATGGCAGTTACGAGTATCTGACTTCAGTTGCTAACATTCATGGACCTTGCGCGCCACTTACCATCAGGTGGGCCCAAGGTCACATGTCGTGCTAGTATAAAAAAAAAAAAAAAAATAAGGTGGTAGGCGGACTGATAATGGTAAATTGCCTAGTCCTCCGGGGCGGGGAAGTATTCAGGTGGGCGCAAGGTCACATATCGTGCTAATATTAAAGAAAAAAATACTTTGGTAGAGAGATTACATATCGTTCTTAGTACAAAATGGTTAGATTCTATATAATGTCGCAGCAATAACGAGTTGAGTGGCCGTGAAGATAATATCGTTATTGGCAATATTGAGTTGGGATGAGGTTGGGAATCACCCTATTACAGTAAAGCGGACCATTGCAATAGCACAAAATACCTTTTTCACAGTATTATATGGAAGGTACTCGTAGGTGCTACGAATATAGCGTTTTCAGACTAAGGTACTTTATTTAAATAACTGTCTGGAAGAAAATTTTTAAAGTTTTTTATGACTTTGGAAAATGGTTGTTTCTCGTAGATTGATTTGTGTAAATAAATTAATGATTTTGTTTTATATTCTTCTATTCCAGAATTGCATTAGTTCCAATTTTAAAATTATTAAATTGTGTCGTTTATGAAGTCAGTTAGGATCAATTACTCACTGTCTGTTAGCTGCAAATCAATTTATTAGTTTAGGTATAAGACGAGATAAATACGAGTATTCAAATCCTTTATTAACACAAAATAATGGTGGTTCGTTATGATGCTATTTAAGGAGCACAGTTTTTAAATGGTTATTATACATATATAAATCTCATACACACCCTCTCACACACACTCAAACATATATCACGAACACATAGAGAGGACATACATCATTTATTGTTGTAACATTATAACACGGAAGAGCACCGATATCCCGCATTACAGGGCAACCTCGTGTAGGTATCACAAACACATCACCCTATGTTGTTCACCTATTGTACATCTGTATACTTTTGTGACAATAAATGATTTTTATTATTATTATTATTATGAACCCGTGCATGAGTTATGCTATATAATAGGAGATTTGTCTTCTAATATTGAACACATAAAGTCACAAATATAGTAGCTACGGGTAAAAAATAAGTCGTTTCAGGCGGTGTTATTTTTATGTAAATATCACCATGGCAAGCTTGGCCACTACCTCCGTGGTCAAGCGGTTAAGTAGGTGGATTTAGTATACCGGTTTAGATTGCTGGTCGGAACACAATAATATTTATTAATTAAAATACGTGGCTCGGTTGTAAGAATGCGTTTCTGAAATCCTACAAAGGTCGGTTCAAACCCACCCGGCATGTACCAATAAGAAATACACTTTTCTTACGTACATTTGTCATAGATTTACAACACCACCGTTCCCGTGCCTCGAAGAGCACGTTAAGCCGTCGGTCCCGGTTTCACTAATACCAACTTGTGGAATCGTTAATAAATTGTCATAAAGAATTGACGTCATATCCTCGCCAAGCCGTCTGGCCAGCGTGGCGAGTGTAGGCTAAATTCTCCAGATATTTGTTCTGGAAGGCCCATCTCCAGCAGTGGAGGTCTGCTGTGTTCTAGGGGCTGCAATGAATATATATATATATATATATATATATATATAGTTAATATTTAATTTGTTTGGGATATTTCTCGAGTTTGGCACGCTAGAGACATCGACGAGCTTGACACTTGTCATGATTGTCCTATAGTTTGCAAAGTTTGCTTCTTTATAAGTGTGGTTTGGACCCCCCGGAAGGGAAACGGTCGTGATGGTACTTTACTGCAAGCTTGCAATATATATTGTTTGAAGAATTTAAGCTATATTTACTATAGCAATATGTACAATATTCGTGTGGATATAAATATTAAGTTACTGGACTCTATATAGATTTTTTAACTTACTATCTATCTTCAAAATCCTAACCTAATATTGGCAATGGTAAATTCTATAGACTTAAATAGGGTTATATTTATAAATAGACATCCATTTAAGAAAGGTTTCAAACAAAGTTACATTGGAAAAATCCCTTTAACGTGGCCATTGCCCTAAATAGTTTACAAAACATATTTGTTAAAAATAATAATAATAAATTCTTTATTGTAAACAAGTGCAGGTACATCGGCGAGCTTAATGCCGTAAATGCATTTTCTACCAACTAACCTTTGTGACTGAGATATGTAATAAGCGGGTACAGAATGTTACGAAGAAAATAGATAGTTGAAATTATTTATTACTATATAAAACACAAATTAATTACATGCATATAGTACTTATTATATGCGATACAATATACATAGATAACCAACCTAAATAAACAAATAATAAGTATAAATAAAAGTATAAGTATATATGTGAAGTAAGTATTTGTTTAATAATAGATATAGGATCGATAGATTATCTACATGTCGCTGAAGTCAGAAGTCTAACTTTAATGAACGAACTGGTAGATAGAGAGAATTGATTTGTTTCTCAAATGCGGCTTTCATGTTTTTATTGAAACGCAGTCGAATGGCAAAAGGCTAAAGTAACGATGTTGTGGTTTTCGTTTAGCAAAAGTTGTTCGCTTTTTTTGTTTATATTTTTGTTTGTATTACGATCCAAGCGGCATTATACCAAAGACATTAAATATTATTAAATAAAATAGTAATTTCAAAATAATAAATATTTTTTTAGGCTTCAGATGTCATTAGTAGAACCTCTATTTGTAATAAAATTGACACTTTTTTTTAAACATAAAAATCATTATCCGAAAACCAAAACACTACTATATTTAAACGCGATATCCATCGTGATAAATACCTAAAGTATAATATAAATACCTAAGTATTCTTTAAAACTATATAAAAAACGTATTTAAAAAAAAAAAAAAAGTAATAGGACATTGCTACTCCTTAACTGTCTTGACAGCTTTTAAAATTATATTATGAAGCTTCGATTGGTTCATCGATTTTTCCCATCGATGTATATAGATAGGCCCTCACTGATACAAAAACGTTCCCGTAAAACCAATCGAAGTCATATAGTTGCACCAACAGTCGCGAGATAGCAAGCGTCGAGAGCGCCTAATATTAATATTTATATCGAGTAAAACTAGTCTTTAAGTATGCATTGTGATATAATTTTCGATGAATAAAGCATGTGGCATTATCCTTGCTTGAGAATTGCTCCCCAAAGTTGGTAGGTACACAAAGCAAGCGGCACGTTTTTAAGAGTGCGTTTTGTATTGAATAGGCTTATCTATATACATCGATGATTTTTCCTAACTAAATTTTATTTTATATATTATTTGCACGTTTAGTACAAAAGCCACTACAATCTCCAACGCTCAAAACTCTTGCCGATTCCTTGTATATTTCCTAATAATGTTTACGACTTGGAGGCCTTATTAGGCCTCAACCAGATTTTAGTTCCTCAAGCTTCGGGGTTAATAAAAACTTTCCTAACCACAGTTTATGGTTAATCTTGCTGTATCCAAGAGGTTTACCCATAAAACCTTCCTTTATAAAGGGCTGGGCACACACTACTTAACCCTAAAAAGGTAACGTGCTCCTTGGAGGCACCCAAAATGTTTCGCTGCCATTTTTGATCAGACGAGCGCCTTAATGAAACAAAATATATATAAATAATAACTACTTTATTGTTCCAAATTGCCCTAAAGAAATAAAGTAAATTTATATTAATAAGTAAAAAAAAATTTGATGTAATTTTAGTACCTACTCGATAACATTATATGGAAATGGAAATTTTAGAAAAAAGTAAAAGAAAAGTATCATCACGACCGTATCTCAGACCGGGGTAGTCAGAAACCACGTCTTTTTTATTTTAATCCAGCGGATTTATATCTAGCCAACTTTACTTTAGTCCCATCAAGGCAAGTGGCAAGCTCTAGAGACATCGACCAGCTTACTCAACCGTACCAAACTCGAGAAATATCACAAATAAATAAATAAATAAAATGTATCTCGACCTGGTACCTCCGAGAATCCACGGATTTAACTGCTAGACCACGGATGCAGTTAGGGGAAGGTTGCGATCATTGGACTAGCTCTTTCATTGGACCACTAAGGTATTTCTAAATCTGGGCAAGCTAGCAACACCCAAACTAGTCGAAGCGAGTCCGTGGTGACTCAGGTGCACCCTCCTCTTATGTCAGTATTGCTGCGATACGTGGCGAGAAGTGACACGTGTGGTTGTGTTTTCGGTTGTCAAAATCTAATTATTTCACTTGGGACAATTTGACGTAAGTATCATTGTATTTATATTTGTGTGCGTGCACTGTTATGAAATATTAAACAATTTTATTGTGATTCTATGAGTGTTATTCAATTTTGCCTAATCATGAACATGTAATTTTAGTTTTATAATTTATTGACAAGTACCTTGACCAAGTATCAATGGACCACAAGAGAGTTCCACCGTTGGACCGGACCAATGATAGCAACTTTTTATTGTATTTTTTTTAACTTAATTATTATTGGAATAATAAAAATAATACAAATTTTAAATTCCAGAATGTCGCCGAAATAAAAGTACTTTGTTCAACACAAGAAAACGAAAATGTTTCTTCTGAAGTCCAAGATCTAATAGACCCATTGTCTGTAAATGCATCATCATTAGATAGTGCCGTAGAAACAATGGTAGAAGAACTAATGTCTGATGAAGAGCCTTTAACTGCAGCATCATTATTATCGAGACAGACTGATAATGCCTCACCTACAGATACAGAGGCAAGCAACATAAATGTTAGATTTCCACCTGAGGCGTTACTTTAAGTAAAACCAAATGATGATATCCGAATACCAAAGTATTGTTAATCCCATTACGATTGCCCTTTATATAAGATTTAATTATTAATTCATGTTAATTTTGGAGTTAGTATGTCATAATTTAGTAATATCGATAATTATAATTACTTGCCTTGATTGGACCTTTAGAACTAATTTCTCGAAGTCCATTGATGGCAACCTGGTGGTTCAATGATGGTGCCCATGGTCCAAAGAAGGCAACAGCACAAGATTTAGTTTTCTTCGTTTATATCAAAAAGTGTACTTCCGAATTGTGTGTGCGTTTGAATATTATAAATAAAAGTCCTTCGAAATAAAAATATATAACTTCTTTCATTATATAACTTATACTTTTTGAGATATGATGTCGTAAAGTTAAGTGGTCCATTCATAGCAACCTTCCCCTACTTAGAAATGATTAATACAGAGAAATAGATTATTTGAATTTAAATGCATTCGTATTACTTACAGTTTTACATTTTATACGAACACCGTCACAGCGCCATGTTTGGGGCAAATAAGCAATATTTAAACAGTATGGGAGGAATAAATTCGTTAGGTATTTTTAATGTGGGGAAAATATTGTGAGGCAAATGCCAGTTTACCTGTGCGATCGTTTCCGATTCCTAGGCGACCCCCATACTCGTTCTCTTCGTTCTTCGCACAACAATGAACTTTCAATTCCTCTCCACTCTACTAGCAGATATTCAGATTCTCTCACAGTTTCTGCAGCTTGCCAATGGAACGGACTGCCTTTGTATATCAGACAGGCACCTGACAACTTTTTACCGTAACAGGTTATAATCCAGATTTATGTTTGTTATAATAACAGTATTGCCATAAGCAAGTTAATTGTAACTTAATGACTACTTAATAAGATCGTGGCTGTAAATAGGCCGTGTCAACTAAATATAAATTCGTGGCTGTAAAAAGGCAGAGTCAGCTTACAATCTAACAATAATACAAACAAATGTAAAATCTTAATTATAGTTCGTGGCTGTAAGCGGGCCGTGACACCTTATAAAGTAAACAATAATAATATGTCAATTAAACATATTGTATTCGTGACTGTAAAAGGACCGTGTCATCTTATATTACAAATAACATTAATATTAATTTATATTCGTGGCTTTTAAAAGGCTAATAAAATTAAAATGACAAATGCATTGATATAAATTTAAATTCGTGTCTGTAATCAATGGTTCACAGAAAATAATCTAATAATGAATATAAATAAAACAAAAATAATTTATTTGTATCAAAGACATCCCCAATTAGATGTCGTTGCAAAATTAAAGGACAAAACAAACTTTTCTAGGCTTACAGTTGGATAGAGGCTTGGGTTCATGAGTTAGTTGATCTGATGTGCCAAAGCCTTAAAACGAGCGACCTTCCATACCGTATATTCTTCTGTAAAGATAAGACTCATACTTCTATATATTTTTGTTGGTACTTGTAACTAGGTATTATTATACTTACAGGATGTTTTAAAAAATATATATTTTTTATTTCCTTCGTAGTTTAACCATAACTGTAGATTTAGACGGATTCGATTTATGGTCCCAATAATTTGTGATATTTCTCGAGTCTGGTACGCTAGATATATCGACAAGCAAGCCACTTGTAATGACAGGCCTATAGTAAAGTTGGTTAAAATGAATCTGCTTCTTAAAAAGCGTAGTTTCTGACTATCCCGGAAGGGATATAGTAAGTTATATTATAGACTACATTTTCCCTCTTGACTCCCACAACAGCATATTCCAAGCGGAATGTGTAGGCATCCTACAAGCAGCGCAAGCTGTACTAAGGAAAGATATTAAAAACTTTAACATCCGCATTCTTTCAGATAGTATGGCCGTCCTTCTGGCCCTCAAAAGCAATTACATCAGCTCTGCACTGATTCTTGACTGCCACCTAGCCCTGGAAGCAGTTTGCAGAGACAATTAATTTACATTACAGTGTATAAAGGGCCACAGTGGTTCACTGGGTAATGATGCGGCTGATGAACTGGCCAGAAGAGGGTCATCCACCATACCGATAGGCCCAGGACCAACAATCCCCCTACCGTTCCAATTTATGTGATGTGGTCTCCTGGCCTTCCTGGAGGAGATCGGATGGCTTCACTGAGGGAGTGAAGGTCACGCACAATGGTCCAATGGAGACTAAGTGCGGAAAAGTCACCGTAATTACAATCAAAATCACAATAGACCACATTTTTCTTAATTGTGCAGTATGTGTATGCGTAATACGTACAGATGCTTAATAGTTTCTTTCGCATTTATAATATTAGTACATAAGAATTGAATTTTATAGTATATATTTAACATTCATAATATAAAAATAAGTGCTGGTGAGTCGATTGTAAGAACACTTTCCTTAAAATTTTAAAAAAGGACTGCACAAACCCCCACATGTACAGATGACAAATATTCTTTTCTTACGTACGTTACGTCATTGATTTACAACACCACCGTTTCCGTGCGTGCCTCTGTGAGTACGTTAAGCGGTTCTACTAATACTAAGTTGTGGAATCGATAATATTTATTTATTTATTTTAAAAACTTTATTGTAAAAATACAAAAGGCGAACGTAATGCCGCTAGCCATTCTCTGCCCGTTAACCTTTGGGACATTGAGATCATTTAATATTGAGTACGGTGCAAATAAATAGATTAATCAATCGTAATAATAAAGAATAAATTGTCATTAAAAATTGACATACATCCTCGCCAAGTGTAGGTCAAGTTGTCCAGAAATTTTGAGGTATAGGATACGGTGTTTTGTGATGAATATAAAAAAATATAAATTATAAATTTATACAAATTTATAAGTATTAATGACTGACCTAATTCTAACAACGCGGACGAAACACCCTTTACCTAAACTAGGGTAGTGTGGTGAGCCGAGGTATCCACTAAGGAATTTGCGGTGGATGGTAGACCCTTCCGATATGCTTGTTAGAAGTATTTTTTCTTTAAAAGAGCTAGGGAGTAAAATGGAGTGGTTCCTTATTTGCCCCACAAATACTCGCCCCAAATTTTTATTTTTTCACTCGCCTCGTTATATATTCATTACTCGCCCCTTTAATTTAGTTATTACTTGCCCCACTTATTGTTCCATATTCGCCCTCAAGAAATAAAGTAAATACTTACATCAAATTTTAGTACCTACTCGATAACATTATATGGAAATGGAAATTTTAGAAAAAAGTAAAAGAAATTTATCATCACGACCGTATCTCTTCCTGGGTAGTTAGAAACCACGTCTTTTTTTTTAATCAAGAGGATTTGTATTTAGCCAACTTTACTTTAGGCCCATCATGACAAGTGGCAAGCTCTAGAGACATCGACAAGCTTACTCAACCGTACCAAACTCGAGAAATATCACAAATAATTTTAAAAAATGATTGTGTCCCGACCCGGTACCTCCGAGAATCTACGGATTTAACCGCTAGACCATGGAGGCAGTTCCTTAAAAAATATTAATAAAGAGAAATAGATTATTTAAATTTAAATGCAACCGTATTACTATCTACAGTTTTACATTTAATACGAGCACCGTCACAGCGCCATGTTTGGGGCAAATAATCAATATTTAAACAGTACGGGACGAATAAATTCGTTAGGTATTTTTAATGTGGGGCAAATATTGTGAGGCAAATACGGATTGCTGAAGACCTCGTAAAATGTATCTTTTTATAGACTTAGGCATAGTCCTAAATAATTTAAACGGCATCTAGAAACTTTTAAACGAAAATTTTGAACACGTTTATACTTTGTCTATTAAACGAAGACATTTCTCTCTACCCAGACACATTAAATATATTTACCGCCTCCGTGGTCTAGTGGTAACAAACGTTGCCGTGAACTCGGGAGGTCGTGGGTTCGATTCCCACCGGGGGCAAGTTGTACATTGTATAATTTGTCTCGGTCTGGGTGTTTATATGTATAATATGTATATATTTACAAAAAAAAGTATAATATGTAGTTTATCAACCATCTAGTTTCCGTAACACAAGCCTTGTAGCTTACCACGGAAACTAGATGGCGCTGTGTGACCTGTCTGGAAATATTTATTTATTTATTTATTATTATATAACAAGACAGGGCAAAAAACTAAACGGTATTGGAATCAAAGCTAGACCAATCCGTACATAATGAATTAGTGTATAACAGCTATTGCGAGGTATGGTCGTGTTCGACGTGCATTTTAAAATAGTTTTTTTTTTTTTTTTTACTGAGCACGACATTTGACACCGCTTCCACCTGATGGTAAGCGGTACGCGAGGTCCAAGAAAGGGAGCAACTGACGCCAGCCTCAGACGACCGACACTACTGCTACTACCACTATACCGGCCTAAATTATTATTGAAGAGGTCGTGATGAAACTTTTATCTGAGTATGCCCACAGTAATTTCTGTAAATGCTCTGAACTTCTGAAGAAGAAGGAATAAACACCTCAAATAAAATCCGAAACCTTTTTGGAACAAAGAAGTTGTCAAACAATGCGATAGACTTTGTCCAAAAAACAATAAGAAAAACACATAGCTACGAGTATTTGATTCGGCTTTGCCTGTGTAATAATGAAAAAGTAACCAGCAAAAAAGATTGCTAACCATATGGTCACATTGTACTCAAGATGATGACGTCATATACATATATATATATATATGACGTCATCATCTGAGTACAATGTGACCATATGGTTAGCAATCTTTTATATATATATATATATATAACCTAGCACGACATGTGATCTTCCGCCCACCTGATGGTAAGTGGTGCGCAAGGTCCAAGAATGTTAGCAACTGGAATCGTACACTCATGACTGACATCAGTCCCTAACACTATGCCGGCTCGACTTGATATGACGGCAATTTCAGCCTGATCCCGAAACGTGTGAATACAGTCTTCAGGGTTTATCGGCACGAATAGTGTATACTTCCCCGCCCCGAAAGACCGGGCAAATTACCACTATCAGTCCGCCTACCACCTATTTAATAATATAATATTAATTAATTTATTATTTAAGGTACACTAACAGGTTACAATTAACACATATCAAGCACAAATTTACAATAATTCATAAGGTTGGAATCGCAACCCAAGGGCAGTGTACACGGCATGCTACACATAGCTACTTGGATAATTAGAGTCAACAGTGTTTTTCAGTTTTAAAATTTTAGGTTGTGGTACAATGTGATCATTATCAATATATTAATACTATATACGAGAATAAATATGTTATTATTAATGTAAATTTATGTTGAAAGTTACATAATAGGTTATATATTAAGTCAATATAAGAATAGTAAAAAGTCACTTTACGTTAGTTTACAATCAATAACACTTGTCTCTTAAATAGACTAACATTTGGGTTGAAAATGTCTAGATTCACAGTATCGCTGGAAATGTCAGAATAATATACTAATATATAAATATATATTTGTATTATTGCAGCGATCCATGGTTGTTGCTAACAATATGGACATTTTTTTGTCTCATATAATTTTTATTTTATTATTTATTTATACCCTTTGTCGCTCCGTAGATTCCAAAGTACCTACATATATAAAATAAAAAAAAACAATCCTATAGTATAGACGCGAAGGAGCACAAAGATTGACAGACAAATACTATAGTGTCACTTTTGTACTTTTGTATTCGAATTATGACGTCATATAATAATAAATCATTTATTATCAGGCAACTAAAAGCCCATATATAATTTCCTTGTAACTAATTTAGAAATAAATCTACTTATTAATATTTGTTTAAAAGCTTTCGTATCCTTATCTTCTTGTAGTCATGGAAGTAATAATAATTATTATTATTAATATACTTTATTGCACTTTAACTTAAAAGTATGTACAAACGCGAACTTAAAGCCATTTCGGCTTTTTCTACCAGCTAACCTTTGGAAGAGTGAGACAGTATAATATGTGGGATGCAATTTTGACCTTATTTTAATTTTCTGATATAAATAATCTGATATAATAATTTTAAAATCTGTGACCACCTTCCGAGGAGTCCTGGAAGCTTTAGTGGACGGCGCCTACGTCCCTGCTGGAGGTGGTGCAAAGGGATTAGGTGATGTATGGGTGGAGTATCATTGGTGCTGCGAGAAGCAAATCCACGAATGTATTTGTGTAAATAACACTTATATAATAAAGCCTATGTCTAGGTTCATATTCAGATTCCTTCACTGCTGCTGCCGCTCGTCAGTGGAACAAGCTACCCCTGGCTAAAAAGTGCGCACGATCCGTCAACGTATTTAAAAACCTTCTATGTAACAGAATGTATGTCTTTCGAATTAACGAAGTTGTTTGGCATTTTAGTTATATATATAGTGTATGTTTATGTATTTATGTATTATATGGCATGTATGTGTATTGTTTTTTTATATTATGTACGTATAAATGCGTAATTATGTTTATTTTAGTATTTTAAGTTATTTTAATATTTTTCTACATCCTGCTCATCACAGATATAGATCTAACTAGATCTATATCTGTGCTGCTCATCTTTTAACCCTTCGTGATCCCCAAGGTTAGCTGGTGAAAAATGCCTTATGGCGTTATAGCTTGTCTATGTACAAGGTTTTAAGTGCAATAAAGTATTTAAATAAATAAATTCGATACATTTTGTATTGATACTATACCATTCGATCCACATGCACGGAGGATCGGATCGAATAATATATACCTATTAAAGCCTAAATTAAATAATAATTTATTAAAGCCTAATATATCTGGAAATCATATATCTGGGCAGTGTTTTCACTGACGATGGGAAGTATGATAGGGATGTTGAAAGAAGAGTGAACGGGGGAAATAGTGTTAACGGTGCCCTGGGGTCACTGATCGCCAGTCGAAATGTAAGTGACAAAGCTCGGGTCGCCATACACAATGCCATGTTGGTCCAACACTTATGTATGGAAGCGAGACGTGGATATGTCAGAATATGCATGAGAGTAGGGTTAATGCAGTAGAAATGAGGTCGCTGCGTCGGTTATGCGGCGTCACTTTGGCGGACCACATACGTAACGTCGAAATACGAAAAATGGTAGGTATAAAAGAAAGCATAGGCACAAAAATAAGGAAAAGCATGCTACGATGGTTCGGGCATGTTGAAAGGATGAGCGAAGAAAGATTGACGAACCAGGTATATAATGCGAAAGTTGTGGGTAAAAGAGGCCCTGGCAGACCAAGACACACGTATCACGATCAAATAAATAAAACACTAGCTGAAGGAGCCTTCGTAACAAAAGGGCATGTATGAAGAGGTTGATGAATGTCGATGAAGCGAAAGAGGTATGTCGTGATCGTGTCAAGTGGCGCTCAATTGTCTCTGCCTACCCCGTAAGGGATCTGGCGTGAAGATATGTATGTATGTATGTATGTATTAAAGCCTATTAAAAATTGATATTAAGCCAAAATATTTATAATTTTATTCTAAATTTTTACCGCATTCCTTAAAAAACGTTCCAGTAGTACAGGCATCGAGTTAAAACAAACAGACAGATAGAGAAAGCTTCTTTTGATTTTACAATATTCGTATGGATCGTAAAAAAGTCAGGGGAGGCCAACCTTTTCTCTTTTTCTGATCGATCACAGTCCGGATGAGAGATATCGCCTCAGTCTGTGTCACGTAGAGACACATTTGTTTTATTTCTTCTAGACAGGTGTGCTAAACCATTTCTTTATTTTGTCGTTCATTTAACAACATCTAAGAAAATTGTTCGCGTAGAAAGCAATGCAAAGCGCGCTTTTTTGCTGAATTTTGCTTTAAAGCGAATTACTGTAACGCCTTTCAAAGCTAAATAAAAGTCAAGAATAGCAATTGTGATAAATGATTTTATAATTCAACGTATTTACGATATTTGCCTTAAGCTGGTTTGCACCAAAATGAAGACTACATTGTAACGATTAAGGTTAATTTTCCGTCTAATGTTTTATTTTGAAGGTCGTCATGCCGTCAGGTGCTGTACGCTATTTAAAATTTTAATAGTTACAATTTAAGATACTACGTTTTGTTACAACCCAGCCTTAGAATCATATTTCGAGACCTTTCAATCTGTAGTCCAAAATTAGCGAGGACTTCACCTAAGCAGCTTCAGTTGATCCCATGACCACAGTAAATGCAAACATAACCGAAACGTAATAAGAAATATTTAATTATAAAAGTATGATCACGACCGTATCCCTTACGACGGTAAGTCTGATACCACGCGTTTATAAGGAGCGAGTTCACATTCAGACAACTTCACTATATGCCAAGGAATAGAACCGTCCTAGTCAAAATCCACAGACTTAACCCCTAGACCACGGTATATGTACTATACCTTCATATACGTACAAAATGCAGGGTATATTTGTTAAAAATCAACAGTACATAGCTATGTTTATGCGTGTCAATTTATATCCATGAATAGCCTATTCTCTTTCCTTTTCTAATGTGTTAATAATAGAGGTTGGAATAAAACTACAGAGTTATTTCTCAGCTAATTTTGTTTCCGAACGAAACTAATGAAGCCCGTACCGATTCTCTGGAGAAACTAGAGCAAACTAATGCGCCGATAAATACGGAATTTCTCCAACATTAGGTATTTGTCGTAATGCTGACGATTAGCGAGTAGCTAGTTAAAAAGCTAAGGTGCTGCCTCGCGATCTAGGTATCGATCACGCATAAAAAAGAGAAAACAACAATAACCATGCCTTTATTTAAAAATTTAATAGCTATAAAATTATAGGATAGAAAATAAATTAAAATTAACCTTACCAGATTAAATTGTACTTGCCTAAGTATATTTATTTCTTTATTATGTTTGGAAAACTTACACTAGTAAACTTAATTAAATGCAATAAATCTAATTAACAGTTTTCACTTATAGTTGCACCTTGAACAAAAAATAAAAAAATATATAAGAATTTAATTACAAAAAATATATATATAAAATATAGTATGAAACAATACTGGCATACTACCTAAATAACCTCTATTCGCCTGAAGTGCTCGTCGGTTATCGCGCGTCTTATAGACGTAGTAGAAGCATCCGTGGTCTAGTGGTAACAAACGTTGCCATGAACTCGGGAGGTCGTGGGCTTCTATTCCCACCGGGGGCAAGTTGTACATTGTATAATTTGCCTCGGTCTGGGTGTTTATATGTATAATATGTATATAATTACAAAAAAAAAAGTATAATATGTAGTATATCAACCATCTAGTTTCCGTAACACAAGCCTCGTAGCTTACCACGGAAACTAGATGGCGCTGTGTGACCTGTCTGGAAATATTTATATTTATTTATTTATTTAAAAGATCATTATCGATATTAAGACCATTGAACAACTCACCTGCCCTAATAAAGAACGCGTTACGCCTGTAATTTGATAATAATAATATATAAACAGTTACCAAATAACAACAACCTAATATGCGTAAAATCGTCTTTGGTAATTAATTCTTTTTTACTATAATTATATTATAATTTGTTAATTACATAATCACGATTTTTATTATTTTATTTATTATAATGTATGCCAACGGATTTCAGTCGGTTGTAGATTTATAACCTTGGTAATTTTGCTAGACGGGCGGGTCGCAAAATCGATGGTGATGATGATTACGCTAGAAGTTCATGTCGGTGCAGAGCAATCGCAGGAAGCAACTATATGCTTCGCCCGGCGACAAGCTTCAACTATTCCGCCAGAGAGCATTTCCGCTAGTGACCACCAGAGGGCGTTGAAACAACGGAGCGTCGTCGACGCGAAGTGCGCCGTCGCACAAAGGCATTGCTGCCAATATTCAAATCGAACGACTCGAATAACGATATACCGAACAATATGAATGAAATTGAGGCTGCAAATTTTTCCATGAATATTCGTACATACATAATCTATTATTCAGACGCATATGTACATCAATTGCAAGATTCTTAAGCATGTAACGTGGAAAGCTGGATAAATTCCTCAATCGCTACTAGTTTCCTCGTCGGTAGTAGGACAAGTGACTAAATGAGTAATTCATCCAACATTAGATGCATAAATAAATATATGTTCTTTTGAAAAAGGTTGGTCACAACTGGCGAAGACGGTCCGCCATCACTCTTGTGTAACACGTGCACACCTATCCCAAAAGCTTACTCTTGTATTTCGAAAATTAAATAAATCTCTCCCTCATCGAAACAGTCTGAACAGATTTTACGATACACAGTACAACTACGTAAAGAGCCCTAAAGTACAGAGATTACAGCGGCGTACCTAAACCTACATACACTATATTGTGACGTTATATGATGTACGTAAGTAGATACAAAAATATTAAAATAAAATAGATTAAAAAACTAATTATAAATAAAACTAAACTAAAAATACCTATGAAATTAAAACTATTCTACAAAATAAACTAAGGGCTTACCACCAGGGAGGGTACCTAAAACGCTCGCTGCATTTCCTCGTTGAATTATAATGGAATTATTTTGTTTTAGGTAGTTATGGCATTTGGGATCGCCACACTCTTGAAAAATTCGTTTACCCATTTTATGAATTTGCGGGTATCAAGAGAATATACCCATAGGGGTATATAGTTTCAACCCTAAATGCCACAAAGTTATAATTTTATTTAATTTGATGTGCTTTTTAAATTCGGCTGTAAGAGCAGCCGGCTTTTTTTGATGTATAGGAAATGTGGCAAGCGGCAAAGGTATCCATCCACACAGGTGGCATCCCAAACAAGACATCTTTCCTCACTCAATGGTACAAGAGACATGCCAGAGTAAGTACGTAAGTAAGTACGACTAAGCCCAATATGAGCAACCTGACGCTTCAAACTTCTCAAAAACTTAAATAAAGTAAAGTATCATCACGGCCGTATTCCTTCCAGGGTAGTCAGAAACCACGCTTCTTTTTTTTAATGTAGCGGATTCACATCGCCAACTTTACTATAATAGAAGTCGAATAAATATTATGATCTTACAGAAGAAATGATCAGCTTTACGCAGTGGAAGTCTGTGCGAGAGGAGTTCCAGCAAAATCTTAACATCACTTACTTAAAGAATTGGGCCTAAGCAGGTCTGCCGTCAATACATTTATGGAAAGAGCTTCAAAGATGGCATTAACGGAATCATACAGTATTTGGTTGGGTAGGGAGAGGAAAAGAATGGTGGATGGTGAGCGTATTATTGCGCAATAAATTTTAAAAAGGAGGCCTCCTTTTTTCAAATAGCCTATTGTCGGTCGCAAGCTCGAGACACCATGCTTCTCATCTCTGACCCACACACGATGGACCCGGCACAGGCACGGTGAATCCATGGAATGCTTAGAAATGGATTTTTATTTATTTATTTAAATAGCTGCCTCCGTGGTCTAGCGGTTAAGTCTCAATCGTTTCAACTGCAAATAGAATGAATAGGTGATTGATGATGATCTCCGCGTACTTGTTGCGCTTAAGGCGTGCAGCTGATTCTGCAGCAGCCCCAGGTTTCTTATGGCTGGATATCACATGTGACTGACAGAGTGTGTCAACACATGTGGCATCCCAAACCAGTGCGCGGCCTCTAGTATATGGAATTAATGACATCCCGTCCGGACGCCTACCATCATTTCTAACTATCCCCGATGGTTCGAGGATGCAGGGGATGTTAGCAGTAAAAAGTTCAGATACTTTAGTTTATATACTTTTTTATTTAATAAATTGTAAGAAGCAACAAGTTTTAGCTAGAATGGTTTAGAACAGTGTCTCTCTATTGTATTATTTATTCGAGCACGTATTCCCTATGTAGGTGAGGACTAACCTTGTTTTTCAACTTTTTTCCTATTTTATTTACTAGCCCTCTCCAATACACAACGTAAGTGAAGCGTGTTGTTTAAATGAAAGTGCCAAGTTCAATTTCCGGTCTAGAAAACTGTGATTTAAGCTTACTATAGAGAAAGTAAAGTATCAGCACGACCGTTTTCCTTTCGGGGTGGTCTGAAACCACTTTACTATAGGCCCATCATAACAAGTGGCAAGCTCGTCGATGTCTCTAGCGTACCAAACTCGAGAAGTATCCCAAATAAATTAAATAAATGATTGTGTCTTAAAATCTTTATTATATGTATATTTAATTATCTTCTAGCAGATATTCAGATTCTCTCACCATGTCAGCAGCTCGTCAATGGAACAGGCTACCATTGTTTATCAGACAGGCACCGTCTTTAAATATATTCAAAAAACTTTTTCTCTTTTAGTTCCTTAAAAAGCAAAATGAATCATAATCACCTAACATACACACATCAAAAGTGTCTAGGGATCAACATATATTTTTGCAATAACTTTTCTCCTGATTGATATTCATTAAAATTTTCTTTAAGGATTGATCAAATAAAATGTTTTCGTTTGTCTACAGTAACGATAAACCAAGTCACCTTTGCATTAGTAAAAAAAATTGCCATTTTCCTAATAAAGGGATTTTTGACATTTGAACCACTAACATTAAAGTTCGAAAAAAAGACTGAAATAACAGTTTTTTTTTAATTTTATTGGGTAACTTAAACAATTAATAATCCGTGTTTCTACCGCGAACACTAACAACACAAGAACATCGGTTTGGCATACTCAAAATGAGTTCATCCAAATCACGCTGTGGAATGGCCGCCCATGTTCGTTGCAACAACAAAAAAAGGTCTTCTTGTGACTGGATACCCTCCATATTCGGCAGAGCTCTTCTCTGAAGAATATCCCATGCATGCTCAATCGGGTTCAAGTCTGGCGACTGAGCAGGCCAGGGCAGGACATTGATGTTAGCTGCGGCGAGAGTCTGTCTTACAACTCTTGCGGTGTGCGGTCGTGCATTATCATGCATTAACTGAAATAAGGGACCGATATGCACTTGTAGAGGAACGATGACGTCTGATACAACCGTCTCAGCATAAATTTGAGCGTTGAGGTTGCCTCTGATCCAAATCAACTCAGTTCTTCCGCCGATCGAAATACCCGCCCATACCATGATGGTTCCACCACTATAAGGATGGACTTCCTGGCAGGATTTTTATCGCTGTTGGCGTCCAGGGGTTCTCCAGTGTCGTATACGTCTTGTATCCGGCCTCATACCAAAACGAGACTCATCAGAAAAGCACACGAAACGCCATTGTTCTTCTGTCCAATTTCTGTGTTCAAGAGCCCATTGATATCGAGTCCTACGATTGTGCATTGCTATAGGTGGTACCCGTAGCGGTCTTCGGGAATGAAGGTTCACTTCATGCAAGCGGTTTCTGACTGTTTGGTCGCTAATTAAGTTCCCTGAAGAGCGATGAAGGCTCACGGCTAACATCATGGCGGTTATTGTTGGAGTTCTTCGAGCTGTGATTTGAATGTATCGGTCTTGTCTCCGTGTGGTGCAGCGATACCGTCCTCCATGGCGCTCAGCCACGGTACCAGTGGTTCGGTAACGTGTCCAAAGTCGACTGATAACACTCTGACTTGTATTCAGAGCTAAAGCCACAGTACGTTGCCGGGAACCAGCTTCTATCATTCCCACGGCTCTGATCATTTCTTCCCTGCTTAAATGACGTCGCCGCTCCATAATAACGTTGGTTTTAATCAGTAGTAGGGAAACAGTAGCACTAATAATGTCTTCAATGCGTCTTATGTTTTTATAGGGAAAATATTGACAGCTGATTTTCATCTTTTACTCGAATTTGATTGACAGTTCCTGTTTTAAATTATGAAATGCACCAAAAAGGATCCATATAAATTTATAAAATAATAATTTATTACAAAGCCACATCTCAATCACAAGAAATCCGCATAAACATGCTTGATCCCTAGACTTTTTTGATGTGTGTATTATTAATACCAATATAGGTATGTATATATAATTATTTATGTATTTATCTTAATTATTTAAATCTAGAATCAAGAAGCTATTAACAGAGTGTTGCTTTTATTCGTTAAGCGAGTTTTATTCATATAAATTTAGAAATTGTAATAAATAATTGTAATAAATTGTATTAATCAACTGACCATAATCTCGCATACGAGTATTATCTTATGCGAAATTTCTTAAATTCAATTTATTTATTACATAAATTATTTTCAGTGTATAAATTAGTAATTAATTTAGTATAAATTTGTGTGCCAGAAATGGCGGAGTATGTGAGCTATTCAAAAACTATGTACCTATTTACCATATTCCAACAAATAAATATTATTTCATTTATGTATTATTATTTTTTTGATAGGTATTATAGTATTATATATTGTATTTATTTACATATTTTAACTCTGGTTTTTACTATATTATTTCCATTTTCACACTCTGCACCCATAATATTAATATCTCACTCTCCCAAAGGTTAGCTGGTAGAGAATACCTTCATGGTATTATGCTCGCCTATGTACAACACTTTATATTGTATATTTTGTGTGCAATTAAAAATACTATTATTAAATTATTGTGTCCCGACCAGGAATCGAACCCAGTACCCAAGCGTCTAAATCCACAACTTAACCGCTAGACCACGGAGGCAGACTACGGATATTTTACTATAATACAAAAAATATTTATCATTGAGCCTCAATTCCTATTTTTTAAACCGGACTAGACTAAATTGTTGATCATGCTATAAGTGCGACTGTCATCTAATGCTTTTACGAGTTGAGTAACCGGTATTCTTTCTCATTCTTGTATTGTAGAAGTCATAAGAGCGCTTAAGCGATTTTAACCTATAGGTATAATATCTACAAAGACAATGAATTGAATTAGGTCTATACTCGACTGGTGGAGGGCGACACGCGTTTCGAGACACGTGTACTTGGCATTCGGAGAGGAATTCAATTATGTTCTCAACTGATATATTGGATTAATACCAAAGACATAATAATATGATACCAGGACCTGCCCCTTTGGAATGTGCTGTTTTGAGCATTAAGATATAAGTGCTACATATAGAGAGGCTTATATTATATATGTATTTTTAAAGACATGATCGCAAAATCATTCGAACCTGAAGGGCCCAACCCGGGTTGTGGTTCACATGTCCGACTCACCGTGGGAACTCATAAGGCGACCTTTGCCTTCCCTATCACCTCATTCATCATCCATCGGGAGATGAGAACAAAAAAAAAAAGTGTTCTTTGCGTCATTTTGCGTGGACATGTCAAGTGCAAGTTTTTGTTTTGTAAATTAATTTACTGTGGCTATTATTGGTCAAAAGTGGTATTGTTTTGTTTAATAATGTTCTACAATGTGAATAATTATGGAAAACGTTAAATTACACTTCAATTATAGGGCACAAGTTGCAGTTTATTTTTTGCGGTTTTCCCGCGCTGCTAACTCCTATATTTTACACGACGTGTTTGAGCTATGGTGCCGCGAGTGACTCCAAGAAAAGCATCAAATTCTGTAGCATCTGGAATTTGATGATAACCTCTATGGTCTAGTGGTAACAAACGTTGCCGTGAACTCGGGAGGTCGTGGGTTTGATTCCCACCGGGGGCAAGTTGTACATTGTATAATTTGTCTCGATCTGGGTGTTTATATGTATAATATGTATATATTTACAAAAAAAAAAGTATAATATGTGGTTTATCAACCATCTAGTTTCCGTAACACAAGCCTCGTAGCTTACCACGGAAATTAGATGGCGCTGTGTGACCTGTCTGGAAATATTTATTTATTTATATTTATAACCTCATTAACTCATGAAATATATATAACGTCAGACTTGGCTGTATGGGGTAGACCCTTTGCCTTCCCTATTATCTTATTCATCATCCATCGGGAGAAGAGAACAAAAAAAAAGTAAATTTTGCCTGCGGAACGTTTATTATTTAAACAACATTATTTTTAATTTCTCGTTAATAAGATTACATATGATATTAAACATAGTTTTATAACACACATCCATAATGCAATATTATGGTCTTCTTCTTAGTCGCTACACTCTTGGCAGAGTGGTCGTGGTCGTCACTTGAGTGTCAGTGGCACGCTTAACAAGCCGTCGCCACTCGTCTCGAACTGCAGCCTTCCTGGAGCACTCATGTAGGGAGTGATCCATTGCTGCTTTAACCTGGTCAGTCCATCTCATCGGAGACCTACCACGCATCCTCTTGCCATCGACTTTTCCCTGAACTACAAGGCGCTCAATGGATGTATCTCCACGCCGCGACACGTGTCCAAAGAAAGTGAGAATGCGTGATTGCACGATTGAGGAAAGGCGTTGTCCTATCTCTAGTTCCTCCAGGATGGATTTGTTGGTTCGGAATTCCGTCCACGATATGCCCAACATTCTCCGCCAACACCACATTTCTAGAGCATTAATCCGTTTTATTTCAGTTTCGTGCAGGGTCCCCGTCTCTGCAGCATACAGGAAAATGGGGAACACAAGAGCTCTGACCAGCCGGATTTTAGTAGCTTTCGAAATGTTTCGGTTACTCCATATTTTCTTAAGCTTCTCCATAGCAGACCTCGACTCTGCCATACGCCGCTTAATTTCCTATTATCTTAATTTAATATTATAGTAAATAGCCTTAAAACACAATTGTCCTAGGCCTTTTTAAAGTTTAGGTTCAAGTAACTTATAGTAAACCTATACCATTACGTAGAAATAATAATGATGAACTAGTCTAACCATATTATGTCTATGATAATACTGATTAAGTCACGCATTCTTACATGTGTCTAATTATATCCTAAAATATAACGTTATTGAACAAGTAATAAACCTACCTAGACTTAAGGCGGGTTTCCGAAAAGCAGATTATTATTATTATTATCATGACTTTTTTTTAGCCCTCCATACAAATATAGGATATTTTAAAAATTAACATTTAGATATATGTGTATTTAATTTTATATATATATATATATATATCTAAATGTTAATTTTTAAAATATCCTATATTTGTGTGTGTGCATTTACAGCTAAGTCTGAGTCGTTATTCAATACAGACCCTAGAACACAGCGTCCTAGACCACCACCGTTGGAGATGGGCAATCCAGAACATATTTCTGGAGAATTCTACACTCGCCACGTTGGCCAGACGGTTTGGCGAGGATATGATGTCATTTTTTATGACCATTTATTAACGACTCCACTAGTTCGGGAGCAACGGCTTAACGTGCTCGCCGAGGCACGGGAACGGTGGTGTTGTAAATCTATAACAAATGTACGTAAGAAAAGTGTATTTCTCATTGGTACATGCCGGGTGAGTTTGAACCGACCTTTATAGGATTTAAGGAACGCGTTCTTACAAGTGAGCCACCACCGCGAAAGTTTATTTCGCGCTATTTGGAGAATGTGTGTAGATACATTTTAGAAATAATAAGAAACACTTAATTTACGATTTTTCCTTTCAATTTCATATATAAGTAAAACTATTTTGTCCAATGAAACTCGGAGTCGTCCCGAAGCGTCGATATATCTCCGAAAATCCACGAGGGAAATACGTCAGCCTCGACAAAGAACAAACTTTTCAAATCTATTACCCCATTTGCTAAAAAAATTGTCGCATTAGTGCTATCTATTAATCGACCAAGCCAACTAGACACCTACAATTGTGACATGTTTCTTTGAAAATATAATTATGTCGCTTAGATGCGTTTGCCGCTTGCCACATTTCCTCTACATCAAAAAAGGCCGGTTCAGCTCATACAGCCGAATTCAAAAAGCACAGGAAGGCTGGCAATTATTTCTGCCAACGTATTAGCCTCGCTATACAGAGGGGAAATGTTGCCAGTCTCCTTGGGACTATCTCGGATGGGACGTCTCTAGAGGACATTTTTTATTTATAGTTTAGTTTATTTAAAATTTTATTATTTAGATAGCTTATAATTTATATAATATTTAATGTATGTATATTATTTATATCAAATAAAAACATTCTTAATATAAACTAAACTACAGGATAAATAAAACAAAATAATTATTTAAGTAATATGTTTTATAGATATCTAAAAAAAGATAATAATGTAGGTATCTAAAATAGTCAATTCAAATACTTACTAAACTCTCACTGAGAAAAAAACATCAAATAAATAACAAATTTTGATTTTTGAGTTTCAATTAGTGCTTAGTGTAATTTATACAAAAAAAATAGTGTCTTATAAAAGTAAAATATCAAAAAAAATACCTAAATATTATAAAAGTAAAGTCTAAATAGATACGTCAATGATGTCAACACTCTCGACCAGGACTTGAACCCGATCAATGCAAATGCGCTTACGTAAAAATAAAGTAAAAAATATTTATTGCAAATTAAAATATACAAAATAAAAATAAAAAGGCGAGCTTACGAACTTAGCTAACCATTGGTTTCTACCAATATAAGAAAATGTGGTGTGCAGAGTTAGAAATAAATATTTAACTAAAAGCAAAAGTTGTTGGACCACATAATATAATAATATAATGTCGGTTACATACATAATACATACATCGTCGTGTTAGAATAAAAACCAACTAAGTTAGCCATTTTTTCCCAAAAATATTTAGCACATTTAATTACTTTTTAATTTGCGTTTTCAGCTAAAACTGTTCGATTAATTGCTTTTAAGACCCACTTATCTTCATAACTAAGCATCACAGTGCTTAGTCCATTTTATCACTGGAAAAGCAGAAGTTTTTTAAACGACTAGTGTAAGAAAGTGAATTTACTAAAAAAATGTTTTAGGTCTCGAGTTTGGTACACTGGAGACATCGACAAGCTTGCCACTTGTCATAATTGGCCTATAGTAAAGTTGGCTAAATGTGAATCTGCTTATTTATAAGCGTGGTTTTTGACCACCCCGAAAGGGAAACGGTCGTGATGATACTCTAAATGTTTTAGTTGGTTTTCGCTCTAACCCGGCGACATATAAATATTGCTAGGGTTGATTTTGTATTTAAAGAAAAACTATAATATAATTAAGCGTTAAATAATTATGCAAAAAGTTTAATTTACAAAATATAATAAATAAATCTTAAACAATGTGTTCACTTCAGCTGCACCAACACCATGAAGTAAGTTACTACAGCTCCCAGTACCTGTGTAATGAAAAATTATCATTATTCTTCACCCACAGCGTGGACCTGCATAATATGATCTAGCGCTTCGATTTAGGTGTCGGTTCGATATATTCAAGTGAAAAGTGTCAGATGTGTGTATAAGAAAAAAACTGCCAGTTTCATTCGAACAAATAGAGTCGACATGCATGTGGAAAGCGCGAGAATCTAAGCCCAGATTTTTGTCAACTTTCCAGGAACGAAATAAATTTTCATAAATATAAGAGTCATAAATATAGGAAAAAATCAAAATCACGTGTTTGTACACACGTGCTTGATATAACAGGACTATATGAAACTAAAATTTAATAAAAAATAATATGTCAGATAGGGCATTATGCGCTTAAGTAACAGAATAGAACCGCTGGGCTTGGTGATTCAGTTTAATTATAGGTGCCGGCCCAGGGCGATCAACTTTGTGTTATTGTTGTTTCTGCATTATTTTTAAATGTTATATGTAAGTGTATTTATTACGCGAATAAACCTTATTATTATTATTAATACATATTTTATCTAATAGAATAAAAATCTTTGGCAAGACTAGTTATAAACATTGCAAGTTAAATCAAAGTTTGTAAAGAGTTATACCGAAGCAAAAAGATCCAGGGATACAGTGAAGAACTTGGCTCCCGAGATGCTCATGGCCTTCTGGCATTGCTGGCACACAATCTGGACGAAGGTCTTCGCCTCTTCAGAGCCGTCGTACCACTGGCAAGAGTACGCGGCTTCCATGACAGATGAACTCTGAGAAGAATATAATTAGTAAGTTACACTGATTTTCGTGTGCATTCTCCAGAAATATGTTCTCATATTTCTTTCCAGGGGTTGTGATTAAGATGATATTTATTTATTAGATGCTTATAACAAGATGCATTCTTCGTTCTTCTCATAAGCCTCGCTAAATAAATAAATTTTGCTGTAACTGTAATTTTGTTGTAACACGACTGTGAATGATTGCTTTATTGTTCTGTTTATTGTTTTATAATATCTTTGAAAATGTGTTTCTATAGTATAGACTGTTTCTTAAAGAAAATACTTCAGTGCCGTGTCTGTTGTTTCTATTTGTGGAAACTTTTTAGTGGTTTAAGTGTTTATATTTATGTCTAATTAAAATTCTGTAACCATAAGGTTTCCTAATAAAATAAAATAAATAAAATAAATAAAATAAATAAAATAAATAAAATAAATAAAATAAATAAAACAAATAAAATAAATAAAATAAGTAATGAGATTATTTTTATCAATAATTTTTTTAGCTTTAGTTTATAGTTAGGTATTTAATTTTATTTAAGTAGTTTATAATTATTATTTTATATTTTGTAAATATTACTTTTCAAATACACATTTATACACTTATCTACCTACTGGTTTAAATGTAAAAAAATATTAATGGGTTCAATTTGTTTAGCTTCATCATTATTAAGTGCTGTAATTTTTTCAAAAATTTAATAAAAAAAATATATAAATATTCTCGCTGAATTTTACTTCAATTTAAAATATTGTTTTTAAAATCACATCTGTTAGCATCACTCGAAAGTTAAACACGATACGATAACGAACCGGGTAAAATTAAATGCCACGCTCAGGCGGTTTCAATTTTAAAAATATTCGCTCTGAATTTGCCTGGCTTGTTAAATGTGTTTGCAAAATCATTTTTATGGAGATATAAATATTGGGTTGCGAAAATAGATTGGCTATTTTGACTAAGAACTGAATTCAACAAGTCAAGGCTAACTAAAGTTTTTTTTTTTCAATGCTTTTGGTTTTTTTTATTTTTTTTTATACTAGCACGATACCTTGGGCCCACCTGATGGTAAGTGGCGCACAAGGTCCATAAATATTAGCAACTGGCATCAGACACTCATGACTGATATCAGTCCCTAACACTATGCCGGCTTGACTGAGCATGACGGCAATTCGAGTCTGATCCCGAAACGAGTGGATACACGTTACTGGGATTATCGGCACGAACGGTAAATACTTCCCCGCCCCGGCAGACTGGGCTCATTACCACCATCAGTCCGCCTACCACCTTAAAAGTATGGTTCAGTTGCGGAATAGAGAAGAAGGGATAAGGTTGTAGATCTCTTCAGAACACTCATTGTAGTATAGCTTGTAGTACACGCTCAGGAAGCCCACTCCTCGGCGAAGCGGGAGCGATTCGAGAGTTTCAGACACTGTAGTGTCGTCCACTATCCGAATCGCTCCTCTCTTCAGGACATTGAGAGCATCTGTTTGTCTGTCTCTTTTGCCCGTAACTTTCTTACCCGAACCATCGGAATTATTGTTTGTTGTTCCGATGATAATTCTCTATAGAAATGCTTAATTTTTACCATTAGCTTAATTGAAGTTTTCTTAAAACTCTAAAGCTCTAAGAATAGTTAAATCTTTATTTACTACCCCTAAGATTTCATCGTTTTTTTTTTTTTTTAATACTGAGCACGACATGTGACACCGCGCCCACCTGATGGTAAGCGGTACGCGAGGTCCAAGAATGTGAGCAACTGACGCCAGCCTCAGACGACCGACATCAGTCCCTAACACTATGCCGGCCTATAAAGATGCTTTTTCACACTTCGTTTAAAGGTCTCCAGGTTATAGGAATGGGGAAACACACTGGCTGGGAGAGCATTCCACATCTTCAGCGTGCGACAGATGTAAGAGTCTCCAAATTTGTATGTTTTTTTTTTTTTTTTTTTTTTTTTTTTTTTTTTTTTTTTTGTTTTTTTTGTTTTTGTAATATTTTTAAATCATTAAATCTCACCAAACCATTAAGGTTTGTTGGCGAGAAAGGTCGCTCGTTAGTAACAATTTATGTTTTTAGTGTTTCAGAGTTTACTATTACAATTTTATTTTATTTATGTATTGAATTACAGATCAATAAAAAACCTTCTTAGGTATTTTTTAACAACTGGCTTAGTCAACTCAGGTTTCTCTGCCAACCAGTGCAGCTCATTCCAGAGTTTAGGAATCATGTATTGTGATGTTCTCTCTCCATAGTAGTTAACAGCTGTGGGTTGCAACAATCTACCCTGAGCTACAGATCTAGTGTTATGATTACTTCGGGCTTTATGCTTATAATTTTCAGAGTAATAACTGTCAAGTGCTATCATATAATTAACTTTTTTGTGTACTTCCATAATGTTACATATACCATACAATTTATCATATTCTCTGTTACAATCATTTTTTAATGTACGCGTAGGGATAGTGGCTACGGTATGTGGATGCATATTTGGGCCTTTGCGAGTGGTTCAGTTGCGGAATAGAGAAGAAGGGATAAGGTTGTGGAGCTCTTCAGAACATTCACCGTAGTATAGCTTGTAGAACACGCTCAGGGAGGCGACATCTCGGCGAAGCTGCAGCGATTCGAGAGTTTATATATAGATAAATCTCTTCATTTTTCCCCAGCACAACTTACCTCTTCAATGAGCCTGTTTCCGAAGATGCAGAAATGGAACACCTGACCAAGGGTGTAAGTGAGATAGCCTAATGTACTGAAGGCGTAAACATTGAGTCCATCAATCTGTAAAACACAAATTAATCAATAGTTGAAAAACAGTTACAAAATCTCTATCTCACTCGCGAAAATCAACATTTTCAATGATTTTTCAAGTCCGAATGCTCTTCTAAGAAATCTGGTTCAAGCTTTCTAAAACTAAACTAAGTATCATCACGACCGTATCCCTAGCGGGGTGGTCAGAAACCACGCTTATAAAGAAGCGGATTTATTTATTTATTAGATCTCCAACAAGATGTACACCAATTCATTACATCATAATAAGAATAATATGGGGCTAAGTGCACCCTTAATTATAGAAGATTACATCATTCAAATTAAAGTTATAGTAACAATTTTAATATAATAATAATAATAATTCAGAGGATCAGTGTTGCCATCCAACGAGGTAACGTCGCCGGAGTCCTCGGAACATTGGGTTCATCATCTCCTGGATTCGATGATATGTAGATTATAATCAAGATATTTGTAAGTATTTAGTTTTTATATTAATTAGGTTTATCTTTTAGTTTATTTAATTTAAGGTTTTGTTTAGTTTATTTTTAATTTTATTATTTAGGTAGCTTTTAATTTATATTTATTGTTTGTATTTGTGTATCTTACTTCGAATAAAAACATTATCTTGTAATTAATTATATAAATTAAGTTCCAATTATAAAAAAAAATCTATATAAAGCAATAAAATTTTATAAAGTGATAATTCGATATAAAGATAATAATACTTAAAACTATACCTATTTAAAAATATAATTTTAAATAAAAAAAAATACAATTAATAATTACACAATAAAATACCCTAACAATTAATAATTACATAATAAACTACCCTAACAATTAATAATTACACAATAAAATACCCTAACAATTAATAATTACATAATAAAATACCCTAACAATTAATAATTACATAATAAAATACCCTAACAATTAATAATTAAAATAGTAATTATTGACCTCTATTTGTTTTAAGGATATTTTTAGTTATGTTGGCTTGATGAAAAAACGTCAAAATCATGATACCTGTGTGGGAAGTTGTACTGCCTGATCATTCGATTCCCGTTCCGATCCTGATCGTTGGATTCACATTAAGCCAACTTTACTATAGTCCAATCATGACAAGTGTCAAGCTCGTCGATGTCTCCAGCGTACCCAACGCAGGAAATATCACAAATAAATTAAATATTAATCAAATTTGTTTATTTAAATTAATAAATATTATTGTGTCCCGACCAGACTAAAACCACGGACTTAATCGCTAGACTACGGAGGCAGTCAAGCTTTAGCTTCAGTAAGCTTTCTAGCAAATAAAATTACTTTTATTAGAGATATAATAAATAAATATAAATAAATATTTCCAGACAGGTCACACAGCGCCATCTAGTTTCCGTGGTAAGCTACGAGGCTTGTGTTACGGAAACTAGATGGTTGATAAACTACATATTATACTTTTTTTTTGTAAACTACATATTATACATATAAACACCCAGACCGAGACAAATTATACAATGTACAACTTGCCCCGGTGGGAATCGAACCCACGACCTCCCGAGTTCACGGTTACGTTTGTTACCACTAGACCACGGAGGCGGTCAATAAGTATAATTTAAATAGTATAAGTAAAATAAACAAAGAAGGTCTAGGAGGTGTTAATAATGATGGTAATTTTTTTTTTTTTAATATCTTATGCTACAGAACTATAAATGTCTGTAATGTGTTATTCCAGGTTGATAAATCGCATTGGAAAAGGGAACTATTTCGTTTAGCGACCCACCTGCTCCGTGATATATTGTATATGTCAATCACACTTCGCCGGTCTACGTTCGGCTTGGCAATATTGCCTTTACAAAAGAAGTTTTCTATAGTGAAACGTGCGTCATAGTATGCTATATATTCAACTTGTGGCAATTGAGTTCCTGAAGCAATTTGAAAACTTTTTTGTTTAAATTGAGGTAGAAATGATTATGTATTTATAGATAATAATATTATAATATATTAATAATATCTTTTGACATATCTAACGATACCTATAAAGCCATCAAAATGTTGATCGTTAATTATTTTAAACACTATTATTTTTAGGCCTTATTTTTATAACTGCCTTCGTGGTCTAGCGGTTAAGTCCGTGGATTTAGACTCGGAGGTACCGGGTTCGATTCCTGGTCGAGACACAAAAATAATTATTAATATAAATAAATACGTTTAATTAATATTTAATTTATTTGTGATATTTCTCGAGTTTGGTACGCTGGAGACATCGACCAGCTTGCCACTTGTCATGATTGGCCTATAGTAAAGTTTGGCTAAATGTGAATCCGCTTTTTTATAAGCGTGGTTTCTGACCACCTTGAAAGGGAAACGGTCGTGATGATACTTTACTTTTTTTTTATTATTATTTTTTACCTAAATACTTGTCCTTGTCCAATCCTTTTAGTTCGTCGTTTTTTTTTTCAAAAGAACGAACACCAAAAATCGTTTGCGATTATTGTTTATTTTTTTAGTTGACGTTTTGTCGTGGCCACACTTTGATCTCAAATATCTGGCGTTTGGCTAGGAATTTCAAATTCATGTGTATTTCATATTTAGGCTTGTGTATTTGTGTTTTAAATTTAGTGATTCATTTGTTTTCACGCCATTAGATTTTTCTTTGGTATAGGTCTGTTCACAATTTTGAAAAATTAAAATATCGCTTTATTTACGAATAAGAGTTCCCCGTGGCACCAACACTGCAGAAACTGCAGGTCGAAGGATTAATGATGTGTATGAGCAAGATACTGTAAAAGGGAACACAATACGTTTTTGGTTCCAACTAATATTGTAAGTTTTTTTATTATTTTAAAAGGCATGATAACATTAAGAATAAAACAACAGAGTAGAAGCAATTAAAATTATAACAGCCACCCAAAGACTCCCTACCCAATCAAATACTGTATGATTCCGTTGAAATAATGTATTGACGGTAGACCGACTTAGGCCCAATTATTTCAGTAAGCGGTGCAAAGATTTTGCTGAAATTGCTTTCGCACCAACTTCCACTGCTTAAGCTGAGTCTTCCGTTCCTGATCACTTCAAGAAGAAGAACAAGGTTGATGGCGTAAAATATACCCACAAAAAGACAGCACTTTTTTACCAAAATTTGTTATAAAAATATGAGCAAGTGTCTTACGAGATTTACAAAAACCAATACCATGATTGCGCAACACTACCTATAGTAAAGTTGGCTGAATGTGAAACGCTTCTGCTCACCCAGCAAGCTATACGGTCGTGATGATACTTTTACAGTCTCAATAATAATTTGTCAATCCTAAAAGATTATTTAAACTTGTACATTCAATTCTAAAATAATCAATTTACCTGCTAACTATACATAAACTGTTTTTGTAAGAAGTTTTGCTCCACATGTCCTTTCTCATGGCCCTATCAATGTGCCATCACCGTAATAATAGTCTTCGTTCAATGACAAACTAATTTAAACATTTTTATGTCCCTGTCTATACTAGATTGTTTCTTCATTAATCGATATCAATCGTATTTCGGTTAATATCATATGATATTTCGGTTATATCTGAGTATCGCGCTTAGTTGTCAATGTCGCAGGAATTTTAGGAGTACTCTGCTTACTATTTTCTGTTCTGAATGAACCTGCGACACTGAAATACCTTAAGAACTTTGCCTATCTCTCTTCGTTCCATGATAAATCTCTTCTTTCGATCCCTTCGCATAATTCTAGTTTCATTTCAAACTCGTTTGTCGACGTAGCGACAAATTTGTGACAATTTGCCTCCTAACATCTGGCAACTAACCACCAGATCCCTATTTAAAAGAATGGTTTATTCTAGTTTCCTTTCCCACCAAAATTTGTAAGTATATTATTATGCATAGTTTATATATTAGTATTTAGTTTGTATATGTATTTATATGTAGTTTTTTTTTTATATATATATTAAATATTTGAGCACCTACTTTTCAGGAAATTGTTTAAAGTTATCCTAATGGTAATTGCCGGCCTAAATTAATCTTAATCTCCTTTTTTTGACATATAGGTATTTTTTTTTTTAATAAAAATATGTATGTATTTTATTTATTCACACTATATATTTATTATGATCTTAGATGTTTAAACCATATACTGACCTACGTATTATACCTAATTTTAATATTTTTGTGTTATTTTTACTCTGTTCCCATAATATTCTCCTGTCACTCTCCCAGGTCAGCTGGTAGAGAATACCGTCATGGTATTATGCTCGCCTATGTACATGATTTTATATTTTGTGTGCAATAATGAATTTTATTATTATTATTGTTAAGCTATAGAAAAGAATAAGGTAAGCAATTTATTGATTGCGATTCTATTATATTTAATACATTTCAATGCCACAGTCACGGTCGATGCATCATTATAAATTTATTGACTCGCAAGGTGGTGATGTTCCCATAAGAAAGAAGGCATGTACAAACCTTGGTCGCTTGGTAGGCCAGCAATGTCAGGGTGATAGTGGACACTAACATATGGAATAGCAGGGCTGTTCCGTATGTGTCTCCAATGGATGTCACTAACCTGTGGGGAGAAAATATATTTAGATGCTTTTAGTAGACATAAATGGGTAAACAATCTTTTTGGGACTAGATGTTGACGGGTTCCAGGGAATATTTCTCTCGAAATTATATATCTCGCTTATAAATAAGCGGATTCACATTTAGCCAACTTTACTATAGGCCAATCATGACAAGTGGCAAGCTCGTCGATGTCTCCAGCGTACCAAACTCGAGAAATATCACAAATAAATGAAATATTAATTAAGTGTATTTATTTACATTAATAAATATTTTTGTGTCCCGACCAGGAATCGAACCCGGTACCTCCGAGTCTAAATCCACGGACTTAACTGCTAGACCACGAGGCAGTATTTATATGTATATAGACTTATTTATTTACCATAAGTTGGTAAGAAATATTTGCACCTACCTTACATTTGAAATGGTCCACATTGTCCCTAAGGTTGGCTGTCAGATAATGTCAGCGGCATTAACCCACCCACCACTTGTATAACGTGCAAGTTTAAAATTATTATTTTTTATTTTTTTTCCAGTCAGGTCACACAGCGCCATCTAATTTCCGTGGTCTACGAGGCTTGTGTTACGGAAACTAGATGGTTGATAAACTACATATTATACTTTTTTTTTTTTGTAAATATATACTCGTCCATATTATACATATAAATATGTATATGACTATGAAATTGTGTTTGGGAAAACTCACCTAACAACATGTTTGTGTCGCTCCACCCAATATTTGATAGCAGATCTGGCTAACAGTTCCTGCTTCTGAGTAAGACCATTCGGGTTGTTTCCTTGTTGTCCGAAGTTCTGAAGTCTCCCCCCAGCGCCTCGTAAAGTCATGCCAAAGTCTTGCTGAGTCGAATAAATGCCTCGAATATCTAAGTCCGTAGTTTCTGGCATTTTTTCTTGTTTTTCTGTTTTAATAACAATTATTGAATGTAATTCTAATAAGTAAAAAATGGAAGCAACGTAGTCGTCGTTGTCATTTTTTTTATACTAGCACGACATGTGACCTTACACCCACCGGATGGTAAGTGTCCATGAATGTTAGCAACTGATATCAGACATTTATGAGTGACGGCTCGTGCCGGCTTGACTGGACATGACGGCAATTCGAGCCTGATCCCGAAACGTGTGGATACACTTTAATGGGTTTATCGGCACGAACGGTGGATACTTCCCCGCCCCGGCAGACTGGGCAAATTATCACCATCAGTCTGCCTACCACCTATTATTTATTGTTAAACAGCGCACAGATCCATAATTAGTACTATTTTTCAAATATAAGTCAAAACTATGGAATATTTTGAATTGCTTTTACCTAAAAACCTAGACATCGTAATTACTTGTCATTATTCTATGCATAACGAGGTTGATGGCTCGGTTGTAAGGACGCTTTCCTTAAAATCATACAAAGATCGGTTCAAACTCTCCCGACATGTACCTACTAATGAAAAATACACTTTTCTTAAGTACATTTGTCATAGATTTTGAACACCACCGTTCCCGTAACTCTGCGTTAAGCTGTCAATCGCGGGTCCACTAATACCAACTTGTATCGTTAATAAATTGACATTAAAAATTGACATCAGATCCTCGCCAATCCGTCTAGCCAGCATGGCGAGTGTAGGCCAAATTCTTGAGATATACATATGTTCTGGAAGGCCGATCTCCAACAGTGGAGGTTTAGGACGCTGTTATTATTATATAGGGTATATATATATATATATATCCCATAACACAAGTAGCTTGGTGTGGAGTTAGAAAGTCTACTTTAATACACCCTTTGTACAACTAACAAATAGCCTTAAGTATTGTATTAACAAAGTGTATCATTATGAAACTGTTGTACTTATACATACATACATTTACATACATATATGACATACCGCTTTCGCTTCGTCGATATTCATCAACTTCTCCTTTTGTTACGAAAGCTTTTTAATGTACCTTCAGCCAGTGTTTTATTTATTTGATCGTGATATGTGAGTCTCGGTCTGCCAGGGCCTCTTTCACCCACAACTTTCGCATTATATATCTGGTTCGTCAAACTCTCTTCGCTCATTCTTTCAACATGCCCGAACCCTTGCATCCCTTTCCTTATTTTTGTCCCTATGCTTTCTTTTATACCCACCGGTTGTTGTACTTATGCAATAAAATTATTATTATTATTATTCATTATGTAATGAATGAATTCTATGCATTGTAAGCTAACGTGAATTCATAAACTCTGAAAACTGAGAATGAAAATTGTTACCTGCAGAAGGAGCTCTAAATAAATCAGCAGTATTGGGTCGATAGGTATCAAGAGATGCGCTTAGCTCCATTAGCGGTTTCATAATGGATTTCAAATGCTGCAGCTGCTCACAAGCAAAGATCAGCCAAGAGCAAAACACCACGTCCATCAGGTTGGCTATGAACATGGCAATCACTAACCAATAAACCTTAAACAATAGAGGTATAATAAGAAAAAAATTGTCAAAGAAGGATACAATTTATTTATTTATTTTATTTAAATTCTTTAATGCACTTAAAAATAGACAGAGGCGAGCTATAATACCAGTAGGCATTCTTTATCAGCTAACCTTGGGGATCGAGTAAGGTGATAGGCAGAATGAAAAAAAAAGAAATTTTAATGATACAGTTATTAAGTTACTTCAAAGTTAAGTCAAAGTCAAAATATCTTTATACCCGTAAACCTATTACGGGTATTTATGAAACGTCATAAATTTAATTATTTTGAATGATTCTACTAGTGGAAGACTAAGCAGCAAATTGGTCCAATAAGTAAGCTGTTAGTTTATACCCACACACATAAACATACATACAATTTACGTACTGCATGTAATTTGAATTTGTATTGTATGCATACATAAAATGACATAAAAAGAAAAATAAATTATAAACTAAATCAAAAATTAAACTAAACTATAAATAAAAATGTTCACCCATGACTTGATAATGTCACCATAAACACTTGCAATATTACCCCGCTACACAGATATACTGATTTCCTGCACAAAAAGACTTCCAGCTCTCTTAACGCATACAACATCAACCAGCCGCTTAGTTCTTTAAATGAGTTCTTACCACTTGGCACCCACGGTCCCATTGTCTTAAGACCAAAGTGCACTAACACGTAGTCATTACCAAAATTGCCCTGAACATGAGACTGAGCAAGTGCGTCCCACGCCAATGCTCGACACATGGACCACGGCACCAAGGCTAATCCATAGGGTCTTTTACCATATCTGCGAGTGATCCCGAACGGTTCAAGAACCGATGGAATCCCGGCAGTAACCAAATTCAATGAATTTATCTACAGTGACATATAAATTCCATAGATGTCGTTTTGACTGAGAGCTGATATAAAAATTGTCCCAGGCCTCTTCGGTCCCGAGTTCGCTGTGAAGTGTACCTAAATAAAAGGCAAGTCTGAACCCAAATGTTCCTGATTCCATATGAACTTACCTGGTAAATAAAGGAAAATATGTACATTCCTCCACTTGAAGCATCGAATGGATACCAAGCCTTTAGCGGCAAACGCGGCACAGGTTCGGTCATCGTTTCATTGGTCTCATGGTTGGTAATGAACCGAACCGATTCTCCGAAGAAAGTCAGGGTCACCCAACCTTTAGGAAGAAAATCAATCAATACGGGGGGTTTTTTGATAAATCTAACTTATGCGGAAAAGATATGAATAGCATTTAAAAGTTTGGGGAAACCTAAAATTTCAAAATTTTTAAATCATGCTTTTTATTGAATTATTTAGCCAACATTACTGTCTGGGTCATATGACATTTAGGAATAAAAAAAAATTGACAAATTCCAAATTCAATAAATCCAACTTATGCGGAAGATGTATGAACGTATTCTAACTTCAAAGAATCTTAGGAGATATGACATAGCATTTAATTATTCGGAAACCTAACCTCCAAAAAGCTTACAGATGACTTTTTATTACAGCTTTAACAACAATGCTTTTTTATTGGTTAAGTTCACATTTAGAAAGAAAGAAAGAAAAAAGTTTATTTGTCACAAAAAACACAAGCAGTAAAATTATAATAATAAAACAAACAAGATAGTCAGGTGACAAATAGGGAATCAGTTCAGCAATAAGCTGCAACACTCGATCACAGCGCTGATTTTACAGCTGATCCCTCACAGTGATATATCTAAATATAAATAACATAATAAATAAATATAAAACTACCAAAAATATTATACAAGGAATATAATAATGATTATTTTATCAACACAAACTAATTACGTGAAAATTAAAAAAGAAGCAATATTAATAAAAAAAGTTGTCCTTAAAATAAATAATTAATATAGGTACATAAAACTATTTTTTTAAATAAATAAATAATGTTCACATAGTAATATATCCTAGTTTTCTTGATTAGGCGTGCTGCTGCAATGATTGTTGAGATGTGAACAAATATATTTTATGTTTGTTTTTAAAAACGATCACCGACTGCACGTCGTGCAGTGGTGGTGGCAAGTTGTCCCGTATTTTTGCAGCAGCATACCTGAAACTTCCGCTTTAGCCAACTTTACTTTAGACCCATCTTGACGAATAAATTATATACGAGTATAAATCTCGATGAGGAATCAAACCCAGCACTGGATTTATTATTATCAAAGTGAATTAGTTATACGTGTAAATTGTCACAGTTGCTGCCCTAATGACAATCGCAATATTGTGTTGTCATTAGGCGCCTCAGCGCGCTTGAATTCGTGCAGAATATGTCTATCTACTACCGTTGCATGTTCTGATGATATATAAGTTTTGTCTATAGTTGATCAAAGACGCGGACACTTGCAGTAAGCGAGGTTTCCTTATTCCATGTGTAGTTCTTATTCCGTATGTTCTACGGCCTTAACCGTTAGAGCATAATTAATTTATTATATCCCAGCTTCATCAAATACACGGTCAAAAAATGCTAACATATCGTATTTAATTAAAATATTAATAATAATAACGTTTATTGGCGCAAAAAGTCATATCACATACATAAACATATAACATTTAAAAATAGTGCAGAAAGAACAATAAAACATAGTTAATCTCCCTGGGCTGCACTTGTAATTAAACTGAATCGTCAAGCTCACCCAGCCATTTATTAAGACATTTTTAAACATAGAACATAACCACTTTTTAAAAAAATAAAAACACAATTTTAACATAATATTAAACAAAAAATAAATTATAAATAAAGAACGTAAATTTAATTTAGTGACAAAAGTGAGGGTAATGCAAAAAATATTTTTGGCCTATAGCGATGCATGGAGTATGTCTTTTATCATTTGATTAATTAATAATTTTACAGAATTCCGCAATCAACTAGTACATTTTGGAATAGATTCATCAAATGTACTTACTATTGTTGTAATACTAATTAACAGCTGCTTAACGTAGTATAATAATAACGTAATATAGATAATCCAGCGCATAGATTATAAATATGTTATGTAAGGAAGACCGAGTTTATAAATAATATATAATAATTTATAAAAAATAGAACTTACAGATGATAGAAACCGCAGTAGAGGCACAGATGAAGTATAAAAGCTTCCTCATCTTAGAAATGGTGATCTGGTGATATCTGGCATCAGACTCCGTGAACAACGGGTGACTGTTGGACTGGTTCCATACTGCCAGAGTCCTGTTGGTTTACTAATAATTAAAAACACATAACCTCCAAATAAAGCTTTTTATTTATTCGTAGCGGTGGTTTTGGGGTTTGTAAGATCGCTTTCCTTATTGGATTATAATCCTAAAAAGTTTGGTTTAAAACCCGGCATATACTAATAAGAATTCGTACTGTCATAAAAAATTGACATCACACCATTGCTAATTTTATGCTGATGACCTCGCGATCCTCATTAGTGGGAGGGTGACTAGCGTGATATTTGATGTCATGCAGTCAGCCCTTAAAGTTGTTCAACACTGGTGCATGGAGAACGACCTATCGGTGAATCCAAATAAAACAGAACTAGTGCTATTTACGCACAAACGAAACCTAGGAACATTTAAACTCCCACAACTGTTTAACACAGAAATCAAACTTTCTCCAGAGGTAAAATATCTGGGCATAACCCTGGACTCTAAACTCAACTGGAACAAGCACTTGACTAATAAGCTGAAGTCAGCCAGCCTAGCAATGTGGCAATGCCGCAGAATGTTGGGTAAACAGTGGGGCATCAGCCCGAAGATCATGCTCTGGCTTTACACCTCAGTTATTAGACCATTTGCTACATATGGAGCGTCTGTGTGGTGGCCCAGAACCACTCTAAAGACAATCCACACTAAACTACAGCAGTTTCAAAGAATGGCCTGCCTGTCGACCACAGGATGCATGTCCACCGCTCCGACGAAGGCGCTGGAGATGATACTGGGGATTCCACCTCTGCATCTGCACGTCCAACAAGAAGCAGCAATTGCGGCGACAAGGCTGACCACTTTGAAACTTTGGAAACACAACCCGAACGCTAAACACACTACCATACTAGACGATGTCATACAGGAACAACCTCTGATGGCATCCATTAATGACAGAATCCCTAAAAGGTTCATCTTTGACAAGGGATACAACGTTCAACTACATGAAGAGAGTAATGACCACTCTGGGCCCAAAGAACTCAGGATCTACACTGACGGCTCAAAAACAGACACCGGCACGGGTGCTGGTGCCTTTTCCATGGACTTGAACATTCACCTATCAATCCCTCTTGACTCCCACAACAGCATATTCCAAGCGGAATGTGTAGGCATCCTACAAGCAGCGCAAGCTGTACTAAGGAGAGGTGTCAAAAACTTTGAAATTCGCATTCTTTCAGACAGTATGGCCGTCCTTCTGGCCCTCAAAAGCAATTACATCAACTCTGCACTGATTCTCGACTGCCACCTTGCCCTGGAAGCAGTGTGCAGAGACAACAAAACAACGTTGCAGTGGATAAAGGGTCACAGTGATTCACTGGGTAACGATGCGGCTGATGAACTGGCCAGAAGGGGGTCATCTACAATACCGATGGGCCCAGGACCGGCAATCCCCCTACCATTCCAATTCATGCGAAGCTGGCTTCGCCAAAGAACTGACAAACTGCACGAGCAGATGTGGGCATCGACCACAGACTGCAGACAGTCCAGGGAGGCCCTTCCCAAACCAGACAGGCGCCTCACACGACATCTCCTGGGCCTTGACAGAGCCAGGCTTCGAATAGTGGTGGGGGTCTTGACGGGACACTGTGCCTTTAACAAACATCTCCATACTCTGAACATTACAGATAGCCCACTGTGTAGAGGATGCATGGCGGAGGAGGAGACGGCCGCGCATGTGCTCATGGAGTGCGACAGTGTGGCTGCGCCTAGACTGAGGTTCCTCCAGACTGCAAGGACTCTTCCGGAGGTCTGCAGGAATGTAACGGGTCTCCTGGCCTTCCTGGAGGAGATCGGATGGCTCCGTTGAAGGAGTGAAGGTCACGCACAATGGTCCAATGGAGACTAAGTGCGGAAAAGCCATCGAAATCACAATCACAATCACCATTGCTAATTCGTCTTGTTCTATGGGCTGTGATGATTTCATTTATTTTATTATGGTAACAAACAGTCACAATACAATTTATATAACAAACAATATACATATAATTAGACCTGGAGTACCAAAACTGTGATGATAATAATAATGATGGGATGATATGATAAATCATAATCTACTTACTGGTACCCATCTTAATTCGTGTGTAGAAAAAAAAATACTAACTAAGTCTTGTTTATAATGTAACTATTCTACTCGTATTTTATTTCAAAAAAATATATATTTATTCGAAGTAGATACAAAAATATTAAAATTAAAAACTAATTATAAATAAAACTAAACTAAAAATACCTATGAAATTAAAACTATTCTACAAAATAAACTAAGGACTTACCACCAGGGAGGGTACCTAAAAAGCTGGCCGCATTTCCTCGTTGAATTATAATCAAAATATTCTGTTTTAGGTAGTTATGGCATTTGATATCGCCACACTCTTGAAAAATTCGTTTACCCAGCTCTTTTATGAATTAGTGTGCATCAAGAGAATATACCGCCATTGTTTCAACACCAAATGCCACAAAGTTATAATTTTGTTTAATGAATTAAACATAACATATATTTGATGTGCTTTTTAAATTGGGCGTATGAGCAGCCGAACTTACCTTTTTTGATGTAGAGGAAATGTGGCAAGATATATTTTTCTTGTTAAAATAGTTTATTGTAATTCACTTAAAAGTATGTGCAAAGGCGAACTCAAAGCCATTTCAGAGGAGCAGTACTATGATAGTTTAGCCAACTAAAGAAAACCGAATTGAAATAAATAAATTGAAAAACGTTTCATGCAACGTTCAACCCTTAACAAAGTAAAACTTTATTGATTCCATTTTATTGTCGTACTTCTGTTTTGTCAACAGTTCTCCATACAAATTGTTCGGGAGCTTAACGGCCTGGGAACACCAAAGGCATATTTGTAAAGCATCCAACTTAGGCTGCGATGAACCATATATGGACAGCCTAACCTAAAATTATTTTAACGTTATCATCATCAGCCTGTGTTTACACGAATTAAATTTACACGATCTTCCATCACCTATTCAGCGTTCAGCTTTCCGTACATGATGTAAATTCTGCGACAGACGTTTCCGGCTTATCGTCACTTCAGCTTACTAATATTAAAGGCTATGTCGGTAACTTTGATTCTCTGATGGAAGTCCACGTTTGGACGTTATCCATCAAATAAATACTGGGCATAGCTCTCTTTGCGCGGCGAACGAGGCCTTCCCTCCGTAGCCACGACTCAGACTTAACTGTAAATGCACACAAGACTAGCACAAGATAGTAAAAGAGAGACGGTTTACAGGGTTTTAGTCCGTCGGCGCCCTTCAGGCAGTGGTTCGTATAATTTGACTATTTTATGATCTCAATTTAAAAATAAAATCATTTGAAGTGAGTCTGCAGCTGTTACTGCATCGGAACGGGATCCTAGTTCGTGTCTGGCGAATGCTTCGCATCGAACGTCGCTAGGACGTACCAGCTTCTGTTAGGGATCTGGCTCGTGCCCGGCGAACGCAACGTACCGCACGACGCGCGGAGCGTACCTACCCACATTTCTTCGTCAATTATTTTGTAATATATCTGCTACTATTTTGTGATCACGTTCTTTGATTTATACATACCGCTCGAAATCCCCATTATAAATTGACTTAACCAAGTATTCCAAAAGGTATCTATGATGATAATGAATTGAAATGAAAATTAAATCTAACTTATATTTGATCTCTTAGGTGTGGCCAGACTTTAAATGCAAAATTTAGTTCTACCAACAAAAGTTCGAATGCCGATACGTTTCAATAGATGTATTTTTAGTATTGTTGGTTTTGCTAGATACAATTCCAGGAATTTATCGCAATGGTCGTTCAGTTTGCAAATTAATTAAGAGCTTGTTAAGCTTTGTAGCCGTCTAGTTCGCACTCTCCAATATTTCAAAAGTATTATTCAGCTTGTTCCTCCTGGTCTTCTTCTGGAACCCTGAAGTCGACTCCACTGGGACATGGTCAACTGCTGCTGGAAGTAGTAAGTGCTTCTGCGTCTTTCTTTGGCCCCCATCAAACACCCTAAGCATATACAGTCCTCTCTCATCTACCAACCCCGTAAGCCACCACAGCGTTAAAAAATAAAATTTTAATTCTTTGCGAACTTATTCTGTTTTTACGACCGTAATTAAAGCTGTATAACGAGTATGTCTTTCCTAAATCTTTTAGAACTGAACGAGTTAATGTTCAGTTTTTATAAAGTAAATAAGGAACGGAAGAATTTAAATCTTACTTTGCGGTGAACGGTGAAGAAAGCTTGGATACACTTACATATTTTTACAGTCACCTTTTTATTCGAAGTAATACACAAACAGTATAAAACAATTACAGTATTAAATAATTAAAAATGAAACTAACATTAAATAAACAAAAAATAATAATAACCACACTATAAATAAAACTAAAATTATAGTTTTCCCCAAGCTCACGAGAGAACGCCAGAGCCTCCTCGGACCACGAACCCATCGTTACGACTGCAAATGGGATGAAGTTTAATGATGATCTCCGCGTATTTGTTGCGTTAAAGGCGCGCGGCTGACTGCAGCATGTAACGATTGTATTAGATGCGGCCAAGGAATAAATATTGTTGGCTGCAATCGACATCCTTTGCCTTGCACATATTTAAGACACGCCACCTGTCAGTGTAGACTTTGATATGTGCAAGCCAAAGGATGGCTGGATGGACATGACGGACATGTAATTGTCAACACATGTGGCATCCCAAACCAGTGCACGGCCTCGTTTGTATGGAATCAACGACATCGCATCCGGACACCTACCATCAGACCTAACTATACCTGATGGTTCGAAGATAGTTATTATTTATCTTAAATACTTTATTGCACTTAAATTATACATAGGCGGGCTTTATGAAATAAAATTAATGAACATAAAATATGAGTTTTTTGACAGCGCCATAAGGTACGATAGATACATATAGATAGATTGGTCTAAGATAAGTCTAAGTGCGGCCTTCACCGATGGATATCACAATGAAAACCACTTTTACTATAATTAAATATGCTAACAAAAGCATAGATGACAAAATTTGTTAGTTTTTTTTTTTTTAATTTAAACATATATTACAATAGTGATAGTGTCACATATAAGGAAACAATTTTGGGAAGTAATGTTAAACGTCAAACTTAAGGAAACTATAGGATTAGGAACCCTTTTGACTATTTTTTTTGGGATCTATGTATTCTATTTTATTCTTTATTAAAATTTCTCCTTTCAGCATGTTTCGATATTCCTCGTAGTTTTGACAGTAGCAATCCACGCCCACTTCAAAAAATTTTTAGAGTATTTTAATAATATAAATAGTGGAATTAATTCGCTTAACTGATCGGCAAAGCTCTTCTACTACAACGGTATTACAAATTGGGAGCTCGTGATAAATACCTAAAGACTGGGGATTATTATTATTAATTGATCTCGCCCATCGAAATTAGAGAGAGAAAGAAATACGTAAGCCAACGTTCGCGCGATCGTCGACCTCTCGCTACCTACTTGATTAGGCTCTGTATGAGTGGCGATGTTTTTAGGAAATTTCTGAGCACCATAACTTGAAATTTTATTACTGAATAATAATAATAATAAAATACTTAGTTTATTATTTATATTCTAGATTAAACTATAAAAATGTTTGCTCTTTAACAAAATTCCACGCTGTATATTATTATTATTATTTGATACCTACAAAGTTGCTTTACATCTGTATACATTTGGTGTGCTTAAGCCTTTAAGCGAAGGCGTCAGTGAAAGGAAAATGATTTTCTATTCAGGAAGTCCTTTGTTCGCTTGTTAAATTAAAATTGGATGGAAATGAATTTTCTTTGTTACGACGTGCGGTTAATGGAAAATTATTTGTATTCTTTTTATTTATTATAATTTAGCAACACTGATTCTCAGAAAGTCTAAGATAAATGACTCTCTATACTCGTATATATTTACGGCCAAACCTAACAAATATAAATCAAATCAAATCCAATCAAAATCATTTATTTCCGTATGGTTAGTACAACACTTGGATATTGTCAATACATATTTTAGAACTAAAGGAATAAAAAATACTACCATTGACCATGGCTGGACCGAACCCAACATCAATAGAATAATTATAACTAAAACATTGTTGCTATAAACGCGGAATTTGTTTTTACTTACAACTAGATACCCAATATACATATGTATATTCGTGGCTGTTAAATCACGTGTCAGCTTACAATCTAAAAATAATGACATTTAAGTCCATAAATAATAATTCGTGGCTGTAAAAAGGCCGTGTCCAACTTAGACTAACGTTTAGACTAACTTCCATAGACTTTAAGTAAATCACGCGGCGAACGAGTGCTTTCACTCCGTAGCCACGACTCAGACTTAGCTGTTAAGGCACGCAGGGCCAACAGTGAAATAGAGACGGTTTATAGGGTTTTAGTCCGTAGGCGCCTTGGGGTCTCCTTATGAGGACTATGACGGTGAGTCGGGCATGCGACCTACCGCGGTGGCCCTTCAGGCTGGGTCGTATCCTTGATGATTTATCGCTTCACCGTCTTTACAAAAAAAATATACCTATATTTTCCAGGTGATGGGCAATGCTCCTTTAGATTGTTATTATGTCGGATTGTTTTTCTTATATTAATAAATGTAAACAACGACCGAATAAACTTCCTTCCTGCTTAGAATTTTTGCTTTGAAAAAGAATAATGAGCCAGCTTTTTTATTCAGAAGGCTATTTTTGTCGCTCTAAATCCATTGTGAAAATTTAAAATGCAAAAGAAGTTTTATCTCTCTATTTTCTTTGCGTAAGCCTTTGCTGGTGAAGCGATTTGGATAATGTTCCATAGAATCCTTAAAGAACTTAGCCTAAATAAGAGTTATTTATTATCTTTGGTTTTTCTGAATTAAAATATATATTTATTCTGTCATAAGTTTCATCACAAAAGTGATGTACACAAGACCCCTAAGCATGCGTATTGTTTATTATGAAAAACTCCTTTGTAAACAAAAACACATAATATCATGATCAAATAAATAAAACACGTGTATTAACACCATACACTTCGTAACAAAAGGGCATGTATGAAAAGGTTAAGTATATATATATATATATATATATATATATAATCTTTATTTATATATATGAAAAGATTGTAAGAACGCTTCCTTAAAACCTACAAATGCCACCCGGCATGAACCAATGAGAAATACACTTTCTTACGTACATTTGTTAAATATTTACAGCACTACTGTTCCCTTCCTTCGGATAGCACGTTTAGCCGTGGGTCCCGGTTCTAATAATACCGACTTATGGAATTGGTAATAAATTGTCATTAAAAATTGATATCATATCCTTGCCAGGCCGTCTGGTTAGTGTAGGCCAAATTCTCCAGATGTCAATTTGTGGATGTTATGGAAGACCCATCTTAAGCAGTAGAGGTCTAGGACGCTGTGTTTTAGGGGCTGTAATGATGAAACAAATTATCTATAAAAGAGCAGGGTAAACGAATTTTCCAAGAGTGTGCCAATGTGCAAATGCCATAACTACCTAAAACAGAATATTTCCATTATAATTCAACGAGGAAATGCGGCGAGCGTTTTAGGTACCCTCCCTGGTGGTAAGCCCTTAGTTTATTTTGTAGAATAGTTTTAATTTCATATGTATTTTTAGTTTAATTTTATTTGTAATTAGTTTTTAATCTATTTTATTTTAATATTTTTGTATCTACGTCTATAAAAAAGAATAAAAATAAACCTGTAAAAGTTCTTAGCGTTGATGGCAAAGAACAACATCTTGATGATAGAATGGGCGAAGAACAGGACTGTGATGGTATTGGCTGTCAACTCGTTCACGTCTTCAGAGTACTTGGCCATGTTGAACAACATGCATAGGTAATTGATGACTAGGAAAAAAGCATGCGTGCTGGAGTACATCTTACGGAAAATCACTGACATCCCACCATTATCTAAGAAACAATTAAAAACCATTTAGAAAAATAATCTAAAAGCCTCACTAGCCTGTCTGACTATCCTGGTGAGTATAATATGTCAAATTCTTCAGAAATATAATCTAAAAGACTCATGCTTGCATGCATTAGAAAAATTGACTTAACCGAGTGTTCCGATAGGATCCTATGGCGATAAATAAATAAAATAAATGCAGTAGTGGAATTCTAAGACTCTCTATTCTAGGGTATGTACCTAATGATGACTTAAAGAGAGTGCTTCTAAATGAGTTTACTGGTTTAACAACTACTGAAAATGAATAAGCTGATCTGGTTAAGATCAATTCCTGCTTGCGTCGTGTTTCCTTATTACTAAGGGATGAAAATACGAAATTTGTATGCGTCTTGAAGAGAGCATTCTTCGGTGGCACAAAATCATGAAGGGTCCACTTGGTCCTCAACCTTTTGCTTTAGTCCTATACTACTAATGTGCTTAAATAAGAAGAATCACTAGTTACCTGGATAGTAATTAAAGAGGAAGTGACCGGCATATCGCATCAGCCTGATGTTAGGCATCAAATCGGACACGAGGCCCTGTACTTTAAATTTGGTCATCATCTAGCAAAAGAATAACAATTAGTATTTAATACATGTATTAATAGTAAACATTTATTTTAATTAATAATATAATTAAAAACTAAATAAATATATCAAAATTTATATAAAATAAAATAAATACAACAAAAAATTACTACTACGTATAAGGTAGTCCAGTCCGCATGGAATGGTGGCAGGATGCTGTGTGTATTTCCCTGCTGAATTTCACCAGAGTAGACGACAAGACGCAGTATTATGTCTTTTAAAAAAATATGGATGCATAATTGCGCCGCTTGCCAGATTCTGCCCCCTGCTATATGCACTGTCATCCTGAGATGCGATGCGGCAAGTGTCATGGACCAACGTCATACCATCGGGTCTCTTTCCATCATCTCAGATTACTAGTGGCGGATTACTAGTAGTCTCAGTGGCTAGAGCCCTTTTAATAGTATTGTTATGGCAGCCGTAGCGGCAAAATCTGCCCGCGCTTTTGGAACTCTAAGACGGTCAAACTCCTTTCCACATGGACATCTATGTAAGACACATTATGGAGCCCCAACCAAAGACCAACGGCCTTACGAAAGCTTTCGTTATCAATACGACCCATTAAGGATAGTCCCAAGGTGATTGGCAACATATCCCCTCTGTATAGCAGAAGTAATTGCCAGCATTCCTGTTTCAAGACTTTTCCGTCAGCCGTTTGAACAACTTCTTGGCCAGGGCCAGAAGCTTGGTTAAGGATCTCCATGGGCCCATCGTATCGTCCCAAACGACGTAAATAGTATTTTTTAAGTTTATTAATTCCTTTTATTCCCATTTGTTTTTTTTTTCTTTCAGTCACTATTAAATCCACGCGAAACAAAAGTTACAACACCTTCAGATCCTGGTTGAGTTAAGCCAAAAAAACTTCGTTTATAATAATTATAAACATTACCTTGAAAGCTGATAATAAAAACTTTTTTAAATCCGAATTCAAATCCTAATTGTAATAAAAATTACAATCGCTTAAATGGCTCTGGTCCCCATTTTTATAATATTGAAAATTGCTAATGAAGAAACAAGTTATACGTCTTACACTCTCGATGACGGCAATAGGAATGATGATTTTTCACTGTCATAAGCTTTACAGTCTTGCACTGACGTGTTCAAAGTCAACTTGCTCGATATCGATGGGAACTTTGCAGCTGTGGTCGCCGCAAACACCGGGTCGTCTTAATAATGAATGGTCCTTTGCATGTGTTAGTCGCTATCATGTCTTAAGTACTGTCACACTAATAAAGCCATCGATTAGATAGTTTGGGAGACAAGATTTATATTCTCGTTCAGCAATTTTACAGTGATATCGATTGTATCAAATTTATGATTTACGAAGTTCTTGAGAAAATGTTTTCTTATATTTTCAATCGCACAGAGGGTGTACCAGTTTACAGTAAGAAATATTCTGGTGGCGGGTATAATTTTAATTGCTTCTACAACTATTCCCTTATTCTTGTTCTTATGTTGCCTGTCTCTGTCCTTTCTCTTTGAATAAATAAACCCGAAATAATACCTATACCGGCTATGTTTGGTATTTCTCTGATAGATAGAATTCGAAACGTTGATATTCGTCAGAGCCAAAACATAGCATTCAAAATTAGCAAGCTGAACTGGCTGAACAAGCACTTGAATTTGCAATTTAAGTTTATATGGAATGGTTTTGAGTGACCTGGGCCTTATTAATGCACCCATCCTATCTCCTTTAGAAAGGCCAGAAAGCACGTTACGTTACTGCAAATCTTCGAAGTCTGGAGCGACCTCAGCCTGGAGCACTCTATGAGCACATGCGCGGGCCATCTTCTCCTCTGCACTACATGAGCTATCTCTAATATTTAAAGTGTTTGTTTAAGGCACAGTGTTCCGTCATTACCCCTACAATTGTGAGGAGCTTGGCTCTGTCTAGGCTGTGTAAGGTTCATATCAGGGTTAGGCTCTCCTTTGGCCTTTTAAGACTGCAGCAGTTCGTGGCCGATGACCAACTCTGCTTGTGCAGTCTGCCTGATCTTTTCTGCTTCGCAAGAAACTGGAACTGGTCACAAGGTACTTGTAATGTTTTATTAGTCTTAATAAATCAGCCTTTACCTCTCAGTCTATTGGAAAGGTCGATTTTAATGACATACTATCTAACTCAGCCAGTATTTACAAAATAGGTTCTACATTGTTTGATTTTTGATCTATTTTGCAATTTGCTTCTATCGTGAACCTATTTTAGGCAATACCATCATCATCACTCTTTGAGACTGATATCTATGAAACTATTAAAAAAGCGTTCGTTGTTTTGGATAAAATTTATAGTGCCAATTATTTATTATGTATTTATTTAATTAAATCACAGCTTATTATATTAAACATATAAACAAAGTAGCAATAGTGGAACACAAGCCAAAGAGATTTTATATTATTTAGACAATACAGTTACAACAGAAATAAGAGTAAAACATAGTAATTAGATTTAAATTAATAGTGCAATTGAACTGTGACTAGCAAAAGTAAAAGAAAAATAATAATAATAACAAATAAGTGAAAACCAATAGGTTAATGATTATTTACCTAAGACAAAATGAATGAATGAGAGGCAGGAGGAAAATTATACTATATACACGAGTATAGCAGTATTCGTATATTAGTAAGCGAAGTGTATTTGCAAAGTCAGTCCGGGATAAGAGTTGTCTTGATACTGCCTCCGGTGATTAGTTAGATGTATCAGAGAAGAACATGGCTAAAACGTTAATATAGACAAGTCATTTACAGTAATCTAAACAGGTGAATGAATAAATATTTAAAAAATGTATATATACGATAGGTTATATATTTATATATATAGATATATAACATTTATTTTACTCTTAGAATAATAAACACTAGAAACTGAGTACGCACTTGATAAGCTTAGCAAGTTCAACAGTTTTATTTGTATTAAACTATAGTTATATGCGTTATTATTCTACATGTTACTTTTATATGGAGGAGTCCAAGCAAAATACAAGCAAAGTCAGAAAGATGGTGAAAATAAAAAAAGAACTGAAGAGATAAGTCGAGAAGGTATCATGTAAGACAGTATGGATGAAGTATTTGAATACAATTTCTTACAATGTAGAAAAGCAGTATCTAAGTGGTTCAGACAAGTCATATCTAAGAAACGAGGGTCCTAAATACGCCTTCTCAAATGTACATAATCCACTAACGAGAAAGGACCAACATTATCATTTCAAAACATTGAATTTGTACATAAGACATCGCGAACTGTTTCTGTACTTGAATGTGTTATGGTCCGGTCAAAAATCTTTACTTTAAGACACCACCCACATAAACGCTCACCTACAACGGTTTGTGTCTTCGTTTTAGGTTAGTCGTCGTTAGGTTAATACACGTAGACACGACGCAGTATCGTTCTTCATATGTGACGTCCACCGCTATAAAGGTAAAATGTAGATTGTGAAGTCAATCATACTGTAAAATAATGAGAAATATTTAGGAATTATTTCAATTGACAGTCGATACAATTTGAAGATAAAATTAAGAAACTGTCTTTACTACCAACCGAAAGTAAAGGTTTGCCCAAATCATACAAACCTCGACTTGAGAAATTGCAAACTGGGCGCAAGATCGCATGTCGTGCTATAATATTAAAAAAAAAACTTTTAATTAGGTATGGGAGATTATTGGTAGGTTGCAACAATCAAATAGACCAATTTAAAAATACACTATATACCAAGCCATAACAAGTATAATGAACATATATATAAATTAACATTCATAAATATATTGTGTGCCAAATATTTAATGTGTACCAAATGCAGTGTACTCCTGCTAATGGCCAGTGTTAGCTTATTCCACTGGCGTGCTGCAGAGACTGTGAAATAATCTGAATATCTGCTAGAAGAGTGGAATAGGATTTTGAGTCGATTGAAAGCAGAACGAAAAGGGAGGTTGTGCGTATCGCACAAGAACTCAAGTCGGGTTTTGAGGTTTTCACGAAGATTGTTCAGAATATCATACAAATGGACAAGTAGATAATAATAATAAAATAGTTTATTGTACAAAATTACAAAAGTAGTGTACAAGGGCGAACTTAATGCCGTAGGCATTCTCTTACAGCTAACCTTTGTGATAGTGATAAAAGAGGTTATAGGGTGCTCATTAACGATAAGTCGATGTGAATATCGATACTTAACAATAACAATAAATAGCTAAAATATATACATACGAGATGGAGACATTTTGCATTTTAGGAAAGTGAATATAAACCATTTTTTAAAGATGCTGACAGACGGTGCTTGCCTGATCACCAATGGAAGATTGTTCCACAGGCGAGCAGCCGTAACAGTAAGTGAATCTGAATATCCGCTAGAAGAGTGTTAAGGGATAGAAAGTTGATTATTATGAGAAGAACGAAGTGGACGATTTTGCGAATCGCACAGATATTGGAAACGATCCCTCAGGTAAGAAGGAGCCATGTAGGTGGGCAAATCTGGCAGAAAACGGATATAGTGTTGTTTTATTTATTATTATTTTTACTTGAATTTGTATTACAGTAATTAATATTTATTATTATTTTTACTTGAATTTGTATTACAGTAATTAATATTTATTATTATTACTATTCATATTGTAAAAAATAAATATGTAACGGAGTACATACAATCACAATATCAAATTTTGTTGTTATTTATTTTAATTATGCCTAATAGTAATAATTTATATATATATTTTTATACATAATATTGTAAAGGTTGTAAATTTTCCCTAGAATAAATAATTAAGTAAAGAATGCTTTTTGCGTTGTCTTCTTCACTAACTCTATGTCCAGAAAAGGTCGCACGATATTGGCAGGCTGATCCCCAAAATGGTAGATTTTTCGGACGGTCACGTAAACGAAAGGGTTTTCCAAAAAAACCTTAAAAAATAGCCCGATAAATGTGTGGGCAAATAAATTTATTCCCTAGTGAATATTTAAAATAAACTAGATGCTGAGTTCGTGAATCTGCTATAGCTGAGTTTTTTTTCTGATTTCTTTCTCAGTCATTACGGTCAGCTAGTTTTACAAGATTGGTGATTATTACTTGATCAAATTATGTATTAGTTTGGATAATTGTATATCTACACGCATATATGTATGTATAGTATAGTAATACACTGTTTGTGGTTAGTTATTGAATTTTTTTTTTATATAAAAATATTAGTATTTTGTCATATTACTAGATGTTCTTAATAAGAAGAGGTAACACATGCGGGCATCCGACATCTTCCGTGATTTCGTGATATCCCTAGGGATTTCACGAAATCCCTAGTTTCTTTATTTCCCTGCAACATATATAAATTAATGTTTGAACTAACAGGCACTCTCAATGTCAACCACTGTTAGATTTAATATTAGTAAAAAAGTATCATCACGACTATTTCCCTTTCGGGGTGGTCAGAAACCACGCTTATAAATAAGCATATTCATATTTAGCCAACTTTACTATAGGCCAATCATGACAAGTGGCAAGCTCGTCGATGTCTCCAGCGTACCAAACTCGAGAAATATCACAAATAAAACGCTAGACCACGGAGGCAGTTTAATATTAGTAATTGATGCAAGCTCAATTGATTACAATTTTTATAATCCTAATAATCAATCCTGTTGTTATCGGTTTAGCTCGCTGCGTGGGGTTTGCTTCGGAGTTCATTGATAGTTCCATTAAATCGAACACTGCAATTGTATTATCCATTATACCTGGCCAAGGTATACATATGTAGTACCAACGTATCTAAAAATATAAATGGTGCCCTATTGTCCACAGTGGGAAATATTTTGGTGGCGGGTATAATTCTAATGGCTCCTACTGTATCGTTTCTTAATTGTTCTTATACTGCTTGTCTCTGTTCTTTTCTTCGAATAAATAAATAAATAAATAAAACCGCTTAACCGCCATACTACCCACCCGGTTAGCGTATTTAGTCAATGATATCTCATCTCCAGATTAATCCTGGTATCTCAAAACTAACTACATACTTGCGGAATTATATGGATCAACTTCGCAAAGCCCAAAAGTTACTCATTTGACCTCTGGAATAAAATAAAAACAACTACTTAATTTAATACCGGGTTCGATTCCTGGTCGGGACACAAAAATATTTATTAATGTAAATAAATACATTTAAATAATATTTAATTTATTTGTGATATTAATAAGATAACGTTATAAGATAGATAAGAGTTTGCGTCATAATTACAAATTATTATTTAATTCTCAACTCTCCAAGCGCTCGACCTTGACAGCTTCCGTGCAAATATCAACTTTAATAACGCGATGTATAATAGTTACCGGTTTCCATTATATAACGTTTGCGGTTAAGCAACAGAATGGGCTGCTGGTTGCCTCCGTATTTGCACGGCGAAATTTAGGTACCTAGGAAGTAATTGTTATGTTGATGCTTGTGTGTGTCTCGAAGGTCGTTGTAAGTGTTCAGGTTCTCATGGTGTGGCGTGTCCGGTGGTCGTCCCTTCCTTAGAAGGTCATTGCAGTGGTGGCACGTGTCGGGTCCCGGTCCACACCCTAAGGGCCTGGTTGAGCGGGAGGATGGCTGGCACATGCGTTACGTCCGTGTTGTGCTGCTGTGGGGGCCTGGGACCTCTGCCAAACACGTTCAATTTATTGTTCTTAAATAGCAGAGGTTTATGCGTTTTGTCGACTTTCGGGTTGCACATGGGTATGTAGTCTATCTTAATTCTGGCGTGCCTGGTGGTGTACCGCTGTACCAGGTATTGAAATCTCATAGGTACTCATAGCTAAATTTAAAAGTTTATTAATTGATCATTGTGGTGTAGTTCTGTATATGTTTTATTTTGTAAATCTGATATCGCTGAGTTTTTCTTGCAGATTCCTTTTTCAGTCAGATTAAGCATTAACGGGTCACTGGAATCTGCTAAGCTGCTGGCCTTCTGCTAACAGCTTACTCATTAGACCACTTTGCTGCTTAGTCTTCCATTAGCAGGAGTAGAATCATTTAAAATAATCAAATTAATGTCGTTTCATAAATGCCTGTAATAGGTTTACGTGAATAAAGATATTTTGACTTTTACTTTGACTTAGTCTAGCGGTTAAGTCAGTGGATTTAGACTTGGAGGCACCGGGTTCGATTCCTGGTCGGGACACAATAATTTATTTATGATATTTTGCGAGTTTGGTACGCTAGAGACATCGACGAGTTTGCAACTTGTCATTAAGTTGGCTATATATTAAAAAAAAAATGTTTTTTATTAAGTTTTCCGAGGTGGTGGAAGGGATACGCTTGTGTTAATACTTTACTTTTGCCTTACTTTACTTTAAATCCCTAACTCACCTTAGTCCACTTTAAATAACCCCCTTGCATTTTACATTTAATATCCATTGTAGGTACCTACAGATAGCTCTAGTGTACACGCTCTAGTGGGCGTTATTAAAAGTTTCATAACTTCAGTTCAATATTAGCCTCCCCTCTCTCATAGTAATAATATATATTGGCTCAACGGCCACTCGACTCTAGCCATCAAGCGAGCGCATACATATAAAAGTAACATAGTAATAATAAAATAATAAATAAACAATAATAATTCATAATTCATCCCTAGGATTTAACTTATGGAATTAGATAGGTACTTTTATGTTAAACTTTACAGCGATGGTAGCTCGGTTGTAAGAACGCTTTCCGTAACATCCTAAAACAACATGTAACAATGAGAAATACATATTTCCTATATACATACATTTGTCATAGATTTTACAACACCACCGTTCCCTTGCCTCAGAGAGCACGTTAAGTCGGAGTTCTCACCTTTGGGATGGTTCCACCAAGTACCTCACAGATGCTCTCAATGCGAGCGAATTGTGGACGATGCGATGCCACTATATCTGGAACTCTCGAATCCCTGCAGCTTCGCCGAGATGTGGCTTCTCTGAGCGTGTTCTACCGGCTATACTATGGTGAGTGCTCCGAAGAACTCTATAACAACTCAGAACTATGAATTCAGAATATGCACCCACATACCGTAGTCACCATCCCTTCGCGTACGTATAAATTTGGGGACTCATACATTTGTCGCACGATAAAGATGTGGAATGCTCTTCTAGCCTCTGTGTTTCCACTTTCCTATAACTTGGAGTCCTTCAAGCGAAGTGTGAAAAAGCATCTAGTCAAGCCGGCATAGTGTTAGGGACTGATGGCAGTTATGAGTGTCTGACTTCAGTTGCTAACATTCATGGACCTTGCGCGCCACTTACCATCAGGTGGGCCCAAGGTCACATGTCGTGCTAGTATAAAAAAAAGTTAGAGTCGGTGCCAGCCAAGACAGTTTAATCCTGTGGTTGGCCAGAGTAAGGCGGGTAGACGCGTAAAAAGGCTTGACTAGCCATGACTGCAATTCGACCCTGATCCCGAAACGTGTGGATATACTTTACTGGGTTTATCGAAACGAACGGTGGATACTTCCCGCCCATGAAGACCGGGCAAATTACCACCATCAGTCCGCCTACCACCTATTTAAAACATTTAAAAAAAAAACCTTACTTTGAAATTAAAATTTTGCTACGGTCGAGTATTATGTTAGTTTAGTTATATATATATATTTAGTTGTCCTCGCCAAGCCGTCTGGCCAGCGTGGCGAATGTAAATTCTCCAGATATATGTTCTGGAAGGCCCATCTCCAGCAGTGGATGTCTAGGACGCTGTGTTCTAGGGGCTGTAATGATGATGATGATTGGGTTCATGGTAATCTATACGAATACGGATTCTCATACTCAACTGCGCCACCAAATTAAACCAGCTTGCTTCCCTTGAGACCCACGGACCCCGTTTATTTAATTTTATTTATTTGTGATATTTCTCAAGTTTGGTATGTTGGAGACGTCGACGTAAAGTTGGCTAAATGTGAATTTGCTTCTATAAAACAAAGCGTGGTTTCTGACCACCCCAAAAGGGACGTGAAGTGATGATACTTTTCTAGTTTAAGGAGAAATCAACCTTATTATTAGATGATGTGCAAATAAATTTAAACCGTAAATTTTGGTCGACTGTACCTATTTAGTCTTGTAGATACTATTGTTCAGTGAAAGCCAAGAAATGAAATTACTTATATGAGTAATGGTTTTGAATTTATCCTGCGCGAACGTTATCCAAGATATATTCCGCAGATTACTGGAGACGGCCGTGACAAAGCAACGCGATTATTTCGTCCTACAGCTAACACGGTGGAATTAAAATTAAGCGTCTTTTGAGACGTATTTACACGTTCAAGTGCGCTTGAAAATATTTTGTTTAATTAATTGGCTTATCCGATAAAGCAATGCTTAATGAACCGTACTGGGTGTCACAAGTCCAGCTATTTATTTAACAGACTAGAAATGAGATACTAATGCAATTAGCACAGATCTACTGGAACCTGCAGCCCTTTTCTGTTACTTAATCGCAAACGTTATTAGTGGATTTCGTTATTGACGCCAGAGATTGAGTCATAATTACTAAATATTATTCAATTCTCAACTCTATAAGCGCTCGACTTTGAAAGTAGCCGTGCAAATATCAACTTTAATACAGTAATATATATATAGTTAACGGATTCCATTATATAACGTTTGACGTTAAAAGCATATACAAAGGATGCTTTTCACAGTGGACACGCTTTCTTCTCACAGTTCACTTTCTACAAATTATTTTAAGCCCAACCCGGCTTTCACACTAAAATCGAGGTAATTTTCGATCCATCAAGCCGATTTTGTACTGGCGCAGACTTGGTCGCCTCTAGTGGTAGATCACGAAACTACTTGCGATCCATAGACGATTTATTTTTATACTAATACGACATGTGAACTTGCTCCCACTTAATTGTAAGTGGCGCGCGAGGTCCATGAATGTTAGTAACTGGAATCAAACAATTATGACTGGTATCAGTCCCTAACACTATGCTGACTTAACTTGGATGACGGCAATTCGAGACTGATCCCACTTTATTCGATTTTTCGGCGCGAACGATGGATACTTTCCCGCGCCAGCAGACTGGGCAAATTACCACCATCAGTCTGCCCATCACCTATTTGTTTTTCTCGTTGAAAGTATGTGCCATTTACAATGATGTCGAATTCCATTATTTCAAGGAGAACTAATATTGTAAGCTAGCTTGCCATGGTGATATTTATATTAAAATACACCGCTTGAAACAAGACTTACTGAAAATAATTACGGTGATACGACTGTAGGTTAAAAATTAATGTCGTTCACTACAAAAAGTGCGTTTCGTATCTTCTCCTTGTGTTTCAATCAAAGCCTATACCTATCTAACAGTACCTATATTAACTGTAGATAATAAACTAAAATATTCAAAAGCTAAAAGCTATGGTAAAAGAAAACATATACTTAGTAAGTAAAATGTAAAAGGCATTATCCGTCAATCAAGCCCAGGCGGACGACGACGTGATGGATTATAGTCGGACCTGCTGAAATATATTTCGCATTTTTTTGCATTTTTATGGAAAAGATTGATTTTAGTTAGTGTGCTCTCCCCGCCAGTGTGCTTTCACATTCCTATGACCTGGAGTCCTTGAAGCGAAGTCTGATAAACCATCTTGTTAGGCCGGCATAGTGGTAGAGACCGATGTTTGTAGTTAGTGGCCCCATATTTGACTCCTTTGTAATCGCTGCCACAAATTTATGGAATGATCTTCCGGTGAACATAAGGCAAGCAACTAACAGACTGTCATTAAAAAAAATGGTCTATTCACACCTTATAAATAAGTCTAAACCACGTTAGTAAGTTGTATTTATCTATGTATATGTATAATATTGTGTATATATTAGTATTTAGTATATTGATAATATATTACATATATAAAGCTATATAAGTACGTATATAATATATGTTAAGTCATTCTATAATTGTATATTTTTACCATTGCTTTCATTGCACCTATATTTGTTCAAATTTGTCCCTAAGGTTTGGCTGTCAGAGAATGACTACGGGCATTAAGTCCGCCTTTGTACTTTGTGCAATGAAGTTTTTAAATAAATAAATATTTTGGACCTGGCGTACCGCTGATAGGTGCGGTGCCACATGCTTAGATTAAAACAAAAGAGAAACATTGGTACAAGAACATTACGCGTGGAACTAGCAAACTAGGTCTAACTGATACACTTGAATTGGTAGCAAGGTCAGTAAGGATGCCACACGCCTTATATGCATTTTGTCACGCGTCTCACTGTTACAAATTCTTATTTAACGACATCGGTGATGCAACTTTGGGTGTGAGTTAGTGTGTAGTTGTCTATCGATTTCGCATTTTGGAACGAACAATATAGCGCATGCTGAATATTCTCATTTTGTTTCAATCAAAGGCCACATGTCATGTTATGTATTTATAAAAATAGTTACAATTCAGCTTTTATCCGTAACATAAATGAGATAACTCGTAAGTTAAAGTAAGCTTATGGTAGAAAAGGCATTCTCCTTGGATTCTTTGTCGATCTTAACATCAAAATAAATTTAGTAGTTCATAATCAACGCTTTGGATTTTAGATAAAAAACGTAATAAATGACGTCTTTCTTCAATTCTCGGAGTATTTTTTTATATCAACAATACAATGAATTAATTCGAAATGTATTACTTCTTTAAAACTATAGCCCAACGGCAATGAACTAATATAACTAGAACCGACACAGCAAACTAGATTGATGCGCCATGCTTTGTTGCCGCGGCATCGAAATCTACGCCCATTGCGACCGCGCTCCGAAATAATAATAAATTTATTGTACAAAACCAAAACAAGTGCGCTGTTCAAGTTGCGACACACGTTTTTTATTTCGATTAGCCTCTCTATACGCAGTACTTATATCTCAATGTCTAGCTGAAGGAAATCTTTCTGTAATAAATTAGAGAGGTTTGGTCGTTGTATCTCAATTTGAATTGATTGACAGTCACCCTCGTCACTCTGGTCGGAAGGTAGTATAAAATATAGATGGTCCCGTCGGAATCCACATAATCCGGTATAGCTAAATACGCCTTGGGGTGTTTCGTTTATAAAAAACCTACTTAGTGAGAATCTTCTCTGGCTTTCTTACCTTTCAGTAGTTCTGCCAATTCAAACAAACGAACAACAAACAAATATATTATATAATTATTATTATATTTAGTTTTAAGATGATATGGCCTTTTAGCCTTTATTTAAAAGAGACTGCCCAAAACCAGGCCCCTACTTTGTTGGAGCGTGCCTCAACAAAATACAATTCGATAATCATATCTATTAATTGAGTTTTTTATAAATTAATTTCAACTCTGATTTACCCCAGCATTAAAATATAATTTAATTAAATAGGCAATGGGTTAATATTTATGTATGAAATAGTTACAAAATACGATATAATACGATTATAATATAATTTATACGATTAGTTTCTTTATTATGATCAGGTACCTTATTACAGATAAAATACTGGATTTCAAATTCGCGGGATCATAACTATGTAATTATTAAGGTAAAAAAAAGTTTTTGTCAATTGTCGCTATGCTAGGGTAAATAAATAAAATTAATAATGGATTATAAAATAAAAAAAATATATTAACTTTGAAATAAAAAAGAAATCATTATGACACGAGAACAGTTTGTTGAGCCCATTCCTCTAAGAAAAATGGGCATTCTCATTTAATATAATATTATTTGACATTTATATCATTATTATTATTTGGATAATAAGTGAACACGGCCCTGTTACAGCCACGAATATGTTTATTTATACATTGTTAAGTTAAGTAAGTAATTCTTAATGACAATAATGTTAGAGATTTTTCAAGCTTGTTTACCTTCGTAATATATATTTTGAATCAGGATTTTTCTAATTAATAATATTACACAAGTAAGTAAAAAAAAAATTGACAATATAAACCATGTGGTTTTTTTTTTTATCCCTATATAACTGGCATGCAGATATATAATATGTATGTATATGTTATCGTTAAAGCTAGAGTTATAGTTGTTGATTCTAAAATGTTGCTGTAGATATAACTATATGTATGTATATGTTATCGTAAAAGCTAGAGTTATAGTTGTTGATTATAAAATGTTGCTGTAGATATAACCTAAATAATTTAACGTTCTGTGATCACAACTTAGTTCTACCTTAAAGATGTAAAACATATATACTGTGTGGAGCGTATGGCGCCTTGTTTCTTTCCTCGCTGGCTGCACCCTGTATAATCCCTTCTGGGACAAATAAATGGTATTTGATATTACAGACTACCATATTATACGCTTAGACCGTATTCAGTATGGTATTACGATTGATGTAAAAAAGCCTGTTCAATACAAAACGCAGTGTAAAAACTCGACCAATTAGGTGGAGTAATAGACTGTAGTGATTTAGATTAGTTTATCTATATACATCGATGGGTTGGTCTAATTAGATGTTAACTGTTAATTTTGTATCGTAAAAAACTTTTAAGTTTATCACTGGATTGTTCAAGTAGGTGCCTAAACATTATCCCGTGTATATGAACCATGAATAAGCTTACAAATGTGTAAAATAAATTATAGCATATTAAAATTGTATTATAGAAATTATACCACTATTATTGTATAATTATCTTTTTAATTATAAATTGTGTGACGGTTTAGGTAATAATTATGTTAGTCCTTGCGTGTTATTTTAGCTCATTTAAATACAAATTGAGATCCAGTATTTGTTATGTTTAAAACTTTCAACGAACCGTGAGCAGAAAATTTTTGAAGGTCCATCCAAGAGCCTACATCACCTCTAGAACACAGAATTCTAGAACTCCACTGTTGGAGATGCATGGGTAATCCAGAATTATCGGGAAATTTTGGCCTAGATTCGCCACGCTCTGTCCAGGCGGGTTAGCGAGGGGGGAATGTTAAAATTTAATGGCAATATATCAACGATTCACAATTTGGTATGAGTGGAACCGGGATAGTCTTGCTAACGAACAAACATTGCAAAAGCAAGAACAAGACCAAGATTAGGCAACGCAACATGCAATGTACACAACTCTAATTCGAGGGACCCCAAAAACCAGCTGACACTAAAAACTTAAAACTTCGCGTCACAACCGGAAATAAAATTGATTCGGAAGGGTTTGTTGGAAAAGAAAAAAAGGAGGCCCAAACGTAATAATCTGGGAAATGCGCCTCCCGAACAGTGCGCTCTAAAAGCTGCGATACCGACATACATGTCTATGTATCGCGGCTGCGCAAGGACATGTCATCCCAAGATGTTCTCGGACACATACGGGACCGAGGGGAGATCGACTCTGTCGCTGCTATCGACGAGTTACATTCCCATTGGGATGACACCGGATTCAAGGCCTTTAGGATTCGTATGCGCCTCAGAGCACCTCAAAATATTCCTGAAGAACGAATTCTGGCCGCTCGGTGTTGTGTACCGCAAATACATTCGTGGATGTGCTTCACGCGCAGCACCTACTCCCTCTGCACCACCCCCAGCAGGGACGCCGACACCGTCCACTGAAGCTTCTCGTACTCCTCATAAGGTGGTCACAGTACCTGATGGGTACTTCTATGACCACAAGAAGATGAATATACGGAAGCTTAAGATTAATTAAATTTATTATTCTTAAGTTAATGATATTTCTATATGTATTTTAGTTGTAAGGTATTTATCTATGGGCCAGCTGTTGCCTGATAATAAACAAATTATTATATTATTATATATTTTAATAGGCAACCGAATTCTTCTTGGTCGCTACCATTGGCAGAGTGGTTGTGGTCGCCATTTGAGTGCTAGTGGCACGCTTAACAAGCCGTCACCACTCCTCTCGGACCGCAGCTTTCCAAGTGCACGTAATGATCCATTGCAATGTTCACCTCATCGGTCCATCTCATCGGAGACCTACCATGCATCCTCTTGTCATCGACTTTCCCCTGGACTACCAAGCGCTCGATGGATGTTTCTCCACGCCGTGACACGTGTCCGAAGAAATTATACAGTCGGGGAAATGCGTTGTCTGATCCCTAGTTCCGCCAGTATGGATTTGTTGGTTCGGAACTCCGTCCATGATATGCCCTTTCTCCGCCAACACCACATCTCTAGAGCATTCATTCGTTTTTTTTTTCTGTTTCGCTTAGGGTTCACGTCTCCGCAGCATACAGAAAAATAGGGAACACAAGCTCTAACCAGCCGGATTTTAGTAGCTTTGGTAACGTTTCGGTTCCTCCATATCTTCTTCAGCTTGTCCATAGCCGAAACCGAATAGCAATATATATAATAGTAAAGTATCATCACGACCGTTTCCCTTTCAGGGTGGTCAGAAACCACGCTTATAAATAAGCGGATTCACATTCAGCCAACTTTACTATATGCCAATCATGACAAGTGGCAAGCTCGTCGATATCTCCAGCGTACCAAACTCGAGAAATATCACAAATAAATTAAATATTAATTTTAAAATATTTTTGTGTCCCGACCAGGAATGGAACCAGGTACCTCCGAGTCTAAATCCACGGACTTAACCGCTAGACCACGGAGTCAGTAATATACTCATACATGTAATATATTAATTATTACTCTACCCTGAATGGATGTCAGAATTTCTTCATTACGTAAGTTATGAAGCAATAATAGGTTTATGAGAAAATTTTAGAGGGGATTATATATATTATTTAATGCGAGTGCTCTCTTTGTAGCATAATTCAGTAAGTCTCGTTTTAAGTGGTGTTTTTTTATATAAATATCACCATGGCAAACTTACAATATTAGTTCTCCTTGAAAGAAAAAATTGACATTTGTCATCATTGCAAATGGCACATACTTTCAACGAGAACGATCGACGAGGCGGACTGATAGTGGTAATTTGCCCAGTCTGCCGAAGCGGGGAAGTACCCACCGTTTGTGCCGATAAACCCAGTAATGTGTATCCACACGTTTCGAGATCAGGCTCGAATTGCCGTTATGGCCAGTCAAGCCGGCATAGTGATGCCAGTCATTAGTGTGTGATTGCGTGTCGTGCTAGTATAAAAATGATAATATCTCCTTCCACCCTCAGACGTTTATTGACTACGGAGTACTGTGATGAGCATATTAAGTAGATGTCCATTAAAATGTTGAAATATTACATTATTATTATTTTAAATTATTTATTTGATCTTGTTTTAGTTAATTTTATATATTTTTCTATTACTTATGTTTCATTTATGTTTCTTGTAAAAATTTGTAAAGTGTTGTTTGAGTACCTACTTATTGTTACTAATATTTGTTTTTGCACTTAATTAATTTTATTATATTGTATAATTCTTAAGGTGTAAAACGGGATCAGTATACAAATGCAATTGTTATTTCATATCTCATTGTTATTGTACTGATTTTGTTGGTTGTTATTTTTATTATTTTTCATTATAGCTAACAGTGAAAATTTGTAAGGCTTTGAGATTAGATATTTTTTGTATACATAATATTGCAAAGGCTGTAAATTTTCCCACGAATAAATAAATAAATATATTCCAAGGTAATATTATATAAAAAATAAAAACTGATATCCATCGTGATAAATACCTAAAGGCTGGGGATTGTTTATATTAGAGTGAAAGAATTACGTAAGTCAACGTTCGCGCGAACGTCGACCTCTCGCTACCTACTTGATTAGGCTCAGCATGAGTGGCGATATTTTTAGGATAACTTCTTTGCACCGTAACTTAAGATTAATTACTGAATAATTAAAATAAAAAAATAGGTACCTAGTTCTTTTTTTAATTCTCAATTAATTAATAAATTCCACGCTGTATAACTGTGAATACAATTTAGCTCAAATTTCAATACAAGATAAATGATGACCTTTCCGGTCGAAACTTTAGTTTTAACATTAAGGACCCAGAAGCTTTTTGACAAGTAACAAATTAAGTTATCAGAAGTTTGTGTGTTTATCTTATTTGCGTCCTTCATTAGAGACCCAAAAGGGTTATTTGGGACTTAAATTCATTTTCACTAAATTAACCTTTTAGATCAAAATTCGAGATCGATGCATGTTTTAACGGGACTAATTAATCTAAAATAATAAAATATGGTGGTGATCCAGGTGTTAGAACGCTTGCTTTCAATCCAAAAAAAAGGTTGCAGTTCGGTAAATATTTTTTTAGATTAATTTATTAGCTTTATGTGTGTATTAACCCGGGCTTCGTCGCTAGGTGATCACGAACACAAACAGTCGCTACCGGGTAAAAATATACATGGATGTCTATATATAATAATAATAAATTATTTCAGAATAAATTCCATATGTGTTAGTAACAATTTTTAAAGAATCTTATCATATCTAGTGTTAGTAAAAATACAAAATTATAATATAAAAATATTTTTATTTTTTACTTTCTGGTCACCTGCTGACATGCAGGCGTATCCTGTGCCCCAAGAACAAAGAGTCCCACCTATCAGCCCAGACGGCCTGGATGCTGCTGGGGCTGCCCCTCACGCGGGCGAGGATTAAGGGACAGTGCTTCCTCATAATAGCATGGAATCCATCCACCCGCTATATACTTTTACTCTATATATACTTTTTTTTATTATTCTGTTTGTTTGTACTATAAAAAAATAATAAAAAATATTAATTTATAATAAATTATCTATTTATTATTATTTAAGATACATACTTTCTGCTTCATGGTCTAGCGTCCGTCTAAGTCTAAGTCCGTGGATTTAGACTCGGAGGTACCGGGTTCGATTCCTGGTCGGGACACAAAAATATTTATTAATGTAAATTTAATTAACATTTAATTTATTTGTGATATTTCTCGAGTTTGGTACGCTGGAGACATCGACGAGCTTGCCACTTGTCATGATTGGCCTATAGTAAAGTTGGCTAAATGTGAATCCGCTTATTCAGAAGCGTGGTTTCTGACCACCCCGAAAGGGAAACGGTCGTGATGATACTTTACATACTTTAAGAAGAACTAAAAATCTTGTGCATTAAGTATTTAAAAAAAAAAAATGTCCGGTTCCTAAAGATGTAAATTGAAACAAAACTTACCTGTTTCAAGCGGTGTTATTTTTACATAAATATCACCATGGCAAGCTTACAACATTAGTTCTCCTTGAAATTAAAAATTGGCATTTGACATCATTGCAAATGGCACATACTTTCAACGAGAACCACAAATAGGTGGTAGGCGGACGGATGGTGGTAATTTGCTCAGTCTGCCGGGGTAAGGAAGTATCCACCGTTCGTGCCAATTAACCCAGTAAAGTGTGTTTCAGGATCAGGTTTAAATTGCCGTCATGGCGAGTCAAGCCGGCATAGTGTTAGTCATAAGTATCTGATTCCAGTTGCTAACATTCATGCGCGCTATTTACCATCAGGTGGGCACAAGGTCGTGATAGTATTTTTCATACTAAAGCAAAAATTCACTGAATCATGTAAATTCATCCAAACACCAACGAAAAACCTGTTTTTCCCGCCTGAAATTTCGTCTCAGCTTATATTACATGAAAACAAAAGTTACAAGGTTGTAATCACATCATTTCTGGAGAAAATTTATCAAAGTTATTTTGGCAGCAAGATTTAACGAGCGCTTAGACGTGGCCAAACGACCGTCCCGGCGTCTTTCTGGCGAAGGTCTTGCCACCGTTTTTAAAATTAACTTACACTAGAACATGACCAGAGAACGCATTGATTTCTTGCATGTCTTACTATTTTGGAACCTACTGGAATTTCCGCGATGATTGCGAGACAAGATTATAAGAACGCTGTACTTAATATCATATTTAAACCGGCTTGTATATTACTTACGTACATTTCATATTCATAGATTTACAGCACCACCGTTCCCATGCCTCGGAAAGCACGTTAAGCCGTCGGTCCTTTATTTAATTTTTAAAAAAACATAGTTTACTATATTAAACATATAAACAAAGTAGCAATAGTGGAACACAAGCCAAAGAGATTTTATATTATTTAGACAATATAATGAAAACAGAAATAAGAGTAAAATATAGTAATTAGATTTAAATTAATAATGCAATTGAACTGTGACTAGCAAAAGTAAAAGAAAAATAATAATAATAAATAAGAGAATAAATAGGTTAATGATTATTTACCTAAAACAAAATAAATTGAATGAGAGGCAGGAGCAAAATTATACTATAAATAATAATAAATAAATAATAATAATAAATATTTCCAGACAGGTCACACAGCGCCATCTAATTTCCGTGGTAAGCTACGAGGCTTGTGTTACGGAAACTAGATGGTTGATAAACTACATATTATACTTTTTTTTTTTTTGTAAATATATACATAATATACATATACTCGTAAACACCCAGACCGAGACAAATTATACAATGTACAACTTGCCCCCGGTGGGAATCGAACCCACGACCTCCCGAGTTCACGGCAACGTTTGTTACCACTAGACCACGGAGGCGGTCTATCTATATACACGAGTATAGCAGTATTCGTATATTAGCAAGCGAAGTGGATTTGCAAAGTCAGTCCGGGATAAGAGTTGTCTTGATACTGCCTCCGGTGATTAGTTAGATGTATCAGAGTAGAACATGGCTAAAACGTTAATATAGACAAGTCATTTCCAGTAATCTAAACAGGTGAATGAATAAATGTTTAAAAAATGTATATATACGATAGACTATATATTTATATCTATTACTCAATTTAATTGTTTACCCAATAATGATTTGATTATTTATTAGTGTGCCGTATCGATTAGTTCTCTAGAATTTTCATTTTGATTGTACCCTAGTTCCACTAATACCAACTTGTGAAATCGTAAATAAATTGACATTAGTTCCTCTTTGGTTTGTTTTGTTTCTACAACCGGAGTATGAATACTGCTAGTTGAAATATATTTAAAGTAACAAAAACCTTTATTCATAAAAGTTTGTTAAAAAGCATTGCAAAAGTTGCTAACACATTTTTACACTTCGCTTGAGCCTACATAACACTGTTTCCACAAAATCAAAAGAGACGCCGCGAACAAACTCCCCTATTTTTTCCTTCCTTTAAATGAAACCCGCTTCATCATTAAGTACGTGAGCCGCCTTGCTTATGGCCAATTTACGATTTTCAAGGAAAAAAAAACGAACGGTGAAAGAAAAAAGGAAATAGGCAGACATATTGCAATAATGTATGTATTTTTTTAAATAATTGAATTATTTATTAGCTTTGTGTCTCTAAATTGTGTTACGAGATAGTTATATTTTAGTGATAGTGATATAATTTATATTTATACTAAATTTAAGTATGTCCATTCAGTCACTGTCTTTTTGCTTTGCATGTTGCAGATTTAGACTCTATTTTTATTCTCCAGAAAAGAGCCATTCGAGCAATTTATGGCCTGAAATATCGAGACTCGCTCAGAAGCATATTTCCTGACATTGATATAATGACATTGCCTTCACAATATATATTTGAAAATATTCTATATGTAAGGAATAATTTAAAGTTATTTAAAAAAAAAATGGAGACATGCAGTCTCGCAAATTAAGAAATGCTGACAAGCTTTATATTCCTAAATTTAGGCTTCAAAAAACAAATAAAAGTTTTGTGATTAATAGTATTAGACTATATAATAAATTACCAAAACCTGTAACAGAATTAGGAGAAACTAAATTTAAAAGTAGTATTAAGAAAATTCTAATTGCAAAAGCATATTATAAAATTAATGATTTTATTAATGACAAAGATGTGTGGAATATTGCCGCTCTGCAAAGATTAGAGAATTAGTTAATAGCACATTAGGTTCTTTTTTAATAATCTATTTTTATTTTTGATTAACTTTACAGTTATTACGAGTATGTAGAAATATTTTGAATGTAACAATTAGTTACTAATACATTATTGACTAATTAGTAAATACTGTTTATTGTGATACAGTAATATTTTTTTATTACCTTATTATTATAATATAATTATTTTTTATGTAACATTTAGTTACTATTATGTATTTATTATTTTATTAACTAATATATAAGTTTGTTAACGGAATTGCATGGCAACATTTGGGTACTTAGGAAGTAATTGTTATGTTTATGCTTGTGTGTGTCTCGAAAGTCATTCTTAGTGTTCAGGTTCTCATGGTGTGGCGTGTCCGGTGGTCGCCCCTTCCTTAGAAGGTCATTGCAGTGGTGGCACGTGTGTCGGGTCCCGGTCCGCACCCTAAGGGCCTGGTTGAGCGGGGGGATGGCTGGCACATGCGTTATGTCCGTGATCGGGTGCTGCTGTGGGGGCCTGGGACCTCTGCCGAACACGTTCAATTTATTGTTCTTAAATTAACAGAGGTTTTTGCGTTTTGTCGACTTTCGGGTTGCACATAGGCATGTAGTCTACCTAAATTCTGACTTGCCAGGTGGGTTACTGCTGTACCAGGTATTGTATTTTCATAGGTACTGTTAACTAAATTTAAAAGGTTAATAATTGATCGTTGTGGTGCAGTTCTGTATATGTTTTTATTTTGTAAATCTGATATAGCTGAGTTTTCCTTGCAGATTCCTTTCTCAGTCAGATTAAACATTAACAGGTCACTGGAATTTGCTAAGCTGCTGGTCTTCTGCTAACAGCTTACTTATTGGACCACTTTGCTGCTTAGTCTTCTACTAGCAGGAGTAGAATCATTCAAAATAATTAAATTAATGACGTTTCATAAATGCCTGTAATAGGTTTACGTGAATAAAGATATTTTGACTTTGACTTTGACTTTGACATTGAGTTTATTATCGGGTTATGTATTTGTTGAGAAAGGTCATTTTTCTGTTTTTTTTTTGTTACATTCATTTATCTTTTGTGGAAATCTTTAATTGGCTGTACTCATTATCACTACTTTAAAAATATATATATGTATTTAAAGCTGTTGATTTTCCGAATAAAAAAAAACTTTATTGCACTAAAATTGTACATCAGGTCAGGCATTTTCTAGCAACCAACCTTTGGTTATGGGTGCAAATTTACTTTATTTAATATGATAAACTACACACTAACAAAAACCGCTAGTAAATGATAAATCATAAATATAAAAATAAAATGTAATATTGATTTAAACAACACTGTTAAGCTTGTTTAGAAAGTATGTGGTAAATAAAAGTTTAAAAATATGAACAGATCTCGCCTGTCTGATAGTCAGTGGGAGTTTGTTCCTTTGGCGGATGACACGGTAAACAAATCTGAATATCAGCTAGAACTACGTTTTTTTTTTATATACTAGCACGACATGTGACCTTGGGCCCACCTGATGGTAAGTGGCGCGCAAGGTCCATGAATGTTAGCAACTGAAGACAGACACTCGCTATGCCGGCTTGACTAGATGCTTTTTCACACTTCGCTTGAAGGACTCCAAGTTATAGGAAAGTGGAAACACAGAGGCTGGAAGAGCATTCCACATCTTTATCGTACGACAGATGTATGAGTCCCCAAATTTATACGTACGCGAAGGGATGGTGACTACGGTACGTGGGTGAATATTCTGACCTGTGCGCGTGGTTCGGTTGCGGAGTGGAGAGGGAGCCTAATCCCTAATAGAGATCTTCGGAGCACTCACCATAGTATAGCCGGCAGAACACGCTCAGAAAAGCCACATCTCGGATGAGACGGAATTATGATATGATTATTCTAAGAAGAACGGAGAGGCCAATCGTGAAAGTCACAAAGAAAATCAAATCGACATTTTAAATACGGAAGTTATCAGATTGTAGAAAGGATGAAGTAAATAATAGACAAGAAGATGTAGTCCTGCGAAAAAGGATATTGAGCCAATCTAACTGATTTCGAAAACTGAATAAATGATCATACGTTGAGTTATTATTATTTTCATAAACAATTAAAGACAATATTACAAGCTAAGCTAAAACCAACGCAGTTAGTCTGCCCCGCGTATAGCCGCAGAACGCGTTTGATTTGAAGAAGTCACTACATTTACAACTGTAGCAACTGATGGCATGATTACACACCACATTTGATCGCGTTTTTTTTAACGTAGCTTTAAGACGGTTTAGCGCTTTGCATCCCTCTCACTCTCTCACAATACAATATTTTTATAAATAATATTCAAGTTTTGCCTCCGTGGTCTAGCGGATTTAGACTCGGAGGTTCGATTCCTACAATTCGAGTCGTCCAAAAATATTTATTAATGTAAATAAATATATTTAATTAATATTTAATTTATTTGTGATATTTATCAAGTTTGGTACGCTGGAGACATCGACGAGCTTGCCACTTGTCATGATTTATAATAAATATTTATAATAAAGTTGGCTTAATGTAAATCTGCTTATTTATAAGCGTCGTTTCTGACCACCCCGAAAAAGAAACGGCCGTGATGATACTTTACTTTTATTACTCAAGTCAATGGGTGTACGTTTCAGAAATTTTAGAGTTATGGCTTGGATTAGCCCAGGGTGCTAAATCCTCTACATGCTTCAAAGGACGGAGAAATTTCGGAATGGATCTGAAAATACCCTGGTCTCAGAGATGGAACCGAGACTACTATTCTTCAAGAAATTATGACTGGCAAAAGAGGCATTGGCTAGAAGATAAAATAAAGTGACAAGTTATTCGAGAACGGGAGGAGTTTCAGCTAAATCTTTGCATCACTTACTGAAAGAATTGGGCCTAAGCAGGTCTGCAGGAGATACATTTATGGAAAGAGCTTCCAAGACGGCATTAACGGAATCATACAGTATTTGGTTGGGTAGGGACAGGAGTAGAATTGTGGATACTAAGCGTCTTCTTGCGCAATAAATTAAAAAAGGAGGCTTCCTTTTTAAACCAGCCTACTGTCTTCTTCGTCTTTTCATTCTTCTCATCTCTTACCCATACGATGGACCCGGCACCCGGTAATTTGTCTTCATAATAATATATTTGTTTTGGTAAAATTGAGTAAATCGTTATAAATTGTTATTATTTTTTTTCTTTATCCAAAATTAGTTCTATGAAAGTGAAAATATGTCCAAAATGTCCGTAATTTTATTTCCTAGAAAGTTAATAGACAAGATTTCTCAAAAGTACACTCAGACTTGATAAATATCTTTTAAAATATTTTGCTTTGTGCGAAGACTGGCCAAGTCTTAAACTAATAAAAAATGAGAGCAATTTATTTGTTACCCGCATGAAATGAATTTCGGGGGGTGAAGTTCCGTGGAATGCGTTTATTGCGAATTTTTCAGCAACCTTATTAAATTCCTATTCTATTGCTATTCATCCTATTTGAGTAAATTATTGTATATTTAAAAATCCTTCAAAATATATTCGTATATAACTTTATGATGAATATTTTAGGTTTAACTTTTATACAGATATAAACATTTATATTAAAGATTCCAGCTCTTCTGGAGCCCGCTGGAGTAATCGGAGATGATGGCAAAAGACCCAATGGTATGATTGGTCCCCTGAAAGAAAGAAAATACCTTATTTATCGCAAGAATTACAATGGTAACAAAAAAATGAATATGCAAGGAATAAATCCAAATGTAAACCGAAACATACGTACAGGTGTGGCGATAAAAAGGTGGTCAGCTCAGCATATGCTACAGCCGAGGCTGCAGCGCTGATTTTCAGCTGATTCCTAATGTTTGGTGAGTCACGGGTCGCAGAGATGTAGAGTACCATTTACTAAATCGGAAGGAGCACTAAATGTACAGTTTACATATATGTTTAACAAATGAGAATAGAATAAATAAATAATATTATGATACATAATATAAGTCATAAGATTAGGTAAGTTGCTGTGAAATCTTTTGTAATATTAACATATGCTTTTTGAGTGCCGATCTGAAACCTGCTGAGGGAACGGGGACGTGCCGCGTCGCACACCAGGGGAACACCGTATAAAGCGGGGTTCGCAGCGGATAATGCGGAGTCAAGCGGCGGCGCAAGTATGTACGAGTATCCCTATTATAAGATTACATATTTGTGGAGTTTGCTGTAAAAAGTCTTATAGTCTCCTCCAGTGACAAGAAGGCTGACACTTTCTTCGCCCAAATCATAATTACAACGGGGAAATGCAGCCAGCGTTCTTGCAACCATTCCACGCGGAGGGAACTTATATTTGTTGTCACTTCAGCTTACTTATTTCGGTTACTTTGGTTCTTTAAAGGATTTCTACGTTTCGGACTTAAAAGTTAATAAATTTGTATTCAATCTGTACCGCGCATAGCTTTTTCAAATTTGTGGACCAGACCCACTGTCAGTGTCTACGTTTCTGCTCTCTAAGATACTACTGGAAGAACGCACTGGTTAAAAACTTTCGTCTTCAAAGTCTATGGGTATTCAAAGAGTATGTCTGATGAGAAGACGTGGCCCATCCTAGCTGAATGCATCTGTCGGCTCCTTTGCTGAAGTTGGCTACGCCTAATTGCATAGTCTTTCCAAGAAGACGTATCTTTACAAAACTTTAAAAGTGAAGTTTCCCACGCAGATTGATCTTGGTTCGACATGGTCGCTAAACAAGACTTCTGTCTTGTTCAAATTTATTCTGAGGCCAGCCTGTAAGGACGCCTTTTAAGCCGTTATGTAGTGCTATTTAAGCCGTTTAGAATTCCGTTAATATCCCGCAAAACGAAGGTGTGACATGTATTCTCCGTTGACATTTATGCTGCAGTTTCTCTAGTCCAGCATTTTAAAGACACATATTGTCAGTACCTTATATTTATTACAACCAATAACTGTCTCCACCCAATGCTTTTGGATAGGATAGTCAAACCTTACAGCAATAGTTTTAGAATGCTGCTGTGACTACTTCTCAGCCGCTGCAGCAGTGAGGCTGTATTTATGCGACGGATCGCATAAAAGCCATTTGATAGCGCCTCCGCGAACATACCTGACGCTTATAGTTACCAGTTCAACTCTTCGATTGTGGTTGTGACCTTCCAAAACTAAATTACCAATCAATTTACGACAACCGAGTTGCGACGTAGGCATAACGTGGACCAATCAGACCAGAGCTAATCAAAAATGTACGCATGTGTGTTTCCATATTGTATTTTCCGATATACATATTTATTTGGAAAATAATACTAGTAGGTATCATCATACTATCTTTAGAATTTAAAATTAGAATTTAAAGGTTGCACCTACCCCCCAACTCAAATGGTTGCAATATCTCAAAGGTTGGTTGTAGAGAATGCCTAACGGCATTAAGCCTTTTACGAACTTTAGTTTGTAAATAAGATATGATCATGACCTTAGTCAGAAACAAAATGATGACACTATTTTAAATTCAGGTTTACCCAGTGGAAGTGTGCGAGAATAAATCCAGCAAAATATTTGCAACACTTACTGAAAAAATCGCCTAAGCAGGTAGCACACAATTTTTGGAGCGAGCATCCAAGTCGGTATTTATTTATTTATTCGTGGGAAAATTTACAGCCTTTACAATATTATGTATACAAAAAATATCTAATCTCAAAGCCTTACAAATTTTCACTGTTACCTATATTGAAAAATAATAAATATAAGAACCAACAAAATCAGTACAATAACAATGAGATATGAAATAACTATTGCATTTGTATACTGATCCCGTTTTACAACTTAAGAATTATACAATTATTGTATTAGCTGAATGATACAGTATTTAGTTGGATAGAGAGACAATAGTTTTATTAAATAACAAAATAAATACATGGGTATTAAAGAACCCAGATAAAATCATAATTTATTAAAAAAAAACAACTACCTACGTTTTGCTGGAACCTTTTTCAGCGTCCCATCTGCGGACACTTGACTCGCCGGAGTGCCTCTCCACTTTATCGTCATTATGTCCGTACTAGACCTAAAAGAGGAGTAAGGTATGTGTTCCACTAAAAATGCTATCAGCAAGCTATCATCTATCAAGCGCGGTGATGGCTCGGTTGTATGAACGCTTTCCTTAAACCTACAAAGGTCGGTTCAAACCCCAACCGGCATGCACCACTGAGAAATCAAATTGTCTTACGTATATTTGACATAAATTTACAACATCACGGTTCCCGTGCCTCGGAGAGCACGTTAAGCCGTCGGTCCCGGTTCCACTAATACAAACTTGTGCAATCGTTAATAAATTGACATTAGATCATCACCAACCCGTCTGGCCAGCGTGGCGAGTTTAGGCCTAATTCTATAGATATATGATCTGGAAGGCCCATTTCCAACAGTGGAGGTCTAGGACGCTGTGTTCTAGGGGCTGTAATGAAACAAGCTATAAGCTAAACTAGTTTTGGGGAGGCTGAGCTCTAGGCTACCACCGGGGTGGTTCGACCATTAGTAGACTGTTTAGCTGCGCATATAATGAATAAGCAGTCCCCAATCAGCGGCAAGGTTACCAGGATAAAGCAGGAGTCTAGTGAAAAGGACTTCTTATCAAAAATAAATTCATTATCCTATGACAGCCTTGTGTCATGGCAAGTCAGTGCCGCCAGTAGATCTAGGAGAGGAGATCATTGAGATTGGTATAGTCGATGGTTATTATTGCCAACTCCTGAGGAGGATGCGGAAGGCAAAATGAAAATCACCGTTGACTGTAAAAAAGCTTAGAAGTAAACAAGAATATTTTTTATGTCATATTAATATACGTACATAAAAAACTAATTAAAAATCAAAATAAAATTTATTATTTATAAACTCTCATCAGATTCATGAAATATAAAACTATCTACACTAAAAAAAAACTGTTTAAAGACGTCCCAAGGATACTGGTAACATTTACGCCCTGTATAACGAGGTTAATATATATGCCAGCCTTTATTTATTATTATTAAAATACTTTATTGCACTTTAACTTAAAAGTATGTACAAAGGCGTACTTAAAGCCATTTCGGCTTTTTCTACCAGCTAACCTTTGAGAGAGTGAGACAGTGTATGTGGGGTGCAATTTTACCCTTATTTTAAATTTTAATAAACTACATTAATAGTATGTATACATAGACTACGTTAATACTTATTAACATATAGTAGATATATATGAGATAATATAACCTTCCTGGATTTATTATATTATAATTTTTATACCAGCTCGACATGACCTGATGGTACGCAACACACGAAGATTGGGAGCAACTACTACTAGACTGATCCTATTAAGGGATTTGAATTCATTTGATAATGTTTGTTGACTGTTTCCGTGGACTAGCGGTTAAGTTCGTGGATTTAGACCGAGGTCGATTCCTGGTCGGGACACAATAACAATTAAAAATTGCACTTTCGGTACTTCGTTCATTATAAGGTCTAATGTCACATACTAGGGCGACGTGTGTGCAGCTACCACTCAGTCATCGACATCTTGGGTCAACGTTTTGATCGCAACTGTCAAACGTTTAGACAGTTTTTATTTGTGTGACGATTTTGTTATAGGAAACTGAATTGAAGGATGGTACGAGGCCATAACACGGTGGGTCCACCTATTTATGAAAATTGTAGAAAATATACTTAAATGTGATTTTTACTTTTTTAAATAATTTAACTATATTTTGAAAATGTAATAAGTATAGTTCTCTTTCACAGTTTTGGTACTCCAGGTCTAATTATATGTATATTGTTTGTTATATAAATTGTATTGTGACTGTTTGTTACCTTAATATAACAAAAAATCAAAATAAAATAATTAATGGTGTGTCGTTCCATTGTGTTTTTAAATCGACCGCGACTGAAAAAGTCCTAGCTTGAGACTACCTTACTTGCTAATTGCCGGTAGTGAACCAATTCCTAAGGTTCGTACATTCAGAGGGATGTCGCCACCTACTTCTTCCATTCGCTATTGTTGCCTTTGTACATTACATTTTAACATTAATAAGTTCCGTACAATACGGATTCCTATTGTTAAGAATCCAAATAATCGCGTCTATTTTTGTCTCGTATTTTATTAGCGTGTTCTATTTAATAGAGTTGGGTATATTTTCTTGCTAGGAGTGTGACAAAAAATATACCAATAGCGACAAAAACATATTAAAACTAGCGCTTTTGTAAAAGTTCTAGTTTTTAATTTTATTAAACTTATTTGTTATTTGTTAATCGCAATAAATCGAATCGAATCGAAACGAAACGAGACGAGACGAAACGAAACGAAACGAAACAAAACGAAACGAAACGAAACGAAACGAACCGAAACGAAACGAAACGAAACGAAACTTGGAATTTTATTTAATTTGTTTTTGATTTTATTTTAATTTTAATTAGCCATTATTACCACTTGTATTTTGTGCATGTTGTGGAACCTAAAGGTGGTACTATTATCGTCGAATCCATGTCCTAGTTTTTAAGTAAGTAATAATGTAACTGACCACTGGTTATCCTTAAATAAATAAATAAAAAACGTAACGTAACGAAACGTAACGAAACGAAACGAAACGAAACGAAACGAAACGAAACGAAACGAAACGAAACGAAACAAAACGAAATGAAACGAAACGAAACGAAACGAAACGAAACGAAACAAAACAAAATTACTATTAATATTAATACTAAGGATAGGGACATAAGTGACGCTTGGAACGGTGGCAACAACGCTGGCTGCTAAATTGCAATACTGATTCTTTGGACGATAAAAGAGCCAGCCCTCTTGTCACCGGAGGAGACGACAAGACGCGATGTTATATAAGTAGTTTATAATATTATTTTATTTATTCGAATCAATGTTCTCCATTATTAAGAGCTATGTATTTGTGTAAACATAAATTTGTTCATTAAATTCGAGTCTCAAATTAATGTTTCAAAAACAGTAGGGAGCTCGTTAAAAATTGTTCTAATAGAAACTTGCTGGCTTTGACTTAGGTATATGTAGCCGGGCAGTCTCGTTTCAGACCAACGTCAGAAGCCCAAGTCCGCCGCCATTTTTGTGTCTAAATATGATACTGACTTACCCTTATTCTTAACTGATTTAAACATAAGAGCATGCGACATCGTGTCCGCCTGATGGTAAGCAGTTCCAAAAAAAAGCAACTAACGCCAGCCTCATACGACCGACATCAGTCCTTACCACTATGCCAGCCTATTAAGATGCTTTTTCATACTTCGTTTAAAGGACTCAAGGTTATATGAATGGGGAAACACACTGGAGACAACAAATCTTAAGGGTGCGTCAAATGCAAGTTTCTAAATTTATATGTACGCATAGGATTAGTGGCTACGGTATGTGGATTGTGGATGCATATTTTAACCAGGGCGTGTGGTTCGATAAAAATAAATCATTCATAGCATCTCATAAAATTTGTAATTTTAGTGTTTAATTTTAAACTAATGTAATAGTAACAATTAAATTAAATATATAAGAGATATATGGTTGCTATTTTTCAGAAGTTTGCGTTTTTTGGCTTCCGCCTTGCACTTATATTCCTGTGGCCTAATTCTGGCGCTTTCGACTCCGTGTCGGTTTGAAATATTCTAATGAAAAGTGACAGACCTCCACTGAAAACTGTCAGTTTTAATTAAACAAATCGACTAGACATGCATGTCGAAGGCGCGAGAATCGGGGTCCTGACCTGATACCTGCTAAATCCTACCTACTACATAAATAATAAATTGAACGTACGTAACTATATATGTAAGTAAGCATGTTTTACGCATTTTAAGACCAAAAGTAGTATTATTAGTATCATCATCACAACCATTTCCCTTTCGTGGTGGTCAGAAACCACGCTAATAAATAAGCGGCTTCACATTTAGTATAGGCCAATCATGACAAGTGGCAAGCTCGTCGATGTCTCCAGCGTACCAAATTCGAAAAATATCACAAATAAATTAAATATTAATTAAATGTATTTATTTACAATAATAATTGTGTCCCGACCAGGAATCGAACCCGGTACCTCCGAGTCTAAATCCACGGACTTAACCGCTAGACCACGGAGGCAGTATTATTAACAATTAAATTAAATATATCAGAGATATACGAGGGGCGTTCAAAATATTCTCGGTATGTGGATAAAAACAAACAAGTACGAAAAGTTTGATATTTTTATTTTTCAATATACTCCCCCCCTATGTTCATACACTTATAAGATCGATCAATTATTTTTTTTAATCCCTCATAAAAATATTTTTTATCTTTGGTGTAAAAATGCTCCTCCACGGCCGTCTTCAACGCTTCATCGTCAGAAAATTTATTTCCACGCAGATCCTTTTTAAGATTGGGAAACAAAAAGAAGTCGCTTGGGGCTAAGTCCGGACTATAGGGTGGATGAGTAACAGTTTCAAACCCACATTCAACAATAGCTGCCTTGGCAATATGAGCAGTATGGACAGGGGCGTTGTCATGCAGAAGCAGAACACCTTTGGTTAACTTTCCTCGCCTCTTTTCTTTGATCGCATCTCTTAATTGACGTATAACGTTAGCGTAGTACTGCCCTGTGATATTTACACCTTTTTCTTTATAATCGATAAGCAAAACTCCTTCACAATCCCAAAATATTGTGGCCATGACCTTGCCAGCTGACGGGATTACCTTGAACTTCTTGGGATGAGCTGAACCCTTAATGTACCACTGCATGGACTCCTGTTTGCTCTCTGGGTCATAATGATGAACCCAGGTTTCATCTCCAGTAACTATTTTTTGCAGCACCTCATCGGGATTTTCACCACACAGGTCGATAAAATCTGAACAGCAAGCCACACGCATATCCTTTTGAAGAAGCGTCAGCATTCGCGGAACCCATCTTGCACTTACTTTTGACATATTAAGATGGTCATGTATAATGTCATGTACGGTACCAATAGAGAGATTGGTTACTTGAGCTATAGATTTTACCTTCACTCGGCCGTCTTCCAATATAAGTTTTTCCACTTTATCAATATTTTCTTGTGAGGTAGCCACTACAGGCCGGCCAGGTCTAGGGTCATCTTCAATACTCTCCCTTCCACGCTTAAATTCGCTTGACCATTTTTGAATAGTAGATAAAGAAGGAGCAGACTCACGGTAAACACAATCCATTTCCTCTTTTATGGTTTTTTGATTTTTACCCTGTTTTGTCAAGACGTTTATGACGGATCGGTGCTCTAATTTCGTTAAAATTGTTAATTCGCTCATGGTGTTCATGTTTGTTCGGCAATTGCAGAAAAACAAAAGAACATCTCGGTTCCAATTTTACTTTTTTTTAATGTCAATGGATGAATCTTAGCGGCCAGTAACAAATATATATATAAAAGAGGTTGTAACGTATCAATACCGAGAATATTTTGAACGCCCCTCGTATGGTTGCAATTTTTTAGAAGTTCTGCGTTTTTCTGCTTTCGCGTTGCACTTCTTATATTTCTGGGGCCTAATTCTGGCGCTTTCGACTTCCGTGTCGCTTTGAAATATTCGAATGAAAAGCGACAGACCTCCACAGACCCGGACATTATGTGCAGGTCTATTTGAGGTTATAACCTTCGACTTTTACAAAAAAAAAAAAACAGAATTGTAAAACGAACTTAATTAATAAATGTTCGTTCATACAATGTTCGCGATTTACCGCCAAATCACACAGTATGTTTTGTTTACGATTGCCTCTATGAATTAATTTATTTAACACTAGCTGACCCGGCGAACTTCGTACCGCCTAACAGTCATTGAACGTTTGTATAACTGTTTTTTTTTTTAATATTTGTGCTCTATATTGAAGGAGCTTGATATACATTTCTGAACGCATCCATATATATATGACAACCATATTGTTTGACATGTACGAAACCCACGAACTTTTTGTATGGGAAAATGTTTTTTCTTTTATTTTATATTTTTCTTAAATTTTCCAATTTTATTTATAGTTATTTTGCTATTTGGGACGGAGACAAATCCAACTAATAAAAAACCGTGAAAATCTGTCCAGTGGTTCTCGAGTTATAAAGGTTCTAACAAACCCGACTTTGTTTTATATATTAAGATTTACTTCAGTCAGAAACCTTCCCAAATGTTTACACGACATATTCCCAAAGTTTCATCCCGATCGGTCAAGTGGTTTTGCAATCTATAGGGAACACACACACTGACATTTACCTTTATACACACATCAAAAGTGTCTAGGGATCAACATATATTTTTGCAATAACTTTTCTCCTGATTGATATTCATTAAAATTTTCTTTAAGGATTGATCAAATAAAATGTTTTCGTTTGTCTACAGTAACGATAAACCAAGTCACCTTTGCATTAGTAAAAAAAATTGCCATTTTCCTAATAGAGGGATTTTTGACATTTGAACCACTAACATTAAAGTTCGAAAAAAAAACTGAAATAACAGTTTTTTTTTTTAATTTTATTGGGTAACTTAAACAATTAATAATCCGTGTTTCTACCGCGAACACTAACAACACAAGAACATCGGTTTGGCATACTCAAAATGAGTTCATCCAAATCACGCTGTGGAATGGCCGCCCATGTTCGTTGCAACAACAAAAAAAGGTCTTCTTGCGACTGGATACCCTCCATATTCGGCAGAGCTCTTCTCTGAAGAATATCCCATGCATGCTCAATCGGGTTCAAGTCTGGCGACTGAGCAGGCCAGGGCAGGACATTGATGTTAGCTGCGGCGAGAGTCTGTCTTACAACTCTTGCGGTGTGCGGTCGTGCATTATCATGCATTAACTGAAATAAGGGACCGATATGCACTTGTAGAGGAACGATGACGTCTGATACAACCGTCTCAGCATAAATTTGAGCGTTGAGGTTGCCTCTGATCCAAATCAACTCAGTTCTTCCGCCGATCGAAATACCCGCCCATACCATGATGGTTCCACCACTATAAGGATGGACTTCCTGGCAGGATTTTAATCGCTGTTGGCGTCCAGGGGTTCTCCAGTGTCTTATACGTCTTGTATCCGGCCTCATACCAAAACGAGACTCATCAGAAAAGCACACGAAACGCCATTGTTCTTCTGTCCAATTTCTGTGTTCAAGAGCCCATTGATATCGAGTCCTACGATTGTGCATTGCTATAGGTGGTACCCGTAGCGGTCTTCGGGAATGAAGGTTCACTTCATGCAAGCGGTTTCTGACTGTTTGGTCGCTAATTAAGTTCCCTGAAGAGCGATGAAGGCTCACGGCTAACATCATGGCGGTTATTGTTGGAGTTCTTCGAGCTGTGATTTGAATGTATCGGTCTTGTCTCCGTGTGGTGCAGCGATACCGTCCTCCATGGCGCTCAGCCACGGTACCAGTGGTTCGGTAACGTGTCCAAAGTCGACTGATAACACTCTGACTTGTATTCAGAGCTAAAGCCACAGTACGTTGCCGGGAACCAGCTTCTATCATTCCCACGGCTCTGATCATTTCTTCCCTGCTTAAATGACGTCGCCGCTCCATAATAACGTTGGTTTTAATCAGTAGTAGGGAAACAGTAGCACTAATAATGTCTTCAATGCGTCTTATGTTTTTATAGGGAAAATATTGACAGCTGATTTTCATCTTTTACTCGAATTTGATTGACAGTTCCTGTTTTAAATTATGAAATGCACCAAAAAGGATCCATATAAATTTATAAAATCATAAATTTATTACAAAGCCACATCTCAATCACAAGAAATCCGCATAAACATGCTTGATCCCTAGACTTTTTTGATGTGTGTATATTCGTATATAGATGAGCAAAGGGGCCCATAAACCCAGCTTGTTCGGTCACATGACCGAGATACTATACTTCTGCTCTCTCCTCCACGTGATGGAACCGGCATCCGCACTTTGAACAAGATTGCTAAGAAAATAAACCACAAAAACCTACAGTTATTTTTTTTTATTATTTTTTAAAATTATTACCTACTTTCATTTTCCTAGATATTTTTTTTTGTTCTCATTAAAAACCTTTCAGGATCACTTGTATGTAATCAACATTAATTACGGTGGGTACTTATAAGCAATAATAAAGGTCTGTGAAAGCTTTTTTAATTTCGTCCGCAATTTGAAAAACATAATATAGTATCATTACGACCGTAATCCCTTGCGGGGTCAGAAACCACGCTTATAAAGAGGCGGATTCACATTTAGCCAACTTTACTATAGGTCATTCATGACAAGCGGCAAGCTCGTCGATGTCTTTAGCGTGCCAAACTCGAGAAATATCACAAATAAATTAAATATTAATGAAATTTATTTATTTTAATTAATATTTTTTATTGACCTGACCAGGAATCGAATCCGTTACCTCCGAGTCTAAATCCACGGACTTAACCGTTAGACTATTAAAAACTATTATTAATTTAAATAGAGAATTAAAAGGTGAAAACTAAATTATTTCTACAAATAAAATTAAAAATAAACTAAAACATAAATAAAACCTACTCACAAAACATAATTTAAATATAAATCGTCGGCTCGGCATGGGGGCAAGAACCCGGGCCGCATTGCCTCGCTCAATCGCTATGGTCATTCTCTGAGCGAGGAAAGAACCAGTCCTCATGTCACCAGAGCAGACAATTAGACGTGGGGTGATGTTTTTTTAAAACCTTGCCCCCACCTAATTGTAAGTGGCGCACGAGGTCCATGAATGTGAACAACTGGAGTCAAACACTCATGACTTACATCAGAGGTTTTAAGGCAAAGAGGTGCACGAGGATTGCTCAGGATACCATATAAATGGAGAAGTAGATGGGCAGATCTGCGAAAGCGGATATTGAGCCATTTCAACTGAGTTTGAAAATTAGATACATACTTATTGGCACTGCAGAGACTACTGTAGGTAGGTGTTGCACATTCGGAGTTGAGTTAGTGTATATTTAAGGGAATATGATTGTGTGTGTGTTTGAGGTATTGTGTTGAAAAACAAACAAAATTAAATTCTGTGAACGTTGCCGAGATTCGTGCTTAGTGTGGTCACGCGCTCTGAGAGGCTTTGACTGAGCCCTGGGTTCTACCATGACCGTTTATATTCACAAGATTAAAGCTTCTAAATCTCATTTTTTTGTTATGTATAATATAAAATAAACAAGCCTATTACAGGCCACTCCCAGTAAGGAGCGTTAGCTGCTCGGCCAATAAACTTGACCTAAATATGGCGAAATGTACCTGTGTCTAATTCTTTCGTAAACAATCTTGCTTTATATTTTCTGACAATCTCATAGGTACTCAACTATCTCGCCCAGAATGCATGAGGGACCTGGGTGTGTTGCTGTAAATTGATATTCGACAGTCATTTAGTAACAAAGTATCCATTGGGAAGGAACTTTAACAATGTGATAACACTAAAGACCTTATACTGTCCTTCGCGCAGTCATCTCGAATACGCATTTAAGGTCTGGAACCTCAGATACGATAAATATATCAACCGTATAGATGGTGTGTACTCGCCAAAACAGAAAGAGTTACTTTGATAAATGCAAGCACTAACAATATGCCTTTGGTCAAACGTCGGGAATTCGCCGATGTAATTCGCCCCACAGGTGTCATCCGAGGTAATGTTGACTGTCCAGGCCTCCTCGACAAAATGTCCTTTAGCACATGAGAACACGAAGTTTTTATACTTTTTTGTGCCAACGGTGTCAAGTAACTATATGCAAAACACTTTTATACTGAGATCATAAAACAACTTTAATGCTAACTGCTCGCATAGATACCCAGCTGCTGCCCGGCGTAGCCTAACTGAACATTATTTTTCTAAAGTATAGGTTTCAGATTTGGTAATACTGCTCTGTTTTCCGCTTGCCATTTTATATTGATATATTAAATATCTCACCGTCTTGCTAGAGAAATGCTGCTGATATCCTACCGTGAAAACCGGGGAATGTCGTCATCCCCAACCCAGACCCATTAGCCATCAGAGCCTGGACGACCCCACTGTCTGTCTGTCAACATAGGAAACGGAAATTTTTATCAGTCAGATAATTGCTAACTTTCTATCGCAAAGAATAAAGGCCATATAAAGTCCGCGTTCATTTTATAGCATTTCCAACATTTCGTAGCAACTTCATAAACCAGCGTGAAATGTCGTTTTTGTTAAGAAATCCCACTTTCTTTAACAATGCTAACATTTCTTTAAAAAAACGAGCGGTGAGGCTACTTTTTGACAAGTAACAAATAATAACAAATCAATTGACAATGTATTATGGTCTTTGAATAAAATACATTTTAAACAAATATAATATAAATGACATCTGTCAAAAAGTAACATTAATAACCCTCCTTTCAACACGGTACTGACATACGAAATTAGCATCAAATGTTAGAATTTTCATTAAACGAACGACTTGTGCTAAATAAAGTGGTATTTTCATGCTAACATTTCTTAAAACGAACGCTGCCAAACTAAACCTAGGTACCGAACAATGCAATAGTAGACCCTTCAAAGTTCACGTAAAATCGTGCGCTGTGTTAGAAGTGACTGGGAAAATTAATGGTATCACTACCCAGCTTAGTTCACACACCAAGCAAGCCTTTGTCTTTATTTAAGTTGTTTGGTAACGCACACATGAGCATGACACGTACTCGTTTGACAATGTAGATGCTTCACGAAGTTAAATTTACACTGTAGGAACTAGCTGCTTCGCTCGTTTAATAAAGCGGTGAGAAATATTTTTTCACAAACACTCATAGTTTTACTATGACAAGACCAGTATACGAAACCAATCCAGCCGCACAGAGGTGTAAGACAGGGCGATTTTAAAATGCTGGACTGGAAAAATTAAGGCATAAATGTCAACAAAGAATACATCTTAAACCTACGTTTTGCGGATAACATAGTCATAATAGCTTGCGCGCTGGAGGATCTTAGCGGAATGCTAAATGGCTTAAACGTGGCGTCCCAGCAGATTTGCCTGGTTATGAACTTGGACAAGACAAATGTCATGTATAACGACCATGTCGTACCGAGATCAATCTGCTTTGGTAATGCCACTCTCGAAGTTGTGCAAAAATAAGTCTACCTTGTTCAGACTATGCAATTCAAGGCGTTGAGAAGTCCACGTACGGGAAGACGCAAAGTAGGTCGACCCCCTGCTAGATGAACGGATGACCTGAGGAAGGTCGCTGGTGAGGGTTGGATGAGGGTGGCAGGAGATCGTGTGAAGTGGCGAGCCTTGGGGGAGGCCTATGGCCAGACACATGCTGATGATGATGATGATAACTTATAGTTTAACACACATGTCGTTTTCGGACGGTAACATCATATCATCACAGCCCCTAGTACATATTACACCACTACTGTTAGAGCCATCTCCTCCAGAATATATTTTTGGAGAACTTGGCCTACACTCGCCACGCTAGCCAGCAGCAGACCCTCGCTGCTGTCTATTTTAATTGAAATTTATTAACGGAACTTCACCCAGCTTTAACATACTTGGGGTCGAAATACTGACTACACCACTGAAACTACAATTGGAGCATCACAAAAACAGCGTTCCAAAAAACTCGAGATACTAAACAAGGTGTCGCGGTTTTTCTCCCACCTGCACTAAGACTTATGTTGTATAGAACACAGATAAGGTCATGCGTGTTCTTATGATGGTTCCGCTAGATCGGCGTATTTGCACAGTTTGAGGGTCCTAGCAGAAACCGCCGCACTCCCCGCGCTGGACGAGGCAGCCTGTGGATGTGAGATGGGGCTAATGTGTCTACACATGTTCCAGCGGTCATGCTGTTGGGTCTCTTCCCCTCGCTATGCGCAATCCCAGAGGGTTCTTAAATCGTGGGTATAATAGATTTAAATTATACATAGGTTCAGCTCAAGGAACATTTCTGCCAAATTTAATCAAAATCGGTTCAGAGTTTAACCATGGCATGAAGTGAATAAAGACGTTCTATGAATTGTGGAGGCGCACTGTATGCCTCGTTAACTCCAGCTTTCAACATTTGTAATTTTAGTCAGTTATTCATGATTTGGGCTCAGACAATATTCGCCCCGAGAGACGAATTTTTGGTTAAAGCCTGTATTAATATTTGTTGGAGCAAATGATTTATTTAATTTTTACGAATGTAAATTGATTATTATAATCAGGACAGAAACCTAATCAAGATTTTTATTCGGTGGAAATTTAAGCGAGCGGAAACCCAGTAAAATCTTGGCACATCATACAGTATTATCGGAGAGGTCTCATTCCCGATTTATTATTCATTAAATTACTATCAGTACTTACTACAAAAGCAACGTTAAAACTTTTAAATTTGTTGTAGGTAACCAGTTTGGTTATTCGGTCCGAATATTTGGGGTCGAAAATGTGAAACATAATTTGAGTTTTTTCCGCATCAAATAAAATATGCATGAGGCGTTCTATATGCATGTTATTTTCTATCGCAGAGATTAAATTTGTAAAACAAAACTGCAACAGTTTCATGTGATACGGTTTTATAGTGCAAATACGGCGTAAATTTCATTCTTGTTTTATTTTTACTAACATTTATAATTGCGTCGTGTCTGTCTTTTATAGGGTTCAAAGGTAAAAACTATCGATTCCCTTATAGTTTTATGACTTTAAATATCTTCAAAACTATCTACTGTTTCTACTACTATTCCACTGTGTCTATTTCACACTCTTCTTCTTTTGTCTCAAAGTCCTTTGCAGTTGTACCTATAAACCTCTGGGCTATATTGAAAAAGCTTAAATTGTTTCTGCCATTGTTGATGATAATACTGCCTCCACCATTACAGCTTCGGGCACAGGACATCGAGTGGACTCCCACCGTCAAATACCTGGGCTGCATCATCAACAGGACGTTAACAATGGGTGAGATGGCCTGCCATGCAGTTAATGATATGAAAATATGATAATATAATATAAAAGCTATGCAATAGCTTAAAAAAAAACAAATGTACGCGGAATTCGAACTGACCTTTGTAGGATTTAAAGAAAAGTGTACCGAGCCACCGCCGCTGTAATATGCAATAATAAAGTGGCCAGCGTGGCGAGTGTAGGCCAAATTCTTCAGATATATGTTCTGGAAGGCCCATCTCCAACAGTGAAGGGCTAGCACGGGCTGTAATGATGAATGATGAAATAGTAAAGTTGGATTTCATTTGTATAACGACAGATGTGTCGAGAACCACTGCCTATTCAGTTAGCTACTTCCCTTGATTACAAAACTTAAAAACTTCTTAAAAGTTGCGGTGGGAAAAGCGTTTTAAAATGTCGTTTGGCTTTATTAATGAAGAGCAAGTTAAACTCTGTAATTGGGTAAGTAATTAGCAAGTTGATAAGAAATTCGATTCGTAACTTTGCTCTGAGTAGTGTTGTGCAAAGCAAGACATAGACCAAGACTTAGGTAGTCTTGGTCTGGCGCAAGTTGTTCAGATATTTTTTTCCTAATCTTGCAATTTTTTTTTTACTTCTTTTGTGATTTAGGTGTATATTTTCAATAAATTGTAATTGCGTCGTGTCCGTACTTTTTAATATTTTTTTATTCCTAAGGAAAAAAAAATACGTTTAGGTATTTGGAACTTGGAGAGCTCATTTGCAAATATATTTATTTTAGTATACTCAACCAAGACCAAGACTAGGGTAGTTTTGTAAAAATGCAAGACCAAGACCAGAACTGCAAGACCAAGACCAAGATTGGGCAACACTAGCACTGAGGCTGACTCCAAGTAATAACTGTAGTTAGGGTTTCACGAGCTTCCGTAAAACTAAGTAGGTACCTACTTTATCAAATTGGTTTGATAACATTAGCCTTGTATTCCACTTTAAGCTATAAGCTCTTTTTTTACTTTGAAAGTCGTCCGAGTAGCATTTCATTTACTTAAGGCAAATTTAAAAAAAAGCGTGCTTAGCTCTTAAGTTGAAAACGGCATAGGTAAGAGTACATCATCGGTTATCCAAATGAAATCCACTTTGCAGACCGAAAACTAAGCTATACCGAAGCTAAACTAAGCCAGTTTAGCTAAGCAATGCTAAGATAAAATAAAAATATGTAATAAATAAACCAAAATCTAAGCGAAAGCTCAATCAGTATCAGGGAGTGGAAAATTAGAACAAGCAATTGACAACTTTCGGTTCACATAGAAAGTGGCGCCACCTAGTAGACGGTAGGTGGTACTAAATTTAGTTTATATACAGAAACATCAACACGATTTTCAAATAGCTATTCAATGATAACTCACTCAATATAGTTCGTCGACATATTTATTTTTAACTATATGGCGTCTGGTTGTCGGCTTAATTTTAAGTTAAAACTGCTTAACGTCATTCTTTTGTTGCTGGTCCTAGATTGTATAATATAATAAACAGCCCTAAATATATATCCCCTTAATTTTAAAACATGTAAAATTAAAGTTAAAAAATACTTGCAAAAACTGAATTATGCTGACAGAAAATGTATTCTTATGTATTAAATAGATAAATTAATGTAAAGAAACCATAATAATAATAAACTGAAACATTTAAATACTTATGTAGGTATCCAAAATATATCTATCTATATATTGTATAAACACAATATGTACTTATATAATATTTATTTATTTATTTTTAAGCACTTACAGTATTTATATTAATTTATTATATAATTAATATTATTTATTTATTATATTAATAGCTACCTACCTGTTGTTTTGATTACAATACCTTTATTTATTGTAAATATTTTTATTGTTTACTGTTTTCACTACGTATTGTATCTTTTTTGTATAACTAATAGAAGTAACTGGGATCCTAAATGACAGGTCTAACTTAGTTTAGGAGTCAGTATGTTTTTCATGAACAATAAAATATTTTGTATTTGTATTGTATATTGTATCGATTGATGTGAGAATCATCAAAATCTGCTTACGCGTTTGGTCTCCATTGTGCCACAAAGGAACAAACAAACTAGGTTAGCCAATTTTACACAAATATATTATGCACATTTAATTATTTTGTGATTTGCTTTTTCGGCTAAAACCGTTCGTTTAATTGCTTTTGGTCTGGCGAAAAGACTAAAGGGCAGTATAGCACTATCTTACTGCTGTTATTAGCAGAAATTTGTTTTTTTTATTATTTTACAGTTGGTAACTGATAGGCAGTAAGAAAAATACTAAGCAAGAATGCAGTATCTATGGCAGTTACTGCCTTCTAACCTACAAATGAATTTAATTCGGATTACAGTATGCTAAATAAAACAGGTTTTTTTTATATTTTTTCTCAACCTACTTAATTTTTTTTTAGTTGGCTTCATTTGATTTCAATAAACATATTTTTTCCTTTCTATTGATATATTAAACATTAAGATCGAGTGTATAGTTTGTTCATAATTACAAAATGTTTTAGCAAAACTTTAACCGCCGTTTTCTCGAAACCGCCTTTTCGGACTTACTGCCCTTCCATTTACCACGGCAGACCTGTTGTTTTGATAAATATTTTAATGGTTTACTGTTTTCACTACGTATTGTATCTTTTTTGTATAACTAATGGAAGTAACTGGGATCCTAAATGACAGGTCTAACTTAGTTAGACTTAGTTTAGGAGTCAGTGTGTTAATTTAGTGTTTAATTTGTTAATTGTACTTTTATGAACAATAAAATATTTTGTATTTGTATTATATATTGTATGATAAAGACGAATCGATTGATGTGAGAATCATCAAAATCTGCTTACGCGTTTGGTCTCCAATGTGCTACAAAGGAACAAACATACATAAAACCAACTAGGTTAGCCATTTTTACACAAATATATTATGCACATTTAATTACTTTATGATTTGCGTTTTCGGCTAAAACCGTTCGTTTAATTGCTTTTGGTCTGGCGAATAATTGGAGTGTATTAGGATGGCTGGCTGGCCACCAGAATTGAATAAATAATGTCTTCTAGAACCAACTCTTGCATACACGATTCCCTATGACAATAAATAATATCTAAAAAGCGGAGCGAGGGAAAGTATCCAAGAAAGGAGGAAGAGAAAGGTACTCACGGCGATGATGATGTACAGACGCGAGAGCAGTCCAGAAGTCTCGGGGTTTATCGGCTCAATCAGCCGGGAAACCGATAGTTTAAACTGCTAGGAACACAAACACAGACCCAGAACACGAGTCACCACAATTACAATAGTTTAGTTTATTAGCGTTTTTATTAAATTATCCTAAAAGACGGGGCGGGCTTTACAACTTGTCAATTGAGCCAGTCGACGAACACTATTGGCGGTCTTCGGCGGCTCTCGGTCGTCTTCGTGAGTATGAGGGAAAAGGGTATAGTGGAGCGGATAGGAGAAAGAGCGAGAAGGGAATAGGGAAATGGAACATTCTAGATTATTATTATTATCAAATTTGTAATCGTATATGCAAGTGACACTTCGAATGCATTAAGCGGTAAATTTTGGTTTGGCCAAACAAGCTTTTAAGACAGAAGCTTTGAAACTAAGCATCACAGTGCTTAGTCGATTTTATCACTGGAAATAATAATAAATAAATAATAATAAATATTGAATAATAAATATTTCCAGACAGGTCACACAGCGCCATCTAATTTCCGTGGTAAGCTAAGAGGCTCGTGTTATGGAAACTAGATGGTTGGTAAACTACATATTATACTTTTTTTTTGTAAATATATACATATTATACATATAAACACCCAGACCGAGACAAATTATACAATGTACAACTTGCCCCCGGTGGGAATCGAACCCACGACCTCCCGAGCTCACGGCAACGTTTATTACCACTAGACCACGGAGGCGGTCGAATTCACCAGTCATCATTACGTATGCGGTCCGTCAAAGTGACGCCGCATATCCGACGCAAAGACCTTATTTCTACTGCATTAACTTTACTCCCATGCGTATTCTGACATATCCACGTTTCGCTTCCATACATAAGTGTTGGTACAAGCATGGCATTGTGTATGGCGAGTCGAGCTTTGTCACTGACATTTCAACTAGCCATCAGTGACCCCAGGGCACCGTTAACACTATTTCCTGCGTTCACTCTTCTTTCAACATCCCTATCATACTTCCCATCCGCAGTGAAAACACTGCCCAGATATATAATTTCATTTACTTGTTCTAGAGTTTCATCATCAATCTTTATCGTCACGTTTGTCATTCTTCTTCTTTCAAACACTAGTACCTTGGTTTTTTTATTATTGTTTTTCTCGTAATTTCCTAGAAAAATTATTGGATACATTTCTCAAAATAACACAGACCTGGATTGTGCGAGCGAGAGGGATACAAAACCGTTAAACCCCCTTATATTAGATTTTAAAATTAATCACTTGATAAACAACGCCTAAGCGTCCGCAAATTATGCATCATACTCGTACATACCTACACAAAGTGGCATCCATTCCGTAAGCCATTATAACTTAACGAGCTGTCGTTAAGGCTTTCACAGTAATATTTTAATCGTTAAGCTAGTAACGTTATCCTTTGTTTGTAAACGATCTTTGGTATTCCAATAACGAGCCACATCACTTATAACTAATCGTAACATAAACTAAACTCCTATAGTGCTTTTAGCACACTTCAAACATTTATGTATTAGTTTATGTATGCTGCATATAATTATTTTTAGTAAAGTATAGTAAAATGTACAGCCGTAGTAAAAAACAATTTGACATATGCCAACTATTAACCAGTTACAAATTTTAATTTCAACTTTTTACAATATAACTTATCCCGAACAATATTAGGTATAACAGAATAAAAAAAAACAATTAATCTCTGAGCGGATAATCTCTGATTAATCTTCGGCTATACTATGGTGAGTGCTCCGAAGAACTCTATAACCTAATCCCTCCCTCTCCATTCCGCAACCGAACCACACGCACAGGTCAGAATATGCACCCACATACCGTAGTCACCATACCCTTCGCATACGTATTAATTTGGGTACTCATACATCTGTCGTACGATAAAGATATGGAATGCTCTTCCAGCCTCTGTGTTTCCACTTTCCTATAACTTGGAGTGTGAAAAAGCATCTAGTCAAGCCGGCATAGTGTTAGGGACTGATGTCGGTCATGAGTGTCTGATTCCAGTTGCTAACATTCATGGACCTCGCGCGCACTTCCTATTAGGTAGGCGCAAGGTCACATGTCCTACTAGTATAAAAAAAGCTTATTCACATAACAGACAAAATATCTAATTAAATCAATTATTGTGTTTCGGAATCGCACCCGCGTCTAAATATTCAGTCTTAACCGCTAGACCACGGAGGCAGTAACCTTCGTATTTCCTGATTGTTCTCGACACCTTAATTTGGTATTCATGTGGCGAACACAAAACTTCGACACACTGCATTGTCGACTTGTTAGCGACAAACCAACTCCCTAAACTTTCCTTACTCCACTCTCAACATCCTTATTTGCGGCGACAGTCTATTACATATTTGTTTTTCAAAAAGCTGGCAAGGTATCTTCTCCTTTTGGTTTAATTAAAGATTATTATACGACTGACGAACTGCCTAGTCTAGCGGTTAAGTTCGTGGATTTAGACTCGGAGGTGCCGGGTTCGATTCCTGGTCGGAACGCAATAATTAATTTTATTCGTGATATTTTTCGAGTATGCTATGCTACAGACAACGATGACCTTGCCACTTGTCATAATGGGCCTATAGTAAAGTTGGCTACGTTTGAATCCGCTTCTTAAATAAGCTTGGTTTCTTACCACCCCGAAAGGGATACATACATATCGCTAGACTTTTGCTTATATATATATATATATATATATAGACTATATTATCTTACTGTTTCTGCAGCTTGCCAATGGAACAGGTTACCTTTGTCAATTAGGCTCCGTCTTAAATATATTCAAACATGTAATAATTACATACTTTCTCAAAAAATAAAATTACATCTAATTTCCACATCTTGACATAGATAATTATTATATTATTTTATTTCAATATTTATTTTATGACATATTTACTGATATATATTCGTATGTTATTTATACTTACTATGGTATATTTACGATTGATTTAAACTATTATTCTTATTTCTTACTCTGCACCCATTATAATAATTTCTCACTCTGCCAAAGGTCATCTGGTAGAGAATACCATACGGTATTATGCTCGCCTATGTAAATTATTTTATATTTTGTGTGCAATAAAGAATTATATTATTATTTTTATTAATGCTTTAAGGGTACAGATTTAAAAAACGGCGTTTAGTTATTTAGAAATGGAATGTAAGCTGTTGACCCTCGCCTAAATCGTACATTTTGATAGTTCCCTAATGTACTAAGTTTATTACTAGGGTTCGGTCGTAAAATTTACAGCGTTAGAAATTACCCTCGGAAATCCCAAACTTAAATGAAATGAACCCCCATTATCGGGCAATTAGGGGTTAATATATTTATATTAAGAGTGGTTTTTCTATTTGTTAATTATTTTAATGCTAAAATATACGTCTATTCTCATAAAATGAAAGTTAAGTTTAAATATATTTATTCGAAGGAATATAATTTAAACTACTTAAAGAGTAAAATTTAAATATAAACTAAACCTAATAAAAAATAAACTATAAGTGAAAAATGTCCTCTAGAGACGACCCTTCAGGGATAGTCCCAAGGGGGCTGGCAACATTTCTCCTCTGTATAGCGAGGCTAATACGTTGGCAGAAATAATTGCCTGCTTTCCTGTCGCCAGACTTTTCCATTAGTCGTTTGGACAACTCCTTGGCTAGACGTTTGGCTGAGTGTCCCCATGGGCCCATCGTCTCGACCCCAAACGGCGCAAATGCGTAACCTGTACCGAGGTTGGAGTATTTGTCCAGATTGAGGTTCTCAGCAGAAACCGCCGCACTCCCCGCGCTTGACGATGTCGCCTGGATGTGTGATGGGGCTAATGTGTCTACACATGTCGCATCCCACACCAGGGACCTGTCAAGTTTCCACCGCCCAACAGTCATGCCGTCTGGTCTCTTGCCATCGCTCCGCGCAATCCCAGAGGGTTCTAGGATCGCGGGTACTCCAGCAGTGATAAAAGCCCTTCGGATGATGTCATTGAGAGCAGCGTGACGAGGTAAGCCGCCAGCGCAAGAAAGCCCAAGGCGTCCGAGATGTTCAATGTTAAAAATTAAAAAAAAAACCAAAGGCGTAACCACCTTATTTGCGTCGCAGAGTTGGGTAATAACTTTTTCAGACTTTCATTCTTAAATACTTTTCTAATCTCACGTGCTACGAGTACATGGAACTGGTGTGTCCAATCTTTTGCGCAGTCATGATTTTATTAGTAAGCAAGCATTTAATAAATATAATAATATCCTATACAAATAATGGCAATCTTCTAAAATTATTGTTAAGATAATTTTCATATTGACTCATATTTAAGTACCGAGACCTTTTTTGCCAACGCTTGTAAATAGATCAAGAGATGCACACGTGCTTAGTCCCAATTCTTTCAGTAAGTAATGCAAACATTTTGCTGGAACTCCTCTCGCACCAGCTTCCACTGCGTAAAGCTGAATCTTAAGCTCGGCATTGACGGTCAGTTTTTCGCGTTAAACCAGACGCCAAACTGTGGCTTACATCCACAGTTTTATGCCAACTATATTTCCCCAATCACTGGCGTCAAACCGGCTCTTCAGTTTTCGACCGGCCGACTGTTTGAAGGACGTGTACTACCTATTTGTGTCGAGAAAATAAATAGGCGGGAAATTTTAACTTCTTATTGGCGGGACATTTATATATATTTTTTACTTTTTACTAATTGAACGATTTTTAATAATTGATTAATTTATTAATTTCGATAGTAACTATGAAAACAATCCATTATAGCACAAAGTTGATCGAACGAAATTAATCCGGCTGACGCGATTGGATTGCAAATCACACACTCACGGTCAGTTTGGATGTAGGTTTGGTTGGATGTGGGTGGGGGATTACGGTAGTCACGGAAAATTTCGTGGCGCGTCGTCAGTTAAAACTCTGGAGTTGGGTTTCGACACTCACAATGAAATTTTGGATGTAATCCACATTTTTACGTCTGGTTTGACGCCTAAACTGACCGTCAATGTCCTACTTTAAACTCGTTCCTAATATTTTTTTTTGTAATAAAATAATGTTCGACTTCATGTTGTAGTCTTTTGGAATATTTAATTCCCACGGTACGGTAAGTTCAATTAGAATAACTTTTTTGAAGTTATATAGGATCCTATAATGATAATGTATCCATGAGAATTTTCCAGTCTGATGCGGTGTCAAGGATCGAGGTGGGCTTGCATTTAGTTTTCGTACTTTGCCCTTCCTTTATTTATGTGTTTATTTAATTTAAAAACTTTATTGCACTATGTACAAAGGCGGACTTAATGCCGATAGGCATTCTCTGACAGCCAAACCTTTAGGACATTTAGACAGTATAGATGGTAGGTGCAATATTAAGTAAGTCCATATATATCAATATATACATACCAATATTAACTTACTATTATATAACACGTACATAAATAAATTATATATATATATATATATATATATATATATATATATACACATAATAAATATACAAATAAACCACTCAAACGATGAGGAAAGAAGTGTAGATTTTATTCGAATTAATATACAAACAATATAAAAGAATTACAATATTAAATAAATAGTTTATATTTATTATAAAACAAAATCAAAATTCAACCTAAAAAATAATAATAATAATAATACATAGAAAATAAAAATACATACTTACAAAAAAAATAGCTCCTCCAAATCGCTGTCTTGTGGCATGGTGCCCAATACACTAGCAGCATTTCCCCTTTGAATTAGGATACTTAATTTTTGTAAGAAAAACTGCCAGCCCTATTGTCACCAGAGACGTCAATGAGCCTTGGAACAATTTCTTTATAAAAGGCTTTAAGTTTCGATCCCCACGGGAAGTAATAAAGAAATAATGATGTTGTGTCCTTTGCAAATGTGTTGGTAAATAATTTGTAGTCAGTCCCTTTCATTGACATAGGTCAATGAATTTTACGAGAGCGCCGGTCGTTTGGAAGGTTTCTATGGGCTGTTTGGAGAAACAATTATTATTGTTTACTTAATCGGCGAACTGTTGGCCGTTGTCGTTAAATTTTATGATAAACTCTACGAAAACGTGACAATTCGACAAAACAATTACATTTTCATTCAGCGGCACAAGTTAAGACTGATTCAGCTTCAAAGACATTTATTGAAGTAATATACAAACAGTATATTAATACTATACTCAAGACATCATGCTATTAATGACATCCTGTCAAGGGCGCTTACAACTGCTAACATCCCCTGCATCCTCGAACCATCGGGGATAGTTAGAAATGATGGTAGGCGTCCGGACGGGATGTCATTAATTCCATATACTAGAGGCCGCGCACTGGTTTGGGATGCCACATGTGTTGACACAGTCTGTCAGTCACATGTGACATCCAGCCATAAGAAACCTGGGGCCGCTGCAGAATCAGCCGCACGTCTTAAGCGCAACAAGTACGCGGAGATCATCATCAATCACCATTTCATTCCATTTGCAGTTGAAACGATGGGCCCGTGGTCCGAGGAGGCTCTTGTGTTCTCCCGCAAGCTTGGTAAGAAACTCCACTTGGCGACGGGTGACCCTTTGAGTAGAGAATATCTTGTTCAAAGGGTCAGCCTCGCTGTTCAGCGGGGGAACGCAGCGAGTGTCCTCGGCACACTACGCCCATCGAATAGTCGTACTTTTATTTATTAATTTTTAGTTTTTATAATTTAGTTATTAACTTATTTAATTTTTTAATCTTTGTACTTTACTCCGAATTAATATATATTAAGGTAGGCAATTAAAAAAAAAAAAAAAAAAACAGTATAAAATAATTGCCATATAGATTAAAATTACTTAAAAGTAAAAATTAAAATAAATATAAACTAAACCTAATAAAAAATAAACTTTAAGTAAAAAATGTCCTCTAGAGACGACCCTTCAGTGATAGTCCCAAGAAGACTGGCAACATTACCCCTCTGTATAGCTAAGCTAATACGCTGGCAGAAACAGGAAAGCTGGCAATCTTTAACTTAATAAAATAAATCTATCTTTAACTTAATAAAATAAATAGGTACATTATTTTAGATTTACATTAACTGCCTCCGTGGTCTAGCGGTTAAGTCCGTGGACCTAGACTCGGAGGTACCGGGTTGGATTCCTGGTCGGGACACAAAAATATTTATTAATGTAAATAAATACATTGAATTAATATTTAATTTATTTGTCATATTTCTCGAGTTTGGTACGCCTGGAGACATCGACGAGCTTGCCACTTGTCATGATTGGCCTGTAGTAAAGTTGGCTAAATGTGAATCCGCTTATGTATAAGCGTGGTTTCTGACCACCCCGAAAGGGAAACGGTCGTGATGATACTTTACTTCTAAGTTAAAGATTATAATATAATTAAACAAAAAACACTTATTTTTTACAATATTCAACAACCCTATTTTTGACCTTCCTTAGGTCATCCGACAATCAGCAAATCAGCATCGCTCGATGTGCAGCGGGGGAATGCTGCGAGTGTTCTTGGCACACTGCCACATGATCAAGTCATGGGTGAATATTTTTATATATAGTTTAGATTTTAGTTTTAATTTAGTTTATATATTTTTATTAGCCTATTTTTTATTATTATTTAAATTGTACTGTTTTTATACTTAATAATATTTCATGTTGTATAAATAAGTAAAAAAAAACAACATAAGAGTCTTCGCGCATACGGTATCTTCGATTCCCAGTAAATGTGACAGTTAATACATTTTTGATGCTCGCTGAATCGAATCTCGCTTCTCATATTATTCCTACGTGATACTGAATAATAATAAGAATAAGGTTTGATTCTGTTACGAAAAAAATATCATCACGACCGTTTCCTGCTTAGACGTTTCGCTACCTACTTGATTAGGCTCTGTATGCGTGGCAATATTTTTAGGAATAAATCTCTGCACTGTAACTTAAGATTTTTTACTGAATAATTGAAACAAAAATTACTTATTTCTTTATTTTTATTCTAGATTATAATATAAAAATATTTGCTCTTTAATGAATTTCACGCAAAAGATATTCCTACCCTCGTCGGACATCTGATAAGAGGGGAAAAGAACGTTGTCCTAACGCTGTATGCCGACGACAGCGCATATTTCACCTCGGCCATAAACGCCGAAGGCCAGGAAAATGCAGAGATTGCTAGATCTGCTGCCGCCGTGGCTGGACAGATAGCGAATGTCCGCGAACGTGGACAAGACCGCTGCCATCCTGACGTCCCGCCGGCGCCTTTCTCGACCCGCTGCTGTTCCGTGGGAAGGAAGTGAGGTGGATGAATACTGTCACCTACCTGGGGTTCGTGATCGACCGCGGCCTCCGTATGGGACCTATGGCGCGCCACACAATCATCCGCGCTAAAGCCGCTCGGGCCCAACTGTGGCCGCTGCTGCATTCGTCGTTACCACCCCGGGTGAAACTAAACATCTATAAGACGTTCGTCCGCTCGTGCCTCACCTACGCCGGCCCGGCGTGGCACCACCTGGTGGCGCCATCCATAGCTGCTGCGATCCAAGCGCAACAAAATATTTATTTACGCGCGACAGTCAGAGCTTTATGGTTCGTGCACAACACCGTCCTCCACGACGACCTGAAGATGGAGACCATCGAGCGGTTTGTGGCCAGGCTATCGAAATCCATGTTTGATCGAGCCAACCACAGCCACTTCGACCATCTTCGGGGAGAGGGCCGTCCTCTGCCCCGTGAGATCCTGGGGGCAGTAGCGTAACCAGCAGTTACTAACAACATTTAACTGACTGCCCCGTGCCACAGATTCTACAGTGGTCCCTTCCCTGGCGCTGAGAAAACAAGGAACCAGCGGGCCGTCGCTCACCGAGATTAACGCACGTTTAATGGGGATAACCTAAAGATTTGGTTGTCAGAAAATGCCTATTGGCATTAAGTACGCCTTTCTACATAGTGCAATTACGTTTTTAAATAAATATATGAATAATGGTCTTAAAAACAATCGTGAACATTTGAATTTGTGACCAGTGGCTCAGTAAATCATCGCCGCCACACAATTAATACACGTCGCTCTCCCGTTTCAGCCTAAATGTATAATGCGGGCCTGGAATTTGGCTAGAAATGCTTCATCATCATTACGGTCCTCGATCCTGAACAGCATATATTGGCTACTTGTATTTTTTTCTAAATGTGTTTTAAAGTGTCTATAGTTACTTATAGGTGCGTAAGATAGATGTTTCGTAATTTCAGTGTATATATCCCCAAATGGACAAAATCGGATAAAAAGTTGTCCAACTCTCTCGTCCAACTTGTCATTGATATGCAGAAGAAATAGTGTTGGGGACAATATACAGAGCCCTGCGGCACACCGGCATTCACCGACATGAGCCCAGGCGCATTCCTATCCACAAGGACTCGAATGCTGCGTATGCCGGCAACTTGGAAGCAGTGCCTTATGCCAGACCCTATCAAAGGCTTTGGAGATGTCCAGACTGTACGAGTACGCCAGAGGTTCCCCATATTTATCCATTGCCTCACCCCAGACGTGGTAGACGAATGCTAGACAATCACCCGTTGACTGCTTAGGGCGGAAGCCATATTGGCGGTCATGAAGTATGTAGTGATAATCTAGATATCGAACAAGTTGGACGTTGATAATTCGTTCTGGCACTTTGCACAGAACTAAGGTTACGGCAATATGGCGGTATTTAGAAGGATTCGAACGATCTTCCACCACAACACGAGAGGACTGGAGAAAACTCAGGTGCACACCTTTTGAGAACGACAGCTGGGATACCGTCAGGACCATTAGCCTTTCGAACATTAAGCGATCGGAGTACTGCCCGCACATCACACTGTCTAATGCTAAAATTTTGCGCCGCAATTTGGCAGTGGGTAGACTGCGCATTCCCGTCGTTCGGTTCGAAAATTGGCCGCAAAGTGTTTGCGTAAGTAGTCGGTTTTCTCTTTAGCGGTGTGGGCCAATGACCATATTGTTTTTTTTTATTTAAAAACTTTATTAAGTATAAAAGAATTACAATATAAATTAAAACTACTTAAAAGTAAAAATTAATATAAATACATATAAACTAAACCTAATAAAAAAATTAACTATAAGTAAAAAATGTTCTCTATTAGAGACGACCCTTCGGTGATACGAGTAGTCCCAAGAAGACTGGCAACATTTCCGCTCTGTATAGCTAAGCTAATACGTTGGCAGAAATAATGGCCAGGTTTCCTCACTTTCTCACAGGTGGTCACACTCAGCCAAGCGTCTGGCCAAGGAGTTGTCCAAACGGCTAACGGAAAAGTCTGGACCGTTAGCCGTTTGGACAACTCCTTGGCCAGACGCTTGGCTGAGTGTGACCATGGGCCCATCGTCTCGACCCCAAACGGCGCAAATTCGTAACCTGTACAGAGGTTGGCGTATTTGCGCAGCTTGAGGTTCTCAACAGAAATCGCCGCACTTCCCGTGCTTGACGAGGTCGTCTGGATGTGTGATGGGGCTAATGTGTCTACACATGTCGCATCCCACACCAGGGACCTACCAAGTTTCAAGTTGCCGTCGGGTCTTTTACCATCGCTCCGCGCAATCCCAGATATGATGACCATAATTAGGTTTTTAAATAAATAAGTCTAGACAAAGTCTAAGCACTCTTTATAGATTCCAGTTTCAATGTTCGCCGCACATTTATTATTAAACCACGCTTTAATTTATTTCACACTGCCTCTCATTATTTCAGTTTTAATAGTAGTACCAAGAAATTCAGTATTCACTGATTTAATTTTAACTTAATTAAAATTCATGCGGACGAGGCGAATGAGAATTTATTAAACACTAGCTGTTTAACACGGCTACGCCCGTATTATGCGGAATGACTTTGTATGGTCCTTGCTAATATGTTATTCTATTGATAGAAACAAACAACTTTTCCTAAGAAAATATATTGCCTAAATGAAAAAAAAAATGGCCTCTTCATACAAACTGTTAATTTTACCATACAATGTCAAACCATTTTACCATAGCTGTCGGCAAAAACACCCCTAAGGTGCTGGTAACATCTGTGAAATAAAAAAATAAAATATTTTTTTTTTGTGGCGTAATAAACCAAAAACATTTGTTGTTGTACATGCACGTACCATGTTTTTATAACAGATTAAAAAGTATTTTTTAAAAAATCTAATCTTTATCATTCAAATTATCCTGAAAATTCATACTTGGTAACTTGCTATACATATAAATCTATTAATATTTGTACGATTGGAAACAAAAATCATGGGGCATGCAGCAGATTATTGATGCATTATAGCTCAACTACTAATTTTATTGCACCGCAAATAATGTGAACCGATAATTTAGTTATTTTATTGATAGACTCTTTATAACTTTTAATCCGTTATAAAAATCAATACAAAGGTGATGATCGTAGACCGAACCAACAACAATTGGCCAGAAATTAATAGGATACCAAAATGCGATGTGGTCCAATCTTAAATTTATCTGGGAACACTAATATCTAATAACGGCGGATGCGAGAATGAAATCAAGTGTCGAATATCAGTTACAAGATCTGCTATGAACAAGCTGAAGAAGATATGGAGGAACCAAAACGTTACCAAAGCCTCTAAAATTCGGCTGATTAGAGCTTGTGTTCGCTATTTTTCTGTATGCTGCGGAGACGTGGACCGTGAACGAATTAATGCTCTAGAGATAATAATAATAATATATAACATACAATATAATATAACGGGAGCGGGAGCGGGAAGAAGACCCGAACGCCCCTCCCTTCCGCCAGAGGAGAAGACAGCGCAGGAGGCGGCAGTACGCTGCCCTCCTGCCCACCTGAGGGGCCCGAGCGGTGTCACGGGGGTGACATCGCTCACATAGGGCCCCACGAGACGGCGCGCGCGGTTGTTCCCGCGCGCCTCTCTGAAGGCGAGGGAGGAGACTCGCTCTCTCTCTCCCTCCTCGCCAAGAAGGCGCCTGCACACTAGCGGGCGAAGCCGGCGGGCGGTGGTCGTTTGCATATTGCTCCCGCCGTCCGCCATTCAACACGAGGCGTCTTGAGGAACACCATCAGGTTTTAGTCGGTGCGAGCCTGACATAACCTCCCCCTTGTCCCCCGACTCGGGGGGGGGGTATCCGGTAGGGATTTCCTGATGTAAAAAAAAAAAAAAAAGAATGTTGGGCATATCATGGATGTAGTTCCGAACCAATCGATGGTAAGGTAGGTCTCCGATGAGATGGACCGATCAGGATCATGCCCTACATGAGTGCACTAGAAAAGCTGCGGTCCGAGAGGAATGGCGACGGCTTGTTAAGCGTGCCACTATCACTCAAATAGCGAACACGACCACTCTGCAAAGAGTGTAGCCATTAAGATTTTTTTTTTTAATTATTTTATGATTTAGAGGTTATGTGAATGAAACTGATCAAGAAGTTGAGAATAAGTTTTTAATTAAAACATAAAAGTTAAAGTAAAGTATCATCACGACCGTTTCCCTTTCGGGGTGGTCAGAAACCACGCTTACATATAAGCAGATTCACATTTAGCCAAAACGTTACTATAGGCCAATCATGACAAGTGGCAAGCTCGTCGATGTCTCCAGCGTACCAAACTCGAGAAATATCACCAATAAATCAAATATTTTTGTGTCCCGACCAGAAATCGAACCCGGTAACTCCGAGTCTAAATCCACGGACTTAAGCGCTAGACCACGGAGGCAGTTAATTGAAACATGGTACATTAAAAAAATATGTCGAATATACAGGTCACAATAACTCAATCAAAAACCTACATATTTTATAAAAAAAATGACGGATTTCGTGCACTCTCAAATTACGATTGGTCTGAAATGTTGAGTTGAACGACTTCAACTTGGCAGCTGCATGGCCAATTTGGAGGCTCCGTATCATAAAGAATTTATAGTAGGTACTTTAGTCAAGATGTTTAGGTATTTTACTTGGTAATAAAGCTCATCATTACAGCTGTTATGTGGCGGATTTAAACAACTTTATAAATAAAAATAATTTATTAATAACTCTAAACTTCTTTTACAAAACTGTTAAACTGTCTACTCACGACCACTATGGTCAAGATACAAAATGGTTCTCCTTTTCATTGGCTGTCATACTCAATATAAAGGGACAGTTGAAGCCAATGTAAACTTATTAACTAATAGAAATGGATGGGTGACAAAGTTCACGGATCTTTTATAAAATAATTATTAATGAATAACATTTTCTATGAATAACAGGATATAGTTTAACAAATGATGTTTATAGTAAATAGTACTTATCAAATAAGGATAACATCTTTATGAGAACTTATACAATGTAAATGTAAATAAGACTTATATAATATGGGTTCTGGTAAATAAGAGTAACATAAGTAATAGGAATAGTATATAACACTAGAACTAGAATATAGATAGAGAATAACTTATATAACTAGTATGTAGAGGGGTATTACATAATACGTCCCCCCTTAGAATAAAGAGTGGGCATTAGTGCCCGATCTTTGAGAACGTGGAGAAAAACACTTTCACTAACATATTCTTCATCTTCTTCGTCCTCTGAGATGCACGAAGTATTGGGACCTCGTAGAGTCGACATAGGCACGGCGATGTGCGTAGAATTTCTTCTTCTCGACGTATCGAAACAATTATTAAATATCTGGATACAACCATCATTTGGTAGATTTCTTCTAAATGGATTATAATATTTGAATACTTTCAATAGAATGAAGAATAACATAATGGTTCCAATAATAATGTAAAACCATGTAAATGATGATGAATATTCTTGCAATAATGATTTCTCTTTCATTTGCCTTAATTCTTCGGAGTACTTCTGGATACGATTTTTGATATGGTTTATTATTGTCCAGTGGCATTTTATTGATTTTTATAGGAATTAATTCTGGAGATTTTATATTTTTATATTCTTGAAAACAATCGTCTGTTCGTATATCTGGGACGATTATAGGAATTGTTATATTGACTTCTGTATAATAATATGCAGTTAACGTATTATATGGAGTATGAAGCTTGCAACCCGGTTGTAGCGTCAGGATTCCGTTTCCATATAGATTATAATTTAAAATTTCACTTTTACATCGTAGTACACATTGAGTTTCGTTGTTTAGAATATACAACCATTTATTATTACTTATTGGTTGAAATATATTAATTTCAGTAGGAAAAGGTGAAGTAGTACATATCTCCGGAATTGTCTTTGATGCACTGAATAATATTTGAACTTCGCAAATAGGTCGTGTCGTGGAATCATACACGATTAGATCTTCACAAACTTTCTTCTTGTCTTCATAGGTTTTGCAATTTTGTAATGCATTCATGGTAACATACTTCTGTCCATTTGGATTTGTAGCCAAGTAAACATGCTCAGAAAGTATAGTATGTAGGGAACTGTTGGAATGGGATAGAATATATATGATAGAGATTAAAGGGATCGTTTTGAACTAGAGGGAATTCTATGATATACATTAATCTATCTAAATATACATACGCAGATAAAATAGAAGTTTCTAAAATTGTATGTATGTTACGTATGGTGACAGGGACAATTAAACGATTAGTGGTTCTCTCTTTTACAATATCCTGACTTTATCAAAGAATTCGTTTTAACTACAGATGCTTCTATGTATGCAGTTGGCGCAATATTATCTCAAGGTGAAATCGGAAAAGATTTATCTATTGCTTATGCTTCTCGTACTCTAAATAGAGCCGAATCTAATTATTACACTATTGAAAGAGAACTTCTTGCCATTATATGGGCAGTTAAACATTACCGTCCCTATCTATTTGGTCGAAAATTCAAAATAGAGACTGATCATAAACCACTCACGTGGCTTTTCTCAATGAAAGCCCCAGGAAGTCGTCTTGTACGTTGGAGATTATATCTCGAACAATACAAATACGAAATCATCTACAATGATGGTAAAAGTAACACAAATGCTGATGCATTATCTCGACTTATTGATTTATTATATATTGACCTAACAAACGATGATTCAAATACCAATGTGATTGATCTTACTAATGATCCAATACCGTCTACAAGTTCTAATAATGATTACCTACAAATAAATTATGAACATCTCCTAACTCTTAATACTTCCTTTGATAGTCCTAAATTAAAAACTTCTCCAGAAAAACTTTTAAATTTAAAACATAAAGATATATTTATTCCTACTTCTTGTATCAATTCGGAACAAGATAATTTATTTAATCAAGCTATTAACTCCTGTTCTCAAACTGATCCATTTTTAGTAAAGCGAAAACAAATATATGAAGTCGATTTACTAGTTTCTGATGAAAAACAAAATCTATTCTTTTGTTGTTCTAGATCTGTTTACTTTGAACCTTGGAATTCTGAAAACTATTTTAAATCTTTAATGTTTTGTCTTCAACAGCATGAAATTAAATCCCTTTATGTTCCAAATCTTAAATAGGACCCTATATGTAAATTAGTAGGCAATGAACAATTACGTATTACGTCACATTTAGCTGAAACTTACAATTGTTATATTACAATTTGAGAAGGTAACGTTAAACAACCTAAACCAGAAGATATTCCTAAAATCCTTAAAATGTATCACGATAGACCCCTCTCTGGACATCGAGGTGTAATCGAAACTACTAGAAAAATCCGAAACGAATTTTATTGGAAAGGTATGACCATTGATATAAAGAAATAAATCGATGCATGTATTATCTGTCAACGTAATAAGACACAACGAAAAACATTTCAAACCCCTATGGTTATTACTTCATCATCCACTGAACCATTCGAAAGAGTATCTATGGACCTAGTCTCATACTCTGACATAAGCGATAACAGTAACAAGTATGTTCTTACCTTGCAGGATGAACTAACAAGGTATGTTCAAGCTTATCCAATTCCCGATAAAGAATCAATAACTGTTACTAAAAAGGTGTTACATTTTTGCCAACACTACGATGTACCTAAAAGATTCCATTCCGACCAAGCAACAGAATTTATGAATAATGTAATCAAACAATTCTTAACTCTGCCTATGCCGGTCCCAAGCCCGGATGAAAAAGGAGGAGGTTTGGTCAGAGGGAGACAAATCCGTCCGTAAAACTATCATCGCCGAACATCGGGCGGCGACTAACGAACCCGACAACTTCGTATCCAGTCAGTATATGCGAAGCGGCCCCAGTGGCCGAGAGGAGACGACCTAAATTACCTCTAAAAGTCTGAAAGTGGAAGGACGTGGGAGCCCACCACTTAACACTTTCCCAAGAAACCCCCCCCCCCCCCCCATGGAAGTACAAATGTCAAACGATGAGATGTTATACGATCCGACTGACGCTCGGCGCTACCCAGTACCCTGGCTGGCTAGTGTGAAATGTGCTACCGATGCTCCCAACGAGGTGACTCGCCAGGCCTCGAGAGGGAGGAATATTACTGACGACGACAATGAAAAAAACATCAAGAAGACTCAATACGCGACCATCACCGTATTGGCACTTGGAACGTCGGAGGCCTGATCAAACCAGGCAAACTCTGCATCGTGGAAAAAGAAATGGAATGTCACAAACTTAGCTTTATTGGTCTTAGTGAAACACACCTACACGGTAAAGGCCACTACGCGACGGCCACAGGAATCACTTTCTATTTTTCTGGTACAGACGATGCTAGTAAACATGGTGTTCAAATTCCCCTAAAAAACCCTTCAAATTCCAACAAGGCGTAAGACAGGGCTGCATTTTGTCTCCTCTTCTCTTTAACGCATACGGGGAGTACATTATGAGACGCACGCTGGAGGGCTGGGAAGGGGGAGTAAGTGTCGGTGGACAGAAACTTACAAACTTGCGTTACGCAGACGACACAACCCTCTTAGCTGCATCTGAAGCGGAAATGCTTGGGCTACACGATCGAATGGAGGGAATTAGCAAAAAACTGGGTCTGCATATCAACAAGCTGAAGACGAAGATAATGGTGGTGGATCGCTCTAAAAAACTGAAACGGAGCGCTGAACCTAGAATGCATCACAGACTTCATATACCTTGGATCCAGCATCTCCAACACCGGCTCATGTGAGACAGAAGTTCGAAGAAGAATTGGCATGGCTAAAAATGCAATGAGTCAGTTAAAAGGAATATGGAAGGATCGAAATATCACCTTAAAGACCAAAACACTAACTAACGTGTCAATACTCAAGGAGCTCAAAATCTCTACTAGGCTGTCTTCCATCTGCCTAAAACGAGTCCTTGAGTATTTCGGCCATATAGCCCCCAAAACACCTGGTAACCTGGAAAGGCTTGTATTCACAGAGAAAGTCGAAGGCAAAAGACCACGTGGCCGAAGCCCCATACGCTGGTCTGACCAGATCCGCACCTCACTAAATACCCAGATGCACGATGCCCTACATGCAGCCGTGAACAGACCTGGATGGCGCAGCGTTGTCCGCGACAAAGTGATCCGTGGAGGGGACACGACCCTCAGCAGTGAGGAGATCGACGCAAGGAGGAGGAAGAATCAAACAATTAATCATTTTTGTAGGTTCTAATCACACATCAATACTGCTTATCACCCACAAACTAATGGTGCCTTGGAAAGATTCCACGCGACATTACGAGATCATATACGTATGTATCATAGTCGAAAACTTAAAAATTGGGATCAAATTATCCCGTTAGCTATCATGTGTCATAATACCTCTTTAAATAGTAGTACTAACTTCATTCCCTATGAATTACTATTTGGTTATAAACCCCGTCCTTTTTCTTCACTAAAACCCATTCCAGACTATACAGCCTGTGGCTATATTAAAGACCTAAATGAACGTCTAAGAGTAGCACGAGATTGTGCCTTACGTCATGTAGAATCAATGAAAGAAAAAGCAAAAGAACGATACGATAGCAAAATTAAAAATACTATAGAATATAAAATAGAAAGTAAAGTTTTATTGAAAGTACCCAATCCTAATAATCTAGATCCTAAATGGGAAGGACCCTATGTAGTTGTAAGAGTAGGATTTAATGAAAATTACGTTATAAAAAGAAACAATAAAAAATATTTAGTTCACGCGAACAGACTTAGACCATACATAGATCAAAATCCAACACTCTAGTATTTTAATTAATAAGCCGTATAGTGACCGGCTAAGCCAAAGAATAGTCCTAATGCAATTTAAGCATGTCGTAAAAGCCGACTAAAGACAACGATTAATTAGAGTTATCCATTAAAATCATTGGAAAAACTCAACTTTTGTTAATCACGGATATATTGTTTTATCCAATCCTAAATCATAAGACAAATTATAATAATCAAATTCTAAATCATTTTATACTAAATCCTTTATATCTTAGGCAAGAAATAAGCACTATTCCTAATTCATAAGTTAAAATTATTCTTTTAGTTCTAAATATAAAAATTATAATAATATAATTCCTAATTTTAATTATAAATAATTTCTTAGTTAAGTTTTAAATCAAATCCTTTCTAAATCCACTATATCTTAGGCAAAAATTAAGCCCTATTTCTAATTCATAAGTTAAAATTATTCTTACTAGTTCTAAATATAAAAATTATAATATACTAATTCCTAATTTTAATTATAAATAATTTATTAATTAAGTTATTCTAAATAGTCATAAAGAAGTAAAATTCTTCTTTTTAGGATCACGATGATCGAAGCCCAAACTCCAATCCCTAAAGCTAATAATAATAAGTTATACGAAATCATGAATAATCCCTATATTAGTTTTATTATATGCTCTATTATCAAATTAATATTTTACGTTATTCTTCATAAATTATATTTAATAATAAGAAACATTTTCCAAAATAAAATCAAGGAAGACGACAGTTCTCCTAACGCAAAGTTTTCTGTTATTTCAGGACGACGGCAATCGGTGCCTGTCTAAGTATTAAATTAGCTGAAAATCTTCCAACCCATTTAGGGTTATTCTTCAAAGATGAAGGAATACTATTTCCAACGGAAGAAACATGGAAATTAATAGTCTATAAAGATCTACAACCCCTTTTTTTATAGCTAAAGAATCCCTATTACGTTTAAATGACAAATTCGAAGCATTATCCGCTAAACTTTTGAATTTTTTTTCATATTAAATCGACTTAATCATTTCTAAAAGTCAACATTAATAAAATCGAAGACAGATTGTCAGAATTAAATATGTACATTGGTAAAAATTCGCGTACCAAACGTGAAATGATGGATGGCCTTAGCCCAATTTTAAAATGGTTAATTGGCACTCCTGATGCTAAAGATGCCAAACGTTACGACGATTGTATAAATCTTTTAGAAAAGAAAGAACTAGATCTAACCAAGCTTATGGAAAATCAACTTCAAATATTTTATATTGACATTTATTTAATTTCATATTATTACGGTTTTAATTTTAATTTGACTCGGCCTCTGTACAGCCACGAAATTAATAAAATTTCATTATAATTAGACATTATATTATAATTATTTTAGATTATAAGAAATAAATATTTTGAATTTCAATTTGAATATTTAATTTATTAGCGTTAGAGTTATTAACATTACTGGAACTAGGAGAGTTTTTAATTTGATTGTTATAAATTCTTTTCCGACAGTTTTCGATATCGTGACCTGATAGTTTGCAATAATTGCAAATTCTACCAATGGGTCTAGACACATATGTATTGGCAAAGGTCTTTGGAAAAGTTCTACTTATTAATGATAATCTGGCTGCCCGCATTTTTTGGAGGTTGTCTTCCCGAATTGCGAAATGACCAGCTTCAGATAAAGTTTTGAACTCTCTAGAGCTTACCATGTCTCCCATACGACTATCTAGTCCAGAAATAAATACATTAAGCGCTGTTTGTTCCGTTAACTCTATTTGACCCGCTAAAGTATGTTGCGAGGATTCTGCGTAAAGTTTATCAAAAATTTTGTTTTTGCATAGATCAACGCGATGAAAGTAATCCGTAATAGATTCATTTGGTTTTTGAAAGAGTATTTGTAACTCCAAATGTAAGTGTCCAAGAGTTTGTGTATGTGAATATTTTTTAATTAGGAATTGTTTTAATTCTAACCACGTATTGTAATGTCTACTGTGAACTTCTGATGCAGAAGGTCCAGTGATTTTGTTAAGGACATAAATTAATATTATTGGATGTTGATTTATTTGTGCCAGCTCGAAAGCTGAGTCACATGATCTAACGAATCTATAAATTTGATCTCCGTCTTTTGTGTCAAAAGGAGGAATTAGATTTAAAATTATGCTAAGTTCTATTGAATTAGCTTTGGAATCCATTATTATTTTTAAAAGAATTAATATATATATATATATATATAGAATAAGGAAAATAGGAATTGGAAAAAATGGATTAGGATTTTAAAAGTTGTAGGAAGTTTTTCTAGAGCATATAAGTTAGCTACTCACCACAAAATTAGAAGTGACCGCATGTCCGTGCGAAATCTTGTTTAAAACCTTCAGTTACCACGTTCCTTTTCGGCGATGTGTGTCCTTTCAGCAACGAGTTCTTGATTTCGACGTATGCAATCCTACCGACTGCGCCAAATTTGTTATGTGGCGGATTTAAACAACTTTATAAATAAAAATAATTTATTTATAACTCTAACTTCTTTTACAAAACTGTTAAACTGTCTACTCACGACCACTATGGTCAAGATACAAAATGGTTCTCCTTTTCATTGGCTGTGATACTCAATATAAAGGGACAGTTGAAGCCAATGTAAACTTATTAACTAATGAGTTTAGATAATTTAGAAATGGATGCGTGACAAAGTTCACGGATCTTTTATAAAATAATTATTAATGAATAACATTTTCTATGAATAACAGGATATAGTTTAACAAATGATGTTTATAGTAAATAGTACTTATCAAATAAGGATAACATCTTTATGATAACTTATACAATGTAAGATTTAGTAAATAAGACTTATATAATATAGGTTCTAGTAAATAAGAGTAACATAAGTAATAGGAATAGTATATAACACTAGAACTAGAATATAGATAGGGAATAACTTATATAACTAGTATGTAGAGGGGTATTACTTAACACAGCCCCAAGAACACATCAGAGTCCTAGACCTCTACTGTTGGAGATGGTTTTTTTTTTAGTTTTTGCCCTATACACGACGTCGAGTCTGGTGTAAATTTTTATTTACATTTTTTAACAATTTTGTAGTTGTATTAAGCTCTTCGAGACAGTTCAAAGAGCTGTCGAAGATAGTACTCGCTCAGCGATACTTGCTCAGCTATGCTCGCTTGGCGGTCAGAAGAGACGAGAGAACAACCAGCGATCATTTCTCTACAGTGCGGATCTGTCGCACTGTAGAAATCACTGCGGATCACTCGCCGACAAAACTATCGGAACTACGCACTCGCTTCTCGCTGCTCACCAACTCGTTTCTAGTTTTAGCTCAACTCGCTTCTAGTTCATCGTAGGCAGTGAGACAGGTTGCGGAGCTCTTCACAACACTCACATCTCGGCGAAGCTGCAGCAATTCGAGAGTTTCAGACACTCCATTATTCAAATCGACAAAACAATACGACAAAAAGCATAATAAATTTAGTTATTCACCATGACCTAAATATTGATTTATTTAATCGATATCTCACTTGACTAGTAATTATGTTTTCTGTAGCGTAAATAATAAATTTTCATGGACATATGAGTACAATATAGAACAATATTTTAATAGGACGCTAAAGCGGTATTTACCCTATGTTCGACTTGTCGCTTTAAACGTTTTTAATCACCTTATTTTGTGTTTGTTTGTGGTTTTCATCCAAAATTCGGTAAAAAAGCAAGCTTTGCTTTATATGCTTTCAAGTCGAACATAGGATTAGTCAGACACGTCAAACTGCGTTATCGAAACGAGATTAAAAAGGGTAACATGTTAAATTATTCCCCTAATGGGTTTTTTAAACAAATAAAGGGGGAATAAATAACAAAAACCTATAAGGTCATAGTCAGAGAAGAGATATTTCGCAAAAAGTAAAATAAAAAGACATTATTATTTATTTGTAGTAATTGTTAAATTACAAAAATGTTCTCCGAAATCTTAAGCGGGTAATTCTGTGTATTTGGAGACGGAGGTACCAGTTTCTATTTTTGGTCGGGACACAAAAATGTATTTAATTTATTAGTAAAGTTGACTTACGTCAACGTAAAAGCGTGGTTACCCCGGAAGGGATACGGTCGTGATGCTACTTTTTTTTTTTTACTAAAATGAAATAAAAATTCGTCGTAACGTTAAAGTTATAGAGACAAAGAAAGCCTCCTTGTCTCATCTAATTCCCCGTTTTTCCCTTAACAATCTTTGCGGGTAATTCATGCACCCGTGTGGCTCACGTATAAATCTACGAGTATGTACGTTGCAATTCCTGTACTAACTGTAACTACTCCATACATAATTTATCTAGGAAGTTGTATCTGGTTGGAGAGTCGCCAATGCAAAGCGATATTCTGAAGATACCTTAATCTTAAGTGATCCTTTTTTTATAATTGAATGTTTTAGCTTATTGTATGACAATGACTCTTTACAGCGGCTATTATATTAACTGAAATTTATATTTTTATAATTGTGTCTGTCTTAGCTTATAATGTGACAATGCTTATATACAGCAGCTATAATGTTAAGCGTTATTCTGTATTTATAATTTTGTTCTTTTATTGTTGCTCTTCCCAAATGACGATTATCATGTACTACACCAATATGTACTATAAAATTATATTGTATTATATCAATATTGTAAAAATTGACGTGTAAAAGTGCAGAATACATCTCTTTTTGTCCCATGCCTACTTCCAAAATAATCGAATTGAATTGAATTAAATTGATCTACGTAAATTGTCCGTTGTTTGATGGAGGTATTTTCAAGTCATAACAATTACACAGACAGACAGTGGGGTCGTCCAGACCCGAATGGCTTAATGGGCCTATGTTGGGAATGGGTACAATACCCCACAGACAGACAGACAGTAGGGTCGTCCAGGCCCGGATGCCTAATGGGCCTGGGTTGGGGATGGGGACATTCCCCCGTTTTCCCCGGCAGGATCTCAGCGTGTAACCACCCGCCGGTAATTCATGCACGTGCTGAGTGCTGAGAGCCGTTACTAGTATAACAGCGCCCGTGTGGCTCACGAACCCAGGGGGCTAGGTTCGACTGCTTCAGCTCCAGGAGTACTTCTCTGGGAAGTGGTCTCCCGTTAGGGGGCCGTGCAGGAGACGGAGCGATATTCTATGGAGATGCTTAAAGTGTCCGTTGTCGGCCCGGTAGAACATTCGTCTAGTCAGGCCAACGACAAACTCCTCAATAGTAGGCACCTCCAAATCTCGAGCTATGACGAAATTACGTACGAACCACGGCGCTTGGGAGACCACTCTGAACGATATGTTCTGCTGACTTTCTATCTTGTTCCTGGTCAGAAGGTGGTGCCAGGCTGGCGCAGCATAGGTGATACGAGAACGGATGAACATCTTGTCGACCTTCAACATGAGCGGCAAGCTGGAATTCATAACAGGACGTAACATGGCTCGGGCCGCCTTCGCCTGATTGACGGCATGCAATACCCCAGGTTTTCAAAAAAGATGTTTACTTTGCCATCTATTAGCGTTCTATAGAACTTATTCGAATTTATTGCAACAGTATTAACTACTTTTTGAGCTAATTTTAGGACCTGATACTAGATGGCGCTATATATTTATCCCACCTAACTGTCAACTAGGGCCGTGGGTATAACATTAGCCTTATAATAAAACACCCGGTTTCGTTTTTTTAATAATATAAATTATATATATTATGCATAAATAATAGATTTAAATAAACCCTTATAAAGTATTAAAATTGATTGTATATCGATACCGTATCGTTATTTTTCTCCGCACTATCAGAAACCTTCAAATGACCTTTGTTCGTGTCCTCTCCGTACAAAAAATTGACAGTAGTACATTTTAAGAGTTCGGGTGTGATAGTGTTATCGAAGATCGAAATTCTACCACAAATACTGTAAGTTTAATAATTTAATTACCAAATTATACTGCAAATAATCTGAAATATGCCGATTTACATAAAGACCATATTTTTACTCAGTTACATTATTTAATTTCTTAGATTTGTGATAACGATTATTGAATTTCCTGTGTATTAAATTAATATATAGTGCTATTTTAAAACTGTCGTAAACTCATTTAAGTATAGCTTTTCTATTATGTCAAAGTGGAATACTTTTATTTTTTTATTCCTTAAAATTTGTTACACGCCCTTACATCATTTTGTGCCTTTTTTATTTTAATATAATTAATTATATTTCGCTATATTAACATAATATAATAAAGATACCTATATCAACATTGAAAATAGCCCAAGATAAAAATAATTTCATTGACCGTGAAAAACTCCATCATACGTTTGACCTTTCAAGGTTACTCTTTTCGTTTCCTGTGATGCCACCGCCCTATTTTTTATTTATTTACGCCTTAGTTAAGTAACTTAACTCATCTTTATTAAATCACAGTTTACACTATAATCTATGGTTTATACTAAATACGAGTTTAGTTCTATTTTAATACCTATTATTTAAGTAGTATCTATTACGCAAAAAACATGATATTTTCAAAAATAAAATCGATTATTTACGCAAGGGACATAGTTTCGCATCACTATTTTTGACATTCCAACTTTAAATTATTATTTAAAATTTATTTATTTAATTAAAAAAATATACTGTGACAGCGATTTTGTTGATTACTTATATTTTGTTGGTGAGTTTTTTATAAAATTATTTACAATAATGTCGGGATTTATTCTTTAATTTATTACTTTTGAATGCTACAATGCCTCCTAAAAAAGGTAAAGGGAAGGATAAGAAAGGTCCACCAGAATCAGGATGGACGCCTGGATTTGGTACAAAGGGTAACTTTGAATTATTTTTTTATCATTCCAGAACATGCTTCAATTTATTTAAATTTGGAAACCATGATTAGGTTTTTATTAGGCTAGGTACCTACAGATTAATTTTTAAGAAAGATAAAAGTGCTGATGAGGTTTTTAGTAAATGAGCTGGAACCAAATGAACTTACTAGGTGGTATGGATAGGCCAGATACCAACTGCTACTGAGGTCTGTAGCATTCTGATCAGTTGGTTTTCAGACAGAATCCTATGAGCTACCTTGGGGAGGCTCCGATTACCTTGTGCTAGCCTGTACTTACTAGTTGCAACCATTCAACAGGGTTAGTTTAAAAGCTTTTTGTTAAGCCGCCATGTGCTAATTAATGATGTTATTGGCTGGTGTGAGGTGCTCCCATTTTTTTACTTAAGGACTTTTTCAGCTTACCTTTAGGTGGGCATGGCGTTATATGTCCATGATCATGTATTAAAAAAACTACTCAAACCATTTGCTGACTGTACCTATCAGGATCTTTCACATTTAATAATAAAATAAATCATTAATAAATTAATTCTACAATGGAGGTTCAATTATGTGTAATTTTATTGTAAAACTACAATATTAATATACCAGTTTGACATTTAACCACTGGTATAACAGGTTTTGATATATAATTTTGTCTTAATATCTACTCTTTTGCTAAAAAGACAGATATACCAAGGTCAGCAGGAAGCTTGCAACCTGGAGATTAAATTATTCTGGACTGCCTAGACAGTTCTACTCTATAAACAGTAATCGGAAGTAAATATTATCAGTAAAGGACAATGTAGGAGCAGTATTAATAAATTTACAATAACAGTAATAATTACCGCACTCTTTTAGAAAAAAAAAGATAATTTCTCAAAAATTTATTGTTAACAATAACAGATAAGAAAAAATTGTAATAGTGAAAACGGAGGAAAAGAATTTGAGTTTCTTTTCTTATCAGACACTCATGACTGACATCAGTCTCCAACACTATGCCGGATTGATTGGGCAGGACGTCAAATTGAGCCTGATCCAAACGTTAGATAGACATTACTGGCTCTATGGGCACAAACGGTGGTTACTTCCCCATCCCAGCAGACTGGGCAAATTACCACCACCGCCTTCTAATAACAATAAAAACTACTGTATTAAAAGTTTCTTTTTTAATTTGCCTAATGATGAAATTGTGATGCAAACTTAAAACACCTATTAATAAAATTAAGGTATCCAATTTTTTCTGCAATTAAAAGTGAATATTTTCTGCTAAACATAATATCCTATGGTATCCTATTACTCACTGAAATTAATTAATATTCAATTCCTAGTAACCATTACCAAAGATGTATCCATAAAAAGGACCATTTAATATTTAAGCCTGATGATGAAATTATGATGCAAGGTTTAAACACCCATAAATGAAATTACAAGATATCAATTTGTTTCTGCAAATAAAAGCGTAAGACTTTTAAAAAAAATATACAACAAAATTTTATATTCTATACATTTATATTCTAGCTTTTACTAACTGACATAAATATCAATATTTCATTTCTAGTTACCATTAAATATCATTTAAATAAGTTAATCAAGGAAATCCGTCGGAGAACCAAAGTTACCTAACCTATAAGCAGAAGTGGCAATGGGGTGGACATGTCTGTTGTAGAACCAATGAATGATGGAGTAGATGTGTTCTAGACGTGGAAACTACGTATGGGAAGACACAGAGTGGGTCGACCTTACTTTAGATGGTCGGATGACCTGAGGAAAATCGCTGGTGGGGGTTCCATGAGGGTTGCAGGAGAGTAGTGAAGTGGCGAGTGGTAGACGCCTATATCCAGCAGTGGAGAGACAGACACAGGCTGATGATGATGAAGTTAAGGAAACACACCCACTGTGATGTAATCTTTATATTATTTGGTGAATAGATAAACTTGTGACATACAAATATAGATAAACTGTTATATTTTGGGTAGAAACGTGAGATAACAAATTAGATAATTTACAATGACCTTTGTAATTTTATTTTTAATTAAATAATCTTAAATGTTGTTAACTGTATCCGTGTTTTAATTAAAATTGCCTTTCTTAATAAGTACTATTTCGGCCTTAATGTGCTGACCACTATTTGCTATAATATGATGATTTAATAAAACCTTTATTCTAAGTAAGATACAAAAATATTAAAATGAAATTTTAAAAGAATTAAAACTAATTATAAATAAAACTAAACTAAAAATACCTATGAAATTAAAACTATTCTACAAAATAAAATATATTTTATTTAGGTAGGTAGGTATCAATTTTAAATTTGTAGTAAGTCTTGTTATAAGCGGTATTATTTTTATTTAAATATCACCATGCCAAGTGAAAATTGGCATTTGCCATCATTGCAAATGGCACATACTTTCAATGATAACAACAAATGGTAGGCGGACTGATGATGGTAATTTGCCCAGTCTGCCGGGGTGAGATCAGGCTCGAATTGCCGTCATGCCCAGTCAAGCCAGCATAGTGTTAGCACTGATGTCAGTCATGAGTGTCTTGATTCCAGTTGTTAACATTTATGGACATTGCACGCCACATACCGTCAGTTGGGGGCAAGGTCACACTTAGCTCTGTTAAGGCTCAGGAGGCGTCACGTGAATAATATTGAAGTTTTGTTTGCAGGCACAATGACTACCTACTTCCAATACCCAACCCCCGAGCTGCAGGAGGAGCTTAAGAAGATCGCCAACGCTATTGTGGCCCCCGGCAAGGGGATCCTCGCCGCTGATGAGTCCACTGGTAACATACATTTTTTCTCGCAAGATTGTTACAGCTCCTTTTACACATAGTCCTATGTACAATGCTGATACCTTCAGAACTTTTAGAAATGCGGATTTTGCCTACTCTTGTTATTTGTTACATATTTTTTTTATCATATTCACACTTTCTTTACATGATTACATTTTTTATAAATTTACACCTTTTACAACTGCCTCCGTGGTCTAGCGGTTAAGTCCGTGGATTTAGACTCGGAGGTACCGGGTTCGATTCCTGGTCGGGGCACAAAAATATTTAATAATGTAATTAAATACATTTAATTGTAAAATTTCTTGAGTTTGGTACGCTGGAGACATCGACGAGCTTGCCACTTGTCATGATTGGCCTATAGTAAAGTTGGCTAAATGTGAATCCGCTTATTTATAAGCGTAGTTTCTGACCTCCCCGAAAGGGAAACGGTCGTGATGTTACTTTACTTTACACCTTTTATCATATTCACACTTTTACAAGCTTATTTTTTTTTACAAACTTACACTTCTTATATCGTATTAATTTTATATTCATTCATCTTTCATCACATCCCCTAGAAGATAGAGTCCCAGACATCCACTGTTGGAGATGGGCATTTCAGAAAAATCTGAAAAGTTTGACCTACACTCGCCACGCTGGACAGACGGGTTCGCGAGGGTTTGATGTCAATTTACAATGATAATTCATTAACACATTTGCATCAAAAGAACATGGATCGATGGCTTAACGTGCTCTCCGAGCAAATCTATGACAAATGTACGTAAGAAAAGTGTATTTTTGGTACACTTTTTACATAACATTTTTTTATAAACTTGTACTTTTTATCATATTCACACTTTTTTACATGATACATTTTTTTTTGAAATTACACTTTTATCATATTCATTTTACATTCATCACAGCCCCAAGAACACAAAGTCCCAGACCTCCACTGTAGGAGATTGGCCTTTCAGAAATTTCTAGCACTCGCCACGCTGGACAATTCATTAACACATTTGCATCAGAAGAACCGAAACCGATGGCCTGCGATGCACGGTGAAGTTTTAAAGTTAAATGCTTAATAATTGATTCCAGGCACTATGGGAAAGCGTCTACAAGACATCGGCGTGGAGAACTCTGAAGAGAACCGCCGCAAATACCGCCAATTGCTCTTCAACGCTGACCCGGTATGTAGAACGACAAAAAAAAACAATTCTTCAGTTGTGTTTAGTCGAGCGTTGGTGTCAACACCACCGTTCCCGTAACTGACTAGGGAATAAAATCACCGACATTTTGGAGATATATTAATAATATATTTGTTTTAGTAAAATAAACGAAAATCACTGTAAATAATAATAATAAATATTTCCAGACAGGTCACACAGCGCCATCTAGTTTCCGTGGTAAGCTACGAGGCTTGTGTTACGGAAACTAGATGGTTGATAAACTACATATTATACTTTTCTTTTTTTTGTAAATAAATACATATTATACATATAAACACCCAGACCGAGACAAATTATACAATGTACAACTTGCTCCCGGTGGGAATCGAACCCACGACCTCCCGAGTTCACGGCAACGTTTGTTACCACTAGACCACGGAGGCGGTCAATAAATATCAACGTAATAAATATATTTTATATTATTAAATTAAAAATCACTAATTAATCATCATCATCAGCCTGTGTCTCTCCACTGCTGGATGTAGGCCTCCCCCAAGGCTCGCCACTTCACAAGATCTTCTGCCACCCTCATCCAGCCCCCACCAACAACCTTCCTCAGGTCATCTGTCCATCTGGCGGGGGGTCGTCCCACTCTACGTCCTTCAGTACGTGGTCTCCACTCCAGAACCCGTCTACTCCATCGTTCATCGATTCTGCGGCATATGTGTCCAGCCCATTGCCACTTCAGCTTGCTAATTTTAAAAGCTATATCGGTAACTTTGGTTCTTTGACGGATGTCAATGTTTCTGACTTTATCTTTTAGTGAAATCCTGAGCATAGCTCTCTCCATAGCTCGCTGAGCGACCTTGAACTTGTGAACCAAACCTACCGTCAGTGTCCACTTTCTGCACCATACGACATTACTGGAAGAACGCACTGGTTGAAAACTTTTGTCTTCAAACACTTTGGTATGTTCGATAGAAAGATGTGACGTAGCTTCCCGAATGCGTCTATCGGCTTCTTTGCTGAAGTCTGTAATTAATATTAATAATAATATATTATATATTTATTATTATTTACAGTGATTTTTGTCTATTTTACTAAAACAAATATATTATTAATATATCTTCAAAATGTCGGTGATTTTAATTCCTAGTCAGTTACGGGAACGGTGGTGTTGCCAACAACGCTCGACTAAACATAACTATAAAAAAGTTTTTTTTTTTCCTCTGGCACTAAAGTAACAGGTTTGATTCATTGTGTGTAATTTTATTCCAGGCTCTGTCTGAGAACATTTCTGGTGTGATTTTGTTCCACGAGACTCTTTACCAGAAGGCCGATGATGGCACTCCTTTGGTATCGCTTCTGGAGAAGCGTGGAATCATTCCCGGTATCAAGGTCGACAAAGGTGTCGTCCCACTCTTTGGATCTGAAGACGAGTGCACTACACAAGGTGAGTTTCTATCGCACTCCCAGCTGGATGAGGCGGAGTGCACAATCGTCGAAGAAGTTCAGGTGGTAATTTGCCCAGTGGGGGGGAAGTATCCACCGTTCGTGCTGATAAATCCTGTAAGGTGTATCCACGCGTTAAGGGATCAGGCTCGAGTTGCCGTCATGTCCAGTCAAGCCGGCATAGTGTTAGGGACTTATGTCAGTCATGAGTGTCTGATTCCAGTTGCTAACATTCATGGACCTCGCTGCGCCACTACTCATTAAGTGGGCGCAAGGCCACATTTATTTATTTATTTTAAAACTTTATTGCACTATGTACAAAGGCGGACTTAATGCCGCTAGGCATTCTCTGACAGCCAAACCTTTAGGACATTTGGACAGAATAGGTGGTAGGTGCAATATAATTGTAATATAAATAATATACTATATCTACATACAATTTACATACTAATACATAAATAAGTCATACTATAGATATACTAATATAACATAAATAAAACTACTCACATGAGGAGAGTGTGACAAAATTAACAATGTGATGATGCTGCTGCTATTATGCTGATATTAAGAGAAAAAAAGATTGAAAATAAATGTTTAGGTTAGGTTACTTAGTTAAAAAGTGTTTGTATACCTGGTTTTTAAATATTGCACGATTGGGGGCTTCTCTGATATCAAATGGTAAGTTATTCCAAAGATTCGCAGCGACAACAGCAAATGAGTTCGAAACGTAGAAAGTGTGGTGAGAAGGTATAGAAATTGTGGAGTTGAAGGAGGAGCGAAGAATTCTATCATGAAAAGAGCTTAGAAAACTGAAATTATCTTTAAGATACTTGGGTGAATTAGGTTCATTTAATAGACTGTTATTTTATACTGCTAGTGTCCTATAACCAAGATCCTGTGCTGTCCTCCCTCAAGAACTAATGTAGGTTCACATTCGTCAACATCCCGAATGTGCAACACCTACAGTAGTCTCTGCAGTGCCAATAATGATAGACATATTTCATGACCGTTACAATATATTCAGAAAAAATGTTCTCAAACATTTCAAACCATCAATATTTGAGTAGCTTATAATTTATTTAACAAGTGTTTTGTTTTAGTTTTTTTTAAGGTACCAAATTTGTGCAATTTTTATGTTTCCTAATTAATTCTATTAAAAAAGAGAAAAATGTATAATTTTATTTTAAAAGTCATATTTTTATTTTGTAAATTTGATAGTTTTTGTTAAATTTCTTTTTTTTTGTTTTAACAGTAGTAAGTTTTTAATTTCTTCTTCTTTTTATATTGGTGAATGCTGTGACACCTAATTGGTACATATATTAGATATGCTATAATTATACTATGTTATGTGTGTGATAATATATGTACTGCTGTATGTACTAAATAAATAAATAAATAAAAGAAACGAATCGTCTAAGATAACGATTCAAGTGTATCAGAATGTCAAAAGCTAAACATTCCGCCCAAGAAAGCACATTTGCTTCGTCGCGACTAATATTAGGATAACCTCTATTTAAAATAAATAAGGTCACTTTTTTTTTTTCAAAGATATAAATCTTTATTCGAAAAACTAAACACTACTGCATCGTGAATATATCGCAATATCTATCGTGATAATTAGGTTTAGTTAGGTTAGGAGTGTTATTAATAATTGATTTCGAAATAATATTTACAACCAAAAATTATTTATTCGAAGTTAATAAAATTAAATGTACCTACATTAAATATAAATTAAAAACTACCTAAATAATAAAATTAAAAATAAACTAACCTATAAATAAAAAATGTCCTCTAGAGGACGTCCCATCCGAGATAGTCCCAAGGAGACTGGCAACATTTCCCCTCTGTATAGCGAGGCTAATACGTTGGCAAAAATAATTGCCAGCCTTCCTGTCTCCAGACCTTTCTGTCAGCCGCCTTGACAACTCCTTGGCCAAGCGCTTCGCTGACGGTCCCCATGGGCCCATCGTCTCGACCCCAAACGGCACAAATTCGTAACCGATACCAAGGTTGGCGTATTTGCGCAATTTGAGGGTTCTCCGCAGAAAACGCCGCTTTCCCCGCGCCTGACGAGGTCGCCTGGATGTGAGATGGAGCTAATGTGTCTCGAAATAAAGATTGTTGTATAAAAAAATGACGATTTATTCTGGACATTTTAAAGGTCATATTTCATCAGGTGACATTTCTTGTCATTCGAAACGACCTTGGTGCGACCTCAATAAAATGTGTACACCCAATTTATACCACTTGACCTCCCAGCCTGCCATTATCAAATGTTAGATAACAGTTTTCTTTTTTAACACTTTTACAATCACGCGACCTATTTTTATTTATACTTGTTTTCGCCGTGAGATTTGGTCTAGAAATAATCTCTATACAATATCCTTGGAAACATTTTTATAGTTTTTATTCGAAAAAATATTTACAACATATAATATAAAATTAATATTAGGGATAGGGATATAAGTCCCGTCCGCGTGGAATGGTGGCAAGAACGCTGGCTGCATTTCCCCGCTGAATTGCAATACTGATTCTCTGGGCGAAGAAAGAGCCAGCCCACTTGTCACCGGAGGAGACAACAAGACGCGGTGTTATGTCTTTTAAAAACTTTTTTGCGCTTGGACTCCATGGGCCGAGAGTTTCTACAGCAAACGGCACAAATATGTAATCTTTTTATATACTTACATACTTGCGCCGCTTGCTGGACTCCGCATTTACGCGACGCGACGCAACAAGACGCGGCAAGGGTGACGACTTTTTATAATTGCATACAACTGTGTGTTTTTTATAAGTACCGACACATGGTCCGACAGACACCCAGGGTCTCGATTTAGGTAATAAAAACATTGACACACCTGATTCTATTGAAATTGTGTATTTAGTTGGTAAAAAGTAAAGTAAAGTATCATCACGACCGTTTCCCTTTCGGGGTGGTCAGAAACCACGCTTATAAATAAGCGGATTCACATTAAACCAACTTAACTACCGGCCCATCATGACAAGTGGCAAGCTCGTCGATGTCTCCAGCGTACCAAACTCGAGAAATATCACAAATAAATTAAATATTAATTAAATGTATTTATTTACATAAATAAATATTTTTGTGTCCTGACCAGGAATCGAACCCGGTACCTCCGAGTCTAAATCCATGGCCTTAACCGCTAGAACAAAAAATAATCAATATTATACCTATGTTATTAATACCTTTCATTATTGTTGTTTACATATTTTTTTCTTCTTTTTTACTCATATTTTTCTTTTTTTTACTAATTGTTGTTTAAATTCACTATCTGACGTTACCTATTTATATAATCTGTGGTTTACGTCTTTGGTAACATACTTAACAATTTACCATTAAAACATCATTTCGTTGATTGAGGTCCTCAATCGTTCTTACAAACAGTTATGGCGACGAAATGTGCGTTTTGGTTTGTTAAAACCGAAAAACATACCTGTCTGCGAGATCATACGTCGATTCTTGCGAAGATACACGGTTAAATTAATAAAAATATAATAAAACCAATGCAATATCATAGTCGGTATCGGATGAAAGCATTGCAATAATAATCTTGCAAGATTATGATCACTGTAAACTACTTCACTGAATTTGATGAGATTTCCTAGTAATTTATTCTGGTTTAATCTTACTGATTAGAGCCCTTATCATTGATAATTATTTAAATGGATATCTGTTAGACATTGTTACATTTTTTTTGTTTCTATTGTTTTTTTTTTGTTCACTTCTCCCGATGGATGATGAATGAGATGATAGGGAAGGCAAAGGGTCTAGCCCATACAGCTAAGTCTGACGTAATATATCTTTTTTTTAATGAGTTTATTGAGGAAACTGCAACTTGTGCCCCATATTTAAAGTCCAATCGTTTTCCATAATTATTCACATTGTAGCACATTATTAAACAAAACAATACCACTTTTGACCAATAATGTTCACAGTAAATTAATTTACAAAACAAAAACTTGCACTTGACATGTCCACGCAAAATGGCGCGAAGGACTCCTGTTTATATTGGTGTGTTTGTTCTCCCGATGAATGAGGTGATAGAGAAGGCAAAGAGTATCTAGCCCATACAGCCAAGTTTGACGTAATATATCTTTCTTTCTTATGAGTTAATGAGAGTTATTATCAAATTCCAGATGAAGCATAATTTGATGCTTTTAATGGAGTTACGCGCGGCATTATAGCCCAAACACGTCGAGTATATTATGGAAGTTCACAGCGCGGGAAAACCGCAAACAAACTGCAACTTGTACCCCATATTTAATGTTTTCCATAATTATTTACATGATAGCACATTATTAAACAAAACAACACAACTATTGAGTAACAATATTCATAGAAAAGTAATTTACGAAACAAAAACTTGCACTTGACATGTCCGTGTAAAATGGCGCGAAGAACTCTTTTTTGTTTCATTTGTTTGTATTTTATGATGAATAAGATGATAGGGAAGGCAAAGGGATCTAGCCCATACAGCCATGTCTTTCGTAATATATTCTTTCTTTTTTATGAGTTAATGAGTTTATCATTGATTTCCAGATGTTGAAGAATTAAATGCTTTTCTTGGAATCACTCATGCTGTAGATTTTCTCTTAATACTAATTTGTCTTTTACAGGCCTGGACGATCTTGCCCAGCGTTGCGCCCAATACAAGAAGGATGGCTGCCACTTCGCCAAATGGCGTTGTGTGTTGAAGATCGGCCGCAACACTCCCTCCTACCAATCTATCTTGGAGAACGCCAACGTGCTCGCTCGTTACGCGTCCATCTGCCAGAGCCAGCGCATCGTTCCCATCGTCGAACCCGAAATTCTTCCCGATGGTAAGTTAAAATAAATCAGAGCTCTAACTGGTCACAGCAAAATATCTATCCAGTAGTAGATCACACACACACATATCTTCACGCCAGATCCCTTGCGGGGTAGGCAGAGACAATTGAGCGCCATTTTACACTATCACGACATACTTCTTTCACTTCGTCGACATTCATCAACCTCTTCATAGTAAAGTATCATCACGACTGTTTCCCTTTGGGGGTGGTCAAAAACCACGCTTTTACTATAGGCCAATCAGGACAAGTGGCAAGCTCGTCGATGTCTCTAGCGTAACAAACTCGAGAAATATCACAAATGAATTAAATTTTAATAATTTAAATCAATAAATATTATTGTGTCCCGACCAGGAATTGAACCCGGTACCTCCGAGTCTAAATCCACGGACTTAACCGCTAGACCACGAAGGCAATCAATCTCTTCATACATGCCCTTTTGTTACGAAAGCTTTTTAATGTACCTTCAGCCAGTGTTTTATTTATTTGATCGTGATATTTGAGTCTCGGTCTGCCAGGGCCTCTTTCACCCACAACTTTCGCATTATATATCTGGTTCGTCAATCTCTCTTCGCTCATCTTTTCAACATGCCCGAACCATCGTAGCATGCCTTTTCTTATTTTTGTCCCTATGCTTTCTTTTATACCCACAATTTCGCCGTCCGACAAAGTGACGCGATGCGTATTCTGACATATCCACGTCTCGCTTCCATACATCAGTGTTGGTACTAACATGGCATTGTGTATGGCGAGCCGAGCTTTGTCACTGACATTCCGACTGCCGATCAGTGACCCCAGGGCACCGTTAACACTATTTCCCGCGTTCACTCTTCTTTCAACATCCCTATCATACTTCCCATTCGCAGTGAAAACACTGCCCAGATATATTTCATTTCCAATGCTCGACCCATGGACCACGGCAAAGTTAATCAATCCATCGGGTCTTTTACCATCAAGACAGTTCGAGAACCGATGGGATCCCGGCAGTAACCAAAGCCCGAATCACATTCGACGATCAAATAGTGATTAGTCGAATATTAAATTGATTGATGTTTTTAGGTGAGCACGACTTGGACCGCACCCAGAAGGTGACCGAGGTGGTCTTGGCTGCCGTCTATAAGGCTTTGAGCGACCACCACGTCTACCTCGAGGGAACTCTTCTCAAGCCCAACATGGTAATCTTTTCTTTATTTATTTATTTATTAGGGTCGCCAACAGTGACAGCAACAAAACATACATTGATTTTTGCTTACAACTAAGGCTGAAAACTGATGCAGCACAAATTACAAGCAACCACAACATGCTATTACAGTATCCATTAGTTTGGCCTTTGAGTAGCCAAAATAAAAACACAATGCAATTACAACACAATACAACATGATGCAACCACAATCAAGCAACACAATTCCAAGGATCAAATTTGGTTAAACAGCAGTGACAATACATTGCGCTTAAAAACATGCAAAGAATTAGCAAATATGTCTAGACTGTCATTCTTATTTTTTCGTGAAAATTTGTTGTATTGACGACATGTACGGTTTACTGATGAGTGGTAACCCAAATTGGTTTTAGATTGTAGAATGAATAGATCATATTTGCCAACCCTTGGTCGCCTGGTCGGCACAGAGACACGAACACGGGACAATAGGTGTGGTGCGTCGATTTTACCGTTGATTAATTTATATAGAAACATACTATCCAGCAATTGCCTTCAAATTTTTCAAATTCAAATTCAAAATATTCAAAGTTCTTTATTGTATAGATTGCTTATTCTAATTACAGTTGTATGTACATGTCATGATGATGCAATCTGCCCATATTATGGGCATACAATATGCTTATGTCAATATATATTTATTTACAATATTTATTTGTATATAGTTTATTTTTAATATTGGTTCTTGTAATGAGGATAAATTAAAGTATTTTCCTTTAATCCTATCCTCTAATTATATCTATGATTTTTTGCTAGGCCCAACGGGGTCAAATAACAGATAATGTAAAATAAATAATAAATAAATAAATATTTCCAGACAGGTCACACAGCGCCATCTAGTTTCCGTGGTAAGCTACAAGGCTTGTGTTACGGAAACTAGATGGTTGATAAACTACATATTATACTTTTTTTTATTATATATATACATATAAACACCCAGACCGAAACAAATTATACAATGTACAACTTGCCCCCGGTGGGAATCGAACCCACGACCTCCCGAGGCGGTCATACATATATATATATTGTGTAGTATATGTATTATTGCGTACAGTTTTGTATGTATTGGTGTGTATATTAATATGTATTGTTTTATCTTAGATTAAGTTTATTTAATAAGTTTCATATGCCTTATAATCAAAATTCTCTCCATTGTCCCAAAGGTTGGTTGCTAGAGAATGTCTAGCGGCATTAAGCCCGCCTCTTGTACATAGTGCAATAAAGTTTTAAATAAATAAATAACCAAATTCCCAAGTGAGAAGTTTACCTAAAAAAACATTTTATTTGTGTGTTTTTGTTTCAGGTGACCGCTGGCCAAAGCTGCAAGACCAAGTACACTCCTGTGGAGGTGGCCCGTGCTACCGTCACTGCTCTGTCCCGGACCGTACCCGCTGCCGTTCCTGGTAAGTGATAATATATAAATAATGCCTAAACAAAAGACAGTGTTTTTTTTTATTTTTTATTTTTATTTCAAAACTTTATGTACTAGGTACACAGGCGGATTTAATGCCAAGAAGAAGAGGAATCAATCCACATTAAATTAATTTTAAGTTATAAGCCATTGATATATCGATGGATTAGTCCCAACATTTAATACATATAGAAAATGTCAAAGACGGTATTTTTATATGGATAGTTTTTGATATAAGATTTATCATCCTTAGGACCTGATTAAAATTCATAATTAAATTTCTGAAAAATTATGGATTCGATCCTTTTTGTGTAAGCAATTATGGAATAAAAAAGTATCATCACGACCGTTTCCCAACTCGAAAAATATCACAAATAAATTAAATTATAGAATAAATTCAAAAAAATAAAAAAAATATATAAACTCCATATTTACCCTTCAGGAGTGACTTTCTTGTCCGGTGGACAGTCTGAGGAGGAGGCCTCAGTCCACCTGAACGCTATCAACACAGTGGATTTGAAGAAGCCGTGGGCTCTGACCTTCAGTTACGGCCGAGCTCTCCAAGCGTCCGTGCTCCGAGCCTGGGCTGGAAAGGATGAAAACATCGGTGCAGGACAACAGGAACTCATGAAGCGTGCCAAGGTATGCTTTTCTATATTTAATTTTCCTTTTTTTTTTTGCTTAATAATAGATAAAAAAACTTGATTAAAATGTCTTCTACAATAGTCTATTTTTTGTGAACTTTTTCATACTCAAACTGGTAGGCGGACGGATGGTGGTAATTTACCCAGTCTGCCGATAAACCCTGAAGAGGGTAATTTACCCAGTCTGCCGATAAACCCTGAAGAGGGTAATTTACCCAGTCTGACGATAAACCCTGAAGAGGGTAATTTACCCAGTCTGACGATAAACCCTGAAGAGTGTATCCACACGATTCGGGATCAGGCTCAAATTGCCGTCATGCCCACTCAAGCCGGCATAGTGTTAGAGGCTGATGTCAGTCATGAGTGTCTGATTCCAGCTGATACCAGTGAGAAAAGCACTTTTCTTACGTACATAGATTTACAACACCACCGTTCCCGTGCCTCGGAGAGCACGTTAAGCCGTCGGTCCCGGTTCCACTAATACCAACTTGTGGAATCGTTATTATTCTCATTAAAATTGGCATCAGATCCTCGCCAACCCGTCTGGCCAGCGTGGCGAGTGTAGGCCAAATTCTCCAGATATATGTTCTGGAAGGCCCATCTCCAACAGTGCAGGTCTAGGGGCTGTAATGAAAAATTACACATACTATTTTAATCTTGTTTTTATCATAAATATTTAGGCGCTTTTTGTGTTTGTCTATGTCGCTTTTAAAATTTAAAATCTAATTTCATATCTAGATTAATTAATTCTTAACTAGCTAATGTAAATAATTGCTAATAAGATAATTCATTTGCACTGTATTAAATTTTTTTGTATATTTTACTAATTTTGTGTTTTTAATTTTTTTTGCACATTTTTGTTCCTGCACCAATACGCGCATGTTGATACGCACCGTCGGCACTTATTTTTGGCAATTTCGCTAAAAACAGGCAAACGGACTCGCCTGCCAAGGAAAATACGTTGCCGGCTCTATTCCATCTTTAGCCTCAGCAAAATCAAACTTTGTCAAATCACATGCTTATTAAAAAAAAAAAACATCTCAATAGGGTGTATCTCTAACTTTTTATCACGATAGATGGCGCATAATAGATATTATGCCGAAGTGTGCAGATTTTAAGTGTACAAATCGAGAATTCCAAGAGAAAGATATGGTGATCTCAAAATTGCCGTTCTATTAATTCAACCTATTTTCAAAGGTAGGTAACAATAAGTACAAATTATTTTTTCTGTTATAAAAATATAAAAAAAAACAACTTAATAAATGATGCGTCATACAAGGTACCATTGCCTCTAGCGACATCTACAAAAAGCGTTGCGTGATACACCCCATTTCAAGGCAGGTTTTAAATAAGTTCATAAGGCAATCTAAATTCGTAACCTTACAACAGCAGCACTCCGTGATTGCCATGAAAAAAAAAACAGCCTAAACTAATATCCTTTAATTTTCTTGTACTTAAAATAACAATGCTATGATATTATTTCCCGCGCTTTTAAATTTTTTGGCAGTGTGATTTGATAGGGTTTGCCAAAATATTCCATTGTGTAATAAAACTGATTGTACTTACAATAGAGACCGTCTATTAATCACGTGAGGCTCGAAAGGGGGGTCCGGCAAAAATCTCAAGGGGGAGGGGGGTGTAGTAAAATATCACATGTATTTATTTTGTCGTCAAACAACCTTTCTGTCTAGACATTCTTTTGTACTAACTAAAGTACTTTGTAGGTACTAAAAATACTCGAGATTTTTTGGGGGGTTAGTCTTAAACCTCACTACTTATCAGGGGGGGGATAAAAAATGCTAAATATACATCGCGTGATTAATGGATGGCCCCTAGATTAAAATATGCAATTTATATTTAGAATTAGTTATATTTATTTGTAAAAAATAAATATGATGCATGATTTTTTATATTATTGTATTAGTCTGGTCTAATAGTTTATTAGTACATAACATAGCAATTTTAAAACAGACCAAATTTTGCATTTCTTGTGTTGTCTTTTCTGTTCTTTTGTTTAATTATTAAATACTCTAGTCTCATTACCTACTAATATGTTTGTTAAATTATTCGACTACAAATAAATTTGTTTTCGTGAGTTTAATATTGTTAATTTTAAAAGACCAGATTGATGTCGAATAGCGCAAAATGTTTTACAATAAAAAACCAGCCATATTTAGATTTTTTTGTATGGTTGAAGGACTTAAATCCAATTGCAAGAAAAAAAAAAGTTGTCTTTTAAAATGACGTTTAAAAACTCTTTGAATAAAATTTATAATCTAATATATTCTGAAGTAACTGTCTATTTATTTTTTAATTTTTAATTAATTTTGCCTGCTACTAACTACTGGCACGCTTTCTAATAAAACTATTTGTTAATAAACATCTGTCTTTGTTTTTCATTTGCACTTTTTTGTTTAACCTGTATACTGGGTGACATTGTATGGTCTTACGTTAGACCAATATGTGATTATATTATCTAAATGCCGGAAATGACAAAAAAAAAATGGCTTCTCCATACAAAATGACAAATAAAAATAAGCAAAAAAATTTTTAATTTCCGACATGGTTATCAATTGAATCACGTATTAGTCTAACCTAAGACTATACAATGTCACCCAGGGGACCCTAACAAATGTATATTTCAAAAAAAGAACTATGTATTAGCGTCCTTTAGCTAAATCGTAGAATAGTGTAGTTATTATTATTTATAAGTAAAGCTGTTAAAAACTACAAAAAGGTGGGTACCTCTATTTTTTATATATTTTTTTAAATTCTAAACATTTGTTTTTAATAATTTTCATAAATCTTTAAACTATGTTAAGAACGGGTTAACGATATTGCATCCTTCTCGCTCGCACAATTTAATAATTTAAAGGTGCCACAATTTTGAGTGTATTTTGATATATCAACTTTCTAGGCATTAAAATTACGGACATTTGAGACATATATTATGATCTCACAGAATAAATAATCAGGAACAGGAAGACTCAGCTTTACGCAGTGGAAGTTGGTGCGAGAGGAGTTCCAGCAAAATCTTTGCTCTGAAAGAATTGGGCCTAAGCCGCTGTCAATACATTTATTGAAAGAGCTTCCATGACGGCATTAATTGAATCATTCAGTAATAATAATAAAATTCTTTATTGCACATAATTTACAAATGTAGTGTACATGGGCGAACTTAATGCCGAAGACATTATCTACCAGTTAATCTTTGTGATGGTAAAAAGTGAGGCAATAAAGTGATTGAGTTTGGAAATAATTATAGTAAAGATACAGCATGAATGAAGATATAAATAAATACTTATGAGATTAATTATTAAATTATGTTTGAAATTTATTTATAGTAATAATGCAAACAAATCCTTATATAGAATAATAATATAATACAATAAGTACATAAATAAACAAGTATTTGATTAGGTAGGGACAGGAGTAGAATTATGGATCTGAAAATTCTTGTTGCGAAATAAATTATAAAAAGCATGCCTCCTTCTGTCGGTCGCAAGCCCTAGACACCATTCTTCTCATCTCTTACCCATACACGATGAACCCGGCACCCGCACGGTGAATCCTAACATGCTTAAAAAATTGTCTTTATATTTTTTTTTTTAGTAAAATGGAGGTACATCGTTTATATGTTTTTCTAATGTTATCTGTCTAAAATTAGGATGAAAGTAAAAATATGTCTATAATTAATCGACAACATTTCTGAAAAGTATACTTGGAAATCTTTGATAATGTTGGTTTGTGTGAGCGAGTGGGCTGCAAAGACGTTAAACCATTTAAAGTATTGAACATTAAGCTTGTTCGTAAAAAAACATTCAGTTTTAAAAATGTATTAATTAATTTACCCATAATGGAGAGGCAAGTAAACGCCATATCATGTTTTTTCATAACTGGATAATTTGGGCCACGTCTGGCCAGCGTTCGAAGTTACATTGCCTTTCTTTTATGGGTAAACAAAATGTTTGCGAGTGAATAGAAGTTAATGTTTTTTTTAATATTTAACAGGCTAACGGAAACGCGTCTCTCGGCAAGTACGTCGCTGGATCCGTCACAGGTGTGGGCGCTGATTCTGGTCTTTTCGTAGCAAACCACGCATATTAGACAATGCACAATATCTACTCTTACCTCTTTTAAATCTGATATAAATCAGAATATTAGTAATGATTCGTACCGGTTTTCTATAGTTGTTTTATTTAAAATAAATCATGGCTGAAATATGTTATACAAAGCCTCAAAAAAACTAAACATATTTTTTAGACAATGGCAGAGAGTTCTAAATCTATGCCACATTTTATTTTTTTACGAAGGTGTTTTTGATATTCCAACTCTTAAACCGGTTTTGAATATTGCGAAAAAAAACCATACAGCCATATTTATTTGTATTTGAAAAAGTGTAGAATTTAGTAGATGTATTTTAATTTATAAAAAATACTCTAATTACAATGAATAAATATGAACTGTGTTGCGACATTTTTATAGTTGGTAATAATTTTATAGTTTGCTTTTTAAGTAAATTGTTAATTATTGTTCTGAGTGTATTTAATGTAGACGTAAAGTTGAAATATAGAATCATTAATTTAAAATTAAAATATTGATGTTGAAACATATTTTATTATTGACATACCAAAATTATTTATTAGTTATTTTATTTTTGTATCATTTTAGTTTAAAGTAACGTATTTTGTTAAGTAAATTATTATTACTTATTTTCATTTCTTTTATTTTTACTTATTATTTTTACCTTTCCCATCCTATAGAGTACTTATTAAATTCTCATGACCGCACAAAACTAGATTTGTTTATTTAAAAATAATAGACAAACAAATGTAACTGCAGTTTTTTTTTCGGTCTTGGTTAAGTCCATTGAGCCCAAATGACAAAGCTACGGTTTGTGATGCCATGCTAATGAGATGTCCCCTGCCTTTTACGATCTCTCTTGCACTGCTCCTAAATGACTTTGGCATGATTAATACGAAAAATATTAAATAATTACTCAAAAACCAGCGGAGCAGTTTACACTATGACGATCTGACAAGGCAATAGTGCCAATCACGGCAGGGAACATCTTATGGTGAACGGTTAGTAGATAAAACTGAATCAGTTGAAGCTGTCAATAATGGCCTCTATTACGTATCTCATCACATTTATTCTTATGTAGGTATTTTGTTCCTTTAATAAATTAAAAGAAAAACTCATTAGCCACAGTATAGCATAGTCCATTCAACCTTGCAAATAAATTAAGAAAAAATCACATGACTTATTTTATCTCGTAAAACTCGTATGGCTATTGAGAGTTCTTCGCGCCATTTGCGTGGACAAATCGATAAATTGGACTGTAATTATGGGGCACAAGTTGCAGTTTATTTTGTGTGGTTTTCCCGCGCTGTGGACTCCCATATTTTACCCGACGTGTTTGGGCTATAATGCCGCGATTGACTCCAAGTAAATCATCAAATTCTGCAGCATCTGGAATTTGATGATCCCCAACTCGGTTATGAACTCTGTTATGAACATATATTATGCAAATAAATTACGTGTTTAGAGCTGATGTATTCTGTACAATGTCCTTTAAAGACAATTAAAAAAAAATGGCTATTAATCGTTCAGCAGATCTGTAGGTCTTTATCCATTGCAACTTGCGGATATATTTTTGTTGGCATAGGCAAGACGCAATGGGTTGATTAGAGCTGGCAGAACAATAATTTACGACCTGTACCTTACCCGATAGTAAGCTGGACGCAAGCCTTATTAATAAAACCCATGGCGTCGTTCACCATGTTTGACAATGTACCAATGGCTTATCTTAAATAAAGAGTATTCTATAATTTTTAATAAATAAATACTGCCTTCGTTAAGTTTAAGACTCATAGGTACCGGGTTCGATTCCTGGTCGGGGGGGACACATTAAATTATTTAATTTATTTGCGAATCCGAAAAAAAAGGTAAAAAACGTTTAGAAACCGACTGGCAAAGTCAAAATATCTTTATTCACGTAAACCTATTACAGGGATTTATGAAACGTCATTAATTTAATTATTTTGAATGATTCTACTCCTGGTAGTAGAAGACTAAGCAGCAAAGTGGTCCAATAAGTAAGCTGTTAGCAGAAGACCAGCAGATTCCAGTGACCTGTTAATGTTTAATCTGACTGAGAAACGAATCTGCAAGGAAAACTCAGCTATATCAGATTTACAAAATAAAACATATACTGAACTGCACCACAACGATCAATTAATAACCTTTTAAATTTAGTTATCAGTACCTATGAGATTACAATACCTAGTACAGCAGTAACCCACCAGGCAAGTCAGAATTAAGATAGGAATGAAAAGGCAATAGCATTAAAGAACACGTAAGCACCAAAGAAAAAAAAAAAAAAAATATATAAAATATATAAAAATGAAATTGTGTAGCCACCAGTTACGCCTTTGAGGAAAAAAATACTCCGAAATGAAATTGTGTAGCCACCAGTTACGCCTTTGAGGAAAAAAAAACTCCAAAATGAAATTGTGTAGCCCCCAGTTACGCCTTTGAGGAAAAAAATACTCCGAAATGAAATTGTGTAGCCACCAGTTACGCCTTTGAGGAAAAAAAAACTCCGAAATGAAATTGTGTAGCCCCCAGTTACGCCTTTGAGGAAAAAAATACTCCGAAATGAAATTGTGTAGCCACCAGTTACGCCTTTGAGGAAAAAAAAACTCCGAAATGAAATTGTGTAGCCCCCAGTTTCGCATTTGAGGAATAAAATACTCCGAAATGAAATTGCGTAGCCCCCAGTTACGCCTTTGAGGAAAAAATACTCCGAAACGAAATTGTGTAGCCACCAGTTACGCCTTTGAGGAAAAAAAAATTGTGTAGAGATGCTATAAAAAATTGTCATCCGTTTCCGCTGGACGGTTTTTGAGAAATTAATGGTTAAATTTGCTAAAATTTCGATTATTATTTTCTGTTTTCAAAAATCAAATCAAATAAACTTTATTTTTAAACAGGTGCCTGAACAAGGGACGCCAGGATACCTGGGCACCCTGCACTTCCGGTCACAAACAATATTGCAAAACATTAGGCGCTTACAAGTAAAAACTAATTATTTGAATACTTAATAGAAAGTATCATCACGACCGTTTACCTTTCGGGGTGGTCAGAAACCACGCTTATAAATAAGCGGATTCACTTTACTATACGCCAATCATGACAAGTGGCAAGCTCGTCGATGTCTCCAGCTTACTAAACTCGAGAAATATCACTAATGAATTAAATATTATTTAAATGTATTTATATACATCAATAAATATTTTTTGTGTCCCGACCAGGAATCGAACCTGGTACCTCCGAGTCTAAATCCACGGGCTTAACCGCTAGACCACGAAGGCAGTTGAATACCTAATAATACAAATTATATAAAAAGAGAAGGGTAAAATGAGTTTAGTGTGTGTATGAGTGCGTGTTTTGTGTATTTGTTTTTTTTTAATTTTATGTTAGAAGCAGATTTTCAGTACTATCGTAGTCAAGAAATAGCAAATTAGTGAATAAAAAATGATAATAGGAGGGCAACTGTAAGTTCTAAATTTCTCCGATTCTATCTATTTTAAATATACTATACAAATAACTTTTCTAATTGCCTCGGCAACTTAAATACCTAGAGACATCCAGTTGCCTTGGCCGGGTTCGTTTTAAGAAATGTTAGCATGAAAATACCACTTTTTTAGCACAAGTCGTTCGTTTAATGAAAATTCTAACATTAAATGTTAATTTCGTATGTCAGTACCGTGTTGAAAGGAGCGTTATTGATGTTACTTTTTGAAAGATGTCATTTAACATAAGAAATGGTTTGTTTACGTTCATTTCCTCATTCCGAATCGCGCTCAGAGCGCTTAGAACGAATATGACACTGACCGTCGTCGGTCGTTCCGAATCAAATATTGCGATTTGAATGCTCAGAGCGTGATATCAATTCGGAACGGTCTAAGTTACATTTTCATTCATAAAATATTAGTTTTTTAAATGTATAGAAGATAAATTGCGGATTTCATATCTTTGAGTATGAATACTAACAAATATACATCTCTCGATTTATTCATCTTTATATGTGTAAAGTTTAATATATTTTTAAATAATTTTGGTTTTTTTAAATAACTTGCCGTGTTACAGACATTTTTTTTTCACTTCCTACTTAAATATTATTTATAGATTTGTTTTAGAAGTAATATACAAACAGTATAAACGAATTACAATATTAAATAATTTAAAAGAAAACCTAATATTAAATTAACTTGAAAATGGCGCGGGACATTATGACAAACAAGTGACAGCGCTCAGAGCTATCTACCTTGATATCGTGAGCAGTCTAAGGGCGAGAAATGATGTCATTTGTGACGTCACACAGCTTTGGAACACGTTTAAGCGTGCTTAGGTTACTATTATCGCGTATCGGAACGAAGCGATTGTTGTATACTTTATAGTTTATATTATATTTGTTTAAAATATATTTAAAACGATTTTATGTAATAAATTCAAAGACCATAATACATTGTCAATTGTTTTGTTATTATTTGTTACTTGTCAAAAAATAGCCTCACCGCTCGTTTTTTTAAGAAATGTTTTTTAAAAAAGTGGTATTTCTTAACAAAAACGACATTGCACGCTGGTTTATGAAGTTGCTACGAAATGTTGAAAAGGCTAAAAAACGAACGCGGCCTTTATCAGACTGAAATTACGCACCATTGCCTTGAATAGACACGTACTGCGGTGCACAGAAATATACCCCCTAAGGGTATCGATTCCTTCGTTAATAATTATATTAGATGGTAAACAAAGTCTTTACATAATCCCTCAGGCGAATAGGTTTTCAGTTGGCAGGCTGCATAATATTGTTAGCCGATTAATGAGTTCGTCTGGACGCAGCGAACCGAGGAGACAGACATGTTCATCAAAAACAGAACGAGTCACTTTCAAGCGCACTTTGCCTAGAATTAACTTACGTAATATTTATTACTGTTAACGATGTGAATAAAATACATTAATTCAGTTTATTTTAAGTTTATTTTGTGACCTTGCGCCCACCTGACTGGCTCGCGAGGTCCACAAATGTTGACAACTGGAATCAGACACTTATGACTAACATCAGTCCCTAACACTAGGCCGGCTAATAATTCTGAAAATTCTTGTTTATTAACCTTTAATTGCCGAGGTGGTGTCACCGTGACACTGCGCAAGTTCAAACAGGAATATTTTAAAAAAGAATAGCGTTATATACCTGTATCTTTCAGTAGCTGCTTGTTTTGACTTGATCTATCGTTAGTCGGCCGCGTACACACGGCACATTCACAGGTGAGCCCGCAATCAGACCTCTGGTGTCACCGTGACGTAAGGTCGGTGTTAATGTTACTATTTTATGAATTATTTTTTTTTTGTGATTACCTTGAAGTATGCTTATTTTGACTTTTTGTTTAGTAGCTGCTTGTTTTGACTTGATCTATCGTTAGTCGGCCGCGCACACACGGCACGTTCACAGGTGAGCCCGCAATCAGACCTCTGGTGTCACCGTGACGTAAGGTCGGTGTTAATGTTAATTTGATACCCAAAGAACAAAAAGACCATGAAGAAGTCGTAACGAACCAAAAGAGGAAGTTGTGTAACATCTGTCCATCCAAGCTGAAAAGGAAGACTCCTCATCAGTGCATCAAGTGTAAAATATACATATGTCTTCAATGCGCCCAAAAAGTGTGCCAGAAATGTGCCTTAGATGATTAGATCTTTAAAATATTTCTCATATCTTGTTGATTAGAGTTGGCTTTTGTTTATTATAAGAAACGTTAACGTTTGTCAAAATATTTTATGACTTATTTAGTTTTTTCCAAAGACATAAAATTACGTTTCTAAAAATGTGCCATTTTTGTAATTTTATAAATAAAAGTTCATTAGATTTATTTTTGTTGTTTTTATGATTTCATCCTAATATTTGATAAGTAATCATTCAGGTTAGGTGTAATTTGAACAGATTTTTAAGAAAGATTCTACTAAAAACGTCACTTCAAATAGGGTCACCGTGACCTAACCTCAGCAATTAAGTGCCAAAAATTAGGGTCGGTAGCTAAAGGTTAATATTGAAACTCTAGTTACACATAAACTCCATCAAACTGCCTCCGTGGTCTGGCGGTTAGGTCCGTGGATTTAGATTTGGAGGTACCGGGTTCGATTCCTGGTCGAGACACAAAAATATTTATTAATGTAAATACATTTAATTGATATACGCTGGAAACATTGACGAGCTTGCCACTTGTCATGATTGGCCTATAGTAAAGTTGGCTAAATGTGAATCCGCTTATATATAAGCGTGGTTTCTGACCACCCCGAAAGGGAAACGGAATTGATACTTTAACTCCATCAAAAACAAATGTACATTTGAGCACTTATTGTATTAGGTATATTTTTTGACCACACACGTCTCGATTTGCGTTGCACAATTTAAAAACATAAATTTATCTTTCAATTCCCGTAAACAGACAATGAAATACTCGTAAACTACAAATCTGTTTCGCAACAACCAAGACTCCATTTCGTTTCGATTTGGTTTTGTCAATGGGGTGTATCAGGCAAAGCTTTTTGTAGATGTCGCTAGCGGCAATGGTACCTTATTTTACACATCGTCATGATCGTAGAACAGTGACGGATCTGCTATATTTAAAATTTTCATGACGGCCATTCAAAGTTAAATAACTGTTTTCTTGTCACTTCTTTTTTAAGTTAATACTAGTCTCATAATAAGTGCAAACCTTCTAGATTTCATTTTGGAACCCTTTCTAACATTTGCACTATAAATTACAGACCACAAACAATATAAAACTATACTTAAATAAAATCAGTTTTTTTTTTAATCCAACACTGTTCTACGATTATAACGATATGTCGCATCATTTTTTAAATGTTTTTGTATTTTTTTATTTTTATACCTGAAAAATGTAATTTAACTTAACGTTACCTACATTAAGAAAGCGAGCACCGTCTTTAAAAAGAAAAAAAGGTTTAATTAATAGAACGGCAATTTTGAGATCACCATATCTTTGATTTTGCTTGGATATCTCGATTTGTACACTTAAAAGCTGCTCACTTCGGCATAATATCCAGAAAATAATGAATTTCGTAATAAAAATACAAGTTTTCTATACAACTGACAGTTATATTAGGTACCATCTATCATGCGCCAACTATCGTGATAAAAAGTTAGTGATACACCCCATTTAAGGGTTAGGGTTTCTCTCCCAAAGGTCAGCTAGTATAAAATGCCGAAAGAATATAAAGGATGTATAAAGTTCTACGACTACAAAACTATTAAGTTATTATTTATTTATTTAAAACTTTATTGCACTATGTACAAAGGGCGGGCTTAATGCCGCTAGGCATTCTCTAGCAGCCAACCTTTGGGACAATACAGAACATTACAGTCATTATGACCGCCTCCGTGGTCTAGTGGTAACAAACTTTGCCGTGAACTCGGGAGGTCGTGGGTTCGATTCCCACCGGGGGCAAGTTAAACATTGTATAATTTGTGTCGGTCTGGGTGTTTATATGTATATATTTACAAAAAAAAAAGTATAATATGTAGTTTATCAACCATCTAGTGTCCGTAACACAAGCCTCGTAGCTTACCACGGAAACTAGATGGCGCTGTGTGACCTGTCTGGAAATATGTATTATTTATTTATTTATTATGCTAGGTACGTGCTGTGGTACGATTGTAAGAAACGTTGCCAAATAAATTCATTTAATCTTACATACCATAGATATAAAAATAAATACACATACATACATACAAATATGTACACAATAATACATATACTACACACTATATTGGCTACTATATACTACATACAATACATACTTATATACGTTGTGAGGAGCTCTTTAGGTAATGAAAGTAAACCAGCTTTTTAAATAGCGGTTTGCTGGGTGCTTGGCGAATTTCAACAGGTAAATTGTTCCAGGGATTTGTGGCCACTGCTGCGAATGAGTTAGACTGAAAGCTAGAGTGATGAGAAGGAATAGATAGAACAGAATTGTGTGACGAACGAAGAGATCTGTCATGAATTGATGAGAGATAGTATTAGATTGCCCAAAACCAGGCCCAACTTTTTTGCAGCGTGCCTGATCTAAATTCAATAATCATAACAATTAATTGTTTTTATTTTAAATTTAATTATCTCTTTCACCCCAGCATTAAAAAAATATTTAATTAAATAGTCAATTGGTTAAAATTTATATATGAAATAGTTACAAAGCATTATTTATACGATTAGGTTCTTTATTATGATCAGGTACTTTATTATAGATAAAACGCTAGATTTCAAATCGGCGGGATCGAAACTATGTAATTATTAACGTAATTTTTTTTTGTCAATTATCTTTATGCTAGGGTAAAATAAATAAAATAAATTACAGATTATGAAAACACAATATATTAACTATCAAATAAAAAATATATCATTATGGCACGAGAACATTTTATTGGGCTCATTTCTCTAAGAAAAATGGGCGTTCTCATTTGCCCTTGAGGTATTTCGGTGTGGCAGGCTCATTTAGTATAGAGTAGGCAGAGGATACAATTTAGTAGTTTTGTTACAATTTATCATCTTAAATTTTGGGCTGTAATCTAGTGTTATTACCCTCAAAGTTACCTAGGAGTATTTACCTACCCTATACATTATAATTAATATATTGCTCTCTGTATAAGTAGGTACTAGGAAGCTTTATTAGAGTGATGTGCGATGAAAAGACTTCATAAGAATCCATGTAAGTGCTCATCAAAGTTATTATCTATTTGACAAAGTCTGCAAGAATCGAGGTTAAGCCTCTTAGCACAATATCTATAGGCTGGTCTTTAGTTGAAGAAAATACAACTTACAAAAAAAAATGATTATAATCATCTGCTTGTGTCTGTTTGATATAATCGCCATTTTATAAGATCACCCTCATCCATCCATCACCAGCGACCTTCCTCGGGTCATCTGGCGAGGGATCCTCCCACTCTGCGTCTTCCAATACTTCAGAACCGTTCATTGGTTCTGCGACAAACGTGCCCAGCCCATAGACAATTCAGCTTGCTAATTTTAAATTCTCTGATTGATGTTAGCGTTTCGTATCCTTCAAAGAAATCCCGAGCATAGATCTCTCCATAGCTTGCTCTGAACGAGCTTGAACTTGTGAATTAGACACACTGTCAGTTTCCAGATCTCTGCTCCATACGACATTACTGAAAGAAGGCATTGGTTCAAAAAATAATTATACCTAACTCCTAGACTATTTAATTAAATTATATTTTAATGCTGGGGTAAAAGTGATGTTAATATTCTTCATCATCACAGGCCCTAGAACACAGAGTTCTAGACCTCCACTGTTCTAGATTCTTCCAGAATTCTGGAGAATTTAGCCTACACTTGCCTCGCTAGCCAGACGGGTTGGTGAGGGATATCAATATACAATTTTAAATAACACAAAAAAATGGTATGATTATTTAATTATTTTTTATTGAGGTACGCTGCTACAAAGTTAAGGCCTGGTTAGGGCAAACTCTTTTCGTATGATTTTCAGATGTCTTTGTCACATAACAATGTCGAATGTGTTTACCCTGACCTGAAATGTCGTGCTCAGTATTAAAACAAAAGTACGGTCTATAGATTTGAGACTTACCTCTCTTCTGCCTATACAACCTCTTTGGTTACCTCTCAATCGAAGGCCTGAAAGAGATTAATCTCATACCTGCCGTAATGTGAGAAAATATACTCTTTGCCTGAGAGCATAATTAGTAAAATAGGTCGCATGATTTAATCCTAACCTGGACCCAGATTCTCGCACCTTCGACATGCATATCTGCTCGATTTGCTTGAATGAATTTAATAGTTTTCTATGCTGTTATGTCGCCTTTTATTAGAATTATTTCGAACTGACATGCAAGGTGAAAGCGCCAGAGTTAGGCCCCAGGGCCCTGTTTCAATACAATCAAGAAGACAATTTTCGTAGCATTTCATAGATTCACCGTGCGGGTGTCGGATCCATTGTGAATGGGAGAGAGAGGAGAATAATATATAGATCATAAGAAAAAAACAAATACGTATACATAGTACTATATATTCTGTAAAGTTTTATGATTATTATTATTCTCCCGCTTATCTAATTCTAATGTGTAGGCTATAAGTGTCTGATAAAAAACATAAGCGAAGCGAAGCGATTGCTTGGCAATTTGTTCGAAGCGATTGAGGCGAAGAAATAAATATCCTTTTCTCGGTTCTACTAAAGGTTATGAAAACTGACACAGTCATTGAACCTGGTTTTCTGCTTCATTTGTATGAATTTGGGATGATTTACACGGCCCATATTTTTGGTCCAACGATCGCGGAAAGGGTTCATATAGGGATGTGCTTACATAGCAAAAATGGAGCGTTCATTTTTATATAGTAGGTATGTATGTAGGCGTATGAACTTTTACAATAAATGAGGTATGATTAGTTTTATTTTGAGGAATAAGGAATATTACTTATAAGAATTATCTGCAACAAATAAAGTGTGTTAGATGTGTTTCTTACTTGGTAAAATATATAAATTGAAGCTATAAAATTTTATTGCCAAATATTTCGCCTCTCTTTGGAGCGGCGTCATCAGTGACAGTGACTGAAGGTCCTTGTCATAAATTTTGAAAAAGTAATTTTATTTCTTTTAGCAATGGTAAAGGCAATGCACTATACAGTTTTGTATTTATTTTTTAGAAAAATATCATCAGAATGTTATGTCCATTGTTGGTTCAATATTAATAAATTTACAAAACAAGTTAGACAAAACCTAATGCATTACATTCAGACCAGGGCTATAGTATACACTAAACTGCCATATTAAAGAGCTTTCCCATGTTTTTAAATCAATAGACCGAATAGTTTTAGGAAAACTCTTTAATACTCTTACTGTGAAACAATTGTCAAAGGTAGTGTTATGTATACGCGCATGGGTGGGCACAGGTAAAATATTATTAATTTGAGAATCTACTGAATGTCTGTGTCCATTCATGCGAGTACGAAACTTATAGGTAATTTTTAACGCGTTTGAGGCTTTCCAGTTTGGCCTAGGAATGAACCTAAACAGGAATAAGTTCGAAAGTTGGTTACATGTCTCATTGTCATGTATGCTAACAGGCAAATTGTTCTTCAGGTTTGTGGCAACAACCACAATCGAAATTAGAATTATGAGAGGAACGGAGGGAAAATTTTCCCATCGAATAAACTATCGATTTATTTTTTATAGTAATTCTTGGTATATTTCCTTTCTTTTGTCGACAATTTTGTTTCTTCTTTCTAGCAAGTTCTCAGACTTAGTTCATTCTTCTTTTGAGTCAATATCGAAAAACCCTTATAAGTATTATGTTTTGAAAACTATTGAATAATACAAGACAGAAATATTGTTGAAATGTTTTTTTATTATTATAATCTGGTAGATAATTTCTGGCTCGGTGGTGGCTCGGTTGTATTACAACGCGTTCATTAAATCCCCTGGCATGTACCAATGAGAAATACACCTTTCTTACGTACATTTGTCATGGATTTACAACACCACCGTTCCCGTGCCTCAGAGAGCACGCTAAGCCGTCAGTCCCGGTTCTACTAATACCAACTTGTGAAATCGTTAATAAATTGACATTATATCCTCGCCAAGCCGTCTGGCGAGTGTAGGCCAAATTCTCCAGATATATGTTCTGGAATGCCCATCACCAGCAGTGTAGGTCAAGGACGCTGTGTTCTTGGCATTTCATGGCATTTATTTTTTAAATATGATTTCCGGCATATGTCTGCCGCGCCTACCATTCGATCAGTCCAATTTTTCACTACTTTACGACGAATCGACATTACGGCGTCTTCTTCAATACTTTGCGCTGCAGCAATATTATCTTCAGTGCGCACATTTCTGTGTCTTGTTAATAGATTTGAATCGAAAAATTAATCGTAAAATTTGTGCGGAAACGATTAATAATTGCACGAATTGCTTGCTCACTAGGCCGATTATGTCGACCGTAAAATGAACGACGACTATGAACTTCAGGAACAGATTTATTTTATAAAAGTAATTTTCCACAATTTGGGTTTGTTGTTCTGGCAGTTACTGAAATGTCAACACAGTTTGGCAGTTACTGAAATGTCAACACAGTTTGACATTTATTTATTTATTTAAAACTTTATTGCAGTATGTACAAGGGGCGGGCTTAATGTCGCTAGACATTCTCTGACAGCCAACCTTTGGGACAATAATAAGTATAACAGATCGAGGAGTAGGTACGAAAACGTATTTAAAACTGACCATTATTAAGTAATAACTATATTTATCAATAATATATATACTACATACTAATAGTACTTACATATATACATAACTATACTACATACAATACCCACTTATACACGCTGTAGGGAGCTGTTTAAGTAATGTGAGTATACCAATCTTTTGAATATTATTCTCAACTGTTAAACTATACACAACAACCATCGAAACTTTTAATGCAAAAAACAACCTTTATGGGGTGACGTTGCATGGTCTTACGTTAGGCTAATATGAGATTCTATTGATAGAAACAAACAACTTTTCCTGAGAAACCATATGTCGGAAATAACATATTGTTTTACTTCTCCACACTACTTAACTATTTTAAAATTAACATTTTGGCCGCGTTCGTTTTAAGAAATGTTAGCATGAAAATACCACTTTTGTAGCACAAGTCGTTCGTTTAATGAAAATTCTAACATTTGATGCTAATTTCGTATGTCAGTACCGTGTTGAAAGGAGGGTTATTGATGTTACTTTTTGACAGATGTCATTAACATATAAAATGGTTTGTTTACCATTTTTATATACTTTATAGTTTTCTATTATATTTGTTAAAAAGGTATTTTAATCAAATTTCTGTAATAAATTCAAAGACCATAATAATATCATGTGTGTTGGATGCCATGGTATGATAAAACATGAACGAAAATACTTGTCAAAAAGTAGCCTCACCGCTTGTTTTATTTAAGAAATGTTAGCCTTGTTAAAAATAGTGGTATTTCTTAACAAAAACGACATTACGCGCTTGGTTATGAAGTTGCTACGAGATGTTGGAAATGCTATAAAACGAACGCGGGGTTTGTATGGAGAAGCCAATTTTTTTGTCATTTCCGACATATTGTTTTGTTAGGAAAAAAGTTTATTTGTTTTTATCAAAAGAATCGTATATTAGTCTAATGTAACATACAAAGACACCCAATATATGCATGGAAAAGGTACATTTTAAAAACATAATTTAGCAAGAGACTAATCGCGTTCTAATCTTATTAGTCAGAGCGTGTAAATCGCAAAAGCAATTCGTGAAATGTAATTTTAAGGTTCATACATTTTAAGGCTACGACCGATTATAATTAAGCTCATATATTTTGATTCCTGGATTAGATTTAATGAGAAAACACAACTCGACAGCTCGATTCGCTTTTTCCAATTTTACGATTTCAAAAAAAAATCAAAATATTGTTTCAAATACTGCCTCCGTGGTCTAGCGGTTAAGTAAGGTAAATCCACGGGATTTAGACTCGAAGGTACCGGGTTCGATGCATAATATATTTAATTAATATTTAATTTATTTATGATATATATTATATTATTATTATTTTATACATTTCTTTGGCAACAAATTATAGATTTAATTAAGGATGACAACATTGAAATGTATTTAATTGATTCCTAATATAGTTTGTGGCTTTTTCTTAAATTTTTATGAATGTTTGTAAATAATATTAAGTGTTTATGACTCCTCCTTGCATGGTGTATTGGAGTATATACTGTAATACCATGTAAAGTGTATAAAATTAAATAAATAAATAAATGATATTTCTCGAGTTTGGTACGCTGGAGACATCGACGAGCTAGCCAATTGTCATGATTGGCCTATAGTAAAGTTGGCTAAATGTGAATCCGCTTATTTATAAGCGTGGTTTATGACTACCCCAAAAGGGAAACGGTCGTGATGATGATGATACTGTTTCAAATAGCTAATAGCTACTAAATAAGCTGGATCGCCTTCTAAAGTTGTGTATCCGATTTGTTTTCGGCTTGCGTAAGTATGACCATATTTCCCATTTGCGTACACAGTTAAATTGGCTCAGTATCTTCGCAGGTCAGCTCATCTTCTTGACATTTTATACAATATTATTTACAACCCTATAGCTCTTTTAAAACTTTCGCGCACATTCATAATAGTTTTTAAAATTTTAACGGGTCTTGACGCGATTTACCTTAGAGACATATTTCTCCCGACGTTTCAGCCAAGTTGCATTGGCCGTGGTCACGGGTCGACTGGAGCTATGCGGTGTAGTCTCGTACATACTGGGCGGTAGATGTAAACCTACCCACTTATCACCCGTGACCACGGCCAATGCAACTTGGCTGAAACGTCGGGAGAAATATGTCTCTTAAGGTAAATCGCGTAAAGACCCGTTAAAATTATAAAAACAACCCTATAGCTCCTTATTTTAAAACAAACTTTGAATTTATTTGTGATTCGCACCACCGCTCTCTTCGTTCTTCTCATAACAACCAACTTAAAGTCCCACCCCACACTTCCAGCAAATAATCAGATTCATTTACCGTATCGTCTGCTCGATAGTGGAACAAACTCCAACTGACCATCAGACAAGCTCCTTAAATTCACATCTTAAAAAAAACTACTTTCTTTTTAAACAAGCAAAATAATATATTTTAAATTTGAAAATTTCTACTTCCTAATATTATATTATCTTCATATATATCTTCTATCTATTTGTTAATAAGTATTTAAGTTACCTATGTATACATACCATTTATGTAGTTTATTAAAATTTTAAATAAAGTTTTTGTACCCCACATATTATAGGTAGGTACTGTCCCACTCTCCCAAAGGTTAGCTGGTAGAAAAAGCCGAAATGGCTTTAAGTTCGCCTTTGTACATACGTTTAAGTAAAGTGCAATAAAGTATTTTAATAATAATAAAAAAACTTAAATATGTATGTTCTGAAGGCGTTATAGCAATCCAGTTTTTTTATATATTAGATAAAATATTTGTTTTGTGCTTTCGTTGCGCGTCCTATACGTACCTGCCGTTTAACTGCTGACTAGTCTTTTGATTACTAAAAAAAGAAATTAAATAAATAAATAGCCAGCAGCCCAATTCTATTACTTAAACGCAAACGTTATATAATGGAATTCGTTAACTATATATATCACGCTATTAAAGTTGATATTTGCACGGCTGCTTTCAAGTTCAAGCGATAATAGCGTTGAGAATTGAATATTATTTTGTAATTACGACCCAAGCTTTGACATAAATAATGAAATCCACTAATAACGTTTGCGACCAAGTATAGAATAGGGATATTGGACTTAAAACTATCCTGTAGAATTCCATTATAACAGTTTTAAGCTCAAATTGAAATCGAAAATGAGCGAGCGGTGGCGTTGCGGCGGTAAATAAATCTGTTTACAGAAATAAATTAACTTTCCATTCGATATATTTTCTTATTACAATTTCACGTCTAATTGTAAAGGAGTTTGATGACATCCGTTTTGACAAAATGGTTAACGACCTTACAATACTTGAAATTCTGATTAAGTTCTATTTAATATCTATAGATCTACTAGATAGATAGATAGATAAATTCTTTATTGCACAGAAAATAATACATTTTACAGTACATAGGCGAGCTTAATGTCTAAAAACATTTTCTAACAGCTAACCTTTGGGAGATGTGAACAGGGATTGTAAGCTGCATGACCGCTAATATTTGATATAAAGAGATTTATTGAGTTAAAAACTTATACTAAAAAAAAGAACGATATTAAATCTATAATATGAATACATACAATACATAGATAACACATACATATACTGGTTACATACTATATTTACTACTACTAGATGTCGAGTTTCATATATATTTTCCTCTTTAAATTCAAATTGATTATATTTGATTGAAACTAATGCAGAACCGCCATAGAGGCCCAGCATACATATTTACGTATCCTTTACAATTTTGTCACAAAAAAATATTTTTCATTAATAAATGTTCATATCTACATATACGTACATAAAAGGACATACAAATCATAAGTTATTTCGCTCTCGTGCGATAACAGCACTGTCCTGTGTTTCGACATATTTAAAATCACGGTCAAGGGCCTAATTTTGGCGCTTTCGACTTGCGTGTCGGTTCGAAATATTCGAATGAAAAGCGACATATCTCCATAGAAAACTATCAGTTTCATTGGAAAAAATCGAGCGGACATGCGTGAGAATCGCAGGCGCTAGATGTCTGGAAAAATTAAAACTAAAATAAATTTATTTAAAAAAACTAAAGAGTCTCACGACCGTATCTCTTCCTGGGTCGTCAGAAAGCACGCTTTTAAAGCGTGTTCACATTTAGCTAACTTTACTATAGGCCTAATTTACAAATGGCAAACTACCCGATGTCTCTAGCGTACCAAACTCAAGATTGTGCTCTCCGAGGTACGGGAACGGGTACAAATCTATATAAAATGTACGTAAGAAGAGTGAGAATTTCTCATTGGTACATTCTGTGGTTCGAAGCCACCTTTTTAGGATGTTAGGGAAAGCGTTCTCACAACCTTAAAATAAAACATATAAACTAAATTTAATAAAAATTGTCGAAGAAGTTTTTCAGAATATTAGATAAAATTAATAGTGTAAATTGACCTAAAATTTAAGGCTGGGACATTCGCAACTACTTCTTGCACATGGTAAGTGGTGAGGTCCATGAATGTTAGCAACTGGAATCAGACACTCATGACTGACATCAGTCTCTAACACTATCCCGGCTTTACTGGGAATGACGGCAATTTGAGCCTGATCCCAAAACGTGTGGACACACTTTCAGCAGACTGGGCAAATCCACCATCAGTCCGCCTACCACCTATTTGTTGTTCTCGTTGAAAGAATGTGCCATTTGCAAACTATAATACTTTTATATAATTGAGACTCTTTGAAATTCCTTTTTGTTTGTTTACATTTTGTCTCAAGATTCGATGAATGCGGTATATATATTATATGGCCCGGTCTTTGTATGCACGTCTGTGGTAGTGAAGGTGTGAAGTATGGATACTAGGATCAATGAACCTTACTCACAACTGTCCCGACACTAGACACGCGAATACATGTAGGTATAGACCTTCCGTTCTAAAATTCCATCGCTTTAATGTTGACGTGCCACAGTCTTAAGGTTTTTGCACAGGCATTATTCATAAGGACTGATTTATTTATTGAAGTGAGACAGGTAACATGAGAACAAAAATAAAGCAACAGAGTAGAAGCAATTAAAATTCTATCCGCCCCCAGAACATTTCTCACTGTGAACAATAGTGCACCCTTTGTGCAGTCCAATTATAATTTAGCCATATATATAAGAAAACAACTAGATTGTATGTATTAATTAGGTAATAATAATGCATTAATTAGGTAAATTCGGAAGTCCACACTTTACGAGCAAAGCCGAAAGCAGCAGCTTAATGCTTTTAGCTTTGAAGGCGGCGCAGGAGTTACATTGTTGGCATTATTAATCACCACATAACATCCCACTAATAAGCGCGTGTTTTTCCTGTGTGGCAGTAGAATTTGGGACATAATTTACCACTGTGTTAAGTTACTGCGGTCGCAGTGGCGTGCACGGTCGCGTTCAGGTATTGCAATCGTACTAGTAGCTATGTATTCAAACCAAACACGTCCAGAGGCTAGAGAGCAGCTTAATGACTGTTAGTCAGACAGACAGTGGAGTCGTCCAGGCCCGGATGTTTAATGGTAGGTAGGAAATCAGCGGGTAATCACGCTGTTCCTACTGCAACAGTGCCCATTTGTCTCGCGAATATATGAGACTAGATGTCTACTATAGATCTTCTGGGTAACGCCAAATTCATTACTATATCTCCCATCACCGCAACAAATATTTGTTTTTTTATTAAACACAAAATATGACGTTTTAAAACAGTAAATCTGTATTTTAAACACGCTAAAACAGATGTATCCTGGCATGTTTATTCGTCACACATAGTATATGTATATATGTGATTGATAAGAGAAATTTCCCTTAAGACATATTTTCAAACACGTACTAAGTAAAGGTTATTTATTTTTCTTTGTGCACACCAATGTAGCATGACTTATCACGACTGTCATATCTCGAAGGGTGGTATCAAGCTTAATTTAATGTGGAGTTACATTTAGCACGTTTATACGGTCAGCAAAAGCTGGACTTCGCAAAAAGTTAAGGTCGTGAAGATGTAGGTACTTTTTTATATTTAACATCATCAATTCGCTGCTGGATGTAGGTCTCCTCCAAGGCTCGCCATTGCACACGGTATTTTGAAGCTCTCATCGGACCCCCTCTAGCGATGTCCCCCTTCTCTCCTCCCCCCCACTCAGAGCACCACGCTGGATCTACAGCCTAGCTTCAACATCCATTAACTTTGACCTTAACCACCGGAACTACATTGAGAGCAACGTCAAAAAATCTCGGAATACTGAACAAGGTGAAGGGATTATTCCTGCCTTCAACTGTTACTGTTGCTGTACAAAGCACAGATCAGATCATGCGTAGAATATTGTTATCATCTTGGGGTTCTGCCAAGTACCTTACAAGTCTCAATGTCCTGCAGAGGCGAGCTGTCTGAATTGTGGTCGATGCTACTATATCTGGAACTCTCGAATCCGAGATATGACTTCTATGACCGTGTTCTACCGGCTATATTATTGTGAGTGGTCTGGAGAGCTCTATAACCTAATCCCTTCTTCTCAATTACCGTAGTCCAGGCCCCAACTTTTTTGCAGCGTGCCTCAACTAAATACAATTCAATAGCCATAACAATTAATTGTGTTTTTTTTTTAAATTTAATTACACCATCTCTTTTACCCCAGCATTAAAATATAATTTAATTAGATAGTCAATTGGTTAAAATTTATGTATGAAATAGTTACCAAGCACTATTTCTACGATTAGGTTCTTCATTATGATCAGGTGCTTTATTATAGATAAAACGCTGGATTTCAAATCGACGGGATCGAAACTACATATACATATTAACGTTTTTTTTTTTTAAATAAATTTTCATGCTACGGTAAAAATAAATCAAATTTGTTACAGATTATGAAATCACAATATATTAACTATCAAATAAAAAATAAATGATTATAGCACGAGAACATCTCTAAGAAAAATGGGCATTCTCATTTGAGGACTCGTTCATCTGTCACACAATAAAGATGTGGAATACTCTTCCAGCCTCATGTTTTCACATTCCAATAACCTGGAGTCCTTCAAAGTGTGATAAAGCATCTAGTTAAGTCGGCATTGTGTTTTGCTAATATGCATGGACCTTGCGCGCCATTTACCATCAGGTGTGCGCAAAGTCACAAGTCGTGATATTATTTAAAAAAAAAACCTTATAGGTCATCTGTTCCCGTCCCGTACGTAGCCTCCACTGTAGAACTCGTTTGATATGTCCGCCCCATTCCCACTTCAGTTTGCTATTTTTTTTCTTGTAGCTATACCTACATGTTAAGGTATAATTTATAACTTATTACCTTCAAGGCTACAAGATTTACAGAGCACAAAAATATTCTCAGAATACGTTTTTTAGCTTTGACAGTTCTTAAAAGCACTTATCTCCAAATTCAATAACTTACTAAGAATCCGTTAAGGCTGATTATCCACCACAGTTAAATAAAGTAATCGTAAAAACCACAAAGCGACCAAAGTCCTAAGTCCACTCACTTAACCTCCGTAAACCACGTGGATAGAAGTTACGCCGTGCACTATTTGGGGTTTCCTGGACCCCATCATTATTCCATATTTTTATAGGTAGACGACCCCCGCCAGATGGACGTATGAGCTAAGAATGAATCGCTGGTGGGGAATGGATGGGGTGGCAGAAGCTCTTGTAAAGTGGCGAGCCTTTGGGGGGGGGGGCTAAATATATATATAATGTGTCTGATTCCAGTTTCATTCGTGGACCTCGCGCGCCACTTACCATCAGGTCACATGTTGTGCTAGTGTGCTATATATATATATACTGTAATCAGACACTGGTGACTGACATCAGTCTCTAACACTTTGCCGGCTTGACTGGGCATGACGGCAATTCGAGCCTGATCACGAAACGTGAATTTGCTTTGCTGGGTTAATCGGCACGAATGGTGGATACTTCCCCGTCTCGGCAGACTGGGTAAATTACCACCTATTTGGAGAGACACAGGCTGATGATGACTACGTGCACGACCTGATATTTTTCTGTCACAGGCAGAGGACGTTTCATTATACCTATCAATACACCGGTACACAAACATTCGACTTATACCAAGCAGATCGATGGGTCTGACATGCTCAATTTGGGTAAAAGCTCCTAATAAATAATGATTTAAAAAAAAAAAACTAACGCTAATCTAGTGTATAAGCAACCTAAGCAGTCTTAGAAGCTGTTTAATGTGTTTGTTTTTGTTTCAGGTTAATTCGAAGTCAGAAAATGAATTGTTTATGAATAAATGTTTATTACAACAACCTTATACCATTAAAGGTATTTACTCGACATTAATTAATTGTTTTATTATTATTAAACGAACTAAATTGCGTTCCAGTCTTTTCGATGCTCTCTGAGGCGCGGAAACAGTGGTAGAAGAGAGGACAAAGAAGACAAATTTATAAGCATACATACATATCTTCACGCCAGATCCCTTGCGGGGTAGGCAGAGACAATTGAGCGCCATTTGACACGGTCACGACATACCTCTTTCGCTTCGTCGACATTCATTAACCTCTTCATACATGCCCTTTGGTTACGAAGACTTTTTAATGCACCTCCAGTCAGTGTTTTAATTATTTGATCGTGATATGTGAGTCTCGGTCTGCCAGGGCATCTTTCACCCACAACTTTCGCATTATATATATGGCTCGTCAATCTTTCATCGCTCATCCTTTCAACATGCCCGAACCATCGTAGCTTGCCTTTCCGTATTTTTGTCCCTATGCTTTTCTTTATACCAACCCTTTTCCGTATCGTCGTAAACGTTACGTATGCGGTCCGCCAAAGTCATTCCATGGATTTACCGTGCATCGTGTGTGGGTAAGAGATGAGAAGAATGGTGTCTCGGGATTGCGACCGACAATAGGCCTCCTTTTTATTTTATTGCGCGATAATACGCTCACCATCCACCATTCTACACCTCTCCCTACCCAATCAAATACTGTATGTTTCCATTAATGCCGTCTTGTAAGCTCTTTCAATAAATGTATTGAGGGCAGACCTGCTTATTTATTAATTTATTTATTTCAAAAGTTTATCCACTAGGTACACAGGCGGACTTAATGCCGCTAGGCATTCCTACCAGTCAACCTTAGTCCTTTCTCTTTCGGGGTGGTCAGAAACCACAATCAATAATGACAAGTGGCAAACTCATCGATGTCTTAAGCTTACCAAACTCGAGAAATACCACAAAATATATATATATATATATATATTTATTTAAATTAATAAATATTATTGTGTTCCGACCAGGAATCGAACCCGGTACCTCTGAGTCTAAATCCACAGGCTTAACCGCTGGACCACGCTTATTATACAGAGAGTGCACAATCGTCCGAAAACGTACCGTCTAAGATCTATTACGTCTGTCAAAAATTAGTGCCAAAACGATCAATAACTGCACGAATTGTTTGCTCACTAGGCCGATTATATTGACCGTAAAATGGACTAACAGACTGTAAGTAGTCTATGAACTTCTCAAACAGTTTTTTTAAAGTTTATTTTCATTATTGGAAACGTTGTTCTTGCGTTAACCGATTCATGATGAATTGTCAAACCTTACTGAACAGAAATGTCAACACACTTGACATTCTCAATGGTCAAACCATAGACAACAACCATCGAAACTTCTCATGGAGCTAAACAAAAGACGCTATAACATTTGCGCTAAGATAGTTTGTATACAGGCTTTTAAGCGCCTTATGAATTTATTATGGCAAGAAGTAATTAACTATATTAACGATGTCAGTGTAACAATTTTGTCAGGCGCCCGGTGACCTAATACTTTTATTACCAAGTAATATTAGTTAACACCGATACCTAATTTTATGTGTTCCCAAAACTAGTTCCGTAAGCTGCCGTGATAACATGATGCCCTAGTTGTATTGCTAATTAATTTTATTTTGTTTTGTTGCACGAAACCTTTAAATATCGGTCAAAAGAAATCTTGTAATTAGCTAATTGCTAAAATATTGTATGTATATAATTAGTACATAATGTAGGTAAAATTTATTTATTAAGGTTTACTTTCTGCAATCCCTTAATACGCAATGCCACTAAGGAGTGCTCCGACCTTGATATCTTTAACCCTAATCGACATAAATTCAGAAAGCAAATGTTTTCTCAGTTTTAATGAAATATAGTGTTTAACTATATTGCATTATATCATGGGGAGGTGCATCTAAGTCCATTCTAATTGTGTTAGAACGGGCACAAAGAGCCCTTCTAAAGGTTAGTACTTTTCAGCCAATACTTTATCCTACTCACGCTCTGTACCAATCATGTCGCGTCCTTACTGTTCGCCAGTTGTTTATCCTTCAAATCATCATGAAACAATATTCTGAGACTCAACAAACTTATCAAAATTCATCTTCACGTCGACGTCATGACATAGTAATTAGAAATCAAATATTTGTTAGGCATACTTTCGCCCAAAGGTTCTATTGTTTTCTTGGTCCTTTTCTTTACAATAAAATTAACAAAGTCCTTAATTTACATCCGCTTAATAAAAAAGAATGTAAAAATACTCTCACAAATTGGTTACAACTCCAAAATTATTATGAAACAGAAAACCTGCTAGAAGTTTTAAAATGATCTCCAGAGTTAGTTTCAATTATATATAATTTTATATTTTATATTTTTAATATTATTATATTTATATTATATATATGTATATATTATTAGTATTTATATTTATTTTTACTTTATTACTTATTTATATTTACTTTTGCATTTTTGGGTTCAAAATTTTTATTTAATAAAATTTGTTGTATTAAGTTGGAACCAATGCACCTCTCCCGGTTTCTGGGTTTGTCTCTGTACCAGAATAGGTACTGATAGGTGAATATTATGGTACAATTATTAAAATAATGACTCCTTTATTCCAGAGATCGGGTGTTTTGCACCTGAGTTTGAGCACTGCTGCCTGAAACACAAGACCACTTAGTTCAGGCACAGAAGTATCTTTATGTTTGTAACACACAATAAATTGTAACTTATCTATCATAACTTATCTATCTTATTACTATCATAAGAGCCAACTTGTATTAGGTTTTATTGAAATAAACTATTATTATTATTATTATTATTAACTAATTTACGATTATATCTCATTAATTACTTTGTTTTATTATTTATTCTATTTAAATTAGATTTATCATTTTAATTTTATTTCTGTAAATACATTTTTATATAATATCTTAGTTTTAAGTACTTTGACCGCCTCCGTAGTCTAGTGGTAACAAACGTTGCCGTAAACTCGGAAGGTCGTGGGTTCGATTCCCACCGGGGGCAAGTTGTATATTGTTGTTGTATGTATAATTTGTCTCGGTTTGGGTGTTTATATGTATAATATATATATATATATATATTTACAAAAAAAAAAAGTATAATATGTAGTTTATCAACCATCTAGTTTCCGTAACACAAGCCTCGTAGCTTACCACGGAAATTAGATGGCGCTGTGTGACCTGTCTGGAATTTTTTTTTTTTTTAAATTGTTTTAATTATTGCATGCACCGAAATAATTATCTGATGGAAATGTCATATGTATATGCTTAGGATCACATTCAGTCTATCGCCTGAATACTTTCTTTCTTGAATCATGTTTTAATGTGCATCTGTTGTATACATTGAATAAATGTATAAATTTATTTTAGAAGTCATATTTTTATTTTGTAAAGTTAGTTTTTTTTTTGTTTTAACAGTAATATGTTTTTAATTTCTGCTTCGTCTTTTTATATTGGTGAATGCCGTGACACCTAATTGGTACATATATTAGATAAGTTATAATTATACTATGTTATGTGTGTGATAATATATGTACTGCTGTGTGTACTATATAAATAAATAAAATAAATAAATATAAATTCTAAACAATTAAAACTCTTTAAATAGATATAAACTAAACCTAATAAAAATAAACAATAAATAAAAAATGTCTTCTAGAGACGACCCTTCAGGGATAGTCGCCAGAAGACTGGCAACATTTCCCCTCTGTATAGCGGGGTTAATACGTTGGCAGAAATAATTGCCAGCTTTCCTGTCTCCAGACTTTTCTGTTAGCCGTTTGGACAATTCCTTGGCCAGACGCTTGGCTGTGTCCCCATGGGCCCATTGTCTCGACCCCAAACGGTGCAAATTAACCGTATTTGCGCAGCTTGGGGTTCTAACCGCTCCACTTCCCGCGCTTGACGAGGTCGGTCGCAAAATTACATTGGGACACCAAAAGATATATTTTTTGCCAATTGCAACTCGTTCTTGACCGCTCTCGTAGCACGCGATATATTATTATAAATTACCTAACATAAACGAATTCAAAGACGTTTGCTCATTGGCGCCTCCACTCAACCATTCCTTCCAGCTGTCAGACGGCTTTCCTCAAGGGTTCCTCGAAATTGGTATCTTACATCCGTATTCTAAGTTGAAGAAACCCTCAACGCCTCCTCCACTCAACATTTCCTTTCAGCTGTCAAACGGAAATTTTGTTTCTGTAGTAGTTACGATTATAGTTAAAATAGTCAGGTAAAAACGAATATTTCTGATGCCGGTTACATTCGTCTTCATCTCCAAAATTTTAATACAGAATGCAAATTGGACTAGGCTAACATAACTTTTAAGAGCATTGGAAAATTTAATCACACATTATCGGAGTTTCGAAAGTAGGTTTATGTAATGCTTATGGCTTAAGTTTGATCTAGATAGGTGAAAAACAATAACATTTAAGTGACAAAGTTTAAATAGATCTACATTGAACTAGTTCAATTTAAGTTAACGTGTTAAAGGTACACTCAGGGGCAAAATTTGTTACCATCTATATATCATCATGTTGTGGTCAGAAATGTTTTTTTAAAGAGCAGCGTTTGAATTCGCGAACGCCAAGGCCAAGGATGAACTTTTTCGGCTGCAATCGACATCGTTTTCCTTTAAAAATAACACTTAATGCCTACAAATACAGCCTGATTACCTATGTTAAAGGTTAGAAACCACGCTTATAAATAAGCGGAATCACATTTAGCCAACTTTACTATAGGCCAATCATGACAAGTGGCAAGTTCGTCGATGTCTCCAGCGTACCAAACTCGAGAAATATCACAAATAAATTAAATTTTAATTAAATGTATTTATTTACAATTTGTGTTCCCATCCGAGTCTAAATCCACAGACTTTACCTCTAGACCACGGAGGCATTAATTATGTTAGTTGTCCTACATTATGATAAGTGGCAAGTAATTCAGTAAGTCTTGTTTCAAGCTGTGTTATTTCAATATAAATATCACCATGGCAAACTTACAATATTAGTTCTCCTTGAAAGTAAAAAATGTCATTTCGTAAATGTCATTGCGTAATACCCGACCAAAGAACCGGACATTTATTATTGGTACCCATAAAATCAACAGCGCTTATCCGTATGTGTCGACTATTTAATGATCTTTCCAGCGATACTGTGAATCTAGACATTTTCAACCCAAATGCAAGTGTTATTGATTGTAAACTAAAGTGACTTTTTACTATTATTATATTGACTTTTTTGATTTATACTAATATATAACCTATTATATAACTTTCAACATAAATTTACATTAAAAATAATATATTTATTCTCATTAATATATTGATAATGATGGAAATGGATGAAACCTAATTTTTTTAATCTGAAAAACACATTTGACTCTAATCATCCAAGTAGCTATGTGTAGCATGCCGTGTACACTGCCCTTGGGTTGCAATTCCGACCTTATAAATTATTGTAAATAAGTGCTTAATATGTATTAATTGTAACATGTTAGTGTACCTTAAACAATAAATAAATAAATTTCAAGCATATACTTCAACGAGAACAACAAATAGGTGGTCGGCGGACTGATGGTGGTAGATTGCCCAGTCTGTCGGGGTGAGGAAGTATCCACCGGTCGTGCCGATAAACCTAGTAAAGTATATCCACACGTTTCGGGATCAAATTGCCGTCATGCCCAGTCAATCCGGCATATTGTTGGGGACTGATGTCAGTCATGAGTGTCTGATTACTGTAGTTGCAAAAAAAAAATATACTTAATAAACCTGTCGCGGTCTAATGCGTTTATGGCAGCGATTATTATTTGCCAAAAGCGCAGAATAGCAGACGTCCAGACCATCACCGCGTAGCTAAGCTTAGGTCAATTAGGATATATTTTGGAATTTCACGATATACAATTTTGCTTATATATCCTAGTGGTTACCGGAAAATGAATAAAGATATTTTTTTTATATTCTAGACCTTGAATAAATAACCTTTTTTGCAGATGTCTTTAGTATTTTATTTGTTATCATGTCCCCTAGGTCTATTTATACCAACTTTCAGCTCTACAAATATACATACAAACATATCTTCACACCAAATACCTTGCGGGGTAGGCAGAGACGATTGAGCGTCACTTGTCACGATCTTGACATTCCTCTTTCGCTTCTTCGACACTCATCAACCTCTTCATACATGCCCTTTTGTTTCGATTGCTTTTTAATGCACCTTCAGTTATTTTTTCATATTTTTTTTCGTGGTAGTTGACTCTTGGTCTAACAGGGCTTCTTTTACCCACAACTTTCGCATTATATATCTGGTTCGTCAATCTCTCTGTCCTTTCGACATGCCTGAACTATCGGAGCATGCCTTTCCTTATTTTTGTCCTTATGATTCAGCTCTACAGTAAGCATAAAAAGATATTCAAAGAAACATTGCAAACAACGAAAAATATAACAATAAAAAATTATTAGTAAGAATTATTTTTGAACATGACTATTTTAAAACAAAAGTCGACATTGATTTAAAAAAATGGTGGCTCAAACTAACAAGCAATGAAATTCCATACGACATTGCTGGCGCCTATTCGAGTAGCGCACAAAATGATGCTATTGTTTTTTTTTTCAACCATCAATTGAAGCCGGTATAAATATATCTATGGTCTTAACCGCTAGAACGTGCAGGTTTTTACTGTAATTTTTATAACATCTTCTTGTAAACTTTTACTAAAGGGCAACAACTGAAACCGTCCAACTTTTGATACAATCATGATTCACTATAAGAGTGGCCTAAATTCTAAAATTGTGTGAGCCCAAAAGCAACCCTTGAAAAGATCAACGCCCACAATTCTATCCCCATAATGTAAATTAGTATCACAAATATTCCTAAAATAGGTTATGCTAAAACGGTCATTCGTGTACATAGAAATAAAAATAAAGCAAAATGAACGAAAAGGTCAAAAATCTGTTCGCGCATATACGAGTATCTACATAGCTATAATATCACCTGTCCCTTCGTTCCCGTCGACTATCGGTAGGTAGGCATGGGGCATATCGGTATATTGATTTCGGTTCGGCGTACCTCCTACAAACTCCTGTGCGCCTGGTACTTTCCGAACGGTTCTCCATTATTGGAAATCGCCGATACCCTGCCAATATACCCCAGATAATAAATAAATTGCTTTTCAAATTGATGGAATCAATTTCATTTCAAAACTTTTTTCGAATAATAAAAACAATGAAACATCAATGAATTTTATTAGCTAGTAAGTAATAAATAAAGAAAAAACTTCTGAATAGTTGATCATTTACATACACCCCAAATATTTCGAGTCATAAAAATCAATTAACAAAAGCTTGATCGGTATTCTTCAATACACGCACACTAGCTTGATATCGAAGCGCTCGTCATACCCCTACTTCCAAGCGTACATAGAGTGCGTGAGAACTGAGAACGCGATGCGAGCGAATTGCGCAAACCTAGTCCCACCCCGACTATGCTATGCTACCCTGGTAACATCCAAGAAGTTTCTTCCCGAATTTCTCACGCTCCCATCCAATTTTTTTCTTACTACTTACAACCCAACGCTGTCAAATATCCACTCCAAATTATATGCAATACGGACGTTTATTCCGTAAAGTTACTTTAGTTTGTTCGTTAACCATCGCAAGAAAGGTTTTCTTACTATATTACCTGCATCCTGTAAATAAAATATACAATTATGTTCCCTATATGTTCAATGTTACAGGCGATAATAGCTTAATCTATAATAATATTAAAGCAGGACGGGTTCTGGAGCGTCCCTCTTCCGTTTCTGTCTAATAGGGGGTTCATTGACCGGTTTGTCGGTACGCGGACCCGCGTTCCTAATCAACACTACCCAGTGTAGTGTACTTGTATTTTTAATATACATTGCGTGTTATAGTTAAACAAAACACATATTTGGTACAAAATAATACGCAGTGAACGATGCTGAATTCGGTTTCAAAACCCCGAGTAAAAGAATGGCTATCGGCTGTCTGGGGCAACGGCTGGAATACGGGAAGGATGGGCTCGCCCGCTGTCTATTGCGAGTTATGCGTAACTCCTATCAATTTATGTTCTCCTAGTACTTGTGAAGGTTGGGATGCCTGATTCTCATTGTGGCGCTAACAAAGACCACTCTAATGGAATGTAGGGAGGACTTGAGACATCATCAGAGTATAGGTAAACTAAAAAAGTATGAACGCTAATTGACACAGAGCAAAACTTTAGAAATGATATATATATCATATTAATTATTAGTTTTACGAAGTGTAGTTTGCTAAGAAATACAACCAAATGTAGAATTTATAAATAAATCTTTTTAGCACACAATAGGTATTAGGTAAAATAAAATTGATAATAAAACTAAAGGAGTTGGAATTGGAATAAAAATACTACCCTTTTATAAATATATGTTTTTTTCCTTGACTTTAAATAATTTTAGTTTAATAATCTAAATCGTTGTTCCTAATATATTGTTGTTTTTTAATGAGTTAATTATATCATAAAAGTAGGTATAAAGTTTAAGATTTATCAAAAATAAACTACAAATTTATTTCCAACGGTATGTCGTTAAATTTACTTATCTATGGCAACTTTTAATTGAATTGGACATCAATAGAAAACCTTTACTCAAAGGCCCCTAACTCTTAACTAATTTGTAAGTTATATCAATTACAAATTCCTAACCAAATGAAGTTTTCCTTCGAGTCTATTGTCTTTTAAAGTTTCTTGGCCTCATTCTGGGTCATTTGAAATTATTATAGTACGAGCTCTTGATACAAATTTAATCATCATCAGGATATAGGCCTGCCAAGGCACGCTACTGCACGCGATCTTTTGCAACTCCATAACACTGGACCACACTGCGTCGTCGCGTACGTGGTATTTACTCTAGAACTCGTTTGACCCATCTGCCATCAGTTCTGCGGAATCTACTGCACTTGTCACTTTGGTTATCTGACTAATATCATAGTTTCGAATTCTATCCATCAGAGATACCAAACATAGCTCGCTGAACGACCTTGACTTGATTTGTCGACCAGACCCACTGTCAGTGTCCACGTATCTGATCCGTACATCACGGGGAGGAACACCGGTTGAAGACTTTTGTCTTCAAACATTGTGGTATAACCGATGAGAGGATGTGCCAAAGTTTCCTGAATGCTGCCCATCCTAACTGGATGCATCCGTCGGCTTCTTTGCTGAAGTTGGGAGCGCCTAGCTTGATAGTCTGCCCAAGGTATTCCTGCACATACAAATTTATTTCCTATCAATATAAAACATTTTTGAATCTGCAGTTGTGCACTGATGTCTAGGTTACACCTAGCCAACATTACTATAGTTCTTTTATAATAAGTTGCAGTACCAGACTTGAAACATATTTAGGTGATAGGCATCTTCAGATATCGAGGTATAGAAAATTGAATTAAGAGCGAAACATGCCCAAATCACCCTGCACTATCATCCGAGAACGATTACGTCTGTCAGAAATGTCAAAACCTAGAAAGCACATTCGTTTCGTCGCAACGAATATTAGGATATACTAGGGAACAAAAAAGCTGGGTTGGCTTAACACTTCACGTCTACTCTATCGTCCGTGGACAAAACGTTTAATCGTTCTTGGACACCGAATTATTTACTGATTTTCTATGAGATTTTATTTTAAATATATATTTTTTTAAACATAATAATACCTTTATACGTAATCTTTGGTACTAATCAGCATAATATCAATGCTCAAGGAACATAATGCCAGGTCAAGCTAGTGTAATAGCTGACCTTGTATCTTTTCCCAGTTGTTCTTGACAGACTGTGAGTTCTATGTCCTCAGCCAGCGACAAATGTCAAAGAAATACTCGTATCTAGATATACGAGTACATACTAAGATTCTCAGATATTATTTAAAATTTATTTGTGATATTTCTAGAATCTGGTATTTTAAATACATACATACACATACATACATACATATCTTCAAGTCAAATCCCTTACGGGGTAGGCAGAGACAATTGAGCGCCACTTGACACGATCACGACATACCTCTTTCGCTTCATCGACATTCATCAACCTCTTCATACATGCCCTTTTGTTACGAAGGCTTTTTAATTCTCCTTCAGCTAGTGCTTTATTTATTTGATCGTGATATGTGTGTCTTAGTCTGCCAGGGCCTCTTTTACCCACAACTTTCGCATTATATACCTGGTTCGCCAATCTTCCTTCGCTCATCCTTTCTACATGCCCGAACCATCGTAGCATGCTTTTCCTTATTTTTGTTCCTATGCTTTGTTTTATACCTACCATTTTTCATATTTCGACGTTACGGTGGTCCGCCAGAGTGACGCCGCATAACCGACGCAGCGACCTGATTTCTACTGCATTAACCCTACTCTCATGCATATTCTGACATATCCACGTCTCGCTTCCACACATAAGTGTTGGTACCAACATGGCATTGTGTATGGCGAGCCGAGCTTTGTCACTTACATTTTGACTGGCGATCAGTGACCCCAGGGCACCGTTAACACTATTTCCCGCGTTCACTCTTTCAACATCCTTATCATACTTCCCATCCGCAATAAAAACACTGTCCAGATATATAATTTAATTTACTTGTTCTAGAGTTTCATCATCAATCTTTATCGTCACGGTTGTCATCCTTCTTCTTTCAAACATTAGTACCTTGGTTTTTCTCGCATTCAAACGGAGTCCTTTTTCTGCACATCCCTCTTTCATTTCATTTGTTGCAGTTGTTGTTCGGACGATACCATAAGAACAGCATCATCTGCATAAAGCAGGCAGTATTTAGATACATCAAGCTTGTTAATTGTCATCATGGGTCTATAAAAGTTGTCTTAGTTTCACACTAACAAAAAACGTGGGTTTAAGTCAACCCCGCAAGGAATTACGGTTATAATAGAACATTACTTATTACTTTTAAATTGTATAAATAAACAAATATGTTAAATATTTATCGATGGTTCCCGGACTATATTGGATCCGGAAAACGTTATCGAAGATCAAAGAATCTAATGTAGAGCTCACCCACTCGGTAGGGGTCATTGTCCTTTGCCAACATTTTTGTTCAATTGTCGTAACATAAAGGATATATTTTGGCGACAATTTTAACCTCTATATTTTCAGACCTTTTTAGGCCAAATTTTATCAAGAGATATATAGGTTCTTTTTCTGACTCAAGAGTCAAGCAAGCGGTAAGGTTAGTGCTTATTTCACCAAATCTAAATAAACTTATAACTTACCTGAGTAGGTACGACAAAGTAAAGAAACTGGTGCACTCAAGATTTCTTTAAAGGTCCGTCCAAATTTTGTCCGTAGCATACGGAATCAGCGTCAGGATCTAAAAACGGTACATTTTTTAAAAATATATTTTAGCACGACATGTGACCTTGCTAATGGATGCTTGCGCGCGGAATCAGACACTCATAACTGACATCAGTCCCTAACACTATGCCGGCTTGACTGGGCATGACGACAATTCGAGTCTGATCCCGAAACGTGTGGATACACTTTACTGTGTTTATCGGAACAAACGGTGAATACTTCCTCGCCCCGGCAGACTGGGCAAATTACCACTATTAGTCCGCCTACCACCTATTAGACATACATCAGCTCTGTACTGATTCTAAACTGCCTAGCCTCGACCTAGGAACATTACTGATATCCCAATGTGTAGGGGGATACATGGCAGAGGAAGAGACGGCCGGGCATGTGCTCGGAGTGTTGCAGTATGCCTGCGCATAGACTAAAGTTCGTCCAGACTGCGGGGACTCTTCCGGAAGGAATCTAATGGCTCCGCTGACAGAGTAAAGGTCACAATAGTCCCATGGAGACTAGTCATCACAATCATAATAAACGTAGCTTCTAGACAGATTCGGTTAGGTACGGTGTGGTTGGCGTCTCGATGCCTACTACTACTATACTAATGAGAAATACAAATTTCTAACATACATTTGTCATAGATTAACAACACCACGGTTCCCGTGCCTCAGAGGGCAGGTAAATACGTCGGTTCCGGTTCCACTAATACTAACTTATTGAAACATTAATAAATTGTCATTAAAAAAAACAGACCCTTGCCAACCCGTCTGGCCAGCGTGGAAGGCCTCTCTAATGTTTTACCCTCAAATCATTCATTCATCATCATTACAGCCCCTAGAACACAGCGTAGCGGAACGGCAGCCTAGAGCTCCACTGCTGGAGATGGGCCGGGCCTTCCAGAACATATATCTGGGGAATTGTGCCTACACTTGCCACGCTGGCCAGACGGCTTGGCGACTATATGATGTCAATTTATTAACTATTCCACAGGTTGGTATTAGTGAAACCAGGACCGACGGCTTAACGTGCTTTTCGAGGCACGGGAATGGTGGTGTTGTAAATCTGAGACAAATGTACGTAAGGAAAGTATATTTCTCATTGGTACATGCTGGGTGGGTTTGAACCGACCTTTGAAGCATTTAGGGAAAGCGTTCTTACAACCTTGCCACCACCGCGGACCTCAAATAGCAATGATGATTTCATTTCTGAAATCCATGCAATAAACGTTATAGGTATTCTGTAAAGTGCAATAAAAAACGTTTTAAACAACAAAGACGTAATTTGTTCCGTGCAATACATCACTATGCCCGCTCCCCGGCTTTCTAACGCGGTTACCCTGATAAATGAACCACTTATAAGATTTATAGCAAGCCCATTTGACGAGCACACCTAAAGTCAAAAGTACTTGTTTGACATTAAAAGTTCGACCTTTATTTACCACTTTCAATATTTCTCCTAAATCCTATTTATGATGAGCCCTAAAAATATCCACTGCTGAGCACGTCAGGCATAATTCATCACGTTTTTCTAGTGACTTTTGAAAAGACACGATTACATTCCAATATAATACGACGAGGTTGAAACGAAACTGATGTATGGAAGCGAGACGTGGATATGTCAGAATACGCATGAGAGTAGGGTTAATGCAGTAGAAATGAGGTCGTTGCGTCGGATCACAAAGGATCTGGCGTGAAGATATGTATGTACGAGTATGTATGTTAAAATGGTCATTGGCAAATACACGCAGTCTTTATTTATTTTTTACCATGCTAGTTTAGACAAAAGCAACACGGCACGGAGAACACGATTTGAAAAAGCGGATTCACATTTAACTAACTCTACTAGATATAGGCATTAAGTTAGTCAATGTCTCTAGCGTATCAAACTTGAGAAACGAGAAACAAATAAATTATTGAGTCCTGACCAGGAATCGAACTTCTAAATCAGCTAGATAACGGAGCTTTTAGTGTGAGTATTTCTACATTTTCTTTAATGAATTGATTTGGTTATTTGTTTTTTAATATAACAACTGAACTACTTAAAAAGATTTTTTTAAAGTTCTATAAATGTGTTTTGTCTCTTTTGTTAGTCATTTTACTAATCCTGGTTTAACTAAAACATTCACGAATGCAGCCATAAAACTAAACACATAAAGTTGATATGTATAGAAGATGGATTAATTGTTACAAATAAAAATCGGGTCAAAATCTACCTCACCAAGCGGTACTTTGCGTTTCAGTGTTTATGACTGTAATATTATGAAACCGTATTACAGTTCTATAGATTCTGATGTAAGTGCCTATTTTTATTGCCAGAATTCGCGTGCACAGGAAAGAAAGCAACATTAATTTGCAAATCGACTTAGGTATCTAAGGGCATCGTATTTATTATTTTATATGCGATTTTCTTGTGTTGTACATTGCATGTTATTAATACAACCAACACAAGCATAAAAAATATAATAGTAATTTTTATTTCTCATACAATATTTTCATTTGAATGCGACTGGTACTAGTGTTTAAAAGAAGAAGGATGACAACCGTGACGATAAAGATTGATGATAAAACTCTAGAACAAGTAAATGAAATTATATATCTGGGCAGTGTTTTCACTGCGGATGGGAAGTACGATAGGGATGTTGAAAGAAGAGTGAACGCGGGAAATAGTGTTAACGGTGCACTGGGGTCACTGATCGCCAGTCGAAATGTCAGTGACAAAGCTCGACTCGCCATACACAATGCCATGTTTGTACCAACACTTATGTATGGAGTATGTATGGAGATGTAGTAGTAATGCAGTAGAAATGCGTCGGATATGCGGCGTCACTTTCACGGACCGCATACGCAATGACGAAATACGCAAAAGGGTAGGTATGAAAGAAAGCATAGGTCCAAAAATAAAGAAAGGCATGCTACGATGGTTCGGGTATGTTGAAAGGATTAGCGAAGAAATATTGACGGACCAGATGTATAATGCGAAAGTTGTGGGTAAAAGAGGCCCTGGCAGACCGAGACTCTCATATCACGATCAAATTAATAAAATACCGACCAAACGAAAACTGGGTATTGCATCAGAACAGCTGATCTCAGTCTTAAATAATAAAATTAAATAATTTATTTGTCAGAAACATGGTAGGTCCTGGGATGTAAATTATTATAGGTAATTATATCATATGCTTCGTTATTTCTAGCATTCCCATCACTGTCGATTTTGTTAGGGTATTTTATTATATAAAACGTGAATATTTGAATAACCGATCGGTGAAGGTAGCTTTTGGACTATAAGAAATAATGTCGTAGCCCCATTTACATGGGACAATATAGCTTCCGTACATAAATCCTTTCGCCGAATTACGCATAAAATTTGGATATATCTAGAACAATGTTTTCCGATTGGAAATATTTAGGCTAACAGGTAATCCGCAGTGATTTTTATTTGTTGTTTTCTTGTTCGGAGACAAATTTCTTAGCAATTCGTGGATTTACCCGTACGGTGTATCGGTAATACGGTGAATTATAAGGGCTCGTGGTCCAAAATCGCAATTACCGTATTTTATATATTAAATTATTCTTCCTCCGTGGTCTAGCGGTTAAGTCCGTGGATTTAGACTCGGAGGTACCGGGTTCGATTCCTGGTCGGGACACAAAAATATTAATTAATGTATACAAATACATTAACGACATGTCCATGATAACCTCATAAAAAAGATAAATTACGTCAGACTTCGCTGTATGAGTCTAGACCTTTTGCCTTCCCTATCACCTCATTCATCATCCATTCGGAAAGCAAAACACAAACAAAAACATTGGAGGGGTATCCTTCGCGCCATTTTGCGCGGACATGTCAAGTGCAAGTTTTATAAATTAATTTACTGTGGATATTGTTGGTCAAAAGTGGTGTTGTTTTGTTTAATAATGTGCTACAATGTGAATAATTATGGAAAACGATAAATTGGATTTTATATATAGGGGCACAATTTATTTTTTGCGTTTTTCACGCGCTGTTAACTTACTATACTTTGGAATTTATCTTAACATGCGAAGAAATTGCAAGCTACATCCCGCCCATTTCACATCTTTTAAGCCCGTGAATTCTATCGCTCGTCGCTTTATCAGCCCACTACTTTTTGCTGATGTTGCAACAAGATAAAAAAAAACTTGATCATGAATCATCAATAAATAAAAACTCATTGTTTACACTTTTGGTGTTTTAATTATGCTCAAAGTGTAGGATGAAAGTGGATGTTTAGTAAACAATGATAGAATCGGGAGTATGTTAGCATGTTTTTGTGTTGAAATTAAATTGAATGGCCACTAAACGCAGTTTATACAACGTTTAATGTTTTCCTGAAGGTCTGGCGTTTATAACTGGAGTATCATACATAAATTACGACCACTGATTCAATATATTGTGGTTGGCCCATTCTACTTTAAATATAAGTAAGTACGTATTACAAATAATCACTATCGTATTTAGGGTCAATTTAGTATTTTAGGTCATTTAATTAATATTTAATTTATTTGTGTTAATTCTCGAGTTTGGTACGCTGCCGCGCTGGAGACATCGACGAGCTTGCGATTTGTCATGATTGGCCCATAGTAAAGTTGGCTAAATGTGAATCCGCTTATTTATAAGCGTGGTTTCTGACAACCCCGAAAGGGAAAGGTCGTGATGATACTTTACTTTACTTCTAGTATTGACCCATAGCTAAAGATTCGTCAGAAATTAGTCTTCACTTTACAGGGTTTATCGGCACGAACGGTGGATACTTCCCCGCCACGGCAGACTGGGGAAATTACCATCATCAGTCCGCCTATCATCTATTTAACCAGAAAACGGGCTTTGTTTTCCTGGGAGCGTGGACGGGCCTTAGTGTGGGATGCCACTTGTGAAGACACTATGGCTTTGTCACACATCAGAGGAACAGTGCAAAAAGAAAAAGTGTAGACGAAAGCGCAGAGTCTGTCAGGCGGCGCAAATACGTATCTATAATTTAAGACTATGCTTTTGTGCCGTTTGCTGTAAAGACTCTAGGCCCGTGGAGTTCAATCGCTAAAACATTTTTAAAAACATTACCTTTCGTTAATTGTTTGCTCTGGTGACAAGAGCTCAAAGAATTAGCATAGCGATTTTCAGCGAGAAAATGCGGCCAGCGTTCTTGCCACCATGCCATTTACCTGTATCCGGCAGGCCCCGAGCAGGGCTATCTTTAAAAAACTTGTATATGCACACTTCATGAAGTCATGATAAACTTAGTTTGTTTCTTGTATTTGATATAGTTATAGTTATAGTATTACATTTACTGAAAATTTCAAAGAACATTTATTCGAAGTACTTAGATACAAAAATATTAAAATAAAATTGATTAAAAAACTAATTATAAATAAAACTAAAAATAGGTACCTATGAAATTATATCTATTCTACAAAATAAACTAAGGGCTTACCACCATGGCGGGTACCTAAAACGCTCGCCGCATTTCCTCGTTGAATTATAATCGACATTTACTTATATGTATGTATATTATTATTGTTTATATGTATGTATTTGCATACTAATATGTAGATATGTAAATATTATATAGGTACCTAAGTATGTAATAATTTATATATGTCATTATATTATCTTATTAAGCCTGTAATTGCACCTACCTTTCATTGTTAGATTGCTTTTGTTGTCCAGAAGGTTTGATTGTCATAGAATGCCTGGCATTAAGTCCGCCTTCGTACTTTGGGCAAGAAAGATCTAAATAAATAAATAAATTAATTTATTTATATTAGGTTTTGTAAGTAGGTATTAATTTAGTTTTTACCTTGAATTTAGTTATTATTAATGTATGTTATTATGATGTTTTTTTTACCTTTTATATAGATCTAATTTAAATTATAATTTTAGTTTTAAGTTTTGTTATCTTAATGTATTTCATTTATTTTCTATGTTTAATCCTAACTGTACTTTATTTGAGATTTATTAAATAAACCTAAATCAATCTATCTACTCCGATAACTGTTAAAAACATATTACAATATTATTTGAACATAGTCTACGGCATGTGCATTTTTACAATAGAGGGAAACATATCGAGAAAAACCCACGCTAAATGGTGGATGAATCACTTTATTTGTTGCACAAAAATGGGAGACGGGGGATGGGAATGGGTTGACGAATGCTAAAGTAACAGTTATTTTGTTTTGGTAGTTACCACGTGATTAAAACTTCTTAAGTTAAAGTAAAGTAAAGTATCATCACGACCGTTTCCCTTGCGGGGTGGTCAGAAACCACGCTTATAAATAAGCGGATTCACGTTTAGCCAACTTTACTATAGGCCAATCATGACAAGTGGCAAGCTCGTCGATGTCTCCAGCGTACCAAACTCGAGAAATATCACAAATAATTAAATATTAATTAAATGTATTAATTAAATATTATTAGTATAAATATTATTGGGTCCAGGAATCGAACCTGGTACCTCCGAGTCTAAATCCACGAACTTTACCGCTAGACTACAGAGGCAGTTCTTAAATTAAGATTAAGTATTCTTTATTGTAGCAATTTGTATGATAAGACGCAAGGAAAGGATTAAATCAAAGAGTTAACGAATTGGGAAAATAGTGGCTACTCACGCAAAAAACTGTCGTTCACCCTAACACTAGCGTAGCCAGGTGGATGGTGGATACATAAAGTGCCATACATACCTATTAATAGGAATAGTATTATATCTGCAATTCGATTTTTGAGCCCGCAACCAATTAACTGCGCGCGATATATAACCAGCGCATACATGATCAGGTACTATAAGTTACACAATATATATATGTATATATTACTAAGTTTGTATAGTTCGCTTGTTGCTACAATTGTTAAATGAATTCAACGAATTCATTTTTTTTGTAATTTATAGGCATAGGACAATAAATATAAATATTTCCAGACAGGTCACACAGCGCCATCTAGTTTCCGTGGTAAGCGTATCTTGTGTTACGGAAACTAGATGGTTGATAAACTACATATTATACTTTTTTTTTGTAAATATATATATATTATACATATAAACACCCAAACCGAGACAAATTATACAATGTACAACTTGCCCCCGGTGGGAATCGAACCCACGACCTCCCGAGTTCACGGCAACGTTTGTTACCACTAGACCACGGAGGCGGTCAAATATATAATGTATTCTGCGCTTTTACATGTCAAAAAATTTATTAATATAACGAAAAGCTTATTTTCTGGGAAATGTATTTGGAGCAGCACATTACAATCCAAATATACATAATTATAATTTTAAAATTAAAGCTCCTGTTATTGTCATATTATAAACTAAGACAAGATTGAATTAATGAATGAATGACAACTCATTATTAGCAAACCACAGACATTAAATTTAGTACCCCTACCGTCTACTAGGCGGCGCCACTTTTTATAAGAACCGAAATTTGTCAATTACTAGTTCTAAGTTTTCACCGCCTGGATTAAATTACCAGCTCTATTAAATATTATAATTACTAGCTACAAATTTTTCATATAAAATTACGATGGAATAAACGATAAGAATTATCTGCAACAAATAAAGTGTGTTAGATGTGTTTCTTACTTGGTAAAATATATAAATTGAAGCTTAAAAATTTTATTGCCAAATATTTCGCCTCTCTTTGGAGCGGCGTCATCAGTGACAGTGACTGAAGGTCTTTATCATAAATTTTGAAAAAGTAATTTTATTTCTTTTAGCAATGGTAAAGGTAATGCACTATACAGTTTTGTATTTCTTTTTTAGAAAAATATGGAATAACTTTAGTTTTACTTTATATGTTAATGGTAGAAATTGTTCATTCGTTTCGGATAAACTAACCCAAATCTACATTGCGCCAACTAGGTGATGTTTTATGAAAAACAATGGGTTAATTTATAGTTGAGAAACTCATTATTTTAGGTGCTTAAAATCAAGTTTTATGTTTGTTTTATAACATTATCAAAATAAATGTTTACAGGCGGTTATTAATATTGGAGTTAATAATATTAATTTTGATACGATCGGACGAACCCAGTCAGAGTACAATTTTTTCTTACGTCATTTGTCATAGATTTGCAACACCATGGGCGGTATTGTAAATCTGCCTCGGAGAGCAGGTTAAGCCGTCGTTCGCGGTTCCACTAATACCAACTATATATTATATTATATATTGTGGAATCGTTAAAAATTTACATTAGACGTTTACCTGTCTGCGTGAGAGTGTGGCGAGTGTAGACCAAATTCTCCAGATATTTCTGAAATTCCCATCTCCAACAGTGGTGATAATGATGTTGATGAAAGGTTATTTATTATTATAGTATTAAAGTCGATTCCAGTATTTTTAAATTAATTTAATAATGTCTACCTTAAATGTACTTTTAACTTAAGAGCTCATAACTCGTGCCGGTCTACGCCTGAAAAAGAAACCAAAACGCATTTTTTTCATCAAAAACTCCCCCACATTCGACCTCCAATACCAGGAGACTAGAAGCGTAGAGGAGATTCTAAAACTGTGGATCGATAGCCTTCCCGGTTTAAGGAAACCCGGAAATCCCGAAACTGACGCCTTCCCGGCTAGCGGGTCCCAAAGTTACCAGGATAGCATGAAACGGTGGAGATTTTCCCGAAACTATAAATCCCGTTTGGTTGCGTACGCAGGCGTCAAGTTCGCGCCAAAATTCGACCCCTCCTGTTATTATGTTACGTCCCTCGGCCTAAACCAGGAATCAAATTCGCAATTTAATTAAGTGCAAACGTTAGCCAAAATAGTGGATTCCTTATTTACTGTCAGATTTAGAACGAGTTTAAGCGTCCATAGCCAAGCTTACGACAATTTTACAAATACTCATATTATGCGAATTTCAACCCCAATAATAGTTGAGATCCATAAACAAATGCCATTTCGTCGCTTAAGTTTAAACACCGCGTAACTAATAATAAATAATGGGTTGAAAGTAAGAATTTTTTTTTGCTTCCTTAATTGACTATATATTAATTAAATGTATTTTTATTTACATTAATAAATATTTTTGTGTCCCGACCAGGAATCGAACCCGTCTAAATAAATAGTCTAAATCCACGGACTTAAAACCGTTAGACCACGGAGGCAGTTTGTTAAAAAAATAATTATTATTATTAGCCTCTTTGTAATACTTTATGGTAACTTCTTGTAATTATAAAATAAATCATATTTTAACGTTATTCTAGATAGATATAAATAATTCAAATTCAAATTGTCAATTATAGCAAAACAACTCATGTTGTGTCATAAAGGGGAACTGCCTTCTGGAACCCAGAATACGAGTATATTTTCCAGAAGGCAGTACTCGCTAACTGAAACTATTTGATTATGATTCAATAAACGTATTACATAAATATGTAAGACAAATTTCTAAGCATTCCATGGATTTACCGTGCGGGGTCAATCGTGTGTGGGTAAGAGATGAGAAGAATGGTGTATCGGGCTTGCGACCTGGTTTGCGGGCTGGTTTAAGAAAAGGAGGCCTCCTTTTTTTTTTTATTGCGCGATAATACGCTCACCATCTTTTCTACTTCTCTCCCGACCCAACCAAATACTGTATGATTCCGTTAATGCCGTCTTGGAAGCTCGTTCCAAAATATTTTGACGGCAGACTTGCTTAGGCCCAATTCTTTCAGTAAGTGATGCAAAGATTTTGCTGGAACTCCTCTCGCACCAACTTCCACTGCGTAAAGCTGAGTCTTGAACCCGTTCCTGATCATTTCTTCTGTGAGATCATAATATTTATTCGACTTCATGTTGTGGTCTTTTGGACTATTTGATTCCCACGAAACGGTAAGTTCAATAAGGATAACTTTTTTCAAGTTCCGAGAAAACACTAAGATGTCTGGCCTATAGGCTGATACAGCTAGTTCATCTGGGATCCTATAATGGTGTTCAAATGTATCCATGAGAATTTTCCAGTCTGATGCGGCGCCAAGGATCGAGTTATATTGGATTGTATTATATAAATATGTATGTATTATGTATTCTATGTATTCTATTTATATACAAGTATATCGATAGTATGTAGTCTATTTAGTGTAGTGGTACGCTGGAGACATCGACGAGCTTGCCACTTGTCATGATTGGCCTATAGTAAAGTTGGCTAAATGTGAATCCGCTTATTCATAAGCGTGGTTTCTGACCAACCCGAAAGGGAAACAGTCGTGATGATACTTTACTTTTTTACTATTTAGTGTATACCTACTGATTAATATATAGTTTTGTACATAGTATATTAGATTTAGTATTTAAGTTTTTTTTTTTTTTTTCACAAACCTAAATGCTCCTATTATATTTTGCACCTGCCTCACATAACAAATGCTCTAAATTGTCCCTAAGGTTGACTAGTAGTAGTGCCTAGCGGCATTAAGTCCGCCTGTGTACCTAGTGCATAAAGTTTTGAAATAAATAAAATAAAATAAACGTTTTTTTATTGTATAGAGACTTGAGATTAAAGAAAGTTTTTCATCGAATGTGTTTTAGAGTGTGCCAGCGCTCATTACTAATGCCGTAACCTGTTGTATGTAGGTAGCCGTATAAGCAAACGTTTAAGAAATCGTTTCTTTTTTCAAACAGTATGCAGCACAGTGATTGATAGAAGAATTTATCTGGTCCTATTTTTAACTGAGAATTAGTCAACAATCAATCAACAATCCCTGCAGCTTCGCCGAGATGTAGCTTCTCTGAGCGTGTTCTACCGGCTATACTATGGTGAGTGCTCTGAAGAGCTCTATAACCTAATTCCTTCCTCTCCATTCCGCAACCGAACCACACGCACAGGTCAGAATATGCACCCACATACCGTAGTCACTATCCCTTCGCGTACCTATAAATTTGGTGACTCATACATCTGTCGCACAATAAAGATGTGGAATGCTCTTCCAGCCTCTGTGTTTCCACTTTCCTATAACCTGGAGTCCTTCAAGCGAAGTGTGAAAAGGCATCTAGTCAAGCCGGCATAGTGTTAGGGACTGATGTCGGACATAAGGGTCTGATTCCAGTTGCTAACATTCATGGACCCTGCGCGCCACTTACCATCAGGTGGGCGCAGGGTCACATGTCGTGCTAGTATATAAAACAAAAAAAAAAAACCTTGCTTGTTGAGGACGCTTTTATTTCCTAAATCTACCTAGTTGTTTATAGTCATCTTCCCAAAGTTAAATTTCATTTCATATTACGAAATTAGTTTAGCCCCATTCAATTTGCGAATTGAGGTCTTTCGGTGTCACCAAATCTATCTAAAACTAAATCCTGAAGCTAACTGCAAAAGCTGGGGTCTTAAATAATTATGTCGTAGAAAGCGTACAGATTTGTTTCGATAATGTTCTAAAGGTATTGAAACCGCGGCTTAAGTGAGTAGATGTCGTAGCTTTAGTGTCCATAGAGAATTGCTTGTAATGAATTTGGACTTTCCTACATTTTTGGCACACTGTTCCAGATTTTTAGTAGATTTTATTATCTTTTGATTTTGTTTTGACGGGTCTTCTGTTTATTTTTTTCTCATTTTTTTCTCTGGGTTTGTTTTAGAACGCCATGTGACCTCTTGCCCAGCAAATAGTAAGCGTCACGCAACACACAAAAAAAATCTGGAGTCCTTCGCACTATTTTACGCGGACATGTCTAGTGCAAGTTTTTGTTTTGTAAATTAATTTACTGTGAATATTCCGGGTTCGATTCCTGGTCGGGATACAAAATTATTTATTAATGTAAATAAATACATTTAAATAATATTTAATTTATTTGTGATATTTCTCGAGTTTGGTACGCTGGAGACATCGACGAGCTTGCCACTTGTCATAATTGGCCTATAGTAAACTTGCCTAAATGTGAATCCGCATATTTATAAGCGTGGTTTCTGACCACCCCAAAAGGGAAACAGTTGTGATGATACTTTACTTTTATAAATAAAAAATATCTTTAACATTTGAATATCCCGGTTCCATTTTACTGAACTGAGAACCGGGAATTCCCGATAGTTTTGAGATCAGGATTTCCCGGTTCGGAAGTCAAATTTCTCCTACCAAATATTTAAAGATTCGCGGGATCCGCAATCTTAGGTGGGTTCACATTCGGTAGTTACTCTGACAATATCGAGTGTTGTAATGTGGATTTTTTATATTTTATTTACTAGCACGACATTTGACATTGCGTCCACCTGATGGTAATGGCAATTCTAGCCTGATCCCGAAATGTGTGGATACACTTGACTGAAACTTTACTTTTTTTTACTGAAAATATGCCGACCTGCATGCTACGGAAGTGTAAAACACGTTCTTCTTCGATAAGAGAAGGCGAACAAATTTGTCGTAAAAATAACGAACAAACATTTTGTATAAAAATAACAACCAGTGCCCGTTCTATATTATATTTAATCTCTTTGATTTTGATGGACCTTGTTAAGTTGTTTTTATTCCAGTGACTAAGTAAAAAAAGAACTTTTCTCGTTATTCATTAATGGTATCACATCATCTCTTCACTGTCACTACCACCTCTACGCTGACGACTTGCAGCTTTATGTGCAGACGGATATCAACACGCTTAATAGTGCTATAGCTTGGCTAAATTCCGATCTTAATAATGTATATACCTGGGCATCACGGTACGGTGTCGTTGTTAATCCGAGCAAGTGTCAGTCAATTGTCATTGGAAGTTCCAGACTTTTGTCTAAAGTCGACATGAGCAAAGTTGACCTTGTTCGGTATGACGGCGCACCAATTGCCTTCTCCAGCGAGGTAAAGAATCTGGGTTTGTATCTTGATTCTCATCTAAACTGGAGACCGCAAATCACCAAAACCAGCCGTAAAATTTTCTCTTCACTGCACTCTCTCAACAAATTAAAGAATTTTTTGCCATTAAAAGCTAAAATAACCCTTGTACAGTCTCTGCTACTTCCGTTGCTAGATTATGGTGATGTGTGTTGTGTAGACCTATCGGAAGAATTATTAAACAAAATGGAACGTCTGCACAACGCATGTATTCGATTTATTTTTTGTCTTAGGAAATACGACCACATCACACCTTCTCGAAACGAATTAAAATGGTTGCCTATTCGTTACCGAAGGAACCGCCGAGTTCTGTGCATGCTGTATTCCATACTTAACGAGCCGTCTACACCCAATTATTTGAAAGATTATTTTACGTATCTTGGTGCCACACATGAGAGGACTCTTCGATCTTCTTCTAATGATACGCTCTCAATACCCCCTCACCATACTACCTTTGTGTCCAAATCGTTCGCAGTTGTGGCTACTAACCTCTGGAATCAGCTGCCAGTTAAAATTCGCCAAGCTCCGAATAGATGTATTTTTAAAAAACTAGTGTATGCTCACTACATGCAAGACCGAGGTTCGTAATTTTCCATGTTCCTCCTTTTGTTTTAGCTTAGTCTTAATCAGACTGTGATTTATCATTAGTAGGTATAGTATTGTGTATATATTATATTGTATTGTTAATATTTTATTTATGTAGGTTATATGTATGTATTAGTATGTAATTATTAATAAGTATGTATATGTTATCTGCAACTAAACTACTCAAGTTTATTCAGTATTGCACCTACCTTATGTACTTACTGCTCTCGTTGTCCCGAAGGTTTGACCGTCATAGAATGTCTAGCGGCATTAGGTCCGCCTTTGTACTTTGTGCAATTAAGTTTAAATAAATAAATAAATAAGTCTAATTGCAGTTCATTTTAAAAAAAAGTGTTTTCTTATTAAATACTCGCAATATCATATCGTCTATTGTTTAATTCTACGTAATAGAATATTTTTTTTTGTTGGCCCTAAATTGCAAAAGCGCAAAGCACTGCTTAGAGTTGCGGCCAGAGCGATTTTTTTTTGTTCTCTTTTCCCGATGGATGATGAATGAGATGATGAGGTCATCATCAAATTCCAGATGCTGCAAAATTTGATGCTTTTCTTGGAGTCACGCCCGGCACCGTAGCTCAAACACGTCGGGTAAAATATGGGAGTTGACAGCGCGGGAAAACCGAAAAAAATAAACTGCTACTTGTGCCCTATATTTAAAGTCCAATTTATCGTTTTCCATAATTATTCACATTGTAGCACATTATTAAACAAAACAACACCACTTTTGACCAATAATATCCACAGTAAATTAATTTACAAAACAAAAAAATTGCACTTGAGATGTCCACGCATATATAGAGTGATATCTAACCGCGGGGTCCTGGGCAGGCATGAGAATACATTTTTCAACAAAAAAATCTTAGCCCTATACTAGTCAGTTAGGTCTTAGCCAATATAACGCTGAGCTGAAAGAAGTCTTTCATTTACCTGACCATCAGCCGCCACAGAGTTATTTTTAGTTTATTATTATTATTCTTCTAGTCAGTTAGGCCTTAGCCAATATAACGCTGAGCTAAAAGAAGTCTTTCATTTACCTGACCATTAGCCGCCACAGAGTTATTTTTAGTTTATTATTATTATTAATGTTTTAACATTTTTTTTTCTGGTTTTATAGATTCAACGTTGGCCCTAAAACCGTTGGATTGATCTATATGTTGTTCACGTCTTTGTATTTAGTATTAAAAATATCGAGTTCATAATATTTTGGTATACGAAAGTAACACCCACACTGCTTTCGCTGTTTAGAACCACAAAATCTTTTATTTGTCTTTTGAATATAGCCTTTATACCGATATACATAAGGTTAATTCGTTTTTAATATGTAACTGGAAGTGTTTGGTCCTTACATGACTAACAATTCGCGTATTTTTGGAGACAAGTGACTAATGATCCAATGATCCAATGACACCAATTATTATATTAGTGTATATATTTTTTGTCTTGTCGAGAACGGAACGATTTCTGGTGATTATCGAGTACTGACCAATAAGCAAAAATCTTATTAAACACATAGATTGCTTGAGGTTGATTAATAGCACATTAAATGATAAGGAAAACATAGCCATTGAAAGATAAAATACGCAAGTACCAGGACTTTATAAAGTTCCTACAAGCGGTTTTTACTGGGTGCCAAATTATTTGTTTCACTTCCACGACCATAACCCATAACTCGAACCCTTTGCATTTTAAAGTACTAGGACTTCATAAAGCTACTGCAATATGTTCTTTGCTTTCACCTCCACGACAATAACTAGAAACCATCTGCGTCTAAGGCTGAAATTTATTAAGCCTAAGACTTCTCCATACAACGGTAAAATGTAATGTAAGTTTTAGCCATAAGCAAAATAAACGTTAGACCAGGGAAATCAACGAGTCTATAATGCGGATTATCTTTTGACATGTTTAATGTATAATTATGAGCCATTTTTCAATTTGTTGTTTGTTCTCTTCTCCCGATGGATGATGAATGAGGTGATAGGGAAGGCAAAGGGTCTAGCCCATACAGCCAAGTCTGACGTAATATATCATTCTTTCTTATGAGTTGCTGCAGAATTTGGTGCTTTTCTTGGAGTCACTCGTGGCATTATAGCCCAAACACGTCGGGTAAAATATGTAAGTCCACAGCGCGGGAAAACTGCAACTTGTGCCCCATATTCAAAGTACAATTTATCGTTTTTCATAACTATTCACATTGTAGAACATTATTAAACAAAACAACACCACTTTTGACCAACAATATTCACAGAAAATTAATTTACAAAACAAAAACTTGCACTTGACAAGTCCACGCAAAATGGCGCGAAGGACTCCTCCCATGTTATTCAATATTGAACATATTTTAATCATCCTTTCTGCAACCGGCCGTTAGTCAATCATGATTTATTCATTTCATGTTAAAAGTAAAGTGTGAAAGTTACTATCAGTAAACTCTGGCGCCGACATCGCGGACGGAGGCGTATCCTTATCTATTAAACAAAATAATAATGGGTAAAACTACGCGTAGTAATTGAAATGTTTATCACACGACACAAAATCCTTGCTTAAACCACGCTTAAGTGTCAAGTTTACGTTTAGCTAAAACTTTGTAAAGGTACAAAAACGAATCCATATTAAATAACAATCAAGGTCACATAGAAACAGCTTCTAAAGGGGTTCGTATTTACTCCAAAAAAGTACTAGGATATCATAAAGCTTCTGTTGCATACCTACAACTTTTCTTCGCTTGTGTAGAGGCTTCAAGCCAAGAGCTTCCAAGTGTAGAGGTAAATCCCAAAAGGTAACAAACAAACAATAATTATACAAATGAAAATAAATCATGACTGAATCGAAACAGAAAAGCTTTTAGCAGGTCTGCTAAAAGCTTATTTATTGGACTACTTTGCTGCTTAGTCTTCTACTAGCAGGAGTTCATTCAAAATAATTACTTTAATGATGTTTCATAAATGCCTGTTTGCGTAAATAGATATTTTGACTTTGACCGTCTTTACTCCAAAAAAGTACTAGGACATTATAAAGCTTCTGTTGTATTTCTATGCTTGTTTATATGCTTGTTGTCAAGTGGAGAGGTGAAAAATCCCAAATGGTAATCGAAATTAAAATTAAAAGCTTAAATAGTTCCGGTCCGTCTTTACTCCAAAAAAGGACTAGGACATTATAAAGCTTCTGTTGTATGTCTATATATTGTCTTTTGCTAGTTCCTAAGAGGTAAGGTGAATCCCAAAAGGTAACAATTGTACATTAAACCGAACATAAATCATGATCAAGGTCACCTCTACTTATAATTGTTGTCATACAAAATGATACATGTGTAGACTGACTCAGCTATTTCCTTATTTAAATACTGGTTGTAAAACCTCAACCGGTAAAGAATGATCTTTAAAATCAGAGATTTTACTAGAACGTGGTTGACATAGGATGAGTGTTTAAGATTTAAAGGGTTTAACGCTTCTGCACCCTTCTCGCTCGCACAATCAAATATTTTAAAAGATTTTTCAAATCTGAGTGTAGCTTTGGCAGTCTTTCTATTGCAAGCGGCAGAAAGGGACTGACTACAAATAAAATTTTGACACCATTTCTAAAGAAAGGGAAAAGTACGAAAACTGGCCTCAATGCTTTGCGCCGCTTAGAATTGAAAAATTTCATGGATACATTTGAACATCATTATAGGATCCCAGATGAACTAGCTGTATCAGCCTATAGGCCTGGCATCTTACGTGATTTCTCGGAACTTGAAAAAGTTATCCTTGTTGAAATTACCGTTCCGAGATCACAAAATGAAGTCGAATAAATAATATGATTCCACAGAACAAATGATCAGGAACAGGTTCAAGACTCAGCTTTACGCAGTGGATGTTGGTGCAAGAGGAATTCCAGCAAAATCTTTACTTATTATTTATTATATTATATTAAAGTGGTGTTGTTTTGTTTAATAATATATAATAATAATAATAAAATACTTTATTGCACAAAATTACAAAAGTAGTGTACAAGAGCGAACTTAATGCTGTAGGTATTATTTTACAGCTAACCTTTGTGATAGTGATAAGTGAGGTTATAGGGTGCTTATAAACGATAAGTCAATAGAACTAGATATGAATATAGATACTTAGCAATAACAATAAATAACCAAAATATATCGCCCGGTTAGAAAACCATCTAAGTTAGCCATTATAAAATAAAATAAAATAATAAAATTATTGCTCAAAAGTTTGTGGTCTTTTCTAACATATTTGTCACATTTAGAGATGTAAGAGCAGGTAGTTGTGTAGCAAATTTTATGAACTTTGAAAAAAAAAGAGTTACATATCCATGTACATGCACATATACACAAATAAATATATACCTACATAAATACATACATATATTTATCATATCAGAGCGGGATGGAGATATTTTGATTGTTGTTGTGTTCTCGTCTCCCGATGGATAATGAATGAGGTGATAGGGAAGGCAAAGGGTCTAGCCCATACAGGCAAGTCTGACGTAATATATCTTTCTTTTTCATGAGTTAATGAGGCCATCATCAAATTCCAGATGCTGCAGAATTTGATGCTTTTCTTGGAGTCACTCGCGGCACCATAGCTCAAACACGTCGGGTAAAATATGGGAGTTGACAGCGCGGGAAAACCGAAAAAATAAACAGCAACTTGTGCCCCATATTTAAAGTCCAATTTATCGTTTTCCATAATTATTCACATTGTAGCACATTATTAAACAAAACAACACCACTTTTGACCAATAATATCCACAGCAAATTTATTTACAAAACAAAAACTTGCACTTGACATGTCCACGCAAAATGGCGTGAAAAACTCCTTTTTCGGAGACATTTTGAATTTTAAGAAAATGAATTTAAACCATTTTTTTTAAAGATGTTGACAGACGATGCTTGCCTGATCACCAATGGAAGTTTGTTTAACTTAATTTAATTGTGTTCTATTAAAGGAATAGCTTTTTTTTCTTTTTGATTTTTTTATGTTTTTGCCCTCTTTAGCATCGATGTATATAGATAGGCCCTCACTGATATAAAAACGTTCCCGTAAAACCAATCGAAGTCATGTAGCTGCACCAACAGTCGCGAGATAGCAAGCGTCGAGAGCGCCTAATATTAATATTTATATCGAGTAAAACTAGTCTTTTTGTATGCATTGTCATATAATTTCCGATGAATAAAGCATGTGGCATTATCCTTGCTTGAGAATTGCCCCCCAAAGTTGGTAGGTACACAAAGCAAGCGGCACGTTTTTAAGAGTGCGTTTTGTATTGAATAGGCTTATCTATCTATATACATCGATGGTCTTTAGACATAAGTTTAGTTGTTTATAAAAGAAAGTTGATAATGCTCCTTAAAATAAATAAAAATACATTAGAAAACTATACACGCGTTGTTTTCCTTCTACATTATTTTAAAATCATGCCATCTAATGATTAAAACAAATAAATACCAAATGCGTAGGTAAGTAAATATGTACATGGCTTCTGAATAAAAAAAAACAGGAAAAAGTTATTAAAACAAGCACGTAAAATGCGTTTGACGTTTTTGACGATTGTGACTCCTGAATGACGCATTTAACACCTCATCATCTTCATCTTCACGCTGTTTTTCTTTCGGTGTAGGCAGAGATGAATGAGACAAAAGGTGGATCCAACTAGGTCATATATTTATATTATTCCGACCTACATGCTCATAGTACTAGGTTCAAAGATGACATCAAATGTCCCAAAACACGTCTGACAAAGTCATTGAAAAGCTTTCTGTGCAATGGTATCAAACTTTATAACTATCTAAATATATATATATATATATATATATATATATATATATTTAACTCAACCTAAGTTGCGTAAACCTTGACTGATCTTAACCTTGAAATATTTTATAACAACTCATCCATTGCTTCTTGCGAATAACCTAACCTAGCTTAACGCATGCGTAAAATATGCAATGGTTTGCGAGATATGTAATTGCTTCGCAGATCCTTGCCAGTTTATTGGTTATCATTAATTAATTAATTGCGTTATTTAATTATTAGCACGGAAAAGTATCGCTTTAAATGGGTGGTTGAATAAATGAAACTGAAGTTGGTTATTTTCTCAACAAATTAATTTCTAAGAAACCAACAAACTGTACTCGTAGGTTACGTAACAAATTTATGACCAAAGCGTATGACGTAATATTTACTGGCACTAGGCTGAATGATATGCAAGGAAATGAGCAGCGCACGGGAAAAACATCTACAACCAAACTTCATGATAATGTGATAAATAAAATTTTATTAGTGGATATTTTTTTTCGATCGCCCATTTTTCTCTGGTGGATAAGCAGCCTTTAAGCTTACGTACTACTTAAACAATACCATTTACACGTGTTTTTAAAACAAATATAATTTTTTAACGATATATTTATATATTGACTATTAAAATTATACAAATACAATATGTATTTTTTAATAAAAAAAATAAAAAAAGTAAAATTAATTTTTCGACCGTGACAGGACTCGAACCTGCAATCTTCGGATCCGAAGTCCGACGCCTTATCCATTAGGCCACACGGTCCTTGTTTCGAACTTGCGAAATAGAGCATCGCCTTCTGTCTATCGAGCCTCCACACGTGACGTCACATCTGAGTTCGTTGAACTTTTAGATAACCTATTTCACTCTATCCTACGGGCTAGACAGAAATGAAACGTACATGCGCTGTGAAAGGGAATTGGTACTAAAGTTGACGGATTTCTTAATTCCGTAATGGATTCTTACTTAATAGTAATACTTATCTACTTATTAAAAAAATATATTATTTTTCTTTCTTGTTGTCTTAGGCCCTAAAAAACGTTAGACTAATATGTGTTTCTATTGATAGAAACAAACGTTTCATAAGAAACCATATGTCAGAAGTCACACGTCTTTTGGATTATCAATAAATGGATTCTTAATATTGTATTAGCTGTTGTGTGCAAATAAATATTTTCTTTCTTTTCTTTAATTATAAAATAAATAATTATTTGAACATACAGACAGCTAAATAAAATTATACGAAAAAAAATAAATAATAATAAACCTTTTATATAATTGCATTACACTACACTACATTATACTATAATACAATTACACTACACTATACAAGTATTCATTACCTTTCGCGTAGTATAGTTTTGCCTATTACATAAATAATCCTAAAATATTGTTATGCCTTTTTTATTTATTTATTTTATTATTTATATAATAATGTTATAACATTAATAATTATTAAAATAAGATTATATATTTACTACATTAAACATTATTTTATAATAAACATTAGTTAATAATGCAAAAATAAATATTAATAGTTTGTTTTTTAAATGAACGCATCGAAGCGTTATTTGCATTCGTATGCAGAGGAAACCTTTATACGAAAATACCAATTTTAAAAACACTGACAATTTATTAATGGATTCGTTATAAGGGATTCCATATAACGTTTGCGCTTACGTAACACATAATCGCAAAAAAAAAAAAACTAAAAATGACATACATTCTTCACCAACCCGTCTGGCTAGCGCAAGTAGGCGAAATTATCTAGACTTACCTGCTAGGTCTGCATCTTCGACAATAGCGTTCTGGCATTCCGTTTTTCATGAAACTAGGTGATGTTTTAATTATATTTTATCTTTCACGCTACTTACACAGATTAGCACAGTTAATCTGTTTGTTGCGGTTGACCGGAATATTCCTTTGGCCGGGAAACCCCTGGGTTATCGCTGGATGGCGAGCGAACCAACAAGACGTGAAGGTAAAGAAACAAACGGAATTTTTCATTGTAATAACAAAGACCTACAAAATGACGCGATGACTACATTTAATTTTTTTATTTTCTATTACTTCGACATGTCTGTTCGCCTACCTTATGACATAACGGCTATTCGTTTATTTGTCAGTTTTATGATAAAATTAAGTTTTTAGATATTCCTCGTAATAGATTTAAAAAGGTTTCAACATATTTCATTAGGCAAGCCACAACCATTGCTTTTGTTAGCTTATTTTTGATTGAAGTTGGGGTGATCCGGTAAAAACCCCTGGCTGCTTGAGGGGTCCGCAACTATTCATTCCGAAAAGTACCAGGATCGCATAAAGGTCCTGTTGCATCACTCTTCCACGCCTTTTCTATCCTGCCTCTCTTTCTAAACCACTCGACTCTCCAATTTAAAAACCTAATAACTACCTGATAAAAGTAGACACAAAAAATAAAACTACTTTACTTATTAACTACGGTACATATTAGGTACAAAATAAAACCAAAGTGTTTTTAATTTATTATTTAAAGAAACATATTTGATATTTCTCGTCTGCTATGGAATATGAAGCCTATATGAAAAACTTAAGTTTTAGACCCAATATTAACCATACCTTTACAATATTATTAAAATCATTTTATACTCTGTGTTTTGTAAGGCAATTATACTAGTAGGCAGCTATTAGCAGTGCTTAAAGTAAATTGCGGCGTTATTTTTTTTTTTCAATAACAGTTGCTAGGTTTTTAAACAAAGCTGCGCGATTCGTCCCTAGCACGCGAGACGGGTCTCATTCGCTTACTCCTGTTTAGTTATGGGCTCCTGGTATCTCTCAGTGCGATGATACCCTGCCAACAATACCCTGCCATTAGAATAAAAAGGAGGTGAGTGGTACATTCGCGTACCGATCGGACCAGAATGTTTACAATGTTATTCTGTACTTGGGAGATTTTTTTTTAAATTTATGGCAGCAAAAAATATACGAATTGAGATACCAGTCTTCCTTAACTTTTTACCTGTGTTATTGTATCGCTAAATGCGGTATTCCCCCAGACACGATACTAAACGAAATAATAATTATTTTTTGCAATTGATGCACTACAAACTTACATACATTATCATTATCCACAGATAAAGGGCATATTTCTGAAGAATTTGGTCCAATCACGCTAGTTTTTTACTCATACAGTTTCAATTACTTTTTGTTGCGAATTACTTTTTGTTTACAACTGCAGTCTGCACATGTGACAAATACCAAATATTACCATATTTGGGCGCAACTGAGACATGACCTGGATTTCATCTCCGAACGTACATACCTACAAATAATGCAGTTCTGACGGTTTTAAACAGTTCTGCATTACTTATCCCATTACCTACTTAAGCGCATGTTAAATTGACATATTTTTAGTTCTATATTATTAGCCGATCACGTCAAAATAACCTTATCCACTATTTCAAGTCACCCTATGTACAACTTAAAAATCACTAGGAAAACGTTAAGTATATATTGTCCGCGTCGCGATTCTAATAATGTTCACATTTATATTAATTAAAATAAGATTATATATTTACTATAAACATAGTTTTATAACAAACATTAATTACTAAAACAAAATGATCCGACTATTTTTAAAATGAACGCATGTAAAATGTTATTTGCTGTCATCTGTATGCCTAGTGTGACAGTGAAGTTTCGTAAACGCAACTATAATAGTATATTTTTTTACTGAATTTTCTATGTTCATTGCCTGTTATTATAGCCAAACTTGCAATAACACGCAATGTAAAACAAAAAAACGTAACTACAGCAGTTACGTTTTCCGAAACTTGCATTTTACACTAAACACACTGTAGTGGAAACTATCATACGATACTAATTTTAATAGCGTTTTACACTGACAGTTTCCGTTATTTAAGGGAATTGTATCGTTTGATAAAACACAGCACAGATTAACTTTAACAACGACTCAAGCTGTAAAGTTAAGACGATATCTCTTCTTATAGGTTTATATTATTTTCCAAAATTGTGTACAAAATAACACGTCAAAACTGACTAACTGCCTCCGTAGTTAAGGCCGTAGATTAAAATGCGAAAAATATATTCGATTCCTAGAAAATACAAAAAAAAAATGACACAGTCTGGTACGCAAAAGACCTATTGACTACGTGGGATTTATTAAAGAGTAATTATTTTTATATTGTAAACTAGAATAGTATGCTCAAAATATTTTTCTGCGTCGTGCATGTACACTTTATAATAGCAAGTTGTTTGATATCGATTTGTTCAGCAATTCATATGTGGTCTTTAAGAAACGACTTCTGATACACTATTTTAGTTGTGGTAATTTTACTTATTTACCTATTATAACTGTTTTTTTTATAAATCTGTCATTATTATTTATAATATCGCTTTCGTATCTTCTCCATCCTTACTATCAATATATTTCTTGATTTATATATATATATATATATATATTCTAATGGTTTGGTGGAGACGATGTATTAGCAAAATTGTTAATTATTGGAACTTTAGGTCTAATTTTGTTTAATCTGTTTCATGTATATTTACTTTATGTGACTGTTTGTTTCCAAAATAAAATATAAAAAAATAGAATAAAGAACTTCGTATTTTTTATATTAATAATTCAGTAATAAAATCTTAAGTACCGGTACAGAGAAGTTATCCTAAACATATCGTCGTTTATACAGTGCCTAATCAAGTAGGTAACGAGAGGTCGACGATCGCGCGAACTCTTTCTATTCGGCTGTGTGCAAGATTAATTAATAATAACACTGCTCTTTAGGTATTTATCACGATGAAAATCGCGATTTTCAGACGCGGCCTTATTAACCATGCAGTAGTGTTTACTTTTTCGGATAATGATTTTTACACGCGGTATGTATGTGTATGTATATTATAGATTGTATTGCATGTATTATTCTATGTATGTATGTGTTTATAATTTATATATTATTTATTGCTTACAATGTGATCGTTTAGTTATAATATATTTTATTGTTACTTGCACCTACCGTTCACTTTAAATGCTTTATCTGTTCCTAAGGTTGGCTGTCAGAGTTGTACGTAGTCCAATAAAGGTTTAAATAAATAAATCAGAACTAGCTTCTTACAAAAGCGTGCTTTCTGACCGCCTCACAATGGATACGGTCGTGATAATACTTTACTTTTAAAGCTTGTTTACTGTCACACACTGACGCATGGTTTAGGCAAAGCTCAAAGGACGTCGATATAAATGGAATATATTACTCATTGAATTATATTTAAAAACTGGGCCCCGATTCTCTTGTCTTCGACATGCATGTCCGCTCGATTTGCTTGAATGAAACTGGCAGTTTCCTATGGAGATCTGTCACTTTTCATTCAAATTTTTCCAACCGACACGAAAGTCGAAAGCGCCAGAATTAGGCCCCTGGCTGTATTGTGTTTCGGGAACACTGTAACCAGCATTAAGCTGTGAAAAAATAAATTATAAATAAAAAATGACCTCTAGAGACGACCCTTCAGGGATAGTCTCAAGGAGTTTGATAGCATTTCCCCTCTGTATTGCAAAGCTAACACCTTGGCAGAAATAATTGCCAGCTTTTTTGTGTCTAGACTTTACCATTAGCCGTTTGGACAACTCTTTGGCCAGACGCTTGGCTGAGGGTTCTCATAGACCCATCGTTTCGACCCGAAACAGCGTGAATTTGTAACCTGTACCGAGGTTTGAAGTTTTTGGTAGAAATCGCCACACCTCCCGCACTTGACGAGGTCGATATGAGATGGGGCAAATGTGTCTACACATTTAATTCATTAATTATACCCCATAGAACACAGCGTCCTAGACCTCCACCGTTGGAGATGGGCCATATATTTAGAGAATTTGGCCTACACTGGCCTGACCTTTATAGGATTTTAAAGAAAGCGTTCTTACAACAGAGCCACCGCCGCTCATACACATAAACTAAGTATATGATATGTAATAGGGTCGCAGGATTGCGTAGAAAGTCCAGTCATATCTTAGTCAATGATTCGACTTAATTTCGTTAGGACTTTAACCCTATTGGACTGGAATTTTTTGGAGATTAATCGATCTCTCTCTGAAAAACATTTTAAGGTGCGTCGACTTGGCCAAAAGACGCTTCGTAGGTTTTTAAATACATTTTAAATATAACATTTCTGTTAGGAATTTATTTATGGCACAGCATTCATTGAATTCGAATAGAAAAGATAAAATGATTTTAAAATAAAATTGAAAACTGAACTATAGCAGTGGTAGGCACTTGGGGTAATTTATCCTAGATTTAGAGAAAAAAAAAATAATATGATGTACGACAGTACCTTTATTGGTATGTGCGTATCACTATACATATTATAAATTAAAGACCTCCGACGCGTCTGTCTGTCTGTTCGCGATAAACTCAAAAACTACTGCACCGATTTTCATGCTGTTTTCGTTAATGGATAGAGTGGTTCACGAGGAAGGTTTTAATATATAATTTGTTGGAGGTGTAGAAAAAAAATAAGTCTGGGCGCTTTTAACAAAAACGATGATGCCTAAACCCTTTGGGATATAACAAAATAATGTTGGCTAAATGTGAATCAGCCTCTCTAAAAAGAGTGGTTTCTGACCACCCCGAAAGGGATACGGTCGTGATGATGATGATGGAAAGCTATTTACACAAGTTCGATATTAATCCTTATTGAAATGATAGATCTTGAGACTCTGTTTGCCAATAGAATTATTATTATTGTTATATTGGAAGCTGACTCGGCCCTTTTACAGCCACAAATTTATATTTAGTTGACACGGCCTATTTACAGCCACGATCTTATATTAAGTAGTTATTAAGTTACAATTACCTTGCTCATGACAATATTGCTATTAAAATAACACACATAAATAAGTAAAGTAAAGTATCATCACGACCGTTTCCCTTTCGGGGTGGTCAGAAACCACGCTTATAAATAAGCGTATTCACATTAAGCCAACTTTACTATAGGCCAATCATGACAAGTGGCAAGCTCGTCGATGTCTCCAGAGCGGCAGCGTACCAAACTCGAAAAATATCACTAATAAATTTAATATTAATTCAATGTATTTATATACATTAATTATTATTTTTGTGTCCCGACCAGGTATCGAACCCGGTACCTCCGAGTCTAAATTCACGGACTTAACCGCTAGACCATGGAGGCAGTTACTACACACATAAATCTGGATTGTTTACCTGTTACACGTATATATTGACGTGAATTACTCTATGAAAAGCGTCTGCAACACTTGGAAGTTAATGATCCCAACTTGGTTATGAACATATATTATGTATGTTAAGTATGACTGCATCTAATAAATAAATACAAAAATAAATAAATAAGAAACTATATGCCAGAAGTGACAAATTTTCTGTTATGCAATTCTAAAATAATGAATTTGTATGGAAGCTAATTTTTTTGTCACTTCTAACATAAGGTTTCTATCAATAGAATAACATAGTCTGAAGTAAGAGCACACAGTACCATGATTACCTAACTTATATTTGTTTATATTTTTGTTTTATATTATTTTAGTGCTGACAATATCCAAGTTGTTACAAGATAACCTAAGGAAATAAATATTTTGATTTTGATATTAAGAGTCCAAGACTGTGACCAGCTCAGATGCAAGAGCAAGGCCAAGTCTTACGTATTGCTTGGGCAAACCTTTACATTTATGCATTTAATAGTACAACAGAATCTCACGCAATATTGAATCTAGGTTACATTTGATCTTAAAGCATCATCACACAACTTGGCCTACATTTCAACCTATGACGTTACTTTAAATATAGAACTACTTACTAAATATTTATTATGTATGTGGATACAATTAAAATTATTCCTTGAGCATTGAGATAACAACTTGACCTGTGGCTCTATTCTGTTTCTTCAAACGCTACAGTTAAATTGACAACTTCAACATTTTAACATTGACAGTTTAATAGTTCGTAGACACATGCTCGATATGAATTTTCTATATAAAATATTTAAAAAAAAAACCCTGTTCCAAACCGACTACCGCGATATCCTACTGGACTACTACACCCACCTCAAGCCAGAACTAATCTTAAACTAAGCTCTCCTATATCTAGATTATCCATAAAATATGAAGAGATTGGTCAAGAAATAGATATGTTCGCGGATGCTTTCAAAATTTAAATTAAATGTTAAGATAAATTGTCTGTATTAATATTAAATTAGACTAAGTATCTACAATTTTTTTACACGTGTTTTGTTTTGTTTATATGTTCAACGTTCCGCTTTCAAAATTTAAATTAAATGTTAAGATAAATTGTTCATATTAATATTAAATTAGACTAAGTACCTATAATTTTTTTTTACTCGTGTTTTGTTTTGTTTCATTTTTTTCATTAAACTTTTGGATTGTTTAAATTTAGAATTAAATTTGATTTTATTTTAAATTATCCATTATTACCTACCACTTGTATTTTGTGCATGTTGTGGCACCTAAAGGTGGTACATTTATTGTCGATCTTATTGTCCTTAAATAAATAAATAAACTACATAGTGGATTCATAGATGGAAATGCGAGTTTAACCGAGCTTTTATTAAAATTACAAAATGTTATACGATAGTCGACTTCGTCCGTTCGTTAAATGATTTCTTTAACGTTTGCGCTTAACCCTAAAAAGATAAACTTATTTTAGGGATGCTTATTGTAACATGGCAGCTTATATTTGTTTTAATAGAAACGCATTAATGCGCTATGCGATTAACTCGGAGAAACATAACGCTCAGGGACGGTACGCAATGTGTCAAAAATCAGCCGTTCCTCATTAATTTTGAAACATTTCTGCGCAACTTCTTTTTGCGGGTGCTCCGACAATAAATATTAAATATAACTTTGTTCAAGCACACATTAAAATCACCAAGCGACCGTAATCCCCTAATTGGGGAACCAGTTTTGGGTTAGAAGCTCCGCGGGCTTCCGGAGACTCATCTCGACCGTCGCCCAACTCCCCACCAGCCGAGCGTCTCTTCTTCACGCCCGGCTGCTACACGAGATAAGCATTAGCTAGATTACCTACACTCTTAAATGTGCGGAAGTGTCCTCAACTGTTATTTGTTGTTTTATTTGTCGAGCCCCGGTCCTTAACCGGGAGTTCGCGACATTATATAGAAAAAGTGTTCGCAGTCAGAAGCAACATGCTGGCCCGTAGGTTCGCTCGCTGTACGGTGCCAGTAAAGATGACGCTTTTTAAGGCATTTTGTCAATCTTTTTACACGAGTGGCCTATGGGTTTGCTACACGCAGAAGACCTACAACACTCTGCGCGTGCAATATAATAACGATTTTAGGATGCTGTTGGGACTCCCTAGATTCTGTAGTGCCTCCGGGATGTTTGCTGAGATGCACACTAATGGCTTCGCCGCCATTATGCATAAGAAAGTATCATCTCTGATGGCGCGGGTATGCGGGAATCCCAAAAGCATCCTAAGGGTGGTAAGGAGTATATCTCTTTAACAGGCGCCTCAGAGGCGCACCTTATCTTTCTAGGGTTAAAGAAACATAATTTGACTGCTGGCCCTGATACATGTTTTTACTAGTACAAGTATAATAATTGACCTATCTCAAGGCAGAAGGTTTATAATTTGACTATAAAAAACCGTTAATAAATTAGTGTTCTAAAGCTTTAATATCCCGTATTCTAAGAATAACTTTAACAAATAAATAAAATAACAAAACAAATTTAATAAGCTCTAATTACAAGTTAAACTAAGCTATGCCCAATTCTCCGGCTATACAAGTATGCTTACAATCAAGCGTGACGTCACCGTTGAAAACTAGTGGGTACTAGGGTACTAGGATACAGACTAATGTCATCTCTTTCATTCATTATATTTCAATCTATTAATTCTGTTGCAGAAACGAGATAGTAAGATTCGTTACCTCCCGATTCTCTCTTCTCCATTCCACAAGTACCAGGCTCGCATAAACTACAAGAGCTATTCGATTTTCAAAATGTATTGTGGGAGCACTAGCCGCTAAATATTATGGTGGTTGATTTTTAAAAATACCGGGTTGTTGCAGATTATCTAGTATAAACTAGATATAGTGACATTATTATTTAATTATAAAAAGAGGTGTCCATCACACACGGTGAATCCATGAAATGCTTAGAAATTTGTCTCTCTTTCTTATACCTAATTTAAAAAAAAAGATATATAACAAATGTTTCTTAAAAGTACACACAGAAAAAATCTTTAAAAATATTGGATTGTGCCAGCGATTCAAAAACGCTTAAAACTTAATTGAATTGGATAAATGGTGTCATCGATCAATCTGAAGTAAATTAACATTCATGAAATATAAATATAAATATATCACAAAGAAACTAAATATTAACTTAATGTATTTATTTACTGCCTCCGGGGTCTAGCGGTTAAGTCCATGGATTTAAACTCGGAGGTACCGGGTTCGATTCCTGGTCGGGATACAAAAATATTTATTGAATACATTAATTTAATATTTAATTTATCTGTGATATTTCTCGAGTTTGGTACGCTCTGGAGACATGTACGAGCTTGCCACATGTCATGATTGGCCTACAGTAAAGTTGGCTAAATGTGAATCCGCTTGTTTAAAAGCGTGGTTTCTGACCACACATATATATATATAGTAATTTATGTTTTAAAATGTAAGTTTTTAGTTTAATTAAGAATATAGATATATTTTTTTTAAATCATTGTATCTTACTTCGAATAAATTATTATAATATGAATATATATGTATATAAAAAAATATCAATATTATAAATTAAACTAAAAACTTACATTTTAAAACATAAATTACTTATAATAAAAATAAACCTACTTAATACTCATAAATAAAAATACAACTAAAAACTAAAATAAAGAAAAACAAAGCAAAATTATTATAAATAAAAAAATTGCTCCAAATCGCTGCTAATGGGCAAAGTGCTTGCCACGTTGAATGGCAATGCTGATCCTTTGGCACAAATATTGCCCAGCCCTCTTATTATTTATAATAAAATAAATTAAAAACTAGCTAAATAATAAAATAAAGAAATTAATATATTTTTTCGAAGAAATATAATTAAAACTACTTAAAGAGTAAAAATTAAATTTAAACTAAACCTAATAAAAAATAAACTATAAATAAAAAATGGTAGATAGTCCCAAGTAGACTGGCAACATTTTCCCTCTGTATCAAAATCAAAATCAAATAATATATTTCCGTATGGTTAGCACGTAACACTTGGATATTGTCAATACATACAAGCCAATAAATAAAAAATAATAATAAAAACAAATAAAAAATATTACCATTGACCATGGCTGGACCGAACCTAACATCAATACAATAACTAAAACATTGTTGCCATAAACGAGGAATTTGTTTTTACTTACAGCTAGATACTTAATATTAAATTCGTGGCTGTAAAAATGCCATGTCAGCTTACAATCTAAAAATAATGATATTTATAGCGAGGCTAATACGTTGGCAGAAATAATTGCCAGCCTTCCTGTCTCCAGACTTTTCCGTAAGCCGCTTTGACAACTCCTGGGCCAGGAGCCTCGCTAAAGGTCCCCATGGGCCCATCGATCTTGCATATACTTTATATATAGTGTCATCTGATGGCTTATTCTGTTTTTACGCAAAAAGTTCCAAGAAATATGCCTATTTATAATGAATGACCTATTTTCTGATTCTGCGTTACCGTCACGTTGTCAACCTTTGGCCAGACTGTTTTTTTCAATATCTAATCGGATCGAATCAGGTCAATAATTATTGTTACTATAAATAGAACGAGGAGATTCTGACAACATAATGTAATCAGATATTTGACCAGAAAATCCCACGTCGTTTTGGTAAAAATAATTTAATGTTAAAACTTGACTAATTTCAATTACCTGTGAATAAAAAAGTAAAGTAAAGTATCATTACGACCGTTTCCCTTTCGGCGTGGACAGAAACCACGCTTATAAATAAGCGGATTCACATTTAGCCAACTTTACTATAGGCCAATCATGACAAATGGCAAGCTCGTCGATGTCTCCAGCGTACCAAACTCGAGAAATATCACAAATAAATTAAATATTAAATTAAAGTATTCAATAAATATTTTTGTGTCCCGACCAGGAATCGAACCCGGTACCTTCGAGTTTAAATCTAGAGACTTAGCTGCTAGACTTCGGAGGCAGTTAATATAGTATATTTATTAACCCTTGATTAATATCTTAAATTTCATCAATGTTTTTTATTTTGGATTTATGTATTTATTTACATTCATAAATATTTTTGTGTCCCGACCAGGAATCGAACCCGGTACCTCCGAGTCTAAATCCTCGGACTTAATCGCTAGACCACGGAGGCAATTAATAAATAGTATATATAGTGTATTTATTAACCCTTGATTAATATCTTAAATTTCATCAATGTTTTTTAATTTGGATTTATTGTATTTAGAATTTGATTTTAATTATTTTTTTTAATTTAATTTTAAGTTATGTAAATTTTAGATTTAGTGTAATTGAGACCCCACAATACCGGTCTTTGTTTTTTATTGGAAATAAATGATATTATTATTATTTATTATTATGTTTTTACAGTTTACTGTCGCCGATATAAAAACATTCCCGCAAAACCAATCGAAGTCATGTAGCTACACCAACAGTCCGAGCTAGTAAGCATCGAGAACGCCTAATAATATCCAGTGAAACTAGTCTTTTTGTATGCATTGTGACAGAATGTCCGATAAATATCTCATGTGGCATTAACATTGATTGAGAATTGGCCCCCAAAGTTGATCTATGATATTTTCTTTTCAAGTGTAAAGATGGTTAGGCATGTGCTACACAATCGCTTTTTTAATGATTTGAATTTTTATTAATTTGAACTACATCGTTTGGAAATGTTGAGCGGAGGAGGCGTTGAGGATTGTCTTAGAATACGGGTGTTAATGTTTTTGAAAGCATTCCGGCTTTTTTAGTAGCATGTCTATCCATACTTTTACGTTTAATATTATTTATTATATTTCTATTATTATTTATTATTTTTTTCTTCTATTTTTTATTATGTAGTTACGAGATCACCACATGTCTGGCAGTGCCGAGTGTGGAGATCACTGTAATATGTTTAGCTTGTAAATTAGTTGTTTTTTTTTTACAATAAATATATTTTTCTATTCTTTTGATACCGTTTAGCATCGCGACACACCAATCTATGGCTTAAGGAAAACCTTAGAATCGAGGTTTTCGCACATTGGAAACTATTGAGGAAAATTAATTTTATCAATTAGATTTAATTAAACTATGTGTATAAATAAGGATAACAACTTTCTAGTTTGACTAATGCAAAAAATAGCAGGAAAAGTCATTGACCTCCGTGGTCCAGTGGTTAAGTCCGTGGACTTAGACTCGAAGGTACCGGGTTCGATTCCTGATCGGGACACAAAAATATATATTTATGTAAATAAATACATTTAGTTAATATTAAATTTCTTTGTGATATTTCTCGAGTTTGGTACGCTGAAGACATCGACGAGCTTGCCACTTGTTATTGGCCTAAGTTGGCTAAATGTGAATCCGCTTATTTATATGCGTGGTTTCTGACCACCCCGAAAGGGAAACGGTCGTGATGATACTTTTTATTACCCGGTACCAGGAAGGCTGATGCAAGCTGAAGTGGCAATGGGCCGGACACATCTGCCACAGAACCGACAACCGATAGGGCAAACGTAGATACGACGCAGAGTGGGATGACCTTCTGCCAGACGTATGACCCAAAGAAGGTCGCTAGTAGGTGTTGGATGAGGGTTGCAAAAGAGCAGTGGAGAGATACAGACTGATGATGACCCGATATGTTTATATTAATATTATGTATATATAGAATTTATGTTATGTGTATATATATATTAGTAGATTACTTTAATATTATTTATGGTTTATTGGATTAACAAATCATGTCTTAAATTCATTTCACTATCCTGGATCTAACAAATAAATCTCATTTCAAACGGTCCCTTGCGGCATTATTATAGCCAATTGTAAATTACAATAAAGATTTTAAATAAATAAATTCATTTGCTTCATCATCATCATCCTCCTAGGCCTCGAATGTTGGAGATAGGCCTTCCAGAATATTATGGAGAATTTGGCCTACACTCGCCATGCTGACGAGTGTAGGCCAAATTCTGACTGATCATTCTTTAATTACACAATTATTATATGTTATAATATAGATATATAATGCGAAAGTTGTGGGTGAAAGAGGCCCTGGCAGACCGAGACTCACATATCACTATCAAATAAATAAAACACTGACTGAAGGTGCATTAAAAAGTCTTCGTAACCAAAGGGCATGTATGAAGAGGTTAATGAATGTCGACGAAGCGAAAGAGGTATGTCGTGATTGTGTCAAATGGCGCTCAATTGTCTCTGCCTACCCCGCAAGAGATCTGGCGTGATGATATATATGTGTATGCATGTAATTATTAAGGATTCCCCAAGGTGGTAATAGTGGAACAAGGCCCGACGGCTTACCAGGAACGGAACGGTGGTGTTGTAAATGTACGTAAGAAAAATATATTTCTAATGGGCTATTTGACAATACGAAAAATAAAGTGTCAATTACTGTTATCAGTATATATTAAGGGTTTAAAAATGGGTATTTATTAATTATAGTTGAAATTAATGATTAATTTATTTAAAAATACGTAATTAAAAATGCATTTTTTAAATGTTTGTCACGTGACACAAAACGCTCCTGGTTGGTCGAGTTTATGATGACGTCACCTGCTTGTAAACCTCGTGCCAACGCATAGATAATACACTATTACACGCATAAATAATACTTTGTGTGATTTATTTTCAATATTTTACAAATTCTGTCAAGTACTTTTACCATGGACAAAGATTTTGTAAAAGCAGACAGCAGAAACCTGCCCCAAGTCGACGCAATCATAGACGGATTATTTTTCAAAAATAATTCCGACTTTTATGCCTCGGAGCTAAAAAAAGTTACTACTTTAGTAGTAACTTAAATTATATCATAAGAAAGTGAAATAATGATGAACTTCCACAACAAGCAAGGACTTTTATAGGTTATAAATGTTAAGTTAGTTTGGCGCAGTTTCGTGAACATAAACGATAATTTGTTTACTTTTGCAGGTCTGCAAGGGAAACATATGGAGATGATGCCATTGGAAATGCGCAGCTGCGTCGCGAGCCAGATCTTTGCACATTAAACTGTAAGATTTGTCCTAAGCACAAGGTGAGGAGCAGCTCTTACAATGTCACTATGGTGATAGACGAGAATAAGGGTGAAATTGTTAGCTGTCAGTGCTTGGACTGTGCAGCTTCAGCTGGTGGCTGTAAACATGCAGTGGCATTCCTCATGTGGACCCATCGTCGCACAGAGGAACCTTTTTGCACTGAGGTGGAATGTTTCTGGAAAAAACCAAGGCTCTCAAGAGAAGGTACAACCTTGAAATATGTGACTGTGGAACAGTTGTGTAAGCAAGCTCCTCAATGTGAAACCAATAATAGCCTCTAGGATCTTTAGTAGAGATCATGGGAGCAAAAGCCCCAGAGATGCCTGCCATGAAAAGAGGCCGAAGATTAGAATCCTCAGTGATAAAAACCATGCAAAATATACTGAAAAAGAGAGTGAAGCCCTGCGGAAGTGAAAGTACCAAAAATAATTACATTTGTAATGGCAACATTTCAGAAAAGTACTGGGCTCAAATTCAACTGCAAATGTTTGTTACCAAAATGAGGAAAGGTTACTTTTGTGTGGCTCACCCTGACTGAAGATTCAAAAAAAGTGGATGTGATTGTAGTTGACTATGACAATGAATATGTGAGTAATTTGTTAATAAATGTTGCATCTTTTTGGAAAGCAAATATTTTTCCACTGTTAATTCGTAGTGTTACAGTACCTAATTAAAAATATTTTAGGTAGTAATATAAGTTCATAATAAATAAATTTATTCTTATGTTATTAAAAACTTTAAAATATCAATAAGTGCTTATTATGGCTATGTTTATCCTCAATTAACATATAGTATAATATTCAGGGGTAATAGTGTAAATCGTCATGATCGTAGAACAGTGACGGATCTGCTATATTTAAAATTTTCATGGCGGCCATTCAACTGTCATTTCGACTGTTTTTTTGTCACTTTTTAAGTCTCATAATAAGTGCAAACCTTCTAGATTTCATTTTGGAACCCTTTCTAATATTTGCACTATAAATTACAGACCACAAACAATATAAAACTATATATAAATATATATGCAAAATTGTGGGTATTTTTTTAAATCCGACACAGTTCTACGATCATGACAAAATATTCAAACTACCTTTATGTTACAGAAAAAATGTATAATAACAATTTATAATAAATACACTACTAAGTCCCTCCGTAATACATTCAGAGATGAAAAGTTTCTCACTGTAATTTGTATATACATATTAGAATGTTATCTGTTTGTAATGAAACAAAGATAATTTTATAGAGAGGGACAATGTTCTTAGCTATGGCTTCACCGTACTGGTTGGAAGGCAGGGGAATGAACTGCAGTGTTAAATGTTACATCAAAAAACATGAATTAGTAATAAATATAAATATGATCTCTGTATACCTCAAATAAATAATACAATGTACCAAAAAAGTACATATATAAAATAAATAAATAAATAAAATCAGTTTTTATTTGTCACAAAAATAGTTAATAAAAATAAAAAAATATAGTTAAAAAATAAAACAAAGATATAATGACAAAAGGGTCTATGGTTCAGAAAATGGTGTTGGAAGCAGGTTCCAACAACCTCTGTTATTATACCATAGCCGACATTTAAATTTAGTGGAACAGTAATATAAATAAAAGTTATAAAACAATAATGAAACAAAATTAAAAAAAATAAAAAACTTAAAATTAAAAAGAAAAAAAACACCATGAACATAAATAAATAAATAAAAAACAGAAACCTAGACGGGAGCTGCCCCAGCCTGCTTCACAAGCAGCCATGCTGCACACATTTTACGAAAGGTGGGTAACGTTGTAACTATCGCGTCCCGAACGGGCGGTGGAAGATCATTCCATATTTTGGCAGCGGCATGCTTGAAGCAGCCCCGGGCGCCTACCAGGCCGTACATGGGAAGGTTAAACAAAAGACCTCTGTGTCTGAAAGATCGTTTGTACGACTTGTAGTCAAACTTACTATGCAAATAGTCAGGACATTGAGTGTGTATTAAAGTGTAGATGAAACATGAGTATTTTAATATTCTGACATTTTCCATATTAAGGATTTGTTTTTCAACCAAATACGGCGTGATGTGGTCCCTTCTAGGTATACTGTAACAAAAACGTAAACATGCATTCTGGACTCTTTGAATCGCCTTAATTATCTTTACAAACAGACATGGTCCGAAAACCATGTCGCAATACTGAAGGTGAGACAAAACTAAACTATTGCACAGCCTGTATCTAATCTTAGCATTTAAGAATGGGCGAATCCTATACAGGGTTTTTAGTGACCCAAAACACTTACCAATTTTTTGCTGAACGTGATGTTCAAATTTAAGATTTTCGTCCATAAGGAGCCCCAAGTTACGCACAGTTTTCTCTCTGGGCACTAAAGCATCGTTAATTTTAATGGCAGGGTTAATTATATTTATATTATCAACTTGATGCTTAGTGCCGCAAGTTATAGTAACACTTTTTTTGGGGTTGAGAATAAGACCGTGTTTGTGGGACCATTGAGAAATAGCATCGAGATCACTGTTAAGTTTATTAGTCGCGTCTAGGACGTCACTAGTATTTGGAGCAGTATGAACATATAATTGAGTATCATCTGCGTAAAGATGATACTTAGACCGTGTAATTTCTACTGTCATGTCAGCGGTATAGATTTCAAAAAGCGTGGGCCCAAGAATCGAACCCTGGACCACGCCCCTAGTCACAGGGAGCGGTCCGGAGTTGACCCGGATACCCGCGCCATTTGTCAACTGTACCGTCTGTGTCCGACCGAGGAAGTAAGACTCGAACCAGCTGCACGCGGCACTGGTAAAACCGTAATATCTTAGTTTAGCAATTAAAAGTTGCACATTGACACAATCAAAAGCACGGGTAAAGTCTAGCAGCACCAACAAAGTTCCTTTTCCTTCTGCTGTAGCATTTAATATATCATCGGTTATATGCAGAAGTGCGGAAGTGGTGCTGTATTTTTTTCTAAAACCGGATTGTAACGATGGTATAATTGAATTAAATTCTAAGTATGGGATAATTTGCATTTGTACTGATTTTTCGACAATCTTAGACAGGGCCGGTAAAATGCTGATAGGTCTCAGATCACCTACTTCTTCCACTTTGTTTTTTTTAGGAATAGGTATAATTGTGGCACATTTCCAGCAATCTGGAAAATCACCAGATACAAGTGATTTATTAACAATAGCTTTTATTGCTGGCATCGAATAAGGCAGTGTTAGCTTTATCATATACATAGATATGTCATCACTTCCCATAGAATTTGAAGATGAAGATGCGGTAATAAAACGCATTATATCGGTATCTGAGACCTCTTTAAAACTAAATGTTGAATTAGAATGTGTATTTATTAGTAATTTCGATACCTGTGATGTGTCAGCTGGTTGATGGGGTATGCTATTGACAAAATAATCGTTAAGTGCATTGGGGTCAGCCAAATGATCTGGAATACTTTTTCTATCAAATGGCTTAATGATACGATTCACATTACTCCACATGTCTGAACTATTTTTACTGTTGTCGTTAAAAAAATGAGAATAATACGCTTTCTTTTCATTAAAAACGGCCGAGTTGTATGTGTTTCTCATATCACGGTAATGCTGAATAGCAGAATCTGTCTTACATTTCTTTGCCCTACGACAGGCTTTATCTCGAGTACGTCTCATATCTATTATAGTATCAGTCATCCATGGTGTCGAAGGTTTTATAATTGTTTTGGATTGTATAGGTGCAAAAGTGTCGAATAAGTCGATAATAAGTATGTTAAACATAGATACCATATCGTTGACACCATTATACATAAGAACAAACTCCCAAGGAGTGAACATAGCGGCCTCACTAATTAGGTTCGCATTAGAGTTTATAGGTCTGTAAGTAATGGTGCGTGGAAGTTGCTTTTGCGTTACAATATTAAATTTCGATAACACAAGTCCGTGGTCGCTCAAGTCGTCATTATGGAGAACTTCTACAGAAATCGGCGTAATATTAGATCTAGTAAAAATTACATCAATTAGAGTTTCAGTCGTAGACGCAATTCTTGTGGGTTTGTTTACTATTTGTTGAAGATCATAAGATTCCGTTAAACTCTTAAATATTGGGGGTAAAAAAATATCACCCTGTGTACCGAGGCAGTTGATGTTAAGGTCCCCGAGAATGAACAATAGTTCATATTGAGGAGCAAATAAGGAGAGAGATTCGTTTAAACAGTCTATGGCATCACCACGGCACACAGCTTCTGGGCGGTACGCTACACCAACAAGTATTTTATGTTTACCGAATTTAATTTCCAACCAAATTTGCTCTAAAATCGAAATCGGGTGTTTTAGCTGACGCACACTCAACCCTGAACGTATGTAGGCTCCCACACCACCACCGCGGCGGTTAGTCCGTGGTTTGTGCACCAATGTGTACCCCGGCAGAGAAAACGGTCGAGTATCTGTTGTGGATTTAAGCCAAGTCTCGGTCAGACACAGAACATCAAAGTTTAACGTTTCGTGACAATCGGTAAGTTCCTCCCAGCCAGTATTTAACGAATGTATATTTAGTAGACCTATAGTAAATTGGATATGTTTATTTTTTCTTATAAAAGATTTTTTAAACATATTATTTTATAAACAATACTTAAGTACCCACATTTGGGCGAATGGTTTAATAGAATATTACTTTGTAAATAGTTGTAAACAAGTGGCCTTTTATCAGGGCGAACATTTTTTGCTTGCGCAAAAACAAAAAAGGGTCTATACCCGACTATTAAAAAACATAATATTTTATTAATAAAAAAAAACATTTGCATGCAATATTGAGTCCAGAATAGTGTAATCAATAATGTAAATAGTAATACAACAAAATAAGCAAAAATGTTCCTATAAAAACAATTTGAGCGAAATAACGAACTAAGATTTGTAAAAAATATAAAATAATTAAATACATATAACTTTTTAATTAAACTAATGAATTTAATTGGTTTTTTGTCTTAATAAGAATTTGTTCAGAGTCTTTATTTTTACGTACAAAAATACGACAGTTGTTGGTCCAAGCGTATTGATATTGTTTTAAATTTCTCGCTTCGCGAAAAATGTCTCTGTTTACTTTTGTGAGGTTTTCACTTACGAATATGCGGTGTTTTTGTTCAGCATAGCCAATATCCTGTAGTTTGATTCCACGTTTCTTTCTGACAGCACGTAGCAGGGAGTTTTTAACTATCTCTTGATCAAACCGTACCAAAACCGGCCTAGGTTTCAGCCCGTGATTGTCTTTACGACCGATACGACCCACCCATTTAATATCAGACTCCTTCAACGCTACATCGACAACCTGGCCGGCCTGGAGCATCACACTAACTAAGTTCTCCGCAGAGTGTTCCGTTAATCCATGTATTTCTAGATTACACATCCGATCCACTTGTTCCATAAAATTGTTTCTCTCCTCCAATACTGTAACTCGCGCCTGTAGACTGCTTATCAAATCGCCGATGTTTTCCAAGTCAAATAACTTCGTCTCAATCATAGCTATTCTATCCTGAAGATTAGCTCGTTGAGTTGAATCAGAGTTGTTTTTGTTCATGTCTTTCTTGATACCGTCCATTTCCATACGCAGATCTTTGATATTACGCACAATACTGGGACCGTCCAAGTCAATTGGGGACGCTTGTGGAGACCTAACTTTATTGTCGTCCTGCTTCAGCTTATTAGATCTGCACAGTCCGCAGCGCCAATTTGAATTCTCACGCTTTGTACGTAAACCGGCGCATGAAACGTGCCAGTATAGGCCACATTTGCCACAGCGTACCGTGGATGCGTCATCAACCCTCGGTATTGCAATATCGCACTTATTACACTTAGACATGGTTTATTTTCGATTGAAAACTCAACAATGTTCAAATAATATTTGAAATAAATATTTTTAACAAAAAAGACGTGCAGTTCGTTCGCTTCTTTAAACATCAATCATGCAATCATTGCAATAAAAATGTTTAATCATTTGTCATTAAGGTTAAAAACCCTAAATGGTAATACATTTAAGTACACATTAAAAACCTGGCTTTTATCTAAGCTATATTATAATTTAAGTGAATATTATAGTGATTACTAGTGTAATATTATGTGCGTTCATGTTATATAAAGTTCAAAAAGTATTCTTTGAGTTATTATTCTGTTTTTAAATAGTTTTAAAGTATTTTTGTTATTAGTCTGTTTTTGAATAGTTTGTAGACCCACAAACTATTCATAAACAGACCAATAATAATATAACCTTGTCTACCTACAAGCTATTTAAAAACAGATTAGCTACTCAAATTATTGTATGTTCGAAAAGGATAGCTGTTGTAAGGTTTACTACTACCACAACGTAACCAAAAACTGTGGACATTGAATAATATACACAGTTTTGACAATAAAATATATTTTATTCTATTAATTGTAGCTACATTAATAGAATATATTTTATTGTCAAAACTAATAACGAAGGAAAAATAAAATTTATACTAAAGGTTTTCAAATGTTTTATTTAATAAATTATAAAAATTCCAATATAAACAGAATGCGTAACTAAGTGATTGGATACATATATGACATCCCAGAAAGGTGTGGCAAAATTGCATTTCAGAAGCATTGAATGCAGTTTGCACAACTAATAAAACTACATCACACTAATTGTAAAAAAACCAATGATGTATATTGGAATCCCTGTTGACTGCTATTTTTTAATTCATTTAATCCATAAGCACACCCACATACCAAATGAACATATATTAATGTGTTTGAAAAAAAATAAATTAGTTTTTCTGAACTTAAAGATAATGACAGTATCATATAACAGTAAATTATTCTTGAAAAATATTCCAATTATAGCTAGCTTTTTACGCCTTTTTATTGTTAAGTTAAATAAACAATCTATCAGAAAGACTTTACCGATTTCATTTCGACACAACTATCACAATGCAAGTTGTATTATTGATTGCCTGGAAATTGACATACAAAAGCCTTCCAAAGCCCTTTTTCAAGCATTAACTTGGTCAGATTATAAGAAAGGTAATACTGTAAAGTATTTGATGTCATGTACGCCTAATGGTCTCATCAATTATATTTCTCCTGGTTTTGGGGGAAGAGCAAGTGGAAAATTGCAACTTTCTAGATTATCTAGATCCAGGTACTGTCATATTAGCTGATAAAGGATTCAAGCATGTGGAACAAACATTAAGTAAAAAAGGAATCAAACTGTTAAGGCCTCCTAGTGTAGCCTCTGGGTCAAAGTTATCTAAAGAAGAAGTACGGCAAACAAAAATTATTGCCAGTTTAAGGATTCATGTGGAAAGAGTCATAAGGCGTATAAGAGAGTTTAAAATGTTAAAGCAACATTGTCATTAATAAAAATTTCTTAAGAGTTGTAGGTTGTTGAATGTCTTCACATTGTTTAACAAGTTCCATTCTTCGGCGTTTGACAAATGTAGATCGTAAAGGACCAGCATCACACATTCTTTTAATGCGATCTGGCTGGCAATGAAATTTAGAAGCAAACTTTATCTTTCAAAATTAATTTCTGGCTGAAACCCATTTTGTACTGTAAGTAATTTGCCATGTCATTTTCCATCTGTAACAAACAAACAAGTTAGTCGGGATCTTTTAGTATAATGCTTATTGAAATCATAAGACTCTGTAGCTACAATTTTTAACTAATATTATGGAAAACATCGGAAGTATTTGAAGTGAGTTGTAATAGACATTCTGTTAAAAACATTAGAGGTATTATTATAACCTCAAATCAATAACGAAAACATTTACATTCTTAATATCTTTACTTACATTGAAATGGTCTTCACAGAAGAAAATATTTGTACTATTCGCTATGTCATTAGGATCCCTCCGAGAAAGTTGCAACCACTTTCGCCGCACTTTGACATTCTTTGGAACACTAACAAATAGTTTTTCCGGATTTTTCAACGACGTATTTGTACATTTTGGAACTGCACACCATTTGTAACTCATTTTATTACATAAATCACTGAAAAAATGTAAATCCAATCGCACTTTTGTTTTTTGTTTACGACAAATGTATGCGGATGACATGTGCCACAGGCAAGTGACGTCACAGACCCGATTGAGGCGCCATATTGTCAAAGTAGCGTTTGGCATGCTTTTTAAATATTGTTTTTTCAATTTGATATTTTTCAGCAAATATGTACCAGAATTTAAAAAAATAACTTTTACTGGGTTCCTTAAACTCTACTGCATAATATAAAATGGATTTTGAAAACCTGTCAAATAGCCTATTGGTCGAACCAACCTGAAAAGCGTTATACAAACGAGCCACAAATCTTAAAGAAATCACTTCGTAAAGGAATATATCAACATTTTCCTTCTAAAACTTTAACTACTTAGTTAATTAGCGTTTTTAATTGCAAGGAAAATCAATGTTTATTTTTAATTTTAATAATTTATTAAACACTAGCTGTTTTACCCGGCTTTGCCCGTGTAAACAGCTACACGAATTTATTTCGTTGCGCATTATTTTGATTTTGCTATATCTCAGGTATTCATTTAATTTGCATAGTGTAAAGTATCATCACGACCGTTTCCCTTTCAGGGGTGGTCAGAAACCACGCTCATAAAGAAGCGGATTCACATTTGGCCAACTTTACTACAGGCCAATCATGACAAGTCGATGTCTCCAGCGTACCAAACTCGAGAAATATCACAACAGCCTGAAAATCGGAGCAGTAGTTTTAAGTTTATCGCGAACAGACAGACGCGGCGGAGGACTTTGTTTTATAATATGTAGTGAAGTGATAGCGATGTAGCTTATTTATAATTTATGATGGTTTTCAGACACTTCCTTAATAGATCCCAACAACTGTAAGTATGTATATATTGTATTTATGTATATATTAAGTATTATAAGTATATTAGTGTTTAGTATATTAATATTATTTACTAGTAAGTAGTTTAGTTTTAGTAGTATTTTAATTTCTCCCTTATATTATGCTCTATAATATGCATTAGGTCCGCCTTTGTACATAAGTGCATAAAGTTTTAAATAAATAAATAATTTAATATACAGGGTGATTTTTCCAAGTGAGCGTGTAGGAGTACTTTCTAAACAAGGAATATCATGATATGCTTAATAATACGGTATAATAGGTAAAGGCGTGAAGGACAGACAAATAGACAAAGCTTTTTCCAAAACTAAGTCTAGTTAATTGTAACAGTAACTGCTGACCTTCAAATAAAACTGATATCTACACTTGACTTCATTTTAAACTTTAATCGTTACAGATGGTGCAACTCAGCCTAAGTATGGATCTATTGATTACCTCTGTGTAGGTAGTTTAATCCTCGATGGTAATTTGATAAAAGATCATTGTACCTACAGCCGGCCACATACGAGTTGTAGTCAATCGAAACCGAACGAACGAAATCTCGCCTTTTTGCGAGTTCATTGACATCTTATTGTAAAATTGTGACCTGACAAAGTCCGAGTGTTTGTAATTGAGGAGTTTGCAGGTAGCAAAGGTAAGTATTAAAAAAAAAACTTTTGGATAATGGAATCCCTTAAATAACGGAAATTTACATATATTTTTTTACTAGAATGACATGTGACCTTGCGCTCACTTGATGGTAAAACGCGCAAGGTCCATGAATGTTAGCAACTGGAATCAGACACTCATGACTGACATCAGTCCCTAACACTATGCCGCCTTCACGAGGGAATGACGGCAAATCGAGCCTGATCTAGTAACGTGTGGGTATACTTTACTGGGTTTATCGGCACGAACGTGGATACTTCTTCGCCCTGGCAGACTGGGCAAATTATCAGTCCGCCTACCACCTATTTGTGGTTCTCGTAGAAAGTATGTGCCATTTGCAATGATGTCAAATGCCATTTTTTTCTTTTAAGGAGAACTAATATTGTAAGCTTGCCAGGTGATATTTATATTAAAAAATATATATATAAATAGTGGGCGCAAGGTCACATGTGTTAGTATATAACAAAAATGTTGAATTGTACGGGCGAGAGAGATGCAAAGGATACCCTCTTAACATTGCGAAAAAATATTTTAAATGATGCGACGTGTCTACACATTAGCTCCATCTCACATCCAGGCGACCTTGTCAGATGCGGGGAGAGCTGGGTTTTCTGCGGAGAACCTCAAATTGCGCAAATACGCCAACCTTGGTACGGGTTACGAATTTGCGCCGTTTGGGGTCGAGACAATGGGCCCATGGGGACCGTCAGCGAGGCGCTTGGCCAAGGAGTTGTCAAAGCGGCTGACAGAAAGGTCTGGAGACAGGAAGGCTGGGAATTATTTCTGCTAACGTATTATCCTCGCTATACAGAGGGGAAATGTTGCCAGTCTCCTTGGGACTATCTCGGATGGGCCTAGAGGACATTTTTATTTATAATTTTATTATTTAGGAAGCTTTTAATTTATATTAAATGTACATATATTTTAAACTAATAAATAATTGTGATTCCAGAGTAGAGCCTGTCTACTCAACTGTATCAGACGCCCACAACAATGCTGTCTCCTCCAAACATGTTATGAACGATAGAATTATATTATTGTATATATTTTATAAAAAAAGGATATCTACTTATAGGTCTACTTCTAGTTAATATTGTTATAGTCGATTATATACTGAATACTGGAGTCTTCTTCTTCTTCTTAGTCGCTACACTCTTGGAAGAGTGGTCGTGGTCGCCATTGGAGTGCTAGTGCCGCGCCACTCCTCTCGGACCCCGGCTTTCCTAGTGCACTCATGTAGGGGATGATCCATTGCAACCTTCACCTGATCGGTCCATCTCATCGGAGACCTACCACGCATCCTCTTGCCATCGACTTTCCCCTGGACTACCAAGCGCTCGAATGATGTTTCTCCACGCCGTGACACGTGTCCGAAGAATGTGAGAATGCGTAATTGTACAGTCGAGGAAAGGCGCTGTCTGATCCCCAGTTCCTCCAGTATGGATTTGTTTGTTCGGAACTCCGTCCATGATATGCCCAGCATTCTCCGCCAACACCACATCTCTAGAGCATTAATTCGTTTTTTTTTCTGTTTCGCGTAGGGTCCACGTCTCCGCAGCATACAGAAAAATATATATCTCTCGGTCTTGCTTTTTTACAAGTCTCATCTCGTAATTATCTTGCTCATATTTTATTTCCAAATTTTACTAAAAATGGACGTATTTTTTTTTCAAGTTTTGTGTCCGATTTTTTACGTTTCAGAGGTAAAAATATCGAACAATATATATGTATATGACTTGATATATCTCCAAAACTACCTCTGTATACTCATATGCTGCTTAACAATATCTATAACCATTCCAAATTTCAAGTAAATCAGACCATAATTCTCGAGATACTAGTTTGCGGACAGAAATTATATCTCACAAGGTTTCCTTACTACAATTGCACGAACATGTCAAATGGGAGTTTTTGTTTTGTCAATTAGTTTACGAGTACTGTGGATATTGTTAGTCAAAAGTGGAAAACGATAAATTTGACCCAAATATGGGGCACAAGTTGCAGTACATATTTTGCGGTTTTCCCGCGCTGCAAACTCCCATATACCCGACGTGTTTGGGCGATAATGAAGCGAGTTACTCCGTAAAAAACATCAAATTCTGGATTTATTTATTTATCTATATAGTACACACAGCAGTACATATATTATCACACACATAACATAGTATAATTATAACTTATCTAATATATGTACCAATTAGGTGTCACAGCATTCACCAATATACTCGTAAAAAGAAGAAATTAGAAACTTATTACTGTTAATACAAAAAAATAAATTTAACAAAAACTAACAAATTTACAAAATATAACAAAAAAATATGACTTTTAAAATAAAATTATTCATTTTTTCTTTTTAAATAGAACTATAAAGGAAACATAAAAATTTCATAAATTTGGTACCTTAAAAACGAAAACAAAACATTTGTTAAATAAATTATAAGCTACTCATATATTAATGGTTTGAAATTAGAGAGCATTTTTTCTGAATATATTGTAACGGTCATGAAATATGTCTATATCATTATTGGCACTGCAGAGACTACTGCACATTCGGGATGTTGACAACATTAGTTCTTGAGGGAGGACAGCACAGGAACTTGGTTACAGGACGACGTGGAATATTATAGGGTGCTGTCAAGGAAAAGGATTGGAATTTGATGATTCCCAACTTGGTTATGAACAAATATTATGAATGAAAATGAAATTACGTGTTGAGTACTGAGGTATAGTATTGAACTTACCGTTCTGTGGGAATCAAATATTCCAAAAGACCACAACATGAAGTCGAATAAATATTATGATCTCACAGAAGAAATGATCAGGAACGGGTTCAAGACTCAGCATTACGCAGTGGAAGTTGGTGCAAGAGGAGTTCCAGCAAAATCTTTGCATCACTTACTAAAAGAATTGGGCCTAAGCCGGTCTGCCGTCAATACATTTATGGAACGAGCTTCCAAGACGGCATTAAAGGAATCATACAGTATTTGGTTGGGTAGGGAGAGAAGTAGAATGGTGGATGGTGAGCGTATTATCGCGCAATAGAAAAAAAAGGAGGCCTCCTTTTCTTAAACCAGCCTAGTGTCGGTCGCAAGCTCGAGACACCATTCTTCTCATCTCTTACCCACACACGATGGACCCGGCACCCGCACGGTGTATCCATGGAATGCTTAGAAATTTGTCTTCTACAACAATGTACAATATCCTTTAAAAATCTTTAAAATCAAAAGGTAATAATTTATAAAAAAAGGTATTTTTTATAGATATAAATTTATCTATGGTTTGAACTACGACGTTTGTTGGATTTTGAGTAAAGATAGCTTTCTAACAACCGGACTTCCACCGATTATTATATCGTTAGCGACTCGATGGTAATCTGCAATTTTGTTTCTAACTAGTGTTTCTACCTTGAAATGACCGTCGCATACAAGGTGCGATGACAGTGAGTGGCGTGGAGGACACACCACCCCTCTTATTTAAACGAGCCCCCATGAAGGTGCGGGTAGGGTGTGCATGAATTTCAATACATTCGGACATAAACCTTTGCTTCCTCCAATAGCGGTGTCGTCATTTAATGGACGCAATATCATCATGACAGCAGTTCTAACCCTCCACTGCTGGAGATGGGCCTTCCAGAAATATCTGGAGAATTTGGCCTACACTCACCACGCTGCCCAGACGGGTTGGACTGTCGATTAATAATGACAATTTATTAACGGTTCCACAAGTTGGTATCAGTAGAGCCTGGACCGACAGCTTTATGTGCTCTCTAAAGCACAGGAACTGTGGTGTTGTAAGTATATGACAAATATACGTAAGATAAGTGTATTTTTCATTTGAATGTGCAAGGAAAATGGCCACCAATAGTATCGCTTCATTATCACATCACGACATTATGAAGTGATACTACTATTGGTTTATCAAATCAAATCATTTATTTTCGTAGGTACTTAGTACGTAACAGTTGGGCATTGTTAATACACATTTGTTTTATATAATACATATATAAAATGGTCAGTCCCTATTCTGTGCCACGTAGGGATACTGCTGCCGGTCTTCGATGGCTCAATTAAAGATTGTTTAGCGGACTGTATATGTTTATTGCAGAAGTAGAAATTCAAATAATTACTTGAGTAAAAAGGCTATGAAAATTGTGAGAGAAAAAACGTGTGACCGCTCGGTGCGCGGATTGATTCCACTATCGTGGGCGCCGCTCGGAGCGCTGGCCGAAGATCCAACGGTGGTATTGGCCGAGCGGAAATAATGTCGCTGTGATCGCGACTAATACAAGAAAAGAAAAAAAATACTTTCAGAAACCATGGCTAGACCGAACCCAACAGCAATGCAATAATTATAACCACATTGTTGCAATAAACGGCAATATGTCCCAAAGCTTCTTTCTTTTAATCCTATAAAACGCCTTCTCTAAATCCACAAAAGCATAGACAACCTTCTGGTTTAAGGCCAAAAACTTCTGTGTGATTTTGCGGAGCGAAAAGACTTGGTCAGCGCATCATTTTCCTTGCGCGCAGTTTATATCCCTCGCAACATATCTGATGGACTGAATATGATTCATAAAAAATCGGTGGTGGCTCGGTTATAAGAACACATTCCTTAAATTCTACAAAGGTCGGTTCAAACCTCCCCGGCATGTACCAATAAGAAATACACTTTTCTTAAATACATTTGTCATAGATTTACAAAATCACCGTTCCAGTGCCTCGAAGAGCACGTTAAGCCATAAATCCCGGTTCCACTAATACCAACTTGTGGAATCGTTAATAAATTGTCATTAAAAATTGACATCAGGTCCTCGCCAACCCGTCTGGCCAGCGTGGCGAGTGTAGACCAAATTCTCGAGATACATGTTTTGGAAGGCTCATCTCCAACAGTAAAGGTCTAGGATGCTGTGTTCTAGGGGCTGTAATGCTAATATTGATTAAGAATTTTTAATAAATCAAATTCATATTCAAAATTCTTTATTGTATATATTTATTCTTTATTGTAATAGTTTACATTGGTAATAATGATGTACATTACTTAAATTTTAAACAATCTGCCCACATTAGGCATACAATAATTCTATATTATAAATATAATTAACATTTTGTCATACAAATACATTATAAATAAAAAATAAAAATAAACAAACTTTAAACAATAGTATTATCATTATTATTATTATAAAAAATAAAAAAACATATATCCACTTATTTATCTAAATTAAATACTATTTTATAATGAATGTCCAAAATCAATTAAAATTATAAATGTCTAAATATTAAAATTAAATTAGTAAAAGTGACAACCTAATAGTTTAAAGTTCATTATCATTCAAGAAATCTAAAATTGTGTAATAACATTTTTGCAACAAAAATTTGATAAGTATTTTTTAAATAATACAGTTTCTTAATGTAGCTTGGAATTTTGTTGTAAATTTTTGGCGCCATGTGTAATATGCTTCGGTGTATTAATGCAGTATTTTGACCGGATTTGATTCATTTGTTTTCAGAACAGTAATATATAGTAGTAATAGCAGTAATATATTGTTTCTGCTATGATATAACTTACTATCTTAATTCATTTTTGATTTTAATATTTTTTTTTTTTTTGCTAAATTATTTATCTGCTGTGCTTGTTTTTGTTTTCGTTTATTGTATTTTGTGTAAATTCTCGACACTCAAGGTCTTTTTAATGGTAATTATGTTTGTAATATTATGTAAATGACTGTTTGCTGTCAAAATAAAATAAAAACGGAAAAAACTCGTCTACGTCTGTCTATTATATATTTTTGAATGTATAGTCGCCCTACTTATATCGTAGTGGGTATAAAATACTACGTTGCAAAAGTGTTTTAATGTAATTAGGTAATCCGCGATCATTAAGGTTACTGGAACTCTACCCTGGCGAGTGTCACAATAATTATGGTGTTACATATATAATTTATATATTTAAAGAATACGTAGGATTTACTGCTTATCATCATTACAGACCTCCTCCTGCCGGTACTCGATTACGGTGAGGTGTGGATTTTAAAATGAAATACAAATACTAGATAGATATAATATGCATCCACATACCGTAGCCACTATCCCTACGCGTACATACAAATTTGGAGACTCTTACATCTGTCGCACGCTGAAGATGTGGAATGGTCTCCCAGCCAGTGTGTTTCCCCACTCCTATAACCTGGAGGTCGTCGAAACGAAGTGTGAAAACGCATCTTTATAGGCCGGCAAAGTGGTAGGGACTGATGTCGGTCGTCTGAGGCTGGCGTCAGTTGCTCCCGTTCTTGGACCTCGCGTACCGCTTACCATCAGGTGGGCGCGGTGTCACATGTCGTGCTCCGTATAAAAAAAAAAAAATAGTAATGTATCATCATGACCGTTTCCCTTTCGGCGTGGTCAGAAACCACGCTTATAAATAAGCGGATTCATATTTAGCCAACTTTACTATAAGCCAATCATGACAAGTGGCAAGCTCGTCGATGTCTCCAGCGTACCAAACTCGAGAAATATCACAAATAAATTAAATATTAATTAAATGAATTTATTTGCGTTAATAAATATTATTGTGTCCCGACCAGGAATCGAACCCGGTACCTCCGAGTCTAAATCCACGGACTTAACCGCTAGACCACGGAGGCAGCACTAAAATACTGCCAACCAAATTCCCCAAATGACGATTATTATGGTCAAACAACGCGTTCTTAGAAACTGACTAACTTTTGATAAGTTATTGAAAGCATCGCAAAAACTTCCACCGTTAACTTTAATTGCAATTAGTTATACTTTGCTTAGATAACGTCGATGTTTATTGGATGATCGACTACAACCAGATCTACATTTTGATTTGGAGGGTTTAATGCATGCGCGGTGGTGGCTCGGTTGTTAGAACGCGTACCAATAGGCCAAATTCTGACCAGACAGAAGGGAAATGATCAACTAAGCATTTATTGGACAGGTTGAAACAACAAAAGTGCACGTGAAAAACTACTAAAACCAGCAATGTCTGTCATAGATATTGAGATTGTCATTTAATAATATTGCACCTATGTACCCTTGATACTGCCTAAATGTCCTAAAGGTTTGGTTGTCAGAGAATGTCTGACGGCATTAAGTCCGCCTTTGTGCATAGTGCAATTAAGTTTGTACCGATTGGTCTAACTTTGATTTTCATACCGTTTGGTATCTTACCCTGTCTATTTATTTAATGTCTCTGATTATAATATAATTCTAGAACAAGCAGATGTCAGTTCCAGACAAATCGATTTATTATGAAGTGAAAAACAAAATTACATAATGCCTTGGATAAAAAGTACCCGAATAAATATAAGATTTCTTTATTTAGAATAACTACAAACAGCTTTAAGATCCGCTTTCAAATTTGAGCTACATGTTAAGTTAAATTGTTCCTATTAAAATTCAGCTAGGCTAATATAATTATATTTTTCATTCGTTCATTACAGCCCCTAGCTAGATCATAACGTCCTAGACCTCCACCGTTGGACATGGGCCTTCCAGAACATATGTTAATCTGGAGAATTTACACTAATTTGCCTACACTCGCCACGCTTTGGCCAGACGGTTTGGCGAGGATTTAATGTATTTTTTATAACTACATATTAACCATTCCACAAGTTGGAATTAGTGGAACCGGGACCGGACCGACTGCTTAACGTACTCTTAACTCTCCGTGTTGGGAACGGTCTGTGGCAAATGTACGCAAGAAAATTTGATTTCTCATTGTTTATGTACCATCACTAGAATTTTAAGGAGAGCGTTCTTACAACCGAGCCTCCACCGCGGTATAATTTTAGGTATAAAAATTAACAAGGAACGGCTGATTTTGACATATTGCGTACCGTTCATGAGCGTTCTGTTTCTTCGAGTTAATGACATAACGCATTAATGCGTTTCAATTATGATAAATAAAAACTACCATGTTATACCACGCCGGCCAGAAAGGTCTGATGTGAATTTTTTAATGACAATTTTTATGAATTACACATTTTCGTATTAGTGTAAGCGGGATCGACGGCTTAACGTGCTCTCCGAGGCACGGAAACGGTGGTGTTGTAAATCTATGTTAAAAGTACTTAAGAAAAGTGAATTACTCATTTTATCTCAAATTAGGTATATGCAAGTGAAAAAAATGACCAAAAGTCTGTAATTTTATTTCCTAGAAAGTTAGACTTGAAAAATCTTCAAAAATACTGAATTATGCGAGCGAGAGGACTTTTTATTTAAGAACCTTACTTTTTTAAAGCTAAAGACATTGACGAGCTTGCCACTTGTCATGATTGGCCTATAGTAAAGTTTGCTAAATGTAAATCCGCTTCTTTATAAGCGTGGTTCTAACCACCCAGGAAGGTGATAATACTGTATATTTAAAAAAATGCTGCATCTAGTAATAACTGACATAACGGACAGCGATACCTTGACTTGTCTTACGCATGTTTCTCTATCTCAGCCTTGTAACCTGCGTATGACTGACAAATGCTGAGTAATAAAAAAAAAAGAATTATAAAATGAATGTCCTAGATTTTACTCAAAAATATGTTACACGAGTTTATGGTTTAAGGGTTTTATTCCAGTATTAACTAATAGCTAGTTAAGATATAAGCTATAGACGGCATTTGATCCGATCGTCTAGCTGTTAGGGTTGTAGATTAAAATGCCCTCTGCATTCTGAGGTCTATTCCTGGTCGAGAACTTTTTATTGTTTTTCCCGCCTTCAATCAAACTATTGCTATATAAAGCACAGATCATGCCATCAGGTACCTACAGGTGCAGGTGCTCTCAATGTGCTCTCAAAATATATCTGGAACTTTCGAATCCCTGCCTTCGCCGAGGCTTCTCTGAGCGTGTTCTACCAGCTATACTATGGTGAATGCTCTGTAGAGCTCTATAATCTTATTCCTTTCTTTCCATTCCGTAACCGAACCACGATATGTACCCACATACCCTAGTCACCATGCCTACACGTACGTATAAATATGGGGACTCATGCATATGTCGAATGATAAATATGTAGAATGCTCTTCCAGCCTAAGTGTAAAATAGTATCTAGGCAAGCCGGCATAGTGTTGGGGACTGATGTCAGTCATAAGTGTCTGATTTCAGTTCATAGACCTTGCGCGCCAATTACCAAAAAAAAACAAACGAGCATGGTTGGCTTATAGTCATGTATATATATCATGTATGTATATCACCAGTATATGGTGGAGTTAGGTTGGCTAAATTTAAACTTGCAAATTTTTATTGAATTAATTATTTTCGCTGTTAGTGAAAGAACTACTTAATATTAAACGTAAATTATTGTTTTTTTTTAGTTTACATAGCATTTCATTAGCAGGTTGATTTATTAAAATGCTGAATAGTGATGATCAGTTTAGCTTACTTAGCAATATTTAGACGCCTCTTGTTAACCTAGTAACATAATTAGGCCGGCATAGCGTTAGGTACTGATGTCAGTCACCAGTGTCTTATTAAAGTTGCTTAATAATTCTGAATTTGATGGTAAACGCAAGGTCGCTTGTCGTGATTATCTAAAACATTTACATACATACATATCTTCAAGCCAAATCCCTTGCGGGGTAGGCAGAAAATAGCTCTCGCAAATCGCTGTCTTGTGGCATGGTGCCCAATACACTAGCAGCATTTTCCCTTTGAATTAGGATACCAAATTTTTGTGAGAAAAAACTAATATGAAAAAAAAACAAAATGTACAGTTTAATATACATACATAGGTACATATATACTTACACAAATAAGAATAATTTTGAATAATAAAATAATTACATTAATAGGTATTAATAGTCGAGAAATTTGCAATATAATTTACCGTACGGCGGCACGGTCTGCTGTTTGAGTTTCTGCTTGTATTAAGGATGACCGAGGAAAGATGAAGTGATCATCTGTTGTCGCTCTCAAGACGGCGAGCAAAGTTATTATAGATAGTTAACACGATAACAATACGCGCGGGCGTCGCCGTTGCGAAGAGGGCGCTAGTGTAGGGGAACACGCGGCGAACGAGTGCCTTCACTCCGTAGCCACGACTCAGACTTAGCTGTAAAGGCACACAGGGCCAACAGTGAGATAGAGACGGTTTATAGGATTTTAGTCCCGTATGCGCCCTGGGGCTTCACTAGGAAGCTTCATGGATGAGTCGGGCATGCGACCCCCACCCGCGTTGGCCCTTCAGGCAGGGGGCGTATCATTAATGATTTATTGATTCAACGTCTATAAAAAAATAAAAAAAAAGCCGCGGCGAACGATTGCCTTCACTCCGTAGCCACGACGCCTTGGGGTCTCCCTAGCAGGCCTCACGGTGAGTCGGGCATGCGACCCCCACGCGTTGGCCCTTCAGGCAGGGGGCGTATCATTGACGATTTATCCATTAACCGTCTTTAAAAAAAAAAAAGCCGCGCACTCACTTGTTTTTTTATTATTATATTATTTATTATCATAAATAATATCATAATAAATCTTTGACATAATATAAGTAGGTAATTGACATGTAATTTATTGTTCCATTTATTTTTTAATTTTTTTAATTTTTATGTATAGGTGTGTTAAAACTATTGACTGTAAAATAATATCTAAATGTAAATATTTTCACGCTGCATGACGGCAGGATACGCCAGAAAACTACTACTACAAGCCACAATATGTACCGTATTCTAGAAAATAAATGTTTTGATTTTGTTCGTGAGCATTCAAGGCAATCGCAAGGCGAAAGGAAGCCAAATTATTCGGTATTCTGGAAGGCCTATTTTCAGCATGGTCGAGGACTCTGTATTTTAGAGGTTGAGACGATGATCTCTTGATGCGTGTCATCACTGTTTGATTGGCCTTTAAGAACATATTTCTGGAGAATGGTATACACCTGCCACGCTGGCCAGACGGGTTGGCGAGGGTCTGATGACAATTTTTTGAATGATTCACAAGTTGGTATTAGTAGAACCGGAGTCAACGGCTTAACGTGCTCTCTGAGACACGAGAATGGTGTTGTAAATTTAACAAATGTAACACTGTGTTTCTCATTGGTTCATGCTGGGGTCCGAACCGCGACCTTTTTGGATTTTAGGGAAAGCGTGAGGCTATCGTATAATACTACGCTATAACCCTATAAAAGTCATTCAACTCTAAAAGTAAATTAAATATTTTCAAATTATTTAGCTAATTAGCATTTTTATTTATCGCCACACAAAAGGCTATCCACCTTTATTTAGTTATTTAAATAAGGTAATAACCTACCTAACTTACGAATAAATAAGAGATGTATAGCAAAGTTTGTGTTAAGGGCACAGAACTAAGAACAGATTAGAAATGGCAAGGGGCTAATTCTGACGCTATCGACTTACGTGTAGGTTCGAAATATTCGAGTGGAAAGTGACAGATCTTCATAGAAAACTGATATTTTTAACTCTAAAAAGGTCACATGTCCTCCAAGTATAACAAAAATATAAACACTTCTATTATTTTCTAAGCTATGTGTGGTCAAAGTCTACGCGTGTCATAAACTGGCGCCATATGTATCAGCAGGTTGAATATCGTCCATCACTTCACCGGTCGCCATGCAAAACATCAAAATAACCTACTAAGCGCGTGAATAGAATTATGCATTTTGTGTTTCACGAGTATTATTCTTTACACAAGCTATACATAGTTGTTAGAAATAGATTAAATTTCTTTAATTTAAGTTTTGATTCATTTTTTAAATTAGTGGTTTAATGCACCCGCAATCCCTGTTCACTTTTCCAAAGGTTAGCTATTAGAAAATGTCACAAGACATAAAGAATTTGTCTCCAAGCTCATGAGAAAACGCCAGAGTTCTTTGGACCACGGACCCATCGCTTCGACTGCAATTAGGATGAAGTGATGATTTATGATGATCTCTCGCGTACTTGTTGCGATTAAGGCGTAAATTTTTAGTTGTAATTGAAATATCAAATACAAATTAGTAACGCAACATCACCTAAGGCTGGGTTGTACCAAATCGATGTCATTAGACGCCATTTTTAACTTTAATAGTTACAATTACAGATACTTCATTTTGGTGCAACTTAGCCTAAGTATTATTATTTGAATTTGGAACGTATAAATTGGTAAGTACAAATTATTATTAAGTACCTCTGTTTTATGGTGGTTTAGATTGTCGATTTAGACGCGGAGATACAGGGCTCGAATCCTGGTCGGGACAAATTTTTTTTTGGTGTTATGTCTCGAGTCTGGTATGCTAGAGAGATCGACTAGCTTGCCACTTGTCATGATGGGGCTCCTCGTATTGCAAATTCGGCTAAATGTGAATCCGCAAGGGATACGCGTTTTATAGACCATAAGCCAGTTTCCCGTGGGGTCACCTGTCATACTCCAATCATAATGTGATATAGCCTATATCCGTACCTGGGTTCCAATGAGCATATCTGGAAAATTTTATCAAAATCGGACCAGTAATTTAGCCGTGAATGCCAGATAAACAAACTGATAGTTAAAAGGCTAGGGAGTCACATGTCGTGCTACGATAATGATGTCATATAGCCTACGTCCGTCCCTAGGTTCCACAGAACATATCTATAATAATAATAAATATTTCCAGACAGGTCACACAGCGCCATCTAATTTCCGTGGTAAGCTACGAGGCTTGTGTTACGGTAACTAGATGGTTGATAAGCTACATATTATACTTTTTTTTTTTTTTAATATATACATATTATACATATAAACACCCAGACCGAGACAAATTATACAATGTACAACTTGCCCCCGGTGGGAATCGAACCCACGACCTCCCGAGTTCACGGCAACGTTTGTTACCACTAGACCACGGAGGCGGTCAGCCAAATTTGATCAAAATTGGACCAGCAGTTTAGTTGTGAAGGGCATACAAACAAACTGTAATTTAAATAGCTGTGCAGTCATATATAGTGTTCCAATAATGATATCATTATACCTATGTCCGTCCCCAGGTTCCATGGAACATATTTACCAAATTTGAACGAAATCGGATGAGTAGTTTAGGCGTGAATGCGAGACAAACATACAGACACAGCATCTTCCCTATTTATCTCTATAATATTATTACCTGTACACGTAGATATATTTTTCGACAGTCTGAGGGGATTGCACTGTAATATAATAAATCTGCCGTCTCTAATAAAATATAAAAGAGAAATAACAAGGCGTTGTTACTTGATAACTTCTGTTAAATTGTTTGGATGTATTTTGATACGAACTATTGATACAATAATAATATTAAATTCTGGAGTCAAAAAACCTTAATACAATTTTAACCCCTATGTATAGACGAAGGTGGCCCGAGCCATGTAACGTCCGGTAATGAACTACAGTTTGCTGCTCAGGTTAAAGGTGCGAATCTACAAGATGTTTATCCGTTCCCGACTTACTTATGCTGCGCCAGATTGGCATCACCTTCTGGCCAAAACCAACAGGGACAGATAAAGGTGCGAATCTACAAGATGTTTATCCGTTCCCGACTTACTTATGCTGCGCCAGATTGGCATCACCTTCTGGCCAAAACCAACAGGGACAAGATCCAGAGTCAGCAGAACATATCGCTCAGGGTGGTATCCAGAGCGCCGTGGTTCGTGCGAAATTCTGTAATTGGAAGAGATCTGGAGATGCCTACTATCGAGGCACTTGTTGTTGGCCTAGCTAATCGTAGTTTTACCAGGCTGACAACGGATTCTATAAGCATATTCAGGATATCGCTCCTACTTTCGCACAGCCTCCGGAGAGGAGGCCACTACCTAGGGAGGCGCTCTTGGAGAAGAACTAAAGTAGACAAATCTAGGAGACTAGATTCGTGAGCCATAAGGGCGGTGTTGTAGTAGAAACAGCGCCCAGCACCAAAGGTGCATTGAATCACCGGCGGGTAGTTAGCCGCCGAGATCCTGCCGGGGAAAAAGGGAGATTATCCCATCCCCAATCCAGGCCCATTGAACATCCGGGCCTGGGCCCTGTGTGTCTGTCTGAACCCCTATGTTTACTTCTTCTACATCTCAGAGCAATTACTAAACCACAGAGGGAATCATAAATTTTAAACTTTATTATAGTGTGTTACCAATGTACATAGGTCTAAAATATCTCATAAAAAATAATGAAAAATATCCTCCACTAGCCAATTCCACAAAGCTCCCCCAATTTTTTTTTATATCGCCGCGACGAACGATTGCCTTCACTCCTTAGCCACGACTCAGATTTAGCAGTTAAGGCAAGCAGGGCCAACAGTGAAAGAGATAGGGTTTTAGTCCGTAGGCGCCTTGGGGTCTTCATATATTATGAGGACTATGACGGTGAGTCGGGCATGCGACCTCCCGCGGTGGCCCTTCAGGCTGGGTCGTATCATTGATGATTTATCGATTCAGTATTTAACAAAAAAAAAACACTCATATTTTTGCGTATTTGTTTTCTAATGTGCTAGCCTAGCTAAAATACCTTAATAAAAGCAGCGGTGATGGGTTGCTTAACGAAATATGTAAAAGGTTTTTTTTTTCTTAAATAAAAACATTCAGTATAGCTATATAGTTAGGTATTTGTTCATTAGGTTCAATTTGGTTAATAGTGTCGCTTATGACGATCAAATTTTGGGAAGTAATGTCAAACTTAATGAAATTGCACCATTTGAGAAAATTTTCCGGATTCACGGTCCAAATTGAACCTAATGAACAAATACCTAACTATATCGCTCGCAAAAGTTGTATTTTTGCAAATAATGCAGCATTAATTTGTATTGTTAGACGGTCCATTTATACCAATTGTTTAATTGTCTATTCATGAAATAAAAAAACAATTATTATGCACATAAAATCGCAAGTGTTTCGAGGCGTTGAACCATGCAACATAAACATTGAATAATTGATTTAAGATTTCTTTACAAAAATGCAAATCTCATATAGAAAATTTATTGTCTTTAAATTAATTAGTTTGAATAAATAATAAAAGGATTTTTATAAAACATATTGTTGTTTGCATATTTCGTGGTATGTAGATCAGTTTATGATGGTTAGGCGATGTTGTAATTCGAGCATAAAGAGACATTCCTAATTTGATACCCCTATACCTTGTACGGTCTCTTTCACGCCGCATTATTTCTTCATTACCCATCCTTATCCAAACTTGTTAGCTTGAGACGGTGAATCCATTTATTGATAAGTCTTATAGTCCATTGTAGCCTTTCTTATTCTCAGGGTTCTACATTGCACATTGCGTGTTATTTTGCGTAGCTTATAGTTAGTTTCATGATAACACGCAATGTATAACTTAAATAAAAAAACCGGGTTGATTAAAAATGCAGGGCTTTAGATTATAATATTTAATTTTTTATTATATTTTTATATGAAACACCACATCTCCAAGAATGGGAACAACTGACGCCAGCCACTAACGACCGACATCAGTCTCTACCTATCTAGGTACTATGCCGGCCTAACAAGATTATTTTTCACACTTCGCTTTTAGGACTCCACGTTATAGTAGTGAAACACACTGGCTGGGAGAGCAGTCCAAATCTTCAGTGTGTGACAGAAATAAGGATGAGTCTCGAAATTTATTGTGTATTGGCTACGGTATGTGGAGGCATATTATGCCTTTTCGTGTGGTTCGGTTGCGGAATTAAGAAGAAGACATAAGTTATGAAGCTCCTCAGAATACTTACCGTGGTATATATTGTAGAAGTATTACCGTCACCCACTGCAGTAATCAAATATCTCGCAACCCGGAACCAAACCCGTCCTAATAATGCAGAACGTGGGAGTAGGAGTCTAGACTAGCTCAAATAACTGTGACATAATAATAATTGAATCTATTGAATAGTTTTAAGTTTAGTTTGACTGGAAAATGTATCATTACGACCTTTTTCCATGTGGGGTGGTCACGCGTAACAAGAAGCGGATTTACATTTAGCCAACTTTACTATAGGCCAATCATGACAAGTGGCAAGCTTATCGATGTCTCTAGCGTATCAAACTCGATATCATTTATTGTTTTTCATTACAGCCCCTAGAACACAGCGTCCTAGACCTCCACTGCTGGAGATGGGCCTTCCAGAACATATATCTGGAGAATTTGGCCTACACTCGCCACGCTGGCCAGACGGCTTGGCGAGGATATGATGTCATTTTTTAATGACAATTTATTAACGATTCTATAGGTTGGTATTAGTGGAACCGGGACCGACGGCTTAACGTGCTCTCCGAGGCACGAGAACGATGATGTTGTAAATCTATGACAAATATACGTGAAAAAAGTGTTTTACTCATTGGTATATGCCGGGGGGGATGAACCGACCTTTGTAGGATTTAAGGAACTTTTTTTATTTTTATATACATTTATTCGAAGTTAATTTATATAAATTCAAAGCAACCTAAATAATAAAATTAAAAATAAACTAAACTATAAATAAAAAATGTCCTCTAGAGACGTCCCATCCGAGATAGTCCCAAGGAGACTGGCAACATTTCCCCTCTGTATAGCGAGGCTAATACGTTGGCAGAAATAATTGCCAGCCTTCCTGTCTACAGACCTTTCTGTCAGCCGCTTTGACAACTCCTTGGCCACGCGTTCTTATAACCGAGCCACCACCGTGTTTTATACCACCAAACTCGATATATCGGAAAAAAACGCGAATTTATTTAACAGCCAAAATAATAATGACAAGAAATTGTATCTATTCCGGAAGCGAACCAGTGTCCTTGGCTATCCCCTTCAAGGCTGAAACAGATTCGCTATGAAGCTCTTAGTTTAATTAATGACAAGCCAATCCTCTCTTAACAATCAAAATAACAGACCCCCAAATTAATTACTTGCTTTTTATTCCAGTTTTAAAAGCTGCGAAGTATTTTTACTATGTCTTAAATAATAAATTTTGAGTGCTGCTGAAATCAAAAATCGATTATTTTTCACTACGAAAATGAAAAACCTTAGAAATCAGAAACCACGCTTCTAAATAAGCGGATTCACATTTAGCCAACTTTACTATAGGCCAATCATGACAAGTGGCAAGATGTCTCCAGCGTAAACTCAAAAAATATCACAAATAAATTTAAATATTAATTAAATATATTTATTTACATTAATAAATCCGGGAATCGGACTAAAGTAAATCCACGGACTTAACCGCTAGACCACGGAGGCAGAAAAACCTTACAGCACAAGATAAGTTGAAGAGCGACCTTCACCGATCTGTTATCCAAATGAAGTCCGATTTTAAACCGCGTGTGTTTTTATACCTGGCCAACCCGTCTGGCCAGTGTGGCGAGTGTAGGCCAAAATCTTTTTTCTGGAAGATCCATCTCCAACAGTGGAGTTTTAGGACTTTCTGTAATAATGGATGGATTGTCAAAAACGCATATATTTTTTAGGCTTCAGGTGTCATTATTAGAACCTCGATTTGAAATAAAAAAGGTCACTTTTTTTAAATTTGACATTGTGGATTTCTTCATGCTAACTAAGGTTTACAAAAATTCAATGACTGTTAGACGGCATGAAGTTTTCCGGGTCAGCTAGTTAGTTGACAGAAAACATTTCTCAAAATACAAGACTTCGTAACACAAACATTAATTTGCATCGAAGTTAACTGTTTTTAATGAAACTATCAGTAAGTCCAACGAAACTAAACATAAGCAGTAATTGTTTACCTAACTTGTGACCGAGGCGTAACCTTTGTCATTTATCACGTCATTAAAGTTTTTTGTTTATAAACTGTCTCAGATTGGCTTACATGTCACCTTTCAAAAATATACGAGATTTTTACACCATATTTTGATCACCTATAAAGTACTCTTCCTCGACGACAACGCAACGCTGCAAACGATCTTTCAATGATTTTTTTTTTAAATTCACTTATCGGGATGTTTTTTTCGGCCTTCCGGCGATTTTTGTTTTACCTCCTCCTTGCCCCTAAAAGTTTTTTTTTAAATTTCATTTTATTTATTTGGAATAACAAGCAATTGTACAATAAGGATACAATACAAATATAGATTACATAGTACAGATACATTAACACCGTTATCCACAGATAGGATATATGATTATAGCATGCACAAAGTCATATATTTGTTTAAGCTACCGCCTACTAGTCTTGTTTGTGAGAACCATTTACAAGGCTAGCTATGCGCCATCATTTAGATAGATGGCGCTACGGTCGACGCTTCCGCTTATAAATAAGCGGGTTCACATTTAGCCATCTTTACTATAGGCCAATCATGACAAGTGGCAAGCTCGTCGATGTCTCCAGCTTACCAAACTCGAGAACAATCACAAATAAATTAAATATTAATTAAATGTATTTATTTACATTAATAAATATTGTTATGTTCCGACCAGGAATCGACCCGGTACCTCCGAGTCTAAATCCACTTAATTTTTTTCTCTGCTACACAGCAGTATCCAAAATGCACATTCTAATCTTAACAAGATCAATTTGGTGACAAGCTACTAGTTTTAGTAGTCGTCCTCCATAAAATTGAGACCTCGAACTCAGTTCGGAGAGGACAATAGTCACAGAACGTAGACGTAGATTTGTTGGACAAAATTTTATACAAATTCATTACTCAAGTGAGGGTGAGGCGGCGAAATATTGTTCAACACGTAGGCGGCGGTACACCAAGGAACGGCCCTGTCTGTAACTACATCTCTACGCGTAGGTATTTCTTGCACTCTGCTTGTACTGCACGCCTCCGTGGTCTAGTGGTAACAAACGTTGCCGTGACTCGGGAGGTCGTGGGTTCGATTCCCACAGGCACGGGCAAGTTGTACATTGTATAATTTGTCTCGGTCTGGGTGTTTATATGTATAATATGTATATATTTACAAAAAAAAAAAAGTATAATATGTAGTTTATCAACCATCTAGTTTCCGTAACACAAGCCTCGTAGCTTACCACGGAAATTAGATGGCGCTGTGTGACCTGTCTGGAAATATTTATTATTATTATTATACTTAAGGCTCAGTGACAGCGGTGGTTGCTCGGTTGTAAGAACGCTTTCCTTAAACTTTCAACTCTGGCGTGTACCAATGAGAAATACAGTTTTCTTACGTACGAGTACATTTGTCATTTATTTACAACACCACTGTTTCCTGTCGGTCGCGGTTCCGCTTATACCAACTTGTGGAAATGTTAATAAATTGTCATTAAAAAATAAAGACAGCACTTTCTGGCCAGCGTGGAGAGTAAAGTATAAAGTATCATCACGGCCGGTTCCCTTTTGGGTGGTCAGAAACCACGCTTATAAAGAAAGGGATTCACATTTAGCTAACTTTACTATAGGCTAAACATGACTCGTCGATGTCTCTAGCATACCAAACTCGAGAAATATCACGTAATTTTTTATTTATTTTTATTTAAATTAATTAATATTATTGTGACCCGACCGAGAGTGTAGGTCTTATTCTTCAGAATTTTCTGGAAGGCCCATCTCCAACAGTGGAGGTCTACTCAAATACAAAACTCTTTTGCTTATTTACTTTAGGACTCTGTGTTCTAGGGGCTGTAATGATAAGCCCAGTGAGAATAAATACAATGGATGAATATTTCTACAATACACTGTGCTTCCGTGGTCTAGCAGTTAAGTCCGTGGATTTAGACTCGGAGGTACCGGGTTCTATTCGTGGTCGGGACACAAAAATATTTATTAATGCAAATAAATACATTTAATTAATATTTAATTTATTTGTGATATTTCTCGAGTTTGGTACGCTGGAGACATCGACGAGCTTGCCACTTGTCATGATTGGCCTGTAGTAAAGTTGGTTAAATGTAAATCCGCTTATTTATAAGCGTGGTTTCTGACCACCCCGAAAGGGAAACGGTCGTGATGATACTTTACTTTTTTACACTGTGCTTGTCCATAAATTTTATGTCTACAGGAGGGAATAAAATTTACGATCTCCTTCCGCATTGAGGCGCGGAAAGTTTCCTTATATGATTGTGATCACATTCTCTAGCACAACCCTTTCTTCAAGTGAGGAAATACGAATTTTGGATTAGACCTTTTGGAATAGTATAATATTGAAGGCTAGAACAGAATATGGGTCCGTATACCGTAGTCACTACACTATCCTGTGACACCGAAATACCTCAAGAACAAATTCGCTTATCTATGTTCCCTTCACGACAGGTCGTTACGGTCATCGCATCTGTGTTCTTTCTATTTCTTCCCCCCATTCTAGCTTTATGCTCTTTTGCAGTTGTTGCCGCAAACTTGTGGAACAACCTGCCGGTAGATGTCCGACAAGCGCCAAACAGGTAACTATCTACTGCCTACCTACTACCTGTAGGGGGAAGGGGTGGTCGCGCGGGGGGAGAGTGGTTCGCGCCCGCGCATCTTTTTTATGTACTATAAATATTTATTATTAAGCTTCGAGAGTAACTGTCTCCGCCAACAAACTGTGGTTACAGTTTGGCGGGCTATTTAATATGTTATATGTATTGGAAAGTAAATAAATGATTGAAAAAAAAAAAAAATGTCTTTACCCGTTTCCTAAATAGACCCAATTAAATAGTATATAAATATATGATATTGTATTATGTAAATATATATGTATTATTATTTATATATAATAATAGTATGTAGTCTATTTAGTGTATACCTCCAGATTAGTATATAGTATATTAGATTTAGTATTTAAGTTTTATTTATTTTGTTTCTTTCACAAACTTAAATGTTCCTATTATATATATCTTGCACAAATTGTCCCTAAGGTTGACTATGAATAACATCTGAATAACGTATAAATAACATCATCCATTTTGGGATTACTTGTGCTGTGGACAATGTTAAAAAAATGTTTTTCTTAACTCGCTTTCTTGTATGTCTGTGGAATTTTGTAATTGATTGTAATCCAACTTCCCAATAATAAGTTAACAAGTATCATCACGACCGTATCCCTTTCAGGGTAGTCAAAATCCAAATAAATAAGCGGATTCACATTTAGACAACTTTACTATAGACCAATCATAACAAGTGGCAAGCTCGTCGATGTCTCTAGCGTACCAAACTCGAGAAATATGAATTAAATGTATTTATTTACATTAATAAATATTATTGTGTCCCGACCAGGAATCGAACCCGGTAGTTCCTAGTCTAAATCTACGGACTTAACCGCCAGACCACGGAGGCAGTAATAAGTTAGAGACTTGAAATTTGGACCATAGCTCAAAAGTAGATGACAATGCAAGAAAATGTAAATTTTAATGTACCATGATTTTATTACGCACTAATTAATCTCTTGATCAGTTTCATTCACTTGCGGTCGGATCTCTTGCCATGGCTTCATTCAATTCCACGATTAAAAATGGTACCAACTAATTATAACTCGCCTTACAACTACAATTAATTAAAACCACATTAAACTAGACTGAGTAGGCTTAGTTATGTTGGCGAGGAAATATCTTCAGTGAATGAATGTCCTTCGGCGGTTTTTATTTTGTATCTATTTCCGCGTCACAACTATGCGCCACATGTAAGTACTTGGTATATATATTTTTTGTAATTATGCTTATTTGTTGTTGTGTTACTTAAGCGCAAACGTTAATTAATGGAATCTCTTAAATAACGGAAACAGATAGTTTAAAACGCTATTTAAGTCAGTATTCTTGTATAAAAAAAAAAAAAAAAGTTATTTATTTTCTAAGCGTATAAAAGTTTATATTGAATTGAATTCTAAAATTGGGGTCGCCGTTAATTTATATATTTATATTTAAATTAAGACATATATATACACGCATACACACTTTTTATACTTACACAAACATGCATGCACTATAATCATCGTGTAATAGTAATTATATATATTTTTTTAATTTGTTGTTTATTAATATTATTTTATGATTTTAAAATTTTATATATATTTTTTTACTTACTTTTTTTTTATTTAGTAATATATTCTACTTTTTTTAAATAACAAAAATAATATCATTGTCATAGTTTTTAATGTTATATGTGGCATCCTGTTAATAGCCTAAAATTATTACTTTGTAAGTACCTAATTTATTTAAGTTAAAACGCTATTGAATTCTCCATAAATAAATATTTACCATAATTTTAAGTTATTGATTGATGTGTGTCATAGAAAAATGTTTAATGTTAATATGTAATACCTACCTATTATTTGGATGGATATAAATTTACCACCAGAGGGTACCTAAAACGCTCGCTGCATTTCCTCGTTGAATTATAATTTTAGGTAGTTATGGCATTTGGGATCGCCACACTTCGTTTACCCAGCACTTTAATGAATTTGTGGGTATCAAGTGAATATACCCCCATTGTTTCAACCCCAAATGCCACAAAGTTATAATTTTGTTTAATGCTATTACATTTGATGTGTTTTTTAAATTCGGCTGTATGAGCAGCCGGCGTTTTTTGATGTAGAGGAAATGTGGCAAGCGGCAAAGGTATCCATACAGGTGGCATCCCAAACAAGAATACTACTAATACTAAATAATACTAATTATTGTTGACTATGAATTTTTAACGCAATCCAAAGAATAAATATTAACAAAACATTCACGAAAACGAAACATCAACACAATAGCTTGATTCAAGCATAAAAAGATTGGCAGCAACAATTGAATTTCAATAGACAGTATTTTTTCTATTTTTAATTAAATTAATCCAATTTCTTAACCTCAGTTTTTATGACAAAATCTAGATTGAATGACGTCGAGTCAGAAACGTGGATTTATATCAGCAGACCGTTCGGTGACTGGCCATTCACCCTGTGGACTAAGTTTTTTTTTTTAAATAAATTTGTTTTTGTCACAGAGTAACTAATACAAGAGGTTATGCCAAAGCGCACCGAATACGATACCAATGTAGAAAAACCTACACAAACATATAACCACTACAAGTAATCATTATCATCATTAGGCCGCGTTCGTTTTATAGCATTTCCAACATTTCGTAGCAACTTCATAAACCAGCGTGAAATGTCGTTTTTGTTTAGAAATTCCATCTTTTTAACAATGCTAACATTTCTTTAAAAAAAAAACGAGACGTGAGGCTACTTTTTGACAAGTATGACAAGTAACAAATAATAACAAATCAATTGACAATGTATCTAATGTGTCTTTGAATTTATTACATTAAATCGTTTAAAATACATTTTAAACATATAAACTATAAAGTATACAACAATGTAAACAAACCATTTCTTATGTTTAATGACATCTGTCAAAAAGTAACATCAATAACCCTCATTTCAACACGGTACTGACATACAAAATTAGCATTTAATGTTAGAATTTTCATTAAACGAACGACTTGTGCTAAAAAAGTGGTATTTTCATGCTAACATTTCTTAAAACGAACGCGGCCTTAATAAATAAAAATGTCTCTCTGATGGGACGTCTCTAGAGGACATTTTCAATTTATAGATAATTTATTTTTTATTGAGATTTTTTAAAATATTATTTAAGTAGTTTTTAATTATATTTATTGTTTCTTCTAATAAATATTTTTACTCAAATTTGCTTCTTACTTAATGTTCAATTAACTGTCTAACTTTTGTAAATGATCATTTCATCTAGTTTTATTGTTATTCAGATTTTGCATTAACTTTATTACCCGAATGCGCGACTTAAATGTGTTTATTAGCCTATGTACGAGTATATGTGTCCCTCGGCAACATTCTGGCCAGCGTGGTGGCGAGTGTAAGCCAAATTCTCCAGATATATTTAATAATTACAAAAACCACAGTTCATTACAGAAATAAATACATAGGTATACCTTATAAGTAACACATTGGCCATACATGGCTTTACTTTATATAAATAGTACTTATTTGTGGAAATAAAACTAAACTAAACTAAAAACTTGAAAGAATACAAACAAAAACATAAGCCATAAGCCAATATTCATAACAATAATAATATGCGTGTACACAACAATAAAGTTACTCGTAAGAGGACAAAATACAGTAAATAGTTATGGATGCGCGAGTGCATGTGTGTTATGTTAGTGTACTTATGGGTTGTGTTAGTGTGTACGTGTTTGTGTGTGTATGGCGATGTAAGCGTGATATATGTTCTGGAAGGCCCCCATCTTCAGCAGTGAAGGTCTAGGACGCTGTGTTCTAAGGGCTGTAATGATGATGTATGTATGTTTATTCCTTTGTGGCACACTGGAGACCAAACGCGTTAGCCGATTTTGATAATTCTCACGTCAATCGATTCGTCTTCATCACGCGAGTGTCACTGAAGATATGACATTAATCACGACAACCAGACCAGGATAATAACGGGACCCATTGTTAAAAGATTTGAATCTTTTAATATATGTATAAAATTATATAAATGGTGTAGTTAGGCGGTTATCAAACTTTTTGGCGACGCAACCATTGGGCTTGATTTTTTATTTTATTTATTTTTTTAACAACTTTATTGCACTCTGTACAAAGGCGGACTTAATGCCGCTAAGCGGCATTCTCTGACAGCCAAACCTTTAGGACATTTAGACAGGATAGATGGTAGGTGTAATATTAAGTAAGTCCATATATATCAATATATACATACCAATATTTACTTACTATTACATAACACGTACATAAATAAATTATATATATATATAAATATACTATATACACATAATAAATATACAAATAAACCACTTAAACGATGAGTTTTTATTTATTTCTTTTCAGTTTTTAATTTATGTTTTTTTTTTACGTGAAAGTGTTTTTTATTACCTGTTTTATTTACAATATAATATCATACATGTTTTCTCGGTCAGACATAATCCATAGATTCCTAAATAAATACTGAAACACAACATTAATTGAATTTCCTTGAGAGTGATCTAGAACAAGATCTTCCTCCGTTTGTTCTTGACCACAATCTAGAATTACTTATTGCTCCGATATCTATTTCATAGTGACGTCATAACCTTACAAGTTTTAATCCCTTCTATAGTAAACAATGAAAGTAAAAAATATAAATATTTATCAATGTAATAAAATGGTCAGCAAAAAAAGATAATAATATCCTACAAACAGAACCAGATCATAATTAAAAGTATTCACTCACTTCCATAAATAATGCTCCCTTGGCTAAGGCTCGCGAGCATTATTAAAGTCCGGCCTAAAAACCGAGAGTTTGTCATATAAACCTAAATAATAATAATAAATATTTCCAGACAGGTCACACAGCGCCATCTAATTTCCGTGGTAAGCTACGAGGCTTGTGTTACGGAAACTAGATGGTTGATAAACTAAATATTATACTTTTTTTTTGTAAATATATACATATTATACATATAAACACCCAGACCGAGACAAATTATACAATGTACAACTTGCCCCCAGTGGGAATCGATTCCACGACCTCCCGAGTTCACAGCAACGTTTGTTACCACTAGACCACGGAGGCGGTAGATGCTCTTAACGTTATCATCCCAAGGGCTTTTGTCACTGCTGGAGTACCCTAGAACCCTCTGGGATTGCGCGTAGCGATGGCATGACCGTTGACCCCTTGGTGTGGGTTGCGACATGTGTAGACACCTTAGCCCTCATCACACATCCAGGCGACCTTGTTAGCGTGGAAAGTGCAGCGGTTTCGGCTGAGAACCTCAAGCTGCTCAAATACGCCAACCTACCGAGGTTGGTTGGTAGGTTAAGAATTTGCGCCATTTGTGGTCGGGACGATATGGGCCCATGGGGACACTTAGCCAAGCTTCTGGCCTAAGAAATTGTCCAAACAGCTAACGGAAAAGTATGGAGACAGGAAAGCTGGCATTTATTTCTGCCAACGTATTGGCCTTGCTATACAGAAGGGAAATTTTGGCAGTCTCCTTGGGACTATCCCTGAAGGGTCGTCTCTAGAAGATATTCTTTCTCGTAGTTTATTTTTTATTAGGTTTAGTTTATATTTAATTATTTTTAAATAGACTAACTAGCTGCCTTTGTTGTCTAGCGGTTAAGTCCGTAGATTTAGACTCGAAGGTACCGGGATCGATTTCTGGTCGGGACACAAAAATATGTATTAATGTAAATAAATAGATTTAATTAATATTTAATTTATTTGTGATATCTACCGAGTTTGGTACGCTAGAGACATCGACGAGCTTGCCACTTGTCATGATGAGCCTATAAGTAAAGTTGGCTAAATGTAAATCCGCTTCTTTATAAGATGATGATACCTTACTAAATAGGTGAAATACATCAGTTTATTGATGATTAGACTAAATTAATATTAATTGTTCTGGAATTTAATATTTTTTATTTTATACAGTTAGGAAAACTTACAGCTAAACAATTCTTAAATATAAAGAAAAAAGATAAAGTAAGAAAGGGCTAATAACAAGTTATCACAGAAATAGATATGGAAACATAGATAAAACTAAACACTGAGTAGACTATTACAAAAATAATGAGATGATATGAGGCAGAATAAGACAAAATAACAATAGAAATAGAACACTTATATAGATCGGCTTAAGGCATTTGTAAAGTAGTCCTGAGTCAAGCCACGCCGGGCAGCGGCTGGGGTAGTACATGATATGTCAATATGTGAGCAATGTTGAAATTAGTCAATATAAAAATATAAAATAGGAATAATGTTAAAGTTTATAAAAAATATGATTTTATAGACGTACATTCTGTAAAACGTTAGTAGTGGTCTAAATTAAAAATATTTGGTTCAAGGTAAGATGATTTTCTCTTAGTTATTACTTTTAACACAATTTATCCTAAAGTAGGTTACCTTTGTTGAAATATATATTTATAAAATAAAACTAGGACACAAATTAAATTTAATTTAATATATGCCAACCTTAGTTCCGGTTACGAGTTTGCGCCGTTTGGGGTCGAGACGATGGGCCCATGGGGACCGTCAGCGAGGCGCTTGGCCAAGGAGTTGTCAAAGCGGCTGACAGAAAGGTCTGGAGACAGGAAGGCTGGCAATTATTTCTGCCAACGTATTAGCCTTGCTATACAGAGGGGAAATGTTGCCAGTCTCCTTGGGACTATCTCGGATGGGACGTCTCTAGAGGACATTTTTTATTTATAGTTTAGTTTATTTTTAATTTTATTATTTAGGTAGCTTTTATATTGTAATTCTTTTATACTGATTGTATTTTACTTCGAATAAAATAATTAAATTGTTGATCTAATAACGTTTTATTATTTATTTATTTATTTAGTACACACAGCAGTACATATATTATCACACACATAACATAGTATAATTATAACTTATCTAATATATGTACCAATTAGGTGTCACAGTATTCACCAATATAAAAAGAAGAAGAAATTAAAAACTTATTACTGTTAAAACAAAAAAAAAACTATCAATTTAACAAAAACTATCATATTTACAAAATAAAAATATGACTTCTAAAATAAAATTATACATTTTTCTCTTTTTTAATAGAACTAATAAGGAAACATAAAAATTGCACAAATTTGGTACCCTAAAAAAAAAAACGAAAACAAAACACTTGTTAAAGAAATTATCATCATTTCATCATTACAGCCCCTAGAACACACTTCGTCTTCGTCACACAATTCTGTTCTATCTATCCCTTCTCATCACTCTAGCTTTCAGTCTAACTCATTCGCAGTAGTGGCCGCAAATCTCTGGAACAGTTTACCTGTTGAAATTCGCCAAGCACCCAGCAAACCGCTGTTTAAAAAGCTGGTTTACTTTCATTACCTAAAGAGCTCCTCACAACGTATATAAGTATGTATTGTATGTAGTATATAGTAGCCAATATAGTGTGTAGTATATGTATTATTGTGTACATATTTGTATGTATGTGTATTTATTTTAATATCTAGTGTATGTAAGATTAAATGAATTTATTTGGCAACGTTTCCTACAATCGTTTGCACCTAGCCTCATGACTGTAATGTTCTGTATTGTCCCAAAGGTTGGCTGCTAGAGAATGCCTAGCGGCATTAAGCCCGCCCTTTGTACATAGTGCAATAAAGTTTTAAATAAATAAATAAATAAATAAACACAGCGTTCTAGACCTCCACTGCTGGAGATGGGCCTTCCTGAACATATATCTGGAGAATTTGGCCTACACTCGCCACGCTGGCCATGTCAATTTTTAATGACAATTTATTAACGATTCCACAAGTTGGTATTAGTGAAAGCGGGACCGACGGCTTAACGTGCTCTCCGAGACACGGGAACGGTGGTGTTGTAAATTTATGGCAAATGTACGTAAGAAAAGTGTATTTCTCATTGGTACATGCCGGATGGGTTTGAACCGATTTGTAGATCCTTTGTAGGATTTAAGGAACGCGTTCTTACAACCGAGCCACCACCGCGCCAAATTATAAGCAAAGAAATTATAAGCTACTCAAATATTGAGGTTATGATATTTCTTGAGTCGTACTTTATACACATAGACGAGCTTGCTATGTTGGGCCTATTGTAAACTTGGCAGTGAAAACGCATTTTTTTTAAGAATGTGGTTTCTGGCCACTTACCAAGAGACTCTTCTTTCTTGATGATGAAACTCTAGACAAGTAAACGAAATTATATATCTGGGCAGTGTTTCACTGCGGATGGGAAGTATGATAGAGATGTGGAAAGAAGAGTGAATGCAAGAAATAGTGTTAACGGTGCCCTGGGGTCACCGATCGCCAGTCGAAATGTCAGTAGCAAAGTTTGACTCGCTATACACAATGCCATGCTGGTACCAACACTTATGTATGGAAGCGAGACGTGGATATGCATGAGAGTAGAGTTAACGCAGTAGAAGTGAGGTCGTTACATCGGATACGCGGCGTAACTTTAACGGACTGCATACGTAATGGTAAAGTATCATCAGTAAAGTATCATCACGACCGTTTTCTTTTCGGGGTAGTCAAAAACCACGCTTATAAATAAGCGGATTCACATTTAGCCAACTTTACTATAGGCCAATCATGACAAGTGGCAAGCTCGTCGATGTCTCCAGCGTACCAAACTCACAAAGATATCACAAATAAATTAATTATTAATAAAATGTTTTTATTTACATTAATAAATATTATTGCGTCCCGACCAGGAATCGAACCCGGTACCTCCGAGTCTAAATCCACGGACTTAACCGGCAATATATCATCATCATCATTACAGCCCCTAGAACACAGTGTCCTAGACCTCCACTGTTGGAGATGGACCTTCCAGAACATATATCTGGAGAATTTAGCCTACACTCGCCACGCTGGCCAGACGGCTTGGCGTGGATATGATGACAATTTATTAACGATTCCACAAGTTGGTATTAGTGGAACCGGGACCGACGGCTTAACGTGCTCTCCGAGGCACGGGAACGGTGGTGTTGTAAATCTATGACAAATGTACTTAAGAAAAGTGTATTTCTCATTGGTACATGCCGGGGGGGTTTGAACCGACCTTTGTAAGATTTAAGGAACGCGTTCTTACAACCGAGCCACCACCGCGCAATATATATATATATTTAATTGATTGATTTGACATAGTGAAATTAAGTTTTTAAATTAATAAATATAATTACTAGTCGCCGTCATTGATGACTAGAGCTAGTCTTTTACAGAAGCTGTGGTTATCTTCGCAATAAATCTTGCACGACACAGGTGCATATTTAATTACAAATTTACATAACAACATTATTTAACTGCTATTGTTACATAATTTATTGTTATTATTTCATTATTAAAATGTCTCCGTGACTTGAACTCTTATCTGCAAATCAACGAAGTTTAATCCATTCGATTCTATTCTCACATATTGGAGTAATCGTCTAAGGCTGTTATTCCACCAAATATATGCGAGGAAAATTCGATGCACGAGGATAATAATCTATCAATATACATAAGTAGTCTGGACATAAATACTGTTACATAAAAAAAAATATACTGCTTGTAATTGTAGACAAATTTCTAAGGATTCCATGGATTTACCGTGCGGGTGCCGGTTCCATCCTGTGTGGGTAAGAGATGAGAAGAAGGGTGTCTAGGGCTTGCGACTGGCAATAGGCTGGTTTAAGAAAAGGAGGCCTCCCTTTTTTATTTTATTGCGAATAATACGCTCACCATCCACCATTCTACTCCTCTCCCCACCCAACAATATTTTTTTAGGCTTCAGGTGTCATTGGTGTTCTACATTCCTTTTTGAAATAAAAAAAGGATATTTTTTTTTTCTAAGATATAAATAATTATCCTCAAAACAGTGTTATTACGAGTATTAATTGATCTCATTCACAGTCGCGACACGAAATAGAGAGAAACAATGATATAAGTCGACGTTCGTGCAATCGGCGACCTTTCGCTGCCTACTTGATTAGGTTCAGTATAAGTGGTGATATTTTTAGGAATACTTTTCTGTACCGTAACTTAAGATTTTATTACTGAAAAATTAAAATGAAAAAATACGTAATTCTTTATTTTTATTAAAGATATATATATATTTTAATTCTTTTAATTTTAACTTGTGGGTAGCTACATAGAAAGTCGCCTATAAAAGGTGACACGCGAAATTTTAGGGCCTTTCCGAAAACTTAAACTGAAGAACTGGCACGCGGATGCGCTGCTCGGCGACAGAACCATCCACACCTCGTGTTGCGCGTGACCTTCCACAATCAAGCTACTAATTTCTAAAAGTACTCCGCGAACTTCTACTAGACCTCATCGGTGAGTTTTTTTTAATCAGTTCACAATTAGTGCAACACTTTGTGTGCTTTCAGACAAAATCCTAATGTGCAATTCTTTTGCACAGACCGCTCCGTTAGAGGTACGAGACACGTCACACATCCTAAAGCGAAAAGTCAGGAGCCCTGCCGAGGGTCTGCTGCCCTCACGGTTTGGCTCCTTGGCCACACTTTATTATTTTTATTTTATTAAAAATCTTTATGGCACTATGTACGAGTACAAAGGCGGACTTAATGCCTAGAGGCATTCTCTGACAGCCAAACCTTTAGGACATTTAGACAGTATAGATTAAACAAAGTACTAATACTGTCATCGCTTTCGCAGATCTGCCCATCTACTTGTCCATTTGTATGGTATCCTGAACAATCCTCGTGCACCTCCTTACCTCAAAACTCGATTTGAGTTCTTGTGCGATACGCACAACCTCCCTCTTCGTTCTGCTTTCAACAATCAACTCAAAATCCCATCCCACTTCTCTAGCAGATATTCAGATTCCTTCACTGAGTCTGCAGCCCGCCAGTGGAACAAACTACCACTGGCCATTAGACGGGCACCATATGTCAATGTTTTTAAACAACTAGTCACTAACTTGTTTCTTGATAAGCAGGAGCACACTGCATCCAGTACACATTGAATATTTGGCACGCAATATGTTTATGTATGTTTATTTGTATATATATATGTTCATAATACTTGCATGTAGTTTATGTAATTGCTTGGTATGTAGTGTATTTATAAATTAGACTAATATTATTAGATTGTTGCACCCTGCCCATAATCTCTCACCATCCCAAAGGTTAGTTGTCAGACAGTTGCCTAACAGGCATTAAACTCGCCTATGTACCTAATTTTAAGTTTTGGTGCAATAAAGAATTTAAAATAATAAAATCTTGACGTGATGGGAACGCGCTGGATGGGTCCGTAAAATCCACAGTAAAATGGATATGTTATCACTTAAAACAACTAAACAAACGTAGTACCATGAACCCGATGATAAGAAACCAGTTTTATCAGTCGACATAATCAGGCGTCATTCACAACGGATGACGCGACTGACGCGCCCCCACAGCTCATTGGTGGAAAGATAACTTATGTTTTTGTATAGAAATAAACATGTTTTTGTTTAAAAGTTATTTTTGTATCTCTATGTTGTAATTTTGCATCGACTAATATGTAAGGGCCGGTAACTGAATCTTTTTTAGCCCATAGATAGGTTCTAAACCTGCCCTCGAATCACGGACGCAACTTTTTTTTTATGAATGTTAGCAACTGGAATCAGACACTCATGACTGACATCAGTCCCTAACACTATGCTGGCTTGACTAGGCATGACGACAATTCGAGCCTAATCCCGAAACGTGTGGATACACTTTACTGGGTTTATCGGCACGAACGGTGGATACTTTAGAATTCTCTGCTTACTTTACTCTGTCCTCTATGAACCCTCTTCACCTACAATTTAAAAGATCAATTTTCCTTTCTTAGCTCCTTTCATGAGAGAATTCTTCGTTTTGCTCATAACTCTATCCTTGCTATTCCTTCACACCACACTAACTCTGTTTCTGATTGTTTTTCTGTAGTTGCCGTATTGCTTTGGAACAGCTTGCCCTTTAATATCCGCCAAGCCCCAAGCAGGGCCATCTTCAAAAAGCTGGTTTACACTCACCTTTTGAAATCCCAATAAAGTCCTTGTCTGTATCGTCCAAAGATGTTGTATTGTAGTGTAGTACTTATATGTAAGTATGTAATTTATATATGTATGTATATGTACGTCGTATATGTATTGTATATACCCACTTATATATGTAATTTAATACTTTAGTTGTAAGTATATTGTATTTATTTTTTCCTTAATATTTGTTGTTTATTTATCATAACCTTACTCTTATGTTTCATTGTCCCAAGGTTGATTGGAAGAGAGTGCCTATAGGCATTATATCCGTCTTTTGTTTATTTAACAATAAAGTTTTAAAATAATAAAATAAATAAAAAATACTTCCCCGCCACGGCAGACTGGACAAATTACCACCATCAGTCCGCCTACCACCTATTAGTTGTTCTCGTTGAAAGAATGTGCCATTTGCAATGACGTCATGTATATTATTGTTTAGTACATTAATATAATTTACTAGTAAGTAGTTTAGTTTTAGTAGTATTTTAATTTCTCCCTTATATTATGTTCTTTAATTTGAGCGAACCTTTCACATACAATGTTCATAATGTCCCTAAGGTTGACCGAGTAAGAATGTCTAGCAGCATTAGGTCAGCCTTTGTACATAGTGCATAAAGTTATAAATAAATAAATAATATTATAAGTTTTCCATGGTGATATTTATATAAACATAACATCGCTTGAAACAAGACTAATAAAATCTATTTAATCGGGGTCATAGGAACTAACATTAACGGTAAATGACGCTGTATTTATTTACAAATTCCTATGTACACAACAGATTTACATCTAAATAGTACATATTTTACATGACAAGTTATACATCACCAATAATGACTCCAAGTACTTTAAGACAACCTGTTTGCTTTCTGCATCAGATGATCAAAGGTCTCATGAGACTGCGCGATCTTGTTGTGATGATACTCGTAGTTTCTTTTTATAGTTTATTTTGAAAAAGTTTCGCCGAAGAAATATTGGCACCTATTTATTCCCTTATACAATCCCCACCAGCGACCTTCTCACGTCTTACTTTGCGTCGCCTTAACTATAGAAGGCGTTTTTACGTTTTTCGGTGTTGTGGAGTGTGTAAATATTTTTTAATGTCTAGACTTGGCGACTGCTGGATTAGGCAAAATTCAATTTTAAATACTGACTAGTTTTATTAATTCAAATTGGCCAATACTTTTGTTCATATAGTCTTATCAGCATTTACTAATTTTTTTTTTTTTCAGTGCCAAAGTTTTTATCGATTACGGTAGAAATTAATTTCAACTTTTAATAAAGAATTTTATTATTTTTATATCCCATTCCTATAACCCTTTCAGCACGACAAAAAATATTAAAAGGTATTAATAACTTTCAAATACTTCAGTTCTAATAAAGTATCTAATAAAAATAGTGAAAAAAAAAACCCACCAGCGAATTCCGCAAAACCCCCTCCGCATATTCGTGCGTTGGATAATATGTTGGAAATAAAAAGCACTATTGTATGTTTTTTTCTTAAAAAAGGACTATGGACTAGCCTAACAATTTAATAAAGATAATCACTAAGTAGCTAGATGCTATGCATGATCTATCGAGGCTGATTTGGAGCGGCAAAACAGAATTTGTTGACCGCTCGAAATTTTTAATAACGCACGCATGGTACTGTCCGTGCTGAAAGGGATAATGCTAAAAAATATCATTGGCTTCATAAATCAGTTTTTTTTTTTAGTACGATTAAATGAATGGTATAGACGCATTTACAGCTTACTTTCTGGCATTATCCTTTAATAAGTAAAATCATTGTAAGTATTTTCAGTTTTTTTTTGTTTTTTTTTTTTATATTTGAGAATGTTTGAAGATTTAATTAACAATAGCTAATGTTACCTTATAAACACCTATTTATATCGAACGGTCTAAATTAATGTCACTATGTCTGTCGTCAGTTGCTCCCATTCTTGGATAACCTTTCCACGAGGCTGGAGTCACATATCTTAGTTTCGTTTCAAAAAAAGCCACGATAAGCCATGTACTTAGCATGTGTCATGATTTACACGTGTAGGTAGGATAGCATAGCAACAATGAGTATGTATGTTTGTTGTCATAGGGAGGTATATTTCATGATTCAATTGTTAAATACTTACTGACTTACCTATCTGTCTATACTCGTTGTTTTATCTTGTTGCAGCATTCCATATTTCTTACTAATTACTCTACCGTTCGTAAGTATAGCAACATTACTTTCTCTATTAAAGGTCTAAATCACATAATATATGTTGATCTCTTAATATTTTTATTCTTTCTTTTTATGATTTTGGACCTTTAAATATAGGGAAATTAATGTTGCTATATATTTATGTATATGGAATATGAATACTTTAAATGAAGCATGCACAACACATCAACGACCTATTTTAGTTGTGGGTAAGTAATAAAATACCATCAAGTCATTTATTCAAATAAAGTTGAACTATTGTGCACGCTTTCATAAGCTTTCATTTAAGAGTTAAGGTAATTTAAACAACCATTTAGATTCATTTCGATGCTCTTTTTAATAATTTTATACACTTATTATCAGGTAATAAAAAATTATCCGCTGTGCGGAAAGGTACATATGGACACAATAATAAATTAACTTAAATACTAAATCAGTCTAACGGTCGCGCCGAGCGCGGAGCGGCTTATCCTAGTATCACAGACAAGTAGAGCGGTGGGGCGCGGGACGAAGCGGACCCGCGGGGGTGGCGCGGGTCACTCCTCCGAAGCCGACGACAGCTGCGTGCTGCCGCCCGAACTGAAGGAGCCGCGGCAGGCGGCGCCCGCGCCCGCGCTCGCGCACACGCCGCCCTCTGCGCCCCCCGGCGTCAGCGAGCGCAGCAGATCCAACGCAGCTCGCGCGCGCTGTCCGTCCGCCGCCGCCGCAGATGCCGCGCCCTGTCTCGCTTCCCACACCGGCTTCTCCGGTAACAAAAGTCGCCGAGCTTCTCGCTGCACGCGACGCGACCGCAAAGCGAAAAGAAACGGAGACGCCGCCGACGCAAGTAGCAGCAGGGCCAGAGCCGGAGCTCGGATCACCTCGGTCATCGAAGGGGCTAGGGCGAACACCACTGCAGCGGCCGCGTGTGGCACATGCAGTGTCACCAGCGCGGCGGTCAGCAGCCCTACACGAGCCGCTCGGGATTCTTCTCGGTATCGAAATAGCGAAGCGTTAGAGATGCGACAGCGAATCGATGTTATGCGCGAACCGTTATTTGAAGTGGGTTGAGGTGTGCGAGGTTGTACGGCCAGCAGTGGAGCCGCCAGTGATGGGGCCGAGCTTACTGACGGTAACCTTCTGAGATCTTCACTAGATTTGTTATCCTTTCGGGAGTTTCGGAGACTGGCAACCGAAGGACAACGACGAGGTCGTTCGGGCGGTAACAGAAATGGTCCATATTTCACTTTATCATTTTCAGACGCCATGGCACTGTCCGGAATTGGAACGTCAATCCTTAATGTTAGCCCCTCCCCCTCTTCCACTAAGTCGGGAAGATTCGCTTGAGGCTCGTGCAACTGAAGTGCGCTAGCTCCCTGAGCGCGCGCTCTGAGTCCAGAGGAGCGCGCCGCTTTGTATATTCTAGCATACATGAAGAATACTATCACTGATGGGGTGACAACACCCGCAAGTAAATACACAATAGAATACGTAAGTTCTACGGCTTGCACCGCAATATTTTCTGGGTAATAATGCCGAAGGGTGGAGATAGCCGCCCTGATACCCGCTGCAATGGTCGCCGTGACCCAGCTGGCGGAGCACAGCGCTGCCGGGCGCCGCTGCAGCAGCCGAGCGTGGCAGCGCAGGGGATCGGTGACGGCGTGGTGCTGGTCCACCGCGATGAGCAGCACGGCGAGCAGCGCGGCCAGACTAAAGGCGACCGCGGCCGAGTCGGACGCGAGCACCCAGATCTCTTTCCCCTCCTTAGCAGAGTGTTCACCGAATAGTGCTGGAGCAAGCAGCAGAGTTGTGAACAAATTCGTCGCCAATAGATTTATGACGAACCTGAAACAATACAGAAAAATATGTTAATAATGCAATGTAGGTGTGCTAACCACCTACATACACGTGTCAATATTGGCTAAGGGTCGTGTCCACTACGGGGTCGTATTGACTTTATATGCTTTATTTATGTACATGTGGATCGTTGTTAGCACTAGAGGTCACTTTACTACACTTCTGTAGGAGAAACAACTCTAACCAAGACCTGATCAAAGTCGATATCGTGGAAAAGAAAAACATCAACACACATTACGGAACTACGTCTGAACGTGAAGGTATTGCAAGCCGTGACCTGAGTGTTATTTAGAGAAATGTTCCTTCCTACGTAGTAAATGACATATCGAAGGTGCGGTTGTCGTTTCTGCGTAAGTCGAATATTGAGTACGTTTACTGAATACAAAACTTTATAACAGTTTGTTTATTTGCAACGTTGTTCTATATATCATTATCATCAGAGTCCTAGACCTCCACTGTTGGATATGGCTTTACAGAAATTTCTGGAGAATTTGGCCTACACTCGCCACGCTGGCCAGCGTTCTAAAATATGAATCCAATTTATGTTCTGATAAGGTTAATGTACTGTATTAAATAAAAGTGATAATTAGTCAATACGAAAGTCCAATACGGGTCATCATGTGCAAGCAATAATAACTGGTATAAGAACATTAAATGATGATAAGATATTGCAAGAAGTTTTAATAAAGATGGTTATAAAAACTGACAGCGATTACACAAATTAGGTAACTCACCGATGATAAATGAAACGTAACATTAATAAACATTACAACAATGTACGAATACTGTAATGCAATGTATTGCAGCCTACTAACATTAAATTTCGTTTACTACAAATTCTTATTTCGCAGGTTGAACATTCGCTTTCGTAAAACACAGGTGGTCTAATATTCGACTAATTACAAATTTGTTATTGAAGCGTTGCGGTTGACCGCGAAATTGTGACCACGCAATTTGACCGAATTATACATGTTGTGCTAGATATCATCACTGATTGTATATTTGATATTAATTACTCAGGAGAATGGCCTCCAAGTGGTTCTTTAATTGCAGTGGAAATGAATGGCGTTGACGCTGCATAGGAATTTAATACGCTCGCTTGTTAAACACAAAACACACAAGGACAAGGCGCAGTGAACTTGAAAATTAATGGGATCATTAAATTAAATATGACCATAAAATCGATTGGCTAAAGTATTACTCGTAAAAATTGTTAACGGTTTAAAATTTTATTTATTTAGGTACTAGTACGGAACCAAAACATCTGCTCTATTTTAGGAAGTTGGTTTGTGAACTAAGAGAAATAGTTGATATTTATAACAAAGAGCTCTCGAACCCGGCTTGTTTGGTCATAAACCTGAGACTAATCCGCACTACGAATCGATGGATTGCAAATAAATTTGTAAGTATTGTCACATCTGCGATCACAACTAATGGTTTGATCACCAATACTAATTTGTACCAACTACCAGCATATGTGACAAGTAGCATGTGATAAAACGAGTTATTAATTAAAGGCGGAAATGTTTTCGGAATTAACCCCTGTCCCCTAAAATTCGGAAGAACATTAGCATCCAAAGGTAAGGTCAAGACATTAAATCGTCATTAATAACAACAAATCGTATTTGTTTTTATAAACAAATTAAAAGATCTACACTGATGTGATTCTCACATAGGCAAACATTTCAATAAATACAATCTAAAAACACTAGCCTATTAATAATGAGTTTACAAAAATCTATCTTGAGAACAAAAGACCTTTTGGAAAAGTAAACATTACATCAAATTGAAATATTCAAGTTTTTTTAGATGTAAAGCATTATAAAGTTTCGACACTCTGATATCATCCAGAACAACGCGTTCAAGGGAAGGTTGCTCCTAATTTTAAGCAGAAGAAAAATATATAATCCAAACTGAAGATTGACAAAGGTCCTCCCTTGGAACATGATTCTGATAAAATAGTAGATTACCTTTAATAACATTAGTTGGGAAATATACCGAAATTTAGATAATAAATACAGATAATGTAAACGAATCGTAACCGTTGCTCCATACGGCATTGACTCATTTCTTGGCACTTAAAACCAACCGAATTAAAATTTGAATTAAAAGTTTTGCATTAACTATATTACAAAAAATACTGTCAGAAACAAAGAATATAGATAGCATTATGTAAATGAGGTTTTCAAAATTTTTATTGCAAATAATACACAATTTGAAGAAGTGCTTGCAGAAATAATATTCGCAGCTGGAACAGATTTGGTATATTGCCAAGAAAATGAGAAATATCATATTAAATTACTGTTGATCACACATAATAAAACTTTGGCTAACTGCAAGATTTAATAAGTTTGACAAAATTATGATACCTACTAAATTTTAATCTAAAGAACTGACACAAATCTTTGGAATCCCTAATACGAGTATACATTAGAAATAATATGCAAATTTGCAGAATTAAATCACATACCTAACCTTTTAAAATCAATAGCTGCTTTTAGTTTTATTAATAAAAGGCAGGATGCATTTCCTCTTTCGCTTTATCTTAAGCTTGGCAACGAGACAGACTATTCCAGAATAACTAACGATACCAGCTCTGCCCTTGCCCATAATATAAGAATACGACCTTGAATCGCGGCCTCCGTGAGTTTTTATTTGTAAAACAAATCTAACATTTGAGATTACATAAATGCAGTATAAATAAAGATTTAGCAAATGCGGAATTTATCTGTTTCCTCTCTTGTCACTGTTTGTTTGTCTTCACTTACGAGTAGGTACAGAACTATATATATACAAAACTCTGAACTAAGATATTCTTAAAATACCTTTCTTAAAATACGCTTCTACGAGTATGAATTAGAATTCATTTTTATAATTATGTCATTAATTGATTTGTTTATTAATGATTTTTAAGCTAATTGCTATAGATGAATTTAATTTTCTGATTCCTTTCTATATCAGATGACACATTAAAATCAATAGAATCAGTTAGTCTTCTGCTAGCTCCTATTAGACCACATTTCTGCAGTATTATACATGCTGTAGAATCAATTAAAATGATGACTTGTCACAATAGGCTGTAAATAATTTTCATTTCTAGAAAATCTTAAGCTACAAATGTTCTTTGTTTAAATCACTTGATTACAGAGCTTCTAATGTTTCCGCATGTTCATCTCAAGATGCTTTAGCAAATATTGTTAAACGACCATGGATAGCTAAATCTCCATATTTGTTGTTTTGAGGTCAATCGAGGTTTTCAAGATCCTAAACTTGTAAGCAATTGTTGCATTTAATAGTTATTGTTGTACAGTATCTAAATAAAGAAGATACAATGACATACTTCTGTATTAGGTTTGTATTATTATATAACAGGTCAAGGTCATCGTAAAATTGGAACTACGACAATGAACTTTTATTCAAGATCATATAGCATTTCTCTGATTAACTTTTTCAATTGAATGATTTGTCTTTCTTTCTATTGATATTTCAAAAGTCTCGGCCTCTTTGATTTTTATTACATTGATTTCTATTATTATATTTGACAATACAATATGAATGAACCTAAATTTAAACATACACCAACAATAAAAGCTGTCCAAAATATAATAAAATAGGTACATTTGCACATCTACCAGGCATTTTTCTCACAAATAAAAACATTTATTTTACTCGTATAATAGGCCTTGCACTTAACACATAAACTAGTTAATTCATTTGAGAGTATATTATAAAAACTAACACCAAGTCACAAACAAAGACTTATTAGTTTTATTAAGACGAATATGAGGCAAAGCTAATTTGTGCTTTATGCTTGTGTTACGAGAGTGCAAGTCACAATTTATATTGTTTTACATTCTTGTAGAAGTACATACTATTCTTTAGTATATACTTAGATTTGTACCGTCATACCTGACCGCGGCGAACGAGTGCCTTCACTCCGTAGCCACGACTCAGACTTAGCTGTAAAGGCACACAGGGCCAACAGTGAGATAAAGACGGTTTATAGGGTTTTACCCCTTGAGGTCTCCTTATGAGACCCAATGGTGATTCGGGTATGCGACCACCTCGTGGGCCATGACCCTTCAGGCTCTGGTCGTATTGTCAGACGATTTTTCAATATCCCTTATTTTTCTTAGTTTTAAATTATCATCACAACTTCTTTTTTAAACATACCTATTTACGTTAAGTTTTAAATTATCATCACAACTTCTAGAGTCTACTAGATCTCCACTGCTGCATTTCTGGAAAAGTTGATTAGATGGGTTGAGTGTTAGGTTTTGTGACAATATTTATTAATGCATAGTATTAGTAAAACTGAGACCAATTAAGCCAAGAAGTAAGTAAAATAGTACGTAGAAGAAAGTAAAATAATTTATGTAAAAGATTCCTCGACTGCTATTAAAATGCAATATGAAGACTAAACCTTGTACCAAAAAAACACTGTAATCATAATATTTAAAAGCTATTCCAGAGAAACTGTGTCAAATGTATGCAAAATACTTAAATGTATATTATTATTTTAGTATGACTTTTTATTTGAAGCTCCAGCGAAATTTATTAGCAGCCTTGAATGAGAGACGCTTACACAGTTGCGAAAAAATTAACTCACATCATATTGGTGTGAAGTTTTACTACTAGTTTTGAAGGTAACCCATTAGAACTTGCCCAATTATTAAAAAATATTTTAGTTTTATAAAAATCACTTATTTGCAGAGTTTTTTTACTATAATAAGAATACGAAAAAAATATTAACATAGTATAAAATTAAATACTAAATTATAAATAAAATAAACTACACTACAAATAAAGTAGCATGTAAATTCGTGACACAACAAAATTAATTTTAAAGGAATAATACGTAATCTAAGACGATTGTCCTAGCTTTAATTCGCAAACCGTATGGCTTATTATCCCATCTTGTTTTATTACATAATTTGGGGATTTGGGATAACTTGTATTTACAGTTATTTATGCATTTTTAGATAATTTATTCTAAAATATATCATGACAGCTCTAGTACTAAATGATTGATACGAAAACTACATTATTTTTTTATACATATAATCACGCCAAATCCCTTTCAACGCAAAGACAATTGAGCGCCACTTGTCACGATCACGATATACCTCTTTCGCTTCTTCGACATTTATCAACCTCTTACATGCCCTTTTGTTTCGATGGCTTTTTAATGCATCTTCAGCTATTGCATAGCAATTCTTCTTTTTATGCGCTAAGCTCTTGGCAGAGTGGTCGTGGTCGGACTTGAGTGTCAGTCGCATTTTGTCGACTTTCGGGTTGCACATAGGCATGTAGTCTATCTTAATTCTGACTTGCCTGGTGGGTTACTGCTGTACCAGGTATTGTATTCTCATAGGTACTGATAACTAAATTTAAAAGGTTATTAATTGATCGTTGTGGTGCAGTTCTGTATATGTTTTATTTTGTAAATCTGATATAGCTGAGTTTTCCTTGCAGATTCCTTTCTCAGTCTGATTAAACATTAACAGGTCACTGGAATCTGCTAAGCTGCTGGTCTTCTGCTAACAGCTTACTTATTGGACCACTTTGCTGCTTAGTCTTCTACTAGCAGGAGTAGAATCATTCAAAATAATTAAATTAATGACGTTTCATAAATGCCTGTAATAGGTTTACGTGAATAAAGATATTTTGACTTTGACTTATGCTTAACAAGCCGTCGCGTCACTCCTTTCGAACTGCAGCCTTCCTAGCACGAAGGGGATGATCCATTGCTTCTTTAATATGGTCAGTCCATCTCATCGGGGCAATGTAGCATTGTAATAATATAGCAAAAATAGTATTATCAATAAAAGTGCCGCAACGACTATTTTATTTATTTTCATCATTGTATACAGCACATGTAGTACAAAAATAGCCCAAATGGACAATGTTGTTTGATGTACTTACACAAAATCTGAGTCATTTTGGTGCGATTCAAATGCAGCAACTCGTACCAAGATTATAAAGTAAATATTTATTTCAAACATAGTAAATGTAGTAATTATTTTATTTATCATACAATCGTCCATAAATTCGCACTTTACGAGTAAAAATAGGTCTGTTGCTCCGTTATTAATCTTGTAAACAAGCTGATTTTTTGCACAAGGTCAGGGAATCCCCAGTAGTCGAAAATTTGCTTATTATTTTTAAATTAACCTTGATTTTTTTATTAAACTGACTTTCATTTTTGGATTTAATTCGTATTTACCATTTAGGTTTGGTTGAGAGCACTCCACATCTTCAACCGGTCAATTTAAAGTACGGTGAATTTTAAATCAATATTGCAATACATAGATTTACCGTGCGGGTGCCGGTCCTCCAGTCCTTCCAATTACAATTTCCATTGATTGTGGCAAATCTTTCAGTCCGTATTCATGATTATATCCCCTAGAATACGTACATAGTCCTAGACCTCCACTATTTCTGATGAATTAAGCCTACACTCGCCATGCTAGCCAGGTGTGTTGGCAAGGGTCTGATGCATTTTTTAAGTCAATTTAAACAATTGCAACGAGTTGGATGAAGTGGAACCGGGACCGGTGCCTTAACGTGCTTTTTGAGGCACGGGAACGATGATGTTGTAAAAGACAAATGTAGGTACGTGTACTTCGAACCGAAGGATTAATTAAGAATTTTAAGAAAAGCCTCCACCGCTGTAGAGGAACATTTTAATGTAATTAATTTTGTTTTTTTTAATACTAGCACGAATGACCTTGCCGCCGCCCCCCCCTGATGGTAAGTGGCGCGCAATGACCATGAATGTTAGCAACTGGAAGACACTCATGACTGACATCAGTCCCTAACACTATGCCGGCTTTACCATGTACCAAATTCCACTGTCTTTTGTCAATTTTAATTAGGCTTATTAGATACTCTGTTTACACCATCGATGTATATAGATAAGCCTATTCGATAGAAAACGCACTCTTAAAAACGTGCCGCTTGCTTTGTGTACCTACCAACTTTGGGGGGCAATTCTCAAGCAAGTATAATGCCACATGCTTTATTCATCGGAAATTATATGACAATGCATACAAAAAGACTAGTTTTACTCGATATGAATATTAATATTAGGCGCTCTCGACGCTTGCTATCTCGCGACTGTTGGTGCAGCTACATGACTTCGATTGGTTTTACGGGAACGTTTTTATATCAGTGAGGGCCTATCTAATACATCGATGGTTTACACCATAGATATAGAAGTAGGTACATATAGTTCTACCCTCTGTTCCTATTAATAGAATGCGATAGGAAAATTATAGTCATCAAAGGAAGCTAACGCGGTATCGAGTCGTATGTAGGTTATTTGAGCCTATTGTCATTATGGAACCTGTCAATTATATGTCAAGATACACAGCCGTGTATATTTCTCCTGTCCCTTATATCAAATCAATTTTTTTTTTTTTTTTTTTCTTATTTACTCCGAGTTCCATTTTCTATCTTTTTTTGTACTATGTTTCTGTACTTTGAGTGGCGCGCGAGGTGCATAATTGATAGCAACTGGAATCAGACACTGACTGACATCAGTCTCTTAACATTATTCCGGCTTGACTGGGCATGACGGCAATCCGAGACAATCTACTTTTGTACAATATGTATTAAGATGAATGCTTTTTAGGGCATCATGAGTGACTTTCAATGCATTCAATTTGCCTCGAGAACTTTTCTGTTATTTGTTTTAACCCAGTTTATTCCATTCGAGCGGTTGATGACCGAAAGATCGCCGCGAATTGAGGCGGCTTAACTCAAAGACTTCGCAAATTACTTATGGGATAATGAAAAAAGTTGTGATGAGATGGCTTAAACATTACTGCCACGTCTTACTCGAGCTTGAGATTACCAATGGATTAACACTGTATTAAATATCCGGTTCATTTTTTATTAAAGCTAAGATACCAAAATATTAAAATAAAATAAATTAATAACTAATTATAAATAAAATTAAACTAAAAATACATAAGAAATACATATGAAAATAAAACTATTTTACAAAATAAACTAAGGAAACGCTCTCCGCATTTCCGTAGTAGTACGTTTTAGGTAGTTATGGCATTTGGGGTCGCCACATTCTTGTATAAATTCTTTTATCAATTTGTAGGTATTAAGGGAATATACTCCCATTGTTTCAACCCCAAGTATCGCTGGCTTTCTCATCAGACAACGTAGCTCTTGTTACATCTATCATAATATTTTTATCCGACTGCGCGACGCAAAGTTTATCAGCCAATGTATGTATAATTGGTTCTTTGTGGCATACTAGAGACCAAACGCGTCGGTCGATTTTATTGATTCTCACGTCAATCGATTCGTCTTAATCGTGCGAGTGTTACTGAAGAAATGACATTTATCAAATTTCAGTAAGCCGACAACCAGACGCCATATTGTTGAAAAAAAAAAAAAAATATTAGTCAAACTATATTGAGTGGTGTATCGTCGTATAGGTATTTGAAAATCATGTTAAGGTTTCTGTTATCATTTTTCATTTCGAGTGACCATTTAGGATCTATAATGATTTAAAGTTGGTTATTATTTTCCGTAAACAGTATATATGTATATACATAATATGTATTGGAGATATTTCCCACAGAGTTATAGTCTAAGATTTTCATTTTATCTTGTTGTGTTAATAATAAATATTGCAAATATTTGTTATATGTGTTTGTTGTGGAACAAGTAGATAGATTATATTTTATTTCCAATATACTCTATATATATTTAAATCTTAGACGTATTCGTGACGCTTTGATTGTCACGGAGACAGACAAAATAATTCAAACGTAATTTGTAAAGATTCTAGTTGTATTTTTAATATTATATTTTATTTTCAAAGTGTTGTAGTGATTCTTTCAATTTCTTTATTCTACCATAGGAGGTCTAGGACAAATAAGCATACAGGCTAAAATAAACCGCAAATAAATCAAGGAACGCGGATGCAAGCAAATGCATCGGAAAAACCTTATGTACTCCCACGATCGTAATAACAATAATCTTATAGGTACACGACGGTTATTAATTAGTGCATTAAACCATAATTAGTTGCGTATAAGGATTTGATCCTTGCACGGAACAATTATCGAGGCTGGTAGGGGGAAGTGGGGTAATTAGGAACACCTAACTTTACATGCTCTTAAATAATAAGATAGTACATCAAATGCATCAACAGTCATTAAAACAGTGACGTTGGTAATCTATCTACATAATCATGGTATCAATACGCTACGATCAAGCGTTGCTATACATGGATATTGCGATTTTTAGACGCGGCCTTATTCACCATGTTTTGTTTTTGGGATTATGTTTTTTTTAAGTGACCGTTTTTATATCAAATACCTATCAATGACACCTGATATATGACGGCTATAATGCCTCGAATTTAGGTTAAGCTACAGTACTTGCTTATGGTAGCAATGTCTCTTCCTTATTTCGGTCTATCCATAATTTAATTTAATCTTTTTATTTATTATTTTAACAATATTGTAAAAAATTGACAATATCCGAGTGTTACATGTGAACCATATGGAAATAAATATTTTGAATTTGAAGCCTAAAAAAAATATTTGTATAATTATTCATCATTTTTAAAAGTAGGGGTAGGGGGTAAGTGTGGAATGTGTTTAAAATATATGTAGATATTTACGGTAATTTAAAAAAAAAGAATTAATAATACCTTAAGGTTTAAGTTAGTATTCACTTCAAATTTTAATTATAAAACAATACATTTCTTTTAGATAAGATAATAGTTAGGTACTGTTTTAAGAACCGTTTTGAACAGCCGTTATGTTTTAAAAAACACTTAGCTTACATAGATAAAACATTCCAAAAGTAAACGTCTTTACCGTTGAACTTTGTGAGACACTCTTTCAAGTATTTTGAATCGAAATTAATGTTTTAAATGTCAAAACTGCAGAAAGTGTAGAACGAAACACAATTAGATTGTCGTAAAGCTCGCCGCATTTCGACGTTATATTATAATGTACCTTGGTTAAAAGAACGCTTTTTTAAAATCCTAAAAATGACAGTTCGAACCCCGGCATGTGCCAATGAGAAATTTTCATAGATTTCGTGCCACGCAGACGTTAAACCGTCGGTCCCGGTTCCACTAATACCAACTTGTAGAATCGTTAATAAATTCCCATGATAGGAGTCACATGGCAATTTGACATAAAAAACCAGACAGTGAAAAAAATCTGAATAATAATGGAGGGAAAAAGTCGACGTGACTAACTAAAGAATATAAAAAATAATCCATAAACCATAAACAATGTCGATTAGTATACAACACACACTTTAGTACTTTATTATATCAATTTGGAGTTATTAATTAATTCTAATAGGTTATTCTTTTAGGCGCGAAATGTTTAGCCGCCATTTTGAATCGATGACATTTGCGGATTCACGTTCTAACCTCGTGATAACTGTGATTTATTATCTGTATTACTTAAAGAGAATTTTACGCTTTGCATCCTCTCGCTCGCACAATCCAACATTTTCAAAGATATTTTAATATTTGGCACGGAGACGGTGTTGTAAATGACAACTACAACGGAGCCACCACCGCTCCAAACTATAAATAATGGTTATGTGCAAGTCATGATTTAACTATCCCACAAGTTGGTAGGTATGTGGAATCCGGTGGTAAATCTATGATAAATGTACGAAAGAAAAATTAATTTCTCGTTAAATAACAATAATAGATTTATCTTGTAGTTATCAAGTAAACATTAATTGTAGTAAATATACTTTAATTCCACAATTAAGTTTACTTTAGGCACTAATTAGTGTGTAACTTTAAATTGGCGAGCGACTGTTAAAAACTTAATTAAATAGGTAAATTACCAAGGTCCTTTTTGTTTTGAAAACATTTAAAGAAGTCTCAATGCCAATTAAATTGTCATTTCATAGGCCTGTGCACATCGGAGTAGCACAGCGAAAAAAATGATGTAGGTATAATTGAAAATTATCAATTAAACAAATACATCAATATAATATAACAAGAGGGGGTGCAAGATGTCAAATAGTATAAGAATTCAAACGTCAAAAAAAAATGCGTTTATTTAATTTAGGGATAAGGTTATGGAGCTCCTCAGAACACTCAACGTGGTATAGCTTGTAGAACACGCTCGGAGAGGCAACGTCGCGGCGAAGATGCAGTGATTCGAGAGTTTTGGCACTGTGTCCACTATCGGATTCGCCTGCCTCTAAAGGACATTGAGAGCATCTGTGTTGTTTTCTTTCTTTCTTTCTGTGGTATACTCAGCGCAACCGTCCCAGAGGTGGGAATAATATTACAGCATACGAGAAAACCGCTTCACCTTGTTCAGTATCACGTGGATAAGGTACACTGGTAATGTGTAAGGGTTGATTTCCTACCCCTCAAGAAGAATCCGCCAACCCTCTCTAAGAACTTGTCCCACTTATTTACTAATAAAAAAAATGTACAATATATTTATACCAGAAAAAAAATATATATTTAAAATCTCTACCAACGAAAATTTCTTATATAAATATGTTATTATTATTTATTTTGAATACAAAGTTCTTTGATCCTATTTACTAATAAATTTATTAGCACAGAAAAACACGAAAAGGTTTTTAAAAGAAAAACGTAATATACGTTACAAACTTTGGACATAAATTGGGGTTTTTTGACCAAGATGTAAGGACCAGGACTTTTATTTTTGGACAATAGCACCATAGAGTTATTAGTGTACATTGTTTGCATAACAATATAGAGGAAGCTATAATTCGAAATTCGCTTAGACGTCAGTTTATAGGGTTGTTCTGCGACGCTCATTTGGTGTAGCGAAACTTAGTGATCTTACTGTTGTCGCATGTTTAGTCTTATTTGTTTTTTTTTAATCATTATTATTATTACTTAGCTACTTTTTTATTATTGAATTATGGAATATAAACCCTATTTTTAGTTTAATACTTATAACCTTTAATAGTTAAATAATACAACCTTTTCTTTAAACTGTATCTACTAAATTATTATTCAAATGGGAACATTTTTCAATGGCATTAATTTGTTTATTTTCACGGCAATGTATATCCAATAATATAAATTAATTAACGCGTATTTATTTATTAATTTGATTTTCTGAATTAAGTACACTCAGTTTTGTCAGTTTAACAATCATCAGTTTACCAATCAAAGAACAGCCATCGTCATTATTACTGATTAAATCTACACGAGATAAGCAATACCTAAATTGGATGCTGCTGTAAAAAGGCATTGCCATCTCATAGGCTCATCAATTCATATCGAGAAGTCTGTATTTTAGGGCTTAAAATTATGATAAATGATTTCAGTTTCTTATACAGTATCAGCAGCTCGCCAGTAGAACCGACTCCCTCTTCATATTCGTAAAGCACCAACATTTATATGTTTTAAAAATTTGCTCACTAAACACTTTCACAAAAAGCAAGATGAGTCTACATAACTTGACTAAATCGGTATATTATTGTATGTATATATATATTTATATAAAAATAGTATGTAATCAGTATATGTATGTGTTATCTATGTATTTATATTATAGATTTAATATCGTTCTTTTTTTAGGTATAAGTTTTTAACTCAATAAATCTCTTTATTTCAAATATTAGCGGTCATGCACCTTACAATCCCTGTTCACATCTCCCAAAGGTTTGCTGTTAGAAAATGTTTTTAGACATTAAGCTCGCCTATGTACTGTAAAATTTAATATTTTTTGTGCAATAAATAATTTATCTATCTATGATAATGGGGTACTATTTGACCGGTTCTTTTACACATAAGTCAAAACTTTATTTTCAAAGTTCGAATGGGTAATGAGTAGGTATTAAAAAAAGGTGAGCGAACGACGAATTTACTTTTGACGAGTGAGTGATAGCTACGCCAAGTTTGTTCTCCCAAGTTTGTTGTTCAATTTTGCTAATTTATGCAAAAGCTGAAACCCCAGACTGAAACTTCCTGAAGGTCGGCGCCCTTACAACAACACAATTACGATAATTTGTTCAACTTTCAACAACTTTGATACATTAAATTGTTTAACGCGGCAATTCAATTATAAATTCCATTTCTTTTTATTTCTTTTTATCTTTAGGCTTTCTTTAAAATCCTACAAAGGTCGGTTCAAACCATTAGCATGTCTTCTTCTTAGTCGCTACACTCTTGGCAGAGTGGTCGTGGTCGTCACTTGAGTGTCAGTGGCACGTTTAACAAGCCGTCGCCACTCGTCTCGAACTGCAGCCTTCCTGGAGCACTCATGTAGGGGGTGATCCATTGCTGCTTCAACCTGGTCAGTCCATCTCATCGGAGACCTACCACGCATCCTCTTGCCATCGACTTTTCCAAGAACTACAAGGCGCTCAATGGATGTATCTCCACGCCGCGACACGTGTCCAAAGAAAGTGAGAATGCGTGATTGTACGATTGAGGAAAGGCGCTGTCCTATCTCTAGTTCCTCCAGGATGGATTTGTTGGTTCGGAACTCCGTTCACGATATGCCGAACATTCTCCGCCAACACCACATTTCTAGAGCAGTAATCCGTTTTATTTCAGTTTCGCGCAGGGTCCACGTCTCTGCAGCATACAGGAAAATGGGGAACACAAGAGCTCTGACCAGCCGGATTTTAGTAGCTTTCGTAATGTTTCGGTTCCTCCATATTGGCATGTACCAATGATAAATACACTTTTCTTACGTGCATTTGTCATAAATTTATAACAGCACCGTTCCCGTTAAGTCGTCGTGCGTCGGTCTCGGTTCCACTAATACCAACTTGTGGAATCTTAATAAATTGACATTACAGACAAGCACCATCTGCCAATGTTTTTAAAAGTCTAGTAACGACTTTATTTGTTAACCTCATCAAGATGATAATATAGATATTTTGACATAATTATATTTTGTTTATATAGCATATAATAAGTTACATATATACAGTATATGTATGTACCAAATTAAGTAAGTATCGTGTATTATATTTATTTGCACCCTGCCTATGATTTCTGACTTTCCCAAAGGTCAGTTGTTAGAAAATGCCTAACTGGCATTAAACTCGCCTATGTACACTAATTTTCAGTTTTTGTGCAATAAAGTATTTAAATATAAATAAATAATAAATTAATAATAAATAAATATTAAATAAATAATAAATTAATAATTAATAAATAATAAATAAATAAATAATTACAAATTGACATAAGATCCTCGCCAACCCGTCTGGCCAGCGTGGCGAGTATGTGCCAAATTCTCCAGATATAGGTTCTGGAAAGCCCTTCTCCGACAGTAGAGGTTTAGGACGCTGTATTCTAGGGGCTATAATAGAAATTAAATCATTCTAAAACAATGTTTTACGTTTTTGATATTTAAAAAGAGACATTGTTGTCATTTCTAACTATCTGCTATTTAAGGACCACAGTTTTAAATGGTTATTATACATATATAAATCTCATACACACCCTCTCACACACACTCACACATATATCACGAACACATAGAAAGGACATACATCATTTATTGTTGTAACATTATAACACGGAAGAGCACCGAGATCCCGCACTACAGGGCAACCTCGTGTAGGTATCACAAACACATCACCCTATATTGTTCACCTATTTTACATCTGTATACTTTTTGTGACAATAAATGATTTTATTATAATTATTATTTTATCATGAATGAATTACGTTAATTCCTTGGAAGAAAAATAAAAGACTATTTACCGCCGAAAAGACAGCTAAATTAAAACGCAATAAACGTTAATGTCTTTCAAATGAATATTTTCTTCCGTTCGCAATAAAAACATTAGGTCATTGGTGTCTAGAATTAAAACATTTTATTGAGAAACTGGGTAAAAATTTCTGGAGATAGTCGGTTTAAAAAAATATTTTTGAACAAAAAATCTATTTGTGGCATCGTGAAGCTGAAAAGTTGTTACTTTTAATATATATTTTTTTACTTTTTAATTAATAAATAATTTAAACATAAATAAAGACGTGTTCATTTTAATTAGGTTTATAACAGGTTAAGTAATTAGGTTAGAGACCCAAAGTTACCGACATAGCCTTTAATATTAGTAAGCCGAAGTGGCAATGGAGACGACTGTCACAGAACCGATGTCCGATGGAGTAGAGACCATGTACAGGAAGACGCAGAGTGTAAAGATCAGAAAAAGGTTGCTGGTGCCGACTGGATGAGGGTGGCGGAAGATCGTGTAAAATGGCAAGCGTAGGGCCTATATCCAGCAGTGAACAGACACAGGCTGATGATGACAATGATAAGGTTTATTTGATACTAAATAAACGATCAATGTTACCTATTAACATTTTCCATTACCTAGATATATTTTAGTATTCCTTTATAATAAGGAAAACTTAAATTATCCTTGAGACGATCTATAGTTACGCATCGTGCGTTGCCTCCTAAAAATATCTGATAAAATCAGTATTTCTTTATACAAGCGACTTCCCGGCATTTTAAGGCCAGTGGTCCTATTCTGTTCATTATACCACAACTTTTAAATTTAAAACAAATATAATATTTGGGATACAAATATTTATATATTGTAAATCTATTATAGCCGAGTTTTCCTTGCAGATTCCTTTCTCAGTCAGATTAAACATTAACAGGTCACCGGAATTTACTCCTTGGACCACTTCGCTGCTAGTCTTCCACTAACAGGAGTAGAATCATTCTAAATAATTTAAATTATGACGTGTCACAAATGCCTGTAATAGGTTTACGTGAATAAAGATATTTTGACTTTGACTTTAATATCTCTCTCTCTAATATACCGCGTGTAACTGTCAAATTAGCACATTTTTTTTTTTGACTTCAGGTGTCATTGGTAGAACCCCCTTTATGAAATAAATATTTCCAGACAGGTCACACAGCGCCATCTAGTTTCCGTGGTAAGCTACGAGGCTTGTGTTACGGAAACTAGATGGTTGATAAACTACATATTATACTTTTTTTTTTTGTAAATATATACATATTATACATATAAACACCCAGACCGAGACAAATTATACAATGTACAACTTGCCCCCGGTGGGAATCGAACCCACGACGTCCCGAGTTCACGGCAACAAATAAAAAAGGTATATAAATTTCTTTAGATAAAATTCATTATCCGAAAAACAAAACACTACTGTATGGTGAATAACGTGATAAATACCCAAAGGCTGAAGAGTTATACGGCTGGTTGCAGAAATGATGATTATCTTTTGATATGTTGAACGTATGCCTATGAAGCTAGTCATGAAACACACAAAGTGACTTTTAAATTTTAATCATTATTTCTAAATCCAGTCGTAAGTGTTATTATTAATCGATCTCATTCACAGCCGAGAGACAAAATAGAGAAAGAAACAATTACGTAAGTTAACGTTCGCGCGATCGTCGACCTTTCGCTGCCTACTTGATTAGGCTCAGTATGAGTGACGATATTTTTAGGAAAACTTCTCTGCACCGTAACTTAAGATTTTATTACTGAATAATTAAAGTAAAAAATACGTAATACATTATTTTAAAAAGTATTTGCTCTTTAATAAATAACACGCAGTATAATATTAAAAAATAAATCATTATTCATATATCTAGTACCTATTAGACAGAGAAAAACATTTATGAATGAATTTGGCTACAACAGATCTTACCTCATACAGTTCTGTAATAGACAACTTAGTGTGTTCAGACCTTTATTTTAATTAATACGCAGAGACACAAAGATACATTTTAAATTTCAGCCACGTTATTTTGTATTGTATTTTTAAACTGGTTGGGTAATACCAAACTTCATTATTCAATATCGGGCAACCACGAAGGTCACTACTCGCTAGACAAGTGGTAGGTATACTCGTAAGCATTTTTAGATTAGTTTTTAGGCCCATCCTAAGTAGTGGAAGTCCAGAGCCCATATACATATATAAAAAATAACAATAGTATTAAGAACAATAAGAAAATTATAAAAAAAAAATCGTGATATATGGATTAATTTTATAATATAAAAGAGACATACTTATGAATGTCTTAAGTGCTAGAGCGTGAAGTAGTTCTGACAAAATGAATACCTATTTAGAATACTGGAACAATATTGCCAGAAAAAAAATGTCTTTCCGGAAATATTTAAAATGGTAACATTTCTTCCATGGAAGGAACTTGTTTGTGTGCTGGAGGGAACGGTTCAGTGGAGGAGCCGTTGAGGAAACTTCGAATACGAGTGTGAGACTCCTTTCAATATTTTTCGATATTCCTTATAGTTTAAAAAGTATCCATTAAAAAAAAGTGTATTCATTAGGATAGCCGATAGGTGTATGAATGAATTAGATAAAGTATTAGACCTTTGACCCGAGGATTGCAAATGCGTCAAGAAATGAGAAAACAAAAGACAAAAGCATTCCATATTCATCTGAACACATAAAAACAGCGACGTCCCTCGACGACGAACGTCACGCACGGCGACTCGCGTCACTAAATTAAAAACCAACTTGAAATGGTCAAAGGTGTGAATGAATATCGAGTAGAAATACACTGCTAATAGCCGTCATACACGATCAGTTATCAAGATATGTAGATACATAAAGATAGTGGAACAAGCTTCCACTGACCATCAGACAAGCTGCTTTAATGGGGTGTATCAGGCAAAGCTTTTTGTAGATATCGCTAGCGGCAATGGTACCTTGTTTTATACCTATGAAAACATAAAAACAGCGACGTCCCTCGACGACGAACGTCACGCACGGCGACTCGCGTCACTAAATTAAAAACCAACTTGAAATGGTCAAAGGTGTGAATGAATATCGAGTAGAAATACACTGCTAATAGCCGTCATACACGATCAGTTATCAAGATATGTAGATACATAAAGATAGTGGAACAAGCTTCCACTGACCATCAGACAAGCTGCTTTAATGGGGTGTATCAGGCAAAGCTTTTTGTAGATATCGCTAGCGGCAATGGTACCTTGTTTTATACCTATGAAAACATAAAAACAGCGACGTCCCTCGACGACGAACGTCACGCACGGCGACTCGCGTCACTAAATTAAAAACCAACTTGAAATGGTCAAAGGTGTGAATGAATATCGAGTAGAAATACACTGCTAATAGCCGTCATACACGATCAGTTATCAAGATATGTAGATACATAAAGATAGTGGAACAAGCTTCCACTGACCATCAGACAAGCTGCTTTAATGGGGTGTATCAGGCAAAGCTTTTTGTAGATATCGCTAGCGGCAATGGTACCTTGTTTTATACCTATGTCGCATCAGTTTTTGTTTTTTAAATATTTTTGTAGTTTTTTTTATTTTTATAACAAAAAAATGTATTTTAAATTAAATTTAAATTTACCTACCTTTAAAGACGAATTAGGAAAGCGAACAGTCTTTAAAAAAAAAAAATAATACAACGGCAATTTAGAGATCACCATATCTTTCATTGCGCTTGGTAATCTTTATTTGTGCACTTAAAAGCTGTGATTCTAATGTGTACATGCCATGTGCGGTTTACTTTTATGGACTTACCGACCTTGATTTGTGAAAAGTATAGTATCATCACGACCGTTTCCCTTTCGGGGTGGTCAGAAACCACGCTTATAAATAAGCGGATTCACATTTAGCCAACTTTACTATAGGCCAATCATGACAAGTGGCAAGCTCGTCGATATCTTCAACGTACCAAACTCGAGAAATATCACAAATAAATTAAATAATAAATAAATGTATTATTTACAAAAATATTTTTGTGTCCCGATCAGGAATCGAACCCGGTACCTCCGAGTCTAAATCCACGGACTTAACCGCTAGACCACGGAGGCAGTTTGTGAAATGAGAATTAAGAAAATTTATTTAAAAAACTTTAATTGAACGTGAGTGACGACCTTAATTAACGAAAATTTGCGGAAGTGCAGTGCAACCTTCTGACAAATGACTAGGAAACGAAAGGTACTAAGTCTACATGTTTGTGAAAGGTACGTACAAGTTAATATATTGATTGAACTTTTAAAATTATTTAATAGGACACTTTTTTTAAAAGTCGGAAGCTTTTAACGCATCGAATTACGAGTGTGTTGTATTTAACTTTTCCGCGTAAACAATTTCATTTTATTATTTAGGTACAAAGTAAAACAATATAATCAATTTGAAAGTGCACATCCAATACGACAATCACCGGCAATGCCAGTGCATAGCAATGACAGTTCATAGACTAATTAATTCTGAGACGATTATCCTAGTGGTCTAGCGGTTAAGTCCATGGATTTTAGACTCGGAGGTACCGGGTTCGATTCCTGGTCGGGACGCAAAAATATTTATTAATGTAATTAAATACATTTAATTAATATTTAATTTATTTGTGATATTTCTCGAGTTTGGTACGCTGGAGACATCGACGAGCTTGCCTCTTGTCATGATTGGCCTATAGTAAAGTTGGCTAAATGTGAATCTGTTTATTTATAAGCGTGGTTTCTGACCACCCCAAAAGGGAAACGGTCGTGATGATACTTATTTAACGATTATCCTAGCTTTAATTCTTATACCTTTTGGCTTCTTGCCCCATTTTGTTATATTAAACACTGAGAGAAAGAGAGTCAAGTAAATATATAGTTGTAGGGATTGGTGTCACGTGTAGTCGTCAAGTCGCCATACGGAAGTTGGTTCAACAGTTTACGAAAACCTCAACTCGCCAAACTAAGATTATTGCGTTTACCAAGTTACCAAAACACAGTTCCATAATTATTCAAAAAATCTTTTTTTCTAGTTGTGATTTTTTTTTAAAGGATGATAAAAGGGGTAATAGGGAAGGCAAAGGGATCTAGCCCATACAGCCATGTATGTCGTAATATATTCTTTCTTTTAATGAGTTAATGAGGTTATCATCAAACTCCAGACGTTGCAGAATTTGAAGCTTTTCTAGGAGTCACTCGCGGCATTATCGCCTTAACACGTACGGTACACTAAGTGGAAAAACCGCAACAAATAAACTGCAACTTGTGCCCCATTATAAAGTTTAATTTATTATTTTCAATAATTATTTACACTGTAGCACATTATTAAACAAAACAATACCACTTTTGATTAACAATATCCACAGTAAAATAATTTACAAATCGAAAACTTGACATGTCCGTGCAAAATGAAGGCTCCGTCCAGATTTTTTTTTGTTTTAAGTGAAATCACGTTGTGGTATTTAAATAACAATGGCCAGTGAACAATGTGTGTGTATGAATTGATACGAACAACATTCTTATAGCTTCCGTCCATACAATACTCTAACGATAAATTGTTCTGATAACCAGTGGTGTCATACACAATCCGGGAATAGAGTTCCGGGAACAATCGTTTTTTTTATGTTTAAGTATATTAAATATAATTTAAAAAATAAGCTATTTAATAAATTCCAGAAGAATGTTTGTACCGCTAACTGAAAGAATTGGGCCTAAGCTTGTATGATGATAATATAGAGCCAAAAATATTTTTGGCTCTCAATGTCTTCTTATTGTTACTAATTTATTACACAAATGTTCAAACTTGTCACGTGCCGGCAAAGCCTTCAAAGGGGCCCACAGCGGTTAATATAATTTATTAGTTTTCAATTCAGTATCTGACAAGCGACAGTGGAAATTTTGTTTATATATAATATAATATCTGTAAAAGAAAAAAAAAATGATGTCAATGCATTTTTGAAACGGCATTCATACAGTATTTAATTCGGTAGGAAGAGGAATGTTGGATGGAGAGCACAATCAAAAGCCTCCTTTGTAAATCAGCCTATAGTCGACCGAGACACCAATCTTCTCTCTTTTAAAACACACGTGCCAAAAGTGCGTTCACAGAAGCGATTGTTTTGCCAAACCTAACCTGTACCTGAGATAAAAAACTAGCTCCACATATGCATCATTTTCCAGATCCGATCACCGTATTATTATTACCGAACGGTCATAATGTTCGCTAGTGTGCACGCGGTTGTAATGCGGATCCAGCTTTAGACACGTTAACATAAACATTAGAAATAGACTACAATAAAATAATAATAACTTTAAGATATAATTTATTAATTTCGCTATTTGGCTGCATAGAAACAAGTGCGTCCATAGTCGGTCGCAAGCCCGAGATACTATTCCTTTCCTGTCTCTCCCACATACGATGTACATATCTACCATATGCACAGTGAATCTAAAAAAAAATATACATTGGATATATTACGATAGAATGTTCTGGCAAGCATAACATGGGTTACCTAGATGCTATCTAGTTCAGCATTGCAGATGGATTAGTTATAATCTAGATTTTCAGATAAAAAATAAGCTCATCTAATTACAATGTAATATTTGGTATTAAACTGTACTTAGGTATTTTTGGAGTGGAATAAAGTTCTAGGCACACCGGGGACATACATGTAGACAGGCGCATCGAAATATATGATAGACCCAAGCGGTGTCATCGTCTCATCATCACAATTAGCCTGTGTCTTTCCATTGCTGGATGTAGGTAGGCCTTCTGCACGCGATCTTTTACAACCCTTATCCAACTTCCTCCAGCTACCTTCCGTCATCCGTCATTTACATAAATCTTTGTATATTTTCAAAATAAAATAAAATTAAATAATTAATTTGTAAGAAATAAATTGTAGGTACAGGGATGTAAATTATTATATGTAATTATACCACATGCTTCGCTATTTATGCATACAAATATTTATTTAGTCACATGACTTTGTCGAGCTTAGAGTCTAGGTATTATTTTGTCGAATAAAAACATTTATTAACCAGCATTTGTTTGACTCATTATTTAAGCAGTTTTAGTGGCAGCTCCCTTATTTTTTATTATTTTAATAATCCTTTCTGCAACCGGCCGTGAGTGTTGCAATAAGGATATTTCTAGAAGTGATGTATATATTGCTATAAGAAAGTTGGAGCAGCTTTATCGTTTATACCCGTCTACTTCATAGCTACGACACGTGTAACTACAAAGATTCCAAGTAAAGTACCTACAAGCATTTTCCCTATTTATTCTTCTGAGCAAAATTACATCAAGCGTTATGTGCTTAGTTACTAATAACTTCATAAAAGATAATACGGCCTTTGTTTGTCGTAGAAATCATGATTATACAATTTCTTAACAAATAGTATTATGATATAATGCTTTTATCCATAGTAATATTATACATGTGAAAGAAGTTTTGTCTGTATGAATAAGTGTCGGATTATCCATCTTACACGCTTACATCATTTTTTTTCATTACAGCCCCTAGAACATCCATTGTTGAAGATGGGCCTTCCAGAATATACATCTGGAGAATTTGGTCTGCACTCGCCACGCTGGCCAGACGGGTTAGCGGGGATCTAATGTCAATTTTTAATGACAATTAATTAACGATTCCACAAGTTGGCATTAGTGGAACCGGGACCGACGGCTTAACATGCTCTCCGAGGCACGGGAACGGTGGTATTGTAAATCTATGACAAATGTACGAAAGAAAAGTGTATTTCTCATTGGTACATGCCGGTGGGTTTGAACCGACCTTTGTAGGATTTAAGGTAAGCGTTCCTACAACCGAAATATATATAAATATGACTTGTGGCCCTACAGATACACGAAGATTTCGCTGACCTATATATAATATACTATATTAACATATATTTACTCATACTCATACTTTAAGGTCGTTTGACCTAGTTAATTATAAATTTATTTAGATTATAGTTTGGAGTAAAATTAGAATTAGAATTATTGTTATAAATTAATTATGGGTTTCTAGATGCCTGAAATAAAATATATTAAATTTAATTTATATATATATATATATATTGTATCTTACTACGACAGACAGACAGCGGAGTCATCCAGGCCCGGATGTTCAATGGGCCTGGGTTGGGGATGGGATAATCTTCCGTTTTCCCTTCTCTCGGTGGCTAACTACCCGCCGGTGATTCAACGCACCTTTGGTGCTGGGCGCTATTCTCAATAACAATAAATATTGGCAATATAATATGTGTAATGGCATGCAAAATCATTAATATATCTTCATAAAAAACAGCACACCAATAAATTAATATCATATTTTCATGGTCAATTGTGCGAAATTCATATGATATTGACCTATATAGAACTTCGCATAAATCATTTAAATTGATTTATAGTTGCAAAAATACATCGCGGCTAATTCCATCAGACAACAAAATTTCAAGTTTTTTATAACTAAAAGTGTCGAAATCACATAACAATTTTATATACGAGCATGTGTTAAGCATTCTCAGAATATATTCGGAAGCCGCATTGAATAATAGCTAAAGAAATTAGTCAACATCGGATTTTCGGGTTAAAATATATTATTGGCCTACAACTTCTGCTAAAAGAAAAATTACATGGTTGACCAAATAAATAAGATGCAATAAGGAGCGTTCAACAAACACCTCGTTCCGTGCCTCGGAAAGCACGTTAAGCTGTTGGTCCCGGTTCCACTAATACCAACTTGTGGAATCGTTAATAAATTGTCAGTAAAAAAATAACATTAAATTCACGCCAATCCGTCTGGCCAGCGTGGCGAGTGTAGGCCAAATTCTCCAGATATATGTATGTTTTGGAAGGCCAATATCCAACAAAGGAGGTCTAGGATACTGTTCTAGGGGCTGTAATGAAGAAGTGAATTCACATTTAACCAACTTTACGATAGGCCCACGATGACAAGTGGCAAGGCCGTTGATGTCTCCAGCATACCAAACTTAAGAAAAATCAGTAATAAATTATTGAGCCCCAACCAGGAATCGAACTTTGTACCTCCGCGTCTAAATCTACGGACTTAACCCTCGACCACGGGGGCAGTTCAGTCCCTGCCACTATGTAATAAATCCAAGGTCATAACCACTACATTTTGTTCAGAACCCGCATAACGGAAGACATGAGCGTACGATAAAATTCTATAATTGAATAAATCGCCAGTAATAACAATTTTAACTGGCAGTTTCAATGCATCGGCCTTAACCCGAAAACACGAATAACTGTATGAACAACGTTCACGGCATTTCAAAGACATCGTTCCCATCTTTTGGCCTATTTCTTACACCTTAAGATTGCAACACAGTTCAACACGCCAAGGACCTTTCATTTAACTCAAAGACAATAAAAATATGTATAACAAGAGAGGCCAAGAAACCATAAACTTGGCATTTAAAAAAAAACTGTTTAGAATGTACATAAACGTTTATTTTTATATACTAATTGAAATTTATTAAAAGTAAATTTTTTAAAAAATATAAACATAACCTAATAAAAAATAAACAACCCTTCAGGGATAGTCCCAAGAAGACTGTCATCATTTCCCAGGGCTGCAGGTCTCGTTGGAGTCGAAGGCGTTCTCGTAGTCCACAAAAGCAAGACACAGTGGCAGATTATACTCAGTTTTCTGTATAATCTAGCGCAGAGCGTGTATGTGGTCTACGGTACTACGATATATAACCTTCTCAAAACCCGGCCTGCTAACTATACTGCCATAATAAATTTTCTTGATAAATGTAAAAAAGACAAATACTACGTGGAAACATCCGCTTAATTATTACCTTTGGGATTGAAATCGGTTCTGCGAAAATGTGTAATTATTTAACTAGCTAAAGAAATAATTACCTATGGTTTTAAAACAGTTCGTGTTAATCTGGGTCCATATCTAATACTTGTCATCGTAACGTATCAGCAGCGGGCGGTGAGACCGATGACTGTATTCACTGCGATCATAATACGTGTCGGTGCATTGGAAAAAGTATATATATGTCGAGCCAGCTTTGAATTTAACTGTGTCCGTCCCAGTTATGATAATAATTATAGACAAACCATCGACAAAATGTAAGGTTTTTGTCCTACTTTATACTATCACTAGCTGTTTTACCCGGCTTTGGGTATTAGGTTCATTTAAAATAGAACATAGTAGACACAATAATCTTAATTTTTTTCTAGGTCGTATAGGCAACCATTTGAGTTTAGCGCGGTAATCAGAAATGTGGTCAAAGTTACGAAGAGGGAAAATGAACCTAATACACGTGTTAAGAAGACGATCCATCTTGTTAAGTTGGTCCTCAGTCATATTCACACAGCAAACGTCACCGTAGTCTATGAGGGGTATAATTTTTACTGCTAAAGGCAATAAGTTCTTGAGCTTGTTAAGAGAGTGAAGCGACCCAAAGACCTTTAAATATATACCTATATATAAAGCGAAGGAAGTTGGAGTATTTGGGACACATCATGCGCAATAAAAAGTATAGCTTGCTGCAGCTCGTCATGCAAGGCAAGATACAAGGCTCCAGAAGACCGGGGAGTAGACGCACTTCCTGGCTCAAGAACCTCAGGGAGTGGTTCGGGATGAGCACCAGATCCTTGTTCCGGACAGCGGCCAACAAAATCAAAATCGCCTTAATGATAGACGACCTCCGATAGGAGATGGCACCGTAAGAAGAAGAAGAAGAATAAAGTTAATAAAAAAAAAACGAGGATTCTGACTACCCGGGGATACTATTACTTCTTCTGTTACTCTTCTAAAGAAGCTGGTAAACAATACCTCCATAGTATTATGATCGCCTATGAAAAAAAATGTGTGCAATATAGATTATTATTATTATTACCTTGCGCTCACCACAAAAAAAAAGTTAATTTTAATGAATAAATTAAAAGAGTTATTAATAATTAGGTCAAAGGAAAGGTTTAAAACAATTTAGCCTAGATTTAGCTGCAAACTCGCGGAATCTCGCGTGCTATCAAGGTCTGAGGAACCCTGGTGATATTGCTGCATTATTCAAGGAATCTTTATTTAATAACTGCCTCCGTAGTGTAGCGGTTAGGTACATAGTTCTAGACACGATTTCTAGTCAGGACACAATAATTTATTTGTGATATTATATTTGCCACTTCTTAATATAGGCCTAAAGTAAGTTGGCTAAATGTTATTCCGCTTCTTTACGATACGATACGGTTGTTATGATACTATATTATATGACTTTACTATTTTCACTGATTTGGCCAGGCAGGACGGGGAAGTATCCACTGTTCGTGTCGATAAACCCAGTAAAAAGCATCCACACGTTTCGGGATCAGACTCGAATTGCCGTCTTGCCCCGTCAAGTCGGCATCGTATTTATTTATTTACAATAGGGTATCCAACAGTGCTAACATCACACACTTATTTGTACTTAGCACTAAATCAGAAGTTAGATGTTGCACCTATTATAGGCGACCACCACATTACCACAGTAGCCTTTATTGCCTATAAAAATAACAATATTATAAAATTTACAATAAGTATACCAAAACTAAATATTATTCGAAAAACTAAAGCTGGGACTGATGTCATGAGTGTCTGCTTCTAGTTGCTAACATTCATGAACCTTGCTCGCCACTTACCATCAGGTAGGCGCAGGTTAGGTACATGTCGTATAGAATACGAGTAAAAAATAAATTTTGACTCACAATATTTTTTTAAAATTTTGCATCTGAAATATTAAAAAAAAAAAAACATTTTATTCTTTCGACTTAATAGCAAATAAAATAACACATATTTTGGAGATATACTATCGTATATTTGTTTTAGTAAAATAGAGGAAAAGGGGCATAAATAGATTTGCTATTTTTCTCTGTCAAAAAAATAAGGTATATAAAGGCGAAAATGTGTCCTAAATGTCCTAATTTAATTTTCTAGAAAATTAATAGAGTACATTTTTCAAAAGTATATTCATAGTGAAACCCATGACAAATTCTAAGCGAATTTAAGCTCGTACTTAAGCTGAGCACAAGTCGGCGGGCACAGAACGGACTATTATAGTAAACACTGTCACTTTGACAGTCGGAAGCACGCCTTCGACTTAGCTCGCGTCTTAGAAGCGACTATTAATCCGGACCTTAGACTTGAATTTTTTTTGAAAATATTGGATTTTGCGTGACGAGAAAAGCATCAGCCGTTTAATAAAACGAACTTAATTAGTGGCTTTAATCTCATAAATCATATTTAAATAAAATATATTCACACCATTCTTATAAAATTATAATTTGGAGCAATTTTTTTATTTATAATAATTTTTATTTTGTGTTTTCTTCATTTTAGTTTTTACTTATATTTTTATTTATTAATTAGGTTTATTTTTATTAATAGTAATTTATGTTTTAAGATGTAAGTTTTTAGTTTAATTAATATATATATTTTTTTAAATCATTGTACCTTATTTCCTTCGAATAAAGGTTTTAAAAATTATAATTGACAGTTAAATGTCACTATTGACTTATTATTTTTTTTAATAAGTAAATCAAATTAATCAAAATAATTTATTTGCTAGAAAACATGGTTACATTGCAAGATCTTATAGCTAGAAAATTCGCTTCACATGTTTCACCTCAATGGCATGCAAATATTGGGCAATTACAATATGAGAAAAGTCAAATTGTAAAATAGTAGGTACATTGAAGCTACGTATAAGATATTCTTTAATTGTATAAAAACATTTTTTTATTAAATAATTGTAATTGTAAGTAGATCCTTTTTGAAACGGTTAATCGGTAGTAGTAGCAAATTATAAAGAAACAAAAACATAATACTCTTATAACGAAGTTTAATCGTCTAACAGTAGCTCTACTGTTAGAGTTGTTGTTTTAAATAAATAAATTAACGTAACTAGATAACACTTTGATTAATTCATTGTATTTTTATTTTTGACATTATCAACGCTTTACGAGTACACATACAAATAAATTACTCACGTTTCTTGCAAAATGACATGAACGTGATTCATTTGGTCTATAAATATTTTTCCTTTAAATCAATTATTATTGTTTTTTTTTTTTTAATACTTTAAGGTAGAATTACATAGATATTTATATAAAAACCTGGTCAATAATTAAAAAAAAAAAAACCAATAAATAATAATAAATATTTCCAGACAGGTCACACAGCGCCATCTAGTTTTCGTGGTAAGCTACGAGGCTTGTGTTACGGAAACTAGATGGTTGATAAACTACATATTATACTTTTTTTTTGTAAATATTATACATATAAACACCCAGACCGAGACAAATTATACAATGTACAACTTGCCCCCGGTGGGAATCGAACCCACGACCTCCCGAGTTCACGGCAACGTTTGTGACCACGGAGGAGGTGTCCTTAATAAAAATAAAGCGATCACCGCTCATTCTATAGATATTCTCAGTAATGTAATATCAGTCAATGAATAATTACTTCTCCTTTGTCTTCGATTCACATGATTTGTTGTAGGAGAAAAAATAAAATTGTCCTTTGATAATTGACATTGAACGATAAAAAACATTTCTCAGATAGTTGCTTTTTTCCAACTGTTATTAAGTTAAATTGGTTGTCACCAACGATTAACTGTGATTAACGATGCCTAAGCTAAACAGAAGTAGGATATAAAGTTTTTTTTCTTCTACTCTCCAATGATCAATGATGAATGAAACGATTGGGAAGGCAAAGGGATCTAGCCCATACAGCCATGATTGTGGTTATCATCAAATACCAGATGTTTCAGAATTTGGAGTCACTCGTGCATTATTACAAAAAATAAAAATGCATACAGTTATACACTCATGCAAATATACACACATACTAAAATGGATACACTTATACAAATATACACATATAGTATCATCACGACCGTTTCCCTTTCGGGGTGGTCAGAAACCACGCTTATAAATAAGCGGATTCACATTTAGCCAACTTTACTATAGGCCAATCATGACAAGTGGCAAACTCGTCGATGTCTCCAGCGTACCAAACTCGAGAAATATCACAAATAAATTAAATGTATTTGTTTACATTAATAAATATTTTTGTGTCCCAATCAGGAATAGAACCCGGCCCCTCCGAGTCTAAATCCACGGGACTTAACCGCTAGACCACGGAGGCAGTTAACAAATAATAGTATACCTATAAATAATATAGGTATGTATATATTTATAGGTATGTATGTATTTTAAGTATATATTAAGTAATAATTGCAGTAATATCTCGTGCCTCATTTCTAACTTAGTAAAACTGGTACAATTTGAAACTTCATTAAAACGTTAACAATGCCGTAAGTACAATAAAATAAAATTTTAAGGTCGCATTATACAAACTTATGTAATAATGGCTGAAACCAAAGGTCGGACATAATGATAGTTGCAAAACTATAAAATACTATGTTACCTACAATAACAATGCTGCCTTAGTGGGTAAGTTAAATTTGTAGATTCAGTGGCGGGTTCGATTTCTGGTTAAGAACACAAAAAATATCTATTATTTTTATTAGTTCTATGTATTCGAGAGAGATGCCCTGGAAGACCAAGACTCACATATTACGATTAAATAAATACAACAATAGCTGAAGGTGCATGTAAAATCTATCGAAACAAAAGGGCATGTATGAAGAGGTTGATGAATGTCGAAGAAGCGAAAGAGGTACTTCGTGACCGTGACAAGTGGCGCTCAATTGTTTCTGCCTACCCCGCAAGACATTTGGCGTGAAGATATGTATGTCAGTATGTATTCGAAAATATATTTACAAAACTTATTTATTGCAAAACTAAAACTAAAACAATAATTTACTTACAAAACCTTATTAACTTCCTAGGTTATAAAATTACGTACAGTATTCCCAAATTAATAATGCACATACAGATCTTCGCTAATTGTCGTATTCCCGGAAACACCCGAATCATTGAATCGTAAGAGCCTAAACATTGCACTTGCATTTTGCACCTTGTTCGAAAGAAATAGAAGTCAATATCATGTGTACACAATCGAAAACAATTCGGGCGGTCGGTGACTGCATGTGTTCTCTCTGAGTGGAATTATATAGAGCTGATATTACACACCGTTCTTGGTTTTGTTTTCAAAGGTGAATTTAATTTCAACTTTAATTATCTTATTCAACTTTAAATACACACATCAAAAAAGTCTAGGGATCAAGCATGTTTATGCGGATTTCTTGTGATTGAGATGTGGCTTTGTAATAAATTTATGATTTTATAAATTTATATGGATCCTTTTTGGTGCATTTCATAATTTAAAACAGGAACTGTCAATCAAATTCGAGTAAAAGATGAAAATCAGCTGTCAATATTTTCCCTATAAAAACATAAGACGCATTGAAGACATTATTAGTGCTACTGTTTCCCTACTACTGATTAAAACCAACGTTATTATGGAGCGGCGACGTCATTTAAGCAGGGAAGAAATGATCAGAGCCGTGGGAATGATAGAAGCTGGTTCCCGGCAACGTACTGTGGCTTTAGCTCTGAATACAAGTCAGAGTGTTATCAGTCGACTTTGGACACGTTACCGAACCACTGGTACCGTGGCTGAGCGCCATGGAGGACGGTATCGCTGCACCACACGGAGACAAGACCGATACATTCAAATCACAGCTCGAAGAACTCCAACAATAACCGCCATGATGTTAGCCGTGAGCCTTCATCGCTCTTCAGGGAACTTAATTAGCGACCAAACAGTCAGAAACCGCTTGCATGAAGTGAACCTTCATTCCCGAAGACCGCTACGGGTACCACCTATAGCAATGCACAATCGTAGGACTCGATATCAATGGGCTCTTGAACACAGAAATTGGACAGAAGAACAATGGCGTTTCGTGTGCTTTTCTGATGAGTCTCGTTTTGGTATGAGGCCGGATACAAGACGTATACGACACTGGAGAACCCCTGGACGCCAACAGCGATTAAAATCCTGCCAGGAAGTCCATCCTTATAGTGGTGGAACCATCATGGTATGGGCGGGTATTTCGATCGGCGGAAGAACTGAGTTGATTTGGATCAGAGGCAACCTCAACGCTCAAATTTATGCTGAGACGGTTGTATGAGACGTCATCGTTCCTCTACAAGTGCATATCGGTCCCTTATTTCAGTTAATGCATGATAATGCACGACCGCACACCGCAAGAGTTGTAAGACAGACTCTCGCCGCAGCTAACATCAATGTCCTGCCCTGGCCTGCTCAGTCGCCAGACTTGAACCCGATTGAGCATGCATGGGATATTCTTCAGAGAAGAGCTCTGCCGAATATGGAGGGTATCCAGTCGCAAGAAGACCTTTTTTTGTTGTTGCAACGAACATGGGCGGCCATTCCACAGCGTGATTTGGATGAACTCATTTTGAGTATGCCAAACCGACATAGGCTGGTTTAAAAAAGAAGGCCTCCCTTTTTTATTTCATTGCGCGATAATACGCTTACCATCCACCATTGTACACCTCTCTCTAACCAACCAAATACTGAATGATTCTGGTCTTGGATGCTCCTTCCATAAATCTAGATTTCCACAGATTTTGCTGGAACTCCTATCGCACCAACATCCACTGCGTAAAAAAAACTATGATATCTGCTTAAATACCGTGACTAGAAGTAATTAAATAATATTATTGTCTATTTTAATAATAAATAAGCATAAATTTTAACAAAATAGTTTCAGCTTTTTTTATCAGCAAAAATCACGACATAGGTTTATATTTTTAGAAATGACCATCCGCATGTTATGGTGGATTGCCACGATACAAAATCGCATGAAAATATCCCTGACTTGTATTTAAATTCTGGTCTATAATTATTATTTTTTAGTCGAGTCTGATTTATTTATATATAATTAAAACTATTTAGTAAAGTATCATCACGACCGTTTCCCTTTCAGGGTCGTCAGAAACCACGCTAAGCGGATTCACATTTAGCCAACTTTAGAAGACTTTTTTAATGCACCTTCAGCCAGTGTTTTATTAATTTGATCGTGATTTGGGAGTCTCGGTCTGCCAGGGCCTCTTTCACCCACAACTTTCGCATTATATATCTGGTTCGTCAATCTTTCTTCGCTCATTCTTTCAACACGCTCGAACCATTGTAGCATGCCTTTTATTATTTGTATCCCTATGCTTTCTTTTAAACCTATTTTTTTCCGTATTTCATTTAAATATGGAGTTGTTTATTGTAATAGCAATTTATTGTAATAATAAAAGTAATAATCCCAAATGCCATAACTACCTACAACAGAATATTTCCATTATAATTCAACGAGGAAATGCGGCGAGCGTTTTAGGTACCCTCCCAGGTGGTAACCACTTAGTTTATTTTGTAGAATAAGTAGTTTTTATTTCATAGATATTTTTAGTTTAGATTTATTTATAATTAGTTTTTTAATCTATTTTATTTTAATATTTTTGTATCTACTTCGAATAAATATATAAAATTTATAGTAATTTATATTATTTGTAGTGTTCCTTCAAATGTAATGTAAGTAATGTAGAAGATCGTTCAACTTAATGCTACGAGTATCAATGGCCCGGTCTTATGCACGTCAATGGAATAAATCAATTTAATTCACTGGAAAAGCGTGACTGAATTCTACCGTCTACCACGTTCACGAACCAAACCCTGATCGTAACTTTTCATTCAAAAGTATCATTGTGTGAGATGAATAAACTTATCAAGGCGAGCTTTTTATTTACCATATAAATGAACTTCGTAGTAATAAATAAAACAGGTTTATGAATATAATAAGTAGATATATTTAACAAAATACTTTACAACTTAAATCAAAGCGCAAAATGGGCATAAAGTGACAGTGACGTTCCCAAACCTCAACGAGTAGCGTTGTAGTCTCAAATCAATTGAATGACCATTATCGATGATTTCGCAAATAATATTTTAACAGTAGATACCTTAAAAATATTTTTTAGGCAGACAAAAGAATGGTCTGATGTCAATTTTTATTTTTTATTTAATGACAATTTATCAACGATTCCACAAGTTGATATTACCCCTAATATCAACTTGTGGAATCGTTAATAAATTGTCATTAATAAAAAAATAAAAATTGACATCAGACCTTGGCCAACATTTCTGTTCCAGGAGGTGTAATGAATAGTTTTCATTACATAGTACAAGGCGTTCTTGACCGTGAATTTCTGCAATTAATTTCTCGCTACCAAACTAATTTACTTAAGTAATTATCTATTCAATTATTTTACTACAGTATCAATATATCAATTAACTTTTATAATGTCAATAATAAATATAAGGAAGCAATGTCTAGAGTATTTATCCTTGGTTCAGTGAGTAAAAAGTCTACATATTGTCTGTAAATTGTATTCATCCTGATTTTCAAACCATTTAAATTTTTGGTGCATTACCATACGAATATACAATTTTTCTTTATAGTTAGTACAGATTGTCAGTTTACAGACAAGAGAATATATCATCAGCAGGAAGTTAAAAAGTCTATATATTTTTTGTTTGTGTTCTCTTTTCCCGATGGATGATGAATGAGGTGATAGGGAAGGCAAAGAGTCTAGCCCATACAGCCAAGTCTGACGTAATATATCTTTCTTTTTCATGAGGTTATCATCAAATTCCAGATGTTCCATATTTAAAGTCCAATTTATCGTTTTCCATAATTATTCACATTGTAGCACATTATTAAACAAAACAACACCACTTTTGACTAACAATATCCACAGTAACTTAATTTACAAAACAAAAACTTGCACATGACATGTCCGCGCAAAATGGCGCGAAGGACCCTATATATATTTTTTTTATTTTCTTTAATGGACATTCGCACTTCAGTCACACGTAGTTTATTCATAATATTTGTTCATAACAGTGTTTAAAACCGAGTTGGAGATCATCAAATTCCAAGTGTCACACGTCGGATATGGAAGTTCACAGCGCGGGTAACATGAAAAAAATTACTGCAACTTGTGCCCATATTAGATTTAAATTAATTGTTTTCCACAATTAAACAAAATAACACCACTTTGGACTAAAAATATCTAAATATAAAAATATAAACATTAAACTAATTAACAAAACAAAAAACTTGGACTTAAAATATCCGTGCAAAATGGCGCGAAACTCTCTATAAATAGGTACTGTTACTTTAAAAAAAAAACATTTGAATTTGGAACCTGTCATTCATTAATGTTATCTGTTTTATTTGTTATATTAGGAGTCTTTCGCGCCATTTTGCGCGGAGATGTCAAGTGCAAGTTATTGTTTTGTAAATTAATTTTCTGTGGATATTATTGGTCAAAAGTGGTGTTATTTTATTTAATAATGTGCTACAATGTGAATAATTATGGAAAACCATAAATTGGACTTTAAATATGGGGCACAAGTTGAAGTTTATTTTTTGCGGTTTTCCCGCGCTGTGGACTCCCATATTTTACCCGACGTGTTTGGGCTATAATGCCGCGAGTGACTCCAAAAAAGCATCAAATTCTGCAGCATCTGGAATTTGATGATCCCCAACTCGGTTATGAACTCTGTTATGAACATATATTATGCAAATAAATTACGTGTTTAGGACTGATGTATTCTGTACAATGTCCTTTAAAGACAATTAAAAAAAAAAAAAATTATTTGTTATTATTATTTTTTGTTAAAGAAGCTGGTTCTTCTTTAGCCAACTCTACTATAGGCTCATCATGAGAAGTAGAAAGTTCGTCGATGTCTCTAGCGTACCAAACTCGTGAAAAATTACAAATAAATTATGGTGACCCCACCAGGAATAGAACTCGGTACCTCTAAGTATAAATCCACGTTCTAAAAACCTAAATTATTAAACTAAATTTTAATTAAACCTAAATTTTATTCTAATTCAATCGAACACATATAAGTGAGATGCTTTGGAAAAAACTGAATACATCAATGCATGAGTCACCACCATAAAAAGGTCAGTAACAGAGGTACGCCCGAAGCCGTGAGCAGACCATTTTTTTAGCCTACACAATGAACCATGAGATCGAATCTTTAAATAAAACTTGCGAAATCACATAACTGTCCTCCAATACGGAAAAACTGTTTATTCTTTGTTTTTGTTTATAATCTCAAATCTCAAAATGGTCTCATACGAAGAAATTAAATTTATAAGAATACTAGGCAAATAAACCGAACAGTATGTGAATCAAAGCTTGACCGAACGGTACAGAATAAATCAGTGTATGACAGTCACTGCTGGTTGTCGCAGGAACCTCTGCTTGCTCTTTTCTATTCCTAATGAGTCTGTGACACCGAAATACCACAAGGACAAGTTTGCCTATCTCTCGTTACTTCATAACAGGTCACTTCGCTCGAATATTGGATGGATTGAGCTGCTGTTGACAAGAAACAGTCAGTTAAGCACAATGCTGGATAAATGCAGCTGTAAAGGATATATATTATATATATAAAATACCTATTAAAATTAAATTAACAAATTATTATCAGCTGTTAGTCAAATGGTAAAGCGAAGGAAGTTGGAGTACTTGGGACACATCATGCGCAATAAAAAGTATAGCTTGCTGCAGTTCGTCATGCAAGGCAAGATACAAGGCTCCAGAAGACCGACCGGGCAGAAGACTCCTGGCTCAAGAACCTCAGGGAGTGGTTCGGGATGAGCACCAGACCCTTGTTTCGGACAGCGGCCAACAAAATCAAAATCGCCTTAACCGACCTCCGATAGGGGATGGCACCTTAAGAAGAAGAAAAGAGACGATTTTCACTTATAAACTAAAATTAAAGCTAAATTAATAAATAATATATGATATATGATGTTGTATCTTAAATTAAGTTTATTTAATATTTTAATTTGGTTTCATATTTTAATCGTTTGCACCTACCTCATAAACAAAATTGTCTGTATTGTCCCACAGGTTGGCAGGCGGCATTAAGCTCGCCACTGTACATACTCGCAGTGTAATAAAGTTCTCAAATAAATAAATTAAAATATGGATGTTCGACGTGCACTTTCAAATTGATTTTGCTGTTTCACTGACGACCTGCATGCTACGGAAATGTAAAACACGTTCTTCTTCAAGAGTATAGTGTTGTATTTATTCTTGTTTTAATTGCTTGTGAATTTATGTAATCATATGGTTTAATTTTAATTTTATAGTCTTTTTTTGTGGCAAGGTCAGTGTCGCTTTGTGTCAAATCCGAGTGAGTTTTATGTTATTTGGTTAGGTTATATTGTATAAGTAAAGGACAGGAACTAATGCCTAAATTAGATACCTATACCTCACTCTGTGGAGGCAGGGGGTGTCAATGTTGTTTTTCCTCCACCGAGTGTGATGTAGGATATATTTTGCACTACTAATAGCACTAAATTTTTTAGTACGAGTGTCAACTAAAATTGTAGCGGAGACTGTTCCCCAATATAATGGTTTGGGGAGCAGAGTTCTGTATCTCTTGCTTGCTTACTTGTTTTGTTTTTTTTTTCCTGGACCAAATTTTGTAACTTAATTTACTTTTGCTTCAATAAACGATTTTTACTTTACTTTACTTAAAAAAAACAAAAAAATAGAAGGCGTAAAAAAATGTAACCAATATTTTGTAGGTATGTAAATAACAACCAATCTTTAATCTCTTTTGTTAAAACCAATGTTTAATCCCAAAAGTCAATAAAACGCACAGAAAATCATTTGTTCGGAAATGGTCAATAGATTTTGGTTGTCAAGCCACTATTGTTGTGGTTAAACAATGATTTATTTTGAACTAGCTGTTTGACCCGGCTTAACTCGTATAGTACGCCCTCAATTTGGTAGATGTGGCAAATGACATAAGAACATTATATTCAATTCGTTTTCGTAAAATATAACCTTTGTGATTAAAATGATAATGGTAATACTGTAACAACAAAATCCCTTTATTAGTTTTCAGACTGCCTCCGTGGTCTAGCGGTTAAGTCCGTGGATTTAGACTCGGAGGTACCGGGTTCGATTTCCGGTCGAGACACAAAAATATTTATTAATGTAAAATAAATACATTTAATTAATAATTAATGGTGGCTCGGTTGTAAGAACGCGTTCCGTAAATTCTACAAAGGTCGGTTCAAACCCACCAATGAGAAATACACTTTTCTTACGTACATTTGTCATAGATTTACAACACCACCGTTCCCGTGCCTCGGAGAGCACGTTAAGCCGTCGGTCCCGGTTCCACTTATACCAACTTGTGGAATCGTTAATAAATTGTCATTAAAAATTAACATCATAATCCGCCAAGCGGTCTGGCCAGCGTGGCGAGTGTAGGCCAAATTCTTCAGATATATGTTCTGGAAGGCCCATCTCCAGCAGCGGAGGTCTAAGACGCTGTGTTCTAGAAGCTGTAATGAATATTTAATTTATTTGTGATATTTCTCGAGTTTGGTGCGATGGAGACATCGACCAGCTTGCCACTTGTCATGATTGGCCTATAGTAAAGTTGGCTAAATGTGAATCCGCCTATTTATAAGCGTGGTTTCTGACCACACCGAAAGGCCAACGGTCGTGATGAATTTTTTTTTAGTTTTTGAATAAAAGAGTTGCAAACATCCATCCGTCCTCACAAACAATTGCATTTACAATATTAGTAGAATTTGAAGGGCACTGTCGTGTGTCGAATCGCTCGAGGTAAGAATATTTATTGTTTCCACCAAATTTGTTGCTATTTTCGTTTCGGTACCCAAAACCAAAATATCACCATTCACTGTGTTATTAATTTGTTATGGTTCCAATTTTATGAGTACGGTTTGTATTATTAGTTTTTTTTTTGTTTGTGGCACGTAACTATAATAACTAGGTACTGAGCTAGACAAAATACTGGATTGATAAGTATATGTATGTAATTATCATCATCACGACCGTTTCCCTTTCGGGGTAGTCAGAAACCACGCTTATAAATAAGCGGATTCACATTTAGCCAACTTTACTATAAGCCAATCATGACAAGTGGCATTCTAGTCGATGTCTCCAGCGTACCAAACTCGAGAAATATCACAAATAAATTAAATACTAATTACGTATATATGTATTAATATTAAATAATAACAATAAATGATCATCTACTGTCTAAATATCCTAAAGGTTTGGCTGTCAGAGAATGCCGCTATTAGTCCGCCTTTGTACATAGTGCAATTAAGATTTAAAATATAAATAATATATGCTTCTTTAAAAGCGTGGTTTCTTATCATCCCGTTGGGCCGTGGAAACTTGGTGTGGGATGCGACATGTGTAGACACATTAGCCCCATCACACATCCAGGCGACTTCGTCAAGCGCGGGGAGCGCGGCTGTTTCTGCTAAGAACCTTAATCCGCGCAAATACGCCAACCTCGGTACAGGTTACGAATTTGGGGCGTCGAATTCGAGACGATGGCCCATGGGGAAAGGGGCCAAGGAGTTGTCCAAACGGCTAATGAAAAAGTCTGGAGACAGGAAGGCTGGCAATTATTTCTGCCAACGTATTAGCCTAGCTATACAGAGGGGAAATGTTGCCAGCCTCCTTGGGACTTTCCCTGAAGGATCGTCTCTAGAGGGCATTTTAATAATAATAATATGACGGATGCAGATATAAATCCCGTCCGTGTGGAATGGTGGCAAGAAGGCTGGCTGCATTTCCACGCTGAATTGCAATACTAATTCTTTGGGCGAAAAAATAGCCAGCCCTATTGTCACCATACATACAAATACATAAATACACAACTTTACTATAGGCCTTACAAATTACAAGTCGATGTCTCTTGCATAACAGACCCGAGAAATATCACAAATAAATTATTTTGTCCCGGAATCAAACGCGAAAATTACCACAAGTTAAATAATATGTTAACAGTAACCTATTGTTTGTATTCTAATTACCACGTTCGCTTTCACTCGTTAATTTATGTTTTGAGTTTGATACGAGCGCATCAAACAGGTCAAATTGGCGGCTAATGTTAAATGTCAAAGGGGTAGGGATTACAAATTTAAATCGATACGATTGTCGATCATTCAACCTACACGTGCTAACAGCGTGTCTCTTTGTATAACAGATACGATCAAGGAAGCGATTTCAGCTACCCATTTTAAACATATCTAACCACAGTTTTTAGCTTCAGCGGCCGTAGTCTATTTATTCAAGCGAAAACTTTAACGATTAAAAAGCTCGACTTTAGAATTAAGTCAGAATTAAAAATTATTATAACAATATCAAAACTATTAATAATAATAACTGCCTCCGTGGTCTAGCGGTTAAGTCCGTGGATTTAGACTCGGAGGCACCGGGTTCGATTCCTGGTCAGGACACAAAAATATTTAATAATGTAAATAAATACATCTAATTAATATTTAATTTAATTGTGAAATTTCTTGAGTTTGGTACGCTGGAGACATCGACGAGTTGGTTAAATGTAAATCCGCTTATTTATAAGCGTGGTTTCTGACCACCCCGAAAGAGAAACGGTCGTGATGATACTTTACTTTACAAAACTATTAATAAAGCAATGGTGGCTTTCCTTAAAATAAAAAAGCTTGGTTTGAACCCCAGCATATACTACGTACATTTGTCATAGATTTACAATACCACCGTTTCCAAATAATTATTATTCAAATTTATGTTAAAGGCGTGGAGGAGTAGGGGCTGTAATAAATGATAATGATCAACTCCAATGGTTGGTAATTGGTTGACATTAACTTGATTGATTTAGTTTTTTTTTTATATAAATATATTATCGCCTTGTTATTAATTAAATCAACTAACTATAAATGTATTAATTTCCTTTTTTTACAATATCAGGTATCTATTTTTACAATAATTATACAGTATTGGCCGCCTCCGTGGTATAGTGGTAACAAACGTTGCCGTGAACTCGGGAGGTCGTGGGTTCGATTCCCACCGGGGGCAAGTTGTACATTGTATAATTTGTCTCGGTCTGGGTGTTTATATGTATAATATGTATATATTTACAAAAAAAAAAGTATAATATGCAGTTTATCAACCATCTAGTTTCCGTAACACAAACCTTGTAGCATACCACGGAAATTAAATGGCGCTGTGTGACCTGTCTGGAAATATTATTATTATATTATTATTATTACAGGTGCTTTCCGTGTTACCATATTGCCGTCACTGTTACTAATAAAAATTCTACATCTTCGTATATATTCAACTAAATGGTACTTTGAATATTTAATAATTATTAGGGACAAACGCGCGTAAAGAAACAGAATCCGGCTGCAGCACTCGCTTAATTTGGGCATAATTTGCATGTCAATAACCTTATTCTAAACACCCGATATGACATTCATTATACATATAAAACTACCTATATATTTGCGATTGCGTAATTCTTCGCAAAAAATAATAGACAAAACTCGCCAAGACATACATTAACGAGACATGACAACCAAAACAAAAATAGATTTAATTAAGAACCAAACGTTTAGATAATTTTAAAACAGGAATGCCGGTTCGAAAGTTTGTTTTGTTTTGTACATTCTTTGTTGTGTTTGTTAAAGAAAGCTAGAAATGACATCACTCATTCGTCAAAAATCTGTTTGACAGGCGGAAGTCACAGATTGATTCACATATTAGATACCCGAATATTTACGGTCGGTTAATCCCTTGTGGTTTCTCCAGACATAGTTATCTTTTCGCGTTAAGTCGTATAGCAGCCATTTTCGATTAAGGGTTTAAGAGGTTATATAATTTCCAAGCATTTCATCGATTCGTTAGTTTTCGTCCTTTGCCTTTACTTTACAAATGTGGTCAAAATTTTATTTGTAGTCAGTCTTTTTCTGGCTCTTGCAATAGAGAGACTTACTGTCCGTGACAACTTAATAACTTTGTCATGTCGGCGCTAGTAATAGCCCTTTTCTAGAAGAGTAACGCATCCTACAAGTACGTGTCGAGCAGTTTCTATGGCAGCACCACACAATGTCCAGTTCCAGAAGACAAATTTCTAAGCAATCCATCTAAGATTCACCGTGCGGGTGCCAGGTCCATGAGAAGAATGGTGTCTCGAGCTTGTGACCGACAATAGGCTGGTTTAAGAAAAGGAGGCCTCCCTTTTTTATTTTATTGCGCGATAATACGCTCACCATCCACCATTCTACTTCTCTCCCTACCCAACCAAATACTGTATGATTCCGTTAATGCCGTCTTTGAAGCTCGTTCCATAAATGTATTGACGGCAGACCTGCTTAGGCCCAATTCTTTCCGTAAGTGATGTAAAGATTTTGCTGGAACTCCTCTCGCACCAACTTCCACTGCGTAAAGCTGAGTCTTGATCCTTTCATCTGTGAGATCATAATACATCTCTAAAGTGTCCGTAATTTCATAGACTATATTTCTTAAAAAGTACACTCAGAGTTAAATCATCTTTAAAAATATTGGGTTGTGCAAGCGAGAGAGAAGCACAAGCGTAAACCCTCTTAAATCATGATGTAGATCTAGTTGTAGTAGATCATCCAATAAACATCGACGTTTTATAAGCAAAGTGTAACTAATTAAAATTAAAATAGACTTTAACGACAGTGGAAGCTTTTGCGAACTGCTTTTTGATAAGTTAGTCAGTTTCTAAGAACGCATTGTTTTTCCCACCTGATCATAATAATCGTCATCATCAATTGGGGAATTTGGGTGGTAGTATTTTAGTATTCGTATTTATTTTAATTTGAGTGTATTTTTATTAGCAATTTTATGATCAAAGTTTATATTCAGGTAAAATTATTAGAGTAAAATCTCATCACGACTGTAGTTATATCTTCCAGGCTAGTTAAAAACCAAGTCTTTTAAGGAAGCGGATTCACATTTAGCCAACTTTTCTATAGGCCCATCATGACAAGTGGCAAACTCGTCATTGTCTCTTGCTCACCACAAACAATAAATATACATATATTGTGTCCCAACCAGGAATTGAAAAATAGGAGATGAGTACTCATTGAAGAAACAATGCGGATTAATTGGCCTCTAGTAATCGACACGTATTTGGATAAAGATAATGTGTTCAGAGTAGTGAAATTAAAAATGGCTTCAGAAAAGTATACAAGACCGATACAACGACTTTACCTATTAGAATTGAGTAGGCCCAGTGAAGTAACTTGGACAACTAGAAGTGGTCGTATAGTGAACGCTCCAGAAAAACTTTCAACCACTAGCGAGTTTTCTTCTCCCACTATTATTGTACTACTTATTTATGAAGTTATTTATATCTAAAAGTCCAGGTATTGTTGTTTCCTGATCTATTTAGAAGACGCGTCACAGTAAGAGAGTTGCGTCGTTAATCATGACATAGGGCTATAAATACCCCACCCTCACAAGTTCATTGGATATCCGGAATTTAATACAACACGACATGCGGTTCGTCTGAATCGTCAAAAAACAACTTTTGTGCTGTGCTTAGCAATATACAGTCACATTATTAAACGTACTTAATTGTATATATTTAATATAAAAGTAAATATTAAAAAAATCGGATTTATATTTAGCCAACTTTACCAGTACACGTAGTCGTTGATTTATAGATACTTATTTGCGGCGTTTGCCAGGGTCATGCGTTTTTGGTTACGGCTTCAGCTTTTTGCGCTGTACCCTAAGGTTAGACGAAGCCCAAGTGTCGACAAATGTGGCATCCCACACTAAGGCGTGTCCCCGCTACCAGGGGATCAGCGTTATACCATCAGGTCTCTTTTCACCATCGCGGCCTATATCAATACCCAATTTTATGTAAGTCTTGTTTCAAGCGGTTCAAAGTTTTACTTAAAAGTGAAAATTGGCATTAGAGTCATTGCAAATGGCACATACTTTTAACGAGAACAACAAATACAAATGGTAGGTCGACTGGTGGTGGAAATTTGCCCAGTCTGCCGGGGCGGGGAAGTATCCACCGTTCGTGCCGATAAACCGAGTATAATGTATCCCACGGTTCGGGATCAGACTCGAATTGCCGTCATGCCCAGTCAAGCCGGCATAGTGTTAGGGACTGATCTGTCTTGAGTGTCTGATTTTAGTTGCTAACTTTCGTGGACCTCGCGCGTCTTACTTACTTACCATATCTGCCAGCTCTTTTTATTTTTTTTAGGGTGTAAATGGAAAGCATTCTAATTTAGAACAGGTTAAGGCCGGCCAAGTGTTTGTTGCAAGTCGTTTGTTCAGCTCTATATGGAACCCTTTGAAGTGGAATACCGCGTCTCGAAGCATAAACTTAGCAGTTCATTGCAGTTAGTTATACCCACCAAAATAAACTTTAGTGCAACGCTGAAGGATAGCTAATTCGGAATTTGTATCAAGCGCTTTAAACTGATACAATATTTGTAAACCCTTTTATTAGGAACTCTGGGCATGTGGCTCAAATTCCTGCCAGATACCAACTGATAATCGAAGGGGCCCCATTTGTGTTATGTGCCCAGAGTCCAATATATGTATATATATATTTCTGACAAGGCCATTTGTTATATTTTCTCTCAATAGTAAAGTTCACTGCCTAATCCTGCAAGGGAACAGCATATATCGCATCTCGCGATCTAAACTGTTTCGAATAAAAAAATCGCGCTTATTAAGATATCATAATTATTTGATTCCTGATTCGAACACCGTAACTGTACTTTATCTAACTTCCTATAGATGTCGCTATGAGACGTCAGTTTACACGAATAACCCAACAATACCTATCAATTTTTTATTGATTTATTTATCTTTCAAATACTTTGTACGAAAAGTGGTAAGCTAGTCTCTTATGATCGCATTTTTTTCACGACCAGCAATCAAACTTCCACCTCTAAATAACTACTAAACCACGAAGAGTAACAAAAGAAAATATATACGATATAATAAGCGTGTCGATCATAAATAAATTGAATAAGTTCGACCCAAAAACGTCAAGACCTTTACAATCCAGATGTTACTGACTCATATTGATCCATATTTATTTTAATCTAATGTTAAATAATGAAATTGTGTCAGAACTCACCAATACTACTGTTAAGACAATCAAGTATTCAATTGAGATTTACAAAGTCAAACGCGTAAACCTATTACAGGCATTTATAACACGTCATTATTTAATTTATTTTGAATGATAATAATGATATACTAATGCTAGTGGAAGACCAAAATGGTCCAAATTTGTTACGCGTAGCAGAAGACCAGCAGCTAGCAGTTCTCACATGGTATTTATTAATTTTGCATGTGTATGCATATAATATAATAATGCATGGAAGAGTGGAAGGACAAGGCTCGCTCCGTAATAAATAATTAAATTGTAGCAAGCCGTTACATTATTTATTTTCTATAATTAAAATTTAACTCTTTGTTGTTATTATTGTTTTTCTATCACAACTATAGAGGGCATTACCTCTTTGTTCTTTTAGTTCTGGCATTACATCATCATCTAAAATAATTTACCCGCTCTAACTTGTCGACGGTTCTATAATTAACATTTTCTTTTTCGCACTGTAGCTTAGAAAATTTATTCGTAAACTGTGCCAAAACTCTGTCGTTAGTGGGCGGTGTTGCTGTACAATAATTAATCTTATTAACTACTCATTTTTCTTTATTTTATTGTAATACAATGAGCTTGAGCAGCCACTATCATGTAGTACTCTTTACTGGTAATAGATGGCAGTGATGTGCTTGAAATATAACTGTCAAAGGCTGTTTTTGTAACCTGTGGTTTAGTTTATATAGTAATACTAAAGTAAGTTTTACGTTCACCATTAAGAATATGAAATTAAGCCAATAAATAAAACGTAATTTATAACTCTTTATGTTCTTTTTAAAATCTGTGCACAACTTACTGAAATAATTGGGTCTAAGTAGGTCTGCTGTCAATGCATTTATGGAAAGAGCTTCCAAGACAGCATTAACGGAATCATACAGTATTTGGTTGGGTAGGGATATAGAAGTAGAATAGTGGATGGAAATTAAAAAAAGGAGGCCTCCGTATTGTCGATCGCAAGCCCAAAACATTCATCTCATCTCTTACCATTACACGATGTACCCGAAACCCGCATGGTGAATCCATGGAATGCTTAGAAATTTGTCTTCTACATTTAAGTTCTGTTTATTATAATTAGGAAAAAAAATATGATCGCGCACGACTTTAACACTTATATTTTAGAGTACCTATCGACATCTAGTGTCCTTTATGGTAACTGTTTTTTAAGAAAACGTCTCAATACAAAAATCATTTGACTGTTAATATAATAATATATTTTTGGTTTATTATTTTCTGTTTTTCTTTAATTTATAGTGTTAATATTATCTTTAGTCGCTAATGCATTGGCAACCATTCGTTGTGCTGTTTTTACGTATTTTTTTGTACTTAGCGTACTTTGTTCACCTACTGTTATTGTGATGAGGGCGTGGGCGAATGGCACAGGATGTCGTCTTAAACGAAAGTTTAGTTTCAATGCCACTGATCGCCTGAGTATTTTACTTTCATAGAAAATCGATAGAACGACCAAGCGGTGAAAGGACGCAATCTCTCATTATCCACCATACCAACTAGTTTGATTATGGCTTTAATTCTAGTCCGACCCCGATTAAGTAACATTTTAGATGTCTAAAATCAGGAAGGGAACAAAAAGAGAGAGGACTTTATTTATTTTTACGATTATTATTGAACATACATACATATCTTCAAGCCCGATCCCTTGCGGGGTAAAGACAATTGAGCGCCGCTTGTCACGATCACGACTAACCTCTTTCGTTTCTTCGACTCTTCATTTTGTTACGAAAGCTTTTCAATGCACTTTCAGTAAGTGTTTTATTTATTGTATCGTTATATATAAATCTCGGTCTGCCAAGGTCTCTTGAGGTCTCAAGTTGACTTTGGATTTATATACCTGGTTCGTTAATCTTTCTTTGCTTTATTCGCTATTCATTATGAACAAATTGTTCCAAGGCTCACTGACGTCTCTGGTGACAAATTAAGTATCCTAATTCAAAGGGGAAATGCTGCTAGTGTATTGGCCACCATGCCACAAGACAGCGATTTGGAGGAGCAATTGGTCTAGGGGTTAAGTCCGTGGATTTAGACTAGGAGGTACCGGGTTCGATTCCTGGTCGGGACACAAAAAAAAATATTTATTAATGTAAATAAATACATTTAATTAATATTTAATTTATTTGTGATATTTCTCGAGTTTGGTACGCTGGAGACATCGACGAGCTTGCCACTTGTCATGATTGGTCAATAGTAAAGTTTGCTAAATGTGAATCCGCTTATTTATAAGCGTGGTTTCTGACCACCCCGATAGGGAAACGGTCGTGATGATACTTTACCTAATGTTTTTTTTAAGTAGGTATTTATTTTTTATTTTCTTTGTATTTTTTGTAGGTTAAGCTTTTACTTGTATTTTTACTTATTAAGTAGGTTTATTTTTATTAATAGTAATTTATGTTTTAAAATGTATGTTTTTAGTTTAATTAATAACTTAGATTTTTTTTTAAATATTGTATTCCTTCAAATTAATTATTGAAGTAAATTTTAATTATAATCATCAATATTTATACTGAATAAACTTGACAGTTACATCTGGGTTGAAACAGAAAATAATATAAAAGTACAAAAGTTATCAGAGTTCTTTAAACTCGTTTAAAATCTTTTAAGTTTTAAAAGAGGTGTGAAAGGGAAATTAATGGCGCGCGAGGATGGTATTCACAAATCCACTTCACAACGCGATGTGGTACTATTGATTGTTATTATTCTTGCTCGACGCTAATTTTCCCATTACTGGGATATAAGCAGTGTTAAAACCTCAAATATTGCATCCAGATAAACAAACTCGATCAGCAATAATTGCTGTGACAAGCCTAAAAAAAAATATTTAGAGCATTTTTAAATCGAATGACGTAGGATCATTCATTTGGATGTCTTTTTAAAGCAGTAATTTATGAGGTACACTGTGAAATATTAATGGGATATTTTGAAAAGTAAAAAGGCTCATTGACCTTGCGTGAAATAAATTATTGAATAACCGTACGGTGCTGTGTCCGGACTTCTAATGAAGGCTCGGTAAGGCAATTTTCACTTTCGAAAGAGCAGAAATAGTAGGCCAATCGTCTTCAATAGCCACCTGTAAGGAATTAGTTCACGTATACATATTTAAAAATTTCCGTTGCATTACATTCCAACATGAAACGTTCGAAATGTCCCGAAAGTAGAAGAATGGCCGCATTATGCAACAAATGTCATGTATGTTACGTTTTTATCTGCAAAATAAATATTACATTCGATAAGGTGCGATGCGCCTTTGTTTATTCCCTTAGCTACCCCATCATGCCTTAAAGCACCTTCCCCTAATTAATCTTCACGTGTATCTCTAAGACTATGGTTATCCTTTGATGCAACTCCAGCAGCAACATTTTTTGTTTCGTCAACGTGTAATTATTAAAAGGAAATCGGTATTCTGCTTCTTTGAGAGTAGAGTTAATGCAGTATAGATGAGGTCGTTGCGTCGGATATGCGGCGTCACTTTGACGGACCGACAAAAATAAGGAAAGGCATGCGCCGATGGTTCAGACATGCTGAAAGGATGAGTGAAGAGAGATTGACGAACTAGATATATAATGCGAAAGTCGTGTGTAAAAGAGGCCCTGGCAGACCAAGACTTACCTATCACGATCAAATAAATAAAACAATAGCTGAAGGTGCATTAAAAAGCCATCGAAACAAACAGGCATGTATAAAAAGGTTGATGAATGTCGAAGAAGCAAAAGAGGTATGTCGTGATCGTGACAAGTGGCGCTCAATTGTCTCTGCCTACCACGCAAGGGATTTGGCGTGAAGATATGTATGTATGTATTTGTTTATTTCACCTACATAACAATCGGTATATTTTGGTATGTCAGTTTACAGATTAATAAAAACAATAACTGCATATCGTAGACAAAGAAGCATTAGGAGCACAGTATAGCAAAAGGTATAAGACCACAAAACTATACAACTACTGGAGATGGGGGCTTCTCGACATAAAAATAACTTGTTAATAAAAAATAAGTGTAAATAAAATTATATTAAAATAAAAATACGTCTTTAGATATTGACTTTTGGAAATCAACAAGATCCGATTATCAGAATGACACTCGCGATCTTTTTTACGACGAATAATTGAGGATTACTAAGAACCTTATTTCAACAACAACTATTTAAATGATTTTTCCGTCAAAGTCTTGACAATAAATTCTGACAAGTTATAAAAAGCATTATTTTGGAAAAAGGGGTTTAATTTTATTATACTCTCAGGTAGTTTGTTGTATAATGTTATTTTTAAAAACCTGCTTAAAGGTTTTTCTTAACCTGGTTTGCCTTATATAGATTTGATTTTTGTATCTTAGGTTATGCTTCGGTAAAGTTATTTTAACAACCTGACGAATCCCTTCAAATACAATTTACTTAAAGAAGAAGAAATAAAGAAATTTCAAAAAAACTAGTCGGCGTCTCTGGTGACCCACGGGCTGGCAGCTTCCTCGCTGAAAAGATTAGTATCGAAATTCAACGAGGAAATGCTGCCAGTGTTTTGGGCACCATGCGACTGGACAATGGCCCGGAGGAAATTTTTATATTATAACGTTTGAGACATTAGGATGCTTAAATTTTTATTATATTTAATTTGTTATTTAGATTTAGTTTATTTTTCTAGGTTAATTAATAATATTGTAATTCTTTTATATTGTTTGTATATTACTTCGAATTTACTTAATATTTGTTATTTTACACTGTGGTTAATTGATCTTTTATCTAATTTGTAGTTTAAAACGCAAATATTTGTCCCAATAGCATGAATAACTTGTCAAGTGATGTTTGGACGGCTTATTGAGCAACACATAATGGCATCGCACCTATCACTTAAGTAGCTTTCTAAGAACGTTTGCCCGTTTATATTATCTAAATGAGTTTTCAAATGATGAAAACACCAGCTATATATGAAGGTTTACATTATCTTTTATGTTAATGGTCAAAAAATGTTCACAACTCGTTACATCTAATTGCATTTTCTTTAGTTATTTACAAGTGTACGTGAGGTTACATAGTTTTGATAACTTGTCCAGAAGACAAATTTCTACGCATTCGATGGATTCCCCGTGCGGATGCCGGGTCCATCGTGTGTGGGTCAGAGATGAGAAGAACGATGTCTCGGGCTTGCGACTGACAATAGGCTGGTTAAAAAAGGAGCCATTCCTTCTTTTATTTTATTACGCGATAACACGCTCACCATCCATCATTCTACTCCTCTCTGTATGTCTCCTCTCTTCTATTAGACTGTATGATTCCGTTAATGCCGTCTTCGAAGCTCTTTCCATAAATGTATCTCCTGCAGACCTGCTTAGGCCCAATTCTTTCAGTAAGCGGTGCAAAGATTTTGCTAGAACTCTCCTCGCGCCAACGTTCACTGCGTAAAGTTGAGTCTTGAACCCGTTCCTGATCATTTCTTCTGTGAGATCATAATATTTATTCAACTTCATGTTGTGGTCTTTTGGAATATTTGATTCCCATGGAACGGTAAGTTCAATAAGGATAACTTTTTACAAGTTCCGAAAAACACTAAGATGTCTGGCCTAGAGGCTGATACAGCTAGTTCATCTGGGATCCTATAATGATGTTCAAATGTATCCATGAGAATAGTCAAGTAAAATGAAGTATTGCTAATTAGACCGATTGATGGTGAATGGCTTAGTTCTACCGGTACTAATAAGTCTTTATTTTTTTTTAATAATGTATTTAAAATAACAACGAACGCTACGAAATGCCATTTTCGGCTTGACAGTTCTCGTAGATTAGTGCTGTCCTCTCAAATAATGTTGTTCTATTAATTTATTAAATTAAAATCCAGTCTATTAATACATATTATAACTGTGGGGGTAGAATTACCTTTTGAGTTTCAGATAGGATTGCTTAATCTAGACAATGTAAATTGCCTAAAATTTATATTTGTTACTTGGTAAAATATATAAATTGAAGCTATAAAATTTTATTGCCAAATATTTCGTCTCTCTTTGGAGCGGTGTCATCAGTGACAGTTAATAAAAAATTATAAAAATTATATTCGAATTGTATATATATATATTTTTAAATATTTAATTCAATTTGAATTTATTATTATAATATGTTTGCTTTGCTTTAATATTGATAGATAGGTACTATTATATTTTCCTCATTGTATAGATTTATCTACTTATGTGTATTATTATTTTTCTGACGTGTAAAAGTGCTAGTGATGTTGCCAAATAAGTTTGTCCTTATTCATAGCTTATCATTAGGTGTGTCATGATAGGCTTATAGTAAAGTTTGCTTCTTAAAAAGAGCTTGGTTTCTGACCACCCCGCAAAGGTTTACGCTCTTGATACTAATATTCACAAGTAGTCTCGACCTTTTCAATAATGTTCTATTGTCCTCATTTATTGTTCCTCAATACCCATTCATTAGGTAACCCATTGAAGATTGTCTGTTTTAAATTATGAACTTATAAAATCGATAAGCAATTTCCGTAATTGGTACTACTTATGCGTGGTACGAACTGCCAGTGTCATGTGGGTTGTAGTTTAGTATCATGTTACCTTATTCTTGGACTTTGGAGTAATTGTCCAATGAGCTAATAGAAAAACTATAACGAACAACGCCTCTGTTGAATTGACATAGTTTGCTTTTAATTAAGTTAATGCCGTGGTAAGTCTTCGATGAGGTGTCCTTTTGGTCGAAGCTTTTACTTCACGTCAATGGTACTTTTATTTTATTTTAAATAATAATAATTACTTTTTTTTTATTTGCAATAAAATAGATTTATGACTATCATTAATTATTAAATTAAGGCGTCTAAATGCTTCATCAGACAGAATTTACGGATTTATGTAGAGGCATTCTAGGTTTTCAGCGATACATGATTACAGATATGCCAACACTACCCTCGCGCCCCTTCCATTTGATGCTGGAGTTCTTTATTGCATCTACAAAATTGACAAAATATTTACATCAGAGCTTTGCCAACCGTCAAAGGTAGAAATTCCCCGTGTTCTGAAAGGCTTCATCAGTAAATGTATAGGACTCTGAGCTCTAGCAGCTGTGATGGTGATAACATCGTTAGCTACAGTGTCTTTGTCAAGGGAATGGATGCTCTTATCTTATTTAATATCAATACATCTTTGACTATCAGCTTCTGCCTTGAGTTTTACATTTTAGTATTAGTCAATATTTCAGATAACATCAGACTTTATCTTCGATTCATTATTATTAAATGTGGATCTAGTATGTATAGCAGAATGAGAACTGAAATTTTCTTATGCACATTTGTCATAGATTTACACCACCGTTCCTGTGCCTCCGAGAACCGATAAGCCATAGATCTTTATCGGTTCCACTAATCGTTAAGAAATTGACATAAGACCCTAGCAAATCTGTTTGGCCAGCTTATTTATTTAAGGATCACAAGCAGGGTACACACTACACATTAATTATTGCAATATTATACTATGTGTGGTAGTTTTAATTTAATGCTACCCTAATTACAGACGACAACTACATGCAATATGGTACTGACACTAACCATACATACAAAAAAATCAAATATCCTACCCCACTTCCTAATATAACAGAAAGAACAGTAATAATTAAAATTAAAATTTACGAAAAATATATATAAAGCAAACAGAAACAAATAAAACTAAATGCCTATATTCAACAACTTTTGCTTAAATGTGGCTAGGGAATCGGCATATATATAAAAAAAAATACAGCCTATTGTTTTACACAACAGTTACCAATATATTGTTTTAGCAATCTACTAAGAGGAACAAGGCAACCAAGATTAGATTTATATGATGCAGGGTCATATAGACATAATATGTTTAGTCGCAGTATTCTTTCAGTAATAGGTATACTAATCCGACTAAGCGAGTGCGACTAAGTACGCTAAGCGAGCGAGATCATGTGAAAGGCCAAATTTTCCAGTGGAGGTTTAGAATTGTCAAAAACAGAAATACCATGAAGATGTAAATTAAGCTTACATTAAAAATAATATCTAATAATACTGTCCAAGTAGTGCAGTATTACTTGCTTGTTAAAGTTCAAAATAGCACGTGTTCGTATCTAAAGGTATCTAACGTTAATGTGGGATTTCCTTTTGACACCGCCAAGGCGGTCAAGAGCTAGCTTACGAAATGGACTTACTGCGCGGCCGTTATGACAGATTCATTCACGCTTCGTTAGCAATGGACACGCTCCAACGACGGTTTTATCTTTATAATATATTAGTAAAATCCAATTATAACAGTAATGCATTCCAAATTTCAGCTTTGTTTTGTTTGTGCTTGCATTGCTGCCAATTTCATTTGAATTATTGCAGCATATTTACACATCTTAGAGATAATTTTAGTTTCAAGTTTATGTTGTTTCTTTGTTTAATCATCTAATAACAATGTTATTTAATTTAACACGGAGTCCTATTCCTTCTCCTGAACAATATATTTGCGGAGTATTTGGCCTTGTCTCGCCACACTAGCCAGACGAGTTGGCTAGGGACTCATATCATTTGTTTTTCAATTTCTATGCACAAATTGTGGAATGGCGATTAACGACTTTTGTTAATTGACGCTCTACGAAGTCCGGAGACGGTGGTGTAGTAAATATTTGATAAATTAAAAAAAGTTTATTTTTCATTGTTTTTAACTTATTGAGATCTAAGCGGAACCTAATTTGGGATAACTCCTGAATAATTAGTGTACATAATGATAAAAGTTTTTCAGAGTACAATGCACTTAAATATTAGGTAATACAAGTTAATTGGTTTGTTACTTAATTTGTCATCATACTCCTGGGGTAAAGTAAACATTGTAGTTGACACACTCGCAATTAAAATGTAATCTATTATTCTAAAACATTCAATGACTAATGACCTTTTAAACTTGATTAGTAAACAAATTTTAAATTAACCTAAATATTATCAAGATGAGCAATAAGTAAATATTTCAATTTGAACTTAAAGATTGACTTATATAAGTAAATAATTTTAAAAAAATTACAACTGTCAACTAAAGAGGTAATAAAAGCAACATTAAAAATATCTATTTATCAAAAGCGTACTCGTATCAACCAATCAACGACAAGGAGAAATTGAACTTAAAGATATTTTTATAAATACTTGGACATCTTGGCCAAATAAATAAAATACTTGGTAAATCAAGAGCAATCAAGAGTATACTAAACGAAAGGGATGTATGAAAAGGATGATGAATGTCGACGAAGCGAAAGAGGTATGTGGTGACCGTGAGAAATAGCGCTTAATTGTCCCTGCCTCACAAGGAAAGTGCGTGCCCAGTCCATCGTGTGTGGGGGAAAGAGGATACAAATTGTGTATTGGTCTAGCGACCGAGATAGGCTGCTTTTTTTTTTATTACGCAATAAGACGCACATGTAAATTATATATCATTACAGCGACTCCACTTCTGGAGATGGGCATTCCAGAACATATATCTGGAGAATTTGGCCTACACTCGCCACGCTGGCCAGACGGCTTGACGAAGATATGATTTCCATTATTATTATTTTTTTTGTATTATTCCACAGGTTGGTATTAGTGAAACCGGGACCGACGGATTAACGTGCTCTCCGAGGCACGGCAACGGTGGTGTTGTAAATCTACGACAAATGTACGTAAGAATAGTGTATTTCTCATTGATACAAGACGGGTAGCTTTGAACCGACCTTTGTAGGATTTAAGCAACGCGTTTTTACAGCCGAGCCACCACCGCGCCAAATTATATACATACATATATGTAGAAATAATTAAACGTAATAAAGTCGTACCTCACAGATGCTCTCAATGTCCTACAGAGGCGAGCTGTTCGAATTGTGGACGATGCCACTATATCTGGAACTCTCGAATCCCTGCAGCTTCGCCGAGATGTAGCTTCTATGAGCGTGTTCTACCGGCTATACTATGGTGAGTGCTCTGAAGAGCTCTATAACCTAATTCCTTCCTCTCCATTCCGCAACCGAACCACACGCACAGGTCAGAATATGCACCCACATACCGTAGTCACTATCCCTTCGCGTACCTATAAATTTGGTGACTCATACATCTGCGCACAATAAAGATGTGGAATGCTCTTCCAGCCTCTGTGTTTCCACTTTCCTATAACGCCTAAGCGAAGTGTGAAAAAGCATCTAGTCAAGCCGGCATAGTGTTAGGGACTGATGTCGGACATAAGGATCTGATTCCAGTTGCTAACATTCATGGACCCTGCGCGCCACTTACCATCAGGTGGGCGCAGGGTCGCAGGGTATTAAAAAAAATAAAAATAAAAACCTATGTAGAGAAAAATAAATGCTCAGTAATGATCATACAAAAGTAAAGGTACAACATAATAGCAAATTCTATGTTTTGAATGGAATATTTCCACATAATAATTTATGAGACAAGATATGTAATGAAGTAATAAAATAGTATTAAAGTGCACGAGTACGTTGGCTCGGTGCATTTTCTAGAATTGATGATGGAAAAAAACGCCATGTCATCTTGATACGACTTACATAATACAATTCCCATGGTAAACCACACGATGGCGTCACTTAAAAACTTAAAATCGCAGGTTTCTTAATATACCTCTGAAGTAGATACGAATCGAAGTAATACTTGCCTAATATGAACCACTTAACAATTGTAATTAAGTAGGTAATAATTTATAATCTCACTACATTACAACCTAAATTTAATACCCCAAGATAATAATATGCTAATCCTAAAAATACTTAACTAATAATACGTGGAGTTTTCACTAAAATGTTATCAGTAACATTAGGCTCAAATTAAAATTCATAATTATTCAATATCTACTAAGAAATACAACTAAAAGACGGAAGCTATTGTTATAACCAAAGGTATAGATAACTTAGAAAGAGGTTTAATATAAAATATCATAATAATGTACCCCATAGATTAGACCTGTTAAGTGGATCCACAAATAGGACCGAGAAAAAAATGAAAATTTCAAGTACTAACTGACGTGAGACCGTCAATAAACTACCCATACTACCTTATTTAGTCCCCCATTCACACTAGGTGTTTAAAATCTCGGTATCACCTGCATTCATTCAGAAAACCGTGATTTCACAATCAACGCTGCAGTACGAAATTCCGATATGCTTGTTATCTTTATAGTACGGCAAATAGGCTAGATTTGACAGCTCATAGACTGAGATAAATAAAGTTTTATTGAAGAACAAGGTTTTATTCAACAGATTGAAGAATCGACGTCTTGATAACAACTTACGATATTTAACGGTTTATTGGCTTTAAACTGCAGCTTTAGACACCGTAGTTTCGTCCACTATTCGAATCGCTCGTCACATTAGGTACCTAACATATGGTATGTTAGGTACCTAGGGGAACTATTCCATAAGTGAAAACAGTATTCCAAGCATACCATAATTGGGCTGTACAAAGCATAATCTGAGTGAGGGCGGGGATATCCATTTCAACTCGTTTAGTATCCTCAGTTTTTTGGACGCTGTAGTAGTTTGGTCAACGTAGTTTTGATGGTTAAGATCTGAGCGTATTTTAAACCCAAGTATGCTCAAGCTGGGTTGTAGCTCCAGCAGAGGAGAGAATGGAGACTTCTTGGCCCTAAGCGCGCATTCCTGCGTCTTATTGGCAGTAAATTGGACTTGGTTTTGGACAACACACGCATAAATTTTATTATCTAAGTAAAGTCTAACACAGCATTATTATAGTGCTTATTGCGCACGGCACTCTATTTACTATTTTAGTATAACCCAGACAAGTTTTAGTGTCGCTTTTCTTCTAAGGTACATTAAAGTCGGTAGCTACATATTTATTACGGTTCGTTGCAGGTATGCTGGTGGGGATTAGATGGCGTGCAATGTCATTATTACCATCAGCCTATGTTTGCCATTCTATACGATCTTCACCCACGAGCTTCACCCCAACTAATTTTTCATGTCATCCGTCCATCTGCCGTGGTTACGTCCATTAAAGTTCCTGTTCCCCTACCCAGTTTTCACTCCAGAGTCAATCGGTGTATTCATAACATTCACCCATGATTATTCGGATTTGAGTCGTAAAGGTAATCTACTTCAAACTGGCCATTCGAGCATAAACGCGGACACATTGCGAAAATTACCTACACCAATCACCATACAACGTTAAAGACCAAGGCATTGAAAAATGTGGTGTAACGTCCGATAACGAAATACATTTACTATACGAAAGTTCTTCAAGGGCACATAAAGCTCATATTCATTATGTAAGAAAAACTAAATTAAAACGTGCCGTAATGTTGGTTAATAATCCGACAAATTCGAATATCATGCAATTTAGATAGCTTGTAAAACTAAAAACAAACGTCTAAAGTTGACAAGGTCTTCTGAGGTCAGAAGCACTAATTGCGAATGAGTCACTGCAGTATTCGAACGAACTTCAGATTATAATGAGCGGCGAAATTCAAGATTAAATGAAGCGTAGTGCTTATTTAATGGACGATTACAGGTTAAAGAACTTGAGAAAATTATCACTATTGAGTCTTAAGGCTGAAATTTTAATCAAATTTGGTAGAAATATTCATTGAACAGGCGCAGCATGAATCAACCAATCAGATGTACTCGTAGGTGCAGTACAAGTCGACCAATTTGACTACTAACTAATAGACTTATGCGATTTAGATTAGTTTCGTCCTATTCGATGGTTAAACATGACATCAACATCTAAACCTCACAATAACCTGAATGCAATGGCAGTTAAAACAATTTCTAATAAAGAAAATTGATTATACACCACTGAAATTTCCTGAAAAATTATTGAGAACATATCAAAACACGTTGTTTAAGCATGGATTCAAAAAGTAGGGCGCAGTAACATTTAACGCAAGCTGCTGAACTGCGCAACTTTGCTCTACTTTTATAAAGATGCGCGATTATCGTATCGCAATGAACGAAATATTAATATAGTAGCTTGATTCCTAGTTGAACTAAATACACGCGAACCGTAGACTTATTATGTATCTTGCAGAAGCAATGCGACAAGCATGAATTGCAAAATAGTCGCTGTCAAACATAATTTTAGTAATTACTTCTGCAAGATACTCGTACATAAAACGACCGTGCCGGTAGAGTCATAAAAGAAAGACATTGACATTTTACAATTTAAAGCTGAAACTATGTAATAGTAATAATAATAATAATAATTTTATTTTCAGTGTTCTACAAGACTTATATATAAACCTAATAAACAATTTCGACTCTAGTACACTGCAGGAGTTAAAATTAAATTGTGAATTAATAGTGAGCCCACACTAGGTAATGAGCCTGGCTCGTGGGACTCCTCGATTACCTGTATTGGTTGATGAAATCGATTTTACTTACATTAACTTGAAATTAAATTAAGATCTAAGCTTATTAAATAAATCAAAATAAAATTAAGGAAAAACAATAATTATCAAATTTGAATTTCCTCAAATAGTGATTCTCATGAATTGCTCTGTTTCATTATAGTCCCAAGTAAGAAGTAGTCGTGACAACTTTAACGTCACCTCTCTGGCAGATAATCCCAAAAGGCCATACCTATTAACAAGTTTATTGTACATAAATGGTCCCAGAAAGGAGCTAAAACGTTAAGCAAAGTCAGTTTTGACAGACAAGTGCGATTAAAGGGACACGCTTTATGTGATTGATGCTTTTATGTGACTACAGGTGAAGTATTTTTTCCTAATAACACTAAATAAACTAAATCTTTTAATTGATAATAATAGGACTTAACAATATGTAAATCGGCATTTATAATGGCCAGTGTGGCGAGTGTTAGCCAAATTCTCCAGAACTATGTAATGTTTATTAGATCGAGGATAGTAAAACGATAATAAACGAACTAAGTTATATACACGTATACCTATTTGTTATACATAATAAAAGTACACAATACGGAGATCGGAGAAAAAAATACATATATGGACCCAGCTCACGAGATGACATTAGGATTATGATATTATGGCATTTTGTCTTATGTTTATCCAAAGACCACACAGACTTAGTTCATTAGCTAAAAACAGCAGTAATTCTAAGGTAATACTTATTCTGATCAAATAACTTCTAATATAATTTTAATTGCAAGTGTGGTTCTCAAGTTGATGAAATGGGTCTACACGGGCGTAGTTGTCAAAAGAGCGCAGACAGACATTCTCTAGACACCAAGCCTTAAATGAGTTTACAAAGAGAAGTTTATGGTCTGCTAAAATCCCGTCCGTCCTTGAACCATCAGGACTTTCACGTAGTGATGGTACAAGGCCGAATGTTATGTCCCTTGTACCATGGAGTGAGGGAAGATACCTTGTTTGGGATGCCACCTGTGTACCTTTGCCGCTTGCCACATTTCCTCTACATCAAAAAAGGCCGGTTCGGCTGCTCATACAGCCGAATTTAAAAAGCACATCAAATATAGCATTAAACAAAATGATAACTTTGTGGCTATAGCTTCATACTTATTCATCATCAGATAAAAGCCTCCTAGATCCCCCACAGAGAATGACTTCTGAATCTGATCTCCTAACGTCAGCAGGGTGGCATCATTTGAATTAGTAGAATCAGAACCAACGGCTTAACGTGCTAGGCACGGGAACGTTGGTGTTGTTAATCTATGACAAATGCACCAAAGACAAGCATATTTCGCATTGTTGCAAGTCAGGGGTTAAAACTGTGTGAAGAAATGATTTCCAACAACTAGACCATCACTTCCCTCACTCTTACACTTACCTAGTAGTAATTTTCGGCAATGTTTACTTTATTATCAGTTATTTTAGTTAAAATTTATCACTAAACGTGCCAATAACCTACACGACGTGAAAGTCTCAATTGATAACAGAAACTGGTAGTAAATAAAGAATTCGGTTATCAGTTCCAAAATACACTTGCATAATATCAACTTTCGAATCGCATTTAATTACTGGTTTTGTTATTACAAAACATACAATGTTAGTTTTTGCTAAAATCCTCCCTTCTACCTAATGACCTTTGAATTCTATAATTGTATTTGTTTAATTAGGTTCTTAGTTTACTTTTCCAATATCAAAACCAGTTCATTCTTTCTTTAATTAATAATAATAATTCGATACAAGTTTGCACGGTTTGGGGCCAAGACGTTGGGACCATGGGGACCCCAGCCAAACGCCTGGGCAAGGAGTTGTCCAAACGACGTGACAGAAAGGCTAGTAATTAATTTTGATAGCGTATTAAGTTATCTATACACAGGGGAAATGCTACTAGTATCGTAGGGAATATTTCTGATGGGTCGTCTCTAGAGGGCATTTTTTATTTATAGTTTAATATTTTCCAAGAATTAGTTTTTAATTAATGTTTATTTATTACTATTTGGTACATTAATCTTCTCAATACGTGAATTCGTTACTTTAAACCATAAATTATACGCGTGCAGTTCCGTAAAATTTAAACGAGCCATTTTTTTTGGCCTTTTTGCTAACTGGACCTGACCTTGCTGCTTGCTTGCTGTGTGGTTACAAAACGCCAACAAATACGAACCTAAACAGGCGTAGGTTTTTTATAATAATAATGTGCTGATACATAGACAATCAGTGTTTTAATAAAATCACGTATTGGTTAATGAATATCTTCAAGACACGTTTTTGAACAAGCAACGAATACCACATTGGAATCCAAATTTGATGAAACATTTATCCGGATGTTCCCAGGCCGCTTGGGACATCCCTTTAATTAATAAATCATACCAGTCAATACTAGACATTTCAAACAATAGTTATGACTGTGCCCGTCTGTTAGCATCTACCCAGAAGGAAGCTGGTGCATGGCTTCACGCCGTCCCATCAGCTCCTCTTGGTACACTCCTGGATAAGGACAGTTTAAGAATAGCAGTTTCTTTACGTCTTGGTTCAAAAATATGTCAACCTCACATATGCAAGTGTGGTTCTCAAGTTGATGAAATGGGTCTACACGGGCTTAGTTGTCAAAAGAGTGCAGGCAGATTCTCCAGACACCAAGCCCTAAATGAGTTTATAAAGAGAAGTTTGTGGTCTGCTAAAATCCCGTCCGTCCTTGAACCATCAGGACTTTCACGTAGTGATGGTAAAAGGCCGGATGGTATGTCTCTTGTACCATGGAGTGAGGGAAGATGTCTTGTTTGGGATGCCACCTGTGTGGATACCTTTGCCGCTTGCCACATTTCCTCTACATCAAAAAAGGCCGGTTCGGCTGCTCATACAGCCGAATTTAGAAAACACATCAAATACAATAGCATTAAACAAAATTATAACTTTGTGGCATTTGGGGTTGAAACAATGGGGGTATATTCTCTTGATACCCACAAATTCATAAAAGAGCTGGGTAAACGAATTTTCCAAGAGTGTGGCGATCCCAAATGCCATAACTACCTAAAACAGAATATGTCTATAATAATTCAACGAGGAAATGCGGCGAGCGTTTTAGGTACCCTCCCTAGTGGTAAGCCCTTAGTTTATTTTGTAGAATAGCTTTAATTTCATAGGTATTTTTAGTTTTAGTTTTCTTTATAATTAGTTTTTAGTCAATTTTATTTTAATATTTTTGTATCGAATTACCTACTTCGAATAAATTACTATTATAATCTTTACTGTAATTTACTTATCATTTAATATTATTACATTTTCATCCGTTTTCCTTTCTTAGATTACTAATCATTACCCATTTATCCACATTATCAGCACCTTAGTATTGTAATAGTAAAGACATGAGTTAGTTTAACGGCATTGTGTTTAAAAGATTTTATCGGCGTAAATCCTAAATTTATCAGTTAACCTATTAATTTCCATTATATCAAATATCCATTATTCTCAGTGCCCAAGTTGGTATTAAAATTCTCCCCGGTCCACATTCAGGACATTTGGTGAATCGATTTTTTTAAATGTGGTAATCAGTAAATCAACATGCGATGGTTAATTATCGTTCTATCTAGTGATGTATGCAAAATAAACTAAAGCCCAGGTAGACGTACCTACGGGTCGACACTAATAAGCTAATAATAAAGTGAGTTTTGGCACAGCGCCTATACAAATAGGGATGTCCAACATGCTTGACATTGATTTTGGAAGAAAAAGCTTTACAGTTTTAAGTATAATGGTTTTAGTAATGGGATCTCATCTATTTTTTTGTTGACAACTTATCGTTTTTAAAAAAGTTTTTTTCTTCATTTATCACGAACCTTGTCAACGTGTTTGTTTCTATAATTGAAAAATTTATAACAGTAATTCCAGGCACTTGGTCACTTATTTTTTATAATATCAATCTAAGACAAATTATGTTTTAAAATCCAGTTTTGGTTTTTTAATAATCCTTGTCTGGTTCTTTACCTTTCCCACGAAGTTCCCTCGGTAACTCTGGTTCTCTTTCATCGAAACCAGTTTCTTGCGGATTCGTTTGAGGAGTTACGACTTTTATTTTATTTGTGTAATTCAATAATATTGCTTTAACCATTATTTATCTCAAGGACTTTGGCTCGTTTAACGACTTCTCTCTCTACAATTGATTTATTTATTGTCTTTTCAACACTATGAAATAGGAATGCTTCAATGTTGTCCAATTACAATGCTAATGTATATGTTGATGTTTATACTAATTTGTACTTGTTTGTTTTTAATTGTAATGAGTTGTCCTATTACTTATCTAACAGAAATATTGTTACCAAAATCAAATTAACCCAATTAAATTTTATCAATATTGCCTACATCTAAATCTTATTTAGAATTAACCGCATTTTTTTTAAGTTAGGACAAAGTTCATCATTATTAGTTTGTTTGTAAGTTTAAATACAATGTAAGATTAACTTACCTATTCGACGTTGTTCTGAGGCCAGGACGACGACAAAAAACAAGCAGGGACAAGGAGTTTGCAGCCGTAGACACCAGGAACAATGCCAGAAGAATGATCTCCTCCACCAGGCGACCGGGCTCCGTCTCCATGCCAACCTCTGGAGCTGACCCCTTTAACGGTAATCCAGAAGACATGCCAGAATTCGCGTCAAAGTCATCACTAAAAAACACTGTTCCACAATTTCGAAACACAATATTTGCGCAACGGTACACTGTTAGGACTAAACGAGATTGTAACAATCGGTCAAATCACAATTGCAACTTTGTTCAATAATAAAAACAGAAGATACAAGTTTTCGTGTTCCGTTTTTCGCAAAGTTCGCGTAGTAAGTTAGGAGAACACACTGCCGAGTCGCAGCGTCTTTCTCCGTGCGCTGCCAATTGACAACTGAGCGCTGCTTTGTCGAAAAGCGACCGCGAGCAAGTTGGGGCGGTCGGTTTATCCCCACCGCTAGACATACGCTACCGAGCTCAAATAACATAGACGGGCAAACTTCTAGGGCTTTACTAAAACTCAATAGTCTAGTTTCTTCTTTGGAGCTAATTTAATTATCTAGAGCATTACAGTCATTAGATATTTTTTATAGCAATCAATATAATCATATTTTCAAGTTACAGATGTTTTTGCAAGTCATATTTATGTTAGTAATTTTCTTTACCTATGCTACCATTTTTTTTACCTGGGCTACTCTATTAGCAATAAACGTTGAACCCTTTACAGTAAAGGTGAAATTCGTCGACGAATTGGAATGTCTTAACTTAACAAAACTTCAAGCGACAGCAACATATCCAAAAACTCAAATATTTACATAGTCGGAATACATTCTCTACTCCATTCTTGTGTACGGTTCGGAGACATAAACCATAAAAGCCGTGGATTATGCGAGAATTGATGCGTTTGAAATGCGTCGTTTGCTCAGAACTCCTTCGGGCCGCACGAAATACAAGCATTTCTGTACTCGAAAAGCTCAATCTTACCAGGGAGCAGAAATTCTCTACTTATTTGCATTTGAATGCCACATTGCAAGAAGAGATGACGATTATCTCGAAAAACATCTAATTACTGGCAAGGTAGACGATAAAAGAACAAGAGGATCACCCAAGCGATGGTCCAGTCAGACCAGACTATCCACTACGCCGAGGACCGGACCTATTGGAGGCGGCTGTTGGTTGAGAGTTAGACTTATGCTAGAGTAAGATCTTTGTGAAAAAAATACAATGACACTTTCGCCGCACGCACCTCAGTGGGGACAGCGCATAAAGCGGGAGAGCCACGGCGGAAAATGCGGAGTTCGGCAAGCGGCGCGAATTTACGTATATTAAAAGATTACATATTTGTGCCGTTTCTGTAAAAACTCTGGGACTCCATAGAGTCCAAAGACATAACGCATCGTCTCGTCGTCTCTTCCGGTGACAAAAATCAGTATTACAATTCAGCGAGGAAATGGGACTTACGTAGCATTAAAAAAAAAAAAAAAAAATCAATCATTTATTGACTTTCCAATACATATAACTTATGAAATAGCCCGCCAAACTGTAACCACAGTTTGTTGGCGGAGACAGTTACTCTCGAAGCTTAATAATAAATATTTATAGTAGGTACATAAAAAAGATGCGCGGGCGCGAACCACTCTCCCCCCGTGCGACCACCCCGTCCGCCTACAGGTACCATTAATATAATGTTATATTTTGTAAATATATTTTTCGAATAATATACACATCTTTACGCCGGATCCCTTGCGGGGTAGGCAAAGACAATTGAGCGCCACATGACACGATCACGACATACCTTATTCGACTCCGTCTTGTGCACGTCCCCCCAACGGGTGACCACTTCCTAGAGAAGTACTCCTGGAGGAGAGCTGAAGCAGTCGAACTTAGCCCCCTGGGTTCGTGAGCCACACGGGCGCTGTTATACTAGTAACGGCGCCCAGCACTAAACGTGCATGAATTACCGGCGGGTGGTTACCCGCTGAGATCCTGCCGGGGAAAACGGGGGACTGTCCCCATCCCCAACCCACGCCCATTAGGCATCCGGGCCTGGACGACCCCACTGTCTGTCTGTCTGACCTTATTCGCTTCGTCGACGTTCATTAACCTCTTCATACATGCCCTTTTGTTACGTTGTGTTGTGTTCGAATAAGTTATTATTGAAATAATAAATCAGTATTTATTTATTCAAAAATCTTAAAATTAACTAAAGTTTCGATTTAAGTAGTCATATTTTTCTACGAAAATAATATTATGGCGTAGTTTTAACTTAACAATACCTGGAATTGAGAATTTAAAAGACTTTTCCGATAACACCTTCATAAGTTGGCTTTTGTATATTAGGTTGTACAATAAATAGTTAAAAAAGGCAGGTAAGTACCTACCTCATTCATTATGATATAGGTATTTTTTTCTAAACAATACATGCAATAATGGTTTCGGAATAAAACGTAATGTAACTTTTCGATAAACACAATAGGAAGCCGTAGCCTAAGGAAAATTGTTATTAATGTTTTTTTAAATTTCTGTGTAAATTTTGGTATATAAAAGTGAAAAAAATATCAGTCAAAAATGTCAGACCTCCTTTTAAAACTAACTTATATACGAGTATATCGGTAGCGAGCCCTAATCACCATTCTTCTCCTCACGATGAAAACGACACCCGCACGGCGAATCCATAGAATGCTTATAAATTTCTTCTGTAAAATGTTAACTCCCGAGACACCGGAAGTGTTATTGAATCTAATTGTTTTGTGACATCTGATTGCTTCATTAACATCGTAAATTGATAAGGCGATGAGGTAGATGATAATAAATGGTCACTATAGGTAATCCATTGTGACCCTCTTCATGTAAAAAGTATGAAAAGGGTGACCATAAAAAATAATTTTCACGAAATTCGCTTTTATCCCGACATGTGACCTTGTACCCACCTGATGGTAAGTGGAATCAGAGACTCATGAATGACGTCAGTCCCTAACACTATACCGGCATAACTGGGCATGACGGCAATACGAGCCTGATCTGATGATTACTGGGTTTATCGGCACGAACGGTACTTCCCCGACTCAGCAGATTGGAAAAATTATCAGTCCGCCTACCTACTTTGTTGTTCTCGTTGAAAGTATGTGTCATTTGCAATGATGTCTGTATGATGATGTATTGAGAGGAAGACAAATTTCTAAGCATTCCATGGATTCACCGTGCGGGTGCCGGGTGGGTAAGAGATGAGAAGAATGGTGTCTCGGGCTTGTGACCGACAATAGGCTGGTTTAAGAAAAGGAGGCCTCCTTTTTTATTTTATTGCGCGATAATACGCTCACCATTCTACTTCTCTCCCTACCCAACCAAATAGTGTATGATCCCATTAATGCCGTCTTGAAAGCTCGTTCCATAAATCTATTGACGGCAGAGATTTTGCTGGATACATCTCGTAAATGTACGTAAGAAATGTGTATTTCTCACCAATGAACGTAAAATGCTAAAGGGGTCCTTTTAGGATTTTAAGAAAAACGTTCTTACAATCTGACCACCACCACTCTTTCCGCATTATCTTCCTTTATTGTGAAAAGTCTTGTTAAATAAATAAGAAGAAGACAAATTTCTAAGCATTCTATTGTTGGCTTTGATTAAATGTCATGCGGCATTAAAGCCGGCCTTTGTCTTTGTGCAATAAAGTAAAATTATCATCACGACCGTTTCCCTTTCGGGGTGGTACTTTACTATAGGCCAATCATGACAAGTGGCAAGCTCGTCGATGTCTCCAGCGTACCAAACTCGAGAAATATCACAAATAAATTAAATGTATTTTCTTGTATATACATTAATAAATATTTATGTGTCCCGACCAGGAATCGAACCCGGTACCTCTGAGTCTAAATCCACGGTTAACCGCTAGACCACGAAGTCAGGCAATGAAGTATTAAATAAAAATAAATAACAAGCCATGGTCACACCATGATATAATTGAATCATCTTGAGGAAAATTATTATTTATTTTTATTTTATTTAAATACTTTATTGCACTTAAAAACCTAGTACATAGGCGAGCTATAACGCCATAAGGCATTCTTCACCAGCTAACCTTGGGGATCATGTAAGGTGATGGGCAGGATAAAGAAAAATATTAAAATAGCTTAAATTAGTAAATAAACATAATTACGCATTCATTAAATATACATATACATACACAATATAAAAAAAAAAAAAACAACACACATACATACTATATAATACATACATACATAAACATACAATATAAATAAATAGATATATATATAAATAAAAAGTCAAACAACTAATTCGAGAGACATACATTCTGTTTCTCAAGAAATAATGTGGTTAGAAGGTTTTTAAATACGTTAACGGACGGTGCACGCCTTATGGCCAGGGGTAGCTTGTTCCACTGACGAGCGGCAGCAACAGTGAAGGAATCTGAATATCTGCTAGAGGAATGCGAAGGAATCTTTAGCTGATTGTTGTGAGAGGAGCGAAGAGCACAGTTGTGCGTATTAGAGAGAAATTCAAAGCGGGATTTAAGGTACGAAGGTGTTTTAGGGTGATTGAGAACGTTATAAAGTAAAGAGAGAAGATGGACAGACCGGCGAAAGCGGATATCGAGCCATTTTAACTGAAAGCGAAATTGGGAGACATGATCATACTTACGCAAGCCGAAGACGTAGCGAATGCATAAGTTAAGCAGACGGTCGAGTTTATTCAGTAGCTCTTCAGTGATGTCGGGATAGCAGGTATCGGCATAGTCTAAAATAGGAAGGAGCAGCGAACTGACTAACGTAAGCTTCGTTTTAAATGGAATGAAATTCTGGAAACGCTTCAACGAATGCATACTGGCGTGAATTTTTTTACTTATTTCTGACACATGGTAATCCCAAGAAAGATCACTGCTCATGTGAAGGCCAAGGTTTTTCACATGCTGGCAAAAGGGAAGTGGAATGTTATTAAACAGTAATGGGGAAAGTGATCCGACATCCAATTTACTCAGCATCTGTCTCGACCCTGCAATCATGACCTGCGTCTTTCCAGGATTAACCAAGAGCCCAAGGTTTTCCGAACGTACTCGTATAGCCTCCAGGTCGCTGTTCATCTTCAAAATCGTGCTATGAATATCCTCAGCACTGAAGTGTAGCGAAAGTTGTAAATCATCAGCAAAGAGATGGTAGGAACTGAAATGTATTACATGAACCATCGAGTTTATGAAAACCGAGAAGAGTAAAGGAGATAATATACCGCCTTGCGGGACACCAGCTGTTACTGGAGACCAGTCCGAGAAAACATCATTTAATTGAATTCGTTGCTGGCGCCCGCGAATATAAGATTCGAACCATAATGCAACATTCTGCGAAATATTAAGAGAAAGCAATGTGGCCATAAGAATGTCATGATCGACGCAATTAAAGGCGTTACTGAAGTCAAGAAGAGTGAGAAGAGATAGTTTTTTATTGTCTATAGCACATCTAATGTCGTCAGTGATTTTTATTAGAGCAGTGGTTGTGCTATGAGACTCACGAAAGCCAGATTGAAGCGGATTTAATAAATTATTGTGACTAAGGAAGGTGGCTAACTGCCGATAGACAACGCGCTCCAAGATTTTTGATAAAAAAGGAAGAATAGATATGGGTCTCAAATTATTAAAATCTGTATGGGGAGTTTTTTTAGGGATCGGTATTACATGGGCATTCTTCCACAACGTAGGGAATTGCCCAGTAGAAAGAGAGAAGTTTATAATGTAGGTAATATAAGGGATAACGATGTCTAAGACAGGAATAATAAGAACGCGACCTACATTATCATATTAAATTATGACCAACTATGAAGCCTAGTTCATAAATTATTATGCTAATATAAACACATACAAGTGGCCTGTCCATAAAATTGGGCCATATTTCTTACATTTCATATGGACTGACTCATTGGCGGTTTAGAAAATTACCCCGGTATTTTTCCTAATGGTCATTGAAGTTAAGAATAGTAAAAAAAGTGTAAAAAGAACATATATTTTTAACGATTTATTCGAAAAAAGTATCATCACGACCGTTTCCCTTTCGGGGTGGTCAAAAAACCACGCTTATAAATAAGCGGATTCACATTTAGCCAACTTTACTATAGGCCAATCATGACAAGTGGCAAGCTCGTCGATGTCACAAATAAATTAAATATTAATTAAATGTATTTATTTACATTAATAAATATTTTTGTGTCCCGACCAGGAATCGAACCCGGTACCTCCGAGTATTAATCTACGGACTTAACCGCTAGACCACGGAGGCAGTCAGATTTATTCGAATGAAGTAATAAACTAAAAACTAAACTTTCAAATATATAAATTACATTAGTTTATTTAATTTAAAAATAAAAAAAAATAAAAAATATATAATATATAAATTGCTCCAAATCGCTACCAATGGACAAAGTGCCAAAAATACTCGCAGCATTGCCACGTTGAATGGCAATGCTGATCGTTTGTCCCAAATCTTGCCCAGCCTTCTTGTCTCCCGAGGTGTTGACGAGCTGTTTTGACAACGCCGTGAAAATTTCCTGTGCACTTCGTCCCCACAGTCCGAGAGTTTCAACTCCAAACAGCGCAAAAACACATCTCCCAATAATTTCCGCCGTTTGAGGTTCTCTGCTTGTAATGCAGCAGCGCCTGGGTTCTTAGATTCAAGAACGAAGGCGCCACACTAAAGGCAAACCTGTCCTCCACGATAAAATATTTATTTATTAATACTGTCATGACAAATGTCAGGTTTTTTTGTCCTAGAAATGCAAAAAATGAAATATGAGTTTTGTCACGCACAAAAATACATAAATACTGATTAGTATATAGTTTTGTATATAGTATATTGGATTTAGTATTTAATTTTTATTTATTTTGTTTTTTTCACAGACCTAATTGCTCCTATTATATTTAGCACCTGCCTCACATAATAAACTTTTGAAATAAATAAATAAATGGTCACATGTTCAGGGGGAATTTTAAAACACTTAAATAGCAATGACAAGTCCTTGTACAATAATATAATGAATAAAAAAATCATAAGTAGATAGATAACATTCAACCATTGTTATATTTCTGATAAACTGATAATTTGTAAGGAAAATTGCGATAAAATAGATGTTCATAATACTATTAATTATCGTAGGGGAATAACTTAATATGTAGATAATACACCGTGTGAATTTTCAAAATATATAAAAGTTCTTTAGTATCATTCAAATGCACATTTTGACTAGTTTTAGTTTTTGATATATATTTTTTATTATATCTATTATTATTATATCGTTTACAACTCATACCGTACCTTTCCGTAGAACCAAAAATATAGGCGTTAAGTTTAAATTTGGCATAAAGAAGTCTATTGTTGTTATTATTAAACATAGTGTGAAAATTAATTCTAATTTCGGCGAACTTCATAAATTAGGCAATAATGTTCATAACCTTATGCTACAAAAAATACTATACAGGCAAATGCGGTTTAAAAAAAAAATAATAGACTATAAACTTAATGCGTGTTAGGGTTGTGCCAAAACATACAAATAGGTATAGTTTTTAAGTCGGTTTGTGTTTTTTTCTTAATTATTTATAGACATAAATTAATCAAATTAACAATTCATTCAGTAAAATTGTTATAAATGTTTTTGATAGTTTATTGCGAGACTTTTGCTCAATACACAAGACTAGGGTAAGTCTTGGAAGGAAGACCAGATTTCTTGATTGACGTACAGGACTAGTATGACATAATCAATAATAATATTTTTATTATATTTTTTTTTTTATTTTTTTATTTTTTTTGGCAACGCCACGTTACAGCTGCTAAATATGATATCCTCTCCCATGATTTAATTGTATCATTGACATTAAAAACAATAAATTGATACTTGTATACAGGGTGTCCCAAAAATGGTGGTGACAGTTATCAGAAAAATAATTTAAAAAATCTAAGTACTTTTCAAATTATTGACATAAAAAAAAAAATGAGAAAATGTCATTCTGTGATGATCTTTTAAGTACTGTGACTACAAATCTTTACTTTTCATTTCTTTTTTGTGAGTGGTGTAACCCTCAATAACCCTTCTGTAAACTACAGTCTAAAATTAAAACACAACTGACTCAGTTTTAAAGAAAATATCACTTTTTAGCCCATATATCATTGTATCTTGTCTTTTGTTAGAGTGTAGTATTATAACCACATCCAGTATAAACATTTAGACAACGGCCCTTTACAGCTTCATCCAACCTTAGTTTATATAGTTCCTTGCTTGCTCCTATCCGGCTATGTTTCTGTATCTTTGTCAAATCCAAGTGTTCCCAGAATAAGGTTCCTACGGATAATTAATAGACAGTAAATAATCGGACTTCATTTTTTGCAAGACCAACACCAAGATTGGGCGACACTAATTCTAACTGCGTCCTTTTTGGATTGAAGAAAATTCTTGTACTTTTAATAAATTATTTGGCGAAATTCAACAAAGTAAATCCTTGAGGAAAATGGGAAAAAGTCGAAGAGTCGAAGTAAAGTGGTTTATTGTTGCTATTGAGTATTGTCAATAGATAGTGACCTTCTTTCGCGCTCAGAGAGATGAATGACAGATAGCTAACCAATGAGCACTTAAGATATGACTTGGCATTGAAATATATCATTACAACCTTCAGCGCCCTGGAGTAGAGCGAAAGGAGCAGTCGCCGGGTGGCAAAGGGCGACAAAAAGTCGAATAGCGAAATTTAATTTTCAACTTTAAATAAAATTTCAACGGGCGCGTTTTGGGCACGGTTGCCAGATCTAATTATTTTAAAAATATATTATTAAGTATTTAAGAAACATCAAATACATTTAATTTTATTTATAACTTTATTTCACTTTAACTTTATAGCTTGATATTCTCTGCCTGTCAGACCTTCGGGACAACGAGAACATTTAGGAGTCAGTCCTTGGTGCCATTTTGTGCGGACATGTCAAATGCAAGTTTTTGTTTGTTGTGTGATTGTCTGTGTGGTGTTACATTACAAATATATTTTACATAGCAATATAATTAACAATTTACATGCCAGAAGAAAAATTTCTAAGCATTCCATAGATTCACCGTGCGGGTGCCGGGTCCATCGTGTGTGGGTATGAGATGAGAAGAATGGTGTCTCGTGCTTGCGACCGACAATAGGCTGGTTTAAGAAAAGGAGGCCTCCCTTTTTTATTTTATTGCGCGATAATACGCTCACCATCCACCATTCTACTCCTCTCCCTACCAACCAAATAAAGAATTTAAAACTAAAGAATTTCACCGTTTACATAAAAAATATAAACTGAAACACAAAATAAGCACAAAGCTAGGCCAATCGTCGCAAAATGAATTAGTCTATGACAGTGCATTGAAGGTTATCGAACGTGCACTTCAAAATTATTATTATTTTGTTGTTAATAATTCCTTTATATAACGTTTGCGACTAATGAACGAGAATCCGGCTACAGGGCTCGAACCTGCTACGACCCTGGAATTTGAGGTCAGCATGACCGCTGAATAACACGAAGAGATCACGGTCATAAATAAATTTACTTTCGTTTAAAATAAATAACGGAAAAAAACATTTATAGGATGGGAATAAAATGTTTAAATTATTAACTTAAAAGTATCATCACGACCGTTTCCCTTTTGGGGTGGTCAGAAACCACGCTTATAAATAAGCGGATTCACATTTAGCCAACTTTAGGCTAAACATGACAAGTGGCAAGCTTATCGATGTCTCCAGCGTACCAAACTCGAGAAATATCACAAATAAAATAAATATTGATTAAATTTATAATTGAGTAATGATGCGGCTGATGAACTGGCCAGGAGGGGGTCATCCACAACACCAACAGTATCAATTCTTACGAGAATGGCCTTAGGCACAGGCCTGCCTAATTCTAGAATAAAACCCGCTTGGCCACGGAGGCAGTCTAGACCAAAATGAGTTAAGGCAACGTCTCCAAATAGTTCCATAAATTAATACAAAACAATTACAGAAGCCATTAGAAACAGGGCTATTAATAGACTGTATGAATTAACAATAAGGTCTTTGTACACGTGCTTCCTAGAGCCCATCTCCATATCGGTTGTGTGGTGGGCGCCTATTTCGCAATCAAACCCACCACACGTGACTGCATGTGAGATAGGCATTTTTATAGGCATACCATTGACTTAAATCTTAGGCTGAGGCCAATGGATTAACCTACATGGGTTAGTTTTCGCCGTGTTTCTAATCGTTGACCAAGTCGCCTCACAAAGCCGCTTTTCCACACCATTTGCAGTCGCATGCTACACCCCAAGTATGTTGAAGCTGGGTTGTAGTTCCAGCACGGTGTGCTGAAGAGTACAGTAGGAAGACTTTTTGCCTTATCTAAACTTAATTAAGCTTTCGCACTTCTATAATAAATTGTATTTAACCCCGGTCGTATACATGTGAGTCAATAAGGCACGCATATAAAAATTTTCAAGACACAAACACTGTATTATAACCAGTCTTACGCACGTGGTTTGTGATTTGTTATAGTGTACTTGTCTGTCGTAGAACTGGCGAACGAGTAGAGTGGAGACCATAGGACGATCTACCAGATTAGGGATTCCAATCCCGCTCCAAGGTGCTCTGAGTCATCCAGACTAGGGCGATGTACTCGAGACGAGATTAATATCCAGTAAATGTCTAACAGCTAGCCTTTGGTTTAGCGAGCGAGCGAGAATTGTGAGTTTAAAATCACTAATTTAAAATAGGAATTCCAAAATTATTATATATATATTATACTATCCACCATCGAGGTTCCAGCTCTTCTTGAGCCTGTTGGAGTTATCCGAGATGATGGCAAGAGACCCGATCGTATGACGTTGGTCCCCTGGGAACGGGGACGTGCTCTGGTGTGGGACGCCACGTGCGTCGACACCCTCGCCGCGTCGCATCTCAGGGGGACAGCGCATAAAGCGGGAGCCGCGGCGGAAAATGCGGAGTCCAGCAAGCGGCGCAAGTATGTAAGTATATTAAAAGATTACATATTTGTGCCGTTTGCTGTAGAAACTTTGGGCCCATGGAGTCCAAGCGCAAAAAAGTTTTTAAAAGACATAACACCGCGTCTTGTTGTCTCCTCCGGTGTCAAGAGGGCTGGCTCTTTCTTCGCCCAGAGAATCAGTATTGCAATTCAGCGGGGAAATGCAGCCAGCGTTCTTGCCACTATTCCACGCGGACGGGACTTATATCCCTATCCTTAATATTAATTTTATTTTGTATGTTGTAAATATTTTTTTCGAATAAATGTATATTTTTAAATTATTTCTAACAACTAAAGCTAATAACTATACACTAATATATAAATGTATAATAACAAAAGTAAGTACTTATACTTATAAAATAAATTAGCTACAATATTAGGTATACCAATTTAGAGAAGTAATATGAAGTCGTCTTGTTTTTTGCGAAGGTTTAAGAGTAAATTAAATCACTTAAGTGAGGGTGCTTTTCGAAGGTTAAGAAAGCCGATTCCACTGTCGAGCTGCTGATACTGTAAAACAATCTGAACGTCTGCTGGAAGAATGATAACAAAGATTGGTAAAAATAACGAACTCTTTAGTCAAGTGGACGGTCAGCCTAACTCCGACCAGATAGCAACCGATTTGCATTAATTAACTATTTCACAATCACATAATTCTTACGCACGTGGCACGTGATTATCCTCACGTGTGTTTTGTAAATTATCTATAGTAATGAGCGGTTTGTTGACTCCGTAATGGCATTTTATTAATTAGATTGCGTTGATATGTTGATTACCTCTGTAGTCAGATCAGCCCATAGACTTAGGATCGTCACTACCGCATCGGCGAACAAAGAAAAATCGTTGCCATATTTTGGTAGAACCCGTATCGTCCCAGATCACCCCGTTGATCCGAAAGTTCTAAATATTTTTCTAGGTTATTTAATAGTTTTTTAAAATAAATAACTTGTGATATCCAAATCGTCACCTGTCAAATTATAAAAAAATATTATTTAAAAAATCCGTGAAAGTTTGAACAAATTTGATGCCGTAAAGACTAAGCAGCAAAGTAGTCCAAAGAATGAACTGTTAGCATAAGACCAGCATGATTCCAGTGACCTGTTAATGTTTAATCTGACTGAGGAAGAAATCTGAGTGGAAATCTTAGCTATAGCAGATTAACAAATAAAACAAATACAGAATTACACAACAACAATAAATAAATATCTTTCAAATTTATCTATCGCCGCCCCGTCATAAAATAATAAATACAAAACTTAACTTTTAGATAAAAGAGATTTAGGCTCAATTGAAAACTATTTTTTTTATTTTTCTTTATGTTTAATAAAATTAATAATTATATGTACGTACTAATTTCTCATTTAGTAAATAAGACATTAGTAAAAAAATTACATCATCGAAAGTTACTAATGTACATTTAGTATTTTATTCATGTTATGTGAAAGCAAAAATAAATATTGCAGACGAATATATAGACGGGACTTATATCCCTATCCTTAGCGCGATGGTGGCTCGGTTGTAAGAACGCGTACCTTAAATCCTACAAAAGTCGGTTCAAACCCCTCCGGCATCAACCAATGAGAAAAATACTTTTCTTAGGTACATTTGTCATAGATTTATAACACCACCGTTCCCGTGCCTCGGAGAGCACGTTAAGCCGTCGGTCCCGGTTCCACTAATGCCAACTTGTGGAATCGTTAATAATTGTCATAAAAAATTGACATCATATCCTCGCCAAGCCGTCTGACCAGCGTGGCGAGTGTAGGCCAAATTCTCCAGTTCTGGAAGGCCCATCTCCAGCAGTGGAGGTCTAGGACGCTGTGTTCTAGGGCCTGTAATTTGCTATCAGCTCGTCGATGTCTCTAGCGACCAAACTAGAGAAATATAACAATTAAATGAAATATAAATTATTATTGTGTCCTGGTACCTCCGAGTCAAAATCCACGAACTTAACCACTAGACAGACAGACAGTGGGGTCGTCCAGGCCCGGACGCCTAATGGGCCTGGGTTGGGGATGGGGATATTCCCCCGTTTTCCCCGGCAGGATCTCAGCGGGTAACCACCCGCCGGTAATTCATGCACTTTTAGTGCTGGGCGCCGTTAGCAGTATAACAGCGCCCGTGTGGCTCACGAACCCAGAGGGCTAGATTCGACTGCTTCAGCTCTCCTCCAGGAGTACTTCCCTAGGAAGGGGTCTCCCGTTGGGGGGCCGTGCGCAAGAGGGAGCGATATTCTGGAGATGGTTGAAGTGTCCGTTGTCGGCCCGATAGAACATACGTCTAGTCAGGCCAGTGACAAACTCCTCAATAGTAGGCATCTCCAAATCTCGAGCTATGACGGAATTACGCACGAACCACGGCGCTCGGGAAACCACTCTGAGCGATATGTTCTGCTGACTTTGGATCTTGTCCCTGTTGGTCTGGGCCAGAAGGTGGTGCCAGGCTGGCGCAGCATAGGTGAGATACCACTAGACCACGGAGGCAGACAATTATGATATATAATAGTATTAAATAATTGTAGGTACTTTTATTATGGTTTTTAAAAAATAACTAAAGTGTGGGAACTAATCATATTTATATTAATCATACAAACTATAGATTTTAAATATGGCATAATTCTATAACTATGGTTACCATTTTATTCTCTGGGGAATTTCTATGAGAATACAATACAAGGAACATAATCCAAAAAGAAGCGTAACTCCATACAATAAAAGTGTTCCAGTTTTAGCAGCGCTACTACCGGCTCCCACCGAACTAGAATTGGCGGTAAATTTTAAAATAATTTATTTTTGTACTTTTTGTTAATTAATAATTGATCAATTTATTAATTTCGATAGTTAATAAAAAATAAAGGTATAAATTTGTTGAACAAAATTATATAATTATTAAAAATATACGTGTAACTAAATACTTGTAACTAAAATAAACACAAATAATATTTTTAAATTATTCATTTCTTGTAGTTCTCTCTAACGACTTTCACATACCGATTATTCTGAAAACTCTTGATATATTAATTTTTTTTTTGTTCTCTTCTCCCGATGGATGATGAATGAGATGATAGGGAAGGCAAAGGGTCTACCCATACAACCAAGTCTGACGTAATATATCTTTCTTTTTAATGAGTTAATGAGGTCATCATCAAATTCCAGATGCTGCAGAATTTGATGCTTTTCTGGAGTCACTCGCGACACCATAGCTCAAACACGTCGGGTAAAATATGGGAGTTGACAGCGTGGGAAAACCGCAAAAAATAAACTGCAACTTGTGCCCCATATTTAAAGTCAAATTTATCGTTTTCCATAATTATTCACATTGTAGCACATTATTAAACAAAACAACACCACTTTTGACCAATAATCCACAGTAAATTAATTTACAAAACAAAAACTTGCACTTGACATGTTCACGCAAAATGGCGCGAAGACGAACCCTTGATATATTAAAATTGAAACACTTTTTACACATTAACTCCATCAAAAACAAACAACATTTAAATAGACATTTGGAACACTTATTGTATTATATTTTTTGATCATACATGTTTCTCGATTAACGTTATTTATAAAAATAAATTTATCTTTTAATTCCCGTAAAAAGACAATAAAATAAATAACAAATCTGCAACAACCAAGACTTCATTTTGTTTCGATTTGGTTTTGACAATTCAGGATTACCAGTATATTTAAAATAAAAACTTTTTTCAAATAATTTATTAAAACGTAGAGTATAACAATCTACACTACATAACAATCTTAATAATTTTAAAAGAGATACTAAATAATATCGATGAAATAATAAATATGAACAACAAAACTGAATAAATGCGCAGAAATATTATTCGTAACCTCAAAAAAAAACAATTAATGGCAACTCTCGATATTTCCCAATGCAATGTATGGAAGTCGATAGCCCTTGATACAATACCTGGTACAGTGGTACCCTTCCAGTTCTGTGATACTAACAACCAATACCAGCTCTATCTCATATTTGATCTCACTGATTCAATATTTAAAAAAAACCCTTAGTGGGTAATTGCTAGTCTAGACTCTGGACTTTGTTAAATAAATTGATCTAATAAAACCCAGCAGATGAGTCGGGATGAAAAAATAATTGCTTATTAAACGATTTACTATGCGGAAATGAAAATCGGCGGGAATATTAAAAACAATATATGTATTCATTATAATAGGTTTCAAATGCACCGTGATATATATATTTTTTTTATTGCACAAAATAAGTGTACAATTCAATTCGTTTATTTTTGCAAGTAGGCATAGGACAAAAAGATATGTATTCTGCACTTTTACACGTCAATTTTTACAATATTGATATATATAAAACGATATAATTTTATAGTACATATTGGTGAATCTGGAGCAGTACATGATAACCATCATTTGGAAAGAGAAACAATAAAATAACACAATTATAAATAAAGAATAGCGCTTAACATTATAGCTGCTGTAGATAGGCATTGTCACACTATAAGCTAAGACAGACACAATTATAAGAATATAAACGTCAATGTCAGTTAAGATAATAGCTGCTGTACAGATGCATTGTCATACTATAAGCTAGAACAAACAATTATTAAGAAAAAAAAAAAAGAAGGTAACTTAAAATTATAGCTGCTGTATAAAGGCATTGTCATACTAAACTAGACTATAACTAAATACAAATTGTGTAATAAATGAATTATAATACTTATTAGCTGCCGTACAGAGGCATTGTCAAACTACGAGACGTATTAAAATGCTATAATTTTATACCCAAGCTTTTTTATCGTTCATATAGTCATTAACAGTATAATAGCCTTTTTGCATTAATTTATTTTTAATGTGATTCTTACAAAGGCGAAGACTAGGCATTTTATATCATGATGAATGAATGAATGAACCTTTGGTAGAGTGTGAGATTGAGGGTAGTGCCGATATCATGTTTAACAATATCTAATATACTACACACACTATATACAATTAATAACTATTCGAAGAAAATGTTTACAAAATATAATTAAAAAAAAAAAAATACTAAGGTCCCTATCCTTCCCGTCCGGACTATACTAAGTATATACTGATAGATATTTATACTGCTATATAAATAAATGCATTGTTGTGGAACAAGTAGATAAATTCTAAATATATATATATTTAAATCTAAGACGTCTTCATGACTTTGATTGTCATGGAGACGTCGAGAATTCGATCAAAATTTGTAATAGCTTAAAGTTGTATTTTTAACATTATATTTTATTTACCACAGTTTAAGTATAGTGTTTACTTTCAGTCTTCATTCTATCATATATGCATATATATACATGGATATTGTGCTAAATACATATTGTTAGCCTGATGACGACTCCTGTTTGTCTAGAAATAGAGCAGTGACCAAGCGCTTAAAAACGTTAACAGTTAGCGCGTGTCTTATAGTGAGTATACACAGTATACGAATCTGAATATCTGCTAGAGGAGTGGGCTGGGATTTACAATTCATATATTTATATTTACGATTCAACAAAGAAATGCGACCAGCATTGTTTATGTATTGTTATTTTTTGTTGTTCAAAATCGTATAACGTCTTCTAGTCTATGGAGCCAAAACCGTGCAAAGAAGACAAATTTCTAAGCATTCCATAGATTTACCGTGCGGGTGTCGGGTCCATCGTGTGTGAGTAAGAGATGAGAAGAATGGGCTTGCGACCGACAATAGGCTGGTTTAAGAAAAGGAGGCCTCCCTTTTTCATTTTATTGCGCGATAATACGCTCACCATCCACCATTCTACTTCTCTCCCTACCCAACCAAATACTGTATGATTCCGTTAATGCCGTCTTGGAAGCTCGTTCCATAAATGTATTGACGGCAGACCTGCTTAGGCCCAATTCTTTCAGTAAGTGATGCAAAGATTTTGCTGGAACTCCTCTCGCACCAACTTTCATATAACGTAGCAATATCATTAAAAATTTTGAATTCAAGCTGTCCACAAAACCATTACCAAATTTTTGAAAGCTCCTATATTAGATACAAATTGAATAACAAAATTATTTAAAATACCTTTTTCTCGGTTTAAAAAACCTATTTCAAAGTGAACAGAGAACACCTGGACTTTTCTTGTAGGTATTGACAATCGCTCAGCAAATCGACTAAACATACGGAATATATAATTAATGGGGTTCTAGGTTAGGGTTGTCAAATTCCATTATTTTTCGGTTTGGACGTTATCCGGATCCTTTGCTGAATTGAACTTTATGACACGCTAATTTATTATTCACTATCTAGACCAGATATTCTCAAACTTATTTCGTCTACCGCCCACTTAAAAATACATTATTTTTCAGCGCCCCACATTTTACATTCATGAGTTTAATTACCATGCCAACGCGTTCCATTTCTTTCTGGGCCTCTTATCGCCCCCCTCTAGGCGTCCAGCGCCCACAAAGGGTCGTTATCGCTCACTTTGTGAAAGACTGATCTAGAATATGAACTCACATTGAGAGTTCAAAATTGAAACACAGTTGAAAATTCATTGTTTGCAAAAATCTATGGTCTACAGCACATTTATGGAACATGGCTTTCGCAAAACCATGCAGTATTTGGTTGGTAGAGCTGAACGTCGTCACAAACTCGAAGCCTCTTTTTCCACATTTGACGCACTGTGAAGTTTTGAGTTGCCACTGTTTTTCCAATTAGTTACTATACTTTTTGGTAAGTTGTCTGTAGAGAATACAATCCAGGTTTTCTGGCCTTGAAAATTCAGGGACTGTGCTTGGCTAATCTTTGCCACAAACAGGTTCCGATCTGCAGCTTAGAATCTAAGCGAGCGAACCTGCTTATGTTGGCAATAAACTACGAAGCAGGCTTGGAAGTTAAACATTGGACGGGATATCTCTAGAGGACATTTCTTGTAATAGTAATTTTTTTTTTTTTTTTTAATGACTCTGCGGTCCCAAAAATATATTTAAACTTAAAGCTATTAGCCGACCGCGTTTTGGTCTTAACAATAGTTCAATCCCGGAATTGAAAAAACATACTAGTCTAGTTGTCTGCTAGCTATCGGCACGTGGACCGCGAATTGTCTACTAACTGTCGGCGTGTGGACAGCCCTAATACAACCTTGACCGTGCCCCAATCTTCATGGTGACAATAAAAATAACTATCTATAACCGGATTTAAAATATACAAAATTTTATTTATTCACTATTCAGTGCACAGAAAACGTTCCGCAATTATGCACCCCTGCATTTATATGCTTTTGTCCCTGCTTATTATTATTTTGCTTTATTTTAGTGTAGCTAAATAAGACAATGTCCCTTGACAGCTGCTATCCACTATTAGAATTAATTTGTTATTATCAGGCACTATGCCCTTATTAGCAGACTGTTCCTTGCTAACAACAGCCAGCTATTTCAGCCATTTTTATTTTATATAGATATAATATCATACATACATACATACATATCTTCACGCCAGATCCCTTACGGGGTAGGCAGAGACAATTGAGCGCCACTTGACACGATCACGACATACCTCTTTCGCTTCATCGACATTCATCAACCTCTTCATACATGCCCTTTTGTTACGAAGGCTTTTTAATTCTCCTTCAGCCAGTGTTTTATTTATTTGATCGTGATACGTGTGTCTTGGTCTGCCAGGGCCTCTTTTACCCACAACTTTCGCATTATATACCTGGTTCGTCAATCTTTCTTCGCTCATCCTTTCAACATGCCCGAACCATCGTAGCATGCTTTTCCTTATTTTTGTCCCTATGCTTTCCTTCATACCAACCCTATAATATCAATATAATATCAATAGGTATAATAATATAATTTGACGAATCAAAGTGTTCCTATAGGCTCCTAAGGATTATTAATAAACAATGTACAACAATAGGTGCGGTTGTGGCGCGGTTGTTAGAACGCGTTCCTTAAATCCAAAAAAGTTCGGTTCAAACCCACAAGGCATATACCAATGAGAAATCACTTTTCTTACGTACATTTGTAATAGATTTACAACACCACCGTTCCCGTGCCTCGGAGAGCACGTTAAGCCGTCGGACCCGGTTCCACTAATACCAACTTGTGGAATCGTTGATAAATTGACAATAAAAATCTACATTACGAGTATATCCTCGCCAAGCCGTCTGGCCAGCGTGACGAGTGTAGACCAAATTCTCCAGATATAAGTTCTGAAGGGCCCATCTTCAAGAGTGGAGGTCTAGGGCGCTGTGTTCTAGGGGCTGTAAATGATAAATGAATGTTAAATGATACAACAATATACTACGTTGTGGTGCAGTTCTGTATATGTTTTATTTTGTAAATCTGATATAGCTGAGTTTTCCTTGCAGATTTCTTTCTCAGTTAGATTAAACATTAACAGGTCACTGGAATCTGCTAAGCTGCTGGTCTTCTGCTAACAGCTTACGTATTGGACCACTTTGCTGCTTAGTCTTCTACTAGCAGGAGTAGAATCATTCAAAATAATGATTTTATATATTCCTATTATTTATTCATACACTATAAAATAATTACAATATAAAAATAAATATAAACTAAACCTAATAAAAAATAAACTATAAGTAAAAAATGTCCTCTAAAGACGACCCTTCAGTGATAGTCCCCAGAAGACTGGCAACATTTCCCCTCTGTATAGCTAAGCTAATACGTTGGCAGAAATAGTTGCCAATGATAATAATTAAATTAATGACGTTTCATAAATGCCTGTAATACGAGTAGGTTTACGTGAATAAAGATATTTTGACTTTTGACTTTTTTTTTTACTTCACTCGTTTCATTCGAGGTTCGTGACGTCACCGGCGTCTCCACAAGGCATATTATGTAAATACGCTGCACCGCTCATTTCCCTTGTACATCTCTGGTGTACAAACAACAATATTTTCCTATTTGGAGCATCTTTAATCTCATCCTATTGTTGTATGTAAATAGACAAGTGATGTGAACTAACGTAAAAAAAGTTGTAAATAGTATGATACTATAATTACAGGTTCCGATAGTTGTATCCGACTTATTGTAATTGTATTCTTACAAAATGTCTCATTAACACGCGATTCTAGAGAAAATCATTAAACAACTTTTTTATTATACATTTTATACTAAGCATACGAAACGACCTCGATGGTTCGTGCACTCATCTAGCAACTTAATAATTATATTTTATTAAATTTTAAGGACTAGTAAAGAAGAAAACGTGCATAAGTAGATTTTAATTACATTATATTACCCAACGAACGATGGTACGCTAGCACAGTAGAAAATGACAACGCACGAATACTCGTATGCGGAGGGGGTTAAGTGGAATTCGCTAGGGGAGGAAATATTTTACAATTTTTTAAAGATTTTTGGACCACAAGAACCTTTGAATATTTTTCGTCTGAAAGGGTTATGGATAGGGAAACACGACGGCTGGATGAGCATTCCACATTTTCAGCGTGCGACAGATGTAAGTCTCCAAATGTATATGTACGCGTAGGGATATTACGCGTACGTTAATCCGCTTTTTTCCGCTTTCTTTAACCGTGGTTTTTGTCCCCGTCTTATACTAAAATTTCGTATTAGAACAGTTTATTCGTAGTTGTTTATTAAAATGGGTAATTAGTGTATTCATAAAAAAATCATTTTCTATATTAAAAAAAAAAAAAAAAAAAACATTTAAAATTTTATGCACTAGGTACACAGGCGGACTTAATGCCGCTAGGCACCTTAATTAATATTAATACTAAGGATATGAATATACGAGTAAGTCCCGACAGCGTGGAATAGTAGCATGAACGCTGGCTACATTTCCTCGCTGAGAATGTGCTGTGTTTTAAAAAAAATATGGCTTTTGCGGATTCTATGCTCCCAAAGTTTCTAGAGCAAAAGGCGTATTATATGTAATAGAAAAATGTATAATTTTATTTTAGAAGTCATATTTTTATTTTGTAAATTTGATAGTTTTTGTAATTTTTTTTTTTTGTTTTAACAGTAGTAAGTTTTTAATTTCTTCTTCTTTTTATATTGGTGAATGCTGTGACACCTAATTGGTACATATATTAGATAAGCTATAATTATACTATGTTATGTGTGTGATAATACATGTACTGCTGTGTGTACTAAATAAATAAATAAATAAATATGTAATATTTTAGTATGTTAATTTTTTTGGGAGTTTAATTAAATATTCAGTAAGTCTTGTGAGAGATGTTATTTTTATATAAATATCACCATGGCAAGTGATACTTATATAATGATACTGCCTCCGTGGTCTAGCGGTTAAGTCCGTGGATTTAGACACGGAGGTACCGGGATCGATTCCTTGTCGGGACACAAAAATATTTATTAATGTAAATAAATACGTTTAATTAATAATTAATTTATTTGTGATATTTCTCGAGTTTGGTACGCTGGAGACATCGACAAGCTTGCCACTTGTCATGATTGGTCTATAGTAAAGTTGGCTAAATGTGAATCCGCTTATTTATAAGCGTGGTTGCTGACCACCCCGAAAGGGAAACGGTCGTGATGATACTTTACTTTACTTACCATGGCAAGATTACAATATTAGTTCTCCTTGAAAGTAAAAAATCGCATTTGACATCATCACAACAACAAATAGGTGGTAGGCGGGCTTATGGTGGTAATTTGCCCAGTCTGCTGGAGCGGGGAAGTATCCACTGTTTGTGCCGACAAACCCAGTAAAGTGTATCCACACGTTTCGGGATCAGGCTCGAATTGCCGTCATGCCCAGTCAAGCCGTCATAGTGTTAGGGAATGATGACAGTCATGAGTGTCTGACTCCAGTTGCTAAATTCATGGACTTTAAGGTAACATATCGTGCTAGAATAAAAAAAATATATGAAAAATAACCTATTACTTCCTGAGCATAATTTTGCAATGAACCAAATCCTACACGTGTCCCCGTGGGATGCCTGCGTACATTATTATTTATGTGTCATTGAAAACCTTACAATTTAGATCCTTCCTGACATAAATTGACTACTAATCACTCGCCTTATTTCTCGATGCATAACTCAAAACAAATTATTACAATCTGAATAGAATTACCGCATCTAATACCTAGGCCATAACGCCTATAATTCTGTGCACACTCATATAAGTCAATGATGTTTAAATAAGTAGATGAGGCTTAAATGAATAATTTTGTAAACCACAAACGATAAGTTACACAATAGACCATATAATTGTTGGTTGCAAAGTGGTTAGTATGCTGACCTCTAATCCAAAGAGAAATGCACTTTTCTTGCATACATTTTTATTTTACACCTCTGGCCAGCGTATCAAGAGTAGACCAATAGTGAAGACTCTGGGACACTAGGGGCGTGATCACGATGATTATGTATGAAAAGACATACTATTTTAAGGTAAAGGTACTTAATTAACAAACATATATAGAATACAGAATCATACACCTTCACTCTTCTTTATAACAATATGGTTGTCAACTTTTGATACTGAGCACGACATTTGACATCGCGTCCATCTGACGTTAAGAGCTATAAGTTCCAAGAATGGGAGCTACCGACGCCAGCCACCGACATCAGTCCCTACCACTATACCGGCCTATCAAGATGTTTTTTACACTTCGCTTAAAGGACTTTAGGTTATAAGACTGACTGGGAGAGCATTTCACATCTTCAGCGTGTAATAGAAAGTCTCCAAATTAATTTGAACGAGTACTCGTAGCGATAGTAGCTACGTTATGAGGGTACAAATGGTATTAGTGGAACCGGGACTGAAGGCTTAACATGCTCTCCAAGGCACTGCAACGGTGGTGTTGTCAGTGTATTTCTGAACACATGCCGTGTTTCAAAACTAGATCTTTTTAGATTTTAAGGAAAGCGTTCTTACAACCGAGCCACAACTGCTCTTTAACATTTAATGTATGTACTCGCATATATAGGTGCGTTGTAAACTACAAGGAGCCTAATTTTAAACTTTCTACCTAACGCTGTATCTATGTTTCAAAGATCTTTACATACACGTGCTGTAGGTATATCCACGTGTTTCGCTGATTGTATTGGCAAAGTTCAGAACCCCTGGAGGGAAAGGAGAACTGAAAATTATATTTAGCGGCCATTATTTCAAAGCCCATTAGAAATTGATTCGTTATTTTCCTTCAATTTTCGCTGCCAACAAATATTACTTTGTGGCCGTGGAATAACACAAGCAATGGCGTATTTACAAAACAATACGACCGAGAAATATGTACCTATTATAATTGTGTTTCTATGGCAGATAGGCAGACATACGAGAAACGGCATGACAAGACGTTTTTTCACAATAAACCTGCAAGTTGCTAACTGAGAAAAGTGGATATTATAAAAAGATTCATTTGTTAATTTAACAACTGCCTTCGTGGTCTAGCGGTTAAGTGCGTGAATTTAGACTCGGAGGTACATTATTATTATTATAATTATTAATTTATTTGTGATATTTCTCGAGTTTGGTACTCTGGAGACATCGACGAGCTTCCCACTTGTCATGACGTGGCTATAGTAAAGTTGGCTAAATGTGAATCCGCTTATGTATAAGCTTCTGACCACCCCAAAAGAAAACGTCGTGATGATACTTTTTTTTACTTTTATTAATTTGATTTTAAATTGTAGATTATAAAAAAGAAAATACAAAATAATAATTACAAACTACTGAAATTAAATAACTATAAACTAGACTGTCTCTGTGGTCTAGTGGTAAAGGGTACAATCCACGGAGGATTGTACCGGGTTCGATTCCTGGTCGGGACACAATAATTTATTTAATTTTCTCGAGTTTGGTACGCTAGAGACATCGACGAGCTTGCCACTTGTCGTTATGGGCCTATATATTATTAATGAAGAAAGAAAAAATAAAGAAAAAATAAAGAAATGAAGAAAGAAAAAATAGATTGCAAAGAGAAACAGATTTAAGTAAAACAATTATATCAATATTATCAGATAAAGCACAAAGAAGTGTAAAAAGAGCAATAGAAACAAGATCGTCACAATAGCTCACAGTTCTGCCCACAGCAGTCGACAATACTGACCTAACTGCAACACAATTTCGAGATGGCTTAGCTATCCGATATGGCCGAGAGCCGACTAGAATGCCCGAAAAATGTGATGGATGTGGTGAACATAATTTTGATCTAAACCATGCATTAAACTGCAAAAAAGGCGGACTGGTGAAGCAGGGCCACGACCATCATCGTGACGATTGCAAGGGTTGGGCGGATATTGCTTGGGGAACTGGAACAATTGTGGCAATTATGCGAGATGCAACTTTTAGTCAGCCCGCACTTGTGGGAGACTTAATGCTTCACGGAGTATGGGAACCAGCGAGGAAAGCGTTTTTTGATGTTCGCATTGTGAATGCTGACGCAACCTCATACGGAACCCGTACCTGGGGAAGCATCTCCCAAACCCATTCACACGAGAAACACCGTAAATACGACAGGGCAGCAGAAGATCTCAGAGCTTCATTTACGCCGTTGGTTATCTCGTGTGATGGCTCATTAGGTGCTGAGAACGCGGCTTTTGTCAAAAAGACCGCTTCACGGCTTTCTGAAAAATGGCAGAAGCCATTCTCACAAGTTGCAGGCTGGCTAAAAACAAAAATACAAATTTCTGTAATAAGGGCTATAAGCTTAAGGATCAGAGGAACCAGAAAGCGAGTGAGATGGATAGGATGTGAGGATGGAGCAGGTATGTTTGAAGGAACGAATGAATGATTGAATGTGAATGAATGTTAGATGATTTTATTTATTTAGTTTTATGTTTTTTTTAGTTATTATTGTTATTTTGTTGAAATAAATTATATTTTATTTTATCAATAAAAAAATACTAACGTTAAAAAAAAAAAATATATATATATATATATTATTAATTCACCTTCACCAGGAATCGAATCCAGTACGTACGGCTTTAACCGCAAATGGAGGCGCTAAACCACGAAGGCAGTTTAGATTAAGATATTTTAACCCGTGCCTTTCGGATGAATAAAGGCAAAAACAGAATGAATAAAATATATACATACATCAACTGTGTACAGATGACATCAAGGTTTAAAAATTAGCGGTAACGAGCAGGAAATTGTAGTCTAACAAATAATGAATCAATAGATTTTACGTACATCACAAAGAACTGTTTGTGTATGTGCTCGTACCTATGCATGGGTCATTCCAACAATGAACTCAGTCTGTATTTAATTTCAATAACCATTGACGTTGGCTTATGGGCCAGTCCAATTTAATAAATTGATACTAATACCAATCCAATTTTACAATTCAATAAATATTACTATTGATCAAATTTAATATAAACTAAAATCTAATTAAATAATAAAAATAAAAATTAAATACCAACTAAACCTAGTATAAACATTAAACTATAACTATAAAAAAAAAAACCCTTTTCGGGGTGGTCAGAAACCACGCTTATAAATAAGCGGATTTACATTTGGCCAACTTTACTATAGGCCAATCATGACAAGTGGCAACCTCGTCGATGTCTCCAGCTTACCAAACTCGAGAAATATCACAAATAAATTAAATATTAATTAAATGTATGTATTTACTTACTACTTTATTTATTTAGGCTCGGTTGTAAGAACGCGTACCTTAAATCCTACAAAAGTCGGTTCAAACCCACCCGGCATGTACCAATGAGAAATACACTTTTCTTACGTACATTTGTCAAAGATTTACAACACCACCGTTCCCGTGCCTCGAAGAGCACGTTAAGCCGTCGGTCTTGGTTCCACTAATGCCAACTTGTGGAATCGTTAATAAATTGTCATAAAAAAATGACATCATATCCTCGCCAAGCCGTCTGGCCAGCGCGGCGAGTGTAGGCCGAATTCTACAGTTCTGGAAGGCCCATCTCCAGCAGTGGAGGTCTAGGACGCTGTGTTCTTGGGGCTGTAATTTAAAAAAAAATACATTAATAAATATTTTTGTGTCCCGACCAGAAGTTGAACCTGGTACCTCCGAGTCTAAATCCACGGACTTAACTGCTAGACCACGGAGGCAGTTAATACTTAATAAAATAAAAAATAACAAAAATAAAGAAAGGCATGCTCCGATGGTTCGGGCATGTCGAAAGGATGAGCGAAGAGAGATTAACGAACCAGATATATAATGCGAAAGTTGTGGGTAAAAGAGGCCCTGGCAGACCAAGACTTGCCTATCATGATCAAATAAATAAAACATTAGCTGAAGGTGAATTAAAAAGCCATCGAAACAAGAGGGCATGTATGAAGAGGTTGATGAATGTCGAAGAAGCGAAAGAGGTATGTCGTGATCGTGACAAGTGGCGCTCAATTGTCTCTGCCTACCCCGCAAGGGATTTGGCGTGAAGATATCTATGTATGTATGTAAAACAAAAAAAAATGTAATGGTTGTTTGGTAAAAGGTTGAAATGTGTTTCAGTGTGGTAGTGTGAATGTGTATATGTGTATGTTGTTGTTTTTTGTTTTTTTTATAGGAAAGGCAAAGGTTCTAGCCCATAAAGACAAGTCTGACGTGATATATCTTTATTTCTTATGAGGTCATGAGATTATCATTAAATTCTAGATGTCGCAGAATTTGATGTTTTATTAGAGTTACTCGCGGCATTATAGCCCAGGTATATTATGGGAGTTAAAAGCTCGGGAAAACCGTAAAAAATAAACTGCAACTTGTGCCCCATATATACAATTTATCGTTTTCCATAATTATTCACATTGTAGAACATTATTAAACAAAAAAACACCACTTTTGACTAACAATATCCACAGTAACGTAATTCACAAAACAATATTTGCACCTGACATGTGCGCGGAAAATGGCGCGAAGAACTCCTTTTTTTGTGACTTGTGACGAGTGACTTTATTGTTGTGTACACGCATATTATTATTATTATGAATATTGGCTTATGGCTTATGTTTTTGTTTGTATTCTTTATATTATTATTTCTAGTTTTTAGTTTTAGTTTAGTTTAGTTTCATTTCCACCAATAAGTACTATTTATATAAACTAAAGCCATGTATGGCCAATGTGTTACTTATAAGGTATACATATGTATTTATTTCTGTAATGAGCTGTGGTTTTTGTAATAAATAAATAAATAAATTCTATAAGAAGCAGATTTTCAGTAGGTACTATCATAGTGAAGAATAAATAGCCAATTAGTCACAGCAATATTGAAATCTCGTGATACTCGATGAAATAATCTACTAAGTTCGCATTTCTAGATCCCCGCGTTTATAAAAATATGCCTTGCTATAGGCGGGGCCGTATAAAAATGTCTATAAAATAAAAATAGTACCAAAAAAGGAGTCTGGTCATTTAAAACTTTTGTGTAGATGTTAATTTACTTATTAGAGTATTGAAAATAACAAGGCGGTAAAATCATTATTGGGGTGCAAATTACCAAATGAACAGAAATTGTTCAATTATTTTGCGAAGTATGGAATATTCGACTATGTATCATAGTCACACATTTTAAATTACTGTAAGTGTTATAATTGAAGGCTATTTAATGTTTTTAAGCTATTGCATAACTTTTATCGCGGGCTTTGAGCGCGACGACCGAATCAAGAAATCCCGTAACGAAAATAAACCTAACACCCCCCACTCCGACCGACACAGCTGCAGCGGTGCGACGTTGAAAGCCGTGCATCGTCTAACGTCGTTTCAGTTCGGTAGACTTCGGCACGGTGTTTGTGTGCGTGCGACTAGACGTATGCGTGTAGACTAGCTGCTAACTGCTCATAACTGATTCTATCTCTTTTAGACACAATGCTAGGTGAGACAGCGTGCTTTTTGGCTGCGTAAATAAAATACTGCATAAATAAATAAATAATTATAATTGCATAAGTTGATAAAAAATGCTTTACCGCGACAGTCCCCGAGTGCCCACGTATTATTTTTTAAAGTGTTTTAAGTTTAATACGTCATTTACCACCTTAATCCTTTAGATCACTCCAATTGTATAGCGAACTTTCTGGATATTAAACTGTCGCGTCGTGCGTAAATTATCTACCTGAAACCGCGAGCTCAAAAACTAATAATTTGAAATTCTCGAATAGGTATTTAATTTATTTAAATTAAAGTATGCATCTATATTAAAAGATTACATATTGGTACCGTTTGCTGTAGAAACTCTAGTCCCATGGAGTCGGCAAAAAGTTTTTAAAATACGAGGTACTAGTTACACTGCCTCATTTCGCCTGCTTCGGTGACATCTTCCTTCGCCCAAAGATCAGTACGCATTGCAATTCGGCGGAGAAATTCAGCCAGCGTTCTTGCCACATTCCAACTTGACTTGCCTATATCCGTAGCTGTAGTATTATTTTATTTTATATTTGATAAATATATTTTTCTAAAAATATAAGTATTGTTTTTTTTTAATAATTATATGCGAAATTTTGCATTATATGTTATATTAAGCACTGGCATAGTTTAACTAGCAAAAACGACTGTTTTTCTTTTAAATTATTTTAATTTTAAAAACCTTAAAAGCCTTACCTACTATAGATATATATCATCAATAAGATACGACATAACCCTAGATTAATTTTACTGTCTCCGTGGCCTAGCGGTTAAGTCCGTGGACTCAGAGGTACCGTGTTCGATTACTGGACGGTTTACAATAATATTTATTACTTTAAATAAATAAATTTAATTATTATTTAATTTATTTGTGACATTCTCGAGTTTGGTACGCTAGAGACATCAACGAGCTTGCCACTTGTCGTGATTGGCCTATAGTGATGTTGGCTAAATGTGAATCCGCTTCTTTGTAAGCGACCACCCAAATTTACAAAATATTATTTGAATATTATCTCTAAATAAATTCGCATGCCAATTGCAAAAAGAAAGTTCGAGACGAAGAAAAGTACTGCGCAATTTCACTCTTTGCTAAGACCGTAAAGAGTAGAATAAGTGATCGTAAATAAGAGAAGTTTTCCATGGCTAAAGGTGGGGCCAGCGACGGTAACCATCATTAGGTCGTTACCTTCTCGCCTGCGGACGAATAGGCAAACATCGGACGAATCGGGTCAAACCAACGCCTTCAACGTCATTTTCAGCAGTGCCGGTTGTAGGGTATTTTGGACAAACTTTTAAATATTTCATGTAAGAGAAATCATTAGCATCAACACAGTTCCTAAAACACAAAGTATGCAGATCTCCACTGTTGGAGATGGGCTTTTTGGAAATTTCTGAAGCAAATCCCCTACACGCTGGCTAGACAGCCATGTCAATTTTTAATGACAATTTATTAACGATTCCACAAGTTGCTATTAGTGTAACCGGTACCGATGACTTAACGTGCTCATCGAGGCACGGGAACGGTGGTGTTTTTAATATATGGGAAATGTACGTAAGAAATAAATTAGTAAGCAAAAACATTATTTTTTTAAAATGGTGTATATTGTTATTTACTGTCACTTTTAGCTTTTTTAGTTCCACAGATCATAGCCGAGGTCACGTCAAAATAACGTTTTCCACTAATACAAAAAATACCCAGGGGGTTGCAACATCAAGATCATTGAGAAATTGTTAAAAACCGAAATACACACATCAAAAAAGTCTAGGGATCAAGCATGTTTATGCGGATTTCTTGTGATTGAGATGTGGCTTTGTAATAAATTTATGATTTTATAAATTTATATGGATCCTTTTTGGTGCATTTCATAATTTAAAACAGGAACTGTCAATCAAATTCGAGTAAAAGATGAAAATCAGCTGTCAATATTTTCCCTATAAAAACATAAGACGCATTGAAGACATTATTAGTGCTACTGTTTCCCTACTACTGATTAAAACCAACGTTATTATGGAGCGGCGACGTCATTTAAGCAGGGAAGAAATGATCAGAGCCGTGGGAATGATAGAAGCTGGTTCCCGGCAACGTACTGTGGCTTTAGCTCTGAATACAAGTCAGAGTGTTATCAGTCGACTTTGGACACGTTACCGAACCACTGGTACCGTGGCTGAGCGCCATGGAGGACGGTATCGCTGCACCACACGGAGACAAGACCGATACATTCAAATCACAGCTCGAAGAACTCCAACAATAACCGCCATGATGTTAGCCGTGAGCCTTCATCGCTCTTCAGGGAACTTAATTAGCGACCAAACAGTCAGAAACCGCTTGCATGAAGTGAACCTTCATTCCCGAAGACCGCTACGGGTACCACCTATAGCAATGCACAATCGTAGGACTCGATATCAATGGGCTCTTGAACACAGAAATTGGACAGAAGAACAATGGCGTTTCGTGTGCTTTTCTGATGAGTCTCGTTTTGGTATGAGGCCGGATACAAGACGTATACGACACTGGAGAACCCCTGGACGCCAACAGCGATTAAAATCCTGCCAGGAAGTCCATCCTTATAGTGGTGGAACCATCATGGTATGGGCGGGTATTTCGATCGGCGGAAGAACTGAGTTGATTTGGATCAGAGGCAACCTCAACGCTCAAATTTATGCTGAGACGGTTGTATCAGACGTCATCGTTCCTCTACAAGTGCATATCGGTCCCTTATTTCAGTTAATGCATGATAATGCACGACCGCACACCGCAAGAGTTGTAAGACAGACTCTCGCCGCAGCTAACATCAATGTCCTGCCCTGGCCTGCTCAGTCGCCAGACTTGAACCCGATTGAGCATGCATGGGATATTCTTCAGAGAAGAGCTCTGCCGAATATGGAGGGTATCCAGTCGCAAGAAGACCTTTTTTTGTTGTTGCAACGAACATGGGCGGCCATTCCACAGCGTGATTTGGATGAACTCATTTTGAGTATGCCAAACCGATGTTCTTGTGTTGTTAGTGTTCGCGGTAGAAACACGGATTATTAATTGTTTAAGTTACCCAATAAAATTAAAAAAAAAACTGTTATTTCAGTCTTTTTTTCGAACTTTAATGTTAGTGGTTCAAATGTCAAAAATCCCTTTATTAGGAAAATGGCAATTTTTTTTACTAATGCAAAGGTGACTTGGTTTATCGTTACTGTAGACAAACGAAAACATTTTATTTGATCAATCCTTAAAGAAAATTTTAATGAATATCAATCAGGAGAAAAGTTATTGCAAAAATATATGTTGATCCCTAGACACTTTTGATGTGTGTATTATCAGCGTCGCGTTCACAATTTATTTTAAACATTTTTTTTGTTTTTTTATATTAATTAACACATATATTATCAATATTATGTTAAATATATATAAAAAAAAAAACAAAAAGAATAGAATTTATTTAAAATTTAATTATTTGGTTGTACTGGAAATCTTTATACGAGAATGCGCATTTTATTGAAGGGATTCCATTATACGTATACGTTTGCGCTTACGTAAGAGTTCACCGGTAAAGACTTTTCTGAGATATTAACTTAAAGCACAAATAGATGGTAAGCGGACTGATGGTGGTAATTTTCCCCAATCTGTCGGGGCGGGGAAGTATCCACCGTTCGTGCCGATAAACCCAGTAAGTGTACATAACGTTTGCGCTTGAGTAAGAGAATAATATATTTTATCCGCTAAATACTTTTCTGAGATATTGACGTAAAGCTAAGCTTTAAGATTTTTTAAATTTTTATTTAAACATATCAGTAAAACCTTAGAGCCGTCCCTGTAAAAAGACATGTAAGAATTTGCCTCCTTTCAAAAGGAAAATTTTCATGTCACCTTGGAAGTACCGGAACGTTTCATTCCTACACTTAACTAGTGTAATTCAATTAATTTACTATCGACAGACCTATAGTCCGTTTCGATTACATTAAGTTTTTGTAGAATAAAAAAAAACGATTAGGCTACAATTTGCTGGGCACGTTTCTACGAAGTTTCAGCAATACGTGGTCTTTAATCTTCTAGGGAAAAGTTACGAATTGCCGATGACAATTCTGACAGCTCCGCACGATAAATTGTGCATTATGAATCATAGTTGCGCCATGACATGTGTCATAAAAAAATAAAATGATACAAGAATAAAATGATTATTACAAAAACACATTGTTTCTTTAAAAATTATATATATATATATTAAGAACAATCACAAATAAGTTAAATAAATTATTGTGTCCCGACTAGGATGTGAACCAGGTACCTCCGTGTCTAAATGCACGGACTTAACCGCTAGGCAACGGAAGCAGAAATTAATAATAAAATCGATATAGCTGTCACATACCACAAGCTAGTTTATGAAATATTTTTTATTTTATAAACACATGATGAGACAATTATAATTTTTATAAGCTAGTTTTTTTTCGTTTTACTCTACAGATTCTGCATACTAAATAACGAGTGTAGGTCACCAAAAATATATAATTAAAAACGAGTAGTATAAAATGCATTGTTTACAAATATTGAAAATTTGTTTTATCTGAATCAGAGAGGTTATTTTCAGTCGGATACAGGTGGCTACGAAAAATCCTTATACTAACAAAAGAGATCAAAGTCCACTTATGTTTGTAAACAGCGCCGTCTTATTCAGACTTTGGAAATAGCCTGGGCACACCTTTTGGTACACTTAAATACAAAATGCAAGTTTAATAAAATAAAAAAAATGGAGTGCTTCTTTTGCACGGACATGTAAATATTTGTCCTGTAAATTACTTTACTATAGATATTGTTAATCAAAAGTGATGAATTTTTGTTTAATAATATGCTGCAATGTCAATAATTATGGAAAACGATAAATAGACCTTATATATGGGCAAAGTCAATGTCAAAATATATTTATTCACGTTAACCTATTACAGACATTTGGGACACGTCATAATTTAAATTATTTAAAATGATTCTACTCCTGTTAGTGGAAGATTATGCAGCGAAGTGGTCCAAGGACTGTTAGCAGAAGACTAACAGCTTAGCAAATTCCAATGGCCTGTTAATGTTTAATCTGACTGAGAAAGGAATCTGAAAGGAAAATTCAGCTATAGCAGATTTACAAATGAAACAAATACAGAATTACATAACAACAATAAATAAATTAAACAGTAAAAAAAGCCACAAGTTTAGTTTATTTTTTGCTGACTAGTTAGGAATTCAAATTTAAACTGATGTGCTTTTGAGACTTTTGTCTCTGACTATACATTATGAAATTCATTCGTCTAGACGTAATGGTTAAAACTCAAGGCCAGAAGTTAGGCTTACCTTAGTGTACCCAACGAAAACAAACCAAACCCAAACAGAGCTTTGAAAATCGAGCCTTCGACAAAAAAAAACAGTAAAACAGTAGATATTTTCTGAGCAGTTCCGAAACAAAATCAAGTATCCTGACTACGAGCCATGTTACGTCCTGTTATGAATTCCAGCTTGCCGCTCAGGTTGAAGGTTCGGATCTACAAGATGTTCATCCAGTCCCGTATCGCCTAAGCTGTCAAGACCAACAGGGACAATATCCAAAGTCAGCAGAACATATCGCTTAGATTTGTCTCCCGAGCGCCGTGGTTCGTACTTAATTCCGTCATAGCTCGAGATCTGGAAATGCCTACTATTGAGGAGTTTGTCGTCGGCCTAACTAGACGTATGTTCTATCGGGCCGACAACTGATTCTCATATTAAAATATTACCGTCTTTTGGAACTAATGATAAAGGTGATGGACCAAATCAGTTTTTTGATTTTCTTATGACTTACCGACCGAAATCGCCAAAATAGGAAATCGTCCGCAAAATCACGCACCGGAGAAATCCGGATTTAGCAGCCAGACTATAGACCACTAAAAGTCATTTATCGCGATAGAATTTTGTTATGAACTCACAAAAATTCAAAGAACGTAAACCAATTTGTTCGTGGAATGCCGGCATAAACACCAAGTGCAAATTGATGTATGAGATCAGCAAGTCACATGTGTCACATCCAGAAATGGTGTCAATAAATCAGCATGTGAGCTGTTGGGAAAGGACGATGATTGGCAACTGGCTAATCTGCCGTTACCAAATTTGGGCTTTGCTGGAATTAGGAAAGATTCTGTTTTGTCAAATCTGATTGATGTGTTTAATTTCAGGTTTTCGGCATACAAAAGGTGTCTCACAGCGAATGTCCTTGAATTCACTTACCTATAACATAATTATTTAATTCAGTGGTTCGCAATTATTTAATTCAGTTTTATTTTAATTTTATCAATTTTATTCCGGTTTTAATATTTTACATCTTAAATTTTATTTAGTTTTAACATTTACTGATTAGGTTATGTTATAATTTTAGGTTAGGTATTATAATAATAATATTTCCAGACAGGTCACACAGCGCCATCTAGTTTCCGTGGTAAGCTACGAGGTGTTACGGAAACTAGATGGTTGATAAACTACATATTATACTTTTTTTTGTAAATATATACATATTATACATATAAACACCCAGACCGAGACAAATTATACAATGTACAACTTGCCCCCAGTGGAAATCGAACCCACGACCTCCCGAGTTCACGGCACGTTTGTTACCACTAGACCACGGAGGCGGTCGAGTCAATATACAACGTCAATATCATACCTAATATTTGAAAATATGAATATGTTATCCTGTAATGGGACCCGGCAGACTGCGAAAATTACCACCATCAGTCTGCCTATTAGCTATTTGTTCTCGTTGAAAGTATGTGCTATTTGCAATGATGTCCAATGCCAAATTTTACTTTCAAGGAGAACTAATCTTAAGCTTGCCATACTGATATTTATATAAAAATAAAACTTGAAACAAGACTTACTAGTGTAATCATATATTTAAAAAAAAGGCTTGAATTTCCAATCGTTAGATAACCCATTACCGGTGCCTTTGTTAACGTAAATTAATATTAAAAAAGTGTATTTTATTTAGATAACTCCATCGATGCCATGTTTACAATCAAGCTATGAAAAGAATTGACAGTTCTTAATGACGTCCTTGCTGCAATGTTTGTCAGATGGTTCTAATTTGGGGCTAGTCGATGGCGCCGGGGGACAGGTTCAATGGAAGGTCGTGCCCTTACTTGGCGAATGGTCATTAGGTCTATACAATTTATCCAATTTGTATAGATTAACATTGCAGGTATTCCCGTATTATTGAATTTAGTGAACAATAAGATGAGTACCTACTAAAGTTTCGAATTAAACAGAGTTTGGGACAAAGATTTCAAATAGGATAAAGCGGGCATTGGTTGCCATTTGCAAACAAAATGCTTGTTACATTATTTTTTACGTCATGTTCTTCTTCTCTTGTCAATAAAGTTTTTGTCTTCTGTGTCTCTCCACTGCTAGATAAGATCCAAACCTCATCTAGGAAAGAAGTCCTACTCTGCGATCACCCTGTCGGTTTTACGGCAGATGTGTCGGGCCCATTGCCCGCAAATTTTTATAGCTATGTCAGTAGCTTTGGTTCTCTTACGAACTTCAACTTTTCTATTTCTATCCATAAGAAAAATACCAAGCATAGCTCTCTCTATAGCTCCCTGAGCGACCTTGAGCTCCTTAATGCGTCTGTCTGATTATTTGCTCTAGTTGTAGACGTATTCCTGCACATCTTCGAGAGTGGCATATCCCACACAGATTGTCCTCAGCTTTACATGATCAAAGCTAAATAAATACTGTCATAATAGACTAATTACTTCTGAGATGATTGTTCTAGATTTAAGAAAGATATTGGTACTAGCCGGCATGCTACGATCAAGGATTCTTTATTAGATTAATAGTCACGTACAAAATTACCGCTAGAAACTAGCAAGCGGATCTCTACGTGCATGCTATCTCTTTCTCTCAATAATATACGACACACAATAATAAACAAAGCGATCGGTCAAAAATAAAATAATATAAATCTTATTAAATATATAATGGACCTAATTCAATTAAACATAAGTTATAAATTGCCTCGACAGAAAGTGAGAGTTATCACGTTTTTTTGTTTAAACGCAAACAGTGGCATTTTAACACGTCTTCGCGCTGGCCATAGTTAAAACGTACTGTCGGACATATCAGCACACGATTATTTTGTGCTGATATTTCTTCCGTTGTTTTTATAGCAGTCCTATACTTGTATAATTCTTGATCAATGGCGGCATGGGAGAGACGTGTTATGATAATAAAATGGTGGCTATTTTACTCTCGCTCATTTTTCTAGCATATCTGGTGCGAGATTTTACTCGTATACCTTGGGTACTTTATTGCGCACAAAAACTTAAAATTAGAAGCATGGCACAGTTTTGAGAATTACGGTTAACTGTAGGGTTGCCAACCGTCCCGGGTGTGGCTTTCCACGGCTTAAATAAATACATGTTAATTGTTTCGCTTTGAGTAAATTATTGTTTTATCTTAGATTAAGTTTATTTAATATTTTTAATTAAGTTTCATATCTAAGCCCTAACCTAACCTACCTCATAATAAAAATTATCTGCATTGTACCAAAGGTTGGCTGCTAAGGAGAATGCCTAGCCTGCAATAAAGTATTAAAATAAATAAATAATTATAGCCAGGTTAGACAGATACCGCATATTATTAGGCTCACACGTTGCAGGCGATTCGGATAGTGGACAACACTATAGTGTCTAAATCTCTCAGATGAAATGTAGCCTCCCTTAGCATCTTCTACAAGTTCTATACTACGGTGAGTATTCTAAAGAGCTTCACAACCTACTTTATGTAGTATACCTAACTTATTTATGTAGTGTATTTATGATTATTAAATAACATTCTATACACTTCAAATTTATTCATTTAAATCCCCCCGGCATGTACCAATGAGAAATACACTTTTCTTACATTTCTCATAGATTTACAACACCACCGTTCCCGTGCCTCGGAGAGCATGCTAAGCCATCGCTCCCGGTTCCACTAATACCAACTTATAGAATCGTTAATAAATTGACATTAGATTCTTGCCAACCCGTCTGACCAGCGTGGCGAGTGTAGGCCAAATTCTCCAGTTTGACCTCAACCTGCAACGAATAATGAATTGTATACACCTATATTTTTAACCTATTTTTTAAAATTAATATCTGCTTCCGTGGTCTAGCGGTAATGAAATGTGTACGAAGAATTCGTTCGCCGCGTCAGGTATTTCGTAAAGGTGGACAATTTGTAACAATTTTAATATCAGTGCGTTTACACCTTCGGCGTGAATACGTTGTGCCTATCAATTGCACCATCATACGCGATTCCCGTCGCGCGCACTCATTATCATTTATCATTAATAGTTATCAGTTATTATTATCAGTTATTAGTAAACATTTTGCCCCAAAATCTAAGAGTATCATTTATCACAAAAGAGTGTAAACCCTACATTCTTTTTGGTCCTTTGAGCGATTGAAGGATTCGTTTCCTTCAATAAATATCAAATCAGTGCCGTGGACAATAGTTCATGTACAATTATCAAGTGCTAGCATCAGTGTTTTTATCAGTTTATTTATCAATAAGCTTGGATCTTAAATTATCAATATCAAGGAGTCGCGAGGATCGTGACTCCATAGCAGTGTAGCAGCTTATCAGGGACCATTAAGCAATTGGTCCAGCATCAATCGGCGGAGCGGTGCAGAAAGAGCATCGGCAACTCGTCGACGCAACACGTGGTCGTGCAGCATCAGCACAATCAAGTAAGATCTTTCCATTTTGGTACTAACCCCAAATTATGGAATCTTGTATTGAAAATCAACTGCAAGTGCACGGAGCAATTAAAACATTGCTCATCAATTTTAAAAAGGATGGTGCGGAGAGAAAATCTGAATTTTACATAAAGAAACGTCTGGAGACGTTGGAGCAGTACTGGAGTGAGTTCCAGAATGAGCATCTTCGGATTTGTAATTTTGGGAGCAGAGATCATAATTATTTTCAAAACCAGCAGTTCGAGCAAACTCGTGAATTATATCAATCAACAAAGGAACTCATTTTGGAGTTCAAACAAAAGTCGTCGGGTGGAGTTGGGGTGTCTCCACAGCCTTTGCGGCACATTGAGCAAAGCACATCAAAAACAGAAACCGTTCCTCTGTCCCGGGGAACAAACAGCAAACTGGACGACTTGTTTAAAAAACAGTATTCCAACTTTAAAGCACTGTCTAGAACAATAGGCAGCATTTCGATAGATAGCATAACTGATAAGTGGGAACTTGATGACAATATTAAGACTCTAAAAGCTAGGTGGTCTACAATAGACAATCTTCATTGGGAGATAGACAGCGAATCAAATGGGGATAATGAAGAATACGAACAAGCGTTTTCATTTCATGAGAAACAATATCAGTACATAAAAAAGCAGCTAAATCTTAAACTATGTTCTATGTCTCACCGCGAGAAATCAGTCCCGCAAATGGAGATTCCGGTCTTCGATGGTACCCATAGCCAATGGGTATCTTTTAAAGATTTATTTACAGAGGCTATACACGTTAACAGTTTTATATCAAACGCGCAGAAAATGCAGCATTTAAAAAGTAAAGTCAAAGGCGAAGCAGAACGCCTGATTCAACATTTACCGATCAACAGCGATAATTACGAAGCATGCTGGGAAATATTAAACAATAGATACAATAATGAAAAAATGATATTTACCTCGCAAATGAATATTTTGTTTAATTTGCCAAATATGCAACAACAAAATGTAAGTCAAATTAAAAAGATACATGACACTGCACTCGAATGTACTCACGCTATTAAAAACTTAGGCGTGGATATATCGACATGGGACCCCATGCTCGTTTACGTTCTAGAACAAAAGTTAGACAACGAGACCCAAATCGATTATTTAGATTCATTAGTGCAACCTAGAGATCTACCTACTTTAAAGAACTTTCTGGATTTCTTGGAGTCTAAATTTACGGCATTGGAATGTTCGAGAAAGAAAAATGAAAAACCAATTCGTCAAAGTAATGAAACATTTACGTACAAAAAACCTACATTTTTTAAATCATTTAACAATAAATATCAAAGACAAGCAATTCCTAACTTGAACAAAACAATTAATTCTACGAACAATAGAAAGTGCCCATTATGCAATAACCAACATGGATTATTTTTTTGCCATCAATTTTTACGTATGCAACCTGACATAAAAATGAGGACAGTTGCGAAACTGCAACTTTGCACGAATTGTCTTTATAATCACTATGGCAAAACATGTACATCAAGTCAAAAATGCAAAGTGTGCAAAGGAAATCACAACACGTTGCTGCACGAGGCCTGCGAAAAGAATGCGAACAGGGCGCCAGTTGGCCAAACCAAGGCAACAACTCCATCATTATCAAATGATCCTCGAGCATTAAATGGGACTTCCCACGTGTCACAAGGACATACATCGGAAGTACTGCTGGCAACAGCATTAATTAATATTAAGACTATCAATGGGTCTTATGTTAGCATGCGCGCCCTTATTGACCAAGGGTCACAGATATCATTAATAACTGAAAACGCTGCTCAGTTATTAAACTTGCCCCGAAAAAGATGCAAAGGCGTATTTTTTGGCGTAGGAACTAACAAAAGCAACAGTAAAGGGCTTATCACTATCAATTGTTCATCAATATACAAGGATTATGAGTTTTCATGTGATGTACTAGTCATGAATACTTTAGTGAATAATCTACCTAACAACTCTTTGTTTAACCAATCGTGGCCACACTTAAACAGCCTGAAGTTGGCAGATCCAGACTTTAACATCAGCAGGCCAGTTGATCTACTATTAGGAGCAGATGTTTACGCAAATATCATTTTAGACGGTATTAGTAGGCCAGATTACATTGGACCGGTAGCACAGCAAACAAAGCTCGGGTGGATAGTATGTGGAAATGCCCCATCCCTGCAATGCAATGTTGTTTTAAATAATGTGGAGGATATACAACAGTTCTGGGAAGTCGAGGATATAAAAAATCAAGCAGATAGCAGTGAATCCAAGGAGGACACAATGTGTTTTGACTTTTATGTGAAAACAACAACCCGTTTAGACAACGGCAGATACATGGTAAGACTACCTATGATATCAGGCTATGAAGAGAAACTCGGTTTATCAAAGCATTCCGCAATTGCCCAATTTCGCCAATTAGAACGCAAGTTTAACAAGAATACGTTACTTAGTCAACAATATACCGCTTTTATGGACGAATATATAGCACTAAATCACATGACACGTAGTTTGAAATATGAACCAATCGAACATTATTTACCGCACCATTGTGTCCATAGAGCTGAGTCAACAACAACCAAACTGCGCGTTGTGTTTAACGCATCCAGTAAAACATCAAGCGGCTATAGTCTAAATGAACTAATGTACAAAGGCCCTAATTTACAGCAGGACTTATTTTCCCTTATCATAAAATGGCGCCAATATCAATATGTCTTTACTGCAGACATAGAAAAAATGTACAGGCAAATTTTTGTTAATCAAGCAGATCAAAGCCTACAAAAGATCATTTGGAGACATCCTAGGTCGCAATCAATATGTGAATATCAGCTCGCAACAGTCACCTATGGCACTAAAGCAGCTCCCTTTTTGGCCATGATGACGTTGAAACGTTTAGCAAATGATGAACGGCAAAATTATTCTGAAAGATGCATCAAGGCTCTGGAAGAAGATTTTTATATGGACGATTTAATCAGCGGATCAAATACCATCAGCGAGGGTAAACAATTACAATCGGAATTGGTGAATATTTTAAAGTCGGGAGGTTTTAACCTGAGAAAGTGGTCTACAAATAAACCAGAGTTGTTGGAGCAACTGAGCAAAAGCAAATGTCAAGAGCATAGCAATTTTGAATTTAAATTTAAAGAATCAACGAAAACATTAGGCTTATGTTGGAATCCACAAGAAGATAAGTTTATGTTTCAATCGCCAATTTCATCAACTGTATCAACAAAAATTACAAAGAGAATGCTTTTATCAGAAATATCGAAAATTTTCGATCCGTTAGGATGGATCAGTCCCGTTACAATAAAGTTTAAATTACTATTTCAAAACGTTTGGAAGTTACAGTGCCAATGGGATCACAAACTACCGGAGAAAATAACAATGGAGTGGCATAAAATCACACAAGATATTCAAAACATAAACTTAATTCAAATCCAACGTTGGTTAAGAACAGCTGAGAATGACGTCATAGAATTGCACGGATTCTGTGATGCATCCCAAAGCGCTTACGCCTGTGTGATCTATAGCAAAATACCAGCTGAACAATCAAAAATATCAATAGTCACTGCAAAATCCAGATTAGCCCCATTAAATAAACAATTATCCATTCCTAAGTTAGAATTATGTGGGGCGGAGCTTTTATCAAAATTAATGTATAAAACTAAACAATCATTAAGCACATATCAAGTTACAACCTATGGTTGGACAGATTCTATGGTAGTGTTGGGATGGCTTCAAGGTGATCCGAGCCGTTGGAAGCCGTTCGTATCGAGCCGAGTTAGAAGCATTACCGATATCATGCCAACAGAACAATGGCGTTATGTTCAAACAGATCAAAATCCTGCAGACTGTGCAAGCAGGGGGATTTCGCCAGAACAATTAATGAAACATAATTTATGGTGGCAAGGACCAACCTGGCTACCGTTATCAATTAATACTAATAATCAAAATATCAGCAAATATGTTACCGATCAAGAGGTACGAAAAATAAAATTATCAAATGTTGTACAAAAACAGCAAAATGAAAGCATTATTAGCAAATTATTAAACGACAAAAGTGATTTAACACAGGTCATTCGGATATTAGCATGGATACTACGAATGAAATCAAATAAACAAAGAGCACAAAAGAATTATCTCACATTACAGGAATTAAGTGACGCTAAAACTCTTGTCATTATTCACATACAAGAAATTGAATTCGCTGACGATATTAATAAATTAAAACAACGTAGCAATTTAAATCAGAAGAGCAAATTACTATGCCTAAACCCCTTCCTTGATGACAAGCAAGTCTTAAGAGTCGGTGGAAGGTTAAAGCACGCGTACATTAGCGATGAAATGAAGCATCCCATCATCATTCCGCATTCCAGCAGACTTACAGATTTACTAATAGATCAAGGTCATAAGGAGACATTTCATGGCGGTACTCGATTAACGTTATCATATTTAAAACAATCATTTTGGATCATCAGCGGAATTCAAGCAACAAAGAAACGTCTTCGTAAATGCGTTACGTGTCGAAAGCAAGAAAACAGAACACAGCATCAGCTTATGGGAGATCTACCGTACTGTCGAACAAAACCTTCACGACCATTTTTTCATACTGGGGTAGACTTTACCGGCAACGTCGAAGTAAAGGCGAATAAAGGCCGAGGTATAAAAACGACCAAGGGATATGTTGCCGTGTTCGTGTGCATGGTAACAAAGGCTGTACATTTAGAACTGGTCTCCGACTTAAGCAGCTCAGCATTCATAGCCGCTTTACGCAGAATGTCAGCACGACGCGGAACACCACGTCATATTTATTCTGATAACGGCACAAATTTTGTAGGCACGAACAGGATTTTGCAGCAATCAATAGTCGATATTCAATCGATATTTAACGAAGAGTTTCATAAAGAAGTACTAAGCATGCAAATAGAATGGCACTTCAATGCCCCCTCTTGGCCCAGTGCTGGTGGTCTCTGGGAAGCGGCAGTGAAGAGCTTAAAATATCATCTCAAGAGAGTTTTAGGAGAACAAAAGCTCACCTTTGAGGAGTTTTCTACATTATTGGCTCAGTTGGAAGCATGTCTCAACTCGAGACCTTTATGTGCCCTAACAGAGGACCCAGATGACTTAAACTATCTCACACCAGCACACTTTTTAAGTGGGGGGCCAATTCTATCAATTACAGAAACTGAAAGGGATGAGAGAACCCGATGGCAATTGACTCAAAAGATATTTAAAGATATATGGAACAGATGGCACCCTGAATATTTAAGTCAATTAACAGCACGAAGTAAATGGCAAACTCAGCAGCAAAATATCAAGTTGAAGGACGTAGTCGTGGTCCGCGATTCCAACATAGGAGCCGGAAAATGGGTACTCGGAAGAGTTTTAGAACTCCATCCCGGCGCGGACGGAAACGTTCGCGTCGTAACATTAAAAACAAAAAGTGGCGTTATAAAGCGGCCTATTAGTAGATTATCAATACTACCAGTTAATTCCAATGACACGTTATCAGAAAATCAGCAAGAACAGGAAAGCAATTTAAAAGTCAACAAGAAGTTTCAAATATCAAAAAAGAGTAACCTACTATCAATAGCGCTACCTATATTTTTATTTATTAATTTATTTGCAAATGCTACATGTCAAAGCTTGACAGCATTAAGTACGAATCAAAGCATTTATTTAGATAAACTCGCAAAAATGCATTTAATTAGAGATGAATGGAAACTCGTCGTATTTTATGACATGAAGCCTTATTGGCAAGAGGTTTCTACATTAAATAAATATTTAAAACAATTGGACAATACGTGTACTGATCTGCACGAACAAATGAACTGTTATTTGATATTATTACAATTGAAACACGGATTCTCGGAAATAGAATACTACAACCAGCTGTTACTTACTCAGCATTTGCGCACAAGACATCGTCGCGGACTTATCAACGGCGTCGGATACATAGCAAGCGAACTGTTCGGAGTATTGGACGAGCGTTTCGCAGAACAGTATCAAAAGGATATTCGATTCATCAAAGATAACCAAAATCACATCATGACGCTTTGGAAAAATCAAACTTCTATCATTGAAGCTGAGTACAATTTATTAAAAAGAGCCGAGAGTACCATGGAAAAGCAACATAAAATCATTAATAAACAACTTATTCAATTGGAAAATTCTTCGAATAGTTTAAGTTTGGCAATAAACAATATTACAGAATAAGATTACAGAATTTACCTTAACAACTATAATAGCAAATAACATATTAGGAAACCTGAAAAACATTCAGGACACACTAGTGGACACAGTTACGGATGTGTATCAAGCACAGCTTAATATTCATATTTTAACCCCCGAGCAGTTGCGGGAGGAATTATACATTATATCGGGACAGTGTTCGAAGGATTTAACACTGCCTCTTAACATTAATCAAGTTGAGTTAGGACAAATTTATCATCTATTAAAAATGAAAACGCGAATGACTGAAGAACAACTGTTATTTGAAATCAGAATACCCCTTATCAGCAGAGACAATTATGAGATTTATCAAATGATTCCTGTTCCATATCAAGTTGGCGAAAATATGATTCGTGTGAGCCCAATATCAAATTACATAGCAATTAATGTGAAAAAGGACGCCTTTCTCGCTTTATCATACTACGATTTAGAGTCGTGCATAAAACAAGATTTTCAGAACTATTGGTGTAGATATCAGAAACCTATCCTACGTTGGAATAACAACGAAAAATTGTGCTTATTGAAAGAAAATGAAAACGGTTGTAAAACAAACATAAATAAATGTAAACCTCAATGGGTACAACTTAGCAAAACTAACGAATATTTATATTATTGTTGCGACCATTGTTCTGTTCGAATAATATGTGAAGATCAAATATCAACAAAAATGCTAAGTCAGGCCGGGATCATAAACCTCGGTCAAGACTGTCTTATCAAAGGTGAGGATTTTACTATACATTCCCATAGTCAACCCACGAATGAACTGCATATAATGTCACCCACAAATACCCCACAGATTGCACCTATAAATCATATTTTAAACTTGTCAATCCCTATGACTCATTTATTGAATATGAGTCAAGTCGAACCGACGACCGACGAACATGCTCTAAAGACTCTGGAACAGCAAATCAATGAAATGAAAAGCAAAGAGATTGCCATAGAGGACGAAGGAATATCGAGCCATGATATTCATCACTACTCCCTACTGTACATTTTGGTTGGGGTAGGAGCAGCAGCAGCTGGATACTTCGTATGGAGGCGGAGATGCGCGGGCCAGTGCCGCCGCGCTGCAGACTTCGAGTCGCCGAGTAGTGTAATCAGTGATCAGTGCAATAGTGAGCAAATACAAATGAAAACCTATTGTGTATCTAAACAAGATAAGGCGACATCGCCTTCAGTGAATAGAGTGCGGTTCAGTCCAAAATTAATCTAAACAGTTAATATTATACTTACTCCAGGTTATTTTAGCATTATATCAATATGAATTTAATTTTAAGCTTACTAACATAAATTAAAGACCTGCGTGTCTATATCATTATTAACCCTCATCTCAAGTTTTCTCATTTTTCCCTCGGGAGTATGTACGAAGAATTCGTACACCGAAAAGCAGAGCGCCGCGTCAGGTATTTCGTAAAGGTGGACAATTTGTAACAATTTTAATATCAGTGCGTTTACACCTTCGGCGTGAATACGTTGTGCCTATCAATTGCACCATCATACGCGATTCCCGTCGCGCGCACTCATTATCATTTATCATTAATAGTTATCAGTTATTATTATCAGTTATTAGTAAACATTTTGCCCCAAAATCTAAGAGTATCATTTATCACAAAAGAGTGTAAACCCTACAAAATGAAATTAAAGTTAATTAAATATTTATTCATGTAAAGAATTTGAGTTGACAAATTTTCAGTTGGAAGAGCTATCGATTAGTACTACTAAACCATACCTGCAAACCTGCAAAACACACAACACGTTAATAAATATAATACAATAATGCACTGTTACGTTTAAGTATATTATTACGAGTATATGTGTGTATTAATGTTATGTACCCAGTGTATTAATAAAACTTTGTGTCATACATATCATGTCATTGTCATTATTAATATTTAGTTTATTGTAATAGTATTTATTATTGTAGTATATGGTTTAGACAATATCGCATATCTATTACATAATCATATTTCTCTAATGTGCTACAGTGTCTAAGGTTGGCTGTCAAATAATGTCTATTGAAATTAAGTCCGCCCCTTGTTTATATTGTGCAATAAAGTTTAAATAAAATAAGAGTAGACAACCCTAGTTACTGGTGCAGTACTCGTAAATTTGTCACGCTTTTCAGTAAAACAGTTGAAGTTCAGGACGAGCCGAGGAAATTAATGCATTTTGTAAAACTATTAATGAAGTGAGTAAAATTGTCCTCATTTTCACATTAATTTAGGCTGAGTCGACTGGGGTACCTATTCTCGAGATTTTATTTTAATTTATTCGGTTATAGTACATTACTGCCGCGGTCTATAATGACTACTTTGCTGGTCGCGCTGATGAGGGCCGACAGCGCAGCTCCAGGCCGACACAGCGCGGTCAGCGTGCAGCACTTGATGGACGAGCTAAGATAAAGGCCGAGACCGTAGGTCGAGGCAGACACAGCGAGGACAGCAAGGGCTGCAATGATGGCCAAGCTGGAAGGCCTAGAGCGTAGCTAGGCTAACTCGAGGCAATCATAGCGTGACCAGCGAAGCAGTTATAGTGTGCCAAGGCTTGTATAGTGCTTTACTCAAAAATGCAAGTACCTAAACTAAATAAAACCAGCAAGTAATTTAAATAAAATACATCTCCTATCTCTCACCTATCTCTATAAATACAAACAGCTGTGTTTTAAATAAAATCTTTTTGCATTTGATTTTTTAAAACGTTGAAACGTCAAAATAGCGGCCGGCAATGTTTTGCCGGCCTGTTAGAGCGACCAGCAAAACTTTGCCGGCCGCTCCTTGAAACAGAACAGCAAGGTCGACAAGGTTGTTTGCTCAAACAAGGTTGTCAAAATACATGCATTTTTGAGTAAATTTATTAAGCTCATACACCAAAATCAACTTTAATAAAAAATACGAGTATTCGTATATATATATTTTTTTGTCTGTGGCGTCAGTTGCTCCCATCCACAGGTGGCCGGTATAAAAATAATATAAATAAAAATTCTAAATCTGATCGTTTCAATTTTGTATTAAACAAGAATTGATCTTGTAAAATCCGGCCAACGGAATCCGAATGTTAATGAATTTATAATTATTTTATATTTAAGGAAAATTATTAGAATTTGTGCTGTAGAAAGATTTAGATGAGTGCGCTAAAAGACGTACAAACAATGGAAACATGTTGTGTTGATTTAGACTGTAGGGTACTAATGCGTAATTGGTCCCATTTGCTTACCATCAGCCTTGTAGTCCTGTAATGAACTCTAGTTTGCCGCTCAGGTTCAATCTACATGTTCATCCGTTCCCGACCTACTTATGCTGCGCCAGCTTGGTAACACCTTCTGGCCAAAACCAACAGGGACAAGATCCAGAGTCAGCAGAACATATCGCTCAGAGTGGTATCCAGAGCGCCGTGGTTTCTGCGAAATTCTGTAATCACAAAAGATCTGGAGAAGCCTGCTATAGCATTTGTTGTCGGCCTAGCTAATCGTAGTTTTACCAGGCTGACAACGGATTCTACAAGCATATTCAGGATATCGCTCCTACTTTCGCACAGCCCCCGGAGGGGAGGCCACTACCTAGGGAGGCGCTCTTGGAGAAGAACTAAAGTAGACAAATCTAGAAGACTAGATTATCCTATCCCCAACCCAGGCCTATTGAACATCCGGGCTGACTCCACTGTCTGTCTGCTTACCATCGGCTTTGCTCGGTGTCACATCTAGTAACCAGCACCTTTTAAACAAAACATATCATTTATATTAAAGTACTATCACGACCGTATCCGTACGGAGTGGTCAGAAACTAAAAATTCAAACTGAAGTCTGAAAAAGCAATTTGTCATTCTGGCATTGTGCTATAATGTCGGTAGTCAGTGACGTACTTTTGTAAGTGAAGTGTGACCACAAATCGATGACGTCACGATTCTAATTACAACCGCGTTCTATTCACTAAGGACTGTGATTAACAAATGCAATTACATACAGCAATTACATGAAAATACCCTACTTGTTATAGGTATGTATAGTATAGGCCACAATAGGATGTAGGATTCTCACGTTTGTTCTAGAAAATTCAATGTCATTCTCAGATTAAACAATTTGTTAGGATTTTTTAACTGCCTCCGTGGTCTAGCGGTTAAGTCCATGGTTTTAGACGAGGAGTACCGGGTTTAATTCCTGGTCGGAACACAATAATTTAATTGTGATGCCACTTGTCATGATGTATAGTATATATATAGTACAGTTCCCTCGCCAACCCGTCGGGCCAGCGTGGCCCATCTCTATCAGTGGAGGTCTAGGATTCCTGTGTGATAATGATAATAAAGTTGTATATTTACGCGGCGAACGAGTGCCTTCACTCCGTAGCCACGACTCAGACTTAGTTGTAAAGGCACGCAGGGCCAACAGTGAGATAGAGACGGTTTATAGGGTTTTAGTCCGTAGGCGCCCTGGGGCTTCACTAGGAAGCTTCACGGATGAGTCGGGCATGCGAACCCCACCCGCGTTGGCCCTTCAGGCAGGGGGCGTATCATTAATGATTTATCGACCGTCTATAAAAAAAAAAAGTTGTATAGTAAAGTACCAAAAAGTGGTGAATTTCTGAACACGGCCGTTTTAGGCATATATACCACGTACAAAACATCATATACTACGTCTAAATTTCAATGTAGCTAGTTCTAGAATCATCACACAATGTTAGAAAATAGTTAAATTCTCACACATCTTCTATCGGGGTCGCGATAGCATGCACTAATGGACTTTTATCGATTTAGTGTTGTACCTAGTGTAGGAAGATTAGAAGGTATCGATTAAATAAATATATGTGGCTGAAACATTATGTCGATAAACATATTTCTATTTATCAACTTTTTGGTTAAGGTTTTTAGTAAACCACAACTAAATTAAGTTTAATTACAGCCCCTAAAATACAGTCCTAGACCTCCGCTGTTGGAGCTGGGCCTTCCAGAACTTATATGGAGAATTTGGTTCTCATGTTAATGACAATTTATTAACAATTCCACAAGTTGGTATTAGTGGAAATGGGACCGTCTCGGCTGAACGTGTTCTCCGAAGCACAGAAACGGTGATATTGTAAATCTACATAAGAAAAGTGTACTTCATTGATAGATGTCAGGGCTCGAACCAATCTTTTTAGGATTTAAAGGAAAGCGTTCTTACAACTAAGCCAACACCGCTCTCTAATATACAATTAAATTTTCATTACAGCCCCTAGAACACAGCGTCCTAGACCTCCACTGCTGAAGATGGGCCTTCCAAAACATATACCTGGAGTATTTGGCTTACACTCGCCACTCTGGCCAGACGGGTTTAAGTTTATACAATAGTAAATATACAAGAATATATAACTTGGTAACGGCCAGTTGCAGAAAGGGTAATTACCTTTTGACATGTTTAACGTATGCCTATGAGAAACGTCATTGGCCGAAATAACCAAAGTGACATATATTTTAATCACACTTTCTGCAACTGGCTGTAAAAATAGCTATTATTTTTGTGTAATACCTAGATGGACATACAAATTGAGAATTATCTATTCGAAGTTAATTAATATAAATTAAAAGCTACCTAAATAATAAAATTAAAAATAAACTAAACTATAAATAAAAAATGTCCTCTAGAGACGTCCCATCCGAGATAGTCCCAAGGAGACTGGCATCATTTCCCCTCTGTAAAGCGAGGCTAATACGTTGGCAGAAATAATCCCCAGCCTTCCTGTCTCCAGACCTTTCTGTCAGCCGCTTTGACAACTCCCTGGCCAACCGCCTCGCCGACGGTCCCCATGGGCCATCGTCTCGACCCCAAACGGCGCAAATTCGTAACCAGCACCAAGGTTGGTATATTTGCGCAATTTGAGGTTTTCCGCAGAAAACGCCGCTCTCCCCGCGCCTGACGAGGTCGCCTGGATGTGAGATGGAGCTAATGTGTCTACACACGTCGCATCCCACACCAGAGACCTGCCAAGTTTCCACGGCCCAACAGTCATTCCGTCGGGTCTCTTGCCATCGCTCCGCACAATCCCAGATGGTTCTAAGATTGCGGATACACCAGCAGTGACAAGAGCCCTTCGGATGATGTCGTTGAGAGCCGCGTGACGAGGGATACATGTATGGACATACATGTATGTACCTACATCAATAAATAAAAATTTACGATAAAGTCGATATCGATGTACTTAACTGCTCCTTCCTAGAAGATGAAGCACTCAGACGCGAGGCTGATCGCAAGGTAATGCGAGTGGTTTACAGTCCAAGATAACAACTTTTAAAGCACTCTTTTGTTTATTTCAGCTTTACTGCAGTTGCGTATTTCATGTACAATCGAACATTTATTGACAGTTGAAAATGGTTGCTTGTTTTGCCTAAACCGTTGTAAAAAATAATAATATAATCGTGTATTAATTAAGACCCTTTCCACCCCTGAGATGAAGTGGTAACCACCACCAGAGTTAAAGTACACATCGGCATAGTGTAGATATCCCAACATACTGTCAAAATGTTCAGCTAACCATTAATATTCAATAAATTCAGAGCCGAAAACCGCCTGTGATTTATTAATGTATTATTATTATTATTATTGATTTTTGCAATGATTATATATTTGTGGCCTTTGCCGTTGAAACCATGGGACCGTGGGGCCTCGAGGCAAAAACTTTATTTAAAGAAATATCTAAAAAACTAGTCGACGTCTCTGGTGACCCACGGGCTGGCAGCTTCCTCGCTGAAAAGATTAGTATTGAAATTCAACGAGGAAATGCTGCCAGTGTTTTGGGCACCATGCCACTGGACAATGGCCTGGAGGAAATTTTTATATTATAAGGTATGTATATTTTTTTTTTATTATATTTAATTTGTTATTTAGATTTAGTTTATTTTTTTAGGTTAATTATTATATTGTAATTCTTTTATATTGTTTGTATATTACTTCGAATAAAGATTATTAAAATTAATGTATTTAACATAATGACTATAAAGTTAAATTAGGACAAACGCGTATTCATTTTATTTTCACAGATTGTTCAATGACTTTTCTTACGTGCATTTATCATAAATTTACAACACCACCGTTCCCGTGCCTCGGAGAGTACGTTACGTCGGTCCCGGTTGCACTAATAACAACTTGTGGAATCGTTAAAAAATTGTCATAAAAAAAATTACATCAGATCTTAGCCAACCCGTCTGGCCAGGCAGCGTGACGAGTGTAGGCCAAAACTCTCCAGATATGTGTTCTGGAAAGCCCATCTCCAACAGTGGAGGTCTAGTGTTTTAGGGGCTGTGATGATGAAGCTTAATAAAACAATAATTTATTTGGCTTCCCAAATCTAAAAAATATAATCTTTTGTTTAGGTAAATATGTAATTAAGTGATCTAACCTAACATTAAAGCGAGAGCCGCAGCCGAAAGCGAAGAGTCTAGCAAGCGGCGTAGATACGTATCTTACGTGTTTGTGCCGCTTGCTGTTGAGACTTTAGGCCCGTGGGGTACAAGCGCTAAAACATTTTTAAAAAACATCACCCTCGTCTATTGTCTGATCTGGGGCCAAGAGCGCTGGTTCTTTCCTCGCCCAGAGATAGGGATTCAGCAAGGAAATGCGGCCAGCGTTCTTGCCACGCGGATACCGTTTATATTAAAATTAGGTTTTGTAGGTAGGTTTTTTTTTGTTTCAATTTATTGTTTATTTTTAATTTTATTATTTACGAAATTTACTATACGACCTGTTGGCATACAAGGGCATACAGCATGACATATTTATAACCTAATATTATAAAGAGGAAATAATTGTTTGTAATGGATAAACTCAAATATTTACTTAAATGCTTACTACCTCTGTGGTCTAGCAGTTAAGTTCGTGGATTTAGACTAGAAGGTACCGGGTTCGATATCTGGTCGGGACACAAAAATATTTATTAATGTAAATAAATACATTTAATTAATATTTAATTTATTTGTAATATTTTGCGAGTTTGGTACGCTGGAGACATCGACGAGCTTGCCACTTGTCATGATTGGCCTATAGTGAAGTTGGCTAAATGTGAATCCGCTTATTTATAAGCGTGGTTTCTGACCACCCCGAAAGGGAAACGGTCGTGATGATACTTTACTTTCACCTAATTTTAGACAGAGGAAAATAGCAAAACGTTCCATCACTCACACATCCTTAGTAATGCCTATACCTAAATTAGAAATCTTTAGACGAAACGCCTCCTACATGAGTGCTAAAATATATAATTGTTTGCCAAAGGTATGGACAGAGATGCCTTATAAAAGATTCTGCAGAAAACTGCATGCGTGGCTAGTTCAGGAATGTTTCTATACTTTGGAGGAATACTATGTGTATTTTAAGCAACACAAAGGTTTTTGTAAAGTAAAGTCACTAAAGAAGCAACGCTGAGTTTTTAGTAACTTTACTTCTATAACAGTTGTTGTAAATTTTTGCATGCTTATGGCGAAATATGTGACCCATTTAATATTAATAAGACCTCATATTGTATGTTACCATGTTTCTTGCAAATAAATATTTCATTTCATTTCAAAAACATGACGAATTTACTAAAACACACACAAACAGGGTGATGTTGTTAATCTACGACAAAAGTACGTAAGAAAAGTCTATTTTTCATTGGTACATGCCGGGGGTCAATTTTTAAATTATTCATCGAATTTATCTATATTTATTAAATACTTTATTGCACAAAGGCGGGCTTTAATGCCGCAAGACATTTTATCATAGCTAACCATTGGGACAACTTTAAACACTTTACTGAAAAGTAGGTGCAAAAATAAAGAAAAATAATTTAATAACCAACTAACTAGATGTATAAATATATAATATACGTACTAATACATACTTATATACTTGTATAAACCTACATACATATACAATAATATGCTTACTAACTTTATTGGGATAGGAAATACGAATAGACCATTTTTTTAAATAGCTATGCCTGATGCTAAGAGGCAAATTGTTCCACAAATCTATTGCTACAGAATTAGCACCCAGCTGTAACATGATATTTTATAGAACGATCTTTAAGTACGTTGCGTTTATTGAATTATCTTTGATTAGGAATAAATGATTTAAACTGCAGATCAATCTTGTAGCAAGGAAGGTTAAGATAAAGTTTTTTTTAAGGAAGTGAATTTTGACCTTTAACAGTGGTTACTGGCATATAAAAACTCACAACATAGCAACAATTAAAAAAATAACGAGGAAGCGGAGAATTTCTCACTTTTTATTTCAATTAAATTAGAAAAAACGTTGCAAAAAACGACAAAAGAAAACTACTAAGAAAACAAGAAGATAATTTGATCAGAGCGTGAAGGCGACCTTCTTCCTGTACTGGTATTCTGTACAGAGTTAACGACAATGTCTACAAGTCGATATGTTAACGTGTTTTCATGTCAAAATGTATGTATTGTATCTAATTTTATTTTTTAAATTCTATGATACCAATGGTTAAGTAAAAATAAGCGCTGCAGCATAAATAGGCCTATGCTGACCTAAGTGCCTGTTTATCACAGCAGGTCACTTATTTACTTTATACAATTTTTTTGATTATTATTTCTTGCCTCTTTTATGTATTGTATTAGCTGTATAAATATATATATATACATATTCTTTATTGAAATAACGAGATGTATGCAGTCCGCGATTTGACACATTAACAAGACCAAATACTGCTACACAGGTGCAATGTCTATTTTATTTTTATTTCATTTTCTTAGTAGTAGCAGCTGGTAATGTGATACAAATATGAGGGATTCAGGCATTGAGTGTTGACGCGACGTAAGTAAACACTACACATAAATTTTAAGCTTAATACAGCTAAAGAAAAAGTCAAATTTAAGAGCTATATTTTGCACAACAATTCAATTCAATTCAAAATATAATCTGTCTCGTTCGTATCGAGTCTTCGTTACCAGTGTAGAGAATGACAACCCCAGCTGCAGTAGTTCTTGTTAATTAATCATGTAATAATTGGAAAAGTACCTATTCTCCCTGTTTAATTGGTGTTGTTTTGCTTTTGTACGTAGGTATTTTATGATGGGATACAATATCTTCGTTTGAAGGTTTGTCTTCGCGGACTCGTCAATGGAACAGGATTCCATTGTTTATTAAAGAGACACCGTCTTTAAAAGTATTTAAAAAAACATCTTCCCTCTCGCTTTCTTTAAAATATCTTTTATTTTTGCGATGGCATCGATTGAGGACGATGACGCGCTGGCAATGTTAGGCCTTGCTTTAGTTTAAAAAAAAACATTGAAAAGAAAACGAAAAAAGTGGTTATTAAAAATCATTGGTTATTAAAAATAAATTAATATAGTCATGATAATTATATATTGAATAAATTAAAATTCGAACCTGATGATTTTAAAAACTATCTCAGAATGAACGACACTAGAAAAAACTGATCCGACCTGCACAGGTGACGGGAGTACTTGCACACACACACACGTATGGTGTCACTCGAAATAATTGTTTTTTGATCTTACGCCGCCCGGTCGCTCTATTTCCACACACGATCCGGACTACCTGCACAGGCAGATCTCTCCGGTGGACCGTAGTGTGTATGGCCTACATTAGTTATACTAGAATATTGGTTTTAGCCGTATTAAATTAACAAAACATTGCATAATACTTTGCATAAATAATCATGATTTAAATATGTCTTTACCCTTCAGTGGGGTAATTTATTACCCCCAGTGGCGTCCTGTCAGATCCAGACATCTGTCCCAGTACCTATATTGCATCACAATTTAATTGTTTACTTGGAAAAACTGTATGTATTAAATAAAAATCCTACAGCGTAAAATTAGAGTTTCCTAGCTTTTTTTAGTTTTCAAGATTTTTCCTTAATTCGCTATCAATTAATTATAGATTAAGGTTGTTCTAACGTTGTTGTTGCTCTAAGAATGCAAGAGTGCTATGAAAAGTATTGGGCTGGTAATTTATCAATCAACCATTTGCACCTTTTGTGTGGTGACTGGTGAGGTAGGTGTAACCGTTTAATAAATTGCGACGTAATTACGCAAAAAAGATTCAATCTAAATGAAATATATATATATCTTCATGCCAAATCCCTTGCAGAGACAATTGAGCGCCTTTTTTTTTTTTTTTTTTTACTAGCACGACATGTGACCCTGCTCCCACCTGATGGTAAGTGGCGCGCAGGGTCCATGAATGTTAGCAACTGGAATCAGACCCTTATATCCGACATCAGTCCCTAACACTATGCCGGCTTGACTAGATGCCTTTTCACACTTCGCTTGAAGGACTCCAGGTTATAGGAAAGTGGAAACACAGAGGCTGGAAGAGCATTCCACATCTTTATTGTGCGACAGATGTATGAGTCACCAAATTTATAGGTACGCGAAGGGATAGTGACTACGGTATGTGGGTGCATATTCTGACCTGTGCGTGTGGTTCGGTTGCGGAATGGAGAGGAAGGAATTAGGTTATAGAGCTCTTCAGAGCACTCACCATAGTATAGCCGGTAGAACACGCTCAGAGAAGCTACATCTCGGCGAAGCTGCAGGGATTCGAGAGTTCCAGATATGGTCACTTGTCACGATCACGACATACCTCTTTCGCTTCTTCAACATTCATCAACCTCTTCATGGGACATGAAGTCCTTTTGTTTCGATGGCTTTTTAATGCACCTTCAGCTATTGTTTTATTTATCTGATCGTGATAGGTGATAGGTGGTCTTGGTCTGCCAGGGATTTTTTTGCCCACAACTTTCGCATTATATATCTATATATCTGGTTCGTCAATCTCTCTTCGCTCATCCTTTCAACATGCCCGAACCATCGGAACATGCCTTTCCTTATTTTTATCCCTATGCCTTTCATACCTACCTTTTTGCGTATTTCATCATTACGTATGGACCGCATTTTTTTTTAATACTGAACACGACATGTGTCGCGCCCACCTGATGGTAAGCAGTACGCCAGGTCCAAGTCACCACGACCGACATCAGTCTCTACCACTATGCCGGCCTAACAAGATGCTTTTTCACACCTCGCTTGAAGGACTCCAGGTTATAAGAGTAGGGAAACACACTGGCTGGGAGAGCATTCCACATCTTCAGCGTGCGACAGATGTAAGTCTCCAAATTTATGAGTACGCGTAGGGATAGTGGATATGGTATGTGGATGCATATTTTGGCCTGTGTGTCAAATTAAATAACTAACTAAACCTATAAATAAAAAAATATCCTCAAGAGACTACCAATCAAACATAGTCCCAAGAAGACTGACAACATTTTCCCTTTGTATAGCGAGGCTTATACGTTGGCAAAATTAATTGCCAGCCTTCTCCGGATTTCTGCGTCAGCCGCTTCGATAACTCCTCGGCCAGATGCTTGGCTCAAACGGCGCAAACTCGTAACCTGTACCGAGGTTCGCGTATTTGCGCAGCGTGAGGTTCTCAGCAGAAACCGCTGCACTCCCCGCGCTAAATAAAGTTGCCTGGATGTGAGATGGGGCTAATGTGTCTACACATGTCACATCCCACACCAGAGACCGCCCAATATATTAGCGGATGTGACAAGATTGTGCCATAGAAACAATATTTGACAGCTTATCAAGAAAGCTCGTAGCCTTGTACATTAAACATTAAATCGTTTTCTTTAATGTTTAATCGTGAAATAATTATTTTGATAAGTTTATGTGCAAGCGAGGCTGCGAGCTGTTGAGCGCTGAAAATATAATGCAGGATAGCGCTCGTGATGGACATGTCGGAGCAACTAAACTCAACCTGACTTTATGGATAATTACTAGTTTTTTATTGTTTATTGTATTAAATCCCCAAAACACAGAGTTCTAGGGCTTTTGACCTTCACACCCCACGCTGGCCAATGTGTGTGGTTAATTCCTCCGTGGTCTAGTGGTAACAAACGTTGCCGTGAACTCGGGAGGTCATGGGTTCGATTCCCATCGGGGGCATGTTGTACATTGTATAATTTGTCTCGGTCTGGGTGTTTATATGTATATATTTACAAAAAAAAAAGATTAATATGTAGTTTATCAACCATCTAGTTTCCGTAACACAAGCCTCGTAGCTTACCACGGAAATTAGATGGCGCTGTGTGACCTGTCTGGAAATATTTATTTATTTATTATTTATTATTCAAGGTATTTGTAGGTACAACAATAACACTGTAAAAAGGTTCTTAAGACTAAAAATGGACCAGAAAACAACAACTATCACAATATTTCGTATACGAGCTCTCTGAGAAACGGGAACAGTGGTTCTTTTGCATCCCTCTCGCACAATCCAATATTTTCAAAGATATTTCAAAGTCAAAGTCAAAATATCTTTATTCATGTACACCTATTACAGGCATTTGTGACACGTCATAATTTAAATTATTTAGAATGATTCTACTCCTGTTAGTGGAAGACTAAGCAGCGAAGTGGTCCAAGGAGTAAGCTGTTAGCAGAAGACTAACAGCTTAGCAAATTCAATTCAATTCTGAGTACTTATTTTACATTTAAATAGTGTAAATTTTTTAGCTAACTGCCTCCGTGGTTTAGCGGTAAGTCCGTAGATTTAGACTCGGAGGTACCGGGTTCGATTCCTGGTCGGTGATTCAAAGTGAAACGGTCGTGACGATACATTGATTTTTTATTTTTCTCTGTCTAAAATAGATAGTGAAAATGTCTGTCATTTTTTTGCCTAGAAAGGTACATTATATTTATATTGACATATATATTACGAGATTGACTACATTTCTCTAAAGTTCAGCCAGACTTAAATAATAATCGTTATAAATATATATTGTGCGAGCGATAGAGATTCAAAGGGTTAAACCCTCATAGGAAAATATTTTATTAATTCCTCATTACAAGCTGCGGACCTTGGAGAACCTCCAGGTCAGAGTTTTGTCCATCATCACCGCAGCCCATACATTCCTAGACCTCCACTGATGAAGACAATCTCAATGGCAATTTTCTACATACTGGGCCAACAGCTTAACGTGATCTCCGAGGCACGGGAACGGTGGTATTGTAAATCATTACCAGTATTTCATTTTCATATTTGTTAGTGGTCAATCACATAAATTTAGACGCCGAGGTAGGGTTCGATTACTAGTCGGGACACAATTATTTATTTAATTAATTTGCGATATTTCTCGAGCCTAGTACACTGGAGAAATCAGCATCTGTATAAAAGCGTTGTTTTTGAGTATAAGTTGTTGTTCTTTTATCAAACATGTGGTCGTGATGAACATAATCAATAAATAATTTTGTTAAAAAGTTGAAAATTATATTTTCCCGCGACATATTATGACGAGGTCGCTAGTTCAGTTCCCCCATTTGATTGCCTAATGCATACATTTATCTCTGTTGCTTTGAGATTAACCGACTCGCAAAATGCAGCCGCTCAAACCCGAAATTTATTTTTGCTTGTTTATAGTGGTTGAGTGTAATTATACTATTAAACTAAAGTACCGTAAATAAATCGGGATTTATGGGCTCTACCCTGAGTATGATCAAAGACCAAAAAAGACCGCTAATCTTAGGGATGATAGGATGCTGATAGGCAGGATGAAAAAATAAGAAATTTTAATCCTACAGTTAATAAATTACTTAACTAACCATAACTATTATTTATTTATGTACAACTATTATATATTTTATTTATGTAGGTTATATGTATGTATTAGTATGTAATTATTAATAAGTATGTATATGTTATCTGCAATAAAACTCTTCAAGTTTGTTTAGTATAGCACCTACCTTATGTACTTACTGCTCTCGTTGTCCCGAAGGTTTGACCGTCATAGAATGTCTAGCGGCATTAGGTCCGCCTTTGTACTTTGTGCAATTAAGTTTAAATAAATAAATAAATTATACTACACAGTATACCTACATACATAAACATACATAAACTATACATACCTATGTCAGAAAAATAAGAAAAGGCCTTGTTCTAGCGTGTTCCATAAATGTATTGATGGCAGACAATCTTAGGCCCAATTTTGATACCCGACTGCGAGACTCAAAGAAGGATCATGTGGCAACATATAGCAATGTATATATGTATGTATTATCTGCAACAAATAAAGTGTGTTAGATGTGTTTCTTACTTGGTAAAATATATAAATTAAAGCTATAAAATTCTATTGCCAAATATTTCGCCTCTCTTTGGAGCGGCGTCATCAGTGACAGTGACTGAAGATCTATGTCATAAATTTTGAAAAAGTAATTTTATTTCTTTTAGCAATGGTAAAGGTAATGCACTATACAGTTTTGTATTTTTTTTATTTTATTTTTTTAGAAAAATATCATCATCACCTAGCGCATCATGGAAAACATATATGTATGTATGTATGTTTGTTCCATTGTGGCACACAGGAGATCAAACGCGTTGGCTAATTTTGGTGATTCTCACATCAATCGATTCGTCTTTATCACACGAGTGTCATTGAGCTATGACATTAATTAAATTTTATTAAGACGACAACCAGACGCAATATTATGGAAAAATTAAAAATTAAAATCGACGTACTATAGTGAGTGGGATATCATTGAATAGGTATTTGAAAATCATGTTGAGGTTTCTCTTATCATTTTTCATTTAGAGTGACCATTTCGTATCTATACCGATTTAAAGTTGGTAAGCAAACATTAATATTTAAAATTCAATCCTATCTTGACCTACCTACCTATAATAAAATATAATAAAGTTCATATAAAAAACCAGCCCTCTTGTCAAGACGCGGTGTTATGTTTGACAAATAAATTATTTCATTTCATAAAAATATAAAAAAAAAAAAAAATACATACACAAAACACTACCACACTCATACACACACCCACACTAAAACACTACCACACTCATACACACACCCACACTAACTCATTTAAACCTTCTCTTTTTATTAAGTAGGTATTCAAATAAATATTAGTTAAAATTATTTCTATCTGCAAGCGCCTTGTTTTGCAAGGCCCCTGATTGAAATTCATGTATAACTGTTTGTAAATAAAGATTATTTGATTTTATTTGATTTGATTTGATCATAGTCTAATTGAGGATAATGCATACGAGTATTAAGCCTTTCGTGGAAATTACATGTCAGTTAATCGATATCCGGGATTTCACATAAACCCTTGCTTCTTTATTTTCCATTAAACATATACTAGTGTATGTTTTGAGGGCAGATATAAATTTAAATACAAATTCTTTCTATTCTATTGGTTGCAAATTGATAAAATTTTCTGACAGACAAGAAACACAACTTCCTATCTCAACAAATATATTTAGCATTACATTCGTATTATTCTGAAGGGGTATTAAATCAGTTGCTGGCTGCACGATATTTTTCATCGTAATGCATTAATACTATTGACTTGGATTCGGAGACCAGTAATTCAATAACAAAAACCTCTAGTCCAAGGCTGCGCAACTTTTTTAACAGTCGCCTAGTCAAGCCACTGAATCACTTTGTAGTTGAGAAAACAAAATTCAACACAGTGTAGTACAGTCGCGTCCAAAAGTACTAGGCTATTGTTTATATATAACAATATAATATAATGTAAGGTTAACATTATGAAGAATCTAATTACAAAAAAATCTAAATTATACCTAAAAAAAAATACATAGAAAATAAAAAATTGTAAGTACATATATTATTATGTAGATATATACATATATGTATAGTTTACATAAGTAGTAATACATTAGTATTTATAACGCAGCAAGTGTCCTCGGCACACAACGCCCATCGGACGGTTATAAATTTTATTTTTATTTGTTATTTTATTGAAAATGTTAATTATATATAAGTATGTGTATGTATGTATATGTAGTTATATGTATGTGGTTAGTTAATAAATAATATTTTTTTATTTTTATATTTCATATTTGTGCATACATATACTCACGCCAAATCCCTTGCGGGGTAGGCAGAGACAATTGTGCGCCACTTGTGACGGTCACGACATACCTCTTTCGCTTCTTCGACATTTATCAACCTCTTCATATATGCCCTTTTGTTTCGATGGCTTTTTAATGCACCTTCAGCTACTGTTTTATTTATTTGATCGTCTTGGTCTGCCAGGGCTTCTTTTACCCACAACTTTCGCATTATATATGGCTTGTCTACGTACTAGGTTTTTAAGTGCAATAGTTTTAAATAAATATTTAAAACAAAAATAATCTATAGAAGTGCTACGTGGGAATGTAGCCAGTGTACTTGTTTCTCTTTATCATGATATTTTAGTTGGTGGAGATTTTAAAGATTTTTTTATATGCTATAAATGTTTTGTACTATTGATTTTATTATTAAACATATATTAATTTTAATAATGGTAATCTCAAACATTTCTATTTCCCAATTCGTATTTTAAGGCAGGAACTATTGCCGCTAGCGACATCTAAAAAAGTTTTGCGTGATATACCCTATTAATTCTGAACGCATTAGTTTAATATTGAGTTTTTTTAAACAATAAAAAAGAGGTATTTGTTCTTCCTAAACTTAATGATTTTTATTAAAGTGATAATTGCCCAGACATTACATTGTCAAGATATTGCAATCTGCGAGATCGAGGCCCTGAGATATGAATGGATGCAGTCTGGTCAGTGCAACCGAAATACATGCGTGAATCACTTGAGCTTATTATTTGAGCATACTGCGCATTGTTGGCGAACGTAAACTCGTCTAAACACAATAGAAGAAGCTGGTCATATTGCATAGAGCTTTATATAAAAGTAAAGTATCATCACGACCGTTTCCCTTTCGGGGTGGTCAGAAACCACGCTTATAAATAAGCGGATTCACATTTAGCCAACTTTACTATGGGCCAATCATGACAAGTGGCAAGCTCGTCGATGTCTCCAGCGTACCAAACTCGAAAAATATCGCAAATAAATTAAATATTAATTAAATGTATTTATTTACGTTAATAAATATTTTTGTGTCTCGACCAGGAATCGAACCCGGTACCTCCGAGTCTGAGTCCACGAACTTAACCGCTAGACCACGGAGGCTGTTGTTGATAGAGCTTTATATAACTATCTAAATCCTGTTTATTCCAACAACCTTTGCAACAATTCAGAGCTTTTGAGGTATTTATTTACTTCCGTACATTATCGATTAAATATTTAAACAATACATTTATCACAACATAATTCAAACACAAGGATAGTGAATAGACTTGCGAATTAAATGGCACTAAGTACTTTATGACTTTTCTTTCTTTCCAAATTCTCTACGGACAACACGAGTTTTTTTAACAAAAGGATAACACGGGGGACGGGAACGATCTGGAGTGGAGCAAATAGTCGAGAGCCGCGCGCACGCAGGTGTACTTCTTAGGTACAAACAGTGAGATTAATTTAATACAGCAAATATAAATAATGGGGTACCTACAAAAAGGGGAAGTTATCATATGGCATGAAGTACGAGTTCATGACTCTAAAATCAGCTTCATTTCCATCATTAGAATGTATGTGCTTTTTCTTGGATTCCAAATATTGCATTCCAGAGATCTGTGGACATAATCAGTTGTACAATATAGGTAGTGTACTCGCGACAGTAAAATCTCGTTTGTCGCATTTCCCATCCTAAATCTTTTCTGGCTCATGGCTCTCCTTGCACACACTTTAATCATATTGGCATTAAAAGTTTCACTGCTTAATAGTACTCCTAGATCCCTTACTTCATCAGTGACACGTGTAAGTGAAGCATCAGTTAGTGTTATAGTTGCAACGGACTACAAGAAATCTATTAAGACCCTATGTAACATTTTATCGAACAAGAAACGTGTCAGTAATATGGACGTTATTTGTATCATATACGACCCAAACCAAACTTCTGAAGACACGGTTCAAACATAATAATAACCAAATATATACGGCGTTGCAAGATACAAGTGTGAACGTTGATATATGTACTCCTATGTTTACGTAACGGAGTTTGTGTGTGTTGGAGCTACTGGTGCAAATCTTAGCGGTACCAGGTGACACATCAAATCCAGCTGTAAAGCAGGTATTAATAACTTCAAAACAAGAAACAAACTGATCGACTCATTTTCATTTATTGATCCGAATCAAACGCCGCCATTTCCTTATTATTTCGTAAAATCGGCATAAACTTGGTTAGTTATATGCAATCACTGGTGGTATTGTTGACATTTTCAAGGATTTGTTGATTTAAAAGGTGACATTTGGTTTGTGCACGCGACAGCTTATATGATACTAGTGTAGCCATATTTTTCCAGCAAGATGGAGCCATTTCAAATGTTACAAATGACTCGTTAGCTGCTCTTCACAAGTTATATACTGACAAAGTGATTAGTCGCCGAGGAGATATTAACTGGTCATCTGAAGCCCTAACCTAAAATAACTCCTACATACATATCTTCATGCCGGATCCCTTGCGGGGTAGACAGAGACGATTGAGCGCCGCTTGACACGACCACGACATACCTCTTTCTCTTCGTCGACATTCATCAACCTTTCATACATGCCCTTTGGTTACGAATTATTTATTTATTTATTTAATGCACCTACAGCCAGTGTTTTATTTATTTGATCGTGATATGTGAGTATCGGTCTGCCAGGGCCTCTTTTACCCACAACTTTCGCATTATATACCTGGTTCGTCAATCTTTCTTCGCTCATCCTTTCAACATGCCCAAACCATCGTAGCATGCCTTTCCTTACTTTGGTCCCTATGCTTTCTTTTATATCTACCCTTTTCCGTATTTTTACATTACATATGCGGTTGGCTAAAGTACGCCGCATATCACACGCAACGACCTCATTACTCTTATGCGTATTCTGACATATCAACGTCTTGCTTCCATACATCAGTTTTGGTACCAACATGGCATTGTGTATGGCAAGCCGAGCTTTGTCACTGACATTTTGACTGCCAACATAACTCCTGCTGATTTTTTCCTACTTGAGTATAGTCTACAACCATTTGCCACCCAATTTGGATGTTTTAAAGCAAGACGAAATTATAAGTATTCCTAGGTTGATGCTCCAGCGTGTGATTGAGAATTTTAGTTCTAGATTAAACGAGTATGAAGAAGTGATCATAATAACCTAATCTAAAACTAAAGCTAAAACAAAAGGAGCAACTCGAAAAATACCACGAAGTACCTACCGTGTTCTTGCATATAGTGAGCGTACACTAACTTTTTAAAAACCTCTATTCGGAGCTTGGCGAAACTTAACTGGCAGCTGATTGCACAAATGCGAACGATTTGGACACAAAGGTAGTATGGGGAGCGGGAATAGAGAGCGTATCATTAGAAGAAGAGCGAAGAGTCTTCTCGTGTGGCACGTAAAATAATATTTTAAATAATTGGGTGTCGACGGATCGTTTAGTATCGTATACAGCATGCACAGGACTCGGCGGTTCCTTCGGGAACGAATAGGCGAACATTTTAATTTGTTTCAAAAGTTTCGTGTAATGTGGCCGTATTATACATATTTCATATTATAATTCAACGAGGAAATGCGGCAAGCGTTTTGGGTACCCTCCCTGGTTTATTTTGTAGAATAGTTTTAATTTCATATGTATTTTTAATTTAGTTTTATTTATAATTAGTTTTTTAATCTATTTTATTTTAATATTTTTGTATCTACTTCGAATAAATATATTAATATTTTCATATTTATATCAAATACGAAAACCGTTTTATGACAAGACACCGTTGCTCGGTCTCATGTCCAGGGCACATCTGTATGTGGCAAGAGAGCATCGCTGTGCAGCAGGGGAATGCTGCAAGTGTTTTTGGCACACTACCACATGATCAGGTCATTGGTGAATAATTTTAATATAGTTTAGTATTTAGTTTTAATTTTAATTTTCATCATCATCATCCTAGCCCCTAGAACACAAAGACCCAGAACTCCATTGCTGGAGATGGGCTTTCCAGAAAATTCTGTAGAAATTGGCCTACACTCGCTTGGCTAGGTTCTGATGTTACTTTTCTAATGACAATTTATTAACGATTCCACAATTTGGTGTAAGTGGAACCGGGACCGACGGCTTAACGTGCTTTCCGAGGCACGGGAACGATGGTGTTGTAAATAAATGACAAATGTACGTAAGAAAAGTTTATTTCTCATTGCCGGGGTTCGAACCGTCCTATTTAGTTTTTTTTTTAAGAAAAGCGTTCTTACAACCGAGCCACCACCGTCTCAGTTTTAATTTAGTATATATATTTTTTTAGCTTAATAATTATTTTTATTTTATAATTGTACATTTCTTATTTCCATAAATTATCATTATTATTATTAATTATATGACATACTATAATACATATTTTTGCTATTAATGTAATCAGTATAAAACCTAAACGAAAAAAAATATATTACAGCTCCTTTGCACCAAAACCAATGTTGATTTGTGATAACAGGTAGTTTTAAATTCGAGTTTTTTTTTTGTTGTACATAAAATAATAGGTATGTATTATTAAGGATGTTTACAAGATTCGTCCGATGGTGTTTATAAACATTCGCCACAGACGATATTCTTGGAAACTGCAGGAGCTACGTATAAAATTAACCTTAACAATACCTGATGCATTGATAAGCATTGACTGTTGTTAAATAACTTTGCTTATTTTTCCTAGAAGTAAAGTATCATCACGACCGTTTCCCTTTCGGGGTGGTCAGAAACCCGCTTATAAATAAGCGGATTCACATTTAGCCAACTTTACTATAAGCCAATCAGTACAAGTGGCAAGCTCATCGATGTCTCCAGCGTACCAAACTCGAGATATATCACAAATAAATTAAATATTATGTAAATAAATACATTTACATTGATAAATATTTTTGTGTCTCGACCAGGAATCGAACCCGGTACCTCCGAGTCTAAATTCACGGACTTAACCGCTAGACCACGGTGGCAGTTATTTTTCCTATTTGCTTATTATTATTATTATTTTTTTTAATAATAATAACGTTTATTGAGCTTTCTTATTGGTACCTATATACAAAGTTGAGTAAACAATATATAAAATATTCCTTGAATTTTACATTTTAAGCATACAAACATTTTTGATTGAATGCAAACCACAAGGATAGGCAATTTTAAGATGGTTCCTGACTCCTAACCAAGATAACTTGTGTCCTAGGATCTCAGTCAGTTCCATATTGACTAATACTCATAGCCTCAGATAGCCAACTCAAAAGGTATGATAATAAAAATATAAAAAAAAAACAACAACGTAAATCAAAGTACAAAAGAGGTTCCAACACAACAGACCTGCACCAACGACACCAGCATAGATATTTTGTTATTATATATTATAACTATTGTCATCTTAAAGCCTTTCTGTTGTTGTAGGAAACCCGAAATTTGTTTGGTTTGTTCGGATGGACTGATCCTGGTACTACTGACACTATCGCCGGGATCAGGGTTCAATCATACATCCATTTATTTGTTGCAATAAACGCTTTTATTATTATTATTAGTTTGACAAGTAAGCCTGTGCTACTGGGGCGTTCTATCGTCTCTACCACCACCTCTGTTGTGATTTTATTTAATTTCGTGAAAATATTAATTTAGCTCCATTGTTTAGACGCTAATCGCTTATAAAATATATCTGTATTAACTGTAAACAGTTGGTGAATCATGAAGTTGCCAGTAGTTATTCCAAATAATTATGTTTTTTTGGTAAAAGATCCAGTTTGAAGCAGTTATAAGTTTGTTGTTTGACGGATAGCCATACATCTAAGAATCAGTTTGCTAGAGAAATAGGTCGCAAGCTTTTCCTGTTTATAAAACAATTTTACTCAAATTCCTTCATCGAATATCATAACTATGCACACATATTTGTATTGACATCGTCGCTTCCACTGCTGCTAGGACATTTAAAACAATTATTTTAATAGCAGTTAATACCTTTTTGTCCTATGTTTTGTTATTATTTTTCTTTTATTTGTTTTATTTATGTTTATTTTCGTCGATTTCCACTGTCTGGCCCCAGCACACCTTTTGTGATTTGTTTCACTTGCATTACGTCCGTGATCGGGTGCTGCTGTGGGGGCCTGGGACCTCTGCCGAACACGTTCAATTTATTGTTCTTAAATTAGAATAGATTTTTGCGTTTTGTCGACTTTCGGGTTGGACATTACATGACTTCGATTGGGTTTACGGGAACGTTTTTATATCAATGAGGGCCTATCTATATACATCGATGTTTGATAACATATGCCGATACTTAGATGTAAGTCAATTCTATGAATGCAATGAGGTCACCCTGCAGTAGGAGGTCGTGTCTAAATTTAAATTTGGAATAGATCAGCGCCATGTTTGCCTGAAAACCGTTATTTCTGCTTCGATATGAGACCGTTACTCTCAATTATTCATTTTTGGACCTAATAGGAATAGCAAAAGCATAAACAACATGGTAATTTGTACTGGATTCATTTTTGGGTCCAGATTTATTAGCAAACCGTTATGGAATGATAGCCTATATTTTATGTCATCGTCGTCAACTAATAACATTTCATGGACATAATTCCGGAAATATTTATTTATTTATTTATTTTATTTAAAAACTTTATTGCACTATGTACAAGAGGCGGGCTTAATGCCGCTAGGCATTCTCTAGCAACCAACCTTTGGGACAATGAAACGATTTGTGTTGTGAGGTAGGTGCAACCATTAAATAGATTAAAAGGTAATTCAAATTAAATCTAAGTATTATATCTATATAGACAGATACATACTAATATGTACACAATACTACATATACTACATACTATATATATATATATATATATATATTATACACTACATATAATACCTACTTACACTGTGAGGAACTGTTTAAATAATGAGAGTATACCATCTTTTTGAAAAGTGATCTGTTCGGCACTTGACGAATTTCTACCGGCAAATTGTTCCACAGATTTGCGGCCACTACTGCAAAAGAGTTAGACTGAAAACCAGAGTGATGAGAAGGGATAGATAGAACAGAATTATGGGACGAACGGAGAGATCTGTTATGAAATGAGGAAAGATAGCTAAATTTGTCCTTGAGGTATTTCGGTGTCGCAGGTTCATTGAGAATAGAAAAGAGTAAACAGAGGATTCTTAGATTCCTGCGACAACGAATAGGTAGCCACCTTAACTTGGCGCGATATTCAGAGATGTGATCATATTTGCGCAGACAAAAGATGAACCGAATACATGTGTTAAGTAACCGGTCCATCTTATTGAGCAACATCTCCGAAAGGTCGACGCTACACACATCACCATAGTCGAGAAGAGGAAGGAGAAGACTTTGGGCAAGGGTTATTTTAGCTTTTAATGGCAGAAAATTTTTAAGTTTATTGAGAGAGTGCAGAGAAGCAAATATTTTTCGACTAGTATTGTTAACTTGGATGGCCCAGTTAAGATTAGAATCCAGGTGTACACCTAGATTCTTTACCTCACTACTATACGCAATCGGAACGCTGTCAAACCGAACAGGGTCTATACTGTTTAGATTTACTTTACTTAAAAGTCTGGAACTGCCTACTATGATTGCTTGACACTTGCCCGGATTGACAGCGACCCCGAAGCGTGTCGACCATGAGTGTATATTAGTTAAATCTGAATTAAGCCAAGCTATTGCACTATTTATAGTGGTGATATCTGTCTGCACATAGAGTTGCAAATCATCTGCATACAGGTGGTAGCTGCAGTGAAGTGAACGTGTTATGCCATTTATAAATAACGAGAACAGCAGCGGTGAAAGGATGCCCCCCTGCGGGACGCCCGTAACCAGATCACACCACTCCGATGACACCCGATCAACTCGAACTTGTTGCTGGCGACTATGCAAGTAATTAGAAAACCACTGCAAAGCATCTGATGTGATCCTTAGACGAGACAAAATGGCGATTAGTAAATCAGGATCAACTGTGTTAAAGGCATTTGAGAAATCTATTAGTACAAGTACTGTGACTTTGGTTTCTTCCATGCCACCTCGAATGTCTTCAGTTACTTTGAGTAAAGCTGAAGTTGTGCTATGACCAGGACGGAAGCCGGACTGGAATGGGTTTAGGAGGTTATTGGAATTTAGAAAACAGGACAACTGCTTGTGTACAACCGACTCCAGGACCTTAGATAAGAATGGAAGTATAGATATAGGACGAAAATGAGACGGAAGTGTCGGTGATGAGATTTTGGGAAGTGGGATGACGAAGGCCTTACGCCATTGAGTTGGAAATTGACCAGATGTGAGGGAAAAGTTTATGATATGGGTGATAATTGTAGTATTTTATATTAATTATAATGGGATGCTAAATGAAACACGAGAGTGCGATCACCATATTTTTTATTCTGAGTTGCCAACATACAAAAACCTTAAGTAGCGTTCATTATTTATTCATATTACTACATCTCCCTTCTTTACAAATTTTAAACTTAAAAAAACTTCTTAATTTATTCTTAATTTTAACTTCAGAAACTTTAGATTCAACATTCTATTAAACGTTGTGGCTTTCTTACAACTCTACCAGAGCGAGTTGTGTAATATAAATTTGGTTCATTAGGTTGATCATTACTATTTTCAATGTTATTATTAATTGTGTCATTTAAAATTACCTTTCGAAATACCCTGAAATTATTTCATTAAACTCGACAACTAGCATAAGTGTAATAAATCAGCTGAAGAAGGTATTTAGTAGATATGGAATACCTAAAATAATTATAAGTGATGGTGGTCCTCAATTTAATTCATCTCAATTCAAAGATTTTTCTAAACAATGGTCTTTTCAGCATATTTTTTCAAGTCCAGAATATCCTCAGTCAAATGGGTTAGTGGAAAGAACAATTCAAACAATAAAAAATATAATAAAGAAATCTCTTCATGATAATAGAGATATAGACCTGTCTTTGTTAGAGTTTAGGAACACACCAATATCAGACAACATACCTTCTCCAGCTGAATGCTTGTTTCAGAGAAAGTTGCGTGGCATAATACCAATGATAAATAAAAATTTAAAACCTCACATTAATAAAAACTTAAAACATAATTTAACATTGAGACAAAAAAATCAAAAGCATTACTATGATAGAAATAAGAAAGATTTAAAATTGTTAAATATTAATGACAGAGTTATTTTTAAAATTGGAAAAAACTGGTTAAAAGGGGAGATAGTAGAGATAATAAATACAAGATGCTATAAGATTTTAGGAATTAATAACAAGTTTTACATCAGAAATAGACACTTTATTAAGAAGTTACAATTGGAAATCAGATTCCCTTTGGGAGCGTAGGTTCGGATCCTACCGACTGCGCCATGTAGTATTTTATATTAATTATAATGGGATGCTAAATGAAACACGAGAGTGCGATCACCATATTTTTTATTCTGAGTTGCCAACATACAAAAACCTTAAGTAGCGTTCATTATTTATTCATATTACTACAATAATAGGAAGGAGAAGGTCGATAATTGTCACGATCATAACACGACTGATATCATCACATCCTATTGATTTAGAAGTTATTGAACAAATCGTCTTGAGGACCACATCATTAGACACAGCAGCCAGAGCGAAAGGTTCGATTCCGTCAGGCATAGGGTACTCGGCTATTTCGTCTAAAGTACTTAGTTTTATGAGACTGTTGAGAACTGGAGCGGAAGTAAAGTGACCGTTGAGCTGATCAGGTGTCACGGATCCAAGATTAACCTGAGCACGACAGCGACCCAAACCCTGCGAATTAAAAAATTGCCAGATTTTGGCGGGAGACTTGTTATTTATGTTGTCGAAGAAGTGGTGACGCTTAGCAATTCGACATACCTGATTGTAGCGATTTCTGGCAACCCTATATGCAGCCCAGCTATCATCACTACGGGAACGTCTATATTTCAGATACGCGCGATCTCGCTTTCTCATCGCCATCCGCACCTCTTCGGATATCCATGGAGCTGGTGCACGTTTGAGTTTAGTGGCTCGAAGTGGAGCGTGAACGTCGTATAGCTTAAGCAGCTTCTGATTAAAAGCGTCAACCATTTCTTCTATATTAGTAGTGGTTAATAGGACGCTCCAATCAATGACAGCTGCATCTTCCCGCAATTTTTCCACGTTCATCCGGCAATAATGGCGCATCACAACTGTGGGAGGGCGATATCTCGGTGGTTTTACTTTGTACGATGCGAAAACGAGATCGTGGTGGGAGAAGGGAGCAGGAATCTGACCGTGTCTGGCAACAATATCAGGGCGTGAGGTGAAGATAAGATCCAGGAGAGTATCAGTTGCAGAAAGATGGTGTGTGGGGCCAGATGGCAGCCTAGATAAATTGACTGAGGAGGTCAGATTTATGAGTTTAGACGCCCTGCTCTTGCCAGTATCACGATCATTAAGGAGGCGTGTTAAAATCGCCCATGATGACGTGATGATTATAAAGCGGCACCACCTCCTCAAGGACGGCTTCGAGGTGAGAAAAGTAATTTATGGAGGGAGGACAGTATACGACACCGACCAATACGTGTGATCCTGAGAAATTTACTTCGATGAATAGATACTCCGCGGATGCAGAGTACATATTAGGCGAACACTTTATTATCTTATATGGTAGGTCGGCGCGTAAGTAAATGGCGACACCACCTCCGTTCGATCCTATGCGATCATTACGAACAAGAATAAATCCTGGCAGAGAGTAAGAAGTGGAAGGCAGAGAAGGTTTAAGCCAGGATTCTGAAATAAGAACGGCATCAATAGTATCAGGAGAAGAGAAGGTAGCAAGAAGATCCGAATAATGGGCTGGCACACTCTGCGCATTGATATGACACATATTGAGGTTTTTTTTGCACGTAGAAAATTCATTATTTATTAAATCGTCCAAATATTCCTATGTGGCTGACAACTGAAGTTCAAATATCTCGACCATATGATAGTGGATCGTCCTCATCATACCTCTTGGTCTCTGGAGCAAGAGGAGGACTTTCGCTGCCAAGAGCAATATGTTGGCTCAAAAGATTGACCGTTGCTCAAAGTTATCCTGGAGGTGTAGTCCGTCTGCTATGTTTGCTAAGAACAGAGTCGACCATGCCATACTCTGTAAGTACGGCACCTTTTGTGGACCGACCGATATAATAGGATAACGACTAAAGTCAATTTTTGTCATAAGGTCGTAAAATATAAATTGTTTAGATTATAGTTATTAAGTTTAGTTTTTGTATAATTATAATGCCATTTTTCAGTAGATATTATTTTTTATTATTTAATTAATAATAATTTTAGTTTTAGTTATTCTATATTTGTCATTTTGTCACCGTACGTTCCCACCGGAATTTGGTTAAGTCTATGCATAAAATGGAGTCTTGGCTGTTGCAAACCGATTTGTTTTATATTTTTACAATTGTCTATTTAAATTTTGTTTGTTTTTGTTGGAGTTTATGTGTAAATCTATAATTTATTTATTTTTAATTTATAAAAAAAAATATTATTTATATTTATTTTAGTTACGTATCTATTCCGCCATTTTCAATAATTGATCTACTGAAATGAAATGAAATGAAATGAAATGAACGTTTATTTGCTTGTAAAATACAATACATCAATTGTGTGCAAATTTGTTTACAACAACTACAAAGTAATAGATTAAATTATTAAAGAAATAAACCGCAACAAACAATAACAGAAAATACCTGTAACATCGATAACAATAACAAAACAGAACGACACTAAATTAAAAAGATACCTACTTATAAATAAAATACCAAATGTCATTGTATGAAGGGTACCCCATGTAAAATCAGCCATACTCGTACATCCTGTCGTAGTACTCCTTTAAATTATAAAAGGGTCTTACCAGAAGAAAAGATTTTAGTGAATGTGAAAAAGTCTTGACATTATCACTGCTTTTAATATCAGTACCCAAGCAGTTAAACACCTTTATTGCATTATAATTTAAGCCCCTGTGATAGCCACTATAATTTGGCTTTGGGGCTCTTAGGTCATACTTATATTTTAATCTTACCGGATATTTAAATATTTTATTTTCATTCCCATCTTTGGTATTTAATATTTTTATCTTAAATAGATCGAGGCAAACCTGGTATATATATAGTGAGATAATAGTTAATATTCTATGTTTAATAAAAATACTATTATTTATGTCCTATTTTTTATTTTATTTAATTGTTTTTTTTCTATAGTGACTATCGAAATTAATAACTTGATCAATTATTAAGGATACTCTAATTGACAAAAAGAACAAATAAGAATTCTAAAATTTCCCGCCAGTTCTAGTTCGGTGGTAACCCGTAGTAGCGCTACTAAAACTAGAACACTTTTCTTGTATGGAGTTACGGTTCTTCTTATTTTATGTTCCTTGCTTAAAACTAATTATATAATTTATATCAAATTGATAGCGCAATGTAAATAAATAACCAAATACTAATATAACACAAATAAATTGGCATTAAATAGATATATTCTTAGTCTTATTAAGATATTTTTAGTTTTTATTGACATCCAATATTACAAATTATATTAAAATTTAATTTCTGAAATATTTTTTTATAATATTTTAGGCCCATTTACAGCCAATGTCATCACTATCTGGGTATTTGAGTGTTATTATGTTTCCTAGTATTAAATTGTTTTCTTTTATTTTTATATTGTTTTGTACTGAATATAAATTAGGACGTAACCAAGTGTTTCAATAGGATCCTATGGTGAGTAATAAATCTACGACAGTTTTATTCATACAAAAGTATATGCTATAGAAATCTATTAGATGTAAATCATACAAACCACCGTTTGATAGAATGTTCGTAGGTGTTTCGGTTGTTTGTTCAACTTAAACAAACTTTCATCTGTTAACATTAAAAATTCAATTAACAAATGAACCTACACAATAGCAAAAGAAAACAGGGTTAATGCCAAAAAACCTAATGAATCAACGGTTTCCGATCATGTGAGTATGTTTGCCAAAAAGAAATGCGATTTTAAAATAGAGTTTGACGTATCCATGTCTTTATTTTTAAAATCCATTCACACGTTGAGAGGTGTGGTCAGTGACATTGTTCTGGCAATGTATGAGATGATGTTCGTCGTATTTTTGGGCATAAAATAGGTCAAAAATACTTCATATAGTTTCAGTAGAACACAGATGTATTCGTCGTTGAGAGAGCGACGAGTAAATAAGTCTTAAGAGGTCGCATAATTCAATATTTTCAAAGATTTTTCAAGTCTTTGTACTTTTAAGACATGTAGTCTTTCAACTTACTAGTAAATAAAATTACGGATTAAATTTTTGGAGATAAATTATCCTTGATCCATGGCGCCGCATCAGACTGGAAAATTCTCATGGATACATTTGAACATCATTATAGGATCCCAGATGAACTAGCTCTGTCAGCCTATACGCCAGACATCTCAGTGTTTTCTCGGAACTTTAAAAAAGTTATTCTTATTGAATTTCGATAGATAAAAAGTAAAGTATCATCACGACCGTTTCGGGGTGGTCAGAAACCACGCTTATAAATAAGCGGATTCACATTTAGCTAACTTTACTATAGGCCAATCATGACAAGTGGCAAGCTCGTCGATGTCTCCAGTGAACCAAACTCGAGAAATATCACAAATAAATTAAATTAATTTATTACATTAATAAATATTAGAAATAGATCTTAAATAATATTTTTGTGTCCCGACCAGGAATCGGACCCGGTACCTCCGTGTCTAAATCCACGGACGTAACCGCTAGATCACGGAGGCAGTTAGATAGATAGATTCTTTATTGCACAGAAAATAATACATTTAATGTCTAAAAACATTTTCGAACAGCTATTGAGCTGGGATTGTAAGGTGCGCGTTCTTCGTTTCGACGTGTCATTATTAATATAGAATTCATTAGTAGTTTAAATTTTATAGTAAATAAACTCTATACAAATTTACTGACGCCTATTTGAGTAGCACGGAAAGGTGTTCAAAGAAGTTTGTCAAAATAATCCAGCATGTTCCATCCAGAATTTTGTCCTTGGCGTAAAGGTCAGAATAAATGAGATCTATGAAAAATCATGGTCCATAATTTTGTTTGACAAAAACATAATTAGAAGGACTGCGACATGCGTACCATTAAATCTATTTCAGTAATCTGGGACCGGCACGTGCAAGCATTTGATTCGAATTATAGGTTTCAATTATTGTATCCCACTGTGATAATAAACTTTGAATCGAATCTATATGACGTTTTATGCCGTGTGCGGCTTGAAAGTAAAGCTTGTGAATTTTGCTTAAAGGGAAATACCCCCGGTAGTCCGACAAACATTTTGCAGGGCAGTGTCGAACTATCGAATTTGTCGGATTATAGAGTACTGCCTAAGATAAGTCCGATTTTTTTTACAAAAGAGTACCTTGTAATCCGACAAATTACAGATCCACTGATAACATTCTTCATATGTATTATTTATATGTACTCTGAAGTACAAATCATACTTCATTATGCATGTCAAATTAAGTTTTTTTTTTTTTACCCAAAACCCAAATTAATTTAATTCGAAGTAATATACAAACAATATAAAAGAATTACAATATTAAATAAACTATATTAAAACAAAATCTAAATTTAACCTAAAAATAATAATGATAATAATACATGCTTACAAAAAAAATAGCTCCTCCAAATCGCTGTCTTGTGGCATGGTGCCCAATACACTAGCAGCATTTGCCCTTTGAATTAGGATACTTAATTTTTGGGAGAAAAAACTGCCAGCCCTATTGTCACCAGAGACGCCTTGAAAGAATTTAAATTTATTCTATAAACAATTTATTCTATAGCATGAATGACGTTAATTTTGGTAAATTAAAAACAAAATAGAAAGATTACATTTTATTATAAAATTAACGTCATTCATGCTATAGAATTTACAAAAAAATATGCAATAACTTTACATTAGGTAATAATTGTGTACAAACAAATGTACATACTAAAATAATCAAACACTATATAAATCAATCAATTTGAGAAGCATGAAAATGTTCATAATTTTTTTTTTGTTTAACATTGTTGAAACGCGAAATTAAACATGTCGGATTATAGGGGGTGCCGGATTAGACAGGGGCCGGATTATGGGGGGTCCACTGCATAGTGTAAAAAGCGCTTATAGTCCAAGTCAAAAAAATATATAGCTTAGAGTAAGCTAATAAGCGAGCTTTGCTTTCAAGACAAACACAGCATATTATTACTCTAAGCTATATCTAATCTATATGTTCAATTGGCTTTTTTTTTTACTGATTTTTGCTTAAATTGTATTAAAACCGTAGAGCAACGAAGGACTTTTAATGCGAAATAAAGTGAAAAAAAAGTGCTAAAAGCGACAAGTGAAATACAAGGTTAGAACGATAGTTTCTTGTCTCATTACTTGACCTTGAGACTGACACGGGTTATTCAGTAAACGAGCCGTTATTGGTCAGTAAGACTTGCCTCACCTATCGTGCGCGTTCTTCGTTTCGACGTGTCATTATTAATATAGAATTTATTAGTATAGAATTTATAATAATTAAAATTTAATAGTAATTTCAATTCATATAAATATTTGCATCTACCTTACACTTGAAAGTGTCCATATTGTTCCTAAGGTTGGCTGTCAGATAATGTCTAGCGGCATTAAGTCCGCCCCTTGTATAACGTGCAATAAAGTTTTAAATAAATAAATAAAAATAAATAATTAAAATTTTATAGTAATTAAACTCTATAAAAATTTACTGACGCCTATTTGAGTAGCGCGGAAAGGTGTTCAAAGAAGTTTGTCAAAACAATCCAGCACTCTCCAAGCGTTTTTGAGCAAATTTAATTTGATTTGATTAGGTACTTGCTATAGATTCTAAACCTAATAATCCATCATTAGTCCTTGAGACAGAAAATTTCTTACACGTGGAAGAGTTAGACGTTTAAGTTTCCATGCTTCTCCATTCAGTATCACCGACTCCTACGACACTTAATTGGGTCAATTTATTTCATAAATATCAACTTGATTCTTAGAAATAAAATTTGAAGAAATTGCTCCTTTTTTTCGGTGTATAATGTTAAGTATTATGACGACCGTTATCCCTTGCGAGTTTGTCAGAACACATTTAGCCCACTATCATTCTCAGTCAGATTAAACATTAACAGGTCACTGGAATCTGCTAAGCTGCTGGTCTTCTGCTAACAGCTTACTTATTGGACCACTTTGCTGCTTAGTCTTCTACTAGCAGGAGTAGAATCATTCAAAATAATTAAATTAATGACGTTTCATAAATGCCTGTAATAGGTTTACGTGAATAAAGATATTTTGACTTGACTTAAGATCAAAATGTTATAGATAAACTTTTCATGGATAAATATTTCATATGTTGATTAAGAGCATTATTACATTTTTATTAAAATATCTGATACACTTTCATTATTATTATTATATAGGTTTTATTAGGTTATCATAATACAACCTTTCCCTTGGACAGCCTTTATAACCCTTTCAGCACGGACAATACCGCGTGCGTTATTACAAAATTATGTAGCGGTCACCAAATTCTGTTTTACCGATAGATCGTACACTCATCTAGCTACTTAATGATTATCTTTAGTAAAATTGTTAGTCCTAGTCCTTTTTTAAAAATAAAACACACAATAGTGATTTTTTTTTCCATCATATTACCCAACGCACATTAAAAAACAACAACACACGAATATGCGGAGAGGGCTTTGTGGAATTCACTGGTGGAAGAATTTATTTATTATTTTTATGAGATATTTTAGAGCTTAGGTATTTCAAAGTTATCAACCTTTTAATATCCAAAATGTGTCGTGCTAAAATAAGTCGTATAAGTCGGATATAACGGTTAGTAACTGCCAAAATTACCGTATAGGTGCGGCACGTAATTCTAGCTCTGGACAACTATGGTGGGGGAAGGAATGTTTCGCATCGGTACAAGCGCTAACAAAATTTTATTTTATAACATCTTTATTAACAAAAAAACACGCTCGATAGTTTATTAATCCTTTAAAATCCCTAAAATACAGAGTCCTTCTCCACTGTTGGAGATGGGCTTTCCAGAAATTTCTGTAGAATTCAGCTTACACTTATTTATTTATGTCAATACTACACAAAAACTTAAAATTAGTGTACATTGACCGCCTTCGTGGTCTAGTAGTAACAAACGTTGCCGTGAACTCGGGAGGTCGTGGGTTCGATTCCCACCGGGGGCAAGTTGTACATTGTATAATTTGTCTCGGTCTGGGTGTTTATATGTATATATTTACAAAAAAAATTAAGTATAATATGTAGTTTATCAACCATCTAGTTTCCGTAGCGTTTCGTAGCTTACCACGGAAACTAGATGGCGCTGTGTGACCTGTCTGAAAATATTATTATTACATGACACTTAATTTTAATGACAATCTGTTAGCGATAGCACAAGTTGGTATTAGTGGTGCCTGTAGCCCTATTCTGTTACTTAGTCGCAAACGTTATATAATGGAATCTGTTAACTAATATATACATATATCACGCTATTAAAGTTGTTATTTGCACAGCCGCTGTCAATGTCGAGCGCTTATAAAGTTGAGAATTGAATAATATTTTGTAATTATGACGCAAGATCTGACGTAAATAAGGAAATCCACTAATAATGTTTGCGACTAAGTAACAGACACGTAACGTAACAGTAACTGGACAGACGGCGGTGGTGTTGTAAATCTATGAAAAATGTAGGCAAGAAAAGTGTATTTCTCACTGATGCCAGGGTTCGAACCGACCTTTTGCCCTTTTGACCTTGCGCCCACCTGATGGTAAGTGGCGCACGAGGTACATGAATATTAGTAACTGAAATCAGACACTAATGACTGACATCAGTCCCTAACACTACTTGACTGGGCATGACGGCAATTCGAGCCTGATCCCGAAACGTGTGGATACACTTTACTGGGTTTATCGGTACGAACGACTAATTCCCCGCCCTTAAAGTCAAATGCTAATTTTTAATTTAAAAGAGAACTTATATTGTAAGCTTGCCATGATGATATTTATATATATATATTTTTTTATACTAGCACGACATGTGACCCTGCGCCCACCTGATGGTAAGTGGCGCGCAGGGTCCATGAATGTTAGCAACTGGAATCAGACCCTTATATCCGACATCAGTCCCTAACACTATGCCGGCTTGACTAGATGCCTTTTCACACTTCGCTTGAAGGACTCCAGGTTATAGGAAAGTGGAAACACAGAGGCTGGAAGAGCATTCCACATCTTTATTGTGCGACAGATGTATGAGTCACCAAATTTATAGGTACGCGAAGGGATAGTGACTACGGTATGTGGGTGCATATTCTGACCTGTGCGTGTGGTTCGGTTGCGGAATGGAGAGGAAGGAACTAGGTTATAGAGCTCTTCAGAGCACTCACCATAGTATAGCCGGTAGAACACGCTCAGAGAAGCTACATCTCGGCGAAGCTGCAGGGATTCGAGAGTTCCAGATATAGTGGCATCGTCCACAATTCGAACAGCTCGCCTCTGTAGGACATTGAGAGCATCTGTGAGGTATTAGCATATTAAAAAAACACCGCTTGAAACATTACTTACAACACAGCCACCAAATTGTTATTATCTATGACTAATTTACACTTTTCGTATAACTTATTTCATCATCCCAGCCTCCAGAACTCCCTGCACTCCTGGAGATGGGCCTTCCTAACTACTTACGCCACGCTGGCGATTGGTTACTTATTAGTGTAACGTTCATACCATACTTGTATATTTTAAACCTACATATAACATTACAAACATTGTAAGCAACATACTCGTATATATTATTATCCAATATATTGTTGTGTTTTAATATATTTTTTTTTACTGGCAACACTTATAAAGTGACATTACATTAGTGATAAGTAGAGCAACGGCCTCCTGTTTACGAACCATTCCCGCGCTGATTTTCGAGTTGAAACCTAGTAGTTATTGTTTATACAGAAATGAAAATAATTGTATTTGTTATGAAAAATGAATTTAAAATCTTTAAGTTGTAGTTTTACTTCATCTATTATATTACTATCTAACTTATTAACTTGAAATTATTTATTAGTTAACTCTAGTTCAAACTCCAACATCGAGAACATGAAATATGCGCCTACAAACTAAACTACAAATTGACAGCTGAAAAGTATAACCTTACGTAATAATAGTTCTAAACTAACTTAATAAGCTACAGCATTACTGTCGTCTGTATCAAAATTATCGTTATTATTTTCATCATTATATTTTTGATTATCACTATGTATTTCTTCATCATTAAACATTTGATCTAATTCTGCTGGATCTTCTTCTGCCACATCATTAGAATTCTCTTCAAATTGTGAATCTTCGCTCTGTGGATAAGCCTTTACATCGTCATACAAATGTGGTTTTAAAGCATTAAATTTGTCATACAAATTATTATCAACATACCCTCTAGGTTCAATTGGCTCTTCGCTTTTATCATCGTAAGCAACGTATCCATCGCTTATACTATACGGTTCAGCTTTAGGAGTTTCAATGTCGTTTTGTTCGTTAGAATCTTCAGCATAAGCGCGGTTGGATATAGATGACTGCTTTTTCATATACTTTATCAGCTCTTCATAATTATTTTGTATAGGTTTCTCATCATTTTCATTGGTTATATAACCTTCGTTATCGTTTTCATTAACTTTATAAGACAAAGGTTGCTCTATAACATCAGAAGTAGCTTGAGATTGATCTGCTTGTTCCGTGTTGTCCAATTCTTCAGCGCTGTTATTATCTTCTTCACTGTCTTCTTCACTTACTTCAACAGTATTGTCTACCACATTGTTACTGTCTATTGTATTAGGTACAGTTTGTATTGTCATTACAGCATCGTATGTCACTCCTGGATTGCCATTAAACATCAGTACAACGTAATTGTATCCAGGGCCGCCGTCGGCAATATTTGCTCTCAAATCTGTACCAAAATCTATTCCGCTGACTCTTACGTGGGCTATAGTATCGCCGCCTTCGACTCCAGGGTACCTTAAAGCTATAGAACCTCCTGGTACTGTTAGTCTTATTTGATTTGTTTCAGTCGTTTTCAGTTCTTCATTTCCGACGTCGAGTAAAAACACAAAAGGATACTTGTGAAATGGGTTTCCAAATGTTAAAAGTATGAGATTTGAAATGGTTAATAGAAGTAACATCTTAACTGTTAGTGGTGTAAAGATTAGGTGGTAACTGATGGGTCATGGTACAGTGAACTGTATTATATAAGTCAATGTCACGGTTGATATGATTAGTTTTTGTGGTTTGACTGTACCGTGACTTGTTCAATGTCGCGAGATCCCGTGAAGATCAGGAAGGTAGGTAGTTTACTTAATGCTTGTTGCAGTGCTTATTGTTAAGTATAAATAGAATACTAAACTTCCTAAATGGCTTTTCTTTTTGAATAGGTAATTTCTATAATGATTTAAATCAAGGGTAGGTACCTAATAAACGAATTTATTAAGGCCGCGTTCGTTTTAAGAAATGTTAGCATGAAAACACCATGTATTTATTTTTATTTACGGTATTTCTTAACAAAAACGACATTTTGCGCTGGTTTATAAAGTTGCTACGAAATGTTGGAAATGCTATAAAACGAACGCGGCCTAAGAGTGTGGCGACCCCAAATGCCATAACTACCTAAAACAACGAGAAAATGCGGTGAGCGTTTTAGGCAATCCCAAAAAAGACCTTTATGGTCAACATTTGAATAAATTGTAATTTAATTAATAGATAGAAGAAAGAAGACAAAGAAAAATAATTAATTTAAACAAAGTAGGTAATAGTAACAATAATAACAGTAACTAAAAAAATATAAATAGTTACTAAGAAAGAATTCAGTTACCGAACCTAAATCAGTAGCAGGATCTAAGCATGAACTCTTGCTTCCAAATGTCAAAAGCTTGTTTTATGTATGAGGGTCTTTAAAATAAACATTCCGTTTTGTGTAGCAAGCCAATATGGCGGGTGCGTGATTTCAAAATAATTGTAATTTAATTTAATAAACGTGTGTGAAACTGGTTCTAACATTTTATTTAAATACGTTAGAATGCTTAGATCCAGCCCTTGAATCCGGACTTCACGGACGCTACCAGGTCGCTCTGTAAACTAGGACAAAAACAGAGAAACCCGGAAAGAGGTCAACCCTAGTTATATCAAATACATATATGGAAATAAAACAATAGTTATTCGGATATAATATCATTTATTTTATATAATTTAATAACATTGCTTATACATAATAATCATAAGTATTTCGATACATAAGCACGTATTCATATTACTATTAATAAGAAGAAAAAAATAAGCCACATGAATATATATATTTTTTTTCATAGAAATCCGAAAATAAAGATATCTTTATTCGAAGTAATACGAGTATACAAACAGTATAAAATAATTACAATATTAAACAATTAAAAAGAACCTAACAATAAATTAACGAAAAAAAAAAACTACACTACAAATACCAAAAAAATAAAAAAAATATATATTACCGTCCGATGAGCGTGTGCCGAGGACACTCGCTGCGTTCCCCCATTGAACGGCGCGAGGCTCTGACCCTTTAAGCAAAATATTCTCTACTTAAAGGGTCACCCGTCGCCAAGTGGAGTTTTTCCCCAAGCTCACGAGAGAACGCCAGAGCCTCCTCAGACAACGGACCCATCGTTTCGACTGCAAATGGGATGAAGTAGTTGTTAATGATGATCTACGCGTATTTGTTGCGTTTAAGGCGCGCGGTTGACTCTGCAGCGGCGCCGGGTTTCTTATGGCTATATCCAATGCACGGCCTCGTTTGTATGGAATCAACGACATCCCATCCGGACGCCTACCATCACCTAACTATCCCCGATGGTTCGAGGATGCAGGGGATATTAGCAGATGTAAGCAATGTCTGTCAAGGGACAGAATGTCATTGATTGTATTTTTTATTATTAGCATGTGATCTAGATCGATCTTCCCCAATCGGTTATCTGAATGAAATGCGCTTTATACATAATAAAAATAAAAATGTGTTCTTTAAATAAGCAATTAAAGAAAATAAGAAATAATAGTTTAAATACGGTTCAAGGAGGTTTCAAGTTACATCGCGATGTACCTTGACTTTGACAGTTATTCCTCGAGGGTATTCGTCCCTCCGTTTGACAGTTGGAAGGAATAATTGAATGGAGAAGCCGCTATAGACCATCATATCAGATAACATCCTACCTTAGATTCATTAGTTCTATTAGTTACGTCGCGATGTACCTTGAGTTTGACAGTTCTAATAGTTACGTCACGATGTGCCTTGAGTTTGACAGTTCTATTAGTTACGTCGCGATGTGCCTTGAGTTTGACAGTTCTATTAGTTACGTCGCGATGTGCCTTGAGTTTGACAGTTCTATTAGTTACGTCGCGATGTACTTTGAGTTTGACATTTCTATTAGTTACGTCGCGATGTACCTTGTGTTTGACAGTTCTAGTTACGTCGCGATGTACCTTGAGTTTGACATTTCTATTAGTTACGTCGCGATGTACCTTGTGTTTGACAGTTCTAGTTACGTCGCGATGTACCTTGAGTTTGACAGTTCTAATAGTTACGTCGCGATGTACCTTGAGTTTGACAGTTCTATTAGTTACGTCGCGATGTACCTTGAGTTTGACATTTCTATTAGTTACGTCGCGATGTACCTTGAGTTTGACAGTTCTATTAGTTACGTCGCGATGTACCTTGAGTTTGACATTTCTATTAGTTACGTCGCGATGTACCTTGAGTTTGACAGTTCTAGTTACGTCGCGATGTACCTTGTGTTTGACAGTTCTAGTTACGTCGCGATGTACCTTGAGTTTGACAGTTCTATTCCTCGAGCGTATTCGTCCCTCCGTTTGACAGTTGGAATAATTGAGTGGAGAAGCCGCTATAGACCATCATATCAGATAGAATCCTACCTCAAATTCATATCTTTTGACATTAAACATGTCTATAAAAAGTCATCACATGGCGTATTATCAAATTTTGATATATTTTTTTAATCCATTTTGTAACTACGCTGGTCGTCGAGTAAATAGATTTAGAATCGACCCGCTACTACCGTAAAGACAAACAAATCGTGCACGAGAGAGCACGAGGATAAAGCAGAATAACTTGTTCTAGGAAGGGAGAGAGCGAAAATGAACCGCTACAACATATTTTTTCGTAGTATCCTCCCAGATCACCCCGCTTATCTGCAGAAATTAGTATATTTTCATCTAATTATTTCATATCATCTACTGGAAGAACAGCGTATAATATACAGGATGGCCCATAAGTCAATGTCAAACTGGGAATTTGTGGACAGCCGGTTACAGTTACAAATATAAAAATAAAAATATAAATATTATTAGTATTATTTTCTTTTTAAAATATAATAATAAGACCTATAATTTTAAAGGTAAGTATATGACTTTTTATTTTGACGTTGACTTGTGGGACAATAGCCTTAAATCTACGAAATACCAATACAAGAAAATTCCCTAAATATTAAGCGATATATTAGTTATTGCTAGATTTGGTAGCTATATAGCTGAGTTCTTAAAGCAAGCTTAATTTATTATTATTGTCTGTGTATTTTTATTCAATTATCAACAATCAGTTTTGGTTTTTTTTATTGAGCGATGAAATTGACATTATCACTCGGATTACGATCACACGTTAACGTGATGAACCATATGGAAATTGATATTATGTATTTGAACATACAAATACATAATAAAAACAAAAAAATAAATTTAAATAAAACTACATAATCCACATTTAAACATTCCGTGACAACAGGTGATCCTTTGAGTAGGGAATATCTCGTTCAGAGGATCAGTGTTGCCATTCAACGAGGCAACGTCGCCGGAGTCCTCGCAACATTGGGTTCATCTTCTCCTGGATTCGATGACATGTAGATTATAATCAAGATATTTGTAAGTATTTAGTTTTTATATTAATTAGGTTTATCTTTTAGTTTATTTAATTTAAGGTTTTGTTTAGTTTATTTTTAATTTTATTATTTAGGTAGCTTTTAAGCAAGCTTAATTTATTATTATTGTTTGTGTATTTTTATTCAATTATCAACAATATTTTTTTATTTTTATATTTTTTATATTGAGCGATGAAACTGTCAATATCATTTGGATTACGATCACATTTTAACTTGGTAAACCATATGGAAATTGATATTTTGTATTTGAACATACAAATACTAGATACATAATAAATACATAATAATAAATTTAAATAAAACTACATAAGTCACATTTAAATATACCGTGACAAACTAAAGTGGTTTTGGCCTATTCACCCTCGCAGGAACCGTAGGATTTTCTGCATGTTGTACTCAGAGTTAAATGAGCCTGATACAAGATTAAATTAAATTAAATTAGATGGCGCTGTGTGACCTGTCTGGAAATATTTATTTATTTATACAACAGATTTAAAAGAGAAATTTAATTACCTTCAACATCATAACATATTTGTTTCCAATCCAGTGGCTGTCCATCTTTGAAATCAGTTACCGGAGGACATTCGTCAAGCTCTAAATAGAACATTTAAAAGTGGTCTATGCTCACTATTTAACTTCGTCATACACTTAATATACTCTCTCCTGTTTTTTATTTATCTGATTATAATCATCATACTGTAGGTAGTGTTGTCCAAAGCAAGACCAAGACCACAATTTGGCAAGTCTTGGTCTTGCAATCCCAATCTTGGACTTGAGCAAGAGTCTCGCAAGACTTTTGCTACGGCTGAAAATATATATTTGTCCACTACAGGGCTGACTTACTTAAAATTTATTTTAAATTAAAATGTATAGAAAGGTTTGTAAGAAAAACTTTATAGTAAAGTATCATCACGACCGTTTCCCTTTCGGGGTGGTCAGAAACCACGCTTATAAAGCGGATTCACATTTAGCCAAACTTTACTATAGGCCAATCATGACAAGTGGCAAGCTCGTCGATGTCTCCAGCGTACCAAACTCGAGAAATATCACAAATAAATTTAATATTAATAAATGTATTTATTTACATTAATAAATATTTTTGTGTCCCGACCAGGAATCGAACCCGGTACCTCCGAATCTAAATACACGGACTTAACCGCTAGACCACGAAGGCAGTTAAGAAAAACTTTATACCGCGTATACTTAATTGTCATAAGAGCAATTATTTTTATATGCTTCAGGTGTCATTAGTAGAACCCATTGATGTATATAGATAGGCCTATTCAATACAAAACTCACTTTAAAAACGTGCCGCTTGCCACGTGTCCCTACCAACTTTGAGGGGCAATTCTCAAGCAATGAATGTCACATGCGATATATTTTTTTATTTTTTTTATTTTGACAGCACACAGTCATTTACATAATATTACAAACATAATTACCACTAACAAGACCTTAAGTGTCGAGAATTTACACAAAATACAATAAACGAAAACAAAAACAAGCACAGCAGATTAATAATTAAGCAAAAAAAAATAAAATTATTAACATCAAAATTGAATTAAGATAGTAAGTTACGAGTATATCATATCAGAAGCAATATTACTAATACTACATATATAAACAGCTACTCATTAGAAATGTTATATTATTTTAATTTGGAGAACATATGTAGTTTAAGGTCGCTTTTAAATTTATTAACACTACAGTTAAATAAGTCAAGTCAAGTTTATCGAAAATTCTGTCACAATGCATACTATACTCGACGCTTGCTAGCTCGCGACTGTTGGTGCAGCTACATGACTTCGATTAGTTTTGCGGGAACGTTTTATAACAGTGAGGGCCTATCTATATACATCGATGGTAGAACCTCTATTCAAAATAATAAAGGTCTTTTTTTTTAAAGATGAAAATCATTATCCGTAAAACTAAACACTACTGCATGGTGAAAAAGGCCGCGTCTGAAAATCTATATATCCATCGCAATAAACCTAAAGCATGGGGAGTGTTATTATTAATTATTTTTGCCCACAGCCGAGAGACGAAATAAAGGGAGAAAGAATTACGTAAGTCATCCTTTTGCTACTTACTTATTTAGGCTCAGTATGAGTGGCGATATTTTTAGGAAAACATCTCTGCACCATGACTTTCAAGATTTTATTACCGTAAAAAATAATCTGCCGATATCGTAATATATTTTGTCGTACTGTTATGTAAAATTCTAAGTCGATTAAAGCCTATATTTTGGTTATATCTATATTTGATTACATAATGCATATAAGTTAATTTTAAGTTTGATTTTCTGAAAGGGAATTGAGTTCATCCGTTTCGAAGTTATCGCATAAAAGACCTCATTTGTTTATTTTGATGTCGCAAAGAACTTTCAGCGCGATCAGCTTGATTAATCAAATTATCTAATTTCCCCATTTGTGAAGTCATCTGTTTTCCAACGTCGTTAACAGCATGTTTTAACAAAGACGAGTTTTCGCTATGTTGCATTGTGTGCAAATCGTCGAGCGCACAGTTAATGTCTCCGCCATTTTGTTTCTGTTTTGGCGCCAATTCGTTGTCGTTCGGGCCGAGGCCCATATTTATGGAACCTAAATCGATGTTTTCTGATGGCTGAACGAAGTCTTTGTCGTAGTTAGTTTGGCCCACGTAGCTTGGTTCACTAGAGTATGATAAGTTGTCTTTAGCTGTCAGTTTAACACGGAAGAAGTTTGTAAGGCTGCCACAGACGCCCTGAAAATAAAATAAGAGTAAAGTAAGAGAGTTCTTCGTGCCATTTTGCGTGGACATGTCAAGTTTTTGTTTTGTAAATTAATTTACTGTTATGTGTGTAATATTATTGGTCAAAAGTGGTGTTGTTTTGTTTAATAATGTGCTAAGTACAATGAGAATAATTATGGAAAACGATAAATTAGACTTTAAATATGGGGCACAAGTCGCAGTTATTTTTTTTTGGTTTTCCCGCGCTATGGACTCCTATATTTTACCCGACGTATTTGGCCTATAATACCGCGAGTGACTCCAAAAAAAGCATCAAATTCTGCGACATCTGGAATTTGATGGCAACCTCATTAACTAACAATTTAACAAAAATTGAAATTAACAAAAAAAGAAAGATATATTACGTCAGACTTGGCTGTATGGGCTAGACCCTTTGCCTTCCCTTCCCCATCACCTCATTTATCATCCATCGGAAGAAGAGAACACAGACAGTAAAGTATCATCACGACCGTTTCCCTTTCGGGGTCAGACTTAACCGCTAGAGGGAGTCTTTCGCGCGATTTTGCGCGGAGATGTCAAGTGCAAGTTATTGTTTTGTAAATTAATTTACTGCGGATATTATTGGTCAAAAGTGGTGTTATTTTGTTTAATAATGTGCTACAATGTGAATAATTATGGAAAACCATAAATTGGACTTTAAATATGGGGCACAAGTTGAAGTTTATTTTTTGCGGTTTTCCCGCGCTGTGGACTCCCATATTTTACCCGACGTGTTTGGGCTATAATGCCGCGAGTGACTCCAAAAAAGCATCAAATTCTGCAGCATCTGGAATTTGATGATCCCCAACTCGGTTATGAACTCTGTTATGAACATACGAGGGGCGTTCAAAATATTCTCGGTATTGATACGTTACAACCTCTTTTATATATATATTTGTTACTGGCCGCTAAGATTCATCCATTGACATTAAAAAAAAGTAAAATTGGAACCGAGATGTTCTTTTGTTTTTCTGCAATTGCCGAACAAACATGAACACCATGAGCGAATTAACAATTTTAACGAAATTAGAGCACCGATCCGTCATAAAATTCTTGACAAAACAGGGTAAAAATCAAAAAACCATAAAAGAGGAAATGGATTGTGTTTACCGTGAGTCTGCTCCTTCTTTATCTACTATTCAAAAATGGTCAAGCGAATTTAAGCGTGGAAGGGAGAGTATTGAAGATGACCGGCCTGTAGTGGCTACCTCACAAGAAAATATTGATAAAGTGGAAAAACTTATATTGGAAGACGGCCGAGTGAAGGTAAAATCTATAGCTCAAGTAACCAATCTCTCTATTGGTACCGTACATGACATTATACATGACCATCTTAATATGTCAAAAGTAAGTGCAAGATGGGTTCCGCGAATGCTGACGCTTCTTCAAAAGGATATGCGTGTGGCTTGCTGTTCAGATTTTATCGACCTGTGTGGTGAAAATCCCGATGAGGTGCTGCAAAAAATAGTTACTGGAGATGAAACCTGGGTTCATCATTATGACCCAGAGAGCAAACAGGAGTCCATGCAGTGGCACATTAAGGGTTCAGCTCATCCCAAGAAGTTCAAGGTAATCCCGTCAGCTGGCAAGGTCATGGCCACAATATTTTGGGATTGTGAAGGAGTTTTGCTTATCGATTATAAAGAAAAAGGTGTAAATATCACAGGGCAATACTACGCTAACGTTATACGTCAATTAAGAGATGCGATCAAAGAAAAGAGGCGAGGAAAGTTAACCAAAGGTGTTCTGCTTCTGCATGACAACGCCCCTGTCCATACTGCTCATATTGCCAAGGCAGCTATTGTTGAATGTGGGTTTGAAACTGTTACTCATCCACCCTATAGTCCGGACTTAGCCCCAAGCGACTTCTTTTTGTTTCCCAATCTTAAAAAGGATCTGCGTGGAAATAAATTTTCTGACGATGAAGCGTTGAAGACGGCCGTGGAGGAGCATTTTTACACCAAAGATAAAAAATATTTTTATGAGGGATTAAAAAAAATAATTGATCGATCTTATAAGTGTATGAACATAGGGGGGGAGTATATTGAAAAATAAAAATATCAAACTTTTCGTACTTGTTTGTTTTTATCCACATACCGAGAATATTTTGAACGCCCCTCGTATATTATGCAAATAAATTACGTGTTTAGGACTGATGTATTCTGTACAATGTCCTTTAAAGACAATAAAAAAAAAAATTAACCGCTAGACCACGAAGGCAGTTATTAAAAACTGAATATATCCAACTATTGTCCTAACCTAAAGGAAGTAAATGATTTAATTTGATATGAACTCTAATTATGGTCACATACCTTTAGCCTATTTAATTTAGTTTGCGTCGATGTAAGTATGGTATTTAGTTCGTTAAGACCACCTCCAGTGTTCTTTATATCTTCATTTAACATTGCTGTAGTCTGAAAAAAGTATGCATTATTATTATAGGTAGGTTACAAAGAGAAAATAATAAAAAAAAAAAGAGATTAAATCAAATAGAGCGGGCATTGATTGTTATATTCATAAAAAATATTTGTCACGTCATTTTTTACACTATCTACTTTGACGTATTTTACACTACCCTAGCATGCAGGTTTGGCATAGATGTGTGAAAGTGCGCGTTGAACACGACTATAACCGACAATGCATTGTTATAGACAATTTTTTTCTGTGACGATTATCCTCGCTTTCAATCTTATACCTACCGTTTTCCTCTTGACCCGTCTTGATAACTCAATAATGAGCGGTGGTAGATGGATGGAGGTGGTGTAGGTGGTAGTTGTTTGAAAAGTCGCAGGATCAAACCGCGGCATTTACCAATGAGAAATGGATTTTTCTCACGCAGATTTGTCATATAAGTAGATTTACTTTTTCTCCTCTCTCTATCTCACACACGATGGACCCGGCACCCGCACGGTGAATCCATGGAATGCTAAGAAATAATTTGTCTTCTCTTCCCATGCCGCAGTCTCGGTTCCAATAATATCTACTTGTGGAATAGTTAAGAAATTGACGTTATGTCCTCTTGCCTTGCCAAATACTTCAGTCATTCATTTTGGAAGTACTAATCTTTAGTACTGGAAGTTTAGGAGTCTATGTTCTAGTGGAAGCGATGGATAAATTTGAATATCTGACTTATAGATAATCTTACCTCTGCTGCAGCCTTTATCTCGATCTCTTCAAACTCAGCTATATCCAAATGTTTGTTCTTGTGCAAAAACTCCGCCTTGTCCGGTTTAGGCTGTCCGAACAACTCAGCCCTCAAACACACGTCTTCATAAGCCTTTAATGCCATATTTAGCTTTTATTTCCATAGAATTACGAGAATGTAACCACTGTGCAATTTACTACAATGCTACAGTATCATATGCTGTCAATTTAAATTTGACTTATAAATGAAAAGCATCCTCTATCAAGAAGACCTTCTTAAATTGATCGTACTATCTTTGACAAACTTATTGATTTACAGTTACTTCCTGAAGAGTATAATTAGAATAATATTTCCCCCTACGTATCTTGTACTATTACACACTTTTTTAGTATAGCGACCTTAAATTACCAATATTTTTTAATAAAGCATATAATTTTAGTTCTGTGGTGACGTAATATTTTATTTTGATACCATAAGAATTTTAAATTTAAATTTTCCCGCCATGGCTTCTAATATATTTACCCTGCCTGAAAATTATATCGATGTCTCTCATTGGTCTAAAGACGAAGGAAATGAACGAATGATGATTAGAGAGTACAAAAAAGAGTAATTCTGTCAACTCATCTATAATGTTGCCAGATTAAGAAGTTTTCGTAAAATTTAAGACAAACATCTAAATTAACAAAATTGTAACATGTTTTTAATGTCATAATAAACAAAGTTTTAGCAGTCCTATTCTGTTACTTAAGCGCAAACGTTATATAATAGAATCCGTAAACTATATATATATAAAGGCTAAAATATTTTTAATAACGTTTGCGACTAAGTAACAGAATAGGGCTGCAGATCAAGTAAAGAAAACAATTTATTTATTTCAAAAGTTTACTAAGTGCAGGCGGCTTTAATGCTTAAATATATTTTTTCTGACAGCAAAATTAGTCCAACTTAAAGAATTGTAGGTTACATAAGAATTAGATAAAAAAAAATACAACTTAATATTAAACATATATATTATTTTATTACTTGGTATTGAAACTTTTTTTTCTTTTTAAACAGGAAATTACAAGTACGATGTGTTTGACTTGACGCTTTAAGCGTTTTTTCACTTATATCGCTTTGAAAATCGTTCGTTACTTGTCGTTGCTTTTTTCATACATTTTAAGTTAGTATAGTACATTAATTTTTAAAATTCGATAAAATATAACATTAAACTATAACATAAGACTGCATAAAAAAATATCATAAATTAAAAACTAAAAAGAAATAAATATTAGCTAAAAAGAAACAAAAAAGGCCAATGGTTCCGCCATCAAAAAGTTTGATAACCGCTTTACTACACCATTAAAATAATTTTGTATATTTTATAACATAGCGACTCATTAAAAACCGAGACAGGTTCAAATCTTCCCAGAAAAACACCCCGTTTTTAAATTTGGTTCAATCTAATATCTTATTGTAGCAACCCTAAAATGAACGAATTGATTGATTTAAACTAGTACAAACTCCAAAGTCAGTCACTCAGTCAGTCATCATCAGACGCCGGTTGTCAATTCAGGGTCTTTCTCTTTGTAATTTTATGTTTGTAAAATTATAAGTAAATGCTAATAAAAGCATTAGTAAGTACAGTTGTAAAATTTAGATCCAGTTATTTATTGCGAATTCATTCAGCAGCCATGTCCATCGGAAGTGAGTACACAAAAAACAACGTTTATTTTTTTTCCGAGTCCGCACACAAATGTTATTTATAACATTTACTTTCCATTAATTATTAAACATCTCGTACCGTTTTATACTGGAATACAGCTATTTATAAAATTTCGTAATGATAAAGCGTAGCGTGCAGAAATAACTGTATCACGCTATGTCCGTATTTTTTTGCTTATAACTATAAAGTTGAATTAAAATTTGTGGTAAAAGTTAAAATTTGTATTGTACTTGACAGAGCCGTTATCTCTGGAGACCCTAAACGGCTTCAACAAGGACTTCTATGCGGAACCTAAGAACATCTTGGCCCAGAATGTCTGCACCAGATTTGATCCGTTCGAAGTGTGCACCAGCAGGAAAACTGCTGACAGCAACCTCCATGTATACAATATTAAGGTACTTTCATATGAAGACAAATTTCTTAAGCATTCTTTGGATTCACCGTGCGGGTGCTGTGTCCGGTATGTGGGTATGAGATTAGAAGAATGGTGTCTCGGGCTTGCGACCAACTATAGGCTGGTTTAGAAAAGGACGCCTCTCTTTTTTTATTTTATTGCATGATAATACCAAATTAACCATCCACAATGCTACCAAAATCTATGATTCCTTTTCAATAAATGTATTGACGGCAGACCTGCTTAGGCCCAATTCTTCCAGTAAGTGATGCAAAGAACCAGACACTCATGAATGACATCAGTCCCTAACACTATGCCGGCTTGACTGGGCATGACGACAATTTGAGCCTGATCCCGAAACGTGGATACACTTTACAATGTTTATCAGCACAAATGGTGGATACCGGCAGATTACCACCATCAGTCCACCTAACCGATTTGTTGTTTTCGTTGAAAGTATGGGCTATTTGAAATGATGTCAAATGCCAATTTTTACTTTCAAGGAGAACTAATATTGTAAGCTTGCCCTGGTGATTTTTATATAAAAATAACACCGCTTGAAACAAGACTTACGTTAGCATGGCAAGTGTAGGCCAAATTCTCCAGAAATATGTTCTAGAAGACCCATCTCCTGCAGTGAATGTCTAGGATTCCGTGTCCTAGGAGACGTGATGTGAGTTGTAAAACTGCTAGGTTGACTATTTAATATGTATATTTTCTTTTTAGATTGAGGGTGAGGGTAAGCCTATAACCAACCAAGAGAACTCTGGAAGATGCTGGCTGTTTGCTGCACTCAATGTCATGCGGCTGCCATTTGCCAAGAAATTTGGAATGGATGACTTTGAGTTCTCACAGAGGTTGGTATTTTGTTCCACATAGTAAACTGCGGTCCGTAATGATAGAGTCCATGAGCTACACTGCTGTTATTCTACACGAGACTGATTTTTACTTTATAATGTCATCTCAACCAGATTCTAGTTATCTCAACTTTACTTTTCGATTTGAGGGTATTCTTAAATTAATTTTAACCTTTTGCGTGCCAGAAGTGACCACGAGTTTGTATCCATTGTATGCCGAGAGCTACGTCGATAGATTATTATTATTGATTAATAGGCAAGCAACACATTGCTGATATGCCTATATCAAGCACTGGTGTAAAGTTTATAAAATTGACAGTGACTATGATGATCATAGTCTATGTCGATTGTCTCTAGCCAGTTTGTTTTTAAAAGTACAGTTGAGGACTTTAATATGTCTTTTGGTATTTTGTTCAACATATTTACAATTTCTAATTTATTATTTTCCCTTTTCTTACACACTATAAATTAAAGCTTCCTATTATTTATTTTTAATCTTCTATGTAAATTACAATTACTGCAAATTCAATGGAATTGAGATGGAAGTGTTTGGAGGAAGTCACATTTATATGAAAATTTGTGTATAATTCTTTAGTATAATAAATAAAGTAATGATTATCATTAAAGTCATTAGATGGCTGTACGTGATATTATTTTTGTTAAGTTAATAAATATTATATTATCTAATAGGTAATGTTTTATTTTAGTTACCTGTTCTTCTGGGATAAGATAGAGCGGGCTCACTACTGGCTGAACACCATTGTCACCACAGCCAAGCAGGGAGAGCATCTCGATGGAAGGCTTGTCAACTTTCTGCTCACGGTAATATATTAATGTGCCATGGCAAAAAATAATGGCCTACCTAACATTTATTTATTTTTTTAAATTTTAAATGGTAAATGATGGCATTATTTTATCATAATAATGTTTATATCATACTAACAATATTAAACTGTTAAATTTACATATTGCTGTTCAAGGTCTTTTTCTTTGCAGCTACAGATTTAAAAAAAAAATATATGTTTAATTCTTAACTTATTGTAGTTACGCAATATTAATATATTTTTTTTTTTGGTGAAGCAGTTTTGGTAGGACCAATGTCCTTCTTCAACCTCGTGGTGTTTATTTTTTAGCACAACATGTGGTTAGTGAGGCGCAAGGTACATAAATGTTAGCAACAGAAATCAGACACTCATGACTGACATCAGTCCTTAACACTATGCCGGCTTGACTGGGCGTGATTTAAGCCTGATCCCGAAACGTGTAGATACACTTTCCTGGGTTTATCAGCCCAAACGGTCGATTCCTCGCCCCTGCAGACTGGGCAAATTACCACCATCAGTCCAACTCCCACCTTGCCTATATCCTTCTTAGGCCAAATATACACTTTTTATTTATATTTATTAAAAATAAATATAACTAAATATATACACTTTTTATTTATATTTATTAAAAATAAATAAAAGGAAGCTTTAATTTATAGTATGTAAAAAAAAGGGAAAATAATAAATTAGTACAATTAATGGCGTTTCCTGACAAAAAAAAAAACTGAAACTAAATTACTATTGTAAACTCCATGTAACGTCACTCAATTTAACGACAAACTCCCTAAAGCTTCGAAATCAATTGGCTTTGGGTGGTTTAGTTTGTCTTCCAATTCTGATTTTCCTTCCCTCCATTTACCGACAACTCTCTATAACGCCATAAAATTCACAGTCCCTTCAGTGTCGTTATATAGAGTTTACACTGCATATTTATTTCTTGACTTTTTATTAAAATAATTTAAACATAATATGTTCCGCAGTTGCTCCCAAGTCCTAGTTTTATTTTTGCAAATTTAGTTCAGGTAAATTCATGTATGGGCATCCGCCTTTGTTCTTTGATGTTGTGGGTTTTATTGGACAATTTACTTGTAAGGGGCCCTTAACTGACCTTAACCTGATTAACAGGTTGTTAAGCTAAATCCCTCTCGCTTGCATACTCCCAAAATTGTGTGTACTGTCTGTGGCAGTTCTTTGTTAATGGGGTGTATCAGGCAAAGCTTTTTGTAGATGTCGCTAGCGGCAATGGTACCTTGTTTTAAACCTATTACGCATCATTTTTTTTTATGTTTTTGTAGTTTTTTATTTATATAATAGAAAAAAATATTTACGAGTAACTTAACATTACCTACCTTAAAAGACGAATTAAGAAAGCGAACACCGTCTTTAAAAAAAAATAATAATAATAATAAAACGGCAATCTTGAGATCACCATATCTTTGATTCTGCTTGGAAACTCGATTTGTACATTTAAAATCTGCTCACTTCGGTGTAATATCCAGAAAATAATAAATTCCGTAATAAAAATACTAGATTTCTATGCAACTGACAGTTATATTAGGTACCATCTATCGTGATAAAAAGTTAGGTATAACCCCCAATTGTCGCTTGTGTGTATGAGGCCTTCCTCTATTACTAATTTGACTCCAACAATTAACTTTTATTTACATCAATAACTAGTTATCATCTTATCTTACATCATTATTATATTGTTTGTTTGATGATAACTGGTGATATTTATTACTTAGCAAGTTGATATCATACTTTCTCAGATAAATTCCATTGACCTTTTTAACCTTGAATGCTTGGCAATGGGATGATATTGGTGCATAATGATGACTTTCAATTACAGAACCCAATCCAAGATGGCGGCCAGTGGGATATGATTGTAAACTTGGTGAACAAGTACGGAGTGATGCCCAAGAAATGTTTCCCCGAGTCTTTTAACAGCAAACGGAGCTTCAAAATGAATGCTCTTATCAAGACGAAGGTAATGGTTTGATTATATAAGTCGGTGACTTTTAGAATTTCCCATGCTACATTGAATGAGGGATGGTGGCTCAGTTGTAAGAACCTTTCCCTATAATTCAATGTTCCGGTTTGAACTTCGACCTGTGCTAATGAGAAATACATTTTTAATGTACATTTACAACACCACTGTTCCTGTGAGGAGAGCATATTAAGCCATCAAACCTGGTGTTCCTGTTATATTAAGCCATCAATCCCGGTGTTCCTGTGAGGAAAGCATATTAAGCCATCAATCCCGGTGTTCCTGTGAGGAGAGCATATTAAGCTATCAATCCCGGTGTTCCTGTTAGAAGAGCATATTGAGCCATCAATCCCAGTTCTACTAATACCAACTTGTGGAAGAGTTAAATAAAAATCATTTAAAAAATCTCAGTCCCTCGCCAACCCGCATGGCCAGCATGGCGATGACGTTGTCTCCAGTCTAGGACCTGTTTGCCCCATCATTGAAATAATAATAATAATAAAAAGCTCTTGGGAGTTCTGTTATGTCGAAATTAATATTTTTAATCATAAAATGGCTATTTTACATTTAAAAATAAGTTTTTACAAATAACTGCAGTTATTCATTGATTAATTTTATATTTTAGTTGCGCGAATTCGCCAAGGAACTTCGTGAGAAGGTGGCTGCCAAGGCCTCGGAGCAAGACATCAACACAGCCATTAACCAACAGATGAAAGTCATCTACAACATTGTAGCTACTTGCCTAGGTAATCATTTTAGGCTAAACTTTTATAAGTATTATTTAGGACTTAGCAAACTTTACACCAGTGCTTGATAAAGGCATATTAGCAATGCGCTGCGAGCAATATCAATAATAATAATAATAACAAAGTTCTGGGTTCATTGTGTCAAGAGAGGAGTAGAATTGTGTCTCGGGCTTGTGACCGACTTAAAAGGGTTGCTCACCCTTGCTAAGCATTCCGTTAAGATCCTTGAGCAATCTGGCAATGATGACTATGTCATCCGCGAATCAGAGCAACAAGACCAACAGTTTGGAAGATATTTTTAAAGACACATGACGCAGTTATAATTTAAAACAACCTAAATAAGAAATAATAGTAACATTTTGGATATAGTTAGGAAAAACATTTCTGGGTAAGTGTCATGCGAGACGAAGATCAAGACTTGGCCAATTTTTGGTATTGTCTTTTTGCACACTCGCTTATGCTAAAAAATAACGAGGCAAAGAAAACATTTTTTATTTATTACATAAGTATTTAGTTACAGATTAAAATAAAGAAGTAAAGTATCATCACGACCGTATCCCTAGAAACCACGCTTATAAAGAAACGGATTCACATTTAGCCAACTTTACTAAAGGCCAGTCATGACAAGTGGCAAGCTTGTCGATGTCTCTAGCTTACCAAACTATTATATATATCACAAATAAATTAAATTGATTTATTTAAATTCTTTTTCTTTATTCTTAGTTTATCACCGTACATTTCCACCGGAATTTGGTTAAGTCAATATAATTTAAACAAAATTGTACACACTGAAAATATATATATATTTAACGTTAAAATATCTGTCTTGCCTGGACAGTGCAATGTGAAGACAAGGAACAGAACTGGTAGTGTCATAGGAACATCAACACAATAACAAAAATTAATAAATATTATTGTGTCCCGACCAAGAATCGAACCCGGTACCTCCCGAAGTCTAAATCCACAGTCTTAACCGCTAAACCACGGAAGCAGTTTTAGATTAAATAAAGAAATACTTTTATCTTGTTTTAGGTACTCCGCCTGATACATTCACGTATGAATACTATACCAAGGAAAAGTCATACCAAAGCTTGGGTTGTATGACTCCACAGGAATTCTACAACAATCTAGTCAAACCAGTATTCAATATTGATGACAAGGTAAGGCTTGCTTTTTATTTCAAACATACGACAAGATACCTAACCTAACCTAAACCAATCTGTTATTTAAAAAAATCAAATGCAAAAAGATTTTATATATATTTTATTTAAATTACTTGCTGGTTGTATTTAGATTAGGTACTTGCATTTTTGAGTAAAGCACTATACAAGCCTTGGCACACTATGACTGCTTCGCTGGACACGCTATGATTGCCTCGAGCTAGCCTAGCTACTCTCTAGGCCTTCCAGCTTGGCCATCATTGCAGCCCTTGCTGTCCTCGCTGTGTCTGCCTCGGCCTTTATCTCAGCTCGTCCATCAACCACCAAAGTAGTCATTATAGACCGCGGCAGTAATGTACTATTTATATAATAAAAACAATAGGGATGGGTTGTCTATCAAAATAGGGTCAAGGCAATTCTTTTTTTAAAATAACCAGCGCAATAAAATTTGCCCTTTGTAAACCAGCCTATTGTCAGTTGCAAGCCCGAGACACCATCCTTTTCACCTTTTACCCTCTATGGTGAATCCATGGAATGTGTAGAAATTTGTCTTCTTTACTACTGTTCTTGTGGCTCTCATGTCGAGCCGTCGGTCCTGGTTTCACAATGTTGGTAATTAATAAATTGTCATTAAAAAATATTTACATTACACACCGCAGGCTCAAGCGAAAGAGTTTCCCTGGCCTTTATTATTATTATTATTAAATTCTTTATTGCACAAAATAAGTGTACAAAGGCGAAGATTAATGCCTACAAGGCATTTTGTAACATCTAACCTTTGGGAGAGTGTGAGATTAAAGGTAGTGCCGATATCAAGTTTAACAATATAGAATATACTACACACACTACATACTAATAGATACTTACACTGCTACATATATTACCCATATACTTATAAATAAACGTATATACAATAAATAAATATTTTTGGCCTTGGCGTCAGATTTAGCAGAGACTGAGGAAGGAACCAATGGGTTCCCCTCCAATACTGACATCAATACAGATAGACAAATTAAACAAAAGAGTGGCCCATTGTACCTGTACAGATTGCCACGAATGCATTAATCAAAGGAGAAAAAAAAAAATTACATTGGACCGTGCGTCGCGTCGTCGTCTGGCCAGCAGCGTGGCGAGTGTAGGCCAAATTCTTTAAAATATCCTATATTTATATTATTATACATATAATTGAACTGCCTCCGTGGTCTAGCGTTTAAGTCCGTGGATTTAGACTCGGAGATACCGGGTTCGATACCTGGTCTGGACACAAAAATATTTAATAATGTAAATAAATCCATTTAATTTATTCTCCCAAGAATCTCCAACAGTGGAGATTCTTTTGTGCATGAATAAAATATGAACGAATTTCAGAACAGAGTGAGTACTAAGGGAGTACTCGCAGTGATAAATTAAATAAAACTTTTTTTCCAGGTTTGCCTTGTAAGTGACCCCCGTGCGGGGAATCCATTTGGCAACCTGTACACTCTGCACTGCCTGGGAAATGTGGTTGGGGGAAGACCCACCGCATACAATAACCAACCTATTGATGTACTTATGCAGTAAGTTACGATTTTTATTTAGTTTCGGATTACATACCTCCGTGGTCTAGTGGTAACAAACGTTGCCGTGAACTCGGGAGGTCGTGGGTTCGATTCCCACCGGGGGCAAGTTGTACATTGTATAATTTGTCTCGGTCTGGGTGTTTATATTTACAAAAAAAGTATAATATGTAGTTTATCAACCATCTAGTTTCCGTAACACAAGCCTCGTAGCTTACCACGGAAACTAAATGGCGCTGTGTGACCTGTCTGGAAATATTTATTTATAGGGCAAATAAATTCCAAGTGTTGCAGAATTTGATGCTTTTCATGTAGTAATTTAAAAATTAGCCAAATTATATAACCATAGTTTTATGTATATTATATTATTTATTTGATGGACAAGTTTTTATTAATATTGCTTCTTTTTTAATTTTGACTGGCATCTTCTTTTACCCACAACTTTCGCATTATATACCTGTTTCGACAATCCTTTCAGCATGCCTTTCCCTATTTTTGTCCCTATGCTTTATTTTATACCAAACCTTTTCCGTATTTCGACATGACCAAAATGACGCCGCATATCTGACGCAACGACCTAATTTTACTTCATTATCACTACTCTCATGCGTAGTCATGTCTGACATATCCACGTCTCGCTTTCATACATCAGTGTTGGTACCAACATTGTGTATGGCGAGCCGAGCTTTATCACTGACATTTCGACTGCCGATCAGTTATTGTTTTTACGGCTGTTATCTCACTATTTTTTATTTATTTTTAGGGCTGTGAAAGATAGTATTCAGGGAAATGAGGCTGTGTGGTTCGGTTGTGAAGTGTCTAAACGGTTCGAGAGGAAGAACGGACTCGAGGATTTGGACGCGTAAGTATTCCGGGTGATTCTCCTCATTTTTAAATGATTCCATTATCACTACTCATTTTCTTGACAGTTTATCGTCATAGTCGTGGATTAAAACTTGTCAACTCGAAAAAGGGCATAACTGTATATATGGGGATTTAGGCTAAATTTTACTCACAGTTATATAGGTATTCATTTTTGATAAATTATTTGAACAAGACAAGACAAATCCAGAGTTTTGGGAGTAAATCCCTCTCGCTCGCACAAACCAACATTTTCAAAGATTTCTCAAGTCTGTGAGTGTAGATACTTTTAAGAAATAAAATTACGTACATTTTGAATATATATTGAATTTCATATAAATCCTACAAAGGTCGGTTCAAACCCACCCGGCATGTACCAATGAGAAATACACTTTTCTTACGACCATTTGTCATAGATTTACAACACCACAGTTCCCGTGTGTTCCACTAATACCAACTTGTGGAATCTTGTTAATAAATTGTCATATCCTCGCCAACCCGTCTGGCCAGCGCGTGGCGAGTGTAGGCCAAATTCTCCAGATATATGTTCTAGAAGGCCCATCTCTAGCGGTGGAGGTCTAGGACGCTATGTTTTAGGGGTTGTAATAATATCTAATTTTAGACAGATATATATTATACAGTGCAACGAGACTATAAATGCGTTCTCCTCTTGTATACTTTCAAAGCAATGGGAAGTCACCTTAAGTTTTGTCTTTCCTTAGGCACGATTTTTGTCTGACATTCAATACGGAGGTGCAAATAGGTTTGGAAAAAGCAGACAGGCTTTTATATGGAGACTCGTGCATGACACATGCCATGGTCTTCACAGCGGTCGGCACTGATGTAAGTATTAATAATAATAAATTATTTATTTTAGAATTAATTCCATAATTGTTATTAACATTTAAACTATGTTAGTAGGTATACACATTAATTAAAAAGTAAAAAAAAACAGCAATAATAATAATAATACCTACGTACTTAATTTATTTAGCTAACTCCCATAACACAAGTAGCTTGGTAAAAAAGTAAAGTATCATCACGATCGTTTCCCTTTCGGGGTGGTCAGAAACCACGCTTATAAATAAGCGGATTCACATTTAGCCAACTTTACTATAGGCCAATCATGACAAGTGGCAAGCTCGTCGATGTCTCCAGCGTACCAAACTCGAGAAATATCACAAATAAATTCAATATTAATTAAATATATTAATAAATATTTTTGTGTCCCGACCAGGAATCGAACCCGGTACCTCTTGAGTCTAAATCCAAAAAATTAACTGATAGACCACGGAGGCAGTAGCTTGGTGTTGAATTTATTTATTTATAATAGGGTAGCCAACAGTGCTAACATCACACACTTATTTGTTAGTTAGAAAGTCTACTGTAATACACCCTTTGTACAACTAACAAATAGCCTTTACTGTACTAACAAACTGTATCATTATAATACTGTTGTTGTACCTATGCAATAAACATATTATTATATAAATTAAATTAAATTCACCACACATCCATGGCCCCATATGACCTCAAAAACAATGGCCGCTGGCGACGCGATTTGTGCAGCGATTTGTACTACCTACGCAAATGCTGTACATATTTGATTTCCATATTCCTCCGTGGTAAAGTCATCGAAACAAAAGGGCATGTATGAAGAGGTTGATGAATGTCGAAGAAGCGAAAGAGGTATGTCGTGACCGTGACAAGTGGCGCTCATCATTGAAACAAAAGGGCATGTATGAAGAGGTTGATGAATGTCGAAGAAGCGAAAGAGGTATGTCGTGACCGTGACAAGTGGCGCTCATCATTGAAACAAAAGGGCATGTATGAAGAGGTTAATGAATGTCGAAGAAGCGAAAGAGGTATGTCGTGACCGTGACAAGTGGCGCTCAGTTGTCTCTGCCTACCCCGCAAGGGATTTGGCGTGAAGATAAATAAATATTTCCAGACAGGTCACACAGCGCCATCTAGTTTCCGTGGTAAGCTACGAGGCTTGTGTTACGGAAACTAGATGGTTGATAAACTACATATTATACTTTTTTTTTGTAAATATATACATATAAACACCCAGACCGAGACAAATTATACAATGTACAACTTGCCCCCGGTGGGAATCGAACCCACGACCTCCCGAGTTCACGGCAACGTTCAAATATGTATGTATAGCGGTTAAGTCCGTGGATTTAGACTCGTGAGGCTTCGATTCCTGGTCGGGACACAAAAATATTTATTAATGTAAATAAATACATTTAATTATTATTTCATTTGTGATATTTCTCGAGTTTGGTACGCTGGAGACATCGACGAGCTTGCCACTTGTCATGATGAGCCTATAGTAAAGTTGGCTAAATGTGAATCCGCTTATAAGCGTGGTTTCTGACCACCCCGAAGGGAAACGGTCGTGATGATACTTTACTCTATATCCATTTGCTATTGTTTACAGGAACAAGGCAAGATAAAGAAATTCCGGGTAGAAAATTCTTACGGCGACAAGGAATTCGACAAAGGCTATTTGCTACTTACCGAGCCATGGTTCAAAGAATTTGTCTTTGAGGTAAGTTTATTTCAACACCAATTTTAACTGTTTTATGTATAAATTTATGATTAATATTTTTTTTTTATAATTACTTAATTATCTATTTGAAAAAAATATTTTCTCATTATAAAATAATAATTACAAACTTATTAAATAAAATTAATTAACTACGTCCCATGACAGTCTCAGGAAGACTGGCAACATTTTCCCTCTGTATAGTGAGGCTAATGTTGTTTGCAGTTGGCGGAAATAATTGCCAGCCTTCCTGTCTCCAGATTTCTCCGTCAGTCATTTGGACTGTTTAAATGTTATCATTACAAATTAAACTGCCTCCGTGGTCTAGCGGTTAAGTCCGTGGACACAATAATATTTATTAATGTAAATAAATACATTTAATTAATATTTAATTTATTTTTGATATTTCTCGAGTGTGGTACGCTTGGAGACATCGACGAGCTTGCCACTTGTCATGATTGGCCTGTAGTAAAGTTGGCTAAATGTGAATCCGCTTATTTATAAGCGTGGTTTCTGACCACCCCGAAAGGGAAACGGTCGTGATAATACTTTCTTTACAAATTAAGTGTTGAATCAATTTGTTAATAGTGTAGAGTGCTATCTTAAACATTAATCATCAACATCAAGCTCCTAGGACAAAAGTCCTAGAGCTCCACTGCTGGAGATGGGCCTTCCAAATCTTTCTGGAAAATTTGGCCTACATTCGCTACATTTGTCAACTTTTAATAGCAATTTAGTTACGATTCAAGTTGGTAATAGTGGCTCCTGGATTGACGGTGCGAGTATTTCTCATTGATTTTAAGTATGTATATTTGTATATTTCACCTATATAACAATCGTTATATTTTGGTATGTCAGTTAACAAATTTTAAAATAATAACAGTAATGCTATTAACACCATGCATCGTAGACAAAGGAGCATAGGAACACAATACAGTAGAAGGCATAAGACCACAAAATTATACAACTATTTAAAAGAACTTTCCGTCAAAGGCATGTCAATATCTGACAGGTTATAAAAAGCATTATTTTGAAAAAAGAATTTCAATTTTGTTTTAAATTCACTTGGTTGTAGTCTAGTCATAATCTCAGGTAGTTTATTGTAAAATGTAATTTTCAACGGCAAACCTTGTTTAAACGTTTTTCTCAACCTGGTTTTAGATTAGATATTGGTTTTAGAGATAGATTTCATTCTTGTTTCTTAGGTTATACTTAGTCAAACAAAGTCAAAAAGTTAATTGTTCTTGCAATCAAGCCACCTGTCCAGTTTTAATAGATTATTTATCGTGTTCTTGACAAGGAATCAAACTGGCGTAATCCACGGCCGTAACTGCTACATCACAAAAAAATCTTAAAAATCTGTATTACTTTATTAACATTAATAAATATTTCTAGGTGGTAGTAGACAAGAAATATGTGCCGAAGGAAGTGTTGGAAGTGTTCGAACAGGAGGCCAAGGTGTTGCCAGCCTGGGACCCTATGGGCACACTAGCTTGTCCTCTCTGCTCCGAGGACAAGGTGTCAAACAATCTTTAGATTAGCAACACTGAACATGAAATCCAATGTCAATCCATATAAAAAATAATGTACTTACACCAAGTCACAATATATACAATAAATTATTATTATTTAGGACCATATTATGTATACGCAAGTATTTTTTTTTTCTTCTTAATTTTCCTCTATTTCGCCTATGAAATAACAATTATTACTTAACTTTCTAAAACAAAGTTTTTTTTTTTAAATTAGCACGACATGTGACCTCGCGCACCTGATGTTAAGTGGCGCGCGAGGTCCATGAATGTTAGCAACTGGAATTAGACACTCATGACTGACATCAGTCCCTAACACTATGCCGGCTTGACTGGGCATGACGGCAATTCGAGCCTGATCCCGAAACGTGTGGATACACTTTACTGGGTTTATCGGCACGAACGGTGGATACTTCCCCGCCCCGGCAGACTGGGGAAATTACCACCATCAGTCCGCCTACCACCTCTAGCTTTTAATTCATTTCATTCATTCATTCATTACAGCCCCTAGAACACAGCGTCCTATACCTCCACTGTTGGAGATGGGCCTTCCAGAACATATATCTGGAGAATTCGGCCTACACTCGCCACGCTGGCCAGACGGCTTGTCACTTTTTGACAAGTATGACAAGTAACAAATAATAACAAATCAATTGACAATGTATTATGGTCTTTGAATGTATTACATAAAATTGTTTAATATAAATAAACTATAAAGAAGCTTTGATTTATTCGAAGTAATATACAAACAATATAAAAGAATTACAATATTATTAATTAACCTAAAAAATAAACTAAATCTAAATAACAAATTAAATATAATAAAAATTTTAGCAACCTTAACCTTACAATATAAAAATTTCCTCCAGGCCATTGTCCAGTGGCATGGTGCCCAAAACACTGGCAGCATTTCCTCGTTGAATTTCGATAATAACTATAAAGTATACAACAATGTAAACAAACCATTTCTTATATTAAATGACATCTGTCAAAAAGTAACTTCAATAACCCTTCCTTCCTTCCTTCACTTCCTTCATCCTTTCAACACGGAAGCATCAAATGTTAGTATTTTCATTAAACGAACGCTAAAAAAATGGTATTTTCATTTCTTAAAACGAACGCGGCCTATATACGCTGATAAACACATTACCCTTCGCGCAATCGAGTATTAATGGCGTCGAATTAGGTATATTGAAATAAAACAACCATAGGTACTGTTTTTGCAACCATAGTTTATTCTTACCAAATTGTTTGAACCCAGCCTTAGGAACTAGGTACAGACGGACGTCTTTCATAGACACTACAATTAGAACTTACTGGCATGTCCATGTTGCTAGTATTCCATTACTTACGCCCAAAATAGAGTAATAGTAATTGTGCGTAATTTTAGTCTGGAAATGTCAACTGGATGAGTCTATTTGAGTTCCTGAGGTAATTTGGACTCCCTTTTGTATTTGTACCTGATAACCCCAAAATCACGTAGCAACCGGTTGCGCCTTAAAACCATCCAGCAGAAATGGATGACAATTTTCCTCAAAGGCCACACCAACAAAACCCACAAAAGGTTGCACTTTTTATTTATTTCATTATTTATAGAAGTATCATCATCACGACCGTTTCCCTTTTGGGGTGGTCAGAAACCACGCTTATAAATTATAAATAAGCGGATTCACATTAAGCCAACTTTACTATAGGCGAATCATTACAAGTGGCAAGCTCGTCGATGTCTCCAGCGTACCAAACTCGAGAAATGTGACAAATAAATTAAATGTATTTATTTACGTTAATAAATATTTTTGTGTCTCGACCAGGAATCGAACCTGTTACCTCCGAGTCTAAATCCACGGACTTAACCGCCGGTTAATTATTTATTAAAACTTTATTGCACAATATATACATGGGCGGACTTAATGTCGCTAGACATTCTCTGACAGCCAACCTTAGGGACACTAGAACATTAAAGACGTAAGGTAGGTGCAATTAGAGAAATATGATTTACGCCTACTTAAATGCTACTTACCGCCATTTTATTTCTAAACATTTCTTTTTACCTTTTCACCCCACCCTTTTTTCCTATTCTGTCCATTTTGAGGTTACTATACAAAAAAGTTTCCAAATTGCCTCAGGAACTCAAATACCAAGAGTCATCCGGTTTTTTTTTTCTAGACTGACCTTATTAATAATTATTAACTGTATTTATAGTCACTTGTATCTCGAATTTTCCCGATCATAGCCGATCAAAACATCGTTATTCATTATTTCAAAAGTGACCCATGAGGTTGTAACTTCTAAATAATTGGGAAAACGCGGCGCGTTCATAACAATTTTAACAACATATTTTTTTAAATAAGATTATAGTTTTATAATCACATTAATTGGTAAGGTAATTTTTTATTAATATTGAAAAATAATAGATTTTTAAATGCATCCATTTCCGTTTGTCTGTAGTGGAAACCTTTATATGAGAATATCATTTTTTTATGCTGACAGTTATTTAAGAGATTCCATTAGCTTAAGTAACAGAATAGTGTTGCAGTCCATGGATCCAGAGTTCTCAAATCTTAAATTCGCAGCATATTATTTCAAAGCAAGATTCGAACTCAGAACTTCGCCATTCATTTTTTGTTTTCCTCTTAAATACTTCAGCTTGGCCCACACCCCCTGGCACATTCTTAGCAATCTTATGTCGTGTATTTGGCGGGAAAACTTAGCCACGTGACGTATAATATGGCGCGCTATTTTGAGGTTTCCCCTTTGTGAATATGACAATGCTGCGTAAACTTGGCTTCTGGCAGCGAGACCATCATCGCCAAGTAAACAAGACAGCTTGTACTGACGCACTGATATTCTACCAGCTTCTTCTGCCTGTAATAAAGTAAAGTATCATTACAACTGTTTCTCTTCCGGGGTGGTAGGAAACCACGCTTATAAAGAAGCGGATTCACATTTAGCCAACTTTACTATAGGCCAACCATGACAAATGGCAAGCTTGTCGATTTCTCTAGCAAACCAAACTCGGGAAATATCAGAAATAAATTAAACATTAATTTTATTTATTTGAATTAATAAATATTATTGTGTCCCAACCAGGAATCCAACCCGGTACCTCCGAGACAAAATCCACGGACTTAACCGCTGGACCACGGAGGCAATTGCCTTTAATAAATATATATAAGCTTCTGATAATGACACCAAGACAAGAGTCTAGTTCCAATATCAAAAATATTTGAAAAGTATTGCAATTTGAGTATGTCAGATACAGAAGAAGACAAATTTCTAACCACATACCATGGGTTACTATTGTGTATGGGTAAGAGATGAGAAGAATGGTGTCTCAGGCTTGCGACCGACAATAGGCTGGTTTACAAAGCTACAGTTTGATTGACATCCCCTAGAACACGAGAGTCCTCTGTTTGAAATAGGCCATCCAAAAAATTCTGGAGAATTTGGCCTACACTCGCCATGCTGGCCAGACTCATCTGACCAGGATCATCATCATCATCATTCATCATTACAGCCCCTAGAATATAGTCCTTGACTTCCACTGGTGGAGATGTGCCTTTCAGAACATATATCTGGAGAATTTGACCTACACCCGCCCAGCTGGCCAGATGGATTTTTTATAGATATTAGGGAAAGTGTTTTTACGAGTACAACCGAGCTATACTACTGACCAAGATACAATAATATTTGTGATATTTTTAGAGTTTGGTACACTAGACGTGAAGGGCCTATAGTAAAGTTGACTAAATGTAAATCCTTCTTTAAAAGTGATATGGTAATGATGATATAATGTATATGATACTTGTGCATAAAAATGTTATTAAGTTATACCTACACAATATTGAAATGTATCCCCCAAGGCAGAGTAAGCTCCTCCCAAAGTAGATAACCATGAGAATGCATTCTCTATCTCTATCCTACTCCAAACCAGTCTTAGAATTCTGTCATTCCTGGAACAATACAATAAATAGTAGTGATTCATTGAATACTACTTTCAATACAAATATCAAACCTAGTATTCGGTAAATACTAATCCAATAAAGTAATTTAAAACCCCCTTTTTTCTTACTAAGAGATTTATCTATATTATCTTTTGACATTTTTAACATACACTTATGAGGCACGCCATTGGCTGAAATAACCAAATCGACAAGCTAACTACCAATCATGTCAGTATAGCAAAATATAATATTAAACATAAAGTAAAGTATCATCACGACCGTTTCCCATTCGGGGTGGTCAGAAACCACGCTTATAAATAAGCGGATTCACATTTAGCCAACTCTACTATAGGCCAATCATGACAAGTGGCAAGCTCGTCGATGTTAAACATAGATTATTTTAATCATCCTTTCTGCAACTCGTGGTTAATGAATAAAATTACAACTGACCTTTTTTTTTAAAGCATAACATTTGTAACTTGTCAAACGACTATATTTTTGAAATGAAATGACTAAAAATATTATTTTTTGCAATAAATACAATACAGTAATAGTACAGTACAAATCTTTACATACTAATATCATATTTAGAAACCACAATTAATTTAAGAAGCTGATTTACATTTAGGCAACATAAGCCTATCACGTCAAGTGGCATTATATATGAAATAAATTACTGTGTCCCAACCAGGAATAAGCCCGGTACCTCTGCGTCTAAATCTGCTAACCACTAGACCACAGAGGCTACCCGGAAGTTATAAATACAAATATTTATATGATGTGAATTGGTTCCTAGTACACAAAAATATGCATTTCTTTTTGTTTTCTAAAAATATTACATAAAATTTATTCGAAGTTAACTAATATATGTAGATTAAATATAAATTTAAGCTACCTAAATAATAAAATTAAAAATAAACTAAAAAATGTCCTCTAGAGACGTCCCATCCGAGATAGTCCCAAGGAGACTGGCAACATTTCTCCTCTGTATGCGAGGCTAATACATTGGCAGAAATAATTGCCAGTCTTCCTGTCTCCAGACTTTTTTGTCAGCTGCTTTGACAACTCCTTGACCAAGAGCCTCGCTGATGGTCCCCATGGGTCCATCGTCTCGACCCCAAATGGCACAAATTTGTAACCGGTACCAAGGTTGGCGTATTTGTGCAATTTGAGGTTTTCTGCTGAAAACGCCGCTCTCCCCACGCCTGAAGAGTTCGCCTGGATGTGAGATGTCTACACACGTCGCATCCCATGTTTTCTTGGATCTTTTAAAAGACCTAACCTAATGCTGTTTTGGTACCAATTAGTAATTTTTGACTGGTTTGTGGATTGATTCTGCTGTACTATGTCTATTTGATTGAGTGCAAACAGCAAGACTCCCGAAACTCCCCTTAACCCCTCATCAAACCTAGTAAAGTATAACTACAGCAGTTCCAATAGTTGCATTCCACACTCAGGCCAACACCTTGTCTGTCCATTAAAAATGGTCAAATTTCTTAACAATATGTCTGTAAGTCCCATTTTTAGTAGTGGAAGCCCAGGACTTGTTCTAAGAGGCATTCTAAGAACTGTAATGATAACTTTTAATTAGTATTAATTAATAACTTAAATTAACTTTCTTACCAAGCATAATCAATTATTTCCCTCTCTGGTGGTTTAAGTCTCAAATGCAGTATTAAATCATCTTCTTCACAGGTTTCTGACAATCTGTGCATATTCTGTGTAACATTTCTCCTATACACTTGTGAATCGTACAACACCTTCAAAAATATGTGCAAAAAATATGCACTGCACATATATCTTATAGACTTATTACTTTTACTGCCAAATTCTCTTAGTGAAGGATCAACTGATATTATTTCTAGCGGCAAAAACGGTTCTTCAATGTAGTAAATTCGGTAAAGCTCGTTAAATAAACGTATTTTCAATATTATCGTCATATTTTTTTTCAGTGATTCTTGTAGGTTATGTTACATATCACAGTTTAAAAAAGCACAGAAATAAGTGTAAATGTGATGTAAACAATTTAATAATCGTTTACATAATTATTGATTTGAAACGAACTTATAGAAATATAATAAACTAGTACATCACAGACTATATAGTTATAATCTGTGATATAGTTAGTATATATTCTGTGGATCAAAATCGAACGAATTTTTTTTTTTTTAATTGTCTTAAAGGACATTGTACAGAATACATCAGTCCTAAACACGTAATTTATTTGCATAATATATGTTCATAACCGAGTTGGGGATCATCAAATTCCAGATGCTGCAGAATTTGATGCTTTACTTGGAGTCACTCGCGGCATTATAGCCCAAACACGTCGGGTAAAATATGGGAGTCCACAGCGCAGGAAAACCGCAAAAAATAAACTGCAACTTGTGCCCTATATTTAAAGTTCAATTTATATTATTAAACAAAACAACACCACTTTTGACCAATAATATCCACAGTAAATTAATTTACAAAACAAAAACTTGCACTTGACATGTCCACGCAAAATGGCGCGAAGAACTCGTCGAACGAATAACCAAGGGAACACAATACACGAATAAAAAAATATATCCCAGGAAGCCCTATTCCGTAACTCAACGAGTCATAAGTTTTCCAAAGTTTACAGTTGTAACCTATTGCTACTTTCATGCGAGTGTGACATTATAATAACCCTTTGCAAGTCGCAATGGATAAATTTATGCTGTCACCTAATGGCAGAATTCTATTGCCGTATGATACGCAATAGTCCCACTAGTAACTTTAGATATGTTCCAGGACTAGCGAGACTGGGCGTCTATTAGTAACATCATATACCAGCGCGAACAATATACCTATCTAGCAATAGAGACATGAGCATACATTAGAAACTGCACATTCAAGTAGTCTTACAAGTACTATTTTTAGATGTTAACAGATAATATTTTAATTTTGTTATGGAACCTTTTGTGTAAAAAATCAGCAATATTTTTTTAACACGGCTAGTACCCAAACGTACTTTATATATTTTTTTAAGGCAAATGATAACTATGCCTCAATCGAAAATCTGTGTGATGCATGATGGACGTAAATATTGATGCCTTAAAAACACTTTCTGATCCTGATTGGTGATTAGGTTTTATTAGCCAATAGCAAACCTTTAAGGTTTGTAATAGAAATCACCCTAAAATTATTTATTCAAGCGCGATATAAAACACAACCACATCCGCCATTTTGTTGTGACTGGATGGCTGCTTTGACAGGCCGGCGTATGTGTGGCTAAGAATTTTGTGAAATATTTAATCATCTTGGCTTTATCAACCCTTAATTTGTGTGAATGAGTTAAACAATACGATAAAACAATGGCGCGTTACGGTCAAAGACCGGAGAATGCTCTCAAACGAGCAAACGGTAAGTGAATATTCATGTGATGCGCGCTGTACCACGTTGCATTTTTTAACCTACTTTTCAAGTTTTCTCCCATAAAACTGGATACGTTGTTTTATTCTCTGATTATTCTTTGTTATTATTTGTAAAATAAATTACTATAACAAGGGATGTTACATAAATGATTTTCTATTGAACCTTTATATAACCTAAAAACCCCTTAAGATGGTTGTTAAGCTCGCTCGTAGGTTCCAACATTTTTCAAGTCTGAGTGTAGTTTTGAGACATGTAATTTATCAGCTTTCTAGGATTTTTTTTTTAGAGACATACTTATCATAGATTTATTCAATTAAAATTTAATAAAATCGTTATAAATATTTTTGGTATTTTTCTCTGTTTAAAATTTGGTATTTTAAAGTGAAATTATGTTAAATGTCAGTAGTTTTATTTCCTAGAAAGTTGATTGACTACATTATTCAAAAGTGCATCTACTAGATTTTTATTTTAAATATTGGATTGTGCGAGCGAGAGTGACCAAAGCTTAACCCTCTTAATGCTGTTTCCACCAGCTCTGCATTATTTAACTTGGATTATCGAACCTGAGTTCTGTGTTTTGTACATAGTGTTATTTTGCTTAAAGTATTAGTGTTTATTTTAATAATAACATGCAATGTATGTTCAAAGGAAATTACGGCCTAGGTAGTCTAGCAGTTAGGAAATTTAAAAACTCGTATGGTACCGGATTTGATTCCTGGTTAAAATCCAGAATAAATATTTATCTTATTCTGTACTCGGACTGAACCATAATGTAACATCATTATAGGATCCCAGATGAACTAGCTGTATCAGTCTATAGGCCAAACATCTTAGTGATTTCTCAGAACTTGAAAAAGTTATCCTTATTGAACTTACCGTTCCATGGGAAGCAAATATTCCAAAACACCACAACATAAAATCAAATATATATATATATATGGGTTCAAGACTCAGCTTTACGCAATGGTGTTAGTTTAGGAATGCAGCTCTGGAGACATCAACATGGCTTGCCATTTGCCATGATTGGGCTTATAGTACACGGAACAAGCTCCTTAAAAAGCATTGTTTCTGACCATTATAGTCGTAATAGTACTAATGTTTGTTTTTTGCAGAGTTTATGGACTTGGAGAAACCAGCTAGGGCTTTGGATACGTTGCAAGAAGTGTTTCGTAATAAGAAATGGGCATACAATTGGTCGGAATCCGTTTTGGAACCAATTATGTTCAGATATTTAGAGTTATGTGTGGAACTGAGGAAGTCCCATATTGCCAAGGAAGGACTCTTCCAATACCGAAACATGTTTCAGTCGGTCAACGTTGGCTCTCTGGAGCAAGTAATAAGGTTTGTTATTTTATAATCAGACGTTGGATCCAATAAGGATCCAATCATCAAGTTAATTTTAAGTTATAGGCCATTTAAGTTGGAATTTAGATTAGTCTATTGATACATTGATGGATTAGATCAACATTTATAATATTATGTAAAAATACAGTATTTAAATCATCATAAGGACCCAACTAAAATTTCTGAAATATTGTGGAGTGTATCCTTTGTGCGTAACTGCATCCAATTGTGTGTCTTAGTTTGTAATATGACAATGCCTATTTACAGCAGCTATAATTTCAAGATTAACACTGTATTATGTTTCATTCATTCATCATTACAGCCCCTAGAACACAGCATCCTAGACCTCCACTGTTGGAGATGGGTCTTCCCGAACATTCATATATCTGGAGAATTTGGCCTGCGCTTGCAACGCTGGCCAGACAGGTTGTTGAGGAAATATTATGTTTATTTGAGTTTTAATGTGATGCCCAAATACAAGCTATTTCCCAGAAAATAAGCTTTGCATTTCATTAATTTATTTTTGACATGTTAAAAGCACTGTGGAATTTGTTAATAATATTTGCTATAATTTTATTTTATAATATAGAATAAAATTAAAGAACCACATATTAAAGAAATACATACATCTGTTGCATGCCAAATATCTGTATAGGTGTGTTTCCCAATTCATATAACCTGGATGCCTTTCAAGCAAAATAAAAAACCATTTTGGTAGGCTAGCATAATGGTGGGGACTGATGTTGGCCATCAGTGGCTGGTGTCAGTTGCTCCCATTCTTGGACCGCTTACCATCAGGTGGGCGCGATTTAGCGAGCTCAGTATTTAAAATAACAACTTTGACTGTTATCTGTCATCTTCATGCTGATTTTGATGAAATTTGGCAGAATTATTTCTTGAACCTCTCAGACATGTCATCATCCGACCATCACATGAGACCACAAGGCTTGTTAATTTTGTCTTAATGTCTCAACTAACTCAACATTCCACCGCATTCTTCCAGCAGATGTTCAGATTCTTATACAGTATCAGCAGCTTGCCAGTGAGACCCACTACCTCTTTATATTCGTAATGAACCATCAAAAATTTGTTTAAAAAATTTGCTTACCAGACACTTTCACAAAAGGCAAGACGAGTCTATATAACTTGACAGAGTCCATATATTATTGTATGTATTATAGACATTTATATATATATTATTTTGTAGTATGTAGTAAGTATAATTATGTACTAGAGGTTAGCTGTTAGATTATGTTTTTAGACATTAAGCTTGCCTATGTACTGTAAAATGTCCTGTTTATTTTCCGTGTAATTAAGAATTTACCTATGTTTCCTAGAACCCACAAATGGATATAGGCTATATAAAGTAATACACAGCAAAATATTTATTGTTTGCTGTATGCTTACATTTTGAGCTGTGGTTCGTAATTGTAACAATGAATTTGTAACAATATCAAGCATTGACTGCAAGTTTTAGCAAGCATCTTTCTAAATAAAATCTTTTTATTTAAGGGGTTACTTGAGAATGGCTGAAGAGAGAACGGAGGCAGCCCGAGCCCAGTCTGCACAGGCCGTCATAGATACTGACGACCTGGACAACTTGGCCACTCCAGAAAGCATACTACTGAGTGCTGTGTCTGGAGAAGATGCCCAGGATCGCTCCGACCGAACAATCCTGACTCCATGGGTAAGAATATAGAGTTGATGATTTAATTAATAATGTGTCACAAAAACCTGTAATAGGTTTACATAAATAAAGATATTTTGACTTGGACTTATAAATAAAAAAATGTCCAGAGAAGTCCTATCAGTGATAGTCCCAAGGAGACTGGCATTATTTACCCACTGTATAGAGAGGCTAATACGTTGGCAGAATTCATTGTTAGTGTTCCTGTCTTCGGATTTGTTTGTCAGCCATTTGAACTCCTTGGTCAGACACTTAGAGAAACTTGTAACCTGTACAATGTTTTGTAACTGATTTTGATAATTATTTCATCTATAGAAAGCTACATTATCAGCGGGTAACATGAATTATATTTTAAAAAAATCTATGGAATTTAAGGATCATAAATTAGTCAACATTTTGTGTGCGCTTCTAAAACTATATAACGTACCTTATTTTGGAAGTACCTATCATCATTAGCCAGTGTCTCTCCACTGGTGGATGTAGGCCACCACTGCACATGGTCTTTTGCAATTCTTATCCAGCCCCCACCAGCGACGTTCTTTATATCAATTGTCCATTAGGCGAGGCGTCGTCTCGTACGTGGTCTCTACTCTAGAATCCATTTTAGTAGTCGGTTCTGTGGCAGGATCTCCAATGAATACTAATGTTTCGAATTTTATCTATCAGAGATATACCAAGCATAGCTCTCTCCATTGCTCAATGAGCGACCTTAAATTTGTTAATTGATGATTCATCATTCACCCACAAAATATCCCTGAGGCTATACTCTTTTATATTCTTTATTTTTATACTAGCATGACATATGACCTTGCGCCCATCTGATGGTAAGTGGCGCGCAAGGTACATGAATGTAAGCAATTGCAACCAGACACTTATGACTGACATGAGTCCCTAACACTATGCCGGCATTGACTGGGCATGACGACAATTCAAGCCTGATCCCAAAACGTGTAGATACACTTTACTGGGTTTATCGGAACGAATGGTGGATACTTCCCTGCCCCGGGAGACTGGGCAAATTACCACCATCAGCCTATCGCCTATTTGTTGTTCTCGTTGAAAGTATGTGCCATTTGCAATGTAGTCAAATGCCACTTTTTACTTTCAAGGAGAACTAATATTGTAACTTTGCTTAAACAACACTGCTTGAAACAAAACTTACCTATTATCTAGTTAATATTATTTTACAGAACTATACTAGTACATAGTTATTTTTTATTTGAATCCTTATCTGACTTAATAGTTTCATAATCTAAGTTCATTCATCTACATGTAAAATTGAGAGCCTAAGGTTTTTCTGCTGGCCACAAGCAACTCTAAGTCGAACAATTAGTATTTTACATTTTTGAACTATCTTTGAAAGTATTATGTAATATTCCCTCCGAATAAAATCCTATGTTCGATGTATCTATTGTCGCTACATGGTAGGCCTCGGAGAGACATTATATCTGGAGGTATGACGCGACTGACTGCTCACATGGACAGCCAGTGTTAATATACACCTCCACAAATTTCTTATAGTTTTTCTTAACTTAAATAAGAGATACTAGACAGAATAGTTTTTTTTTTGTTTTGATATTCCTTCCTATATCTGTGTTTACTGTTTGTATCTGTAGGTCCTCGTGAATATACTTGTAGAAAGCAATGATAGATGACAGATGATAGAGGCTTTGCTCTGGAATCTCTCCAGGATTTCAATGTTGCTTTTGCTAGCTGTTCCCCAATTTGATTCTGTTTTTTGCGTTTTCATGTATTATATAATAAATAAATATTTCCAGACAGGTCACACAGCGCCATCTAGTTTCCGTGGTAAGCAACGAAGCTTGTGTTACGGAAACTAGATGGTTGATAAACTACATATTATACTTTTTTTTTTTGTAAATATATACATATTATACATATAAACACCCAGACCGAGACAAATTATACAATGTACAACTTGCCCCCGGTGGGAATCGAACCCACGACCTCCCGAGTTTACGGCAACGTTTGTTACCACTACACCACGGAGGCGGTCGATATGTACCTATCTATTATTTTCTAGGTGAAATTCCTGTGGGAGTCGTACTGCCAATGCCTGGAATTATTACGTACCAACGCTCACGTGGAGACTTTGTACCATGATATCGCGAGGATGGCCTTCCAGTTCTGTCTCAAGTACTCGAGGAAGACAGAGTTCAGGAAACTGTGTGATAAGCTCCGGAAACATCTTGAAGATATTTGTAAACTTACTGTAAGTATTAGACTATAAAACTCATTATTATACAGTTTTTTATTTAGCTTCAAATGTATTATTAAAATACTTTATTGCACTTTTGTATTGTATCTACAAAGACAAACTGTCTCCGTGGTCTAGCGGTTAAGTCCGTCGAAATCAATAGGCTTTGGTTGGTTTAGCTTGTCTTCCAATTCTGCATTTAACAACAATCTCTATAAAGCCATAAAATGCACGGTGTCGTTATAAAGATTTTACACTATGTATACACAATATTTATGCAGATTATTGGTTAGAATTGCACCTCACATAAACTGTTTCACTCTCCCAAAGGTTAGCTGGTAGGAAAAGCCGAAATTGCTTTTAGTTTATCTTTGTAGATAAGTAAAGTATCATCACGACCGTTTCCCTTTCGGGGTGGTCAGAAACCACGCTTAATAATAAGCAGATTCACATTTAGCCAACTTTACTAGGCCAATCATGACAAGTGGCAAGCTCGTCGATGTCTCCAGGCGTACCAAACTCGAGAAATATCACAAATAAATTAAATATTCATTTAATGTATTTTTATTATTATTAATTAATGTATAATAAATATTTTTGCGTCCCGACCAGGAATCGAACCCTGTACCTCTGAGTCTAAAATCCATGGACTTAGCCGCTAGACCACGGAGGCAGTTTTTAAAAATAATATATATATATAAATACATAAATAAGTTCCGTCCGTGTGGAATGATGGCTGGATTTCCCCGCTGAATTGCAATACTGATTATTTGTGTGAAGAAAGATTTAGCCTGGTGTTATGTCTTTTAAAACTTATTGGCGCATTATAGGTTTAGATAATTTTGTTTTGTTCAGGTACAAACAGGGAATGTCAGTATCTCCAAACCAGAAACACAGCAGTTAAACTTGGAAACCAGACTTTTCCAGCTGGATAGTGCCATTCAGATGGAGTTGTGGCAGGTCAGTACAACAGTTTTTCATAAGTACAATGTCAGTAACAATGATACAGATGTCTTAAAACTGATGCATGTTTTTAATAATTTATAGGTATGAAATGTTTAATTACTACTAGAACACAGCGTCCTAGACCTCCACTGCTGGAGATGGGCCTTCCAGAACATATATCTGGAGAATTTGGCCTACACTCGCCACGCTGGCCAGACGGGTTGACGAGGATATGATGTCAATTTTTGAATGACAATTAATGATTCGACAAGTTGGTATTAGTGGAACCGGGACCGACGGCTTAACGTGCTCTCCGAGGCACGGGAACGGTGGTGTTGTAAATCTTTGACAAATGTACGTAAGAAAATTAGTATTTCTCATTGGTACATGCCGGGGGAGCTTGAACCGACCTTTGTAGGATTTAAGGAACGCGTTCTTACAACCGAGCCACCACCGCGTCGTAAAAACATTTGTCAGTAACCAATTATATAATTTCATTTTATTTGTGTCATTCTGCATGTTATTTTTATTAACTTTATATATTTTAAAACTTAACAATTAATATTACCAGGAAGCCTACAAAGCTATTGAAGACATCCACAATCTAATGAACATGTCTAAGAAGACTCCTGTGGCCAAAACCATGGCTAATTACTATGGGAAGTTGGCCCTGGTGTTCTGGAAGGCCGGACACTGCTTGTTCCACGCTGCAGCACTGTTGAAACTGTTCCAACTTTCACGAGAAATGAAGAAAAACATCACTCAGGAGGAGCTGCAGAAGTATGTATAAAATTTCGTACTATAAAAAGTAATTAACTGAAAAATAAACCACAAGCAGGGCCGGCCCTTCCATAGGGCGCACGGAGCGGCCGCTCCAGGCGCCAAGTACTAGGGGGCGCCTCAGTGGTAAAGAAATAATGAGACTGAGACGCACGCGGGTGGAGTGCAGGGGCGCGCGGGCGCAGCGCCCTTTCAAGAGAGTTTTTAGATATTGATAATGGTCACCCGAAAGCAGTCCTCCAAATTTTAGCATTGCATAATTGGCAAGAGACGTTCCCTAATATTTGGAAAGCTCTCCGGATTTTTGTAACAATTCCGGTTACGGTGGCCAAAGGTGAACGTAGTTTTAGCAAGCTGAAGCTAATTTAAACGTACCTTAGATCGACTCTTGCAGAAGACAAGTTTTCCGATCTAGCCTTGCTCTCAATTGAAAATGATATTGCTCAGTCATTGTCATATGAGGAGATCGTAAAAAAATTTGCGAATGCAAAAATGCGTAAGCAGCGATTTACTTAAAATTAGTTTTGTGTGAAACTGAAATAGTTCTGTATTATTGTAGAAGCCTAAACCTAAATAGTTTACATTTCTTATATATAAGCATTGTTACATTAATTACTGAAGATAATAAGTACCAAACCAATCGTAAAGTCATTTTTATGATAAATACATGTACCTTTATTCCTACATATTTTGTTCTCGCTCCATCCTAAAACTTGGCTCAGGCCGGCACTGACCACAAGAGTTAGTCAAGGTGTGTTTATCGGGGCTAAATCCTTGGAAATAACTGAAACACTAGTTTAGGCGTATTAAATTATATTTTTGTAAATAAAATACATTTGCAAGTCCAAAAGCTATGTGGAATCTGACAAGATGTGTTTTGGCATTTCATGTCAAAAGTCTTATTGAATTTTATATTTTTATGTTCACATACATACGTACAGTGTAAACTCCATGTAACGTCACTCGATTTAACGACAAACTCCCTAAAGCGTCGAAATCAATTGGCTTTGGTTGGTTTAGCTTGTCTTCCAATTCCGATTTTTCTTCTCTCTATTTAACGACAACTCTCTATAACGCCATAAACTGCAGTCCCTTCAGTGTCGTTATATAGAGTTTATACTGTATTTAAATACTTCAAGATCAAATTTTTGCCAACAACTAGAACCGTCTGTAACGTATAAAACTAAATTTTGAACTATCTCTGAAAGTATTATGTAATATTCCCTCCGAATAAAATCCCATGTTCGATGTATCTATTGTCGCTACATGGTAGGCCTCGGAGGGACATCATAACTGGAGGTATGACGCGACTGACTGCTCACATGGGCAGCCAGTGTTAATATACACCTCCACAAAAGCATATCATCTGATCTTATTAATTCATTTAAATCAAATTAATCAAGCTTGGACTTTATTCAAACCTTACTTATTATTATTAATTTATAAGCTAAATAGCTTAGTTAAGTATCATCATCACGACCGTGATGCCTTGCGGGGTGGTCAGAAACCACGCTTATTAAGAAGCGGACTCATATTTAGCTAACTTTACTATAGGCCAATCATGACAAGTGGCAAGCTCATCGATGGCTAGCATACCAAAGTCGAGAAATATCACAATTAAATTAAATATTAATCAAATTTATTTATTTGAATTATTTAACATTATTAATTTAAATAAATGTCATTGTAATCAATTAATTAGAACCTATGCAAATAAAATTGTATTGATAATATTATTTGTTCTTCTTTATTTTTTATTATTAATCTCGATTTAAAATTAGTGATTTAATGCACCCACAATCATCGCTCACTATCCCAAAGGTTAGCTGGTAGAAAATGTCACTAGAATAATTCAAGCAGCTAATAATTAAAATAGGCGTACGTTAAACATAAGATAATCAGCCTTTCTGCAACTGACCGTTAAGGCATTATTATTTATTTACGATAAGCTAATTTGCACCACAGATGCAGTATTTTTTAACACAATGTAATTATTTCTCCAGAATGGCGTGTCGTGTATTGGTAGCAGTATTATCTGTACCTCTGCCGTCTTTGCATCCGGAATTTGATCGCTTCGTGGAGACGGACAAGAGTCCCGTAGAAAAGGCTCAACGTCTCGCTGTGCTGTTGGGACTGTCCCAACCACCCACCAGGGCTTCACTGCTAAAAGGTAATTCGTAAGAAAAAAAAAATACTGCCAATTGTTTTGTGTGCCGTAATGAATAAAAATAGAAATAATATACTTAATACAAAAACAAATCAATAAACACAATTTTAAAAGTATTTATTTTATTGTATCAAAGCTATTGGGAGAGTTCTTCGCGCCATTTTGCGTGGACATGTCAAGTGCAAGTTTTTGTTTTGTAAATTAATTTACTGTGGATATTATCGGTCAAAAGTGGTGTTGTTTTGTTTAATAATGTGCTACAATGTGAATAATTATTTAAAAGGATAAATTGGACTTTAAATATGGGGCTCAAGTTGCAATTTATTTTTTGCGGTTTTCCCGTGCTGTGGACTCCCATATTTTACCCGACGTGTTTGGGCTATAATGCCGCGAGTGACTCCAAGTAAAGCATCAAATTCTGCAGCATTTGGAATTTGATGATCCCCAACTCGGTTATGAACATATATTATGCAAATAAATAACGTGTTTAGTACTGATGTATACTGTACAATGTCCTTTAAAGACAATTAAAAAAAAAAAAACAAAGTTATTGTTTGCGCCTTTCGCGGTTATTCGACCAATTTAAGATGCTTACGCTATATTGTGATTTGTCAGTGCGCATAAACAGACCTTTCTAATTTGTTATCCCTATACCTTGTCTTTTCCTCCACACTATAATTGGAATTAAAGAAAAAGTAAGAACGATAATGTATTTATTTTCGCAAATTACAGGTTCTACAATTTACACATATGCAGTACCCCTTATGTTCTTAACTAGCCCTGTATATATAAGATCAGCTTTAGTTAAATAGGGTTCCCTCCGAATAAAATCCCATGTTCGATGTATCTATTGTCGCTACATGGTAGTCCTCGGAGGGACATCATATCTGGAGGTATGACGCGACTGACTGCTCACATGGGCAGCCAGTGTTAATATACACCTCCACAAAAGCATATCATCTGATCTTATTAATTCATTTAAATCAAATTAATCAAGCTTGGACTTTATTTAAACCTTACTTATTATTATTTATTTATAAACTAAATAGCTTAGTTAAGTATCATCATCACGACCGTGATGCCTTGCGGGGTGGTCAGAAACCATGCTTATAAAGAGACTCATATTTAGCTAACTTTACTATAGGCCAATCATGACAAGTGGCAAGCTCATCGCGATGTCGAGAAATATCACAATTAAATTAAACGTTAATCAAAATTAATAATTTAATTAAATAAATGTCATTGTAATCAATTAATGAGAACCTATGCAAATAAAATTGTATTGGTAATATTATTTGTTCCCAGATGTTGTCCGTCTTAATGTGGTGGGCCTGGCGTCTCCCACTCTCCAGCAGCTGTACTCCTGGCTCGAGGTCGAGTTTGACCCTCTTTCCATCTGCCTCAACATTGGCGGGGTCATTAAATTGCTCGAGGAAGATACTAGTAAGTAGAATTAAAGAAAGAAAAATGTAGACTATCAACTCATTAGACATAAAATTACGGACATTTTAGAGATATATTAGAGTCAACCCTTAGACATATTGTATCCCAATTTTATACTTTCATACCAGTGTACCTTATTCCTCAATAAACGCATTTATTATTATTATTATATGGTCTGGAAGGCCCATTTCCAACAGTGGAGGTCTAAGACGCTGTGTTTTAGGGGCTGTAATGAAATGTAACATAGAGGATTCATTCATTACAGCCCCTAGAACACAGCGTCCTAGACCTCCACTGCTGGAGATGGGCCTTCCAGAACTGGAGAATTTGGCCTACACTCGCCACGCTGGCCAGGCAATTTTGTATGACAATTTATTAACGATTCCACAAGTTGGTATTAGTGGAACCGGGACCGACGGCTTAACGTGCTCTCCGAGGCACGGAAACGGTGGTGTTGTAAATCTATGACAAATGTACGTAAGAAAAGTGTATTTCTCATTGGTACATGCCGGGTGGGTTTGAACCGGCCTTTGTAGGATTTAAGGTACGCGTTCTTACAACCGAGCCACCACCGCGCCTTAGAGGATAATCGTTATAAATGTTTTTTCTAATATATTAAAGTGAAAATATGTCTGAAAGCTTCGTAATTTTATTTCCTAGTAAGAAAATAGACTACATAAGATAGATTAGATACATTACTCAGAATTGAGAAATCTTTGAAAATGTTGGATTCTGCGAGCGAGAGGGATAGTGGTTTACCCTCTTGATAGGTTCTTAAAGAACTTGGTGCTATACTAAGCTAATTACAGTCCTGTCACTGAGAGAATGCTTTCCTGAGGCTAGAATGCGTTCCATTCATTCCATTCACTCATCTTGCAAAATATTGTCTTTGGGCAAAGAAAAACTCAACTTCGTTTATTATTTTAACGTTAACACCATTCCCTCCGAATAAAATCCCATGTTCGATGTATTTATTGTCGCTACATGGTAGGCCTCGGAGGGACATCATATCTGGAGGTATGACGCGACTGACTGCTCACATGGGCAGCCAGTGTTAATATACACCTGCACAAAACTAAAATATTTTTTATCTGTTGATAAATCTACATTAATTATTTTTTATTCATCGCATTCTTTAAGAGCTTTGCTTCCCTCCCGCTCGCACATTCGCTCACACTCTGAGAAATTAGCCAATCAGCTTTCTTGTAAATAAAATTACGCAGCTTTTAGAGGGCCCTCAAACTTTTATCTATCTCTATCCATTTGTCAGGACTTATCAGGGTTTATTAAATATTCTTAACAGCTATATTTGTATATTTCACCTATATAACAATCGTTATATTTTGGTATGTCAGTTAACAAATTTTAAAATAATAACAATAATGCTATTAATACCATGCATCGTAGACAAAGGAGCATTAGAAACACAATACAATATAGAAGGCATAAGACCACAAAACTATACAACTATTTAAACGAATTTTCCGTCAAAGGCATCCAAAGTCAGTGGGATCCAAAATAAACGTGAATTTAGTCATAACTTATTATTTTTTTAATATTACATATCTTCACGTCAGGTTCCTTGCGGGGTAGGCAGAGACAATTGAGCTCTTCATACATGCCCTTTTTTCGATGGCTTTTTATTGCACCTTCAGCTATTGTTTTATTTATTTGATCGCGATAAGTGAGTCTTGGTCTGCCAGGGCCTCTTTTACCCACAACTTTCGCATTATATATCTGGTTCGTCATATAATTGTTAAATCATATTATTGCAGATTCATCGCTAACGCAATACATAACGGCACTGAATGATGTGGCCCTGGTTCGTTTGATCCGCCAAGTAGCTCAATGTTACGGGTGTGTCAAATTTGATCGGCTGCTGGAAATGGCCAATACCACGGATTTGTTTCACCTCGAGCGCCTATTAGTCGACTGTGTCCGCCATAATGATATGCAGATACGAATCGACCACGCTAACAAGTAAGTTATTTACATATGTACAACATTAAAACCTATTAGGTACCATTCATTTATTATGTAAGACGATTTTATTTATGTAAGATGTCAGTGGTCACGTGACCACGGCCAATGCATCTTGGTTGAAACGTCGGGAGAAATATATCTCTAAGGTAAATCGCGTAAAGGCCCGTTAAAATTATAAAAAGATTTACAACATCACCGTTCCCGTGTCTCAAAGAGCACGTTACGTCGTCGGTCCCGGTTCCACTAATACCAACTTGTGGAATCGTTAATAAATTGACATTCAAAATAGACATCATATCCTCACCAAGCCGTCTGGCCACCGTGGCGAGTGTAGGTCAAATTCTCCAGATTCAGTTCTGGAAGGCCCATCTTCAACAGTGGAGGTCTAGGTCGCTGTGTTCTAGGGACTGTAATGCATGAAAAAAATATCTCGGCGCAACTTATCATCCATCATTCTTCTCCTCTCCCTACCCTACCAAATAATGATTTTTTCTTGATTTTTTCCTCCGAATAAAATCCCATGTTCGATGTATCTATTGTCGCTACATGGTAGGCCTCGGAGGGACATCATATCTGGAGGTATGACGCGACTGACTGCTCACATGGGCAGCCAGTGTTAATATACACCTCCACAAAATCATTCATCACCACATTGGACTAGAAAAATAAAATTAAAAAGTTGTTCCTATTAAACTTACTTCTGGAATTGAATATTTCAAAAGACATCTGTGATGGATTTAAGACTCGGCTTAGGTAAACAAGCAGTTTAGTGAATGGTGAGCTTATTGTTTTGCAACAAAAGGAGCTTGCCTCATATTCAAACCATCCCAATGTCGGTTGCTAGCTCTTTCCAACACACAATGGACCATGGATAGCTAAGTAATTTGTTTTCTATAGATAATCAAATGTTAAAGAATGACCAAGATAATGATTTCGTATTTCACCAATAATCGGTTGAGTTTAATCTTTAAGGTCTGGTTGGACAGTCAACTACGCAATAATTCTGACTAATAATAAAAAAAAATGACTGCTTCCGTGGTCTAGCGGTTAAGTCCGTGGATTTAGACTCGGAGGTACCGGGTTCGATTCCTGGTCGGGACATTTAATTAATATTTAATTTATTTGTGACATTTCTCGAGTTTGGTACGCTGGAGACATCGACGAGCTTGCCACTTGTCATGATTGGCCTATAGTAAATGTGAATCTGCTTATTCATAAGCGTGGTTTCTGACCGCCCCGGAAAGGAAACGGTCGTGATGATACATACACATAGACATTATTTTTTATATATATAGATAGAGGTCGCTTATTTATCGGTGGTCGCCAACACTAGTAATGGTAATAATAAAAATAAAAAAAAGGAAATCTATAGTAATTCTGTTTTGATAGATGCATCCATTTTGGTGTCGAAGCCGGTGGCGGCGAATGGAGCTCCGCAGCCGACGAGGCCTGCGGTGGAGCCATACTACAAGCAACACCCGCTGAACAGGTAAATAAAACTAAACTAAATTTTAGTACGGAGAAGTATCCACCGTTCGTGCCGATATTAGGTAGTAGGCAGACTGGTGGTAGCGTCACAGTGCTTAGTCTGAGCTAGTAAAAAAGTGAATTTACTAAAAAAAATGTTAGTTGATTTTCGATCTAACCCAGCGATATAACAAATTCAACTATTTAAGTTCTATTTCTTTATATCCACAGATTCGCGAACAGCTAGTAGTGGCAGCCGAAGTTGTATCGCGCGCCGTCCAAGTGTTACGTCCCGCGAGGTTGCGATCGGAGCGCGAACGTGCAAGACAACTCATGGTGCAACATTATCACGAACATAAACTGGCAGAACACCAGCGGGTACTGCAACGGCACAAGATCATCGAGGAGAGAAAGGAGTACATCGAAAGACTAAATACTGTCAGAGAAGAGGAAGAGATGAGGTTAGTAATTATATTGTTTAAGTGTTACGGCCCGCTAGGTTGCGAACGGAACTCGAACGTTAAAGGTAACATGGTGCAACATTATCACGACCATAAACTGGCAGAACACCAGCGGGTACTGCAACGGCACAAGATCATCGAGGAGAGAAAGGAGTACATCGAAAGACTAAATACTGTCAGAGAAGAGGAAGAAATGAGGTTAGTAATTATATTGTTTAAGTGTTACTGCCCGTGAGGTTGCGAACGGAACTCGAATGTTAAAGGTAACATATGGTGCAACATTATCACGAACATAAACTAGCAGAACACCAGCGAGTACTGCAAAGGCACAAGATCATCGAAGAGAGAAAGGAGTACATCGAAAGACTAAATACTGTCAGAGAAGAGGAAGAGATGAGGTTAGTAATTATATTGTTCAAGTGTTACGGCCCGTGAGGTTGCGAACGGAACTTGAACGTTAAAGGTAACATGGTGCAACATTATCACGACCATAAACTGGCAGAACACCAGTGGGTACTGCAACGGCACAAGATCATCGAGGAGAGAAAGGAGTACATCGAAAGACTAAATACTGTCAGAGAAGAGAAAGAAATGAGGTTAGTAATTATATTGTTTAAGTGTTACTGCCCGTGAGGTTGCGAACGGAACTCGAATGTTAAAGGTAACATATGGTGCAAGATTATTACTAACTTAAACTGAAAGAATAGGGCATCTGTTACTTAACTTTTTCGAATTTGTTAACTATGTATATATCACGCTATTAAAGTTGATATTTGCACGGTTGCTGTCAAGGTCGAGCGCTTATAGAGTTGAGAATTGAATAATATTTTGTAATTATGACGTCAGCTCTGAGGTAAATAACGAAATTCACTAATAACGCTTAAGTAACAGAATAGGGCTGCGTCCGTGTACTGCAACGACACAAGATCATTGAGGGGAGAAAGGAATGTCACCATCATCACAGCCCCAAGAACACAGAGTCCTAGACGTCCACTGTTGGAGATGGGCCTTCCAGATTTTTTTTGTAGCAATTTGATGTCAATTTTTAATGACAACTCATTAACGATTTCACAAATTGGTATTAGAGGTACCGGAAACAATCTAACATTCGCGCCTAAGTGCATACTTAAATTTAAATAATGAGATATATCCTATGTGTTATATTGATGTATAAACTATGATAAATAAAGTAGCATCAAAATACATTCAGTGGTTTTGCGTAAATAAACAACAAGTATCTATTTATCTTCACACACATTTCGCGTGTATAATATTAGTAGGATGATGCTAGCAGATATTCAGATTCCTTCACTGTGTCTGCAGCCCGCCAGTGGAACAAACTACTGGCCATTAGACGGGCACCATCTGTCGAATGTTTTTAAACAATTAGTCACTAACTTGTTTCTTGATAAGCAAGAGCACACTGCATCCAGTGCACATTGAATATTTGGCACGCAATATGTTTATTTTTGTGTGTGTGTGTATATATATATATATATATATATGTTCATAATACTTCCATGTAGTTTATGTAATTGCTTGGTATGTAGTGTATTTATAAATTAGACTAATATTATTAGATTGTTGCACCCTGCCCATAATCTCTCACCATCCCAAAGGTTAGTTGTCAAGTTGTCAGAGAATGCCTAACAAGCATTAAACTCGCCTGTGTACCTAATTTTAAGTTTTGTGCAATAAAGAATTTAAAATAAATAAATGCTAATTTAAGTTGTTTTTTTTTTTTCATCTAAATACTTAATAGTAATTTAGTTTATTTCAACAGGCGTGTAGAAGAGCAACAACGTGTAGCCGCAGCGGCCGAAGCTCGTCGGCAAGAGCAAGAGAGAGAGGAGAGGGAGAAACGACGAGTCGCTTCAGAAATCGCCGCCATGAAAGAGAGACATTTGCGTGAAAGAATGGCCCATATGAAACAAACAACACACGGAAAGAAGATTCTACACAAGTTAGATGAGGAAGATATTAAGAAATTAGATGCTGAAGCGATCGCTCAGCGTGAAGCTGAAGAATTGATGAAGGAACGTAGAGAACTGCAAGCTAGACTTAAATCTCAAGAAAAAAAAGTAGATTACTTCGAAAGAGCTAAGCGCATAGAAGAGATTCCTTTGTTGCAAAAGAGTTTAGAAGAAAAGCAAGTTCAGGATAAGGCGTTCTGGGAGCAGCAAGAGAAGGAACGTATAGAACAATTGGTTGAGAACCGAGCTCGGGATGTAGCGACTTCCGAACGCATGTCTCGTATGCATGTCCATAGAGACGAGTTCACGAACCGCTTGCTAACGGAGCGCGGGGCGGCACATCAAGCTAAACTCAAGGCTTTCCAAGAAAAGATGATCTCGGAACGCGAGAAGAGACTAGTAGAAAGACGCCAACAACGCAAACAGAAACGCCGGTAAGCATTTTTAGTTTTTTTATTTTTTATTTAAAGTATCTTCAACATCCGGGGTGGTCAGAAACCACACTTTTTTAAATAAAAGCTGATGCACGTTGAACCAAATGTACTATAAGCCAATCATGACAAGTGGCAAGTTCGTCGATGTCTCTGGTGTACCAAACTCTAAAATACCACAAATAAATTATTGTGTTCCGGCCAGGAATCAAACCCAGAACCTCCAAATCTAAATCGTTGGACTTAACCGCTAGACCACGGAGGCAGACTATATTTTCGGAATGTAGTCTATTTACTTTCTAAGAAATAAAATTACGAACATGTTATATTGTTAGATTGAATTCAAATACAGTAAATTTTATAGAATAAACATTATTACAATAAAAACATATAATACTTAGTCAAGAATGGCTTGCCGAGAAACGTCGCGCAGAAGAGAGGGCGGCTGAAGAATTAAAACGAGTCAAGGAGGAAGAAGAAAGGAAAGAAAGGGAAGAACGGGAGAAGAAGCGACAAGAAGAATTAGCTGCTTTACGGGAACGCAAGGTACGAATCATTGTTAGCAATAATAAACATTTATCATATTAGGGTGGTTTACGTTTTTGCATCCCGCTTGCTCGCACAATCCAATTTCAAAGATCCAGTTTCAAAGATTTTTGGACCTTCCAGAATATGTTTTTGAAGAATTATAAAACACTCGCCAGGCACTGTCGTTGGTCAGGTGTTAATTTTGTATCTTGTTTTTTTTTAATAAAGCGGATTCACATTTAGTCAACTTAACTAGAGGCCCATTATGACAAGTGGCAAGATCGTCGTTATCTCTAGTGTACCAAACTCAAAAAATATTACAAATTAATTATTGTGTCCAGGAATCGAACCCGGCACTTCCGCAACTAAATCCACGGAATTAACCGCTAGACCACGGAGGCAGTTTATTTATGTGAATTTTGAAGTTATTACCAATTCCACAAGTTGGTATTAGTGGAACTGGGACCGAGACAGCTTAACGTGCTCACAGGAATTTTAATGACAGTGTTCCTACAACCGTGGCTTGTAAAAAACGTTTTGTTTTAATTTTCATAGAAAAATTATTAATTTACAGGAGCGAGAGGACAGGGAGCACGCTGAGATGTTGGCCCGAACTGAAGCCAAGATTAGGGCAAAGGAAGCCGAAGTCCAGAGGAAGTTGGAAGAACAAAAAACTAGCACTTTGAGTAGCTGGCGACCTAAAAATGCTGGAGATAAACCCTTGGAAAAAGAAAAAGAAAGAACTGTAAAACCAGCAGACACGGGCGTGTGGCGTAAGTTATATTTAGTACTTGATCTGATCCAGCGAACTTCGTATCACTCAAGTATAAATGAATCAAGATTATCAGTAAATGTTTTTTTAATCAGAGGGATGGTAAGCTTGGCAACCTTTTCGCTTGCTCATTCCAACATATTCGAAGGTTTTTCAAATTTGATTTACTTAAGAAATATTGTCGTTCCGCTTTCTAGGAAGCAGACCGAGAAAAACAACAATTTTCTTTACTAAAATAAATCTGAGACAGAAGACAAATTTCTAAGCATTCTATAGATTCACCGTGAGGGTGTCGGGTCAATCGTATGTAGGAAAGAGAAAGCAGATAAATGGTGTATCGCGTTTGAGACTGACTATAGGCTGGTTGAGAGAGAGGACAAATTTCCAAGCATTCCATGGATTCATCGTGAGGGTGCCGGTACACTTGAAAAATCATTGATAATGTTGAAATGTGCGAGCGGGTAGGATGCAAAGCTTAACCTTAAAGCTTTAAATAAAATGTAAATATTGCATATTTATGCAATCATACCTCCAGATATTATTATTATTTGAAGTCTGACTGCCTCTGAGTACTATGTCGTGGTAGGACGGTAAAACGTCGATTCGGTAGAGCCGATCTTACCGATTTCATGGACTTGTACTCCGTAGGCACGACTCAGACTTAGCTGTTAAGGCACGCAGGGCCAACAGTGAAAGAGATAGATAGGGTTTTAGTCCGTAGGCGCCTTGGGGTCTTCTTATGAGGCCTCACGGTGAGTCGGGCATGCGACCTCCCGCGGTAGCCCTTCAAGCTGGGGCGTATCGTCAGACGATTTTGCGATCACCATCTTAAAAAAAAAAAGAGTGGAGCCGGCAGCGATACAAAAACACACACGCCTTTGCTTGCTACTTCTTCCTTTTTTTATTTTTCTTTAAGCCAATTATTTCTATTGTCGTACGTATTGCCGTCATATCGGTATTTAGTTGTACCAAGTCTGATTTGGTGGCGGATTCGTTACACAATGTCGCTAATTCAGACTTCATTATAGTCAGGTCTTCCAATAGCCGTGTAACATCTACATAGTCAAATGTAACAGGCGATTTAGATTTTTGGCTACAAAAATCGGGTGTAGTAAGGTTGGATCAGATTCCTTTATAAGTTTAATAATATCTTTAAGATTTTTCTTACTTTTGTCTTCACCTTTTCTTTGTACAATCCTAACATCTTGGTGTAGCTTTATTTTTGGATTTAGTATTGAAAACCTATCATTTTTATGACTACTGTAACTACCTGGTCTATCACCCATTCCTGGTTTGACGTCGACACATGGCTTACTCTGTATAGTATAAGAAGTTCCTAAAAAGTAGATGTACCCATATCAAGCATGCCCTTTACCCAAAATTTTCCTAAAATTCAAAATACATTTATTGTCATAAATTGTGGTTGTTTGTACATTGTTGGTTACAAAAGAGGCCTCACAATTTACCCCGGGACAGGACGTACAATATTGTGCTATTTAAAAAAAAATATATACCTATTAACAATTTTTCTAAATATTAGGCTTGCAAATAAATTACATTTTAGCACACCAATTAACATAATCATAATAAATATTATAATACAGAGCCAAACTTTTCCTTCCTTTAATAACAATACCAATATAAAATTTAATAATATGTCAAAACTAAAACTAAATTAAAAATAATGTCTAGATTTTATATTATTATAATGTTTTATGTTGTTAATTCAACTAACAGATTATATTTAGTAGTTAATAAGTTTAAAAATATTAACAGGTCGTCCAGCTGGTAACGATGAACGTCCTCGTTCCCCTGAACGTCGTCCTCGAGATGATAGAGATGAAAGGGGACCACCTAGAGACGAAAGAGGACCACCTAGAGACGAAAGGGGACCAGCTAGAGATGAGAGAGGACCACCTAGAGACGAAAGGGGACCTCCAAGAGATGAAAGAGGACCTCCAAGAGATGAAGGCGGTTGGAGATCAACAAGAGATACGCAGATTAGAGATGTTGATCGCGATCGTGAAAGGTATTTAATAAAATTAGATTAAATTAACCAATAATGTGTAGAAATTTGGCATACGTCACATTTACATTAAAAACAAAAAAATATAAGTATACTCTTTAATACATATCGTTAAATTTGTCCGATACTGCTGATAGGGCTTTTGACAGTCTCTATCATACGCCGCACAACACAGAAAGCGGACTGTAGTGTTGCCACTGTATTAAATAAATTTGAATTCGCAGTAGACACGTAAAATAATCAATTTGATTAAATGTTTGTGTTTCCAGGCCTCGTTATGGAGGTCGCTCGAGCGGTCCAGATACTGGTAGCAGCTGGAGAAGAGGACCAGCTGACCCTCCTCCTGCAGTGGTAAGATTTTTGTACTATGGTTCGGGTCAGACAGTAAAGAGCGTTGAACCCTCGGCCATTTCGTCAAGAGGTTACAAACCTATTATTATTTTTTTGGCATTTACTACACAATCACTTATTTGTATTCTGGAATATTAGTTGTAGAGACATCAACAAGCTTGCTACTTGTCATGATGGGCCTATAGTAAAGTTGGCTAAAGGTTCCGCTTTCCGTTTTTTTTAAAGTGTGGTTTCTTATCACCCTGGAAGGGTTACGGTCGTGATGATACTTAAACTAACATTATAATGTTGGTTGTATAATAAACTGCCTTCGTGGTCTAGTAGTTAAGTATGTGGATTTAGATGGAGAGGTGCCGGGTTCAATTCATGGTTGGGACATAATTATTTATTTTATTTGTGGTTTTTCTCTGGTACGCTAGCTTGCCACTTATCTTGATAGGGCTATAGTCATCATCACAGCCCCTGTAACACAGTCCTAGACCTTCACTGTTGGAGATGGGCTACATCGCTACGCTGGCCAGACGGGTCGGCGAGGTTCTGATGTCACATTTCTAATAAGAATTTATTAATAATTCCACAAATTGGTATAAGTGGAACTGAGACCGACGGCTTAACGTGCTTTCCGAGACACAGACACGGTTGTGTTTAAAATAAATGGCAAATGTACGTAAGAAACGTATTTCTCATTGGTACATGCTGGTGTTCGAACAGACCTATTTTTTTTTTTTTAGGAAATCGTTCTTAGAACCAAGCCACCACCGCTCTTGGGTCTATAGTAAAGTCGGCTAAATGTGAATCTGCTTCTTTAAAATACCGTGGTTTCTGACCACCCCAGAAGGGATACAGTCGTGATTATACTTTACTTTAATTGTAAAGTTTTTGGTAAACACAAATACTGCCTCCTTGGTCTAGCGGTAAGTCCTTGGATTTAGACTCGGACGTACCGGGTTTGATTACTGGTCGAGACACAAAAATCTTTATTAATGTAAATAAATACATTTAATTAATATTTAATTTATTTGTGATATTTCTCGAGTTTGGTACGCTGGAGACATCGACGAGCTTGCCACTTGTCATGATTGGCCTATAGTAAAGTTGGCTAAATGCGAATCAGCTTATTTATAAGCGTGGTTTTTGACCACCCCGAAAGGGAAACGGTCGTGATGATACTTTACTTTTTACAAATACATTTGTATATATGTATTTAAATTTTCTCTTTCTAGGACCGTTCATCTACCTGGCGTACTTCTAAAGATCCTCCGCGCGATGATCGTTATGGACCCAGGGATAGAGATGGGCTAAGAGATAGAGATGGACCTAGGGACCGTGACGGGCCTAGAGATAGGGATGGACCTAGAGATTTCAGACGAGACGATCGTGATCGTGGTTTTAGACGGGATGATAGAGATGGTCCTAGGAGAGATGATCGGGATGGTCCAAGAAGGGATGATAGAGATGGTCCTAGACGGGATGATCGGGATGGTCCAAGGAGAGATGATAGAGATGGACCTAGAAGAGATGATCGGGATGGGCCCAGAAGAGATGATATGAGACGCGATGATAGAAGACCACCACCTAGAAGAGAGGATAAACGTAAGTCTATTTATATTATTTGTTTTAAAACGCAATATAATTTGCCACATTTTCTAAGGCTGAAAAATATTTCTAAGTATTCCATGGTTTGACCGTGTGAGAAAGAGAGATCAGAAGAATGACAATAGGTTGGTTTTCGAAAAGGAGGCCTCCTTTTTTTTTATTGCGCGATAATACGCTCACCATCCACCATTCTACTTCTCTCCCTACCCAACCAAATACTGTATGATTCCGTTAATGCCGTCTTGGAAGCTCGTTCCATAAATGTATCTCCTGCAGACCTGCTTGGGCCCAATTCTTTCAGTAAGTGATGCAAAGATTTTGCTGGAACTCCTCTCGTACCAACTTCCACTGCGTAAAGCTGAGTCTTGAACCGCCATTTTGGATCCGCCATTTTGAATTTTGTACTTTTGACTTCGGATTCGTAATCAGCGACCTCGAAAACCCCCTATATATGAATTTCAATTAATTTGCATAAATAGTTTTTGAGTTACAAAAAAAGGGTGGAAAGGGCGTGGTTTCCACCCTTTACAGGGGTGTGCACCAAAATCGAAGATGTAGCATTTTTTCCTGGTGCGAAACTAAAGACAATGCAAAAGGTTTCATGTCGATTCGTTGACAGTCAAAAATTTAAGAGGTTTGGGCTCATTCTTGCATTTATTGACTCTACTAGAAGGCCTATCTCTAACAGTGGAGGTATATGACTTTTTTTTTTAGCGGCTGTGATGACGATGATGATTCCATTATATTTTTCCCTTTCAGCTCGCGATGCCGATGGTGATGATTGGCAGCAAGTTCCCCGACGTTAACAGGTCCCGGGTTCGAATCCAATAGTGCTGGGACACTAACATCTTCAGGATAAGAACTCCTCATTAAGGCGCGTAATTTACATTTTAATTATAAATTATAGTAATGTCATGTTGACTTTATTTTCAACCCTTGAGTTCCAAGGAACATCCACGCCAAATTTTATTAAAATTGGTTAAGTAGTTCGTAGATGGCAGTGTCACATGTCGTGCTCATATGATGACGTCATATCGTCGAATATCTACTTTAATATCAAATTGTACTTTGTAGCGTAATTAACCAAATGATATACTGAATAAATAGTAATAATTAAATGGAATTTGAAAAAAGTTTTACTTAATAGTTAACTTTGAGTTATGTCGAATTGCCAGTTCACAGGACGATATAGCCTAATGTCGAATCAATTCTGTCAAATTTTATTAAAATCGGTTCAATGCAACCTTGAAGGCGAGAAACCTACCTTTCTCCATTAAATTAAAATGGCGTGTTTTGAAAGCAAACCTCGTTTTTTTTTATAGAATTGAAAGATAATGAAAACCATAGACCAACGTTAAGGGGCTAATTCTGTCGCTTTCGACTTACGTGTCCGTTCGAAATATTCGAGTGAAAAGTGTACAGAATCTCTACAGAAATCTCTACAGAACACTGTCAGTGTCGTACGAACTAATCGAATCGTTATGCAGGTCGAAAGCGCGAGAATCGGGGCTCAAGTCGAACTAATTTCAAAGCTAAATATAGTGCTTAAAGCGTCAAGTCAAACACAGGACAGTTAAAATGAAATTGCGGGCCTTTTTGACAATATTTTTATTTCTTCGATATGAGTACACTAATTCATTGATTTATGTAATCGTTTTGTATTATTTATCTGTATTGGAGTTTTAAGATATTCTGTACAAATATCTATTTTAAATCGCATAAGTATTATTTCGCACATTTATAATAACTACTAGTCGCATAAAATTATTGACATTTTTAGCCGAACTGCAGCCAATTCTACTAATACAGCGTAAACTCGATTTAACGATAAACAACTGCCTCCGTGGTCTAGCGGTTAAGTCCGTGGACTTAGGTCTCGGAGGTACCGGGTTCGATTCCTGGTCGGGACACAAAAATATGTATTAATGTAAATGTATTTATTTACATAATATTTAATTTATTTGTGATATTTCTCGGGCTTGGTACGCTGGAGACATCGACGAGCTTGCCACTTGTCATGATGGGCCTGTAGTAAAGTTGGCTAAATGTGAATCCGCTTATTTATAAGCGTGGTTTTTGACCACCCCGAAAGGGAAATGAAATATGAAATATTTTTATTTGCAGGAAACATGGTAACAAACAATATTAGGTTTTATTAATATTAAATGGGTTATATTTCGCCATAAGCATGCAAAAATTTACAACAACTGTTATAGAAGTAAAGTTACTAAAAACTCAGCGTTGCTTCTTTAGTAACTTTACTTCACAAAAACCTTTGTGTTGCTTAAACGCATGCAGTACTCTGCAGAATCTTTTATAAGGCATCTCTGTCCATACCTTTGGCAAACAAGGGAAACGGTCGTGATGATACTTTACTAACGACAAACTCCCTTAAGCGTCGAAATCAATTGGCTTTGGTTGGTGTAGATTGTCTTCCATACATGATTTTTCTTCTCTCCATTTAACGACAACTCTCGTATAACGCCATAAAATGCACAGTCCCTACAAGTTCGTTATAATAGAGTTTACACTGTATATGAAGAAGAGAAGACAAATTTCTAAGCATTCCATGGATTCACCGTGCGAGTGTCGGGTCTATCGTGTGTAGGTGGGAGATGAGAAGAATGGTGTCTCAGGCTTGCGTACCTATATTTCTATTTCACGACAATACGCTCACCATCCACCATTCTACTCCTCTCCCTACCCAACCAAATACTGTATAAATAAATAAATATAAATATTTCCAGACAGAGTTCCAGCTTACCGTGGTAAGCTACGAGGCTTGTGTTACGGAAACTAGATGGTTGATAAACTACATATTATACTTTTTTTTTTTAAATATATACATATAAACACCCAGACAGAGACAAATTATACAATGTACAACTTGCCCCCGGTGGGAATCGAACCCACGACCTCCCGAGTTCACGGCAACGTTTGTTACCACTAGATCACGGAGGCGGTATGATATGTAGGCAGACGTGCTTAGGCCCAATTCTTTCAATAATATATCTTCAAAATATTAATTAACTCCCTGGTAAGTTGATAGACTACATTTATCAAAAGTAGAGTTGAAAAAACCGGAAATGTTGTTGGTTTACTGTTTTGCATTTTTACTTGTCAATGTTAAAAAAAACTAACACAGCTTAAATGAAACTGTTGATGGCGCTGGTTTATGATGTTAGCGCGGCTTATAACCGGGCGAACTTCGTACCGCCTGACAGTCAGTACCCTCGGTCGGTATGCCCCAAAAATCAGCGCTGATGCGCGCCACCTATCGGACAACAGTTATACTATGTCAGAAACCTTCGCCGATGTTCACACAACATATTAACAAGTTTCATCCCGATCGGTCTAGTAGTTTTGAAATGCATAGGGAACATACATACAAACTTTTTTTAAAAATATATCGTCTCTAAACATAATATTTCTGTGCAAATAACATTGAAATCCATTGAATATCTTTTAACTCCATTAATTTAAGGGTATTTATATTGTACCGCGCTTGTATCGAATTTATACGCCTTATTTAACTTGCACATGACAAATCGACAACTATCATACTATTTGTAACTCAGATTGCGTTTCAATACTAATAAATAGTCATCCTTGGGATACTTATGCATTAAAGATGTGATAAGAAAATGAGCGGTATGCGAGGAAAATATACACCAGTATCAATTTAATACCGCAACATGTCATTAGAAATTAACACTTTTTTAGTTCAAGTTGAAATGTAAAAAAGTGGTGCCATCTGTAGATAGAAAAAAAAAATACAGCTAAACACCTGGCTGTATGGGCGTTGTCCCCTTTGCCTTTCCGGAATAAAAAGATATTCTTCGCGCCATTTTTCACGGACATGTCAAGTCTCAAGTATTTTGTTTTTAAAAATAATTTACTGTCTATATTAGTCAAAAGTGGTGTTATTTTGTTTAATGGGGTGTATCACTAACTTTATCACGATAGATGGCGCATGATAGATGGTACCTAATGAACTGTCAGTTGCATAGAAAACTTGTATTTTTATTACGAAATTTATTATTTTCTAAATATTATGCCGAAGTGAGCAGCCTTTAAGTGTAAAAATAGAGATTTCTAAGCGAAATCAAAGATATGGTGATCTAAAAACTGCCGTTCTATTAATAAAACCTTTTTCTTTTTAAAGACAGGTGTGTCTTTTAAGGTAGGTAACGTTAATTTAAAATACATTTTCTGCTATAACAATAAAAAACTAAAAAACATTTAAAAAATGATGCCACATGGGTGTAAAACAAGGTACCATCGCCGCTAGCGACATCTACAAAAAGCTTTGCCTGATACACCCTATTGTGTGCTAAAATGTGAATAATTGTGGAAAACGATTGTCTCTGCATTCTTTTGTACCTACCCTTTTCAGACGCGGCCCTATTTACCATGCAGAAAGGTTCTATTAATGACACCTGAAGCCTAAAATATTTATTTGCTCTTTTGACAATTACACGCGGTATATCCACTATTGGTGGATATTATCCTCGCGCGCCTCTATTTCATCTCACATATCTGTGTGCTTAGTGTAAAATGCTAGTTTCGGAAAACGTAACTGCTGTAGTTACGTTTTTTTATTTTACATTGCGTGTTATTGCAAGTTTGGCTATAATAACAGGCAATGAACATCGAACATTCAGTAAAAAAACTACTACTATAGTTGCGTTTACGAAACTTCACTGTCACACTAGGCATACTGATCTCGCTTTAGAAAGAGACACTTGTCACCACTTATGCTGTCAAAAATAGTAATTTTGACACGATGAATATTTTTAATATTAAAACGAAATCTTAAAATGTTTAATTTATCGACAACTTTAGACATCCCCAATCGATCCATTGCGTCCGGATGTACTCGAAAAATGCCAAAACTGAATACGTGTGACACAATGGATTTTTGTGCATGTGCATATGAAATTAGTGCTATTTTATTCAATTATTGGTGGTTAATAAATGCATACAAACAAATATTTGAGTTTTATTTTTAAAAGTAAATTATCATCACAAATGTTTTCCTTTTGATGTTGTCAGAAGCTTTTTTAAAGAAGCACATTCAAGTGGCAAGCTCGTCGATGTCTCTAGCGTACCAAACTCGAGAAACAAAACATAAATTTAAAAAATATGCCACTACCGGGAATCGAACCCGTTACCTCTGCGTCTAGATTCACGGACTTAACCGCTTTTTCATTATAAGCAAATGTTAACGTGCGTTAATCATCCCGTCGAAAACGGGCGGTTAACATACTATTTACCCTATAAACAGTCTTTTTTTTGGGTGTTGAATTGGGATGTTTTTTCAATGTGCATTGCGTGGGATTTGTACCATTATTGGTCAAAAGTGGTGTTGTTTTGTTTAATAATGTTTTACAATGTGAATAATTATGGAAAACGATAAATTGGACTTTAAATATGGGGCACAAGTCGCAGTTAATTTTTTGCTGTTTTCCCGCGCTGTGGACTCCCATATTTTACTCGACGTGTTTGGGCTATAATGCCGCGAGTGACTCCAAGAAAAGCATCAAATTCTGCAGCATCTGGAATTTGATGATGACCTCATTAACTCATAGAAATGAAAGATATATTACGTCAGACTTGGCTGTATGGGCTAGACCCTTTGCCTTCCCTATCATCTCATCCATCGGGAGAAGAGAACATACAAAAAGTAGGTATCAAATAATACAATAATTATTAATAGTAACAGTTATTTATTTACACTCTAAGATTACTTAACAATAGACCTATTTATCTAATAACAAAATGAAAAATTACATTTAGACCGTGTACACTGTACAGAAGGAACAAATACGTAAAAAAGAAATAAATGTATGAACTTTAAAGGAAATAAAATGTCGGACAGATAAAATTAGTAAAACTATTTTACTAAAAACAAATATTGTAGGAAGACAAATTTCTAAGCGTCCCATAGATTCACACCGTCCATCGTGTGTGGGTAAGAGATGAGAAGAATGGTGTCTCGGGCTTGCGACCAACAATAGGCTGGTTCAAAAAGGATATTGCGCGATAATAATTCAATTGCAATTCTACCCAAACCAAATGCTGTATGATTCTGTTAATGCCGTCTTGGAAGCTCAGAATTACATATTATATCTCCCAAATGTCCATAAGTGTATTCCCTAGTAAGATTATAGACAACATTTCTGAAAAACTTAACAGCCAGTCTTAAATGCCCTAATAATATAACTTATTTAAATACAATTTAACATGATAATAAATTATAATTAAAACATAAATAACATTAACTATATATCTACCTAATTTAATAAAAATAGACGCATTGTAAGAGACATCCATTTCTTGTATAAGATAATAAATTGTAAGATTAGCTCGCCGTATTTATTAAGTAAGTATTGTAGTAGGAAAAGGAATAGATCCAAACTGTTATTTGCTATCAAATTTGCTGTAACAAAATACTTGAAAAACTCCTCAGTGCTAAGATCATGCCTAAATTACAAAGATTTGTTTTGATTGCACCACCATTTCGCTGCGAAACCCGCGTCCTTATCTTTGGTTATTCGACGTCATCAAAAACACAGCGCTTAGAAAAGCTACCCGAACGCCAGTTAAGGGGAAATGAAGCGCTTATAGTGACAAGTCAAACACAGGGTTGACCTTAAAGTGGCCATATTTTACACGGGTACCTTAGAATAAATAATTTATTAAAATTATATTTAACTTAAATTAATTGTTACGTTTCTTGTACTCATTATTCGCCATTTCCCTAATGGTGAGCCTGTCGATCTTCCCTGCAGACAGGAGGGGCAAGGAATCCACGAACATCACGCCACCAGTCAAGTGTTTAGGTTTTGACATGTTTACTGAAAACATACATGACATATTTTCAAAACTCAAGCACACAAAAACTCCGTCATTGAATTGAAAAAAATATGTATGGGATTTTAGACAGGTACCATGACATACGCGACGTAATGAAACTATATGTACATAGATGTATGAAATATTTTTTAAAAGTCGATTCTATAACTTGGTTTGCGTGTCCTAGAGCCACTGAGCACATAAGACATTGCGACCACCTGCGATAATTTTTGCGTTGGTAGTAGTGTACGGTCAAGCGAAAATTTTATAAAATCATACCTTTATTACCTTTATTTTATATGTAGGTAATACATTTTTAATTCTGATTTTATTTAACTCCAGACATTTATAGTTCCTTAAATAAAAATAATAAAATTAAATAACTATAAACTAAACCTAATTTAAAAAAAAAAACAAAAAAAAACCTACTTTCAAAAACTAATTATATGGCATTCTTTGGGCCCTGAGACAAAATGTAAATAAAGAAACCAGTGGTTTGTGTACAGGCACTACTTTGGTCCAGGTTCACTCATTTTTTATAAGATAGTAACAAAACAACAAACGGCGGTCAATGAAATTAGATTAGTAATAACATTAAATTAATAAGTACCGATTATATACATATTCGAAGTAATCGAAATGTCTACTCGATTATCTACGACTGACCGATACCATCCCTTATTCAACACAACTCTGTTGTCGTTGTCGCTCCTGTACACTATGGTTTATTGTTTAGGACTTATGTATTCTGTACCATGTCCCTAAATAAATTTAAAAAAAAACACTATGTTTTCTTGTAAGCAAAGCAAAGCTCGCTATTTATTTTTACTGAATTTTGCTTAAAGTGAATGAAAACGCAAGTCGAATAAAGAAATTCGACCACTGAGATCTAATTAAGAGTCTACCTGAATGATAATTCGTTTTGATACTATCATTTAATTAGCAACAAATAATAAAATGAACGAGAAATAAAATTAATTAAATATTTTGTAAGAAAATAATAATGCGGGAGTGTGACGCATATTAAATAACAAATAATATATTGTTTAGGACTTATGTATTCTGTACCATGTCCTTAAATAAAAAAATAAAAAAACATAATATCCTTATTGACATGAATTTATATTTCCTATGTATAAATGTGCTCAGTCTTCTGGACTAGTCTGATTAAACAGAGTGTGTTCCAGGGAGTTCTTCGCGCCATTTTGCGTGAACATGTCAAGTGCAAGTTTTTGTTTTGTAAATTAATTTACTGTGGATATTATTGGTCAAAAATGGTGTTCTTTTGTTTAATAATGTGCTACAATGTGAATAATTATGGTAAACGATAAATTGGACTTTAAATATGGGACACAAGTTGCAGTTTATTTTTTGCGGTTTTCCCGCGCTGTCAACTCCCATATTTTACCCGGCGTGTTTAAGCTATGGTGCCGCGAGTAACTCCAAGAAAAGCATCAAATTCTGCAGCATCTGGAATTTGATGATGACCCCATTAACTCATAAAACAGAAAGATATATTACGTCAGACTTGGCTGTATGGGCTAGACCCTTTGCCTTCCCTATCATCTCATTCATCAACCATCAACCAAAAAAAAAATAAAAGAGTGTGTTCCAGGCACAATGCATGGCATGGTAGCTCGCGTACACTACGTACAGACGCAAAAACGTCTACAAGCTGATTAATCTATAGATGTACTTGAGTAAATTTACTATTGACAGATTGTGATGTGTGTTACCTTCAATATATTCGACTACTTCCTCAGCTGAGACGTTGGCCCCGTTCTTCCTGACCACCACGGCCATTGGCATGTCCAGGTCCCCTATCTTCACGCCCGTCACCACGGCATCGTTCACTCCAGACATTCTCTTAACTTCGTTTTCGATCTCGACAGGTGAAATCTGTAAAAAAAAGAAAATAAAAAATAAATGCTAAGTTCTGTAAAGTATGATCACGACCGCATCCCTTTTGGGGTAGTCAGAATCCACGCTTTTTCTATGAATCGGATTTACATTTAGCCAACTTTACTATAGGCCCATCATAACAAGTGGCAAGCTCGTTGATTTCTCTAGCGTACCAAACTCGAGAAAGATGACAAATAAATTAAATAATTTATTGTGTCCCGACCAGGAATCGAACCCGATACCTCCGATTGTAAAGTTCTGCAATATATAATATATGCAATAAATAACTAAATGATTAAAGCAAAACATATTTTCTGGAATATTTAGTTGAGGCGACGTTAGCCAGGCATATCAAGTGATCCATAATCCAAAAAGATCGCAGTTAAAACCCCGGCATTTGTCATAGACATTTTTCTTTATTTTTTTTTTATTGTCTTTAAAGGACATTGTACAGAATACATCAGTCCTAAACAAGTAATTTATTTGCATAATATATGTTCATAACAGAGTTCATAACCGAGTTGGGAATCATCAAATTCCAGATGCTGCAGAATTTGATGCTTTACTTGGAGTCACTCGCGGCACCATAGTTCAAACACGTCGGGTAAAATATGGGAGTTGACAGCGCGGGAAAACCGCAAAAAATAAACTGCAACTTGTACCCCATATTTAAAGTCCAATTTATCGTTTTCCATAATTATTCACATTGCAGCACATTATTAAACAAAACAACACCACTTTTGACCAATAATATCCACAGCAAATTAATTTACAAAACAAAAACTTGCACTTGACATGTCCACGCAAAATGGCGCGAAGAACTCCTTGTAATAGACAGTTATATTAGATATGTGAAAGTTGTGAAGAAAATAAATGATTATTATTATTATATCTTGTTGGCAAGGGATTAGACTGGCCCCTTACCAGCTCACTGAGTAGCTGGGACATTTAAATTATACATATATAGTAATACGATCAAGCCAAAGTTCACTGACAAATACAATAGAAAGCTAGCAAATAAAAGAAATTGATAAAAATAAGAATGAATACAACAATTACACAAGAATAGGCATTACGCATTATAAAGACTAAGGTCTTTAACCAGTGCGTCCTTCCGGACGTCGTACGGAGCAGAGATGTGGACACTAACAGTGGGTCTGGTCCATAAATTCAAGGTCGCTCAGCGAGTCATGGAGAGAGCTATGCTTGGTGTATCTCTGATGGATAGAATTCGAAACGTTGATATTCGTCAAAGAACAAAAGTTACTGACATAGCTTTTAAAATTAGCAAGCTGAAGTGGCAATGGGCCGGACACATCTGCCGCAGAACCGACGATCGATGGGGCAAACGGGTTCTAGAGTGGAGACCACGTACGGGAAGACGCATAGTGGGACGACCCCCCGCCAGATGGACAGATGACCTAAAGAAGGTCGCTGGTGGGGGTTGGATGAGGGTAGCGAAAGATCGCGTTAAGTGGCGAGCCTTAGGGGAGGCCTACATCCAGCAGTGGAGAGATACAGGCTGATGATGATGATGATGATGAGGCATTACGTCAACACAACAGAAATATACATACATACACACACGCATACACATAGATATACATATACATATTATGCCAGGCAAAGTAGCCCTGGGCATAGAAACTGGCACAATTAAAATCCTTCATTATTTATCTCCCGGAAATAACATTGGCACATTCTGCGAAATTGCATCCAAGGCCATCTTTAATCAGTGACGTAAAATGCGTATTATCGATATTTTCCTATAAAAATTATCGTCAAATCAAAGAGTTAATTATTAAAGGATGTATTTAATTATGATAAGGCAATGTCAAAATAATCGATAATCTGAGATTTGTTATTGTTAATGACATAACTGTGATTGATATTATTTTGAGGAACTTTGACCCTCGAAATACGTACACCTAATTATTTTGTTAATGGCATTATATTATTATTTTTTAAGGATTTTTTTCAAAATTATTTATATAAATACTATATAAGGACATTATTTAAGGATATTATTGTTAATGACATAACTGTTATTAATATTATTTTGAGGAACTTTGACCCTCGAAACACATACCTACACCTAATTATTTTTTAAGTTTTTTTAAGGACATTGTACAGAATACTTCAGGCGTAAACACGGTATTTATTAATAGGTGCGTTAGTATTTTAAATTCTTAACTGAGTTGGGATCATTAAATTCATAAGTGTTAAAAAACCTAATGCGGAGTCTTTCGCGCCATTTTCCGCGGAAATGTCAAGTGCAAGTTTTTATCTTGTAAATTAATTGTGTTTTTGTTAGTCAAAAGTGGTGTTGTTTTGTTTAATAATGTGCTACAATGTGATTAGTTATAGAAAACGATAAATTGTACATTGAATAAGGGGCACAAGTTGCAGTTTGTTTTTTGCGGTTTTCCCGCGCTGTGAACTCCCATATTTTACCCGACGTGTTTGAGCTATAATGCCGCGAGTGACTCCAAGAAAAGCATCAAATTCTGCAGCATCTGGAATTTAATAATAACTCATAATAAATAAAATAAAATAATTTACGTCAGACTTGGCTGTATGGGCTAGACCCTTTGCCTTCCCTATCACCTCATTCATCATCCATCGGGAGAAGAGAACACAACAAAAACCCTATTGCTCTTTTCTTTCAAATCAAACGCGGCAATATCACCCAAACACGTTGGACTATTTTTATATTAAATTATTTTTGACCCAATTAAATCTATGTGAATCTATATATAGGTATTAAAAAATAAGAAACTCATTTTGTTTATTTATTTTATTTTATTCAACGCTATACATACTATTTCCATTTTTTTTTAAACTTTATTGACAGGATAGGAACAAAAAACAAAAACATTTTATGGCTAAAAATATTATGTTATGTCGCCACGATAATAAACGTATCGACTTCGCCGGGGTTCGCGATTTTGACTGGTTATTGCGTTAAAAACTAGATTTTAAGAGTCCGTTAAGGCAAGATTGAAGAAAGACAATGCCAGCCGGGCTGGATGGAAGTAATTAAAAATTAACCATAAACAAAAATTGCTGACCTTACACTACTTACTTACAAACGTCTCCAAGTTGATTTGTCTAAACATACCTAATAAAAATATCAATATTAACTTATCTACAAAAATAACGTCGAATATCTAAGCGTTAATGTCGCCCTTGTAGATATTTATTATAGATAATTATTTGCAATAAAGATTTTATAAATACAAAACCTTTGTTGTTTTTTTGTACTTACATTATCCCCTCATTCCGAATCGCGCTCAGAGCGCTTAGAACGAATATGACACTGACCGGTCGTTCCGAATCAAATATCGAGATTTGGATGCTCAGAGCGTGATATCAATTCGGAACGGTCTAAATCACATTTTCATTCATAAAATTTTTAAATGTATGGAAGATAAATTGCGCATTCTACATCTTTGAGTATGAATACTAACAAATATACATCTCTCTGTTTATTCATCTTTATATGTGTAAAGTTTAATATTATTAACTTATTTTGGTCTTTAAAATAACTTGCCGTGTTACAGACATTTTTTTTCACTTCCTACTTAAATATTAATTATAGATTTGTTTAAGAAGTAATATAGAAACAGTATAAACGAATTACAATATTAAATAATTTAAAAGAAAACCTAATATTAAATTAACTTGAAAATGGCGCGATTATGACAAAAAACTGACAGCGCTCAGAGCGATCTACCTCGATATCGTGAGCAGTCTAAGCGCGAGAAATGACGTCACACAGCTTTGGCAAAACAGTTTAATCGGAACACCTTTAAGCGTGCTTAGGTTACTATTATCGCGTATGGGAACGAAGGGTACCTATATGTATTTTTTTTTATTGGGTATCATGGTAATCTATACGGATTCGTCTCAACTGCGTCACCAAATTAAACCAGCTGGTAATCGGCGGACTGGCTTCCCTTGAGACCCGCGGACCCCTATGTCTTATTACCTACCAAATAATAAACTAGTTATACTTCAACATTTAAATCAACAATTATAAAGATATTTTAGCTTAAAACAAGCTAAAAATTAAAAGTTAAATTACAAGAAAGCTTCACGAATGCCTGCAATAAGCTTTTACTTACGTGGTACTGCATATCTTCAGCTACAGTGTTGAGCATACTTCTTAGTCTGTCGAGATAAAAGTATTGATTCTTGTCAGTCTTATATACGAGGTCACCGGTCTTGAACCAGCCGTCAGTCGTGAAGGAGCCAGCTGTGTTGTCAGGATCATTGAAGTATCCCTGTAGCAATATCAAATTTGGTATATTTTTTAAAAACAACGAAAAGTAGGCTAAGATATCCAGTTGTTGACACTTCTACTTTTCTTTTTCGTAAAAATAAGAATAACCAATCAATGAACTATTGCTAAGCTGTCTACATTTAAAGTAAAACGTAGTAACGCAACAGAGTTGTTGGTGCTAGAGCTATAGTACAGTAATATCGAATTACTGCAATATTTTAAGTGAAGGTTTGACAAAACTGATAAACCACTTTCTTGGTCTACTGTACCTACTACATTTAGTTTGTCTACGTTTTTTTACGCAATATCTGTAAGCACAGATTCACACTGCGCTGCCAATTATTTGGGAAACTGTATATTTTTTGCTGGCAACTCTACCTGTAATACCCACTTTTGCCTTCAACACCTGACTATTATTTTATTATATATAAACTTAGAGCTAAACAATACCTAAATCGTACATGTGTACTTTGCCACATTTAGGTCATTGGCTGCACAGTAGCCGTCCAAGCGCAACAGATCGGACTGGAGATTGGCGCAATCTAAGAGGTCCCTGATACTCTTCAATATATTCATGTCATCAGCATATAAAAGAACATTAAAATGACGAAAGCAAGTATCAATATCTTGAATGAAGGTAATGAAAAGCAAGGGTCCTAATAAAGATCCCTGGGGTACCCCCGACGAAATTGACGTCCAATCCGACCTAAATCCAGACAAAACCACCGCCTGTGATCTTTTGGTAACATAGGCGCAACACCATCTATAGAAAATACCATGCACTCCTGCGTTTAGTAGCATCTTTATAAGGACTAGATCGTGTTCGTGTCAATCCTTTCAAACGCCTTGCTGTAGTCAGTGAACACAACATCAATCGCCCATTGTCCATGCCCTTACTGTCCTTCCTGTCTAATTCCCTATATGTAACGAAGCGATACTGAATGAAGAAACACAGAAAAGTAACATTTAGGACAAGCCTATTCCTGTATCCTACACTGTCATTGGAACGTTCTTGGAAAAATCAAACTACTCATATTTTTTTACTTACTCTGCAAACATTAGGTCCTTTAATCCAGAGTTCACCAGGTTTACCGGTCTCAGCATCTTCGTCAGTCTTTACGTCCACAACCTAAAATAGAAGGGGATGAGCACATCATTGTTCATAGTGAGAAATATTCTAGTGGCTCATATAATTTTAATTGCTTGTTGTTCTTATGTTGCCTGTCGCTGTCCTCTCTTTGAATAAATAAATAAATCATTATCACAATCGTAATTCCTAGCGGGGTAGTTAGAAACCAAGAATAATTGATGGCGCCCGTTGGTAAAATTAGAACGATGTGGTTTTAAAAATCCGTAGAGAGACGCTGGAAATCCGTAAAATATAAATGTTAGTTACCTATGCTGGGGCTAGGATTTTTATTAAACTATCCCCTGGTGCGTTACGGAGTTATATATTACGTTAGTTACATTTTAACTGATACAGGTGAGTTATAGCCTGTACAAATTAATATAAAAGGTGTTACTTCCAAAATACTGTTATGTATAAAATTTTGCGTTTGTTGATCTGACTTTTATATTAGAAGTTATCAGCAAATTGGAAACGAGGCTGTTTCAACCTCGTAACGCGAATGTGGCAATGTTTGCAACAAAAGTTGATATAAAAAAAAACGTTTTTTTGAAGTACAATTTATGTAAAATGAAAGAGTCGACCAAAGGAGCCGAAAACAATCTCGCTCTACCCTGATTAAGGTTGCACATTACTGTTGCCTGTACTTTACGCGCTGTACACTAATTTTCACACGCGTTAACAATGAGTGAAATGGCCTGACACGCCGTTAATCAGGCAGAGGCGGAAGCATTTCAGAATATCGCTCCGTCTGTGCTCCTGATGGAGGAGAGCTGAAGTAGTCGAACCTAGACCCCTGGGTACTTTGCCATAGGAGAAATAAAAAAAACTTACTCTAGCCTGCATGCCTGGGATGAGTTCTCCTAGAGATCCGACAACGTTTTCATTCTTCCAGAAGACTCGTCCGCTGGCTTCTGTCAGACCATAGGCATTGATAGCTGCCTTTTTACCAATCAAACCCTAAAACAAAATTAAAATCTAAGCGATGGTAATTCAAAACATTATTCTTTGGCTTCCTTAACCATGATCCGTTTAAAAAATGGGGTACATTATTAAAGTCCAGTCATGCCAGAAGTCATGTGTTGAAGAATAACTTACATTGATGCTATCCATAACTTCTGGAGTGCAGGCGCTGCCGGCCATCAGGAAAGTGTGCATCGAGGTCCAGTCCATCTTCTCAGAGTTCTTCAGCAGGATCATAGCCATTCCAGGAGTCATACAGGTCATGTGAGGCTGTGGAATAAATACTTACGTTAATTATTCGTTAGGCTATTGATTTGGTTTTCTAAAAATGTCAGTCAATCCAGACGTATGTTTATCGGGCCGACAATGGACACTTCAGCATCTTGCGAACGGCCCCCCAAAGACACTTTTGAAGTACATGTTACTGAGCTACGTGGGCACCGATATTCCACGCCTAACACGGTGGCCATACAGGAGGCAATTTCATACCTAGATAATTCCATACAGTGATCAGTCGACCAAATTTTGCACAGATCATTATTTCGTTTTTCTACCTTTGATTGCTAAGATTCGATGGAATATCTTATAAAGCTCGCTTGATTGACTTACCCTATATCTATTGACTAAATTAATCATGACTTCAGGCGAAAGTTTGGCAGAGCTCTGAAGTTTGCACACACCGTACAACGCTGTGAGGATATGGGCCAACTTCATGGTGAACCAGTATACAGGAGCAATGGTCGTCATAATTCGCACTTGGTCGGATAGATTGGTGGCGGGACCATCAGCAGTCCTGGAAAAATATATCCCATTGGAAATTATATTCTTAAAGGAAAATCGTTTTAAATATTTTTGCTATTTTCTTTGTCTAAAATTAGGTAAAGTGAAAATATGACCAAAATGACCGTAATTTTCTCTCAAAAGATAGACTCTGAATGTTTAATAATGTTGATAGTTTACGATATTCCTCGTAATGTCTGATTTAGGCGCTCCGCACACGTAGCAATTTTAGTTGGCCCAACTGTAAACTTTTAAAAAGTTTTCGTTAACAATTGCCGGTTAAAGCAACAAAAATACCCATTTTCTGGTTGCTGCGATTTTATAAAGATATGAAACTTTCGCAATCCTTGGTCATCAGTCAGTGTGACTATGGATTATGGACAAACTATTCAGAGTGCAGTCGCTCGACGCATTTCGGTCATCGGTTGCCGAAACCAGCAACTTGACATAACTGGTACAAATTTGTCAGTTGCTAGTTGCACCAATTTGTAATAAATTTTGTCACCGATTGCAGCAAACGAAACTGCGGGGTGAGGCGGAGTGAACAAACGTCCGAAAACGAATCGTTTAAGATCGATTACGTCTGTCAGAAATGTCAAAATCTTAGGCATTCCGCATTTACGTTTGTGCACTCCGCCTCACCCCGCAGGTGTCGATTACCGAAACTCGGAACTAATATTGCTATGTATGCTCTTTTTCTCAAATAACATTAAAAATCGTTAAAACAGTTGTCTGTTGCCGAAACTCGGTGATCAAAGTTGTTTCTTGTGCGGAGCGCATTATCTCTTTTAAATTTTACACTGTATAGCTAAGCTAATGTGTAATATTTATTGTAAGTCATTTTGTCCTATCGTAAATTATAATTATCCATCTTCGTATTAAAGTAGATAATAAAAGTAATTTACCTAATCTGAGCTTAGAATCACAGCTCATTTCCGCAAATCAGCTCAAAGTTTTGATAAATTGTGTAAAAATAGTGATGAATTTAGGATTGTTATCAAATTGAAATATCTATTTAATCGGTTGGTTGTTTGACAGAAACTAGGGGGCCCTCATCGATTGGCCCTGAGGCCTAATTCTGGCGCTTTCGACTTGCGTATCGGTTCGAAATATTCCAATGAAAAGCGATAAATCTCCATAGAAAACTGTCGTTTTCATTCGATCAAATCGAGCATGTCGAAGGCGCGGGAATCTGGGCCCTGGGCAATTGCCGAAAGTAACCAATGGAAAATCTTTAACCAGTGCGTCCTCCCGGTAATGTCGTACGGAGCAGAGACGTGGACACTAACAGTGGGTCTGGTCCATAAATTCAAGGTCGCTCAGCGAGCCATGGAGAGAGCTATGCTTGGTGTATCTCTGATGGATAGAATTCGAAACGTTGATATTCGTCAGAGAACGAAAGTTACTGACATAGCTTTTAAAATTAGCAAGCTGAAGTGGCAATGGGCCGGACACATCTGCCGCAGAACCGACGATCGATGGGGCAAACGGGTTCTAGAGTGGAGACCACGTACGGGAAGACGCAGAGTGGGACGACCCCCCGCCAGATGGACAGATGACTTTACATCCAGCAGTGGAGAGATACAGGCTGATGATGATGATGATGATGAACCAATGGAAAAGAGAGGCCTCCTCGCAACGACCGACCTCATTTAAAATAAAAACAGGTATACAGGTATATCTAGGTATTTTCTAACAGCTAACCTTTGGGAGATGTGTACGCGTATATTTAGAAACTATAATTTTAAAAGTACTAACTAATTTAACCTACTCATCAACTAATAAACAATAAATATGTACAAATAATAATACGGAATACCATACATACAATATACATACATAATATAATATAGAGGACTGGTTCTTTCCTCGCCCAGAGAATCAGCATAGCGATTCAGCGAGGAAATGCGGCCAGCGTTCTTGCCACCATGCTGCGCGGATACGATTTTTATTTAAATTAGGTTTTGTAAGTAGGTTTTTTTTTTGTTTTAGATTATTTTTTATATAATATATATATTCATATATCCTCGCCAACCCGTCTGCCCAGCGTGGCGAGTGTAGGCCTAATTCTCCAATAATTTCTGGAAGGCCCAACTCCAACAGTGGAAGGTCTAGGACTCTGTGTAATGTGTCTTGTTTTGCTTTTTATGTAATAGCTTGGTAAGCAATTTTTTTTCAAATGTGGTTAAGAGTTCTTTTCGTATAGCAAGGGTATCTCTGTTTCACTGGCGAGCTGCAGATACAGTAAAAGAATTTGAACATCTGCTAGATTAATGTGGCGGAATTTTAAATTCATTATTGTGATACGAGCGAAGAGAACAGCTATGGGTATCGCAGAGAAAATTAGCAACGATTTTTCGGGTAAGAGGGTGCATTGGGATTATATAGGATATCGTAGACGATGGTAAAAGGCTGCATTGGGATATATAGGATGTCGTAGACGAATGTAAGAGGGTGCATTGGATATATAGAATGTCGTAGACGAAGGTAAGAGGGTGCATTGGGATATATAGGATGTCGTAGACTTGCGATTTCGGATATTGAGCGTCTGTAACTCTTTGCGAAATTCAAAAATATGATCATACTTATGCAAGCCAAAAACATAGCGAAAGCACATATTTTTTATGTGATAATAAAGTGATTCTATTGGTGGATATATTCCTTGTAAAACAGAAATAATTCTTACCAGAAATATGCCATCAGTGGTGTAATATTTGCGTGCGTGATGTCTGCCAGTTTGGGCAGGCCGGTGGACCCGCTGGTGCAGCAAGCCAGGCAAGTCGTGGTCGCTGGGTCAAACTTGGTCGGCCTGAAGCAAAAACAACGTTTATTCATTTTTATTTACTATTTTATTAACTGCCTCCGTGGTCTACCCGTTCGGGTACCACTTGATGATGGGGCGTTGGCTTAATGTGAATCGGCTTCTTAAAAAAAAACGTTTGGTTTTTGACCACACACTCCTTTAAATAGGTGGTAGACGGAATGATGGTGGTAATTTGCCCTGTCTGCCGTGGCGGGGAATTATCCACCGTTTGTGCCGATAAACCCAGTAAAGTGTATCCACACGTTTCTAGATCAGGCTCGAATTGCCGTCATACACAGTCAAGCCGGCATAGTGTTAGGGACTGATGTTAGTCATAAGTATCTGATTTCAGTTGCCAACATTCATGGACTTTGCGCGCCACTTACCACCAGGGGCACAAGGTCACATGTGGTGCTAGTATAAAAATAAAATTAAAAAACTCCGAAAGGCATACGGTCGTGATGATATTTTACTCTATTAATAATAACATTAGAGGCGCATTACGGATCAACCAATCAGGTGGAGGTGCAGTACAAATCGACCAATCAGCGACTACGAACTAGTAGACAGCCAGTATTTCGAACGTACTTTATTATTTTATGAGAAAACATTTACTATGTTTTGCACGAAATACGTTTCACAGACATATCTTAGGATATACTTAAGAAATAATTAAGAGGGAACTGTCATTTACAAAAATGTTATTAATTTTGCGTTTCACATAGCAATAACAAATAATTATGTTGAGTTTTATACACTCTACTGTACCATAAAAAATATTCTATAATTTTAAACAATTTGTGTATTTTATACTTAATAAACTTAAGAATTGTGAAATTTGTTCGTGAACCCTAATTTGAAAAATAAGGTCGTATCTTTATTAGGTACTCACACAAATTCGTCAACCGTTTCCGTTGAGTAGTTTTCGCTTAAGAACTCTGCGAACGATGGGACGTCACTATCTGGAATCTTGCCGAAGGTAACGATCTTATAGTTGAAGTCCTTCTGCAGTTCCAGCAGAGATGGAACGTTGTCTATTTCGCAGAACACAATCTTCGGTTTGCCAATCGACAGAAGCGCTCTGTGCTCCGCTATTGTGAAAAATAAAATATTAAAAAATATTTTTAAAAAACCTATTGGTTGGCGTAAACTGCCTCCGTGATCTAGCGGTTAAGTTCGTGGATTTAGACTCGGAGGTACAGGTTCGATTCCTTGTCGGGACACAAAAATATATATTAATGTAAATAGAGTAAAGTATAATCACGACCGTTTCCCTTTTGGGGTGGTCAGAAACCACGCTTATAAATAAGCGGATTCAAATTTAGCCAACTTTACTATAGGCCAATCAAAACAGTTAATAATGTAAATAAATAAATTTAATTAATATTTAATTTATTTGTGATATTTCTCGAGTTTGGTACGCTGGAGACATCGACGAGCTTGCTACTTGTCAGAATGCGCTCTGACTGATTCTGACTACAGAGAAACGGTCGTGAGATACTTTACTTTTTTTTGGTTGGCGATTCTCAAACAATAGACATTTCCTTCCTTCCACAGCTTTATATCACACTCAAAAAGTTTGAAAAAATAAATAATTAAAGATTTATTTTATTATAGTTTTAAATATAATTTAAATAAATAAAAAGTAAAGTATCGTCATGACTGTATCCTATGTTGTTCCATTCTGCGTCTTCCAATACGTGGTCTACTGTGACTTCCCGAATGCCGCCCATCGTAGCTGAATACGTCGTTCTTTGCTGAAGTTGGCCTAATTCGATGGTCTGTCCAAGGTAGACGTATTTTTGCACAGCTTTAATAATAATAATAATAATAAAAAACGTTTATTTCAAACACAAGTTCATAAAATAATATAGAGCTTGATTAGTGGTTAGTAACAATGTATTATTAAAACTATGTTACTGTTGTTAGTACCTTATAACTATTTACTGTGTTTATTACAACTGATGACTGTCTCCATCCAGTGTTCTTGGATGGGACAGTCAAACCGTGCAGCAATTGTTTTCAGAACACTACTGCGACTACTTCTCAGGCGCTGCAGCAGTGAGGCCATTTTCTTGCGGCGGATCGCGTAGAAGTCATCTGTCCGCGCCTCTGCGAACATACCCGACGCACTGCAGCGCCTCGGCAGTCCCAGCAGCATTCTGAATGCATTGTTGTATTGCACGCGCAGGACGTTGTAGGCTCGGCGCGTATACGTCACCCACAGACCGCTCGAGTAGAATGATTGGCAGAAGGCCTTGAATAGGGTTATCTTGACTGGCGTTTAAGAGTGGCGTGTTTCCCATTAGGATTGGTCTCGGTATGACATGCTCGTTAAACATGACTTTTGTCTTGTCCAAGTTCATACCGAGATCAACCCGCTGCGATTCCACATTTCCCTAAGATCCTCCAGCGAGCTAGCCATTATGACTATGTTTTCCGCGAATCGTAGGTGCGAGATGTATTCTCTATTAATTTTATGCCTCAGTTTCCTCCAGTCCAGCATGTTAATAAACATACCTTTCTTCAAATACATGTCCAATCCAAAGACAGCTGCACCGACAAACATGCTGGCATAGAACGGTATGATAACATCCAGGTGGTTTCTGCCCATAATGCAGACGCTGTCTCCGACCCCCACGCCCAACTTCCTGAAGGCCTGGGCTGTCCTCACACAGCGCTCCATCACTGAGCCCACGGACTCCTCTTGGCCGGTCGCTGCATCAATCTACAATCGGTTTTAAAGGTAAATATGAATTTAAATACATCAACGCAAGTAACTGGGTCTTCCATAATCCCCCATCTGCCAGATTCATAACATACCTTAATATTTTGGACTATGTTTAATCATTATTTTAATAATTTGGAGATTGGGTCAATCCCTGGTATGGGATTTTACCTGTTGGGATTCCCTAGCCCCTTCGCACCTTCAAAGAACTTCTGTTAGAGCTGGTGTTGCAGCGGAACAAGCGCAAATCAGCAAACGTCGAAAATATGAAACGATTTGCAATAGTTACTTTTTTCGACGTTTGCTGTAGAAACGATGGGCCTGTGTGGATCGGAACTGAAAGTATTTTATAAAGAAATTGTTCCAAGGCTTATTGACGTCTCTGGTGACAATAGGGCTGGCAGTTTTTTCACACAAAAATTAAGTATCATAATTCAAAGGGGAAATGCTGCTAGTGTATTGGGCACCATGCCACAAGACAGCGATTTGGAGGAGCTATTTTTTTTTGTAAGTATTTATTAATTATTTTCTATGTATTATTCTTATTATTTATTTAGGTTAAATTTAGATTTTGTTGTAGTATAGTTTATTTAATTTAAGGTTTTTGTTTAATCAATAAATATAAATTGAAGAAACTATAGAATAAATTTCTATAAGAGCCTAACTCCTAAAATGTGATGATATTAAGGAAATTGTAAAGTATCATCACGACCGTTTCCCTTGCGGGGTGGTCAGAAACCACGCTTATAAAGAAGCGGATTCACATTTAGCCAACTTTACTATAGGCCAATCATGACAAGTGGCAAGCTCGTCGATGTCTCAAGCGTACCAAACTCGAGAAATATCACAAATAAACTATTTATTTATTTATAAGTTCTCCAACAAAATCAACAATATTTCAAGTTCTGAGTACATGCATACATAATTAACAGAGTAAATGTGATTTTAATTGAAATCTTGCTTTTCAAGGAGTAATTCGCGTCAATATCGCTAAAACATGTCTGGTATATGGGAGTACACAGCGCGGGAAATCGCAAAAAATAAACTGTCACTTCTGCCCTATATGTAGAGTCAAATTTATCGTTTTCCATAATTATTAACATTGTAGCACATTATTAAACAAAATAACACCTTTGACTAACAATCACAGTAAAGTAATTTACAAAACAAAAAACTTGGAATTCACTCTCCTTTTGAAAATAACTCATTCATTCATTCATTCATCAATTGTCAGCAGTGGCTTATTATCGGCAATGTCCATAGCATGTGTTTTTACCTGAAAAGTAGCATATCTAGGTAGTCTCTTCCAAGCTGCCAGCATCAGCTTGCCCAGGTTGAGTTTGTTAATGGGGTCCTCCTCCATCACGTCCTTGGTGATCGCAGCAAAATGCTCGAAGGCATTCGGCACCGAACGGTAGGTCATTTTGGAAATTTCTGTACAAAAACAATATAATTTATTCTATTAACTGCCTCCGTGGCGCTACATCTGGAGAATTTAAACAACAATTGCCCCGCGCTAACCAGACAACTTGACGATTTCACAAGTGGAACTGGGACTGACGGCTTAACGTCCGAGGCACGCGAACGGTGGTATCGTAATATTACAAATGTACATAATAAAAGTATATTTTTCAATTTGTACATGCCACCCCGGCATCGAACCGCAACCTTTAAGACAACTTTAGGACAAACCAAGCCACCAGCGCTCTTTTTTTGTCACTTCACTAAAAACAAAAAACACTGCACTTACATTTAAAAAAATCGCAAAAGACGCAAGACCCAAACCGATTTACGATACTCAATAACTGCGTATTATCATAATGAGTTAGGCTATATATCGCCTATCGAGGTTAAGGCTTCGTCATACAGGTGCGTTATTTAAATTTTAAGGTAACCGATTTTACGAGTAAGGCTTCTTTTCTATCAGATATATTAGTAGTTTGTAATATAAAGTTTATTCGAAAAAAAATAATACTAAATATAAAATAAAATTAATACTAATTACAGGGATATAAGCTCCGTCCGAGTGGAATGGTGACAAGAACGTTGGCCGCATTTGCTATACCTATTTTTTTAGGTAAAGAAAGAGCCACCCCTCGTGGCACCGGAGGAGACGACAAGACGCGGTGTTATGTCTTTTTAAAATATCAGATTTCGCATGTTTAATGAAAAACTGAAAATAAATAAATAAAAACATAAAAGAAAAAAGAAGCCCATGGGCACCTTCGCCAAATAGTTTGATAACTGCTTATTATATATATATTTTTTTAATGGTTAATATAATTGAAGTAATATACAAACAGTATAAAATAATTACAATATAAATTAAAACTACTTAAAAGTAAAAATTATAATAAATATAAACTAAACCTAATAAAAAATAAACTATAAGTAAAAAATGTCCTCTAGAGACGACCCTTTAGTGACAAATATTATTATATTATATAATATTATATTATAATATATTATATTATATTATATTATATTATATTATATTATATTATATTATATTATATTATATTATATTATATTATATTATATTATATTATATTATATTATATTATATTATATTATATTATATTATATTATATTCTATTATATTATATTATATACACCATTGAAATAATTTTATATATTTTATTACATAGCGACTTTTACAATCAGGACCCATTAAAAACAGAGTCAGGTTCAAATCTTCCAAACAATGGGTCCCGACAGTTAAAGTTTCTATGTATTAAAATTACTAGGTAGGTTAATTTTTAATTCCAGAAATGAATATGTCATCCTTGTGTTATCTTGCTCTCTCACACTTGCCCTAGTACCTCAGTAGATATAAGTGAAGCGCGGTGGGAGCTAACGTAGACATGTGTCGCGTGTTCGTGCGAAAAAAAAGCCATGAAAAGCGTTATCGTATCGCAATTATTATCTATTTTCTAAATATTATATCATAAGAGTTTTGTTTTATTGTAGTGTAGAAAAGCCTTTAAGATTAGAGTTTTGATTTTTTTTCAGTGATAAACAAAAATACCAGGTTATTAGCTTGGCCTAGCATATAGGTGTATGCTATTAAAAGGTCGGTTCAAACCCCCCCGGCATGTACCAATGAGAAATACACTTTTCTTACGTACATTTGTCATAGATTTACAACACCACCGTTTCCGTGCCTCGGAGAGCACGTTAAGCCGTCGGTCCCGGTACCACTATTGGACCACCAACTTGTGTAATCCTTAATAAATTGTCATTAAAAATTGTCATCATATCCTCGCCAAGCCGTCTGGCCAGCGTGGCGAGTGTAGGTCAAATTCTCCAGATATATATTCTGGAAAGCCCATCTCCAGCAGTGGAGGTCTAAAGAGGCTGTAAAGATGATGATGATGATGAACCTAAAAAAAAAAGTAAAGTATCATCACGACCGTTTTCCCTTTCGGGGTGGTCAGAAACCACGCTTATCAATAAGCGGATTCACATTTAGCCAACTTTACTATAGGCCAATCATGACAAGTGACAAGCTCGTCGATGTCTCCAGCGTACCAAACTCGAGAAATATCACAAATAAATTAAATATTAATTAAATGTATCTATTTACAATTTTAAATACTTTTGTGTGCCGACCAGGAATCGAACCCGGTACCTCCGAGCCTAAATCCACGGCTTAACCGCTAAACCACGGAGGCAGTTGATAGTTTTTTTTTTATAAAAGTACACAAATAATTAAAAAATCTATGAAAATTTTCATTAATTACTGACAATTACTTTTTCTTTTTCTGATAATTAATTCTCATAACTTATGCTCAACTTCAGCACGGGGTCACCTCGCGAAGTGTGCAGACACATTACTTACTACACTCTATCGTACAGAGTTATTTCATTCATTCATTCATTACAGCCCCTAGAACACAGTGTCCTAGACCACCACTGCTGGAGATGGGCCTGCACTCGCCACGCTGGCTAGACGGCTTGGCGAGGATATGATGTCATTTTTTTATAACAATTTATTAACGATTTCACAAGTTGGTATTAGCGGAACCGGGACCGACGGCTTAACGTGCTCTCCGAGGCACGGGAACGATGGTGTTATAAATCTATGACAAATGTACGTGTATTTCTGTAAAGTGTATTTCTCATTGGTACATGCCGGGTGGGTTTGAACCGACCTTTGTAGGATTTAAGGTACGCGTTCTTACAACCGAGCCACCATCGTTATTATTAGAGTTATTTAAATAAAAATATGTACTTATATCACAATAAATATATTTGATTTGATTTGATCAAAGCAACTCGTACTATTCGGCAAATACGAATACAAATAATTAAAGAAGGTAATAAATAATACACCACTATAATATACCATTGGTAATTTTTAATTTTTAAAAAGCACAACTGTAACTTCTATGGCGTTAAACAAACAATTACTTTTTCTGTGTCTACATTTCCGCATTCGAAACTCAGGGAACGTATATCTTTACGCCAGAAAACCAGAAGTTCAGCAGAAAGTGTGATGATATTTTTGATATATTTAACATTCGTGATGATATTCGACGAATACGAATCAGCATCAATAGGTAGATTTTAATTTCAATGAATTTTAAAATATAAATTCCTCCCATTTTTTTCTAGGCCCCTTATCGCCCACCTCTATTCCAGAGTAACGTCTTTAAATAACTTTCTAAAATTATTGGAATACATAATATTTCAGATATTTATATTAGCCCTATAAAAAATATAATTATAGGGCCTGCAACATTTTTTTTTTTAAAGAATAATTATTATTTATTGGAAGTAAATTAATATAAATTAAAAGCTACCTAAATAAAACTAAACTATAAATAAAAAATGTCCTCTAGAGATAGTCCCAAGGAGACTGGCAACATTTCTCCTCTGTATAGCGAGGCCAATACGTTGGTAGAAATAATTGCCAGCCTTCCTTTCTCCAGACTTTTCTGACAGCCGCTTTGACAACTCCTTAGCCAAGCGCCATTTACTTGGTATAATTTTAATTTTGTTATTTTTATTTATAAAAATGACTTGAAAATTATAACTAACAGGAACAGGTTGAAAAATGGCGTCGTGCTGTAGATTGTACTGCTGCAATACAACTGACACCTGATTCCTTTTGTCATATATTGAGCAAAATTGTAATACTTTAAGATATTATTTTTATAAATATCTACGTTCTTAATTACGGTAAATTATCTCTGTTTTAAAGTAATAAGCCTCTTATCTTAATTTTTATTTCCTGATTTATTTAAAAAATTATCAATAGCTACGTTGGACAATTATAATATATTTTTTTTACTTTTTTAAGAATTGCATTTTACACACATCAAACGGATGTCATAAGTAGGTACACTATAGCTCAATGAAAACGGGTCATAATAAAAAAACCTACTATTTTAAGTAGTTTGTTGGTTAATTATTTCGTGCCTCCACTCCGTAGCCACGACTCAGCCTAGTTAAGGCACGCAGGTAAAAGAGGTTTATAGGGTTTTAGTATAGGGCATGCGACTTCCCGCGGTGGCCCTTCAGGCTATGGTCGTATCGGCAAGCGATTTTACGAATTTCCGTCTTAAAAAAAAAAGGTTAATTATTCCATGGCCACCCAGGAGTCCAGATCTATCATCAGCAGACTTCTTTTTATGGGGTTATTTGAAGAGTCGTGTCTATCTATAAACCAAATACACAACTAAAGGAATAAAACAGCGAAGAGATGTCGGCGATCTCGCGGTCTCTTTGTCGACGAGTATTCGAAAATTTTTTGAGTGTAAAAATCGAAACGGTGATCATTTAAAAGATGTAACTTTCTTAAAAACAATTCCAGCTAAATAACTTTCTACTAAATGAACAATTTTTAAAAGTGGTTCAAAGTCAAGTGGTTTTTTTTTTATACTTGTTTTTCAATTGTTAACTATTATTATTAAATTGTTTATTCAGATAAAAACTTAAACTATTTACATTTTTTAAATTATACGCCAAACTGTATAGCAGTTTGTTGGCGAATAGTACACTCTTTTTTTACAGTATTTTTTTACACTATATTTGTCAAAACACAAAGTTATTTAACATTAAATCACATTACTGTTAGTAATTAGTTTTTATTTAGCAAAATCAACTTTAATTTTCCTTTAAATTCTTTTTTTGTCATTTTTACACAGTTATCAATGGACATAATATTATTACATATAATGGGAGTTAAGAACTTTCTAGTTCATTGTATCTTGTCTTTTGTGAGAATCTAGTATTATAACCACATCCAGTATAAACATTTTTGTAGGCACTACCTTCAAATTGCTCCAGGGCTAATACTAATAATAATAATACTAATTCGTGGCCCACCCGGTATAAGAAATAGGTTTGGTTTTTCGTTTTTATTGTCCACTAGTGTAAATTTCACTCGTAGATTATTGTATTAAATTAATCATAAATTATAATAATCCATTTCATTCAGTAGTAGCTATGGAAGGATCAATAAACAGCTGGGTTTAATCCATTAATCTTCTATTACCTACATTTCTGTATGTACTACAGCAGAAATGTGGAATTGGTCAACAAATTTTTTATTTTTTTTTACGTAGGTGTTTTATATTTCTATTATTCTGTAATAATATTTTAAGTTACGGTGCAGAGAAGTTTTCTTAAAAATATCGCCACTCATACTATTTGTTTAGCAGGTATTTCCACAATAAGAAGAACATGACTGACTTAGAAGTTATATAAACGGTCGTAAACACATGAATTACTAAGCTGTCTGTAAAGTCGAATACAGTCGAAAATTTTGACTCTGACACTGTTATAAGTTTACACGGAGTACCACAAGGTAGTATCCTGGGTCCTTTGCTGTTCCTCATCTATGTAAACGACTTACCACAGTCTACAGTTCATGACAGCGTACTTTTTGCAGATGATACGACTATAATTGTTAAAAATAAAGACCATGATTCATTGGAAAGCCATAGGAATGTAGCACTGGAAAACATTATAGAGTGGTTAACTAAAAATAATTTAAAAATAAACTTATCAAAAACTAAAATAATGCAATTTGTTACCTATGGTGCAAATAAAAGAAAATTTCAGATAAGACATTTAAATTAAGATATAGAACAAGTCAGTAAAATTAAATTCTTAGGATTAATTATAGATGAACATTGCAACTGGAAAGACCAAGTTGAGATGGTTCGGAAGAGAATAAATAGCTGTGTATATGCTCTTAAAACTATAAAATCAGTGACATCTACAGACACAGCCATCATGGTCTATCACAGCTATGTCTGCTCACTGCTACGTTACGGCATTATAATCTGGGGTAATTCAGTAGATATAATGAGCTTGTTCATAGCACAGAAAAAGTGTATTCGTGCTACTGGAGGTCTAAAGTGGACTGACTCTTGTCGTCCTTTATTTAAAAAATATATGATACTCACCTTACCATGTCTATACATCTTTGAGGCATGTAAATTTGTTAAGTAACAAAGTAATAATAATAGCAAACGTTCCATCACTCACACATCCTTAGTAATGCCTATACCTAAATTAGAAATCTTTAGACGAAACGCCTCCTACATGAGCGCTAAAATATATAATTGTTTGCCAAAGGTATGGACAGAGATGCCTTATAAAAGATTCCGCAGAGTACTGCATGCGTGGCTAGTTCAGGAATGTTTCTATACTTTGGAGGAATACTATGTGTATTTTAAGCAACACAAAGGTTTTTGTGAAATAAAGTTACTAAAGAAGCAACGCTCACTTTACTTCTATAACAGTTGTTGTAAATTTTTGCATGCTTATGGCGAAATATGTGACCCATTTAATATTAATAAAACCTAATATTGTTTGTTACCATGTTTCCTGCAAATAAAATATTTCATTTCATTTCATTTCATAACAATTAATATTTACATGATATAATACATATTTTTAGACAAGCCAATTATGAAGTATATAAAGACAGTTTTGACATTACAAAACTAGGATAATAGAAAAGCAAAAGTGCTTATCATTAGAAAGGAGTTTATATAAATATAATAATATAAAATCTAACAAAAATGACTATTATTGATGCCCAAAGCAAGACCAAGGCCAAGACTGGCCAAAAACACAAATCGTCTCATCTTCGTCTTGCATTCTTAATTTTGTTCTTGGTATTGGCCCTGCGCAAGAATCTCGCAATACTTGCTCTGACTAAAAATATATAGCACGAGTCTTGGTCTTACTAAGATACTAACATATCGGTGGTCTTGCTATTTACCTGACTTCGCGGCGCAAAGAAGGTTTATTTATTAAAAACTTTATTGCACGAAGTACAAAGGCGGACTTAATGCCCGTAGACATTTTCTGACAGCCAAACCTTGGGGACAAATTTGAACTATTATAGATGCAATGAAAGAAATATTAAAAAATTAGGAAGAAAAATTAGCAGCTTAATTATACACTTACATATTGTATTGTTATATATACTATAATATCAATATACTAAATACTAATACATACATAATACTATACATATATACACTTACTAATATTGTGAGGAGCTTTTCAGGTAGTGTAGATATACGAGTTTTTTAAACGATTAATATGGAACTTTAATATATATAGTGGAAAATAAAGGGCATTTTTTACGCAGGTGGGTTTTTATTCTTCAATAAACTTTTTTCCCAAGTTTTTTAATAGATTGGGCATTACTAAGTTTGGTAGTGGCTCGGTTGAGAGAACGCTAAAAAGCATCCTAAAAAGATGGATTCAAACACCGGCATGTACCAATAAGAAATGCACTTTTTTTTCGTACATTTATCATATTAATATAGAACTTCAATATTTATTGTCAAATGGTACTGAAGAGAGCACGATATATACAAACTTTTCTAATAAAATACGAAGGAAAAATATTATGCACTACATCTAAGTAAAGTATCATCACGACCGTTTCCCTTTCAGGGTAGTCAGAAACCTCGCTTAAAGAAGCGGATTCACATTTAGCCAACTTTACTATAGGCCAATCATGACAAGTGGCAAGCTTGTCGATGTCTCCAGCGTACCAAATTCGAGAAATATCACAAATAAATTAAATAATAATCAAATTAATTTATTAACGTATTAGCCTCGCTATACAGAGGGAAAATGTTGCCAGTCTCCTTGGGACTATATCGGATGGGACGTCTCTAGAGGACATTTTTTATTTATAGGTTAGTTTATTTTTAATTTTATTATTTAGGTAGCTTTTAATTTATATTTAATGTACAAATTAACTTCGAATTCACTTTCTGAATCACAGACATAACAAACCAAAAACATATATTAATTTATTATAATTAATAAATATTATTGTGTCCTGACCAGGAATCGAACCCGGTACCTCAAAGTCTAAATCCACGGACTTAATTGCTAGACCACGGAGGCATCAGAAAACATCTATATAGGCCAATTAAAAAAACCCTTTGCGTCGTGGTCTTTATCAAATAAAATAATATCAATTACATAATCTAATCGCTACTGAAAATCTTAATTAATAATTACGTCAAACGTTGAATGGGTGTGAGAGAGTACATCGTGTGATACCTAATCTAGTTAATTAGTATCGCCAATCAAAGTTATGGATAAGCAAACGATGGTCAGTACGGGCTTCTAGCACATGGTAGGTGCGTGAATGTACGGTTAGGCTAAGATTCTTCACCTTTTAGGGTATTCAGGGCCTACCCTGTGGGACGTTAACATATCTAGGTGAACAGTAAGTGAAGAATATTGGATGGATTAAGCTGTTGTTGGCAAGGAACCGTTAATTATGCAAGCAAAGTTTATATATTTTATTTTTTATATAAATACCTATTAAAATTACATTAATTACATACTTTCTCAAAAAACGAAATGACATCTAATTTCCACATCTTGACATAGATAATTATTATATTAGTATTTATTTAATTTCAGTATTTATTATATCGTATGACATATTTATATATTGGTATGTTATTTATACTTACTATGGTATATTTATGATTGATTTCAACTATTATTATTATTCTTATTTCGTACTCTGCACCCATTATAATAATTTCTCACTCTCCCAAAGGTTAGCTGGTAGAGAATACCATACGGTATTATGCTCGCCTATGTACAGTTCTCCCAAAGTGATAATGCGCATAGAAATCTTCGTCACTGTTCGGCAACGGTCGTATTCCCCGAGCGTCGGAAGACGATATGTATATAGAGTGGTTAAGTGCATTTTCTTCATGCATAATTTAGTAGAATTATGTGTTTTGTGCTAAAAGAGATAAATATTGATTTATCAGTAACAATAAACTATTTAAAGTTGAATAAGATAATTAAAGTTGAAATTAAATTCACCTTTGAAAACAAAACCAAGAACGGTGTGTAATATCAGCTCTATATAATTCCACTCAGAGAGAACACATGCAGTCACCGACCGCCCGAATTGTTTTCGATTGTGTACACATGATATTGACTTCTATTTCTTTCGAACAAGGTGCAAAATGCAAGTGCAATGTTTAGGCTCTTACGATTCAATGATTCGGGTGTTTCCGGGAATACGACAATTAGCGAAGATCTGTATGTGCATTATTAATTTGGGAATACTGTACATTATTTTATATGTTATATTTTGTGTGCAATAAAGAATTATATTATTATTATTATTAAAATTATACTAACAAATTAATAGCAGCTGTAAAGAGGCGTTGTCACTTATAAACTAAAATTAAAGCTAAAATAATATACATACAGGATGTTTTTTTCAGGTGTGCCTTCAAGGCCAAATCCTAAACTACAAGGAATATCGTAAAATGCTCAAAGGAGTCACGGGGCCGCTTTTAATTTTTTTTAAATGAGCACTTTCCTTAAGTTTACCATTTGAGATTACTTACCAGAATTTGATCCTTATAAGCTACATTATCAGCTGGTGCAATAATACTGGGAGAGTTTTTTTTTTCAAAATCAACTGGATAGATTACCGGCTAGTAGTGTTTTTTTTTTTTTCAAAAATCGCTTGATGCAGTTTTAATTATTGTCAAAATCGGCCGTGACTCCTGAACTGAACTGATGATAATGATTCAGTATAATTTAAACTTTGAAACAAGGATGGCCCAATTTTTCAAAGTAGCAGCAATTGCGGATTCACGTTTAGGGGTGCGGGATCTCGCAGGCCAATAAGTAGAGCGGGATTAAGGGATCCCGTTTTGCGGGGTTGCAATCCCTAGCCGCACCTTCATGTTCTCTATTCGCTAACAAAGTGTATGCGTGCTAGAGCTACAGCTGACCTACTCACAGCTGACGGAAAAGGCAGAAAATCTCTCAAATATTAAGGACCTAAGTAATTCAGAAAGTTAAGTATCCAAGCAACCTTATCGAACAACAGAGCAGTTAAAATCGCGGCCGTTCGAGAAAGTTTATACTTTTTAACTAACCGGCAGTTAGTCGCCGCTGTACTGCTTGGCTGGTGGGACGCGCTGTCGGAACCCGCTTTTAAAAACAAACTAGAATCGGGATATTTTGGCCAATATAAAGTTAAAATACGACAAAATATTAGCGTTTATTCTAAGCTACATTTAAGAAAACATCTCCGTTTGTGTGGTAGAGTGGAAGTTGTTTAAATGCTATAAAATTTGTTTGGAACTCTGCTGAAGTGTATGAAAAAGTGTTTGCCGGCTGCAAAATGAACGTAAGTACTTACTTACCTTGGGATCGGGTAGCTTTTGGCAAACATACCGATATCAATGAGTGTTTCCCACAATTCCAACACACTCTTCCAGCAGATGTTTAGATTCTTTGACTGTATCTGCAGCTCGTCAGTGAAACATACGTCTATACGAAAAGCACCTTCAAGCAACATTTTATAAAAAAACCCACCAACCACTTTCATGAAAAGCAAAACAAGACCACATAACATGACAACACGTATAATGTGTCCTATGTATGTATGAGTATATATATCGTATGTATATATATGTTATTATTCTGCTTTCACTCTCATCTGACTCTCCTGCCTAGACATTAAGTTCACCTATATATTTTTTTTTGTGCAATAAAGAATCTATCTATCAATAGAATCATTTAAAAATATATTTTTAAACAGGACTTTTTTTTAAAATGCAACGGTCACGTTGATGACTAAGCTCGAATTAATTAGATGAACTTTAGGTAATTAAGTGACACTATTTTAATTAATTACAATACGCAGAAATAATTTATTAGAAGGCTACCTTACATTGACTAATATACATTGACCAGTAATAAGGCTTTCATTTTTTTTTTATTTGAACGTCAGTTTTATAACACACTCTCGCAACATGTTCGGCTATTTAAAGACTGTACATTACATGTAGGTCATTGTTACCTAAATAAATTGTCATTGTTAAATAAATATACTATAAGTAAATTTTAGTTCTAGGGTTCGACTTAAAATAATAGCAAAGGGGGAAATTTATCTCAAAACTTAATTGCATAAAGTACGAAAGGTAGACCTAAGGTAATGGAAGTAGATATTTTCTGACAGCCAAACTTTAGCAACCAATTTAAACAATTCAGTAGGTGAAATGAAAGTATATATAAAACATAACAACTTTATAGGAATAGTATATAGTATATCGTCATGATCGTAGAACAGTGACGGATCTGCTATATTTAAAATTTTCATGGCGGCCATTCAACTGTCATTTCGACTGTTTTTTTGTCACTTTTTAAGTCTCATAATAAGTGCAAACCTTCTAGATTTCATTTTGGAACCCTTTCTAATATTTGCACTATAAATTACAGACCACAAACAATATAAAACTATATATAAATATATATGCAAAATTATGGGTATTTTTTTAAATCCGACACTGTTCTACGATCATGACGATATATAATAGTACCCAAATATTGTATTTCGAGATAATTCAAAAATACTTAAAATAATTAAATATAAACTAAACCTAATAAAAATAGACTACATATAAGTACAAAATGGCCTCCAGAGACGACCCTTCAGGGATAGTCTCAAGGAGGCTGGCAACATTTCCCCTCTGTATAGCGAGGCTAATACGTTGGCAGAAATAATTGCCAGCTTTTCTGTCTCCAGACTTTTTCGTTAGCCGTTTGGACAACTCCGTTGCTAGACGCTTAGCTGAGTGTCCCCATCTTCTCTAACCCAAACGGCGCAAATTCGTAACCTCAACCGAGGTTGGCGTATTTGCGCAGGACGAGGTCAGCTGGATGTGTGATGGAGCTAATGTGTCTACATAAACTTTGTTGTACGTTATACAAGGGGTGGACTTAGCGAATAATTATATAATTATATAATTAAAGCTTTAATATGTTAAATACTAATAATACATATACTACATGTAAATAATCTAAGTAAATAATGCGATAACTACATTTTTAGAAGATTTTTCGGTTGGATGCTTATCAAATTTCTATTGGCAATTTATTTTACAGGTTTGCGATGACGACGCAAATCAGTTGACCATAAATTCAATGTGATATAAAAACAGAGTTCTGAAAGGATCAGATAGACTTATCATGGACTTTGTTCTTGAGGTATTTTGATGTCACAGGCCCGTTGGGAATAGAAAATAATAATAATACTATTACAACTAAATATTAAACATATGTCGCATGCGATATATGTTGAGTGAAAACGTTTTTTGTATGCATTTCGATAAATGTAAAATCTCTCTGTAGCTCGTAATATGGATAAAACAAAATAGCAGAAATCAAATAATCGTATTTTTTATCCTTTTTGCATACAGTTTAGTTATATTTTCAGTGGAGATGCTTCGAATACGACCATATCAATACCAAGGTATGCATTTTCTTTGTTCATTGCGTCTTATTTTGTACCAAGTTTGTGTGTAGAGTAACAAAAACACGCATTGTTTAATAAAATGAAAAAATCGGTTTGAAAGGAACCCGAGGCTTCGTCAGCAATAATAAATTGCACGTACCGGTCTTCATTTATAGGTCAATTGACATACTAATTAGAAAATTTACAACATCGATCCTCGTGGCCTAATTCTAAAAATACACTTTAGCCGCAAGAAAGTTCATAAGGTCATGCTATTTACTTTCTCTGAGCTAATATAAAATGGGACCGTGGGGCCTCGAGGCAAAAACATTATTTAAAGAAATATCTAAAAAAACTAGTCGACGTCTCTGGTGACCCACGGGCTGGCAGCTTCCTCGCTGAAAAGATTAGTATTGAAATTCAACGAGGAAATGCTGCCAGTGTTTTGGGCACCATGCCGCTGGACAATGGCCTGGAGGAAATTTTTATATTATAAGGTATGTATAATTTTTTTTTAATTATATTTAATTTGTTATTTAGATTTAGTTTATTTTTTTAGGTTAATTATTATATTGTAATTCTTTTATATTGTTTGTATATTACTTCGAATAAAAATATAAAATACTTACTGTATAAATAGGTATAGGTGCGGTGTTGGTCCAGTTGGTAAAATGCTTTCCTCTATATATCTTTTAGGTTTCTTTAAAGGACATTGTACAAAATACATCGGTATATTACGTAATTAATTCATAATATTTGTTTATAACCGTGTTGGGGGTCATCAAATTCCAAGTGTTGCAGAAATTGATGCTTTAAAAAAAAACGCAACTTCTGCCCTATACATGAGTCAATTTTCGTTTTGTCGTTTTCCACAATTATTCTGACTGTTGCACATTATTAAACAAAATAACACCACTTTTGACTAACAATATCCACAGTAAAGTATTTACAAACTTGTACTTGACATGTCCGTGCAAAACGGGAATTGAGTTGCTTTCCTCCATTCCAAAACAGGTTACGGTTTAAATCACGAATGTACGAGGGGCGTTCAAAATATTCTCGGTATTGATACGTTACAACCTCTTTTATATATATATTTGTTACTGGCCGCTAAGATTCATCCATTGACATTAAAAAAAAGTAAAATTGGAACCGAGATGTTCTTTTGTTTTTCTGCAATTGCCGAACAAACATGAACACCATGAGCGAATTAACAATTTTAACGAAATTAGAGCACCGATCCGTCATAAAATTCTTGACAAAACAGGGTAAAAATCAAAAAACCATAAAAGAGGAAATGGATTGTGTTTACCGTGAGTCTGCTCCTTCTTTATCTACTATTCAAAAATGGTCAAGCGAATTTAAGCGTGGAAGCGTGAAGATGACCCTAGACCTGGCCGGCCTGTAGTGGCTACCTCACAAGAAAATATTGATAAAGTGGAAAAACTTATATTGGAAGACGGCCGAGTGAAGGTAAAATCTATAGCTCAAGTAACCAATCTCTCTATTGGTACCGTACATGACATTATACATGACCATCTTAATATGTCAAAAGTAAGTGCAAGATGGGTTCCGCGAATGCTGACGCTTCTTCAAAAGGATATGCGTGTGGCTTGCTGTTCAGATTTTATCGACCTGTGTGGTGAAAATCCCGATGAGGTGCTGCAAAAAATAGTTACTGGAGATGAAACCTGGGTTCATCATTATGACCCAGAGAGCAAACAGGAGTCCATGCAGTGGCACATTAAGGGTTCAGCTCATCCCAAGAAGTTCAAGGTAATCCCGTCAGCTGGCAAGGTCATGGCCACAATATTTTGGGATTGTGAAGGAGTTTTGCTTATCGATTATAAAGAAAAAGGTGTAAATATCACAGGGCAGTACTACGCTAACGTTATACGTCAATTAAGAGATGCGATCAAAGAAAAGAGGCGAGGAAAGTTAACCAAAGGTGTTCTGCTTCTGCATGACAACGCCCCTGTCCATACTGCTCATATTGCCAAGGCAGCTATTGTTGAATGTGGGTTTGAAACTGTTACTCATCCACCCTATAGTCCGGACTTAGCCCCAAGCGACTTCTTTTTGTTTCCCAATCTTAAAAAGGATCTGCGTGGAAATAAATTTTCTGACGATGAAGCGTTGAAGACGGCCGTGGAGGAGCATTTTTACACCAAAGATAAAAAATATTTTTATGAGGGATTAAAAAAAATAATTGATCGATCTTATAAGTGTATGAACATAGGGGGGGAGTATATTGAAAAATAAAAATATCAAACTTTTCGTACTTGTTTGTTTTTATCCACATACCGAGAATATTTTGAACGCCCCTCGTACAATATTTAATTTAAAAATAAAAATACTGATCAGTCCCTAACACTATGCCAGATTGACTGGGCATGACGGCAATTCGAGCCTGATCCCAAAAAGTGTTTTTTTTTTTAAAGACGGTGAATCGATAAGTCATCAATGATACGCCCCCTGCCTGAAGGGCCAACGCGGGGGGGTCGCATGCCCGACTCACCGTGAGGCCTCATAAGGAGACCCCAGGGCGCCTACGGACTAAAACCCTATAAACCGTCTCTCTCTCTCACTGTTGGCCCTGCGTGCCTTAACAGCTAAGTCTGAGTCGTGGCTACGGAGTGAAGGCACTCGTTCGCCGCGTAATACCCGGAACGTGTGGATACACTTTACACGGGTTTATCTACACGAACGATGGATACTTCCCGCCCCGGCAGACAGGGCAAATTACCACCATCAGTCCGCCAACCACCTTATAAAATATCTCCATTTCCAACAGTAGAGGTCTAGGACGCTGGCTGTGTTTTAGGCTGTAATGATATTATGATGACGTTTTGTTGTTTTTTGAACAGTCCGGGTCAAATTTGATTTATTTAGTAGACCAAATTCTCCAGAGATATGGGCCTCTATTTCCAACAGTGGAGATCTAGGACGCTGTGTTTTAGGCTGTAATGATATTATGATGACGTAAAATTGTTGTTTTTAAACAGTCCGGGTCAAATTTGATTTATTTAGTAGACCAAATTCTCCAGAGATATGGGCCTCCATTTCCAACAGTAGAAGTCTAGGACGCTGGCTGTGTTTTAGGCTGTAATGATGATGTAAAATTGTTGTTTTTTGAACAGTCCGGGTCAAATTTGATCTTATTGATTTTCATTTTCAATAAATACACCAATTAACTCGTATTCGATTTCTAATAAAGAAACAACAATATAGATACTTAGCAGAGTTCTTCGACCGCTAATACCTGTATGCGTCCACGTTTGGAAAACTGGTGCAGCATTCTAGTTATAAAACCTGCATCATACTAGACCCGTCTTAAAACTAGGTACAGCGTTTATTCATTTTATTATTTAATTAATCAATTTAAAAGGTGTTATTTTATTTAAATAAACTCAATTATTAATATGTATATACGAGTATAACATAAATTACTATTAATTAAAAAAACACTTAATAATTAAAAATATAACTAAATAAAGAAAAAACAAAATAAAGTGCCATGGATACTTTTATTGCCACTTTTATTATTGCCACGTTGAATGGTAATGCTGATCCTTTGGTCCAAATAATGCCCAGCCCTCTTGTCTCCCGAGGTGTTGAAGAGCTGTTTTGACAACGCCTTGAAAATTTAATGTGCACTTGGTCCCCACGGCCCCAGAGTTTATTTTATTTTAAAAAACTTTGCCGGTAGATTTTTTCTCTGACAGCAAAGGGATCTAAATATTCTTAGGTATATTTATACACATGTCACACAAGTAAATCTGGTTATTAAGTTGTGTTTTACAAGTATTTTAGCACAAATCGAAAGAAAAATCAATAAATATGAAATTACTTTTATAAAAGCAAATAGTTATGTTATAGTGTCGTAAATTAGCCGTTTATTTACTATTACGTGACGTCATCCGGCATCCATTTGCGGAAAATTTAAACATTATAATTAAAAGTAGATTTTAAGGCGATTTAGACCCCATTAAAATCTAAAGTATTATTCCAAGAATCCAGAAATAAAACATTTCGAAAAATTGTCAAGTAGCTTAATGTTGTTTTAAGAACATACCGTCCATATTGAAAAATACGAATAGAAGAAAAGTACCTACAATATTATAAATTTATTTTATTTATTTTTATTTAAAAACTTTATTGTAAATCTATACAAAAGGCGAACGTAATGCCGCGAGACATTCTCTTCCCGTTAACCTTTGGGACATTGGTACATTTAAATATGACTACGGTGCAAATAGAGAAATAAAATATTAAAATGAAAAAAAAAAAAAAAAGTATCATCACGACCGTTTCCCTTTCGGGGTGGTCAGAAACCACGCTTATAAATAAGCGGATTCACATTTAGCCAACTTTACTATAGGCCAATCATGACAAGTGGCAAGCTCGTCGATGTCTCCAGCGTACCAAACTCGAGAAATATCACAAATAAATTATTTGTATTTATTTACATAAGTAAGTAATTTGTATGTTGTTTTTTAATTTTTACTTCTATGTACTTTAGGTGTACTTATTATTTAGGAGTTTGTATATTGTCTTGTATTGTAAAATGTGATTTTTCGGTACTTAATTTTAAAACCTATATGTGAAAACCTTTAATAGTTTTTACAATATTTAATGTTATTCCATCTATTTCAAAATGTCAACTGTTGGTTTACCAAAACGAAAAAACACACAAGTTTTGAAAATTGCTAAGGTTTTTTATTTTTTTTATACTAGCACATTGGACCTTGGGGCCACCTGATGGTAAGTGGTACGCAAGGTCCATGAATGTTAGCAACTGAAGACGGACACTGACATCAGTCCCTAACACTATACCGGATTGACTTTTTTACACTTCGCTTGAAGGACTCCCAAGTTATAGGAAAGTGGAAACACACGAGGCTGGAAGAGCATTCCACATCTTTATCGTGCGACAGATGTATGAGTCCCCAAATTTATACGTACGCGAAGGGACGGTATGTAGGTGCATATTTTTACCTGTGCGTGTGGTTCGGCAAGTGAATTTCTCATTGTTACAAAGTCGGGGTTCGAACCGACACATTTTTGGATTTAAGATACGTAAAATGAAACATAAATAATATTAAAAATAAAAACGATGGTAGGTAGGTATGTGTTAGTCTTAACCATAATAGGCCTGAGTTAAACCCGATCCTAGAGGATATTACCCAACACTTGATTGTGGAAGTTGCGACTAATACAAACACGCAATCCGCCACGGTAACCTACGATTTTAGTTTACCGCCCCTAACTCGGTAAAACCTACAATTTAATAAAATGCCGGATTGTATTTTGGAATAGAGTAACGATAAGGTAACGACACCTATTAAGTCTCTGAAAATAGGCAATTATCAAAGTTTATATGTTATTATATATTTTAAAAAATATGGAGTTTTTTATTAATTTAAAGGATATATAAATATTATTATTACATTTCATTTTTTTTCATTACAGTCCCTAGAACACAGCATCCTAGACCTTCACTGCTGGAACATAGTGGTAAGACCGCCTCCGTGGTCTAGTGGTAACAAACGTTGCCGTGAACTCGGGAGGTCGTGGGTTCGATTCCCACCGGGGGCAAGTTGTACATTGTATAATTTGTCTCGGTCTGGGTGTTTATATGTACATACATACATACACATCTTCACGCCAGATCCCTTGCGGGGTAGGCAGAGACAATTGAGCGCCACTTGACACGATCACGACATACCTCTTTCGCTTACGAAGGCTTTTTAATGCACCTTCAGTCAGTGTTTTATTTATTTGATAGTGATATGTGAGTCTCGGTCTCCCAGGGCCTCTTTCACCCACAACTTTCGCATTATATATCTGGTTCGTCAATGTATATGTATATATTTACAAAAAAAAAGAAAGTATAATATGTAGTTTATCAACCATCTAGTTTCCGTAACACAAGCCTCGTAGCTTACCACGGAAACTAGATGGCGCTGTGTGACCTGTCTGGAAATATTTATTATTATATATCTGAAGAATTTTGCCTACACTCGCCACGCCTGGCCAGACCGCTTGGCGAGGAAATGACGTCAATTTTTAATGACAATTTATTAACGATTCTATTAGTTGGTATTAGTGTAACCGGGACCGACGACGGCCTTACGTGCTCGGGAACGGGAACGGTGGTGTTGTTAATCTATAAGTAACAAATGTACGTAAGACAAGTGTATTTCTCATTGGTACATGCCGCGTGGGTTTGAACCGACCTTTGTAGGATTTAAGGAACGCGTTCTTACAACCGAGCCAACACATTACATTATTATTACATCATTATATATATATATATTCTATATCATGGGTTGCGTTAAATTTTATTTATGCACGTAATAATAACTAATAACTGCGGTTAAGTCCGTGGATTTAGACTTAGAGGTACTGGGTTCGATTCCTGGTCGGGACACAAAAATATTTATTAATGTAAATAAAAATACATTTAATTAATATTTAATTTATTCGTGATATTTCTCGAGTTTGGTACGCTGGAGACATCGACGAGCTTGCCACTTGTCATGATTGGCCTTTAGTAAAGTTGGCTAAATGTAAATCCGCTTATTTATAAGCGTTGTTTCTGACCACCCCAAAAGGGAAACGGTCGTGATGATACTTTACTTTTACTTTTTATAAATAGAAATAACTTATTTTTTATTTGTTTATTTATTAACTTGTCAAAATCTTTTATTCGAAGTATTATACAAACGATTACAGACCACAATATTACAAATATAATATAAATATATAATATTAAGTATCTAGCTGTAAGTAAAAACAAATTCCACGTTTATGGCAACAATGTTTTAGTTATAATTATTGTATTGATGTTGGGTTCGGTCCAGCCATGGTCAATGGTAATATTTTTTATTTGTTTATTTATTTTTATTTATTGGCTTGTATGTATTGACAATATCCAAGTGTTACGTGCTAACCATACGGAAATAAATTAATTTGATTTGATTAAATTATTAAAAATAAAACCATGAATTAAATATACTATATTACATTAAAAACTAAATTGAACTTAATGAAAAAATAATGTCAAATGGCGCTCAATTGTCTCTGCCTACCCCGCAAGGGATCTGGCATGAAGATATGTATGTATGTATGAAAAAATAATACAAAAATATAGCTTCTTCTAATCACTGTCCTGTAGCATGGTGCCCAATAAACTGGCAGCATTTTCCCTCTGAATTAAGATACTTAATTTTTGAGAGAAAACTACTAACTCTATTGTCACCAGCAGCCCTATTCCGTTACTTGGTCGCAAACGTTTTTAGTGGTTTGTTATTTACGTCAGAGCTTGCGTCATAATTACAAAATATTATTCAATTCTCAACTCTATAATCGCTCGGCCTTGACAGCGTCTGTGCCAATATCAACTTTAATAGCGATACCTATATATAGTTAACGGATTCCATTATATAACGTTTGCGCTTAATTAACAGAATAGGGCTGCAGAGACGTGAAGAATTTATTATACAAATAATAACTCAATTCTTTAATTTAATATTTATTTATATTATTTTACGCACTAAAATAAATAAATGAAGTTATATAATAAAAAAACATAAAACAAGGACTATATAAGATAAGATTTAGGTAGGTAAAGCTCTTTATGATAGCGTACACACTGAGCCCAGGACCATCGTAAAAGGAAATCCACGAATGTTTCTTAACAAAACCTATTATTGACCCCTTCGCATCTTATCATTACCGAGGGTCAATATCAGATGATGTAATGTTTAATATCCTTGCGCTGAAAGCCAAAAACCTAAAAATATAATTCCACCAAAAGTGCAAGTAAAATTGAATTGAAATATTCGACAATTAACAACGGAAGTTGCGCCGGCGCACGCCAGTGAAAGGGACATTTTGATATAACCTTGTACACGGTTTAATGATTTCATTCAATTAAATATCTTTAGTCAGAGAATTATTATGAGCCTCTTAAATCCTCATAAACGATCCGGCCGTTTTTATATGGTTATATGGATATATGGTTTATTGCTTCTGCTAAATGACCTTTATTGGAAACCATTGGAACTGCGAGTGCTTTTTTTTTTTTTTTTTTTTTTTTATACTGGACTCGACATAATGCTTTATAATGCTTTAAGTTCCTCTTAATCTGGTAATCGTCGCTTAAAGCGTTCAATCATAAAATGCTATATGCTTATTATTTAGCTTGTATTTTATTTAATGATAATTATTAGCCCTAAAAATATATATAATTAAAGGCCTGCAACAATGTTGATATTCCTGACGAAGCGAGCCTCATTCATCTACTCTGCCATGCATGTATAGCTTTGTAGTATAATTGTGTATCTATTAATGTATAAGTGTCTACCCTGTAATTTAAAAAAAAATACTACGTGAGTACAGGAACAGGTTGAAAAACAGCGTCGTGCAGGTGTAAGTACTTGTACTGCTGCATGACAACAGCTGACACCTAATTCCTTTTGTCACATATTGTTCGGAATTGTAAAACTATGTGATAATGTTATGTGACAATAAATGGATTTTTATTTTATTTTATTTGAACAGCCAGTGTGTCATTTCAAAATCGACATCATGATAGGTGTGTTTGTTTTCTGTGGTTTTAATTAATGATATAATTTATTAAAAGATCAAATATTTTTATAATTTACTAAGATTTATTTACATTGTTTTTGACTAAAACTCTCAAAATGCGCACTTCACTCACTTTTTTATTGACTGCCTCTGTGGTCTAGTGGTTAAGTCCGTGGGTTTAGACGCAGATGTACCGGGTTCGATTCGTGGTCGGAACAGAATAATTTATTTGTGATATTTCTCGAGTTTGGAGAGTCATCGACCAGCTTGCCATTTGTAACATTGGGTTATAGTAATGTTGGCTAAAAAAGAAAGAAAAATTAAGAAAGCTTTGTTTCTGACCACTCCGGAAGGGATACGGTCTTGATGATACTTTAATTACAATTCTAAATGTAATTGTGTATACGTAATTAATTTACTATCACTCTATTTAGCATGAAATATTTGCTTCCGCTAAACCTAGAATTCATGCTTTACCTATCCAAGCTACAAGTTATTTAACACCGATACTGCACGATATTGCGTTACGTTGAAATATTTTATTTATTATTTTATTACACACAGCAGTACATATGTTATCACACTTTTAAAACAAAAAAAATAATTTAACAAAAACTAACAAAATATAACATATAAATATCACTTCTAAAATAAAATCATACATATTTTTTTAATAGAACTATAAATTGACATAAATTTGGTACCTTAAAAACGAAAACAAAACACTTGTTAAATAAATTATATTTTTTTTCATTTTTAATTTTTTTCTGAATACATTGTAATGGTCATGAAATATGTCTATATCATTATTTTCAATAATATTTACCGACAAAGTAGAATAGATACTAATAGGTTCCGATATGTTCATTCATTCATTACGTCCCCTGCAACACGGATAACACGAATCTTCACTGTTTGATAATACTGGTATCTGGAATTTGGCCCACACTCGCCACGCCTGCCTGGCTAGACCGGGTTCACAGATTATAAAAAGGTTATATAAAGGCTGATTTTTTTTTTATATGTATGAGTCACGTCATAGGATGAAATAACCAAAATGACAAGCTAACAACCAATCACGTGACGCACATCTAAATATTGATCAGAGATTATTTTAACCATCCTTCCTGCAACTGGCCTACATATTTTTTTGCCGTCATTTTAATAAAGTAATTTTTGTCGCTATTCTATGTAGCCACATTTTATTTAGCCACGCAAATATCACCTGTATAATGTGATATACCTATATCAATTTCAACGCAGTGCAATGTACTTAGTAGACTAGAAAGATATCTCTCGTTTTGCATTTACGAACAAAAACAATGATTTATTTATCACTAGGGCTTTAGTATGACCGCTTGTGTAAACTTTCAAATAGTGACCAGTTATTAAACCATAGCCTACATACTAGGGATACCCAATATCCCTCCAGGAATGGGCTTAGTAATGTAAGGTTAGAGTGACAAGGAGAGTTCATCGCGACATTTTGCACGGACATGTCAAACAATTTATTTTGTTTTGTTAATTAGTTTACTGTGGATATTATTAGTTAAAACTGGTATTTTTTACTATATTTACCACAAATTTTTGCGGATGTGCCAATATTGTGCGATGAAAAACAAAATTATGTGGGGGCTGAATAATATTAGATAGCGTAGAAATTATCTCACAATGTTTCTTGAAAGTTCTGAAAAAAAGGTACATTTCATAACGCCTTGCGAACAGATTTGAACAGCATATATACTCGTAGGTAGCTTTAGATTGGAATTGGAATCCAAGGATATGAAATGGCCAAATGTCTGTTGTAGCACGACATATGTCCGCAACCTGATCGTAAGTGGCTCGCGTGGTCCATAATGTTAGCAACTGGAATTGGGTACTCATGACTGACATCAGTCCCTAACACTATGTCGGCTTGACTGGGCATGACGGCAATTCGAACCAGATCCCGAAGCGTGTGGATACACTTTACTAGGTTTAGACTTCCCCACCCCGGCAGACTGGGCAAATTACCACTATCAGTCCGCCTACCACCTATTAAAGTGTTTGTGCCGTTTGGTCTTGAGACAATGGGAACTTCTTTAAAGAACTATCTAAGCTGCAGGTTGTAGGTATAGTTATTGCAGGTAGCTGTGCAGCGGGGGAATGCTGCAAGTGTTCTTTACACACTACCATATAATTAAGTCATGGGTCAATATTTTTAGTTTAGGTTATATATATTTTTTTATCCAACGATGGATAGCTAGCATATCCTTTTCATATCTCATTGTTATTGTACTGATTTTGTTGGTTCTTATTTTTTTTTTATTATAGCTATCAGTGAAAATTTTTAAGGCTTTAAGATTAGATAATTTTTGTATACATAATATTGTAAAGGCTTTAAATTTTGCCACGAATAAATAAATAAATAAAGAACTGACTGGTAAAATAGCTAGTTATTTAATAATTTGGAAAATGTTATAACAAATGTTCATTGTAGGACCTACATATTACAATACAATTGCAAGGTCGTTTATATTCAAAACACAAGAGATTTAGGTATTTTATCAGGGGCTAAACATCAAGTATTCATGCTCTCATAGTTCTGAACTTTCACCTTCCGATGTGGGTATTTTACGTGTACCTATTTATTATATTCGTATTACCTACAATTTTTTCACATACATTTGAAACAATATTATTTTTTCTTATCAGCAGCTTATTATTCTAGTCTAATGTAACTACGAGTTCTACAATATGTGATCACGCTGTCATATATCTGCCTGTTATAGATTCGACTTCACGACTAAACTTTATGACCGTTTTAAATAAAATTTGTCACATATATTCCTTTATAGTGTTGCCCATAAGCAAGACCAAGTCTTGGTCTTGGTCTTGCAAGACTTTTGCTCTGACTGAAAATAGTTACATCTTTATTTCTTATTGTAGTAAGGATACCTTGTAAGACTTTAGTGTATGTCCGCGAACTAATATCCCGAGAACTACTGTCTGATTTACTTACTTGGTAAAATTAAAATTAATACTTGCTCTTACCTCGAGTTGGTAGGGCGATGTCTAGAGCATTTTTTAAATAAATAAAATATATACATTTATTCGAAAAAATATTTACAACATATAAAATAAAAATTAATATTAAGGATAGGGATATAAGTCCCGTCCGCGTGGAATGGTGGCAAGAACGCTGGCTGCATTTCCCCGCTGAATTGCAATACTAATTCTCTGGGCGAAGAAAGAGCCAGCCCTCTTGTCACCGGAGGAGACAACAAGACGCGGTGTTATGTCTTTTAAAAACTTTTTTGCGCTTGGACTCCATGGGCCCAGAGTTTCTACAGCAAACGGCACAAATATGTAATCTTTTAATATACTTACATACTTGCGCCGCTTGCTGGACTCCGCATTTTCCGCCGCGGCTCCCGCTTTATGCGCTGTCCCCCTGAGATGCGACGCGGCAAGGGTGTCGACGCACGTGGCGTCCCACACTAGAGCACGTCCCCGTTCCCAGGGGACCAACGTCATACCATCGGGTCTCTTGCCATCATCTCGGATAACTCCAACAGGCTCTAGAAGAGCTGGAACCTCGATGGTGGCTAGAGCCCTTTTTATAGTATCGTTAAGGGAGCCGTGGCGGGAAAATCTGCCCGCACTTTTGGAACAGGAGAGCCCATGAACTCCAAGACAGTCGACCTCCTTTCCACACGGACATCTATGTAGGATACATAATGGTGCCCCTAACCGTAGACCAACGGCGATACGGAAACTTTCGTCGTCAAGCAGTGTGCCGAGGTTCGCAGAAGGCAGTGCGTGTAACCAGTGGCCGGATTCCTTTTCTACTGAAGCCAGAAGCCGGGCGCGATGTTTATCACTGATTGGATTTTGAGCCAAATGTTTATAGGTATTTTGTACCAATGGTGTATCCCAAAGTTTTTGAAAGTTTGATTCCTTTGGAATATCATCATTGGGACATTTTATTTTCCAGGCTCTAATTGCCTCCAGTGCACATGTTAATTCAATACGATTTTGATTTAAGATTTTTGAACTTAAATCTTGAACACTGTGCACCGAAGATAAGAACGCCGGTAAAGCAATACTAGAAATTTTTCGCACGCCGATGCCACCGAATTTAACAGGCAAGGTTGCTTGGGACCAAGAAATTTCATCAAATGATAAATTTAGAATTTTTTCAAGAGTTTCTTTTAAGGTGGCATCCAATTGATCGAGCAGGGCCGGAAATTTCCAGATAGGGCTTGCGCGGAGTGCATATATTAATTTTGGAACAAAAAGGCAGTTTTTTAGTAATGTAAATGCTATATGCGAATTTAAAACACCCAATCTGTTTGAATTTTCAGAAAAAAGTTTAAATTTATTATCCAAAAATGGCTTTATACCTTCATTTAAGAGCGGTGCACCTAGGAGGAAAAGCGAATCTTTAAAAAGGATTTTAATATTAGGAGCATGTTCGTTAAATTTTTTGATAATAGATGGAATGTTATTTGATAAATACAATCAGTATAAAAGAATTACAATATAAAAGCTACCTAAATAATAAAATTAAAAATAAACTAAACTATAAATAAAAAATGTCCTCTAGAGACGTCCCATCCGAGATAGTCCCAAGGAGACTGGCAACATTTCCCCTCTGTATAGCAAGGCTAATACGTTGGCAGAAATAATTGCCAGCCTTCCTGTCTCCAGACCTTTCTGTCAGCCGCTTTGACAACTCCTTGGCCAAGCGCCTCGCTGACGGTCCCCATGGGCCCATCGTCTCGACCCCAAACGGCGCAAACTCGTAACCGGAACTAAGGTTGGCATATTTGCGCAATTTGAGGTTCTCCGCAGAAAAAGCCGCTCTCCCCGCACCTGACGAGGTCGCCTGGATGTGAGATGGAGCTAATGTGTCTACACACGTCGCATCCCACACCAGAGATCTGCCAAGATTTGATAAATTAGAACTAATAAATATTTCGCATTTTGAAGGATTTAACTCGAGACCTATTTCCTGAAAGGCTTGTTTAATGTGGATAAGGTCCTTGATTACCGTATTCGCTTTACCTCCTATGGTTCCATCGTCTAGGTACCAAACGTTGAATTTTGAATTTAGGGATGATATACAATGATGGATACCGAGACTAAATAGAGCTGGACCAAGTGGATCACCCTGCTGAACGCCTACAGCTGATTCAATACAATGCTCATGGTAAAATAATTTAGAAGGAGAACTGTAGCATTGCCAGATATATGGGAAGATATCCGGAATGTGTGAGGCAGCTTCGTTGAGCATGGTGGTCCTATCTAGGGAATTAAAAGCATTCTTCACGTCGACTTTGAGTAGCACTTCCACCTCATCTGATGCAATGAAAGTGCGCGCGGAGTGTACTGCTGCTTCACAGCCTCCTTTACTGCCAAATCCAACCTGTACTGGTTGGAATTTGGTTCTTAGAGTAGAGACTATGTGTCTACAAGCTAGTATGTAGTCTCACATAGTTGGTAAAATATATAAATTGAAGCTATAAAATTTTATTGCCAAATATTTCGCCTCTCTTTGGAGCGGCGTCATCAGTGACAGTGACTGAAGGTCTTTGTCATAAATTTTGAAAAAGTAATTTTATTTCTTTTAGCAATGGTAAAGGTAATGCACTATACAGTTTTGTATTTATTTTTTAGAAAAATATCATCATCACCTAGCGCATCATGGAAAACATCATCAGCATGTTATGTCCATTGTTGGTTCGATATTAATAAATTGTCTGATTTACTTGAAATTTGTAATGGTTATAGATCTTGTTGACCAACTGTATCCATAAAAAAAGAGGTTGTATAAACAAAAACCCCATACATAATGCTTTACATGATGTTTTTTTCATCAATAGAAACAACTTCAGTATCAGAAGATCCACATCAGAACCGTAGGTAGTTTTGAACACACCAGAGTCATCTCTCAAAGACAGACACGGTACAAGTCTAGAGTTAGTATTGACAAGATCAAGGTCAAGACTGCAAGATTAAGACCAACATTGGCCTGACATTACATGCAACCCAAGGTTAAAGTTAGTTAACTTATCATAAGAGCCAAATTGTATTAGGTTTTATTGAAATAAACTATTATTATTATTATTAAACATGACGTCAACATGTAAACATCACGTATGACCCTGAAAGTGTTTTTAGTTGATTTTACACGGGCGACGCCGGATCAAAAAGCTAGTTTATTATATTGCAGTGATATTTATGACTCAAATCAGAATCAATATGTACGGGGCTTAGTTCTGAAGAAATAAAAATGAAATTTCGTATCACGTTTGACCACAAGTTATGATTCAATGAGCCATGTAATACTTTTAGGTGAGGTTTGCAAATATTTGACAGGATTAATCATAAGATAATAGTCACGCTTGGAAACGATAAGTAAGTGAATTGGAGGCTACGCGAAAAGGCTAAGTTACTGATGTTGTTTTCGACTTGAAAGCAAATCTCGCTTTTTTACCGAAATTTGCTTAAAGTGTATGAAATAAAGTGCTTAAAACGTGCGTAAAACGACCAAAATAAGGCAAGCTAACACCAGGTCGTCTTTTAAAAAACTAGTGTATTCGCATTTTATAGATAGCTCCAAACCACGGTAGTAAGTTTTATATATGTATGTTTATGTATAATATTGTGTAAATATTTGCATTTATTATTGTGTATTGATATTATAATATATATGAAGGTATATAAGTATGTTATATAATATTTTTAAATTATCCTATAATTATATTATTGTTACTTTCACTTTCATTGCACCTATATTTGTTCAAATTTGTCCCTAAGGTTTGGCTGTCAGAGAATGTCTACGGGCATTAAGTCCGCCTTTGTACTTTGTGCAATAAAGTTTTTAAATAAATAAATAAAAATAAATAAATAAAGCGATAAGACAAACAGAATGAACAACCCTTGTCAGTCGTAAGCCAGGTCAAATCTAACTAGCTAACATCTCTTGGAATATTTATTTTATTATGAGTTATACTGTAATATCATGAAATATTTATATTCGCAAAAAAACACATTCGAAATTAAAAATATAAATGAATAAGTATCAATATACACTTTATTACTACATTTAATAGCGAATACATCATCGAGTACTTTAATTGATTAAAATTTCTACTCTATTATCTATGGCTGACCGATACCATCCTTATTCAACTTTGATGAACTTAATCTTGTCGTTGTCGCAACTCCTAAACAATTTTTTTTTTAAATACCGCTTATGTTTCAATTTTATGCTGATTCAATAGTTGTAATTGAATGTTGATAATTTATAAACCATCTACATATTGTTATAATTGAAACACTTGATATTGTGCTAATTACTTTATTAACCACCAATCCTCCATATTGGATTCTACACAACACACGATTACAGAGTAATATGACCACAGACTGTGAGACACCACAGACTACTTAGGTTGGCAGATAAAGTACTGAATAAACAAAAATACCAAACCACATATTACTCCAACACTCCCCCTCAATTTGATAATGTGAAACCACATAATTAAATTGTTAACTAAACATATACCTCTTTTATATATTCACATCATCAAAACTTAGGTGAGTAAAGGATATCTATTACTAGCATAAAGTAAAATATAATTAAACATTTTTATATAACATTTTCAAGTTAGTTGTTTGTTAAAACAAAATTAAAAAAAAAAAACTTGAAATTAATAAACATTGAGCTTCCTCCTATTATCTTCAAATTTAAATACTGACAAGCTTTTTGTAAACATATCTGCTAAATTATTATTTGATTCAATGTACTGAAGTGTAATTTCTTTAGTTAAAACAGAATGTTTTATAAAATGATAGCGAATATCAATATGTTTGCAACGCTTGCTGTTTTCATAGCTCTGAGCCATACATATGGCACCCTTATTATCGACATAAACAGTTGGCTCTAGTTGAACTGAAAAATCTGTGCATAAACCCTTAATATTAATAACTTCACAAATAGCTGTGGCAGCAGCTATGTATTCCGCTTCAGCGGTTGATAAAGCTACACAGTTCTGTTTCCTTGAAAACCATGATATCAAATTACCATTGTACAACACTACACATCCACTAACACTCTTCCTGTCTGTTTTGCAACCAGCCCAATCTGCATCAGAAAATACTTCAAGTTTTGACTCACCACACACCCTTTTATAATACAGTCCATAGTCCCTAGTACTTTTCAAATACCTCAAAACACGTTTCGCTTGCTTCCAACATTGTTCATTGGGTTTGTCCAAAAATTGGCTTAGGTAAGCAACTGAAAAACAAATATCGGGTCTTGTAATTGTTGACAAGAACATCAGATTTCCAATCAATTCCCTGTAGGGTACTTCAACTATGTTATCATTATCACTCATCTCCACTTGATTTCCCTTTTCCATAGGTGTCTTAGTACCATTGCAATCCATCATGTTAAATTTTTGTAAGACTTTAGTTATTTGCTGGGATTGACACATTTTTATTCCATTACTATTTCTTTCTATATTTATTCCCAAAAATCTTTTAATTTCACCCAAGTCCTTTGCTTTAAATTCCTGTTGTAACATTTTCTTCAATTCATCCATTAATTTAATTTCACCCATAATCAAAATATCATCAACAAATACTATCAGCCATAAATTTTTCTTGTAGTACAAACAGAAATCATGATTGGATCTTTGTAGTCCCATTTTTAACATAAAATTATTGAAATGATTATTCCAGCACTTAGGGCTTTCTTTAAGACCATAAAGGCTTCTGTTCAACTTTAAAACTTTGTTATTCATTATACTGACTCCCTCTGGTACTTTTATATAAACTTCAGATTTTAAAATTCCGTTCAAAAATGCTGCTGGTATATCCAATTGGTAAACAGGGTAATCTTTTTGTACTGCATGAGCAAAAAACATTCTTATAGTGCTCATTCTTGCTACTGGTGAATAATTGATATTAAAATCGTCATTTTCCTGTATCTGAAACCCTCGTGCAACCAATCTTGCCTTTTTAATTCCATTTTCCTTTGTATGAAATACCCATTTTGTATCAATGGCTTGTTTATCATTTGGTAAGTCAACAGGTGTCCATGTATTTAACTTTTGTAACGATTCTATTTCCTTGCTTATAGCTTCTTTCCACTCTGTGTCCATCACAGCTTTCTTGTATGATTTAGGATCTTGTTCATTTGTACATAACAAGCAAAATGCTGAATATACTTCATACTCATCTAAGTAGTTAGGCTTATTTATAGTGCGACCAGATCTTGTTGTTAATTCTTTAGACTGTAAATCGTCAATTTCTTCAACATCATCATTAGTATTATTTTCTGTTATTGTAATTTCTTTTTCTTCTGCAGTTTCATTTGTGTGTCTTGTCGTTTCCATTTCTTCTACATTTCCACTTATTTTTGTTGTAATTTCTCTTCCTTCTACAGTATCATTTGTATCTTCAATTAAATATTTTATGTCATTTTCATTTTTCTTATTTTCATCTTTTTTATAATAGGTATTAGATTCATCAAATATTACATCTGTAGATAGTATTATTTTATTTTCAATTTCATTCCACAATCTATATCCAGATCCACAGTATCCAACAAATATCATGGGCTTAGCCCTAGGTTCAATTTTATTTGGCTTTGGAATAGTAACACACCAGGCTTTTGAACCAAAAACTTTAAGTTTGTCAATTTTATTTTTGCCATACCACAATACTGATGGTATTTTGCCTTGTAAAGATTTTGTAGGACAACAGTTTAGTTCGTATGCAGAACATTGTAACGCTTCACTCCATAACATTCTTGGTAAGTTTGTTTCAGCAAATTTTGTTCTTACCTTATCTAATAAAGTTCTGTTCATTCGCTCAGAAGTTCCATTCTGTTGGGGGGTATAGGGAGTTGTATATTGTAATTCTATTCCCTTATTAACACAATAACTTTTAAAATATTTTGAGGTGAACTCCCCTCCATTATCTAGTCTTAGTCTCTTTGTTTTTAATCCAAAATTAGTCTTAATATGTTTAATAAAATTAATAATATTTTGCTCTGCTTCATTTTTATATTTTAGTAATTTGACTACAACATAGTGGGAGTAGTCATCAATTAAAACTTGAAAGTAGTTTTCTCCATTAATGCTTGTTGGAGACACCGGCCCACAAATATCTGAATGAATTAAGTCACAAATTTGTTTACTTTCTCTTGTATTTGAAATAAATGATCTACGTGTACTCTTACCTTCAATACAGTTTTGACACTTATTATCAGAAGATGGCAATCCGAGTAAATTCAAAGTATGTCTATTTACATGCCCCAGTCTTCTGTGCCATAGGTTTTTATCATTATTTGCAATATACACATTATGTTCTTCGGGTTTTTCTATATTAAGTTTAATTGTGTATAGATTGTTATACTTTTGCCCTTTTAGGTACAATTTATTTCCTCTTATATTAACATTTGTATGGTTAAATAAAATGCTAAAACCTTTTTTGGTAATCATGTCAACAGACAATAAATTATGAGTCAAATTTTCTACTATGAGAGCTTCGAAATCTATTTTTTGTCCCTCATAACTTCCTTGTATTATTCCTTTCTTTTTGGCTATCAATAATTCTCCATTTGCTATATGAATTTGTATATTATTTGTCAATTTTTGAATATTTGTCATCCTGCTTTCCATTTCTGTTGTTACCATGTGACTAGTGGCTCCAGAGTCCAAGATAAATGTATTTATTTTGTTGTGAACAGCTGTCATAGCTATGAATGATAGACCCTGATCTGAATTTGATGTACCTCGATTATTATAACCACGATTGTAGCCTCGAGCTCGCCCTCGAAAATTTCTGACATATCTGTTGTTGAACGGTCTTCTGTTTGAGTTAAATCGGTTTTGATTTTGTCTAAAATTTGGGTTATTATTATGAAATGAGGCTTTAAAGCTTATTTCTTTATTTACCTTATCATTTATTTTTATTTCCTCATCCAACAGCCTAGATTTTACAAATTCTAATGTTATGTTCGTGTTGATTGTTTCAATAGCCGTAATTACATACTCATAGTCCTCATTTAGTGACAATAATAGGTGGCATATTTTGTCAGTTTCATCTATTTTTGAGTCAACATTTTCAAGATCTCTTAGTAACTGATCAAATTTTTGAAAATGATCTTCTAGCTTCTCATTTTTTTGGAGCTTTAATGACAGTAATTTTTTCTTTAGTGAAAGCTTTGTAAAAACGCTTTTTCGTTGAAATACTTCTTGGAGTTTTTTTATCATGCCATGAGCGGTTAAACAATCCTGGACAAGGTGAATGTGTTTATCAGTTATACACTGTATAATAATGCTCTTGGCTTTTGCATCCTTCTTTTTGACCTCTTCATCCATTTTTAATAATGATTCGGGTTCCATTTCTAACAATTCTAGAACTTGTTTTTCGTCCAGCAACGCCTGAACTCTGAAATGCCAGGTTGCGAAATTGTCGCCGCGTAATTGTGATAAATTTTGATTTGCCGACATTTTATTTTATATTTAGCACACTTTTTGTATTTGCCCATAACCTGTTATAATTGAAACACTTGATATTGTGCTAATTACTTTATTAACCACCAATCCTCCATATTGGATTCTACACAACACACGATTACAGAGTAATATGACCACAGACTGTGAGACACCACAGACTACTTAGGTTGGCAGATAAAGTACTGAATAAACAAAAATACCAAACCACATATTACTCCAACACATATATTGTGCAGGGAATCAACTAGTATTTCTTTGTTTTATTCCACCGATATCTATACTCCTTTAAGAATGACTGGTGTAACTAATTCTTAAAGTTTTAATTAAGAACTGAATATAGTCCTTGGTTGAACTTCCGAAGTGTCCATTGTACGTGAGGAGCATTCAAAACCCGACACCGTCTATTGTTTCTTTCAATTTATTTGGTTGCGTTTCCTTATATCGAAGGATGAAGCAATTTAATTGCGATTTAAATTATTGAGAAGGTGATCGTTTGGCAAGATATTTGCGACCTAAACTCCATCACGAGCTCTTCACTGCTGGATATAATAGCAGCATACTTAACGTTCTTTAGGTATATTTTTATTTATTTATTTAAAAACTTTATTGTACTATTTACAAGGCATTCTTTAGCAATCAACCTTTGGGAGAATGAAACCAATTGTGTTGTAAGGTAGGTGCAACTATTAAATACATACATAAGAATAATGTGTGTAAATAAATTGTTTGTTTTAGCCGTAGTTTTAGAATAATGGTTAATTAGTGTTAGGACTCAAATTAATATTTCTCTTAAGGTAGATTGTTTTAGGGAAAAATATATTATTCATCTTTAATTTGTAACCGAATCACAAATAAATATTTCATATCATTACAACTTATCCGCGCCAAACGACCCGCACTAACTAAACTACGGCAACTTAAGTTGTTGACTGTACAGTAAGTAGAGTGAGTGTTGTAAGAAAAAGTAGGAAGGAACATCGCTGCAGCCGGCCCGTGACCGAGCCAGTCAAGCGGCATATTATCATTCCAATCCATCCCCACTACCTTTCTTTTCAATTATTTCACTAAATAATCCTTAGGCTGAGTTAACCATAGTTAATAAAAAATACAATTAATGTATTAATTTTATTTTGAAGCTTAGCCGTCGTCAGCCATTTTTCTCCTTAATCGTTACAGTTACAAAGACTACGTTTTGGTACAACCCAGCCTTGGTGTTGCGGTCCTCGGCGATACATAAGTATGCTTTGAAGTAATTAAAATATATTATTTTTACTTTAACTTAAAAATCTATCACTAACAGTTCTGAGCAAAGGCTCGTGCTAAGCACTGGCGGAACAACGACTATTGATCCGGACGTTAAACTAAAAAGTAAAAAATAATATTTTAATCACTTCAAATTCGGACCTAAGTATTTACATATACGTATAGTGTTGAAGTCGGTTATTGTTTTTTTTTAACATATTTTTTATTTTCTAGAAAGTTGATAGACTACATTTCTCAAATTTGCCTACAAGACTTAAAATATCTCTGAAAATTTTGGATTGTGCGAGCGAGAGGGTTGCAAAAGCGTTATTAAAACAGTGGTTCTTTTGTTTCTTCCGTAAAGTGAAATCGTTCCTGTATTTGTTGATCTGATAGTGATGTTATAACAATATTATTTAATAAACAACTTACCTATCTATATAATAATTTATTACATTTAGAGTTTACATAATTGCAGCAGTCGAGCTTGTAATTTTTAGTGTAAAAAATAGGCGATTAGATTAGCTGGTCGGTGGTCAATTATGTATTTTTACTTCCGCATAATTGGTTGATTGCCATCACGCATGTCACTTCTTTGTGGGGCAGCCATTGTTATAGATAGGATCAACTCTATGTAATCATTATTTTCATCACAGCTTCAAGAACACAGAGTCCTTGACTAATCGAGAGGAGCCCTCCAAAACATATTTCTGGAGAATTTGGCCTACATACTTGCCACGCCCCGGCCACGTAATAAATTGTTATTAAAATTATCATCAGACCCTCGCCAACCCGTCTGGACAGCGTGGCGAGTATAGGCCAAACTCTCCAGATATAGTTCTGGAAGGCCCATCTCCAAGAGTGGAGGTCTAGGACGCTAAATAATAAAAAAACATTTTTTATTTTATATATGTGTTTTTAAAAGAAATTATAAAACAGAATAATGGTAATTATATATATTCATTAAAAAAAGTTATTTGTCACCGTAACCCATATTCTGTTTTCCATTTCCTTTAACCGTATGCGTGGGCGCAGGTCAACATACTCGAGACGCTGCGGCGCGCCGTTGATTCACTTACACAAAGGTTAAGGACATTTTAAGATAAGCGCAAGAGCCTGTAAAGCTAATCTGCACGTTCTCGGTTGAGATCCAAGAAAGTGATTGGCCTTTACCTAGGTTTCCATCTCCAGTTTTTATTATTAATTATTCATTATTAGGCGAGCAGCGCATTGCTGATATGTCTATACTCCTATCAAGCACTGATGCAAGGGACATAGCACTGGTGTAAACAAGGAACATAATACAAGGGTATAAAGTTAAAAAAATATACAGTTACAGTTAGTTTATTGTCACGAGTTCTTCGCGCCATTCTGCACGGACATGTCAAGTCCCAAGTTTTTCATTTTGTAAATTAGTTTACTGTGGATATTGTTAGTCAAAAGTGGTGTTATTTTGTTTAATAATGTGCTACGTTGTCAATAATTATGGAAAACGATAATAATATTGACCCTATACGAGTATATGGGGCAGAATTGCACTTTATTTTTTGCGGTTTTCCCGCGCTGTGAACTCCCGTATACCCTAAGTGTTTGGGCGATATTAACGTGAATTACTCCATGAAAAGCATCAAATTCTGCAGCACTTGGAATTTGATGTCCCCAACTCGGTTATGAACAACTAAAAAAAAAATAGTTTATTGTCTCTAGCCACTTGGCAAGTTTGTTTTTAAAAGTGTTGAGGAGTTTGTTTTTAAAGAGTGTAAGTTGAGGACTTTAATATGTCTTCTGTTATTTTGTTCCACATATTTACAACTCTGTTATTCATGAAGTGATATTTCACATTTGTATTGCGGGTGTTTTTTTACAAATTTTATTCCGTGATCACGACGGTGAAATGGCATTGTCTCAAATCTAAACATTTTGGCTAGGTGGGGGCAGTTGGAACTAAAGTACCTACTAAAAATCTATTCTGTCTAAATATCCTAAAGGTTTGGCCGTCAAAGAATGCCTAGCAGCATTAATTCCGCCAAAACATAGTGCAATTAAAAAAAAAAGATTTCTTATTTTGAATAAGTGAACATTAAAAAAACATTAGGTATTTATAGGTAATATTTAGGGCCTTATTTAAAAACATACATATTTAATGTGTCTGCGTTTTTTAAACGCAAGACCTCAAAAAATATGCGGAAATATTTATCTATGCCTGCGGTCTTTGGCAATAAAGTTATCATGATCCCATATCTAGCAATTTCTAGAAATAAAAGACTATCCTCCAATATTTATTATTTATGCTAATTTGGCAACGGGCCATCAAATAAACCGGATACTAAAATCAGTGTTATTTTTCGAGCACACACTCTCGGTAGGTAGACATACTTTCACATGTACCTATCATTACCATATCCAATTTCTTTGTAAACCGAAAACACATTTTTTCCCATAAAATTACACAAATTACAACTGTATGACATAACCCTTTGTAAAAATACGTTGACTTAGATGCCGGAGCGCAGCTTTTTAAATATTTGGTATTGACAGCGGCTAAATAGATATTTCCTATGTAACGTAAAAAACTAGTAAGATTTTTTAATAAAATTACAATGTTTTTTATTTAATTTAAAAAATAGTATATATATTTGCAGAAACTAAACGCTGCTCAAAAACACATTGTTTAAAATATTGTGATGTCACAGTGCACAAAAAACTTTGTACGTTAATAAATTCCTATAGTAAATTATAAAAGATACCCCAACATGATTTTAAATTATTCGGTGATAGGGAAGGCACAGGGTCTAGCCCATACAGCCAAGTCTGACGTATTATATTTTTCTTTCTTATGAGCTAATGAGGTTAGCATCAAATTCCAGATGTTGCAGAATTTGATGCTTTTCTTGGAGTTACTTACGGCATTATAGCCCAAACACGTGTTCAAGTACTGAGCAAAGCGCGCTTGTTTACTGAATTTGGATTTGAATTGAAGCGCTACTTGGACGCCTGTCCAATGTGTTCAACCAAAATTTTGTGAAAAAAATGCGTTAGATGCGCAAAAATGCGCACCAAGTTGAACACGACCATAGGCTGATAAACATATAACCCTTCATTTCATTGTGTCACACAGTCGTGTAAAAACAGCGTGTCAATTTGTGAAACGTGTGCATGTTTTGACGACACGTAGGTATTCGCATTTTTTACCACACTTTTTTGGGCATGTCAAACTGGCAAGTAAATCAGACCACGATTTATTGTCCACCTGAAAAAAAGTCGTTACGTATAAGCCGATGCTTCCCTTCATTTTGCTCAGTTTTGTGTATAATTTCCGCGTACAATTATCGTGATACTTTCACTGAATTATGTATGTGTCCGATTCTCATCAATTCCATAGATAATAGACGCTGGCCGGCAGAACAATGGCGGTTGTGTAAAAATGCCGCCAATTATACGACTCGTTCGCGACAAGTCGACACATTCGTTCGAGGAAATGGGCAAATTACAGACGATATGTGGTTTCCTGCTACGCATTGTTCGATCGGATTCTACCTATAGTAATTTGCAAAAATACTCCTTACTTGTATTTCGTGTAAAAACACACTCATTTAAAATAAACTCACTAAAATATTAGTCGGTAGGTACGCATGATAAATAAGTAATAATAAAATTAAAGATAATAAAGTCTACGAATCAATTAATAAAAAATATGATGTGAAAGTAACACGTGATGTTGCCTCACAGGGAATATGTTCAAGACAATAATTTAATTTAAAAAAACATTATTTATTAATCATTAATTTATTAATAAAAAAAACATTATATGGCTTAACAGTAAAGCCAAATTTACCATGCAGTCAATCTTATAATTAATACATACATTTTAATAAAAAATATATTGTCGTTTTTTTTATATTCTATAGAAATAATATTTTTTATAAAGCTTTATAAAAAGAAAATACAGTAGGTAATAATATAATTATTTTTAATAATCATAATTAAATTATTTAATACAAAAAAAAACAATAATAATTCAATCCAAATATTTTAACTATGTTAAATAATTATATTAAAGAAGAAGAAATTATATTAATTATATTAAATACTCCAAAAAATTAAGCTTGCCACTTGTCATGATGGGCCTATAGTAAAGCTGGCTAAATGCGTATCCTCTTCTCTAACAAGTATCGTGACCATACTTTTCGTATACTATTTATTTTTAAACAATCGGCAGTTTTTGAATGATTATTATCATTAGAATATAATTAATTAATTTTACTATATCTTATCTTTACGATACTATCCTTAAACAGGTATGAATACACCGTTCTAAAATGCATTCGCTAGAAAAAGCCCGATCCATTACGTCTCATTCAACCATAAGACAATTTTTAATTATCGGAAATATTCTATGGCAGATTCCAGACGAGGTATTGGCACCTTTAGAGCAAGTTAGGAATTATCTGAAGCGGAGGTAGCTCGGTTGAAAGAAAGCTTTCCTCAAAATCCAATTAAGGTCGGTTCGAACTCCGGCATGTAGCAATGAGAAATATACTTTTCTTACGTTACAACAAGTGTGTTAAGTCGGTTCTGGCGAGTGTAGTCTCCAGAAAAGTGTTCTAGAAGCTATCCCTAACAGTGGAGGTCTAGGACCGAGATGGTGATGGTGAGGCTGAGGACCAAGGAACATAATACAAGAAGAAGCGTATGTAAGTAAGCGTACAAGAAAAATGTTCTAGTTTTAACAGCGCCATTACGGGTTTCCACTGAACTATCATTTGCAGCAAATTTTAAAATTCCTTAGGAACCACAGCTTACTGATTAGGTTTGTTAAATGGACGCACAGGACACAAAGAACATCATTCAACTTGTATGGGGATTTGAGCTAAATTGTATTCACGGCTATATATGCATTTTTAGATAATATACAAATTTTACAATTTAAGTAGAAAAACCCTTTATTTTATATAGTTTATGTCTACTATTAAAAGGGCTCTAGCCACCATCGAGGTTCCAGCTCTTCTAGAGCCTGTTGGAGTTATCCGAGATGATGTCAAGAGACCCGATGGTATGATGTTGGGAACAGGGACGTGCTCAGGTGTGGGACGCCACGTGCGTCGCATCTCAGGGGGACAGCGCATAAAGCGAGAGCCGCGGCGGAAAATGCAGAGTCCAGCAAGCAGCGCAAGTATGTAAGTATATTAAAAGATTACATATTTGTGCCGTTTGCTGTAGAAACTCTGGGCCCATGGAGTGCAAGCGCAAAAAAGTTTTTAAAAGACATAACACCGCGTCTTGTCGTCTCCTCCGGTGACAAGAGGCTCTCTTCCTTCACCCAAAAAATCAGTATTGCAATTCAGCGGGGAAATGCAGCCAGCGTTCTTGCCACCATTCCACGCGGACGGGACTTATATCCCTATCCTTAGTATTAATATTAATTTTATTTTATATTTTGTAAATATATTTTACGAATAAATGTTAATACATTTAATAAGTTTACGTCTGCAAAATGTTTAAAATGATATTACATGACAATAGGTACATACCTCTTTAAAACAATATATCTGTACCCAATGCCGTAATTATATAAGACTATGGGAAACTATTAACGTGAGAATAAGCACACCAATAATTAACATAAATGACATCCTCCAAACAAAATGTCTACGTGGTGTAGCTTAGTTGAGTTTTTTTGAGTTAATTTTGTTACTGCAACTGATGGGTCTACTGTTTGTACCTTCTTACTAAGACTGGGTTGTACCAAAACAAAGTCATTGTAATTTTAGCGATCAAAGCTAGAAACTGATCTTCAAAATAAAAGTAATACATTCAACGCCATTTTTAACTTTAATTGTCACAATAACAGAGACTTTAACTTGGTGCAACTCAGCCTAAGTGTGTCGTTTAGTTAACTATAGCGTAATTGGTCACTAAATGGTCAAGAATTAAAAAAAACCGTACTAAAAGTCCGGCGAAAGTAAAGCACGCAGCCGTTACAAAAACTTGTCAAACAACTTAACTCGAGCTTTGTGAAAGGTCAAATTGAGTGAAAGTTGCAACACTTTTGTTTTATGTTTGTTTAATAACAACTAAATTTTATTCCATGTAAATTAATATACCTACATAAAATATAAATATAAAGAAATTTTTATTCGAAGTACATACAAACAATATAAAAGAATTACAATATTATTAATTAACCTAGAAAAATAAACTAAATCTAAATAACAAATTAAATATAATAAAAAATTAAGCATCCTAATGTCTCAAACCTTACAATATAAAAATTTCCTCCGGGCCATTGTCCAGTGGCATGGTGCCCAAAACACTGGCAGCATTTCCTCGTTGAATTTCGATACTAATCTTTTCAGCGAAATATAAATTAAAAGCAACCTAAATCACAAAATTAAAACAAACTAAACTATAAATTGTTACGTACATTTGTCATAGATTTACAACACCACCGTTCCCGTGCCTCGGAGAGCACGTTAAGCCGTCGGTCCCGGTTCCAAAGTCAAAGTCAAAATATCTTTATTCACGTAAAACCTATTACAGGCATTTGTGACACGTCATTATTTAAATTATTTAGAATGATTCTACTACTATGTTTGAATGCGAGAAAAACCAAGGTACTAGTGTTTGAAAGAAGAAGGACGACAACCGTGACGATAAAGATTGATGATGAAACTCTAGAACAAGGTAATGAAATTATATATCTGGGCAGTGTTTTCACTGCGGATGGGAAGTATGATAGGGATGTTGAAAGAAGAGTGAACGCGGGAAATAGTGTTAACGGTGCCCTGGGGTCACTGATCGCCAGTCGAAATGTCAGTGACAGAGCCCGACACGCCATACACAATGCCATGCTGGTACCAACACTTATGTATGGAAGTGAGACGTGGATATGTCAGAACACGCATGAGAGTAGAGTTAATGCAGTGGAAATGAGGTCGTTGCGTCGAATATGCGGTGTTACTTTAACGGACTGCATACGTAATGACGAAATACGCAAAAAGGTGGGTATGAAAGAAAGCATAGGGACAAAAATAAGGAAAGGCATGCTCCGATGGTTCGGGCATGTTGAAAGGATGACTGAAGAGAGATTGACGAACCAGATATATAATGCGAAAGTTGTGGGTGAAAGAGGCCCTGGCAGACCGAGACTCACATATCACGATCAAATAAATAAAACAAAATAGCTGACGGTGCAATAAAAAGCCATCGAAACAAAAGGGCATGTATGAAGAGGTTGATGAATGTCGAAGAAGCGAAAGAGGTATGTCGTGATCGTGTCAAGTGACGCTCAATTGTCTCTGCCTACCCCGCAAGGGACCTGGCGTGAAGATATGTATGTGTGTACTATGTTAGTGGAAGACTAAGCAGCGAAATGGTTCAAGGAGTAAGCTGTTAGCAGAAGACTAACAGCTTAGCAAATTCCAGTGACCTGTTAATGTTTAATCTGACTGAGAAAGGAATCTGCAAGGAAAACTCAGCTATAGCAGATTTACAAATGAAACAAATACAGAAGTACACAATAACAATAAATAAATATCTTTCAAATTCACCCATGAGATTATAAACTAATTACCAACCCGTGGAATCGTTAATAAATTGTCATAAAAATGACATAATATCCTCGCCAAGCTGTCTGGCCAGCGTGGCGAGTGTAGGCCAAATTCTCCAGTTCTGGAAGGCCCATCTCCAGCAGTGGAGGTCTAGGACGCTCTGTTCTTGAGGCTATAATGAATGAATGAATAAAAACTATAAACAAAAAAAGTCATCTAAAGACGTCCCATCCGAGATAGTCCCAAGGAGACTGACAACATTTCCCCTCTGTATAGCGAGGCTAATACGTTGGCAGAAATAATTGCCAGCCTCCTGTCTCCAGATTTTACCGTCAGCCGCTTTGACAACTCCTTGGCCAGACCTCGCTGGGCCCATCGTCTCGACCCCAAAAGAAAAAATATATACATTTGTATAGTCCGAAATGAGAATACGTGAGCTCACAAGCACATGCTCGGAAATCGACCTGTTATTAGCTTTTTTAACGCACACTTTATACTATGTATAAGTCAAAAAATAGTTTTATATGCACCGTTAGCGCTCGTATTCGTATGTTAGACTGTTTACGCCATCTACTAAGTCTTCTCTTATCGAAGAAGAACGTCTTCAGATCGGCATATTATTACTGAAACAATAAAATCAATTGTAAAGTGCAAGGCGAACACGATCATAACTGGCAATGCACTGTCATAGACTATTTAATTAGTATAGTATAGTTTATTTTAATAAGATTGTCCTAGATTTAATTCTCATACCGTTTGGCTTCTTACCCCGTTTTGTTATATATTTAATATCTTTCTACTTAAAATCTTAGCAATACAAAGGATGACATTACCTCGTTTATTTAGATGAATTGCGAATATCTAACCTTAGCGGTCATGCACCTTACAATCCCTGCTCACTCTCCCAAAGGTTAGCTGTTAGAAAATGTTTTTAGACATTAAGCTCGCCTATGTACTACTGTAAAATGTATTATTTTTTGTAAAATAAAGAATTTATCTATCAAAAATTATATTTATATATATTATAGTAGATGCCGTTTGAATACTAATTATCTGTACTTTAGGTGTTATGACTTTTAATGAAAGGTGAATGTTGTTTTAATTCGTGATGGTCGTATTATATACAGTACATTAAATATTGATATAAAGTAACTTTTTTTAATGTCGTATTGCTAACAGCTCTAACATTTATGTTTTTGGACCGGTAATTCAATCCTAAGCGGTAGTGGCTCAGTTGTAAGAACGCTTTTCTTGAAATTTTAGGTCGGTTCGAGCCCCGGCATATACCAATGAGAAATACACTTTTCTTACGTACATTAGACATTTTACAACACACAACCGTTCCTGTGCCTCGGAGAGCACGTTAAGCTTAATCCCGGTTCCATTAATACGAACTTGTGGAATCGTTAATTAATTGTCGATATTGTATAGATATTATTCCAAATGTTATTGTTAGCCTAAACTCCTGTTTCTCTAGAAAGAGCAGTGACCAAGAGTTTAAAAAAACGTGGACAGACGGCGGCGCGTGTCTAATAGCGAGTAGTAGCTTGTAGGCATGCCTATAACCGCTAAGGAACGGAGGCGGTTAAATAAATAACCAATTGCAATCCGCTCCACTAACACACTGTTCCGCATCTCTGTAGTCTGCGTGTAAGTTGGCCAAACCAATCAAACTTTTTTTGATGCCAATCGATCCTGTTTCTTTTGATGATCAAAAGGATGTACTGAAACGACTGATGTTTGAGTACTAGAAAAGTCAGAAATAGCAAAAAAACTTTTCCCATACATTTTGTACGGAAATCGATTAATCAACAAATATCCCTTGTTTCCAAACTACTTTGTTGACTGTCATCAAAAGACTATTTGGGCCAACTGAAGTTTGAGTACAGAAAGTAGTAAGTGACAAGACCGGGTTTACATGCAGGCACCTCGTTAAGGATGGTCTCCTAGAAACATTTTTCTGTAACTATAATGGTTAAGTACCTGCCTTACTGACCCGTCTCAAAACTCAACCTGTATCTGTAACCTGTATGTATGTAATCCGACCCTAACAGACATATTCTAATATTTTGAGGGTATGCGACTGTAGATAAGTATAAATAGTTTTTAGGACATTATAATAGTATAAAATATTGACATTATTTTTAATTTAGTTTTAGTTTTGGCATATTATTAAATTTTATATTGGTATTGTTATTAAAGGAAGGAAAAGTTTGGCTCTGTATTATAATATTTATTATGATTATGTTAATTGGTGTGCTAAAATGTAATTTATTTGCAAGCCTAATATTTAGAAAAATTGTTAATAGGTATTTTTTTTTTATATAGCACAATATTGTACGCCCTGTCCCGGGGTAAATTGTGAGACTTCTTTTCTAACCACCAATGTACAAACAACCACAATAAATGTATTTTGAATTTTGTATATATAATACAATGACGTCTACTTTTTTTCCCACTTCCTTCATCACATGAGTAGTTTTATTTCGTTGTAATTTTATACATTGTATTATTGTATATATACATATATGTATAATATATAACCTATTTACATATTTGTATATGTAATAGTAAGTATTTTTATGTATTTGTTTTATAAATTGTTATTTTAAATCTATTATTGCACCTATTTACCATGAAAACTGTCCTAAAGTAATAAAGTTTTGGCTGTCAGAAAATGCTTAGCGGCTAATGCCGCGTTCGTTTTAAGAAATGTTAGAAAATTCTAACATTTGATGCTAATTTCGTATGTCAGTACCGTGTTGAAAGGAGGGTTATTGATGTTACTTTTTGACAGATGTAATTATAAAATGGTTTGTTTACCATTTTTATATACTTTTCTATTATATTTGTTAAAAATGTATTTTAAACGATTTTATGTAATAAATTCAAAGACCATAATAATATCATGTGTGTTGGATGCCATGGTATGATAAAATATGAACGAAAACACTTGTCAAAAAGTAGCCTTTTTTTTATAGACGGTGAATCAATAAATCATCAATGATACGCCCCCTGCCTGAAGGGCCAACGCGGGTGGGGGTCGCATGCCCGACTCATCCGTGAAGCTTCCTAGTGAAGCCCCAGGGCGCCTACGGACTAAAATCCTATAAACCGTCTCTATCTCACTGTTGGCCCTGTGTGCCTTTACAGCTAAGTCTGAGTCGTGGCTACGGAGTGAAGTTCATTACTTTAGTACGAACATTCTTAAAAAGTATTTTGATGACAGTCAACAAAGTAGTTTGGAAACAAGGGATATTTGTTGATTAATCGATTTCCGTACAAAATGTATGGGAAAAGTTTTTTAGTACTCAAACATCAGTCGTTTCAGTACATCCTTTTGATCATCAAAAGAAACAGGATTTTGATGCCAATCAAAAAAAGTTCGATTGATTTGGCCAACTTACACGCAGACTACAGAGATGCGGAACAGTGTGTTAGTGGAGCGGATTGCAATTAGTTATTTATTTAACCGCCTCCGTTCCTTAGCGGTTATAGGCATGCCTACAAGCTACTACTCGCTATTAGACACGCGCCGCCGTCTGTCCACGTTTTTTTAAACTCTTGGTCACTGCTCTTTCTAGAGAAACACGAATTTAAATTTAAATTTGAATTGAAAACGCGGCCTAAGTCCGCCTTTGTACATAGTGCAATTAAGTTTTTAAATAAATAAATAATATATAAAAATGTCAATTTTGCTAATCATAAACATTCAACTAATCGTGATGTAGGGGCAAGTGGATAAAATTATTCATTTTAAAATCGAGTGAATCATTTAAGAAGAAAGTTTTATTGATTTATATGCAATGACCAGGGACAGGTCTTGAATGGAGTTAAAACGTTTAGAATTAGTACTACCTATCACTAATAATATTCTACAACACTTTGATGGAGCTAAATGACATTCTTACCATACCACAAACAATTAAAAATAGTGTGGAAGTTCACAGCGCTGGGAAACCGCAAAAAAAAACTTGTGCCCTATTTATCGTATCGTTTTCCGTAATTATTCACATTGTAGCACATTATTAAACAAAACAACATCACTTTTGACTAACAATATCCATAGTAAAGTAATTTACAAAACAAAAACTTGCACTTGACTTGTCCGTGCAAAATGGCGCGATTTTTTTCATTAGAGCCCCTAGAACACAGCGTCCTAGACTTTCACTGCTGAAGATGGGCCTTCCAGAACATATATCTGGAGAATTTGTCCAACACTCGCCTCGCTGGCCAGACGGCTTGGCGAGGAATTATTTTATTACTATGCGCAATTATTGAGTTTAACAGGCAGTTTTGTTACTTGTTGCCTGTTTTAGAAGATCGAGGGAAGTTTAACGTTACGATTATGACCTGTGCAAACTGAAGATTGACTTATGTAAAATATTTACCTACGCTTTGATATTTACAAGTAGGACATGGAGTGATATGTTTAAAGTAGCCACAGATGGACTGATTAAAGCCAAACAATGGCTTGGCAATAATTTACTAATCCTAAATATCTCAAAAACTAAATATATATGCTTTCATAAAAGTATTCGGAGGGAGCCTAGTGAGAAATATGAATTGAAACTACATAATGATGCGCCATATATTTATTGCGAGTGCCCTAAAGTGCGACGTTCTCCTCACTGCTGAGGGTCGTGACCCCCTCCATGGATCACTTTATCCCGGACGATGATGCGCCATCCGGGTCTGTTCACGGCTGCATGTAGGGCATCGTGCATCTGGGTATTCAGCGAGGTGCGGATCTGGTCAGACCAGCGTATGGGGCTTCGGCCACGTGGTCTTTTGCCTTCGACTTTCCCTGTGATTAGAAGCCTTTCCAGGTTACCAGGTGTTTCGCGGGCTATATGGCCGAAATACTCAAGGACTCGTTTTAGGCAGATGGAAGACAACCTAGTAGAGATTTTAAAGAGTTTGAAAGAGTTACTACAACGAAATATCTAGTATATAATATCTAATATTATTATGAATGGCTCTTTTACCACGCCTTAATGTCCAGGTCGTATGTTCAACGTAACGAGTAGATAAACGAACGCAAATAGAAGTAAATGGCGTCAGATCGGTCGGATATCGTGACTTTACGACCGCCTGACGTCTGTCGGTAAGGTTTCTAATGCAATTGAGAAACTAAACGGGCACAGTACTCTCTAGGATTTTCTAAGTACACCTTGCGACTTGGTAAAACGGTTATTAGCGGAGTGGGCTAATACTCGGAGGCAAAGCTTTACCTAATAAACTATTTAAACGAGAATAAAACATAGAAAAGAGAATCGCTCTTAGGCTGAGTTCCACTTTTATCGTTACAATGGGGTGTATCAGGCAAAGCTTTTTGTAGATGTCGCTAGCGGCAATGGTACCTTGTTTTACACCTATACCGCATCATTTATTAAATGTTTTATGTTTTTGTAGTTTTTTTATTTTTATAACAGAAAAATGTATTTTAAATTAACGTTACCTACCTTAAACGAATATTTAAGAAAGCGCAAACCGTCTTTAAAAAGAAAAAAATGTTTTATTAATAGAACGGCAATGTTGAGATCACCATATCTTTGATTTCGCTTAGAAATCTCGATTTGTACACTTAAAATGTGTCTCTATAGTATAGACTGTTTCGTTAAAAAAAAAAAAAAAATACTTTAGTGCCGTGTCTGTTGTTTCTATCTGTGGAAACTTTTTAGTGGTTTAAGTGTTTATATTTATGTCTAATTAAAATTCTGTAACCATAAGTTTTCCTAATAAAATAAAATAAATAAATAAAAGCTGCTCACTTCGGCATAATATCCAGAAAATAATAAATTTCGTAATAAAAATACAAGTTTTCTATGCAACTGACAGTTATATTAGGTACCATCTATCATGCGCCATCTATCGTGATAACAAGTTAGTGATACACCCCATTACATTCATTTTGGTGCTGAGTGGCTGAGTGTTTCCATGGGCCCATCGTCTCGATCCCAAACGGTGCAAATTCGTAACCGAGGTTCATGTATTTGCGCAGCTTGAGGTTCTCAGCAGAAACCGCCGCACTTACCGCGCTTGACGAGGTCGCCTTTATAACACTTTTTAGATAATAGTTAATACTAAGTCCAAAAAAAAAATTGGTTCATTCATTTGTCACAAAATTTTCAAAATTATTTTCTTGGACAGATAATCAACAAAGATGTCAAGATGCATAGCTGGGCATTAACTCATTAATCCGTTAATCGTTAATTAACGAAGTTAACATTTTGATTAACGGGTTAACTTTTAAGTTAACTTTTAAAAATGTTAACGGACACGTTAACTTCCGTTAATATGCAGAAGTCCGTTAATCGTTAATCCAGGGCCACTATTTACCACACGGCACCGCGGTGTGGCGCGAAAAACAGGTTCAGACAAGTATGAAACAAAACAAAACTAGATATATTTTGCCGGCGCGTGCGAGTAAGAAAAGTGCGAAGTACTAGCGCCAGTGTTTAGAGTGACGAGAGTTGTGTTTGTTGTTATTATAAATTACTGTCAGTGATAATTTGCGTGTTAATAAAGAAGAGTGCAGTGTAATTAGTTAGATAGAAAAGTGTACTGTGCAGTGTAGTAATTAAAACTATGGAAGACATGGAATCGGATTTCAGCGGTCCTGATGAGAATCCTTGGCCACATTTGACTGAGTATGTGGAATTCGTATCCAGATTGGGCCAGCAAATATTTTTTGCTTGTAAGCGTTGCCTGCCGAAAGACACCAAAATAAAAGTTCATGTATCAAGCCTGAATAATTTGAAACAACATGTAAGAAGGGTACATGAGTCACAATACGTACAGTTTGAAGAGATTGTTAAGGCGGGCTCTAACCGAGGCAAGAGAAAAAAGAGAACTCATTCTGACAATATTATATATTAACCTGTTAACTTCCAGAACCTAAACCAACAGGTTTTTATAAGTTCGATAAATAATAACGCAACGATAAATAATAACGCAACGATATAAAAATGCAATTTTACACATATTAACGGATTAACGATTAACATTAACTTCCGTTAATTCTTCCGAAATGTAACGCTTTAACGTTTAACGAAGCTAACTTTTTTTGTAGCGGATTAACGATTAACGAAGTTAACTATTTGATTAACGGTGCCCAGCTATGTCAAGATGTCGTGTTGACTCGAGCAAATTCAAAAGTAACAATTAAAGAGTAACAATTAAATTCGCATAATAAATTTATATTGTTGCCGATTAATAGATACCTAGAAATCAATCACTTTGGGTTCATTGCTTCATGTGCTTTGAATTGATAAGTTTTTTCTTTCCGTATAGCCTATACAAGTATACAAGGATCGCCATCTATACCACGGTGGTATTACCACCCACATTCACTTAATAATGTTTAATTTAACGTTATCAAACCAGAAAGCGCATCCTTGGTAAAAGTTCTATTAAAACAGGATGACAAGAAGCAATATACAGTGAAGTGAAAGTGGCGGTTCATTGTCACAAGACAGATTGCCGGCATCATTGACAAATGAGGCCATTTGTGACTAAGCTATTATCATTATTATCAGCTGTTTTGTAACACACGATTCGTTACAGGTTAACAATAATATCAGTGCAGGTAGTACTCGTAGCTTGGGTTTTTGGTACGTGTTTTTCTTTCATTCGTTTGTAACAGGTACTCAACGATCAGTTTAAATATAAATTACAAATGGGGTGTATCAGGCAAAGCTTTTTGTAAATGTCGCTAGCGGCAATGGTACCTTATTTTACACCTATATCGCATCATTTTTAAATGTTTTCGTGGTTTTATATGTTTATAACAGAAAAATGTATTTTAAATTAACGTTACCTACCTTAAAAGACGAATTAAAAAACACACACCGCATCTTTAAAAAGAAAAAATGGGTTTATTAATGGAACGACAATTTTAAGATCACCATATCTTTGGTTTGGCTTAGAAATCTCGATTTATACACTTAAAGCTGCTCACTTCGGCATAATATCCAGAAAATAATAAATTTCATAATAAAAATACAAGTTTTCTATGCAACTGACAGTTATGTTAGGTACCATCTATCATGCACCATCTATCGTGATAAAAAGTTAGTGATACACCCCATTACCAGCATCATTTTTTCCATTGCCAAAGCTTAGCTAAAAAAATAGCATGTGATGTTAGCTTATGACTGGAACGTGATTTAATACTCGTACTAAATTTTACTATTCTTATTTTTTACTATACGAGTATTTTGCTTTGAAAGGCGTTCGATTAGCGTCTTCATTCTCACTCCTTGTGTTCGACTTGTCGCTGTAAGCGCTTTTTTACTTTATTTTGTTTTGAAAGTTGTTTTTCTTGGCGTTGCTCGTTTTCATTCTCTTTAAGCAAAATTTTGTAAAAAAACTAGCTTAGCTTTGCTTTGAAGTCAAACACGACATTTAAGGCGAATTTCAGTAAAAAAAAAAGAGTGCCAAGTCGAACACGAGGTAGGTAGGTTCTTCACTGATTTCAAGCTTAAAGCTTTTAAAACTTTTTTAATTAAGTAAGTATTTAAATATATAATATTAAGTTGGGTTTAGCCATTTATCTATAATAAAACATTATACATAGTAAGATTCTATAGGTTAAAATAATAAGCGGTCAATAAAACTGCCATAACAACCAATTTCACTTTTATCACAAATTCTTGACACGAAACGGTCAGTTGTGCTATATGCATACCAATAGATACGAGTTTAAACTAACACAACACACTTGCAATTTCTTCTCCTTTCGCATAGTGTAGAAATAAGAAAATCCTTTGTTTAGAATGGCGCGAAATTTCTCATTATTTTACTCTTTGTAATTTCTACTTATCCGCTTGTATTTTAGTTTCTATGTACGCGTATTATAGCAATTTAAGTACGTGGAAAGGAGGTTGACCGCCTTGGAGTTCATGGGCTATCTTGTTTCAAAAGTGCGGTCAGATTTTGGCGGGGGGACAGCCCATAAAGTGGGGATAGGGACTGCAGCTGAAAATGCAGTTCAGCAAGCGGCGCAAGATATTATTATATCCATCTTCGAGATTATTGCTTGTGCCGTTTGCTGTAAAAAGCATGGAGTCCAGGCGCCAAAAAAATTTTAAAAGACATCACGTTTTGTCGTCTATTCCGGTGATAAAAGGGCTGGCTCTTTCTTTGCCCAAAGAATCAGTATTGCAATTCAGCGGGGATATGCAGCCAGCGTTCTTGCCACCATTCCACTCGGACGGCAATTATTATGAGTATATATTGAATATTGATCGTCACTATCATCACGACCGTAATCCCTTGCGGCGTTAGCGTTTTAAGGAGTGAGGACATTTAACCATCTTTAATATAGGCCAATCATGGCAAGAGCACGCTTGTCTATGTCTCTCTCTAGAGTAGGATTAAGAAAGTCAAGGAACATAATACAAGAAGTGGTCCATCAGTTTAAACTCGTCAATTAATTTAAATTTAATTAACTTCTTAAGGTTTAAATGATTTAAAAAATATATTATAATATAAAAAACAAACTAAAACAAAAAAAACCTACTTACAAAACCTAATTTAAATATAAATCGTATCCACGCGTCATGGTGGCAAGAACGCTAGCCGCATTTCCTCCCTGAATCGCTATGCTGATTCTCTAGACAAGGAAAGAACCAGCCCTCTTGTCACCAGAGCAGTTAGTCAGAGCAAATCTACAATACCAAGATAATGAGTGCAAGACCATGACCAGCTTGATCTTTATCCCTAATTATTGCTATATGCTAGGTATAATAATAAATTAAATTAAGTGACAGAAAAAAAATCCAGTCACGTAACTCGAACCTAATCGTTGACCCGTAGTTGCCAAATGTGTAATTTTTAAACGTGATAAGATTTAAGTTGGCAACACTGTAATCGAACGGCGCGGCGGGAAAATGCAAAAACAATATGACCGGCCTACCAAAAAAAAACGTGCATGACTATTTATTTGAGACACGTAATGACGAAAATGGCGTATTTAGTACTCTTATACATTCAAATTAGTTTATGTAATATAGACGTAATCTATTTAAGTACCTACAGGCTTCGTTTTGCTTAACTAGTGCACGTTATGAAACTTTGGTTAGGTTTTAAGCCAAGGCTAAAGAGAACATTTACGCTAGGCAATTATTTATCGGTCGAATTTATATTTTTGTACAATTACTTTATTTATTATTAAATAGATTTATTTAATAACAATCAAAGAATACTTTTGTGTCGGAACTATGTAATCTGTAGTAATAAGGGTTTGATGAAGGTGACAATGAGCATAGGCAGTTTTTTTTTATAAGATGTCAACACTTCTTATTTTCATCAGAATTAAAAGAACATACAGATGGTGACCACTATAGTATTGGTACATTTTACTTTGAAGTTGATGCTTCCAGTCAGAGACATAATAATAATTAATCTATTTGCTTTCACATACATAATTCTGGAGAATATAGCCTCCACTCGTCGGCGATTTAATTGATTTTATTTATGGCTAAGGGACTCATAAGCCCACTCGACGCGGACGCCGCGCCGCTTCGCCACAACACTTATAAAATTAGAAATTTATTAGAAAATCGGTAATAAATGGCTCTCACGACTGCCTATCAGTGTAAAGAAAAGATGTTTATTAAGTTCGTAAAAGAAATGTAAATAACAAATCATCTATAATGTTCAAAGAAAAAGCTTAGCTAATTTACTAGATTATACGTACCTACTGATATATGTGTGATAAATAACGCTTTAGATAAGGGTTAAATATGAACCGTTAATCGATGGAATGTTGATTCTAAAGCTTATTTGTAGATAAAAAATCTTGTAAATCTTGTAGTATGAAAATTTATACGATACTTAACGGATGATGAAGAAACATTGCAAGGCTTAAAATAATCATGTGTGCTACAAAAAATAATTACACAAAACAAAGCCTAGATAAGGTTTATGTAGTTAGGTCTAAGTAGTTGAAACTAGATCGTATCGCATTCCTAACACAGGTGTAAAGGTGTAATAACGAGCGATCTTTTTGTCAGCACCGAGACCGAATGACGCAAGATTTCATCCGCAAGTTCCCATCGGAGTTGATCTTGTTTATCTTGAGAAAGCAAAACTCCAAGGCTTTTTTTAACAATAATAATTTAGTGTTCATTTCGATACCGTGTGAAAAATGCAAGTTTCAAGTAGGGTTGCCAACTTTTCTATTTGTATTATTACATATATGTAATGTTTATTAAATCACACATCACAGCACAGCCCCTTGAGCACAGAGCCCTATACCTCCACTATTTGCGATGGGCCTTTCAGGACACATTTCTGGAGAATTTTGACTACAATCGCCACACTGCAGCAAAACGGGTTGGCGAGATGTCTTAAATTATTAAAAAAGTACGAGTTATTAATTTATGAAAATGAAAATCTTTCTAGCCTTTAAAACAATAAAAACGGCGTAAATTACTATACTCATTATATCGTGTAGATGACAGAATTGGCAATTAAGTGATTAAGTATCTGATTCTATGTACATATTTAAATGATATTGACACCTGTTATTACGGTGGTGGCTCGGTTGTAAGAACACCTACCTCAAAATCCCACAAAGGTCGGTTCAAATCTCCCCGTTATGTACCAATGAGAAATACACTTTTCTTATGTACATTTGTCCTAGATTAACATCACCACCGTTCCCGTGCCTCAGAGAGCACATTAAGCCGTCGGTCCCGGTTCCACGAATACCAACTTATGGAATCGTTAATAAAATGTCATTGTAAAATTAACATCTGCATAACCCGTCTGGCCAGCGTGGCGAGTGTAGGCCAATTTCTCCAGATATCGCAGGGTTAAAGCGAAATAAAACTCATTTTTTTTTTAGTGAATACACTATTTTACACCAGTCGTTTAAAAACACTTCTGGTTTTTCCAGTGATAAAATCGACTAAGCACTGTGACGCTTAGTTTCAAAGATAGTGGGTCTTAAAAGCAATTAAACGAACGGTTTTAGCCGAAAACGCAAATTATAAAGTAATTTAATATTCTTCTGTAGCGATGTTTTCTTCCTTTGCTTGTTAATTTGTTTAATTTAATTTTAGGCTTATATGTGAAAACCTTTAATAGTTCTTAAGGAATTTACTGTTTAATATCTATATACAATAGTCAACTGTTGGTTTTCCAAAATGAATAATAAATAAATAAATAATATTTTTGTGCAAAAATGGCTAACCTAGTTGGTTTTAGTTCTTACACGGCGATATATGTTCTTAACCATTAAAGGTTTGTTGGCGAGAAAGGTATATTTTTGTCTTTTTTTGTTCTCATCTAAGTATGGTTTGTAAACGGCTATAATATTGGCAACCCTCCGAGTACCTATTGTTTTACAGTTGTTGCATTTTTAGCATTACATTTCTATGTGAGAGTTTATATTTGAGACTTATCGGCACTATTATCTGTTCAATTAGACGCAATATTTTGTAACGGAGATTAGCATCAAGGTCTTATGTCCTTCTTTTTATAAATAGGTAAATAATCTATTGTGCGAAAAATATTTAAATCGAATATTTACACACTCCGAAAAATACAGACAGTATTTCCCTGCATTTAGTGTTGGCGGGTTTTAGCTGAAATTATGTTTCTGGATTACCTACTTAGTTTTTTAAATTTTGGAAATAGTAACTTATGAGTCTTTTATTAATTATTATCAAATCGTTTATTATCTTATAATTAAATCCGTTATAGTGAGAAACTTGACGTCAGTTCCTCAAGTTTATGAGACTCAACTGCCACATACTATTGGTGGTAAAAGTCTATAAGAATATAAAATTATTGTAATAATCGCTTTAGATAAACTTGCCAGTAAACAATCATTTCATATTAATAACCTAATTAAATTAAGTAAGTACCTATAGTTGATCAACTATTAAACTTGGATTTCATATTTTAGAGCAATGCTTTCGCAAAAATTGTGTGTTGGCTATTTTCTATCAAAATTAACGTTTCAGTCCATGCATTCCATTCAATCTGAATCTAACTAGCCTTAGAATAATAACAATAATAAATAAAAACGATGCCTTTACAAAAACGTCATAGAGTAAAATCACTACCGTAAAGTTGTTTTTTTTAAAGTAGGGTACATATTACAAATTGGGCTAATAAGCAGTCAATATTAAATAGTCTCATGCTGTGTTCTTGTTGTACATATATATTTTTTATTTTAGCACGACATGTGACCTTGCGCCCACCTGATGATAAGTGAAGCGGGAGGTCCATGAATGTTAGCAACTGGAATCAGCAGTAGCTTAACTTAGTATAGACCCTTGGTCAGCAGCAAAGAATACTATTAGTCAGCAGTGTAATGTTATCAAAACCAATAAGGTTACAATATATAATAAGGCTAAAACCTAAGGCTAAAACTGTTTATGGTAATAAAAACTTATATATAGGAGAAAAAACGAAATAAAAAAAATATCAAAATGTGTTTTTATAAACCGTTAAGATAAGGCACGACGAACATGAGGACTATAAAATCCACAAAGTTTAGCAACTAAATCGTGATCAATTCATGCTAATCTGACATTGATGAAAAACATACCGTACACTAACCGCTTTAGCTGAATTTCAAAATTATATCCTAGAATAAAAGTTTCAGTGTACGTTAAAAATAGTATTACTAAACTACAATTGAAAGCTTCACGATTGTTTTTGCAATTGAAGACAATAATAGCCGTAAATGATTTGAATACCTAATTAATTTACACCATTATTCCGCAAAGACAATTGATAACATTGAGAGCAGCCATTGAACTTTCGCATTATCCTTTAACCTGCCTGCTTGGGACCTATCTATCTCCTTATTTATTAATACACAAATTATCAGCTTTATCAGTCTGTGTTTGTCTATTGCTGGATATAGCCTCTCCCACGCTCGCCACTGCATCTCATCCAACTCCTATCGCGTGTTCGGTATGTACGCCGTCAATATCCCGTTTGTTCCATCGATCGTCGGTTCTGCGGCAGATGAGCCCATTAACGCTTCAGCTCGCTAACCTTGGTTCATATGAACGTTTCGAATTCTATCCAATACAGAAATACCAAACATAGTTCTCTCCACAACTCACTGAACAATCTTGAATTTATAGATAAGCCTAAAATACAAATTAAAAATATGTTCAAGCAGGTTTATAGGCTCTTTCGCTAGTTAAATATAAAATAACTTAACAAAGAATTCTTACTATTCTGATTATAATTTTCGTTTTAAATAAATTAAAATTATTTAAAAATCTTGATAATTACGGATATAGAGTGTACCTGCACAAATGGTTTTCTATCGACCTCAAAAGGCATGCAAATTTTACTAATGGAAAAGTAAATCAGCGCGAAGGTACCAAGTCTAATTGAAGATATTATTATTATTCAATAACATTAACTGGGAACTAATTTTTATGTAACTTTTAATGCGCATTATCGTTACGGGTTACGATATCAATTTCACTCTCTAGTTTTTGTCCTATTTATTGTATATAAATTGCCTATATATATTATTTTCCGTAATCAAAAATTAAGCGCAATTTTGGAAACTGATATAATTAGAAAGGATTCGGCTTTTTTCAAAATAAATGTACGCTCATCTCTATTTGATTGATTTGATCGACAATAAATCTTAAATACAGCTGTAGGTAGCTTCGATTTCGACAGCTACTATCAAATATACATATTTTTCAAAATCGGAACTAGTTATTGCATCGTACTAAAATTAATTCTCATTGTTTCAGGCATTATGGTGCGGGGTAGCTTTGTTTGCCGCCTTCTGCCATAACAGCGTCAACGGTCACGGGCGACTTATCGAACCTCCTTCCCGAGCTTCAGCCTGGCGTTTCGGCTTCGACACTCCACACAATTACAATGACCACGAGCTTTACTGCGGTGGCTACTCCCGGCAATGGCATAAAAACAGCGGAAAGTGTGGAGTCTGTGGCGACGCTTGGGATCAGCCAGCCCCGAGACCTCATGAGCTTGGAGGACGGTTTGGGAAAGGAGTTATTGTAAGGAGATACTCGCCTCACGATGCCGTAACAATTAAAATAGAATTAACAGCTAGTCACTTCGGTTACTTCGAATTCAGATTGTGTGATGAACCAAGATCCACGACTCAAGAATGTTTAGACAAGCACGTGCTACAAATTGACGGTAGAGATGGGACGAAATTCTATCCTAAAGATGGTAATAAAATATATGAAATGAAGTATCGGCTGCCGGAAGATGTGGAATGTCCACATTGTGTTTTACAGTGGAGGTACATAGCTGGAAATAATTGGGGAACTTGTGAGAATGGGACAGGAGCAGTCGGTTGTGGACCACAGGAAGAGTTTCGTGCGTGTGCAGATATTGCGATTGGGGAAGGCTTCGCCACTACGACTCGCCGGCCGAGACCTACATACGTGCCTCCTAATAGAAGACCAACGGTACCTACTCCAGAGAAAACAAGTGGTGGTGCTTGGTACGGTATTCTTATTGCTGCTGTTACTTTACTGGTTGCTGTGTCAGCTCTGGCGATCATCTACCTGTACTACTACAGAGGCGGTATGAGGATTAAAATATTTCTTAAAACAAAGAAAACCCCACAGCCAATCCCCGTCCCCCCGCCTCGACACAAGAGATCTTCGCTCACTCGTGACCATCCGCCAGAATTGATGACACAAAAAGTTGCCGTGATCCCTGATTCAGGGTTTGAGACTGTAGATTTAAGAGCCAAATGAAGCTTCAACTTAACTGCCTTTTAGAGTGATATTATTATTATTATAAGTGAAGTATGAATGAAGTGAGCAAATGGATGGATGCAAGTTCCAGTGAGAAGACTTAAGTATTGAGAAGAATTAAATATAACTTAAGAAAGACTTTAAATAGTTATACACAAAACTCGATTTTTGTACATTTTATTTATGTTATTAAATTATGTAAAATGATTAGCTTTTTTATTTAGGTACCTTTTCTTTTAAATATTTAAGCATCAGTTATAGAGACGCGTCGTGGGTAGGGCTGCGAACTAAGACCAAGCATCTTGGTCCTAAGAATTATAGTAATATATATAAATATATTATTATTGCGGTCGCGTTGGTTATCGTACCGCGTCTTGCCGGTGGGCTAATTCTTTACTAATAGAGAAAATGTCGGTTTCGATGTTATAGAAGGAAATCTGTTCATATTGTCAGATTTATCGATAAATTAAAAAAAAAAAGCTATGCAAAATTATTGTATTGTACGATCACCAACGCGACCGCAGGCAGTTTCTGTCTGGGCGACGCAAACGCAGACTTTAATGCTATGTTTGACATGAAAGCAAAGTAAAGAGTTCAACGCTTTTGAATTTTGCTTAAAATATATGATAATAACCATAGTGGAACGCCAAGTCGAACGATTTTTAAAGCGAAATTTAAATAAAACGCGGTGGTGGCTCGGTTGTAGAAACGCGTTCCTTAAATTATCAAAGGTCGGTTCAAATCCACTCGGCATGTATCAATGAGAAATAATACACTTTTCCTACGTACAGTTGTCATACATTTACAACACCATCGTTCCCATGCCTCGGAGAGCACGTTAAGCCGTTCGGTCTCGGTTCCACTAATACCAACGTGGAATCGTTAATAATAAATTGTCATAAAAAATAACATCATATACTCGCCAAGCCGTCTGGCCAGCCAGCGTGGCGAGTGGCCAAATTCTCCATATATATGTTCTGGAAGGCCCATCTCCAGCAGTGGAGGTCTAATGATGAATGATGAAGATTATTTATAATTTTCTTGCTTAAAGTCTGAAAAATATATAGAACGATCCAATCAAAACTATACTCGTAATAACATTATTTATTAATTTCGAGTTTGCAAAGTGTGACTATATCTTTGCATGCTGCCTTTTATGGTCTGGCAATATTATACTAAACGTCAGTGCCATAGGCGATCGCCAGATCCGCGACAAAACAAACGTGTTGCTAAAAAGTGCTCCAGCATTTTTATTTCCCAATATAAAGGCTTTATGTAAATTAAATATGGCGGGGCGGGCGCAGCACACGCACGACGGAGGAACTATGGAACGACGGCTGCGTCCTATTTACGGTAAATCGCTTTATATCTTCTCATTGAAATGTCCCAAGTTGGTATTGGTTTTCGCCTTATAAAACTTGTAATGTGTTAATTTCAGATTGGTTAGATAGTGGGAATAACAAGAAAGCGTTACAGGAAGCTGAAAAAGTATTGAAAAAGTCTCCTTCGTCGCAAACTGCGCGCGCTTTGAAGGCTTTATCACTTTTGAGGTTAGGAAAATCATCGGAGGCCGAGTCCGTGCTGATCACCTTGGTTGAGGAGTCCCCGAACGATGACAGCACGCTCCAAGCCATGACGATGTCGTATAAGGAGACTCATCAATGTATGTTCATTTTTATATTATATTTTTTTTACTATTTTTAATAGATATGATTCTCCTGTGTTCTAGGGATATAGTATAGTGATGTGATTTTTACAGTGAATAAGGTGTGTGAATTGTATGAGAAAGCAGTCAAAGTGGATGGGGGGAATGAAGAGCTTCACTCTCACCTGTTCATGTCGTATGTCAGGATCGGAGACTTCAAGTCCCAGCAGAGGTCAGCCCTGGCTCTCTATAAATCTACTCCAAAGAACCCTTACTACTTCTGGGCAGTCATGAGCATTGTTCTGCAGGTATGTAAAATTTACTGAATTTTAATTAAAAAAGGAGGTCCCCTTAAGTCATAGCACAGGTGCTGCATGGTGAATTCATGGAATTCTATGTAATCTGCCTTCTTTGATCAATAAAACAAATTTTAATTTTCTAATAATCAATCTGATGATGAATACTGTAGTTCGAAAATTATGTTTAAATAATGATATTAATAAAAATACAATGCTGCAGTGACAGTACACATGCACATTTCCATATAAAGGCTGTATGCAACTAATGTTAGTTGTGCACTGAATAAGGCCTAAATATCATAGTTATCCTGGTGACATCACCTTTTTTCCTCTTTTTTTTCTGTTATATTTCTCTTCTTCAATATCTAGGACTCTGATAAGAAAAAAATACTAGATGCTTGTCAACACCTTTTTGAAATTTTCACTTACTATTTAGACTAAAAAACAATAATCTATATATTTTTAGTGACTATACATATAAATGTAATCAAAATTGATGATGATAAAGTTTCATCGCACGCACCAGCGTACGGAAGCCTATAGGGTGGCCCCGTTAGGCTGCAGTTTGTCTCAGCAACCCGCCGGTTTCTATTTTTACCCTGGCCAAGGAAGGGGCTATGAAAGGTATGGCCCCTTGTGAGCAGTGTCTATGTGGTAACAATGGCACGGGCTACGCCTCGGTCCTCAGGATCTCCCGGGGCAGGCGGCAGCATTCCGGTGGCCGTGCGTGGAGAGGCCCGAAGATGGTCGAATACATACATCACATACAGAGTTAACCAGCCGCTTAGACACTTCTTTAAAGAACTTTTTAGCGCCTGGCCCCCACTGTCCCATTGTCTTAAGGCCAAAAGGCACAAACACAATCATTAGCAATAGACTCGTATTTGCATCATTTCAGCCGAGTCCGCAGGCCTGACACATTTCTCCTGAACATAAGACTGAGCAAGGGTGTCGAGACAAGTAGCGTCCCACACCAATGCTCGACCCATAGACCACCATCAATCCAATCCATTGAGTCTTTTACCATCACTGCGAGAGATCCCAGACGGTTCAAGAACCAAAGGAAGCCCGGTGGATTACATTATATATTATATTACAGAACAAATCGGAAACAACGACCGGCACTTTTCTGTCAAGATAGAGCTGGTCATATATGTTGAATCCATAATTAATAATCTTACGGTCCAATTGCAACTTAAACATAAATGTTTAAGACTGTCTGTACCAAAATACAATAAAATAAAAATTACATATGGTTTAAGACTGCTCACTATGGTTAAGCCAACTTGACCGCTAAGTTAGAACTACTAACAATCAACTGTTAAAATTGACTTTATGAACTTGTCTACTATTTAATAATAAAATATTATTAAACTGAACTATAGTATATATATTATTGGCAATTACTCTATTTTTGTTTACCCCATTTTTAGGCAAGAGAAGCTGAAGATCCGAAACAACGCAGTATTCTTATATCTCTAGCCCAAAGGATGGTTGAGAATTTCATATCAGAAAACAAGATTGAGGCCGAGCAGGAGTTAAGACTTTATATCCTAATCCTTGAGCAACAGGAAAAATGGGAAGACATTATAAAGTTCATGGAAGGACCACTTTATACTAGAATAATAGGCTCCGTGCCCCAAGGGAGTATACCATACTTAAAACACTTGAAGCAATGGAGAAAACTAAATATACTATGCAAGGATTTACTAGTGGATAGCCCTGATCGTTGGGATTATTACTTACCATACTTAGAAACGGTTTTTGAGTTAAATAACCTTCCAACAGAAGATAATAAAGCAGATGATACATTTGAGAAATGCCACGAGTTTATTGGTCAGTTGATTGAAGGACGAACCAATGAGAAACCTTTAAGAGGCCCGTATTTAGCTAGATTGGAATTATGGAAGCGTTTGACTGAGAAAGGAGATGATACTAGTTTATTAGGTAAAGGTTGGTCACTCTGCGTACAATATTTAATGATATTTGCGCATAAAAACTGTGCTATTTTGGATTTGAAGCAGTATATAAGTTTAATACCTCAGGAAGAAAGAGAGGAACATTGTCTCGATTTTCTCAAATGCACGGGGTTAGATGAAAATAGTGAACCTGATAATGTAAGTATAATATTAGCTCAAACTACTGAATTTAAGATATGTGTCCGTCTATATAGGTGGAATAAGACTAAATAATTCCAGAAAAAATGTATTAAAATTTACTGTTTCCATGGTCTAGCGGTTAAGTCCGTCCAAGTACCGGGTTCGATTAATAGTCAGGACACAAAAAAAAATATTAATGTAAATAAACACATTTAATTAATATTTAATTTATTTGTGATATTTCTTGAGTTTGGTACGCTGGAGACATCGACGAGCTTGCAACTTGTCATGATTGGCCTATAGTAAAGTTGGCTAAATGTGAATCGGCTTATATATAAGCATAGTTTCTGACCAAACCTTACACAGTCTTGATGAAAAACAGTATTTTTTTGTGTTAAAATTTACTATTGGTTAAAAAATTAGTATTTTTTAACCACCATGGATTGCGATTGCAAAAATATTTAACTTTTATTTGTACTTCCAGCCCGACGATATCCAGCGTCACATATCATGTATAGGTGCGTGGCGTATCTGTGCACCTCCATTGCCAGCTGCAGGAGCTCTAAACTTAGCTGTCAAAATGAATAACCAATATCTGCGCGCCCTAAACAGTGGCCTAGTCACTAGCACTGATACTGAGTTCTGTTCTGCAGAAGGATATGCCTTACTAGCTGCTCATCATTTTTTTTACGCTGGTAATTATTGTTTTTATATGATATTTATTTAATAACTTTAAATGTTTTACATTTGTACAAAGGCAGACCTAATACCACTATACATTCTTCTTGGTCAAACTTAGGGACATTACAAACATCGTATATATATGTGAGGTAGGTGTAAATATTGAAATGGAAAAATAAAATATTAAAATTTTACTAAAGCTAAACCTAATACTATATGCTACCTCCATGGTCTAGTAGTTAAGTCCGTGGTTATAGACTCCCGTATCAGGTTCGATTCCTGGTCCCACAATAATATTTATTAATTTAAATAAAATTAATATTTAATTTAATTTCCTGAGTTTGCTAGTAAGCTAGACACATCAACAGTCTTTCATCTTTAGCATAGTAATTGGCACCACGAGTTAGGTACTAACAAGTTAGTGCTAACAATATAGGCTAAATTAAAATGTAATTATAGTTGTAAAGATTGAAAAATAATCTATTATATTTATTTATTAATATTAAATCATAAATTGTGTGGTTTCCATGAAAAAAGATTATGTTATTATTATTATTATTATTGATTAATAGGCTCGCAGCGCATTGCTGATATGCCTATATCAAGCACTGGTGTTAAGTTCATAAAATAGTCAGTTATCACCATAGTCTATGTCAATTGTCACTAGCCACTTGTCCAGTTTGTTTTTAAAAGTGTTTACAGTTGGGGACTTCAATATGTCTTCTGGTATTTTGTTCCAAATATTTACAACTCTGTTATTCATAAAGTAATATTTCACATTTGTATTGCTGGATTTTTATCAACTTGAACACAATGATATTTTTATGTATATATATATATTTTATAAAATGTGACAAAAATACATACAGTTTTTAGGTGCTATTCAAGAAGTGAAATTCACCAGAAGAATTTTCTGGAAGGCCCATCTCTAATGGTTGAGGTCTAAGTCTTTGTGGTTAAAGAGCTATGAAGAGGTTAATTACCAAGATGTTAATTTTTTTTATTATTTTGTAGCGGCTGGGCAGAACAGTTCAGTACCAATATTGAAGGCTCTATGTCTTCTGGAGCTGGTTCTCCATAAATCTCCATCCAATTTCCACATCAAACTAATGCTGATTAACCTTTACCATTTGTTAGGTAAGTGATTGACAGCGATAGTAATCTTAACACATCCAGAGTCCCCAGTCCAGTAAATCTCATTTTTAGGGGTTTTTCTTGATACAGCTTAACTGCCACCATGGTCTAGGAGTTATGTCCGTGGATTTAGACTCGGGAGGTACCGGGTTCGATTCCTGGTCGGGACACAATAATATTTATTAATATTAAATTTATTTGTGTTATTTGACTTTGTTACGCTAGAGACATCGATAAGCTTGCCACTTGTCATGATTGGCCTATAGTAAAGTTAGCTAAATGTAAATCTGCTTTTTCATAAGCTTGGTTTCTGACCACCCCGGAAGGGAAACTGCCGTAATTATACTTTACTTTTTTTTACTATAGCCTCACTGCTAAACTTCCTACTCTGTAGTGCTAAGCCAGAATCCAATCGTTAATTTCTGAAATGTATACACCCCCTGTATAATCAACTGTTGTAAATGGCATAATGTCAGTAATGATCAAAAATTTATCCACTTACTCCGATTACTGGTGATTAACAAATAAAACCAATTATCTACCTAAAAGAATAACTAAATGATAGCACGTTGAAGAGGATATAATAAATAAAATTACGGACATTTTCGTCATATTATGGAAATTTGTCTTCTCTTTCATATACCTAAATTCAGACAGAGACAAATAACAAAAACAATTATGAATAAAACGACCTTGAAATGAAATGAAATATTTATTTATGATTTTTTTTTTTCATTAATTATTTTTTCTGTGAGATTGTTTAACAATAAGTTATTTTCAGGTAATGCTTTAGCAGCGGATACTATATACCAGCGTCTTCAAGTAAAACATATTCAGTTATTATCTATGGGCTGGATCCATGCTGCAAGACTGGCGCCGGCCTGTGCACTACATCGGGCCCTACAACTCTTGGCTGACACAAAGGCCTTCCACGACCATCATGGGAAAGACGTAAATAGATATATTATTTATACATGAGCTTGCCACTTGTCATTATTGGCCTATAGTAAAGTTAGCTAAATGTGAATCCGCTTATTTATAAGTGTGGTTTCTGACCACCCCGAAAGGGAAACGGTCGTGATGATACTTTACTGCTTCAACTAACAAATAGCCTTAAGTACTGTACTAACAAACTGTATCATTATGAAACTGTTGTACTTATGCAATAAAATTATTATTATTATTATTAAGTAAGACATTGGCTATACATGGCTTTACTTTATATAAATAGTACATATTGGTGGAAGTGAAACTAAACTAAAACTAGAAGTCTAACTAGACTAGACTAAGCTAATCGCAAAGAATACAAACAAAACATAAGCCAATATTAATAGTAATAATATGCATGTACACAACAATAAAGTCACTCGTCAGAGGATAACATAAACAATTATGGATGCGCGAGTGTATGTGTATCATCATCACGACCGTTTCCCTTTCGGGGTGGTCAGAAACCACGCTTATAGTAAGCGGATTCACATTTAGCCAACTTTACTATAGGCCAATCATGACAAGTGGCAAGCTCGTCGATGTCTTCAGCGTACCAAACTCGAGAAATATCACAAATAAATTAAATAATAATTAAATCTATTTATTTACATTAATGAATATTTTTGTGTCCCGACCAGGAATCGAACCCGTTACCTCCGGGTTTAAATCCACGGACTTAACCGCTAGAACACGGAGGCAGTCGAGTGTATATGTGTTATGTTAGTGTATATACTAACACAATGTTAGTGTGTGTATGGCGATGTAGGTGTGATATACTTAAATATTGTGCGTATTTATCTTATCTTATGTATCACAACCATTTTTTGACATTTAATTAATATTCAATTTATTTGTGATATTCCTCGAGTTTGATATGCTGGAGACATCAACGAGCTTGCTACTTGTCATATTAGGCCTATAGTAAAGTTGGCTAAATGTGAATCTGCTTCTTTATAACCATGGTTTCTGACCACCCCGGAAGGGATGATTCTTTACTTTTTGTCCATTTTAATTGGGCATCCGGAGTCCTTAGACCTTAAATTCATTGTTTAATGAATCTCTAGCTTTGACACGATGTTAGTTTGTATGGATATAATACTGAGGATAGGGATATAAGTCCCTTCCGCGTGGAATGGTGGCAAGAACGCTGCCTGGCTGCATTTCCCCGCTGAATTGCAATACTGATTCTTTGGGTGAAGGAAGAGAGCCTCTTGTCACCGGAGGAGACGACAAGACGCGGTGTTATGTCTCTTAAAAACATTTTTGCACTTGGACTCCATGGGCGCAGAGTTTCTACAGCAAACGGCATAAATATGTAATCTTTTAATATACTTACATATTTGCGCCGTTTGCTGGACTCCGCATTTTCCGCCGCGGCTTCCGCTTTATGCGCTGTCCCCCTGAGATGCGACGCGGCGAGGCACATAAGCCGGGTTTATTTTTAATGGCAGAGATTTTTGTTAGAATACGCTGACCGCCTCTGTGGTCTAGTGGTAACAAACGTTGCCGTGGGTTCGATTCCCGCCGGGGGCAAGTTGTACATTGTATAATTTGTCTCGGTCTGGGTGTTTATATATGTATAATATGTATATATTTACAAAAAAAAGAAAGAGTAATATGTAGTTTATCAACCATCTAGTTTCCGTAACACAAGCCTTGTAGCTTACCACGGAAACTAGATGGCGCTGTGTGACCTGTCTGGAAATATTTATTTATTTACGTAGAGTTAATGCAGTAGAAATGCGTCGGATATGCGGCGTCACTTCGACGGATCGCATACGTAATGATGAAAGAAAGCTTAGGGACAAAAATAAGGAAAGGCAGCTCCAATGGTTCGGCCATGTTGAAAGGATGAGTGAAGAGAGATTGACGAACCAGATATATAATGCGAAAGTTGTGGGTAAAAGAGGCCCTGGCCTTACCTATCACGAACAAAACAATAGCTGAAGGTACATTAAAAAGCCATCGAAACAAAAGGGCATGTATGAAGAGGTTGATGAATGTCGAAGGAGCGAAAGTGATATGTCGAATAGCGCTCAATTGTGTCCTTACGTGAAGATATGTATGGTACATCTTTAGAATGGTAAAGAAAGCGTTTTACAACCAAGCTTACCACTTAATTATACATTACACAGAACAGCTTAATCAGAAATATAATTACACAGAACAGCTTAATCCCAATTGTATGAAAAAAAAATACAGAAAAATAATTTAGCAATATTCTCTCTTTCAGTGCATGGACCACCTAACGTACTCGTACAAATACGGTACGTTCGACAAACTATTAGAGCTTGTAGCTTGGAATAATCGGATCCGGAACTGTTGGTTCAGTGCATCCGTGGCTACGGAGAGACAACTACTGTCCGTGCTAGCGGGACCCACGCCCAACCACACTACAATACCACTGCCGACCGAACCTACGTGAGTTAATATTTACTAAAACTAGTGCTGCCCAAAGCAAGACTAGGACCAAGACTTGCTTCAGAATAACAAGAATCTTGATCTTGTCACTCTTAATCTTGGTTTTCTCACTCTTAATCGTAGTCTTATCACTCTTAATATTGGTCTTGTCACTCTTAATAGTAGTCTTATCACTCTTAATATTGGTCTTGTCACTCTTAATCTCGGTCTTATCATTCTTAATCTTGGTCTTGTGCATGAGTCTTGCAATACTATGGCTCTGACCGAAAATATATATTTGTTTCTAATTATAGTAGGAAAACCTTGTGAAATTTTAGTGTCTGTTCAAAAACTACTCGTACGCAAACTATCTCGAGAACTACTGGTCTGATTTACTTGAAATTTTGAATAATAGATACATTAATCAGTAAATATGGGGATCCATGTACTTATATTCTACCCGAGGTTATAAAAAGAGGTGGTCAGTACAAGAGCTTTCCGTCATGCCATGGAGCGGTACTCCCATGGCCAACTCGCTGTGCCGGAGTGAGGATCTGGGCGCTGGGCGTAGTGCAGGCGGGGGCTGGTCTCTGGATCCAGGCGCGTTGCAAAGTTGAACCCCAAATAACTTTAATGCTAATATTGGTTTTAAAAAAAAAAATTATTTTTTAATATCGTGATGGCGGACGAACAGCAATGCCGGCAACAGCAGCCTGGAGTAGGGCGCGGCTGTCTTCGGGGACGATCCGCCGATCAATGACGTGAGCCAGTGAGTCTCTTCGGTCACAAACTCGAGTCATTCAATATTTTGACCGAGACCGAATTGAACGTAGCGTTTAGATGAAGTGCAATTTGTCGATAGTTGTTTTTTTTTTAACGCTACAACATGCATTTAAAAAATTGGAGACAGTATAGAGAAATTAAAATATAAGAAAATAACACAAAAAGAAATCAAACAACTAAAGTAAATTAAAAGGATGAAAAATAAAAAAGTGTATTTAAAAGAGGCTGATTATTGCATAAATAAACAAATAAAATACTGCGGTTAAGTCCGTGGGTTTAGACTCGGGAGGTACCGGGTTCGATTTCTGGTTGGGACACAATAATATTTATTAATTTAAATGAATAATATTTAATTTATTTGTGATATTTCTCGAGTTTGGTACTTGTCATATAGTAAAGTTGGCAAAATGTGAATCCGCTTCTTATTAAGCGTGGATTATGACCACCCCGCAAGAGATAGTCGTGATGATACTATTCTTTTTTTATACACATATTATATTATAAAATATAATATCGACATTATTTCTGTGATTAAGATACTTTAATAATGAAAATAAAAAATCATTCTAGTGACAATCGAGATCTAAATGTTATGATTAACTGGGAACCCCCGCAACTGAAGGATCCGAATCTTAAGGAGTTTACTCAGGACCAGGAACTAGCTTACCTCAGGCTCAAGGACGGACTCGTCACTGCCATTGGCTTTTGTATACAACTGGCAGACACCAGACCTATTGGTAAGATTATTATTATTATTTATTAACTTTAGAAACAGTATGTAAACACACATATGAAAGAAGACAAATTTCTAAGCATTCTATGGATTCACCGTGCGGGTGCCGGGTCTATCGTGTGTGGGTAGAGATGAGAAGAATGGTGTCTCGGGCTTGCGACCGACAATAGGCTGGTTTAAGAAAAGGAGGCCTCTTTTTTTTATTTTATTGCGCGATAATACGCTCACCATCCACCATTCTACTTCTCTCCCTACCCAACCAAATACTGTATGATTCCGTTAATGCCATCTTGGAAGCTCGTTCCATAAATGTAACTCTTGCAGACCTGCTTAGGCCCAATTCTTTCAGTAAGTGATGCAAAGATTTTGCTGGAACTCCTCTCGCACCAACTTCCACTGCGTAAAGCTGAGACTTAAACCCGTTCCTGATCATTTCTTCTGTGAGATCATAATATTTATTCGACTTCATGTTGTGGTCTTTTGGAATATTTGATTCCCACGGAACGGTAAGTTCAATAAGAATAACGTTAAGTGTGTTACCAACGACGTAAACCACAGATTATATACATACATAGGTAACTGAATAGAATGTGGTTTTTTTTTTATACAAGCACATGTGACCTTGCCTAATGGTAATTCGTGCAAGGTCTATGAATGTTAGCAACTGGAATCAGACACTCATGACTGCTGCATGACTAAATAATGACGTGTCACAAATGCCTGTAATAGGTTTAATAAAGATATTTTATAATAATAATAATAATAGTACCTAACACTCATAACCTAATAACTACACATACAGAAAAAAATACTAAATACAGAGACCTTGCAATAGAGCTTAAATCCCGACTCAAATTAGAAAAAGTAACAACTGTACCCATATTAGTATCCACGACCGGAGTAATACCCAAAATATACATGACAGCCTTAAAACTATTAACGTAGACCAGCACACATACAGACAATTGCAAAAAGCTACAATCCTCAATACTTGCCGTATAGTTAGAAAGTTTGGAGTTAAAGAAACATGATGCTTACTTGGCCGAGGCCCGTGAACATCATTAGATTAACCGGTGAAATACCGAGATTCTTTAAGAATACACATTACATAATAATAATATGTTTAATTACCAATATACCTACAAAATACAATCTACACTTATTCCAAACAAATATTTATTGAATAGTAAGTATACTGCAACAAAATTTCAAATGTCATTAGTAGTGGACCCACACAAGGCACTTTCATGCCTTACTAACTATGGGACCATGCAGTCGAATTACCAAAAATAGTTTACTAAAAGGAATATTAAAATTAAAATTATTATCTAAGCATAAAAAATAAAATTAAATTAAAATATTTTTTGTTAAAAAAAAAAATAATGACTTTGACTTTTTGACTTGGACTTTGCCATCCAATGACGGCAATTCGAGTCTGAACTTGAAACATGTGGATTCACTTCACTAGGTTTATTTACACGAATGGTGGATACTTCCCCGCCCCGGCAGACTGGGCAAATTACCACCATCAGTCCGTCTACCACCTATTTTTTGTTCTCGTTGAAAGTATGTGCCATTTGCAATGATGTCAAATGCCAATTTTTACTTTCAAGGAGAACAATATTGTAAGCTTGCTATAGTGATATTTATATATAAATAACACCGCTTGAAACAAGACATAACTTACTACGCGGTGAACGCGTGCCTTCACTCCGTAGCCACAATTCATACTTAGCTGTTAAGGCACGCAGGGCCAACAGTGAAAGAGAGACGGTTTATAGGGTTTTAGTCCGTAGGCGTCTTGGGGTCTCCTTACGAGGCCTCACGTTGAGTCGGCCATGCGACCTCCCGCAGTGGTCCTTCAGGCTGGGGTCGTATCGTCAGGCGATTTTGCGATATGTCTTATAAAAAAATAACTTACACGGATGTGAAAAGCTAGCCAAAGCTAGTTCCCTTGCGGGATAGACAGAGATGATTGAGCGCCTTGGTCAACACATACCTCTTTCGCTTCGTCGACAATCATTCAACTTTTTCATACATTCCTTGACCTTCACTGCTGGAGATGGACCTTCCAGAACATATATCTGGAGAATTTGGCCTACACTCGCCACGCTGACCACACGCAGACACAGGACGCTGTGTTCTAGGGGCTGTATGAAAATGACATGCCGGGGTTCTAACCCACCTTTCTAGAATATTAAGGAAAATGTTTTTACAACCGGGCCACTACCGAAATAACTATAACCTGTATTTTGATTATTTTCAGAGGACAAGAAGATAGATTATACCAAACTAATGATATGTGCGAACACGCTGGCAGATGCCATTAGTATTTGTAAGAATAAATACTGCGAGAGACCAAGACTTAGTTTATGTGAACCCTTTCCTTCTAGAATAATAGGTGAGTTCATTATTTATTTATTGATTAACTTCAGTTAATGATATTTATTTATTTTTTGTTTGGTGCTTATCGAATGTTTAAAGGTAGGTCATTCCATAGTGACACAGCTACGAAGAGTTGGAAACAGAGTTAGTACGGCGCAAAGGAATAGCCAGTAAAGAGTTATATCATCAGTGTTTGCTTATTCTATATTAGTAAAAGAGGACATTTATTTTTTATATTTGCCTTGGCCTCCTGAAGCACTGGGCACATACATGTGAGTATGTACCCAGTGTCCCATGATAGGGCAATCTGGCCTCTCACTAACTGCCTTCAAGATGTTGCTGCTCCCTCGTACTCTGTGCATCAACGATGCAACTCGTTTCCGCAACACTGAGTAGACGCAAACATCGCTGATGCACTGCACCAACCAAGGAGCCCTATCATCAGCCTGAGGCCCTCTGCGTGTAATTGACCCACAGGCTGCATGTGTAAAGATTTTGACAGAATGCCTTAAACACTGTGGTGGACCCACTTTGACATCTGCCCTAGAACGAGCAAACCTGCAGGCCAGCATATTGCAGCAGACTGCCAACTTTCCAGATCGAGGTCATCCTTCAAATCACATGATCACTCGGTGATCACATGGTCGACACTCTCTGTAAAACCTTACCTCACTAAACACTTTCACAAATAGTATAAATATAGTATGTAACCAGTATTTGTATGTGTTATCTATGTATTGTATATTAGATTTAATATCGTATTTTTTTTAGTTATTAGTTTTTAACTGAATAATACTCTTTTTTTTCTCAAATATTAGCGGTCATGCACCTTACAATCCCTGCTCCCATCTCCCAAAGGTTAGCTGTTAGAAAATGTTTTTAGACATTAAGCTTGCCTATGTACTGTAAAATGTATTATTTTCTGTGCAATAAAGAATCTATCTACCTCTGAGCCGTAGGTGAGGTTTTTAATAGTATCACACGACTGTTTTAATACCTAGTTATGTGCAGTTTCATACACTAATTTATCTACTCTCATACATTGGGATTAAACCTACTAAATAAAAGAGTAAGAAAAATCACACGAAATGGAGCTTTTTTTTTTTAAATGACCATGGTACAGAATACATAAGTCCTAAACAATGAAATTGCGCCAAAACCTAGCTTGTGACCGCGCACGCGCTATGGCGGGCGCTGCCATAGACAAGTAAAAATTGGTATCAAAACTTTTTTGTAATGGAACCTTTGCCTTAAAAAAAAATAAGTGTTATATAATAATGTGTGATTCTATTTTTAAAATGAACTATAACATTATTTTCTTAGAGAAAAAGTGTTATAATGTGATTCTATTTTTAAATTTCAGCAGTATGTTTGGAGAGTAGATAAAAACATTATAATATTAACTATTAAATAAAAACTTTATCATTATGGCATGAGAACATTACAAATTTTATTTTTTTATTTTCCAGCTTTCGTCAATTCCCCAGTGCCTTATCGGGAGCTATACCTATTTACACTCCGAATGGTGGGGGAACTAGCCCTTCACCAATGGAAAGAGATGCACAACGTGTGCCAACATGTCGAAGAGTTGGTGTCGCGGTCCAATGAAATAGTCAGGCAAATATTGGACGAGCGACTTCGAGCCAACGACGTGTTGTGGTCTATGAGAGAAATACTCGAACACATATCCAATTATTTAGAGGTCAGTTGCTACTTTTCGATAACATTTTTAGATATCATATTTTAAGAGTAGAGTATATTCACGACCGTTTCCGACGAAGCGGATTCACATTTAGCCAACTTTACTACAGGCCAATCATGACAAGTAACAAGCTCGTCGATGTTTCTAGTGTACCAAACTCGAGGAATATCACAAATAACTTAAATATTCATTTAATTTAAGTAAAGTATCATCACGACCGTTTCCCTTTTGGAAGGTCAGAAACCACGCTTACAGAGGTCGGTTCAAACCCACCCGGCATGTACCAATGAGAAATACACTTTTCGTACGTACATTTGTCGAAAGATTTACAACACCACCGTTCCCGTGCCTCGGAGAGCATGTTAAGCCGTCGGTCCCGGTTCCACTAATATCAACTTGTGGATTCGTTAATAAATTGTCATAAAAATTGACATCATATCCTCGCCAAGCCGTCTGGCCAGCGTGGCGAGTGTAGGCCAAATTCTCCAGATATATGTTCTGGAAGGCCCATCTCCAGCAGTGGAGGTCTAGGACGCTAGCCCTAGAGGGCTGCAATGATGATTGTTTTTACCCAATTGTATGTTTGTTCCTTTGTGGCACACTGGAGATCAAACGCGTCAGCCAATTTTGATGATTCTCACATCAATCGATTCGTCCTAATCGTGCGAGTATCATTCATTAATTACATAGTGGCTTTAACAGTCGAGACCTATTAAAAATCGAGGCAGGTTCAAATGTTCCCAATAACGGGTCCCTTTATAAGTCAGTTTTAAAGGTAAGCTGACATTAAATAAATAAATATTTCCACAGCGCCATCTAATTTCCGTGGTAAGCTACGAGGCTTGTGTTACGGAAACTAGATGGTTGATAAACTACATATTATACATATAAACACCCAGACCGAGACAAATTATACAATGTACAACTTGCCCCCGGTGGGAATCGAACCCACGGCCTCCCGAGTTCACGGCAACGTTTGCTAAAACTAGACCACGGAGGCGGTCAATGGCCAATGTCATTATTAGAGTATGTTGTAATTTTTTCGTTGATTAAAATAATAATTAAATTAACATTATATTTTGTTATCTTTTCCAGTACTTAGGCGTCGTGACATTCGTGCTGGCCGTGTGTCACGACATGCAAACTCCGAACAGTTTAATGACAAAAAAATCAAAGAAAATAAAAACAAAATCTCCAGAAGAAGTGAAGACCTCCGAGCTGCTTCTACGTCTAAACCTGACTGTGCAACACACAGCTCAATTCATCGAAGCTATTTTCGAACAACTACCCACATTTTCTACAAAAATTTCTATAGACAAACAATTGGAAGAACTTAGTTTAATTGATGGTTATACATGTTGCGTTCAGTCTAAACTCCGGAACGGGTTTTGTGATATGTCTAACGAAGTGATTGCCGTGTTAAAGAAAAAATTGACATTTTTGAAATATTTGGAACAATAGTTTAACCAGAGACATTAAATATATATCAAGACAGGGCAAGAAACCAAACGATATGATCATCAAATCTAGACCAACCGGCAATAAACTAGTGTATTACAGTCATTGCCGGTTGTTTTCGCTATGCACTTTAAAATGGAGTGTTTTGTGTAAAACACATTATTTTCGACAAGAGAACCTCGTGTCAGTTTATTTTCGTAAGTAAATGTTGATTATATTTTTTTAAAGTCCTAATTAAAATATACGGAACATTTTAGAAGTAGTCAATAAGTAATAGTTCCGCTACTCGATCATAGATGGCGCTATGATACATGCACACCATTATAGCCTTAAAAACACTAATCATAAGGTTGACGTTGGTCAGTAGACATGTTTATTTTTACATTTGTTATCCATAAAAGTTAGAAGTTTCCCTACTTAGACGTTAGGTGGCGTGAAAAACTATTGAACTAAACATTTTGTATGCAAATCTGTTCTCTTCATCTTATATTTGACCTCGTTGAGTTTAACATTGTATTAAGTTGTTTTAGATCTAATTCAGTTTGAATATAATGTGATCCCTAAGGCTGAGATTGATAAAACTATTTTGACTAAAATTCCCATAGAACGATAACAATTTACAGTTTTTAGAACTACCCACATTTTCAACAATTTAAAGAACCTAATTTATTTGATAATTATAACATGCACAAAGTTGTCGCCCACCTTTATGCGGCCCACGATACGGTTTGCCGCCGTCACAGGACACTTTACATGGCCAGATGCGGCCCCAAAGTCAGTGACGCTTACCTGACTCACCTTTACGACGGCCACCTCTTCCGAGTCGTCCAGACCGACGACGCGGAACTCCGCGCACTTCGTCGGTCTGGTGACTCGAACTAATCTATTCAAGGGGAAGATCCCGCGGATCTTTTGTGCTGGGGCATCCGCCATGTCGCCACTAGCAGCCCCTGCGGTCTGCCGAGACGGACTGCCGAAACTTCACCGAGGGGATGCCGATCTCTTCTAGATCGACACGCCTCTTAGTCTGGTCCAAGACCGACTTATAAGTAAATAATATCATTAAATTGTCAAATAAAGAGAATATAATTTTTTAAAAATAAAATAACTGTTACAGTCCATCTTTCTATTTTTATTATTTTTTTTTTTTCAGGACACCCCCGACTTGTGTCGGAGACCTTTGTTAATTCTTTACCATTTTTAATTGCCTTACAAATTTCCTCCAATTAATAAAGTGTAAATAATAGATAATATATACATAAATAAATACATAAAAATATAATCACATTTCTTCTACTTTTTAATATAATCACATTAATTCTCCTTATTCTAAATTTAATTACATTATTGCATTCCCAAAATTCTCTTTTTTCTTTTTTAATTTTTCCTTTTCCTTCTCTTTTTCTTGTTTTTCTTTTCTTGTATTTTTCTTTTTTTCTTGTCTTTTTCTTTTTCTTGTCTTTTTAATTTTTTCCTTTTATTTTTATTTTTTATTATTATATTTTTTTTCTTTCCTTCAATTTTTTTTTTTTTTTTTTTTTCCTTTCTTTTTTTTCCATTATTTTTTTTTTTTTTTTATTTCCCCCTTTTTTTTTTTTCTTACATACTTAATGCATTATTACATGAAAATGTCAATTATCAAAATACAATGTCAAAAATAAAAAAATAAAAAAAAATCTTACATACTAAATAACAATGTCAAAAATATCAAAATAATTCTTACATACTAAATTACAATGTCATACTCGATGTCAACTTACATACTAAATACAATGTCCAAATTTATTCTAAAATACAATTTACAATTAATGTCCTACTTACAGATTTATGAGAATGTCAAAAAGAAAAGTGATTTAAAATATAAATAAATAATAATTACAATAATTCAATGTCAATTTAATCCAAGACCAAGACTGATAATTATGACAGTCAAACAATTGACTCCGCGCCCATCGCTTCCGTTCGGCGGTGGCCACGCCCCCCCAACTGTCACTGTCACCGCGGAAAATAGAGTCTTTTTGTTTAGTGTTTTGGGCTTCTTGCTGTGAATTCTCCAATATCCAACCCTCGTGCTTGTTCGGGTTGGATATTGGTTCCTGGGACAGCCAAGAAGCCCCTACGACCGCGGGCTTCATCCGCGGTCCCAGTGACACCCAGGGAGACGCCCGGCGACCCGGCGGCGGCGAGATAGAGTCGGAGTCAATTGTTTGGTATCTTTTTAATTTTTATTACGTTTTATTGCCCGTTCCACAATTTCCATGGCGTATTCTAGGAACCTTGGTCTCGTGTTTTCGTTTGCTAGTATTTTTTTTTTTTTCTTTCTATTAGAAGTTATTAACTCACTAAAATATTAATCCAAGGTAACATTTATCAATTATAATCGAAGTTAACTTAGTTTTATATATAGGAAAGGGTAACTATTTAAACTGTCAGGTAACTTATTGAATATTTTTGGTCCCATACTCAATAGGCTTTTTGTAATAAGGCAGTCTTGGTATTTTTTGCGCATAGATAGATAGAGCGTGGACGTAAATTATTTTTTGGGTTCGTGGGTTTTAAATTAAAATAATTTCCCATGTGGCATTTAACAAATGTCAATACTATATATATGCAAAGGTTTGGGAAGGTTAGTATGTTAAAGTGCTTGAATTTTGGGGCGCAACTTTCACACATTGCTCTGATGCATCGCTTTTGGGCTTTAAATACCATGTCCCTATTTGTGGGATTTCCCCAGAAGATTATGCCGTATCTATAGTGTTGCCCAAAGCAAGATATATATTTTATTTTATATCAATATAATAAAATATAATAAATATATCAATATATATTTTATTTTCCAATTGTACTAAGGAAATCTCTCACCGCGATGTCTTTAGTGTACCAAACTTGAGAAATATCACAAATAAATTGAATAATTTATTGTGCCCCGACCAGGAATCAAACTCTGTACCTCCAAGTTTAAATCCACGGAATTAACCGCTAGACCTCGGAGGCATTAGGTATAGGTAAGTTTTAGGTATACTAAAATAAAATTATTTTCAAACGAGCTCTCCCAAGTTCCAAATACCTAAACGTTATTTTTTTCCTTAGGAACAAAAAAAAATTCAAAATTACGGACACGACGCAATTAAAATTTATTGAAAACCTAACCCCAAAAAAAGTAAACACTAGCAAAATTTGGAAAAAAACTCTATGCAAGAGTCTTGCGGGACTCTTGCGCAGGACCAAGAAAAAAACTAGGGTAAGATTGGGCAACACTACGTATCTAAGGGTAGATGCAGCAAACGCATAGATAGAAGCACGTCAGGCTAGGTTACAAAGTGCACGTTGAACACGACTATAGCCGGTAATGCACAGCGACGTGAGTCGGAGTGCACAATCGTCCGAGAATCGTCGTCTAAGATCGATTAAGTCTGCCAGAAATGTCAAAATCTTGGGCATTCTATGTGCTTAGTCTAAAATGCAAGTTTCGGAAAACGTAACTGCTGTAGTTACGTTTTGTTATTTTACATTGCGTGTTATTGCAAGTTTGGCTATAATAACAGGCAATGAACATCGAAAATTCAGTAAAAAAACTCTACTACGACAAGATGCGTTTTCGGAGGATTCTGCACTCAGCTGTAATATAATTAATTTTGAGACATTGGCCTAACTTTGATTGTCATATCATTTGGCTTCTTTCCCCGTATAGTACCTATATTTTATATCTTTGATGTATATGTATTATTTCTTTTTAAAAAAAGTACAAATAATGTAGGTACCTACTAACGTATGAGAGTTACTTTGGTACTAATAAATTATTATTTATACTCAATTATTTGTTTTTTTTCCCTTATGTATCTGCCGCCGTCCTCTAAGCTAATACTATATAATCTGTGTAAGCTTAAATGCAGTTATCTACAAAGTCAGTTTGGAAAAAAACGAAAATAATTTTGGGCTATTACTTGTGCTCTCCTCACACGGGAACGGCAGTGTTGTAAATCTATGACAAATGCACGTAAGAAAAGTGTATTTCTCATTGGTACATTCTGGGGAGGTTTGAACCGACCTTATAGGTTTTTTTGCAGGATATTAAAGAAATCGTTCTTACAACCGAGCCAACACCGCTCTCAGGTAAGTTAAATAAAAAGCAAGATAAACTTTATAATTTATTTATTTACAACATTAAATAATGCGATTGAAAAAGGTGACAGTACAAAAATACTAAATTTATTAAACACACCACGGGGTTCACACAACAGGAATGTTGCCATCAGACTTCAAAATCGGTCAGGAAAACGGTACAACTACATCCAAATCTGCAGTTTTTTTATATCGACAATGGAAATGTAAAAAACGCTTACAGAAGTAAATTGATGTCCGAAAAATATATATTTTGTTTCGTATGAGAAATATTTTGTTTCGTATGTGAAGTATTATTATATTATCATCACGACCGTATCCCTTGCAGGGTGGTCATTTAGCGTACTATAGGCCCAGCAAGTGGCAAGTTTGTCGATGTCTCTAGCGACCAAACTCGGTTTTTTTTTCTCTGGATTAGGTTTCGAACTTAGCACCTCCGCGTTTAAAGCTACGGACTTAACCGCTAGACCACGGACGCAAACATTAAACTTGAAAAAAAAAACTATTCTGTCTTTTCCCTCGTCAATTCTCGATATTTTGTAACTCAAATAATATTTTATAATTTTAACGGGTCTTTACGCGATTTACCTTAGAGACATATTTCTCCCGATGTTTCCAATTAGCCGACGCCGGGAAAAATCGCCCGTATTGTAAGTATCGTGATTTCTAAAAACTTTTAAAAGTGATAAGTGGGTAGGCTTACATCTACCGCCCAGTATGTACGAGACTAGAAAGAAAGAAAGAAAGAAAAATATTTTATTTGCCACATATCAATAAACACAACTTAAATAAAGACTGGTAGTATACACAATATGTGTGGTGACAAATAGGGAATCAGCTCAGCATGGAGCTGCGACTCTGGGCCACAGCGCTGATTTTCGGCTAATCCCTTGTTAGGAGAGGTGCTAGTGGGTAATATATACAAATATATAGTGTGGTGTATGTATGTACGCATAAAAAGATAACTAATACATAAAATAAAAATAAAATATGTATAACAAAATTATCTTAAAAACAAACTATAAAATATTAAGAAGGTATGCTGCTACAGTAGCTGTTGGTATGTCAAAAGAGAGGTTTTATATTTATTTTTAAAAGCAACCGCCGACAGCATGTCGTGCAGTGGTGGGGGTAGGTTCCATATCTTGGTAGCAGCATACCTAAAGCTCCCACGGAACGCTGAGGTCTTGTATCGGGGAAGACACAGTAGTTTGAGACTGGATCGTGTGCCATATCGTTTAGGATCTTGCGGCCATGTCAGTTTATTATATAAGTACAATGGTGAATGAAGTTTTATCACCCCAAAAAGCAAACATGCCAAATGTACTGTCCTGCGAGCGCACATTTTTAATCGCTTATTCTGATTTAGAAAAGGAGTTACGTGTGAACTACACCGCATAGCTTCAGTCGACCCGTGACCACGGCAAATGCAACTTGGCTGAAACGTCGGGAGAAATATGTCTAAGGTAAATCGCGTAAAGACCCGTTAAAATTATAAAAACTATTATGATGAGCGCGAAAGTGTCTACTGTTTTACGACATTGCGGTCATATTCGACCGATGCATGTGGCGTCTTTCCACTGTCGATATATATTTTTTTATTTACCAACACGCATTCAGAGCTGTACAAAATGCACCATCCACGTGAAAATAGTCGTAGCTATTTCGATATAGGTACACAGCGTTTGTTGAAATAGCTTAACGCTTTTGCAAAATTCCTTCTCGCATAATCCAATACTAGTAAAGATATTTCATTATTTTTAAAAATACTCGTTAATTAATCATAGGCCGCGTTCGTTTTATAGCATTTCCAACATTTCGTAGCAACTTCATAAACCAGCGCGAAATGTCGTTTTTGTTAAGAAATACCACTTTTTTTAACAATGCTAACATTTCTTAAAACGAGCGGTGAGGCTATTTTTTGACAAGTGTTTTCGTTCATGTTTTATCAAACCATACACATGATATTATTATAGTCTTGGAATTTATTACATAAAATCGTTGAAAATACTTTTTTAACAAATATAATAGAAAACTATAAAGTATATAAAAATGTAAACAAACCATTTAACATGTTAATGACATCTGTCAAAAATAACATCAATAACCCTCCTTTCAACACGGTATTGACATACGAAATTAGCATCAAATGTTTGAATTTTCATTAAACGAACGACTTGTGCTAAAAAAAAGTGGTATTTTCATGCTAACATTTCTTAAAATGAACGCGGCCATAAATGAGATTGCCCATTTTTTTTAGAGAAATGGTCCCAAAAAAATCTTCTCGTGCCATAATTTCTTTTTTATTCCATAGTTAATATATTGTGATTTCATAATCTCTAATTAAAAACCTTTTGTTGAATTGTGCGAGCGAGATAGGACGCAAAAGCGGTAAACCAACGTAATAAAAGCAACGACGAAAATTGTTTTTTTTTTAAATATTTGATTCACATTGTAATACTGATAAATGGAATCTTCTGCGGCCCAATTACATATCTTTCGGAAACTGGCGGTCACTAATTGTTTCACAAAACGATAACGAATCGCTAAGGGCCCGAACACACATGCGCGGTCTGAGTTCTCCGGTCAAACGTGCCCACACCATGTTCATGCCCAGACAAGCGGGCATAGTGTTAGGGACTGATGTCAGCCATGGGTGTCTGATTCCAGTTACTAACATTCATGGACCTTGCGCGCCACTAACCATCAAGTGGACGCAAGGTCACATTTCGTGCTAGTATAAAAAATATAAAAAACACCCAACGCCATCTCTGTGTCGTCATAACACATTAAACAAGATTGTGCTTTATTTGTGTATTGTTCAAAATTTATTTTGTGACGAGCAAGCGAACCTCACTCGGAAATATTCCAGTCGTTACGTTTATTAATTGTAAGAGATTTGATTGTTTAGTGTGCTGTTACGTCACAATAATTTATGAACAGCGTTTAGTTTCTGCAAATAAAATTATTGTAACATTTGAAATTAAAACATTGTAGATACATTTGTAATACAAATATGCATAGACAAATAAAATAAAGCCCCTAGAATACAGAGACTTCCACTGTTGGAGATGGGCCTTCCAGAAATATCTGAAGAATTTGGCCTACACTCGCCACGCTGGCCAGACGGGTTGGCGAGGGTGGTTACATGCTTATTCCCTTTTTGTTGAGGCAAACTTTACAATGTGGTCGTTTGCAAATCTTCAATTTTACTTCAAGTGAAATTGAAGATTGCCGCCGCGGTCACGTTTAAACACAGCGTACCGAGACCGTAGACTGGTCGGTGTGTCCGGGCCCTTAAAGCTGTCAAAAATGTTTGTGGCCGATTGCCGTGGAGATACGTAATTTGCCACGTACGGAATGATTATTATTATGGACACAGTATAGTCTAAAATACGCCTAAGAACGACCTTCACCGATCAGTTATCCGATTGCAATCCACTTTTTATATATTAAAATACGCTAACAAGAGCAACGGTGATGGGTTATCTAACAAATTATGATCAAGCCTTTTTTTATTTTGTTGAAATAAAATTACACTAGCTCAAGAGGTCGGCAACCTGCGGCTCTTTAGTTCCACACGCAAATATTAATAAAGAGATGGCAAGAGACCAGACGGCATGGCCGTTGGGCAATGAAAACTTGGCAGGTCACTGGTATGGGATCGACATGTGTAGACACATTAGCCCCATCTCACATCAAGGCAATGCAAACAAATACTTATTTAAAAATATATATAATAAGTACATAAGCAATTAATAAATATTATTGTGTCCCGACCAGGAAAAACCCGGTACCTCCAGGTCTAAATTCAGTTTAAGTATTTTATTATATAAAAAAATAATTTCATTCGGATAACAGGTCGGTGAAGGTCACTCTTCTACGTATCTTTGTCAATTCAACGTTTGCGTTTGACCCATAACTTTCTTAAAAAAATAAATAAATATATATAGTATTTTATGACGATCCAAACACATAAATAAAACATCAAATTATCTTATAATCTAATTACAAAATTATTCTAATAATTGTACTTTTTCACATTAAATCAATTTACTACCTAATAATTTTGAGGAGATATACCTCGTGATTTTGTATGGTCTTATCATCACCTCCACTGCTGGAGATGGGCCTTCCAGAACATATATCTGGAGAATTTGGCCTACACTCGCCACGCTGGCCAGACGGCTTGGCGAGGATATGGTCTTACTCCAGACTAATATGTTATTCTGTTGATAGAAATAAACAACCTAAAAAACTATGACATACTCGTATGTATAAGTGACAGTATATTTTTTGCCACTTCCTGTAATTTAATTTAGTATATAGTTTATTAATAAAAGTTAAAAAAAAAAAACATCACGACCATTTCCCTTTCGGTGTGGTCAGAAACCACGCTTATAAAATAAGCGGATTCACATTTAGCCAAATTTACTATAGGCCAATCATGACAAGTGGCAAGCTCGTCGATGTCTCCAGCGTACCAAACTCGAGAAATATCACAAATAAATTAAATGTATTTATATACATTAATCAATATCCCGACCAGGAATCGAACCCGGTACCTCCGAGTCTAAATCCACGGACTTGACCGCTAGACCACGGAGGCATATATTAATAAAATTTGTTTGTTCCTATCAATAGAATAACATATAGTCTAGAAAAAAACTTTAGAAAGCGATGTGAAGTCAAACCATACCATACCATAAATTATACAAGCTATAAAGATATAAGTAAGAAAAATGTATTTAATCATTAATACATCATTACAGCCCCTAGAACGCAGCGTCCCAGACCTCCACTGCTGGAGACGGGCCTTCCAGAACATATATCTGGAGAATTTGGCCTACACTCGCCACGCTGTCCAGACGTTTTGGCGAGGATATGATGTCAATTTTTAATGACAATTTATTAACGATTCCACAAGTTACTATTAGTGGAACCGGGACCGACGGCTTAACGTGCTCCCCGAGGCACGGGAATGGTGGTTTTGTAAATCTTTGACAAATGTCAGAAAAGTGTATTTCTCATTGGTACATGCCGGAGGGGGTTTGAACCGACCTTTGTAGGATTATGACTGGCTCTTATATAATCAAATTTAAATTACTGTGTAAACTCCATGTAACGTAACTCGATTTAACGACAAACTCCCTAAAGCGTCCAAATCAATTGGCTTTGGTTGGTTTCTTCCAATTCTGATTTTTATTCTCTCCATTTAACGACAACTCTCCATAACGTCATAAAATGCACAGGGACAGTGTCGTTATATAGAGTTTACACTGTACTTATAAAATATTTTAGGTACTTACTAATAAATAAAATAAAATCGATAGCAGCTTATTATTTTATAAAAGATATGTCACACACGCGCACTTATCACCAAACCCAATATGTAATAATGTTACAACACTATTGTTTGATAAACGACCCAAGGTTACAGAGTGACCGTATACATTTCAAGCTCTTGAAATCAAGTTGTCTCTTTCATACTTTATTGATTTTACATTTGGTAAAACGAGACAACTTGATTTTAAGATCGATGTCAATCTTTGTCGTTATATAGTCTCTCTAACGGGTGCGCTAGAGAAACTTACTTATTTGAAAAAACTCCCGGGCGGTGAGTTGGGTGGGTAGAGGGGTGAGGGGGGGCGTTATTGGAGGGGGAAGTCCCCAAGTTTGTTTCTTCCTCTAGTCAGTTGCCATCATGCTCTGGCCTAGAGAACAGCGGGCATACGCCGTCGAGAGCTTCTTTTCTAACGGTCGCTCACTTGTTGCTACGCAACGAGCCTTCCGCGCTCGCTTTAAAATTCTTCTTTTTTTCTTCCAAGCCTCGAAGAAATAAACGCTAAGGATGTGTAGTAGTAGTAGATGGAGCCAAAGCACACACAGCACGAGGCTCAATGAATTTGTTGCGACAACATTTCCCCGACCGGCTTATCTCTCTCAGAGGCGATCTCACATGGCCGGCTCGCTCTCCAGATTTGGCTCCATGCGATTTCTTTTTATGGGGTTATTTGAAATCCCTGGTTTATGTCGATCGGCCACGGACAATAGCTCAACTCAAAAACAACATTCGCGACGCCATTGCCAACATAGCGATTGATATGCTGCAAAGAGTGGACATTAACTTCAGAAATCGACTTAATCAGTGTATGCGCAATGGGGGTCGCCATTTAACTGATGTCATTTTCAAGTCTGTTAAAAAAAAAAATTGGGATATTGTATTCTAAAATAAAATAAAAATTAAAACAATAACTGAAGTACTTTTGTTTTTAATGACCTTTCAAATAAGTAAGTTTCTCTGGCGCACTCTGTACAAGCAAGAAAAAAGCGAGCGATTTTTTTTTTGCGTTTTAAAATGACAATTATGAAAATCGTAATTGTCATTGGTACAAGTCAGGGTTAGAACTGCGACCTTTTGTGGATTAAAGGAATTCTAACAAATGGACCGGAAATGGAGATTATGGGTTTGGCTCTTAAATAATGTTTATATAACACAAGTAAATAAGCTTACATAAAATAATTTATAAGCAAAAAATTTTTTTTATTCTTCATATTATTATGCCTTATTTATTTATTGTTAAACAATTACAAACTAAGTTCATATCAAACGAAGAAACGAATTAACATACTTAATAGAATTAGCAATTGTAGCCAGACTAAAAGGCAATAATAAATATAGTGTTGCCAATAAATACTGAGATTTGACATTTATTGTTGCCATTAAATTATAATTATTGTCTGTGTTTCTTTACTATGTAGATAAAATAAATATAATTCGAGAAAATCATTTAATAATTAAATGGGTTATTTGCAGTGGTTTTTAATCGTTTTAAGATTTCGATATGTATTGCATACTTATTAGTACAAATATGAATAACCCATTTATATGCTGTGAAAAAACATTAATTTTCAAATATTTTATGACTTTAGTTTTTTTTTATTATTAATATTTCTGTGCCTCTCGCTCGCACATTCCAACAATATCAAAGATTTTTAATTAAAAGTATCATCTCGACCGTTCTTGTAGGGTAGCCAGAAACCACGCTTTTAAAGAATTTAGCGAACTTCGATCCATCATAACAAGTGGCAATCTCGTCGATGTCTCTAGCGTACCAAACTCGAGAAATATTACAAATTAAATATATTATAGGGACACTGGAACTGAACCCGGTACCTTAACTGCTAGACCACGAAAGCATTCAAAATAAAAGTAGTCAATCAGTTTTCTAGTACGGATTTTTTTGACATATAATACAGTATTTGGTTGGGTAGGGAGAGAAGTAGAATGGTGAGCGTATTATCGCGTAATAAAAAATAAAAAAGGAGGCCTCTTTTTCTTAAACCAGCCTATTGTCGGTCGCAAGCCCAAAACACCATTCTTCTCATCTCCTACCCACACACGATGGACCCGGCACCCGCACGGTGAATCCATGGAATGCTTGTTTTAGTAAAATAGAGGAATGATAGTAAATGATCGCTGGTGGCTCGGTTGTAAGAATGCTTTCCTTTACACCCCAAAGAAGTGGATTCAAACCCCGGCATGTACCAATGGTAAATATACTTTTCTTATGTACATTTGTCATAGATTTACAACACCACCGTTTCCCGGAGAGCACGTTAAGCCGTCGGTCACGGTTCCACTAATATCAACGTTAATAAATCATTACAAAAATTACATCAGACCGTGTCGCGAACCCATTTGGCCAGAGCGAGTGTAGGTCAAATGCTCTCAAATATGTTCTGGAAGGCCAACAGGTCTAGGACACTGTAGTCTAGGGGCTGTACTGAATGAATGAAAAAAATAGAGGAATATTGTTTTTAATATTTTTGCTTTTTTTTTTTCAAAATTACTTATTTGAAAGTAAAAATACGTTTGAAATGATAAAACTTTTATTTCCCAGAAAGCTGATTGTCTACATTTCTCAAAAGTATACTTGGACTTTAAAAATCTTTAAAAAAGTTGGTGTGCAAGCGACAGATGCAAAACTCAACCACCCTCATAAAGAAAGGAACAGAATAGTGAATGATAAGCGAGCAATGTAAAATGGAGTCCATTTCAAAACCAGCCTTTGTCGTTTATAATAAATGAATAATAATAACGAGAACAATAACTTTTTCAATATCTCAAATCTGTTAGCCATATTATTATTATTAATTATTGTTGAAAAAACCTGTGTCTGAAAAAAAAAAAGTTAGTTGTGTAGGATGATCTGTCCACTGCGCCTTGCCCTTATAAAAAAATTGAGTATAAGACGTTTGCAATTGGAATCGTTACTGAGCTTTCATTACTCAGTGTCAACTAGCTGTCCCCTATATGACCGGAGCAACCTTGGTATAGGGGCCAGAGCTCTTTTACTAAATTAAGCATGTACAATGTCTTGTCCAATATGCATTTTTTAGTGTCAATAATTTATTATTATTGTTTGCAAGCTCTAGACACTATTCTTGTCCTCTCTTTCGCACACACAATGGACCGGCACGATGATGTATTGCTAAGAAATTTGTCTTCTATTATTTTTCACAGTGATTTGATAAATTTTAAATTAGAATGAAAGAATTTTAAAGGGGTGTATCACTAACTTTTTATTACGATAGATGGCGCTTGATAAATTGTACCTTATATAACTCTAAGTTGCATAGAAATGTTGTAATTTTATTACGAAATTTATTATTTTCTGGATATTATGCCGAAGTGGTCGGCTTTTAAGTGTACAAATCGAGATTTCCAAGCGAAATCAAAGATATGGTGATCTCAAAATTGCCGTTATAATAATTCAACATTTTTTCCTTTTAAAGACGGTTTTCGCTTTCTTAATTCGTCTTCTAAGGTAGGTAACGTTAAGTTAAAATACATTTTTCTGTTATAGAAATAAAATAAAATACAAAAACATAAAAAATATATGCGTCATAGGTGTAAACAAGGTACCATTGCCGCTAGCGACATCTACAAAAAGCTTTGCCTGATACACCCCATTGTAGCACAAACATAAATTATTATAAAACTAATGAAATTTAAAAACTAAATCTTATTAGAAAATTATATATTTTACAAATCGATATATTTTAAATTATAAATTAGTAGGTACAAACTAAGATATTATTTATTGTATTTTTGTACTGGAATACTCGTAGATTGGAATTGCAGAAAATATTTCAATTAGGCTCAAATTTTCGTTTGACAGCTGGAAGGAAATGTTGAGTGGTCGAGGCGTTCAGAAAACGTTTTAGAATAGGGGTGTTACATTAAGATGGTTAACAGTTTTGCATTCCTCTTGCTCACATAATCAATTTTTTTTAAAGATTTATCATGTCCGAGTGTAGTTTTGAGAAATGTAGTATGAAGGTAATGTAAATTATAAAGCCTTCGTAACAAAAGGGCATGTATGAAGAGGTTAATGAATGTCGACGAAGCGAAAAAGGTATGTCGTGATCGTGTCAAATGGCGCTCAATTGTCTCTGCCTACCACGCAAGGGATCTGGCGTGAAAATATTTATTAATTAAAACTTTATTGCACAATATATACAAGAGGCGGACTTTATGTCGCTAGACATTCTCTGACAGCCAACCTTAGGGACACTAGAACATTAAAGACGTAAGGTAGGTGCAATTAGAGAAATATGATTACGTAATAAATATGCAATATTATCTAAACTACTACTACTCAGCTAGGATGGGCGGCATTCGGGAAACTTCGACATATCTTCTCATCGTCCATACCACAGTGTTTGAAGACAAAAGTCTTCAACCAGTGCGTCCTCCCCGTAATGTCGTACGGAGCAGAGACGTGGACACTGACAGTGGGTCTGGTTCACAAATTCAAGGTCGCTCAGCGAGCTATGGAGAGAGCTATGCTTGGTATTTCTCTGATGGATAGAATTCGAAACGTTGAAATTCGTCAGAGAACCAAAGTTACTGACATAGCATTCAAAATTAGCAAGCTGAAGTGGCAATGGGCCGGACACATCTGCCGCAGAACCGACGACCGATGGGGCAAACGGGTTCTGGAGTGGAGACCACGTACGGGACGACGCAGAGTGGGACGACCCCCCGCCAGATGGACGGATGACCTGAGGAGGGTCGCTGGTGGGGGTTGGATGAGGATTGCAAAAGACCGCGTGCAGTGGCGAGCCTTGGGGGAGGCCTATATCCAGCAGTGGAGAGACACAGGCTGATGATGATGATCTAAACTACAATAATATTTTTTTTATTTATTGTTTTCAAGATATACAAAAATACATCAACAATATTATATAGCCGTCCACAAAAACCTTTAAGGTTTATCTGGGTACGGCGAGTCACTCACAATCTGTATGAGAAATAATTCTGCTATTGACTCGTGTAAAACTTTTTAAACTTATATTTATATTTGTTATTATCAATGTATGTTCTTTGGAGCTCGGCGGGCATATCATTAAGATATGCTGAGGTTACATAATTCAGCATTCTTGTACCATAAACATTATTTGGCCCCTGGAAGTTTAAACTGTTTTACGTAATTGAGAATCCTTAAATTACCCGACCGCTTGTGTTTCGTTAGTTTTTGTGAGATATTAATATTATATTAAACTAAATACTAGTAATACATACATATGTATGTATGTATGTGTGTAGTCTATTAACTTTCTAGGAAATTAATAATACCTAATGTTGAACAGAAAAACAACGATTTTTCACTATTTTACTAAAACAAATATATGATTAATATATCTCTAAAATGTACGTAATTTTATTCCCTAGAAAGTTAGTAAATCATTTTATATTCACGACCGTTTCCCTTGCGGGGTGGTCAGAAACCACGCTTATAAATAAGCGGATTCACATTTAGCCAACTTTACTATAGGCCAATCATGGCAAGTGGCAAGCTCGTCGATGTCTCCAGCGTACCAAACTCGAGAAATATCACAAATAAATTAAATATTAATTAAATGTATTTATTTACATTGATAAATATTTTTGTGTCCCGACCAGGAATCGAACCCGGTACCTCCGAGTCTAAATCCACGGACTTAACCGCTAGACCACGGAGGCAGTTAAATAATTAGTAAATCACATTTCTCAAAAATACACTCAGACTTGAATAATCTTTTAAAATGCTGTATTGTGCGAGCGAGAGGGATGCAAAAGCGTTACAACCCTCTTAATGAACAATCTCTTTCCTTGAACACCGCTCATTTAGCTAAATAACGAGATTAAAAAAAATATATAATATTAATCAAAAATTCTCATATATAAATATCTGTTTTAATAAATTTTTCAGTCATATTAAATTAATATATTTATTTATTTATTATGCACAAACAAAACAGCTCGCCTTTGAGCCGATTTCAAATAAGAAAAATGAAAAATTTGACACATTATTAAATCGTTATGATCGTAGAACAGTGTTGGATTTTAAAAAATCTGATTTTATTTAATATAGTTTTATATTGTTTGTGGTCTGTAATTTATAGTGCAAATGTTAGAAAGGGCTCCAAAATGAAATCTAGAAGATTTGCACTTATTATGAGACTAGTATTAACTTAAAATAGAAGTGACAAAAAACAGTTATTTAACTTTGAATGGCCGTCATGAAAATTTTAAATATAGCAGATCCGTCACTGTTTTACGATCATGACGAAATATACTTACAAATAAATATGTTTTAAAAAAATCGGCATTTACAATATAAGTAGGAAGAATAAATTATTAATAGGCACCACCATTTGTATAGGTTTTTGAAAATAATAATAGACAGTTTTGAAAATAACAATAGACAGTTTTGAAAATAATAATAGACAGTTTTAAAAATACCTGTAATTTGTTTCTGATTTTACCCGACTTTTGTATGTATGTTTGTTACTTTGTGGCATTCGTATAGCGACCATAATAATAACATGTACCTAATCTAAAAACCTATGATCCACAATAAAATATTTTTAGTTAACATTATTATTATTATCTAGAAACAAATTGACAAGATCGCCGCCATTTATTATTATTATTATTTATTTTAAATCGGTTTAGCTTATTAAAAAAAACCTAAAAGAAACATATTAATAATTGTAGTCTTATGTAATTTTCACTCACTTCGCACTCGTTTCACTCATTTTCGCTCGAATTAGTCTAAGTTTTGTCAACTTGGTCCATTTTGTCATTGTATATCACACTTTTGAACACAGTTATTGTCCGGCCGCTTACAGCGTGTTGAATATGTTCCGAGCACTATTCTTAGAATAGCGCTGGTACGTGTGGTCGCTTAATCAGCTGCCACTGGAAAGAAAAAAGAAAAACATTATTTAGCACTTTTAAAAAATACTAGAAGCTGGCTAACAGCTTAAGCTTTATAACGTCTTCTTAACGAAACCAACCATACTCGTACTTGTACAAAATTAACTCAAATTTGAGATTTATACAATGACACTACAAGATGGAAAAATTGCTGTGACTAATTGGCTATTTCTTCTTGACTTATAGTACTGAAAATGTGCTTCTATGATAATAAAAACATAAAAAAAAATACACACGTTAATGCACACTCACACAAAACACTACCACATTCATAAACATACCCACAATAAACTCATAAACCTTCTCTTTTTATCTGGTACAAAACTTAAACTTTTCACTAGAGGCAAATTAAGAAAACAATTCATTTTTATAGTTAGAAAATTGTAATTTACGTAATGTTCAATTTCATTAGTCTTATACTTTAGGTACGAGTCGACTCATCTCACTATGCATAACTGAATTATTGGCGGTAAAAGCGCGATACTGAAATAACTCGATTGAACTATTTTTACTTATTTATATATTTTAATATTACGACTAGCCTCTTTATGTACGTAGGGGTGTAAAATAAACCGTACAGTTTATAGACTCATCTCCTTATTGCATTGACGCATATTAATGTTTTAAACCAATACGTGCAAAAATCTATTTTTTAAATTTTTAGACTCATCTCCTTTTTCCTTGACACCACAGATAATTTTGTATTATTAAGTATTCAAATAAATAATTAGTTAATAGTATTTTCATCTGCAAGCACCTAATGTTTTGCAATATTGTTTGTGACCGGAAGTGCAGGGTGTCCAGAGATCCAGGCGTCCATTTGAAATCGAAATATATTTTAGTAACAAAATTGGTAAATGCGGTAAGCTGTAACACAAAATCAAAAGCTGTTGGAGAAACAGTGTTGCCATAGTAGAAAAATGCACACCGAACTGAGCTAGAAAACGTAGATTATATATATATATATATTTTTAGTTGAGCAGTATAATATTAAATAATATCATCGATCAAGAATCAACTAGATTATAGGTGACGGCTCTGAAAACGACGGAAAAAATATCAGCACAAAATAATTGTGTGCTGATATTTACGACAGTACGTTTCAACTACGGCCAACGTGAGGACGTGTTAAAATGCAGAGGGCTGTCGAGGCAATTTATAACTTATGTTTAAATTAATGATTGATTTTGTGATAAATATTTAATAGCATTTATGTTATGTTATTTCTGGCCGATCCCTTTGTTTGTCTATATATATAATAATATATATTGTAAAAAAGAGATAGCATGTACGTAGAGGAACGATTGCCAGTTTCTCGCAGTAATTTTGTATGTGACTATTAATCCTTTATTGTAGAATAATATAATAAATAAATAACATTATTTATTTCATATTTAAAGACAATTTACATACGAAAAGATAATATATACATATAGTAAAAGAACAACTTAATTGTGTTATTACATCACATATATGCTATTTTAGATTTATCAGTTTTTCTTTTTTAAACAAATGGTTATTTAACAATTTTAATGACAATATGTTTCTCACCTAGAGGCGGCCATTGCTCTTCTCCTGGCAGTCTGTCGTTGGTGTTCGAATTCAAAGTCCTCCTCGGTGAGGTTAAGTCGTTGCATGTGGTACATGAGGTACTCCTCGGTCAGTATTCCCTCTGGGGGATGTCTCAGGACCTCTAAAGTCTCACACAGTCCAGCTGCTCTCTTCCGCTCCTTAGCAGACCCTAGTGCCCCAGCTAGTACTACTAGCGCTGCTTTAAATAGGACCTGAAAAGTTATTAGTATTATCGCCAATTGTATCCTCGCCTACCCGTTTGGCCAGCGCACAGTGATTCACCTAGAACATCGCAGCTGAACGATATTATGTTTGCCGTTTTATCGTCGACATGCTTTTATTAATCGTCGGTCCCGGTTCCACTAATACCAACTTGTAAAATTGTTAATAGATTGACATTAAAATTTGACTGAAAAAATTAACTGCCTCCGTGGTCCAACGGTTATGTCCGTGGATTTAGACTCGAAGATACCGAGTTCGATTCCTGGTCGGGACACGAAAATATTTATTAATGTAATTAAATATAAATACATTTAAGTAGTATTTAATTTATTTGTGATATTTCTCGAGTTTGGTACGCTGGACACATCGACGAGCTTGCCATTTGTCATGATTGGCCTATAGTAAAGTTGGCTAAATGTGAATCAGCAAGGGAAACGGTTGTGATGATGATACTTTAAAATTTGACATCAGATCCTCGCTAACCCGTCTGGCCAACGTGGCGGGGGTAGACTAAATTCTCCAGATATATGTTCTGGAAAGGTAATCTCCAACGCGAGGTCTCGGACACTGTTCTAGGGGCTGTAATGAATGAAAAAAAAATGTGTGTGTTGTAACATACAGTGTCGCAGTGTCGTAGGATTGGGGTTAAAGCACAGAGGAACGACGCTGGGGCTTATCGAACTGGCTAAACTTTCTTTTTGATATATTGAATGTGTTGTAAAATACAGTTTCACTCACCTTGACTCCTTCGCAGAGGAAACAGTCCCAAACCCTTAATAAAGTGTCCCACGGTAGGGTTCGGGTTAAAGCACAGAGGAACGACGCTGGGGCGTATCGAAATAGCTAAACTTTGTTTTGATAGATTGAATGTGTTGTAAAATACAGTGTTACTCACCTTGACTCCTTCGCAGAGGAAACAGTCCCAAACCCTTAATAAAGTGTCCCACGGTAGGGTTCGGGTTAAAGCACAGAGGAACGACGCTGGGGCGTATCGAAATAGCTAAACTTTGTTTTGATAGATTGAATGTGTTGTAAAATACAGTGTTACTCACCTTGACTCCTTCGCAGAGGAAACAGTCCCAAACCCTTAATAAAGTGTCCCACGGTAGGGTTCGGGTTAAAGCACAGAGGAACGACGCTGGGGCGTATCGAAATAGCTAAACTTTGTTTTGATAGATTGAATGTGTTGTAAAATACAGTGTTACTCACCTTGACTCCTTCGCAGAGGAAACAGTCCCAAACCCTTAATAAAGTGTCCCACGGTAGGGTTCGGGTTAAAGCACAGAGGAACGACGCTGGGGCGTATCGAAATAGCTAAACTTTGTTTTGATAGATTGAATGTGTTGTAAAATACAGTGTTACTCACCTTGACTCCTTCGCAGAGGAAACAGTCCCAAACCCTTAATAAAGTGTCCCACGGTAGGGTTCGGGTTAAAGCACAGAGGAACGACGCTGGGGCGTATCGAAATAGCTAAACTTTGTTTTGATAGATTGAATGTGTTGTAAAATACAGTGTTACTCACCTTGACTCCTTCGCAGAGGAAACAGTCCCAAACCCTTAATAAAGTGTCCCACGGTAGGGTTCGGGTTAGTGCACAGAGGAACCACTCTGTGGCGTATAGAACGGGCTCCACCTTGTGTTTGACTAAGTGCCGGTGCACAGCGGGAGCGGTACGTCGCAGTAACGCATGTAGAATATCTCCATCTCTTTGGAGTACCTGAAATGATAATATATGATGATGAGCTTCTTAGTCAGTAATTTAGGTATTATTTCTGTCAGTAATTTAGGTATAAAGAGTTGGTTATAAATAATTAGTTAATATTTAGCGAACTGCCTCCATGGTCTAGCGGTTAACTCCCTTTAGACTCGGAGGTAACAGGTTCGATTCCTGGTCGGGACACAAAAAAAAAAATATTATTATTATTATTTAATATTTAATTTATTTGTGATATTTCTCGAATTTGGTACGCTAGAGACATCGAGCTTGCCACTTGCCATGATTGGCCTATAGTAAAGTTGGCTAAATGTAAATCCGCTTATTTATAAGCGTGGTTTCTGACCACCCCGCAAGGGAAACGGTCGTGATGATACTGTACTCTATTTAGCGAATAAAGAGTACGTTATGCAAAAATCGTATCTATTTGGGGTAATAACTAAATTGCACACGGATATTAGGAATAGAATGCGATTTAATGTATATATACAGTTATATGAACCTCCAAAATAAATTTCCAGGAATAATTCTAATATCAACACGTTGAATACACAAATGAATCATGACTTGCAAAACCGGCACATATCCATTATTTATAGTTTTAGAGAAGTTTTAAAATTATAACTACTAACTAAATATTGATTGTATTTATTTATTCTTGTACTAACTGTAAATAAAAATAAATATAAAAAATACTAATTTTCATGACAGTTTTCGCTTTGATATCTTCGTATTGTTATTTGCATTTAATTTTTGTAAACCGATTTAGCTTGTTCATAATTGTTATTTTTATTATTCGTGTAGATTTTTTGTACAAGTTAATATTTTCATCCATATAATTTTTAGTTGATGCATGCAGTTTACAATAGTTTTAGGTTGTTAAATTTAACTTGTTTCCCTTTATATTTAATTTTGTGTATTGTTGTAATTTAATAACTATTTCAATTCAATTAAATTCAATTCGTTTATTTTGCAAGTAGGCTTAGGACAAAAAGATATGTATTCTGCACTTTTACATGTCAATTTTTACAATATTGATATAAAACGATATAATTTTATAGTAGATATAAGTGTTTTTTTTTATTATTTTTTTTATTTTTTTTATTTGGCTAAATTTTGATTAAGCTACGTTTTTAAATACTAATGTTATGCGAGAGCTACGAACCACGAAACTCCAAGTGCGTGTTTCGTGGCCTTCGGGTTAGGCATTACGTACACAAATTGCGTTTATGATAGTCAATATTTACACCTGTATTCTATATAACCGCCCCATATTTTACGTCGTTTTCTCCATGTGATGATTTTGAAAGTTAATCATTTAGTTTTAGTCTTTCACGATTCGCTCGTTTTCAAAATGACAAGAGCTCGCGACAAAAATTGGTAATAGGTATGTAATGGATCATAATTCTAAATCTCCCAAAAAGCCCAAAAAAATTCTCGTGTCATAATGATTTCTTATTTATTTGATAGTTAATATATTGTGTAATATATGGCGCGGTGGTGGCTCGGTTGTAAGAACGCGTTCCTTAGATCCTACAAAGGTCGGTTTAAACCCACCCGGCATATACCAATGAGAAATACAATTTTCTTAAGTACATTTGTCGTAGATTTACAACACCACCCTTCCCGTGCCTCGGAGAGCGCGTTAAGCTAATATGGGTAATAAAAAAGATATGCATTTATTTCGGAATAGTATCCCATAGCGCGGTGGTGGCTCGGTTGTAAGAACGCATTCCATTCCATCCTACAAAGTTCGGTTCAAACCCCCCCGGCATGTACCAATGAGAAATACACTTTTCTTACGTACATTTGTCATAGATTTACAAAACCACCGTTCCCGTGCCTCGGAGAGCACGTTAAGCCGTCTGTCCCGGTTCCACTAATACTAACTTGTGGAATCGTTAATAATTGCCATTAAAAATTGACACCATATCCTCGCCAAGCCGTCTGGCCAGCGTGGCAAGTCTAGGCCAAATTCTCCAGATATTTGTTCTGGAAGGCCCATCTCCAGCAGTGGAGGTCTGGGACGCTGTGTTCTAGGGGCTGTAATGATAATGATGATCCCATAGCGGTTAGTAACATAGTGTTTGCTTATTCTATATTAGTAAAAAAAAGGACATGTATTTTTTAAATTTGTCTTGCCTCCTGAAGCTCTGGGTACATACTCACATGTATGTTTACATGTGAGTATGTACCCAGTGCCTTATGATAGGGTAATCTGGGTACTGGGTACTGCCTTTAAAATGATGTTGCTGCATCAACGACGCCACTCGTTTCTGCAACACTGAGTAGACGCAAACATCGCTGATGCACTGCACTAGCCAAGAAGTCCCATCATCATCCTGAAGGTGTTATTATATTGTACTCGGAAAGCGTAGTAGGCCGTCTGCGTGTAATTGACCCACAGGCTGCATGTGTAAAAAAAATTGACAGATAAACGATATTATTGTACTTCTGCGTACCTCAAGCCCCGGGTTGTAGTACCCGTTGAGATATTTGTCAGAGATGGACACGAGGCACCAAAAGGCCTGGACAGCCGGCATGTGCATCAGAAGAAAGGCGGCCACTGGGGCCTGCGCTTGGAAATAACCCACTCGCGGATTCAGCACGGAATACGCCTTGAGCACGCTGAATAACTCTTGCTGACTGGAAAATTTTGTCGTATTTTAGTTTATTTGGATAATCTATAGCTATGTTTAGTGGAATAAACTTCCACTGGTGATCAGACAAGCTCCTTCTATCTCCATCTTTAAAAACTTGGTCTTTAGTCACTTGTTTTTCGTATTTTCACTTTTTTCCGTGGTCTAGCGGTTAAGTCCGTGGATTTAGACTCGGAGGTACTGGTTCGATTCCTGGTCGGGACAAAAAAATATATTTATTAATGTAAATAAATACATTTAATTAATATTTAATTTATTTGTGATATTTCTCGAGTTTGGTACGCTGCACGCGCTGGAGACATCGATGAGCTTGCCACTTGTCATGATTGGCCTATAGTAAAGTTGGTTAAATGTGAATCAGCTTATTTATAATCGTGGTTTCTGACCACCCCGAAAGGGAAGGGTTTTTCGTATGCAAAAATACCTACAATAATAATATTAAAACAATACATACACATAATAAAGGGTGTCCTCAGAATGTTTTTCGTTTTTGATATTAAAATAAAAGACATCAGAATTTATTCTAATACGGTTTATTCGATAGTAAATAAATGACTTATTATTTAATTTTAATTGTGAAAACCAACGGTTTGCAAAAGGTTCAAATTGCAACACATTTTTCTAGCAAAATGGATAATAATAATAATAATAAAAATGCTTTATTGCACAAGAACTAAAATAACTTAAAATTAATGCGCACAGGCGAGCTATATGCCGTGAGGCATTATCCACCAGCTAACCTTTGGGAGTTTTGGATCCACTTCACATGTTATAAATGACTTGTTAGCTGCTCTTCACAAATTATTGACACCGTGTCAATTGTCAATGAGTCGCCGAGGAGACATTAACTGGTCATCAAGGAGCCCAGACCTAACTCCTGCTGATTTTTTCCTGTGGGGCTACTTAATAAGTAGAGTCTATAACCCTTACCACCCAATTTGGACGTTACAAAAATCACAGACGAAATTAAAGCTATTCCCAGGTCGATCCTCCAGCGTGTGATTAAGAATTTTAGTTCTAGGTTAAACGAAAGTGTAAAAGTAAAAAAAAAGGTAAAAAAGATTTTTTGTTTTTTACCATAAAAAATTACAAACTGATCTTTTATTTAGTATTAAATAAAACTAATTGGAATTAATACTAATGTCTTTTATTTAAATATCAAAAACGAAAAACATTCTAAAACATCCTTTACAATACTATGTAAAAGCGTGAATTAGGTCAAATAAAAAATAAAATAGTTTTTCGTTTACAAAATAGTCCTGTGGGATTCAAACCGCCAACCGCTAGAGTGGCATAGTTAAATATATGGTTTGGTTAGTCATAAAATATATTTTTGAAGATGTTACGAATGATTATTCCAGAAATTGATTAAGTGACTAATAAAACAATGTCGGTCAAAACCACATGTGTTTTGTGACCTTAGTCTCGGTAATGTTTCACAAACCGTAGAAAAAAACTGTGTCAATATGAACGTTAAATTTGTGTTTCAATTACAACTAGACGACAGCATTAGGATATCCAAAATATATTTATTTTAAAATAGTATATATTCGCACATATTTACAGTTATTTTATTTTTATTTTATTTTATTACGGTAACAAACATAAATAAATAAAGTCAGTCAGTGGAGTCGTCCAGGCCGGATGGCTAATGGGCCTGAGTTGGGGATAGGGACATTCCCCCGTTTTCCCCGACAGGATCTCAGCGGGTAACCACCCGCTGGTAATTCATGCACTTTTGGTGCTGGGCGCCGTTACTAGTGTGACAGCGCCCGTGTGGCTCACGAACCCAGGGGGTCTAGGTTCGACTACTTCAGCTCTCCTCCAGAAGCACTTCCCTAGGAAGCGGTCTCCCGTTAGTGGGCAGAGCGCAAGATGGAGCGATATTCTGGAGATGCTTGAAGTGTCCGTTGTCAGCCCGATAGAACATACGTCTAGTCAGGCCAACAACAAACTCCTCAATAGTAGGCATTTCCAGATCTCGAGCTATGACGGAATTACGCACGAACCACGGCGCTCGGGAGACCACTCAGAGCGATATGTTCTGCTGACTTTGGATCTTGTCCCTATTGGTCTTCGCTAGAAGGTGATGCTAGGCTGGCGCATAAATAAATAAATATTTCCAGACAGGTCACACAGCGTCATCTAATTTCCGTGGTAAGCTACGAGGCTTGTGTTACAGAAACTAGATTGTTGATAAACTACATATTATACTTTTTTTGTAAATATTTACATATTATACATATAAACACCCAGATGTACAACTTGCCCCCGGTGGGAATCAAACCCACGACCTCCCGAGTTCACGGCAACGTTCGTCTACCTACACCTTTTAAATAGCTCCCAACAATGTTAATAATAATATTATAGTTTTTTATAATTTTAACAGGTCTTTACGCGATTTACCTTAGATACATATTTCTCCGGACGTTTCAGCCAAGTTGCATTGGCCGTGGTCACGCGTCGACTGTAGCTATGCGGTGTAGTCTCGTACATACTGTAAGCCTACCCACTTATCTCTTTTAAAAGTTTTTAGAAATCACGACACACGACACGGGCGATTTTTCCCGGCGTCGAAACCTATTGATTACTGGATTCCACGATGAAGCTTATAACCCCCCTCTCGATTGAAATTTTTGTGTTTCTTTATTTCTATCGCTTCACGTACACGTACGTAAACGTAAATCAAAAAAAGGTAAATCGCGTAAAGACCCGTTAAAACCATGAAAACTATTACATACATATCATCACGCCAGATCCCTTGCGGGGTAGGAAGAGACCATTGAGCGCCACTTGACACGATCACGACATACCTCTTTCGCTTCGTCTACATTCATTAACCTCATACATGCCCTTTTGTTAATAAGGATTTTTAATGCACCTTCTATTAATATTTCCTTCATTGCATGTTCTAATTTGTCCCCAAGGTTTGGCTGTCAGAGAATGTCTACAGACATTAAGTCCGCCTTTGTACTTTGTGCAATAAAGTTTTTAAATAAATAAATATATAAATAACGGGCGTGGATTTATTAGGTAAGTAGCAAGTAAGAAACAAAACCACAGTGATTATGCGGGGTGACTTTTTATGGTCTTTCTTAAGCTAGCTTCCCACGGTCCGTGATTCTGCGGATCATCACGCACAGGCGACGACCACGGACGGCAACGCACACAGACAGAGCTCTTCCAATGGTGCGTGTCGGTCTGTGTAGATCTTTTGATAGCTTCATTTCAAAATGCAAAGTGAAAGATAACGTATCGTCGCTGCAGCTGCGCCTGTGGTATTAATTAACAATTACCAAATTATGCGATCTAGTAAAAGTAAAAAGAAACCACGTCGCTGGTGGATCAGCATACAACAAAAGTCGTTTAAGGTAAGTGTACCTAACTATCTATTTTTATTTTCTGTTTTGACCACGGTAGATAATTACCGAATGACATAAAATATTCCCTGTCCTGTGATCCTACCGGTGGGATCATGGGGAATGATTCGGAAAAACTTATCATAATATAGCACCGCATGCGCGCACCTTTGAAGTTACTGCCTCGCGACGGATACCGGCGCACCGCGTCCGTCCGCGATATCACGGACCGTGGGAAGCTAGCTTTAGACTAATATGCGAATCTACTGATAGAAGAAAACAACTAATAGAATAATAGAATTATGTCTTTAATCTTTATGTATTGCGTCTTCTTTATCGTCGTCATCCTCTGTCTTCTAAATTTAAACTCATTCTGTCATAAAATAATGTCGTCAAACGTTGTCAGTCAAAATAGAGGTCAAAGTCTGTCCAAAGAAGTTGGAAAACCGCACATTAAATTTAATTTATAAAGACAAATTTCTAAGCATTTCATGGATTCACCGAGCGGGTGACGGGTCGATCGTGTGTGGAAGATTAAGAGATGAAAAAAAATAGTGCCTCGGGCTTGCAACCGACAATATGCATGGTTGAAAAGGAGGCCTTCTTCTTTACTTTATTGCGAACAAGACGCTCATCATCCCCTATTGTACTTCTCTCCATACCCAACCAAATACTGTATGATTCCGTTAATGCCGTCTTGAAAGCTCAGTCTATAAATGTATTGACAGCAGACCTGCTTAGGCTTATTATGTAATTATTTTTTATTTATTTATTTAAAATCTTTATTGCACTATGCACAAAGGCGGACTTAATGCCGCTAGGCATTCTCTGACAGCCAAACCTTTTACAGACAGTATAGATAATAGGTGCAATATTAAGTAAGTCCATATATATCAATATATACATACCAATATTTACTTACTATTACATAACACGTACATAAAGAAATAATATATATATACTATATACACATAATAAATATACAAATAAACCACTTAAATGATGATAGTATTACGTTTTAAAGTTTAAGTAATTGAATTGAATTAAATTACCCAGGTCCCTCTTCTCGTATGAACATTTCGTGGTAAGGAAACTGTCTGTGGAGGTCTTTTTTGATGTCATCCATACATTTAGGGTCGCCAGGGGCTTCGAGGAGAGATTCGTATTCGGTGGGATGTTTGTTCATCAGCAGCTGACCCCCGCATAGATACAGCCAGGCTTTGGGACGGACTGATGCTGGTATACCTGGAAAGATGAGAAATTACTTAGAAATCTTTAGTTTTATAAATGTCGGAAGTTCGTCTGGTGTAAAAACACGGTAGTTTATTTATTAAAACACATAGCATCAATGCGTTATATCGTAAACTCGGAGAAACAGAACGCAATGCAAAATGTCAAAATAAGCCGGTCCTAATAAAAATTTTGTATTCTTTATTTTGCACACGGTGCGGGTGCTTCGACAAATAATCTTTAAAACATTATTTTGTCAAGCACACATTATTATGCATTACAATCATCAAGCAACCGTAATTCCCTAATTGGGTAATTGAATTCGACAATTAGTTTAGATTGTAGATATGTCTGGTGTGATTTGTATGTGTTTTTATATCTAGTGCTGTCGGCGGTTCTACATAATCTACAATCGCTCAACGACACCTCACATACCCATTATTATGCCACCAATCATTAGTTATTTCATAAAATAATTATTTCTTCATTTTCGCTTAGGTAATTTTTGTAATTGTATTATATTGTAATTTTGTAACCTTCTCTGATTGCTGTAAACTGCACGCACACTGCACGCTACTGCTAGATGTAGATAATACTACCTAGATGCAAGGCTCATCAGGAGTCAGAAGATGTGACGTAGTTAATAGTTAGACGCTGCAAAAAAATCCAGGGAACGAGTTTTTGTCAGATGATCCACGGACTTCTGGAGACTCATCTCGGCCGTCGCCCAACTCCCCGCAAGGGGAGTGTCACTACTCCTGTCACTACTTCACATCTGGCTACTACACGAGATAAGCATTAACTATCTTACCTATACACTCCTAAATGTATGGAAGCGTCCTCAATTGAATATACACTACTACAACCCGTAACATGTAGTTATTTATTAAATATTTCACCCAGCCTTGCCAGAGTGGTGAGATTTGGTAGATGTGGCTAATGGAACGGTGTGTTTTAACTTAAACTGTAATAAAGAATTTAATGTATTAGTGTGCAATGTAAAATTATCTAGTTTTGGTATATTAGTATAATGCATAATGTTACTGCCGCCGTGGTCTAGCGGTTAAGTCCGTGGATTTAGAGTCAAGAGGTATTAGGTACGCTAGAGACATCGACGACCTTGCCATTTCTCATGATGGGCCTATAGTATAGTTGGCTAAATATGAACTCCTTATAAAAGCGTGGTTTTTACCTCGTAAGGTCGTGTTGATACTTTTTTTTTATTACTATTTTTTTATTACAAAGGACCTCCACTGCTGGAGATGGGCCTTCCAGAACTGGAGAATTTGGCCTACACTCGCCACGCTGGCCAGACGGCTTGGCGAGGAAAAATTGTATTTACAGTTAGGTATATATGCATTGAGATAAATTATACAAACAAGATTATAATTTAAGTAGAAAACCCCTTTATTTTATATAGTTTAGGTGTGCAATATTTACAATATCATAGTTATTTTATTTTTATTTTATTTTATTTTGACAGCAAACAGTCATTTACATAATATTACAAACATAATTACCACTAACAAGACCTTGAGTGTCGAGAATTTACACAAAATACAATAAACGAAAACAAAAACAAGCACAGCAGATTAATAATTAAGCAAAATAAAATTATTAACATCAAAATTGAATTAAGATAGTAAGTTACGAGTATATGATAGCAGAAACAATATTACTAATACTACATATATAAACAGCTACTCATTAGAAATGTTATATTATTTTAATTTGGAGAACATATGTAGTTTAAGGTCGCTTTTAAATTTATTAACACTAGAGTTAAATAAGTCAAGATGAGACAATTCCTTATCGTAGTAGTCGAGAGAGCGACAAAAGTATCTATTAGCCGTATACCTAGTAGATGAATTAGAAATAACAAATAAGTTGTTGCTGCGAGTGCTACGTGTGGGGACACGTAATGATATATTTTGTAAGAGTCTATAACATTGTTTAGTATTTTATAAAGGAACATGGAGTCAAAAATATTGCGACGCATTTCAAGAGAGTGCATTCTATAAAACAACAACGAGTCTACATAAGAAGTACGAGATTTACCAACTTTGTAATTTAAAGATTTGATAAACTTCTTCTGTATTCTTTCAAGTCTCTTGATATGACAGTCAAAGAACGGATTCCAAACTACCGAACCAAAGTCCAGTACAGACCTAACCAAACTACAATATAGGGTCTTATATGTAAGACTACTTTTAAAATTTTTGCATACTCGCAACACAAAACCTAATTGCCGATAAGCTTTTTTCATAATATGATCATAGTGTTCATTAAATGTCAATTCACTATCCATTATGATCCCTAGATCACAGACAGAGTGCACGCGGGCCAGGGGAGCAGCGTTCAATGTATAATTAAATATGATAGGATTGCGTCGACGTGTGTATGTTATAACTTGACATTTTTGATTATTTTGATATAGCTTGCTTTGTGTGCAGTACTGCGAAACTGAGTCAATGCTTTCCTGCAATATACGACAATCACTCTCATTAGCGACGACCCGGTATAGTTTAGCATCATCGGCATAAAGAAGAAATTTACAATTTTTCACAAAATCTTCTATGTTATTTATGTATATTGTGAATAATAGGGGGCCCAAATGGGACCCTTGTGGGACCCCAGATAGGACACTAATATAGTCCGATATAAAACCCTTAATACATACTGCCTGAGACCTATTTTTAATATAAGAGGAAACCCATCTAAATAAGTCACCATGTACTCCGACACCCCAAAGCCTTTGCAATAGTATATTATGGTTAACCTTGTCAAAGGCCTTGGAAAAATCTGAATAAAAAACATCAACCTGCATATTACCATTGAGAGCACGCAACAGATCTTGGGTGAATGTAATCATGTTGGTCTCAACAGAACGACCCTTGAAGAAACCGTGTTGATTAGGGGTAATGTAATTATGAAGTTACTAGAAGACTTAATTGATACGAAAACTATGTATATATTTTATTATCCATATAACTTAATTGCATAGTAATATAGTAAAAATAACATTAGTCTTATCAATAAATTAATCGAAACAACTAAATTCATTTTTTTACATTGTACATAGTAAAAGTAAAGTAAAGTATCATCACGACCGTTTCCCATTCGGGGTGGTCAGAAACCACGCTTATAAATATTATAAATATCACATTTAGCCAACTTTATTTTTACACAGTAAAAGTAGTACATAAATATATATAATATGCCAAAAATGGATGATGTAATTACAGTATAAACTCCATGTAACGTCACTCGATATAACGACAAACTCCCTAAAGCGTCGAAATCAATTGGCTTTGGTTGGTTTAGCTTGTCTTCCAATTCTGATTTTTCTTCTCTCCATTTAACGACAACTCTCTATAACGCCATAAAATGCACAGGGACAGTGTCGTTATATAGAGTTTACACTGTATTTAATTTTTAATTAATTTATTATGAGTATGTTTTTCAAAAGTTAACGGGAAGAGATGTCTTAACTTTCGCCTTTTTGTATAAAATTACAATAAATATTTAGATAATTAAATAAATAAAAATATAATATGTAAGTATCAGACAAGGTTGCTAAGGTTAGTATTGCGTACTAAATCTATTTGAATCAACTCAATTGGTAAATTGATTCCGGAATAATCTCAGCTCATCAATGTATTTGTCCTAGAACACACACACACGGATGGGTGAGAGCATATACTTAAGGGCACATGATCAGGGACATCGTTCACAAATAAAAAGTGTATCCGCGGTGTAGCGGTTAAGTCCGTGGATTTAGACTAGGAGGTACCGGGTTCGATTCCTGGTAGGGAAAAATATTTATTAATGTAAATAAATACATTAGTTAATAATTAATTTATTTGTGATATTTCTCGAGTTTGGTACGCTGGAGACATCGACGAGCTTGCCACTTGTCATGATTGGCCTATAGTAAAGTTGGCTAAATGTGAATCCGCTTCTTTATAAGCGTGGTTTCTTACCACCCTGAAAGGGAAACGGTCGTGATGATACTTTCTATATATATATATATAACTCCTATTTAAAATGAAAAGGGTAACTTTGTTTTAAATATAAAAAAATCATCCGAAAAACAAAACACTACTAAAGTATCATCACGACTGTGATAAATAAGCGGATTCACATTTAGCCAACTTTACTATAGGCTAATCATGACAAGTGGCAAGCTCGTCGATGTCTCCAGCGTACCAAACTCGAGAAATATCACAAATAAATTAAATGTATTTATTTACATTATTAAATATTTTTGTGTCGCGACCACACCTCCGGGTACCTCCGAGTGTAAGTCCACGAACTTAACCGCATCACAAAACACTATTGTATGGTGAATAAGGCCCCGTCTGAAATTCACGATAAATAATCGTGATAGATACCTAAATACTGGGAAGTTATTATCTTTTGACATGTTTAACGTATGCCTATGAAGCACGTCATTGCGTTAAATACCCAAAGTGACAAAATAACCACGAATTACGTGGTATATCAAAATGTTAATCATAGATTATTTTAATCGTGTTTTCTGCAACCGGCCGTCAGTGTTTTATTAATTGATCTCGCTCACAGCCGAGAGACGAAACAGAGAGAGAGAGAATTAGTCAACGTTCGCGCGATCGTCGACCTTTTGCTACCTAGTTAGTAGTTATCTTCGCCCTGGGGCGGAACGCTCCGGGGTGATCCCCATTCAGCGTGCGTTAATCACGGCGGGCGACAACCCGCCGGTTGCTTGTTTTACCTCGGCGGCGAGAGCCGCTGGGGAAGGGGCCGCTAAAGGATCTGTGGCACCTGTAGGACAATTTATGTTGAGAAATCTCCATACAGTTTAGCCAGTCTGTGCTGGTTACGCCTCGGCCCCCAGGAGCTCACGGGGCAGGCGACGGCCCTCCGGTGGCCGTGCGTGGAGAGGTGCGATGCCCCGAAGATGGTCGAAGCGGCTGTGGTCGGCTCGATCGAACATGGATTTCGAGAGCCTGGCCACGAACTGCTCGTTGGTCTCCATCTTCAGATCATCGTGGAGGACTGTGTTGCGCATGAACCACGGAGCTCCGACTGTCGCGCGCAAATTTTTGCTACCTACCTGATTATGAGTGGCGATATTTTAAGGAAAACTTATCTTCACCTTAACTTATGATTTTATTACTGAATAATTAAAACAAAAAATACGTAGTTCTTTATTTTTATTCTAGATTATATTATAAAAATATTTGCTCTTTAATAAATTCCATGCAGTAAATTCTTTAAACCCTTTACGAAGAATTATTCCAAGGTTTTTCCTTCCTTCCTTTAGCTAAACTGCATACCAAATACTATAGTAGAATATAATGATTTTTCCTCCTAAATGCCTTAACCTAATACATCAGAAGGGAAATGACTGCACATAGTGAGCATTATGTACGTCACTTAGCGTTCAATGATTAACTTCAGTGATATCACTATTATTCGTAACAAAAAACACTTTCATTTATAAAGTACAGTCAGGCTGATAACAGCGATCCTGTGCTTGTTATTTTATTTATTTATTCAACAACAACCACTAAACATTACAATATCATCAAGACGGTAATTCCTAACGGGGTGGTCAGAAACCACAATCTTTCAAGGCGCGAAATCACATTTAGCCAACATTACTATAGTTTCTTCATGGCAACCCAGTTACAGGCCATTATTATGTAAGGGGAAGGGGAGTGGTGAAGTTATGTGTGTGCGAGTGTGTGTATGAAGTATGCATGAAATTACAAATGTAATCAATTTGCTTTTTATAAAATAAAATTACGGATATTATAGAGATATCTTAGCAATATTAAAAAGTAGTTGAAAGGGTATTAATTTAGTTAGCAGGGACACATTTGTCTGTTATTACTAGTTTTGAGGTTTTTAATTAAGTGCCTACCTACATGATTGTAAGATTCTTTTTTTTTGTGAAACCCTAGTAAAAAGTTTTTTTTATTAAAAACTAATTTAAATTTGTTTATTTTAAATTTGTTTTAGCAAAATAGAGAAAAACGTTATTTACTTTTGCTACTATGCAAGTAAAAATATATCTATAAAATGTCCAGTTTTTTTTTTCTACAAAGTTTATTATTATCTCTCAGTTTTTAATAATAATTAATATTTTTTACCTAATTATAAAAAGTACTACTGACTGTACTTGTAGTACATACTATAAAACATGAATAAAACATTAATATATGCACTGTTTATTTTCAAAGCGAGAGTGCTTCCTTCATTATTCTGATGCTTCGTTAAAATTATTATAATTAATACATAATTAATTGACATGTGTAACTTTCAACTATCATTTCAGTAATATGATTAATCTCTTCTTTAAATTCCCTTGCAGCATTCTTGCTTTGTTTTCATTCATTACAGCCCCTAGAACACGGAGTCCTAGACCTCCACTGCAGGAGATAGGCCTTCCAGAACTAGAGAATTTGGCCTACACTCGAACTCTGGTCAGACGGCTTGGCGAGGATATGATGTCAACTTTTTATGACAATTTATGAACGATTACTCAAGTTGGCATTAGTGGAACCGGGACCGACGGCTTAAAGTGCTCTACGAGGCACGGGAACGGTGGTGTTGTAAATCTATGTCAAATGTACGTAGGAAAAGTGTATTTCTCATTGGTACATGCCGGGGTGGCTTGAACCGACCTTTGTAGGATTTAAGGTACGCGTTCTTACAACCGAGCCACCACCGCGCCTTGCTTTCTTTAGCTTTTTATTATTATTTGTACGCCTCTTAAGGTGGATTGTTATAAAAATATATTGTTCACATTTAATTTGTAACCATACAATCACAAATATTTCATTTTTATTTTTTAATTAGTTGTATTCCGATGTATGTATATTAAACTTGTTTCTTTCTTTAATACTTATTTTCTGGCAAGCTCGTTGATGTCTCTAGCGTACCAGACTCAAGATATATCAGAAATAAATTATTGTGTCCCGACCAGCAGTCGAACCCGGTAACTCAGCGTCTAAATGTATGGTATTAATCGCTAGACCACGGAGGCTAAAAATAATTAATTAAATAGTCAATTGGTTAAGATTTGTGTATTGAATAAAACAGAGCAATATTTATATACAATTAGATACGAGGGGCGTTCAAAATATTCTCGGTATTGATACGTTACAACCTCTTTTATATATATATTTGTTACTGGCCGCTAAGATTCATCCATTGACATTAAAAAAAAGTAAAATTGGAACCGAGATGTTCTTTTGTTTTTCTGCAATTGCCGAACAAACATGAACACCATGAGCGAATTAACAATTTTAACGAAATTAGAGCACCGATCCGTCATAAAATTCTTGACAAAACAGGGTAAAAATCAAAAAACCATAAAAGAGGAAATGGATTGTGTTTACCGTGAGTCTGCTCCTTCTTTATCTACTATTCAAAAATGGTCAAGCGAATTTAAGCGTGGAAGGGAGAGTATTGAAGATGACCCTAGACCTGGCCGGCCTGTAGTGGCTACCTCACAAGAAAATATTGATAAAGTGGAAAAACTTATATTGGAAGACGGCCGAGTGAAGGTAAAATCTATAGCTCAAGTAACCAATCTCTCTATTGGTACCGTACATGACATTATACATGACCATCTTAATATGTCAAAAGTAAGTGCAAGATGGGTTCCGCGAATGCTGACGCTTCTTCAAAAGGATATGCGTGTGGCTTGCTGTTCAGATTTTATCGACCTGTGTGGTGAAAATCCCGATGAGGTGCTGCAAAAAATAGTTACTGGAGATGAAACCTGGGTTCATCATTATGACCCAGAGAGCAAACAGGAGTCCATGCAGTGGCACATTAAGGGTTCAGCTCATCCCAAGAAGTTCAAGGTAATCCCGTCAGCTGGCAAGGTCATGGCCACAATATTTTGGGATTGTGAAGGAGTTTTGCTTATCGATTATAAAGAAAAAGGTGTAAATATCACAGGGCAGTACTACGCTAACGTTATACGTCAATTAAGAGATGCGATCAAAGAAAAGAGGCGAGGAAAGTTAACCAAAGGTGTTCTGCTTCTGCATGACAACGCCCCTGTCCATACTGCTCATATTGCCAAGGCAGCTATTGTTGAATGTGGGTTTGAAACTGTTACTCATCCACCCTATAGTCCGGACTTAGCCCCAAGCGACTTCTTTTTGTTTCCCAATCTTAAAAAGGATCTGCGTGGAAATAAATTTTCTGACGATGAAGCGTTGAAGACGGCCGTGGAGGAGCATTTTTACACCAAAGATAAAAAATATTTTTATGAGGGATTAAAAAAAAAAATTGATCGATCTTATAAGTGTATGAACATAGGGGGGGAGTATATTGAAAAATAAAAATATCAAACTTTTCGTACTTGTTTGTTTTTATCCACATACCGAGAATATTTTGAACGCCCCTCGTAGGTACTTTATTATAGATAAAACACAGGATTTTAAAGTGTAAATAATTATATGATCTAAAACTATAAAAGTACCACGGCCACCGGAGGGCCGTCCCCGGCCCCGTGAGATCCTGGGGGCAGAAGCGTAACCAGTTACTAACAATATTAGTGCCCATAGGTTCCACAGATCCTACAGTGGCGGCTCAAGTCGCCGAGGTAAAACAAGGAACCGGCGGGCCGTCGGTCGTCGCCCACCGTGAATAACGCACGCTTAATGGGGATAACCCCGGAGCGTTCCGCCCCAAGGGCGAAGGTTACTACTACTAAACTATTTAAAAGGAAAGATTTTTTTTTTCAATTGTCATTATGCTATAGTAAAATAAATAAACTTAATTAACAGATTATTAAAACACAATATATTAACTATCAAATAAGAACGAAATTAAACGAGAACATTTTTTTGGTTGCATTTCTCTATGAAAAATGGACATTCTAATTTACTGCCTCCGTGGTCTAGCGGTTAAGTCCGTGGATTTAGACTCGGAGGTACCGGGTTCGATTCCTGGTCGGGACACAAAAATATTTATTAATGTAAATTAATACATTTAATTATTAATTAATTTATTTGTGATATTTCTCAAGTTTGGTACGCTGGAGACATCGACGAGCTTGCCACTTGTCATAATTGGCCTATAGTAAAGTTGGCTAAATGTGAATCCGCTTATTTATAAGCGTGGTTTCTGACCACCCCAAAAGGGAAACTGTCGTGATGATACTTTACTTTTTTCTAACTTACCTTTTCGACATCTTTCTCGTACTTTCTTATAGTTTTTGCTCATAAACGACTCCCAGTTGGACAACATTCGCAGCCATTTCTGTTCCCTCTTCAGTATTGTACTAGGTGATACTGTCCGTTTTCTGAAACAATGTTAAACATATTATAATAATAATAATGATATTTTATTAACCAAAATAAAGAGTACCTACAATATAAAAAAATCTTAAATCTACGTACAAATAAATATACTGTCCATGAAAAGTTAACTTGCGTCATTGAGACTAGTTGATTCCCTACAATTTGTGATAACAGTTACATCAAAATATCTATAAACAAACTTAATAATTAAAACCTAGTACTTATAACTATCAAACAAATGCAACTGCAAATACTTATAAAATAATACATAAAATGAAGGTAGTTTGAAAAAAAAAAGATAAGAAGAAAATAAAACTAAATAATAAAATAATCTTTGTATAGTTCTATATACAGTTTCTTATTTTTGTATTCTAAATCCTCTATACCGTTATAGTCATATTTATCAAGAAACTCAATTATCAACATCGATGTATATAGATAGGCCTATTCAATACAAAACGCACTCTAAAAACGTGCCGCTTGCCACATGTACCTACCAACTTTGGGGGCCAATTCTCAATAAATTTTATTTTATGAAAATTCTGTTACTATGCATACAAAAAGACTATTTTCACTCGTTAAAAATATTAATATTATTCGCTCTTGACGCTTGCTTTGTGTCGCTCGCGACTGTTGGTGCAGCTACATGACTTCGATTGGTTTTGCGAGAACGTTTTTATATCAGTGATGGCCTATCTATATATATCGATGATTATCAACGACCCTGATCAATGATGGGAATCTGATAATTGTTATACCATTTAATTTTTTATTTATTTTATTTATTATATTATATAGATCTTATAAAAACACACTTTGTACCATACTTCATAATTAAAATACATATTCATTACAGCTCCTAGAACATAGAGACCTAGTCCTTTACTGTTGGAGATGGGCATTCCAGAATTTTATGGAGAACCAGACGGGTTGAGGAGGATCTGATGTATTTTTTTTATGTCATTTTATTAACAATTCCAGGGACCGACGACGGGCTTAACATTCTCTTCGAGGCACGGGGAGGATGTTGTTGTAAATCTATGACAAAGTTAGATAAGGGTAAGGTGTATTTCTCATTAGTACATACAGTTAACTGCCTCCGTGGTACAGCGGTTAACTCCTTGAATTTAGACTCGGAGGTATCGGGTTCGATTCATGGTAGGGAAACAAAAATATTTATTAATGTAAATAAATACATTCAATTAATATTTAATTTATTTGGGATTTTCCTCGAGTTTGGTACGCTGCGCGCTGGAGACATCCACGACCTCTAAATCCACGAACTTAACCGCTAGGCCACGGAGGCAGTCTCGTTATAGAGGGTTGTCGTTAAATGGAGAGAAGAAAAATCAGAATTGGAAGACAAGCTAAACCAACCAAAGCTGATTTCGACGTTTTAGGGAGTTTGTCGTTAAATCGAGTGACGTTACATGGAGTTTACATTGTATGTAGTTTTTTAATTTACTAAAATATCGCGTCCACCTGATGGTAAGAATAGACTGACGCCAGCTACTGACGACCGACCTGACATTAGTCCCTATCTTCATCATCACAGCCTCGACAACATGGATTCTTAACCCACTACTGTTGAAGATGGACTTTCTAGTATTTTTTGTAGAATTTGGTCTATACTCGCCACGCTGGCCAGATGGCTGATGTCATATGTATCATGATGATACATCAAGCGAGCGAGCATAAGAATATTGCATATAATATTCACGAAATATTTCTCTGCCTGTATTAACACAAAACTAATTTGATAAAGAACAGATAGTATGAGCATTCGCTCGTTAGATCTAAACTTAGTTTATATTTATTTATTTATTTGTAAACTTTATTGAACTATGTACAAGAGGCAGGCTTAATACCGCTAGGCATTCTCTAGCAACCAACCTTTGGAACAATAAAACGATTTGTGTTGTAAGGTAGGTGCAACCATTAACTAGATTTATATGTAATTAAAATTAAATCTAAGTATTATATCTATATAAATATACACACTAATATGTACACAGTACTACATATACTACATACTATATATACATATAATAATAATAGTATAACAATAATAGGTGGTAGGCAGAGTGATGGTGGTAATTTGCCCAGTATGCCGGGTCGGGGATGTATCCACCGTTCGTGCCTATAAATCCAGTAAAGTGTATTCACACGTTTCGGGATCAGGCTCGAATTGCCGTCATGTCCAGTCAAGCCGGCATAGCGTTAGGGACTGATGGCCGTCATAAATGTCTGATTTTAGTTGCTAACCTTCATGCCGTGATAGTATTAAAAAAAAAAAACACCCTTAAATAACTATAGAAAGTACATAGTCATTTCATCATTACAGCCCCTCGAATACGGAGATCTAGACCTCCACTGCTGGAGATGGGCCATGGGAGATTCCAAAACATATGTATATCCGGAGACTTTACCTACACTTGCTGACCAGACGGTTTGGCGAGGATATTGACGATTAACGATTCCACAAGTTGGTATTAGTGGAACCGGGAACGACGCTTAACGTGCTGTCCGAAGCACGGGAACGGTGTTGTAAATCGATGACAAATGTACGTAAGTGTATTTCTCATTGGTACATGCCGGGGTTCGAGTCTTACAAATGAGCCACCAACTTAACATGAACAATTATAAAATGTAGATAGAAATGTTAAATCCGTTTTCTGTACCATTTTTTTTTTAAGTTGGTGCTAAAACCAAGCAAGTTTTATCGATTTTATCCGTGTGTTAAGGGCCCAAATATGCAGGTTGCTAAACAATTATGTTTACCTAGTTAAAAGTACCTAATAAATGTTGAATTAGCTGTTATCAACATTTATGATAACAAAAATTGGGTCGTCCAAAAGGATTTGGGACCGTGCTAACGTCAATGTAGTATTATGTTATTCTTGGTAATTTGTATGATTCATTACAAATCTGTTGACTTTCATGAACGGTTGATTAGTAATCTCCAAATTGGATTCTCCATTGATTAATATCGGTCTTTATTTACCCGGCTTTGCCCGTGTAAATAATTAATTTAAAATAATAATAATCAAAATAATGCGCAACGAAATTTTGCTGTGTCTCTTAAGGTATTCATTTAATTTGCATGGTGTAAAAGAAAAAAATTATCTTCATGAAATGCTTAACCCAACTAACGTATTTAAAATAAATGAGGATTAATACCGTATTTGTGTAAATAGCTTTCCAATTATAATTGCCCTTTTCTTAAAGTATTAAATGGATATACAGCCAGTTTCTCGAACGTATTATTGGTACTTAAGTAAAAATTAACAGGTTTATTTTTATAGTATGTTATCCTTAAGAGATAGACTTTTGCCATAGCGGACTTATCTTTAGACCTATATCATCATCGTAATCATCAGCCTGTGTCTCTCCACTGCTGGATATAGGCCTCCCCAAGGCTCGCCACTTAAAGCGATCTTTTGCGACTCTTATCCAACCCTCACCAGCGACCTTCTTCAGGTCATCCGTCGATCTAGCGGGGGTCGTCCCAGTTGCGTCTTCACGTACGTGGTCTCCACTCCAGAACCCGTCTACACCATCGTTTATTAGTTCAGCGACATACGTGTCCAGCCCATTGCCACTTCAGCTTGCTATTTTTTAAAGCTATGACGGTAACTTTGGTTCTCTGGCGGACGTCAACGTTTCTGACTTTATGTTTTAGAGAAATCCCGAGCATACCTCTCTCCATAGCTCGCTGAGCGACCTTGAACTTGTGAACCAGACCCACCGTCAGTGTCCACGTTTCTGCTTTTACTTTCTACTTTTGTCTTCAATCAATTGTGGTATCTTCGATAGGAAGATGTGACGTAGATTCCCGAATGCTACTTATCCCAGCTGTATATGTCTATCGGCTTCTTTGCTGAAGTTGGCTACTCCTTATTTGATGGTCTGTCCAAGGTAGACGTATTTTTGCACAACTTTGAGAGTGGCGTTTACCACGCAGATTGGTCTCGGTATGACATGCTCGTTGAACATGACTTTTGTCTTGTCCAAGTTCATACCGAGACCAACCTGCTGGGATGCCACATTTAAACCGTTCAGCATTCTGCTAAGATCCTCCAGCGAGCTAGCCATTATGACTATGTCATCTGCGAATCAGAGGTGCGACCTATATAAGATACACAATTCCACCATACATTATTTGTTATATATCTTAAATGGTTTATGCAGCGTTTTCGTAGAAAGCTTCCAACACCTCCAAAAAATATCGTTAATTTATACAAAAACGTAACAAATTATATAGTAGTATCCTTCCACGAGAACTACTCTATGCATCGGTGTAGTAGTTTTTGAGTTTATCGCGAACAGACAGACAAACCGTCGGAGGACTTTGTAATATATACGAGTATTGATTATCGATCGTATTTTCCATTATAAATATCCTTTAAACCGACTTTATATCACCCCATGTTTTTTTTGCTTTCAATGGACATTTCTCTTTCGGATCTTGGAACTATTAGAGCACATAATTAAATTATTGATATCAATGCAATATCTCTATCGTAATTAGTATATTCGTTATGCTTTCGATTCAAATAATACAGGTGTTAATTTAAAATGAATACTCTATTCACATCAAAGAGATCAAATAAAAGATAGAAACGCTAAGATCGTTTCTTTCTTTTTTTCATACAAAATGATTGTTACATACTTTTTTACGCCATCTAATTTATTCTACATCTCTTGCCGAAGAACGTGAATGGGGTGTATCACTAACTTTTTATCACTATAGATGGCGCATGATAGATAGTACCTAATATAAAGCATAGAAATCTTGTATTTTTATAATGAAATTTATTATTTGCTGAATATTATGCCGCTTTTAAGGGTACAAATAGAGATTTCAAGAGGAATCAAAGATATGACGATCTCAAAATTTCCGTTCTATTAATTTAACCTTTTTTCTTTTTAAAGACGGTTTTCGCTTTCTTAATTCGTCTTTTAAGGTAGGTAACGTTAAGTTAAAAAACATATTTGTGTTTTAAAAATAAAAAACTACAAAAACATTATAAAATGATGCGTTATAGGTTTAGAACAAGGTACCATTGCCGCTAGCGACATCTACAAAAAGCTTTGCCTGATACACCCCATTACACTTCCGTAGCATACAGCGGGGTGAGGCGGAGTGCACAATCGTATCAAAACGTATCGTCTAAGATCGATTACGTCTGTTATTTCATTATTTTTTTGCGATACGTTTTCGGACGATTGTGCACTCCGCCTAACCCCGCTGGTCAGCATATTGTCAATAAAACTAAAATTCAATTTAAAAAGGCACGTCGAACACGAACATAACCAGCAATGCTCTTTCATAGACTAATTAATTCTAAGACGATTTACCTAGCTTTATTTCTTATACCGTTTGGCTTCTTGCCCCACATTGTTATATTTAATGTCAAATACGTAGACAGAGTAGCAGTAGTTTCTATTGCAAAAATAGCTGTTTATAAATATTAAATAGATACATAAGTATCAATAATTTTGTTGATTGCCCTTTAATGCTCGTGCTTTGAAGTAATTAATATTTTTTTTACTTTTTAGTTGTATTTACATATAGGCATAGTTTGTATAAATTAATATTTCAAAGATTAGCCGTCAACTAGTACAAGCGACGCCATTTTTAACTTTCATCATCATCATCATCATCAGCCTGTATCTCTCCACTGCTGGATGTAGGCCTTCCCCAAGGCTCGTCACTTAACGCGATCTTTTGCCACTCTCATCCAACCCCAACCTGCTACCTTTTTCAGGTCATCCGTCGATCTGGCGGGGGTCGTCCCACTTGCTTCTTCCCATACGTGGTCTCCACTCTAAAACCCGTTTGCCTCATCGTTCGTCGGTTCTGCGGCAGATGTGTCCGGCCCATTGCCACTTCAGTTTAATTTTAATCGTTCCAAGTATACTCGTAGAGACTTTGTTTTGGTACATATTACAAACTTAACGATAGAGTTACTTCTGTGAACAATTTGGATCATAACTTTCTTGACTTTTATACCGCCTTTAGAGAGACTTAAATCTTAGGAACAGATTGAGTTTTTTTCCTCAGTTTCAAAACAGAAGCCAGGGAAACGTGTAAGCTAACCTATAAGTATTTAATAATTAATTTCTATTGTAGGTAGGTTTATAAATAACTGACCTTACAGCTTTATAAATGTTAAACACTGAGCCTGTGGGATGAAGGTCAAGAGATAAAAACTTTACGCTCGATCGATAAACCATTCCTATAAATATTTAACTGTAAATAAATTAGATTGGAAACGCTTTTGCGTTTGTACTCGTAGTAGTGTAATACAGACAGTCACTAAAACAGAAATATGCATGGAGCTAGTGTCAACGTTGTATCAAATGTTTTTTTTTTATATTACAGACAGTGGGGTCGTCCATGCGCCGATGGTTAATAGGTCTGAGTTTGGGATAGGGACATTCCTCCCCGGCAGAATCTCAGCGGGTAACCACCAGCTGTTAATTCATGCACATTTAGTATACGCAAACCCAGAAAGACGTAGTCCGTTGTCGATCGAATAGAATATATGTACCTACGTCTAGTCAGGGAGACGACAAACTCCTGAATAGTAGGCATCTCCAGATCTCAAGTTATGACGGAATTGCGGACGAACCATGACGCTCGGGAGGCCACTTTGAGCGATATGTTTTGCTGGATGTTGTCCCTATTGGTCTTGGCCAGAAAGTGGCGTCAGGCTGGAGCAGCATAGGTTAGTCGAGAATGGATGAACAATCTGTAGATCCGGATTTTCGATAATTGTGTGCATCTATAATAGCGTCATCTATGATCGACTAGTGGAACGTTTTTAACCATTAGTATCTGGGTAATAACTAGAGCCAATATCAACCTCATGATTAGTGTGTTTAAGGCTATAATTATGTGCATTTATAATAGCAACTCTTCTCTATAATCGAGTAGCAGAACTATTTCTTAAAAATAACTTTTAGAATGTTCCGAGTATTGTAATTGAAAACTTTTTCAAATATTAGTCTATTCAACATTTACTTAAGAAAAAAACTGACACGAGGTTCTCTTGCCAAAAAGAAGAAAGGGTTTTACACTTCCGTAGCACACAGGTCGGCATATTTTTTGAGAAACAATTAAACGGCTATAACCTGCAGTGACTGTCATAGTCTAAATTCTTCTGTACCGATTGGTCTAGCTTTGATTCTCATACCGCCCTGTCACGTTATATATTTATCGGGTGGCCGACTTAACTAGACCCAAGATCTACTGTTTACTGACTAAACCCTCTGCGATCTATCAATTATATACTTCTTGAAATCTCAAATGAAAAAACATAGTTCAATACTATAAGCATATTCCGCTAGATTAGCAATATCAGGTTTGTAGTTGGAAATTGCCAACCATAAAGAATCCAATGTATGAGCGTCTGTCAAGCGAGAACGGTGTTTGTTTTTAGTAGAAAAATGTTGACTAACATAAATATGTTGAACCAAAACACGAATGCATGACATTGTTAATATTTTTAGTTTTTAAGTTTAAATTATGTAATTGACGAAGCCTTTACAGCGGATTTAATTTATAGCTTTTTTAGGAATTTGTGACATCTTATATATTAATTACATTGACATTTTTTACATATATATATATATTTATTTTAACTACTATTTATTAAAATACCCGACGAGGCACCTTTACAGCCACAAACTAGACCTAAATTATTATATATTATAATAATTATTAGGCTTAGAAGTGGAAGAGATAGAGATAATAATAATAAAATAATAATAATGGAAATTGAGGCTGTTCCTTGCCATACTGTATTTTTGTTTTTTTAAACTTTATTGTTATACAAACAAAAGGCGGACATAATGTATCACCATATCTGGCCAGGTATTTTGTTTAGCATTGTTATTTAGAAAAATTGACTTAACCGAGTGTTCCGATAGGATCCTATGGCGATAAATATATAAATAAATTTCTTCAAATTTTGATATTTTTCCTTGATAATCAGAAATGGTAAAGAATGATGCGTGCAGCAGTTGGTGATTACAGTCAGAGCGCAGTCTGTTCTACGTATTTATATTTTTTGCCTTGCCACGATCGACTGGACTAATAGTCACGATCGATCGGTTGGCCATCCCTGATATATACCAATTCTCGATTCAAGCTTGAGATATAATAATAATAAAGCCGTTTAATCCTTAATTAACATATACAGTTTGTTTATATAATCGACACAATTAATAATTTTAGTTTAAAATATAAATCAAATAATAATAATACTCTTATAACATTTAGACTAAAGCTATCTATTATATCTAAATTATAAATTAAATGTTCTTTTTTTAAATGGTAATGTCAAAACTAAATTCTAATAATATCTATTATAATGTTTTTCTTTCTAATTAGGGACCCCTCGTCGGGTAAAGCTTTCGTCCTTTTCTATCCATTTCTTTCTATCCTGTGCCTCGTCCATCCAGTGTTGTCCTGCTTATTTTACTATCTCGTCCTCCCATCTTTCCTTAGGTCTTCCTTTATAGTAGTAACTACTTTACTACTACTGCTGCTTGAGATACGAGGGGCGTTCAAAATATTCTCGGTATGTGGATAAAAACAAACAAGTACGAAAAGTTTGATATTTTTATTTTTCAATATACTCCCCCCCTATGTTCATACACTTATAAGATCGATCAATTTTTTTTTTTAATCCCTCATAAAAATATTTTTTATCTTTGGTGTAAAAATGCTCCTCCACGGCCGTCTTCAACGCTTCATCGTCAGAAAATTTATTTCCACGCAGATCCTTTTTAAGATTGGGAAACAAAAAGAAGTCGCTTGGGGCTAAGTCCGGACTATAGGGTGGATGAGTAACAGTTTCAAACCCACATTCAACAATTGGCATTTTGGACAATGAGGGCAATATGAGCAGTATGGACAGGGGCGTTGTCATGCAGAAGCAGAACACCTTTGGTTAACTTTCCTCGCCTCTTTTCTTTGATCGCATCTCTTAATTGACGTATAACGTTAGCGTAGTACTGCCCTGTGATATTTACACCTTTTTCTTTATAATCGATAAGCAAAACTCCTTCACAATCCCAAAATATTGTGGCCATGACCTTGCCAGCTGACGGGATTACCTTGAACTTCTTGGGATGAGCTGAACCCTTAATGTGCCACTGCATGGACTCCTGTTTGCTCTCTGGGTCATAATGATGAACCCAGGTTTCATCTCCAGTAACTATTTTTTGCAGCACCTCATCGGGATTTTCACCACACAGGTCGATAAAATCTGAACAGCAAGCCACACGCATATCCTTTTGAAGAAGCGTCAGCATTCGCGGAACCCATCTTGCACTTACTTTTGACATATTAAGATGGTCATGTATAATGTCATGTACGGTACCAATAGAGAGATTGGTTACTTGAGCTATAGATTTTACCTTCACTCGGCCGTCTTCCAATATAAGTTTTTCCACTTTATCAATATTTTCTTGTGAGGTAGCCACTACAGGCCGGCCAGGTCTAGGGTCATCTTCAATACTCTCCCTTCCACGCTTAAATTCGCTTGACCATTTTTGAATAGTAGATAAAGAAGGAGCAGACTCACGGTAAACACAATCCATTTCCTCTTTTATGGTTTTTTGATTTTTACCCTGTTTTGTCAAGAATTTTATGACGGATCGGTGCTCTAATTTCGTTAAAATTGTTAATTCGCTCATGGTGTTCATGTTTGTTCGGCAATTGCAGAAAAACAAAAGAACATCTCGGTTCCAATTTTACTTTTTTTTAATGTCAATGGATGAATCTTAGCGGCCAGTAACAAATATATATATAAAAGAGGTTGTAACGTATCAATACCGAGAATATTTTGAACGCCCCTCGTATAACCAAATTTATTTTTGTCGAAAATTCTACATCGCTTCTTGCAAACTTGCAAGTGTAGTTACAGTTACATTCAAATTAAAATATTTGCGTGTCTTGACTGCCAATTATATTGGCAATTAAGCCATTTGAAGCATTCAAGTGGCTGCAAACAATCGGGTTGGCCAATAACCCGAATGAATGACTTTGTCTTGCTCAATTTTAAACCATAATTATTATTATCCTTGGTGTTTACAGCCTTATTTATAACCTACGACGGAAAAGAGGGTTGTTATGTTTGATTTCTATTATTTTTGTTTGGACATGCATTCAAGTCAAAGTCAAATAAATTATTACAGTTTGGTCATTCTCGAGCTCTTTTGTATTGTCAAATTACATTGTTAGAATTTTATTTAAATTATTATTTTGTACAATACAATATAAATTGACCTAAATATAAAAAGGTGTTCAAAATATAATAAAATACATTTGTGTTTAGTGTGCTTTTGTGCAAAAATCCTGAAAATAAAACTTCTAAACGATTCGTAGGAATCTTAGAAAACTTTAAGGCTTAAAGCGAGCTACGTGAACACAGCTCTAACAGCAGTCTCGAATGATTTCGTCATAGAAAATGAAACACTATCTACACATAAAATCTGCATTACAATGAAACTAAACAAAAACACGAGCAATTTGACGCCAATAAACAGCAATAACAACTAAAAACTACGTGCCTTTTCACAGTGCCCGATACGATTAATGACATTACAGAATTATTTGTAGACTTACCTATCCTATATATTTTTAAATTTCTATAGAGCCAAACATTATTTAATGATCGAACTGTAGGTAATGAAAAAACAATCTTAGCAATCCATGGATTCAACTTGCAGATCCATTGTGTAAATAAAGAGGATAAAAATAATGTCCGAGACATAGGATGCTGTTAATAGGTTACTTGCGCTGAGATGCTCACCATCCACCTTTATCTTCCTCTCTATATCCAATCCCTCACCAACTCTGCCAGGCGTTTCGTGCAGTGGAGGTTTAGGAATGTGCTCTAGGGTCTATCCAACCAAATAGGTATTGTATAATATTGCTAATACTGTCTTGGATGCTCGTTTCAAAAATATACTGATGCAGTTTATCTTAAGCCTAAGTCAGTTAACGTAAATAAATTATTTATTTATTTATTTAAATCTTTATTGCACAAAGACAAAGGCGGGCTTATAATGCCGCTAGACATTCTATCCTAGCCAACCATTGGGACAACTTGAGCATTATATTGAAAGGTAGGTGCAAAATTGTATTAAATTCTACGGTTTAACTATATACTAATATATATAGTAATACTAATACATATATATATATAAATACATATACCCATACATATTATTACATACACTACATATTATATATCAATGACAACAATATACTAAATTCTAATAAATAAGTTATAGTAACTACATACACATACATAGATAATACTTACTTTTTTTGTGATAGAAAGTGTGAATAGACCATTTTTTTAAATAGATATCTGGTGGTTACTTGCCTTATGCTAAGAGGCAAATTGTTCCACAGGTTCGTGGCAACAACTACAAATGAGTTCGAAACGAAACTAGAACTATGAGAGGGAATAGATTAGAGAGGTGTATCGAATCGTGCGGTGTGTAAAGGGGCTTACAATGTTGAACGAACGTGCGAGCTTCAACAATGCAAGTTAAATGTGTGAATATTTCCACGAAAGGGGAACGTAAAGAGGAAATTATGTTTTGCAACTTCCTCCTTAGCTATTTCGAATGCGTTTGATATAAAATAGATTAGAAAGATTGGTAAAAGACGCCTTGAAAATTGCAGCCATTTTGCTAATACCAGATAATAATATTAAAAGTGTATAGTTAGCTAAAAAAATTAATATTTACCCCAATGTTGCAACGTTTCGTAAAGCATTAAGTTCTATTTTCAAAGAAATATATTGTCAGAAACATTGTACGGACGTCAACTTAGCAATATAAATTTACAGTTTTGAAGATTTCAAGAACTCTGTTAAAGGTTCTTGGCTGACTGTACATGCGGTTGTAACAAATTAACAATCATATCATCAGTGAAAAGGTAAAAAGTCTAAAGCAACACTATAGCAACTTTACAGGAAGTAATTTAAAAGCTTTCTTTAAAAAAGTCATACCTATCTGAACAATTTATATTAAATAGAAAAGCCGAAATAAATATCCAAAAGCGACGCTTGGAACATAAGTTTATTGTGCTAAAAATGACTTTATTATATCAGCTGTTAGACCTGTCTATGCCCGTAAAATGAGTAGTCGAAAAAAGATTCAGTGTGCCTCAGACTCGGTTGTAAAAACGCTTTCCTTGAAAATCCAAAAAGATTGTGGTTTCGGCTTAGATTTACGACACCACCATTTCCGTGCTTTGGAGACCTTGTTAAGCCATATACCAACGTATGGATTCGTTAATAAATTATCTTTATAATTGACATCAGACATTCGCTAACCTGTCTAGCCAGGCATGGCGAGTGTAGGCCAAATTCTCCAGAAATATAATCTGGAAGGCCCATCTCCTCTCCAGCAGTGGCGGTCTAGAACTCTGTGTTCTAGGGACTGTAATGATGAATGATGAAGATGAGCTGGTTGTAGGGTTACATAACTATATAAAAGTCAGTTTAGTTGTGAAGCTAGAACAGACATAGTTACATACTTATGTAAATGAAAGTATCATCAAGACTTTCGGTGTGGTCAGAAACCATGCTTTTTAAAGAAGCTGATTCACATTTAGACAACTTTACTATAGGCCTATAATGGCAAGTGGCAAGCTCGGTGATGTCTATAGCGTACCAACCTCGAAAATTATAAAGAAGATTATTAAATATATTATTGCGTCTGACCAGGAATCAAACCTTTGCGTATTTAGACGCCTCAGACATAACCGCTAGACCGAGGAGGCAGTATGGATTTACCTTAATGCAATTTCAAATAGACTATAAATATATCAAAGTCATTTTTCAAAGTATTTAAGCACTATTTACTCATTTGATAACTTGTGAAATTCCAAATATTTTATGCTTGATTAGTCTAAGTATACTTGGCAATAGATTAAGTGCTTCAACACACTATTACTATGCAGTAAAGGTTAATTTTGAACAGATTATTTGATTTGAGCTTCGTTTCAAAGAGGAAGAAGTAGGTGTTAATGTTACGTTAATTGAATCACCGGTTTTACAAACCATACTTGTTTTTTACACAACAGCAACATCTGCCAAATATGTTTAGTGAAATATACCTTGCATTCCAAAAACTAACGCGATTGGCATCACATACTATCATAAACCATATTTTTTTAGGTCCGGTTGCTTCGATAAATGAAATGTATTCGGTTTTTTTTGACATTACCAAATATAAATGCAAAACAACCAAGTGCTATTATCAAAAAGCATACCACCACCATTAGCACTGTTAAAAATAGTATTCTTTTAACGTAAACAATTCCGTTTTTTAATGAAACACATAAGAAGAAAGGAAGACACACACCTGTAGGGTACGTTATTCTTCTAGAAAAGGTTATTACTCTCGCGGATATGACAAAATCCTTGGTGTTATCCGTGAAGCAGTAAGTCTTTCTATTGCAAAAGTCAGTAAGGGTCTGACTGAAACAAAATTTTGACCACATTTGTAAAGGAAGGGCAAAGTACAAAAACTCGATGCAAACCCACCGTGATCCATAGCAGCGCATCAGACTGGAAAATTCTCATGGATACATTTAAACATCATAATATATGAACTAGCTGTATCAGCTTATAGATCTTAGAGTTTTTGAAAATAGTTATTCTTATTGGACTCAAAGATTCCAAAAGACCAGAACAGATGCGAGAGGAATTCCAGCAAAATCTTTGCAACACATACTGAAAGGATTGGGCCTAGGTGTGCCAACAATACATTTATGGTACAAGCTTCCAAGACGGCATTAACCGGATTATACAGTATATTTGGTTGGGTAGAGAGAGGAGCAAAATAGTGGATAGTGGGTGTCTTGTTGCGCAATTAACAAACGGAGGCCTCCTTTGTAAACCTGCCTTTTGTCAGTTGCCAGCCCATACTTCTCTTCTCACTTACCCACAAACAGCAGACCTGGCACCTGCACAGTGAACCCATGGAATAGCTAAGAAATTTGTCTTCTCTCCTTAGTTTTTTAATACTATTTATCTTTTAAACTACTCAACAGTACTTCTATCTTTTAAACTACTCAACAAATTTTAATATTTATTTTGAAAGGAAAGGATTTCATGTTTATGTTTATGTATTTTTTTATGATGGCTCTTTTTTTATTTTACACTGACTGAGGATTTAGAATTTTAATAATAATTTATGTTATTTTCGTAAATATATAAATGACTGTACTTTTCTTGAACTGCAACAATTTGACCACAAGGAAGAACATTTCCTTGTGGTTAAATCAGTTTGACATAATAATTTGACCATGAGGAAGAAGTGGAAAATTTGTCTTCTTAACATTAAATGACAGTTTTTTGGTAATGGAACATGCTAAAACTGTCTGCATTTATAATAATAATAGAGCTGATGGTAACTATGCATAAAATATATTTAAGTAGATCTTCAAATAAGTTCAAGGCAAACAAAAATGTGTAAACATAGTCTTGGTGCATTTGCAGTTCGCACAGGTTTACAATTTTTTCTACATATTATAATTCAACTTTATTAAATATTTATTCAGCTTCCAAGATAGCAAGAAGCAGAATAATAAATAGAGATTTTACAAATCAACCTTTGTTGGTGGAGCCTGAGACACAATTTTTCTCCTCTCTCCCTCACAAACTGAATATCTTTCTCATTCTCTGTGAGAATAAATAAAATACAAGTACCTATTGAACTGCATCCATGATCTAGCTGTTAAGTCTGTGGATTTAAACTCAGAGGTACCGGAACACAATAAATTATATGTGATATTTCTTGAGATTGGTATGCTATACTATTTTATTTTTTTATATACTAACACGACATGTGACCTTGCTCCCACCTGATGTTAAGTGGCGCGCGAGGTCCACAAATGTTAGCAACTGGAATCAGACACTCATGACTAACATCAGTTCCTAAGACTATGCCGGGTTGACTGGGCATGACGGCAATTCGAGCCTGATGCTAGAGACATCAATGAGCTTACCACTTGTTGGGCATATAGTAAAGCTGGCTAAATGTTTAAAACCCCCGAAAGGTATATGGTTGTGATGATAGTTTTAATTTCAACCCACATGATATAATCTTGGCAATGGTAAATGATCATAAGTCCTAAGCTTACTATACAATGAAAACTATATTTTTATTTAATAATTATGGTTGTGATGATAGTTTTAATTTAAAACCACATGATATAATGTTGGCAATGGTAAATGACTATAAGTCCTAAGCTTACTATACAATTAAAACTATATTTTTATTTAACATTACACAAAAAAAAAAAAAAATATTTTTTTAGAAATTTTACTATGAATTTTAATCAGGTCCTGGGGTTGATATATCTCATATCAAACACGATCTATATAAAAATACCGTTTTTGGCATATTTTAAATGTGTGTGAAGACTAATCTAAATTAACTTAAAATTAACTTAATGTGGATTGGATCCTTATTGTATAACTACGCCCATTTAATGCAGGGTTCATAAATTGCTTACCTAAACCTAGATTTATTTTATTTAGATTATGATACTATACTTTTCTTTATAAATTAATCTAATGAATGAATTTATAAATGGGATTCATTTGTCCCCTAGGGCCTTTTACTTCTCAGCTGCTGATAATAATACTATTTATTAATATTGGCATTTTCTTCATAGACTCTAGAACACAAGATTTTTAGACCTTTGCTGCTGGAGATGGTCATTCCAGAACATATTTAGAGAGGTTGGCGAGGGTTTGATGTTTTTTTCCTATTTAAAACAATTTTACATACAGGGACCAATGGCTTAACATGCGCTCTAAGGCAAGGGAATAATGGTGATGTAAATCTACAACAAATGTATGTAAGAAAAATAAATTTCTCATAAGAGTTTTGGTGTTCGAGTTTAGTCTTAAATCTTTTTGGATTGAATGGATGCAGTATAAGAATCATATTACCACCGCAATGATTGGTATGTTTGCTCATTTATTAATTGCTTTTTTGTAACAGGTGCTTACCAACTAGTTATTCATAATTCGAAATGATCAACAAAAATGCTAAGTACCTATAAAATTTATTTTACTAAAAAAAGTTAAAGATTTGAATGTTTTTATACTTACGGTTCTGGACTGTATTGAGCCCCACCAAAGAAGCCGTGCCTATCAGGTTGTGTGGTCACTGAAGAACATATTGATGCATTATCACCCAAATCACTTCGATCAGCAGCGCCTGCACTTTTAACACTTTTTAAACTCTTCTGCAACGACATTGTACGATATCACACAATAACCATCACACACCCGCACTCTCACGCGTTTTACTCCGAAGAGTGGGCGTAAAGTTTAATTGCAAAACATGTAGCTGCCAGCGTGCACACCCAAAATTAAAAACAATCAACAAAATGCTTGCTGCTGCATTTGTCGCAAAAGAAACTGGATATAGAAGGTTTCACAGCTTGCTGTAACTTTTTAGAAACCACAATAGTTCACTACTAAATGTTACTAATAAATATGGAAACAATACGTGCTTCGAATAAACACAAACTACTATTTTCTTATCAAAGTAGAGTGGGTGGTGGGCGATCGCGAAGAAAATACGTCATGTCAAAATGCGAATCAACTTGTGTTCGTATTATCATTCATTATTTAATGTTCAACATTTAATACGAAATACGAGAAACACCGGGACAAACTTATAGCTATTTAAAGTGTTAGAGAGAGTAAAAAATACCACGAAGGCAAGTTCTTTTGATTTCTGAACCCAACTGTAAAGTTGTAACTTTAATTATTATTTTAATTCTGTATTGTTTATGTTTAATAATTCATAAGTTTAAATATATATATTATTAATGTCCACAAAACCAAATGTTTTTTATTTAATAGTGTCAGGCATCGTCAGTCATTCATCCGGTAATAAATTTGATTATCAATCAATCAAATCTTTAAAAAAACCTGTGAATAAAAACTCATTTTGTATTTGTGGTTATGTAAATGAATAGGTAATAGGAACAATTAACGAGGAACTAAGTATTTAAACATTATTGTGTGAATATATTGTTTTAATTATATTGCTTAAACACCGCTACAACATATAAAAATGAACAAAATTCGTTTTGCATCATGTGCAAAACTCTTAAGAACTTACACCACAGCTCCAGCAGAGTTTATTAACAGAAACCCGAGGAATTTGGAAAGATTGCGAATAGCGAGAAAGCCTGATGGATACCATTTAGATAAACCTGGTAAAAACTTCTGGCATAAGTAAGTATTTAGTGTTTAGATTTCTTTAATTTTATTATAGCTGGATGCCACCGTAATTCAACCCTCATCTTTACGTCATCCATTTATCAGTCGGGGGGGGGGGTCGTTTTAAATGATAAAAACACTGCAATTAATACCTAATTTCTTCTTCCAGATTGATTCTAACAACAACTAACCGTAAAGTAACAGCTCAAGTTGTACATTTCCTAAACGGCCCTGTAGTGGAAGCTAAAACATCAGAATGGGCGCTGCGTCAACAAATTTACAGCTTAAAAGATACTTGTGCTTATATTAACTTGGGCAGAGTCTTTGCACAAAGATGTTTAGAGGCAGGGTTAACGGAAATGTATTGTGATATTAAGCCTACAGAAGGCGGAAAAGTGGAAAAGTTCTTAGCTGAAGTTCAGAATGGAGGAGTGACATTGTCTGAGCCTGAGAGATTCAAAAAATCAAACCCTTGGGACTTGGAAAGACCAGAAAAGCCGTGGGAAGTCTCAGAAGATTAATCTATGTATCATATTTGTTTTAAATTATTATATTTGTATATAGAAATAAAGTTGTTTTAGATTATTCAATGTTTTTAATTGCAACAGACATTTGCAGTTTTAATGTATGTGGCACAGATTATGGGATACTACGTATGTATGTGGTGATTGATGTTGGTCATCAGTGTATGGTCAGTTGCTCCCTTTCTTGGACTTAGCATACAATTACCATCAGGTGGGCGAGGACAAGGTGTCACATGTCATGCTCAGTATTTAAAAAAACTGTCTCATAACATGTATGAAATATAGCTAAACCTAAATTACCAAAAACTGAGGTAGACGATTTCATTTGAATTGAATATTACGTGTTATCAACCAACTAAACACAAGCTTGGCTGAAAATAGCACGCAAGTACATCAAAATTACTAAATCTGCTGTTGATTAAGAAAACTTGACAAAAGACAGCCTTCCCGCCAAAATGAAAGTGCATATTTTGAATGAAATCAGAAAGTAATTGATTTTGTTATTTACATTATTCCATTTTATTCGAAGTTAATAAAATTAAAAGTACATTAAATATAAATTAAAAACTACCTAAATAATAAAATTAAAAATAAACTAACCTATAAATAAAAAATGTCCTCTAGAGACGTCCCATCCGAGATAGTCCCAAGGAGACTGGCAACATTTCCCCTCTGTATAGCGAGGCTAATACGTTGGCAAAAATAATTGCCAGCCTTCCTGTCTCCAGACCTTTCTGTCAGCCGCCTTGACAACTCCTTGGCCAAGCGCCTCGCTGACGGTCCCCATGGGCCCATCGTCTCGACCCCAAACGGCACAAATTCGTAACCGATACCAAGGTTGGCGTATTTGCGCAATTTGAGGTTCTCCGCAGAAAACGCCGCTTTCCCCGCGCCTGACGAGGTCGCCTGGATGTGAGATGGAGCTAATGTGTCTACACACGTCGCATCCCACACCAGAGATTTGCCAAGTTTCCACGGCCCAACAGTCATTCCGTCGGGTCTCTTGCCATCGCTCCGCACAATCCCAGATGGTTCTAAGATTGCGGGTACACCAGCAGTGACAAGAGCCCTTCGGATGATGTCGTTGAGAGCCGCGTGACGAGGAATGCGGCCAGCACTTCTAGCACAAGAAAGCCCGTGGTGTCCGAGATGATCGACTGGTTCTCCGCATCGACACTGGTGCGGGTGGACAGTCCGGGCTCCGAGACGAAGGCACACCGCCATGGTCAGTGTATTTCGGTCAAGGAGTGTTCCAACCGATGCTGAGGGAAAGGCCTGCAACCAAAGACCTGACTCTCTAGTGGAAACGGCCATGAGGCGAGCCCGCTCTTTCATATTACTGGCAGATAAAATATCTTCCTGTACCAGTTTGCAGAGCGGCTCGTCCCATAGTCGTTGGATTTTTGGTAAATTTGGAACCGAAACGTTTGGACATGCTACTGACCAGGCATCTCTGGCGTCTGACAAGTACGACGGCTCAACGGAACCCAAAGATGGGTTAGTGATTCTCCCGTATAGCTCGACAGTACTATGTACAGACGACAGAAAAGCTGGCAGTGCTACACTAGAAATTTTGCGGGTGCCTAGGCCTCCGAACCGAATTGGTAGTGAGGCCTGGGCCCAAGTACGGTCATTCATGGGGCAATTTAGAATTTCGGTTAGTGAATTTTGCAATTGTTTGTCTAATAAAAAAAGTTCTTCTGAAAATTTCCAAAGTTGAGAACAACGGAGTACATACGTAAATTTGGGGGCGAACAAACAAAATCGTATGATAAAAAGTGCCATGTGGGGTTGAATTTGGAATAAGCGTTCTGAAGTTGAGTTAAATTTAGTTAATTGTTCCTGAACATAAATTTGAATGGATTCATCTAGGATTGGTGATCCTAGGAGCCGAAGAGATTCATTATTTAAAATTTTGATATTGGGCGCTAGACTATTAAATTTGGAAATAATTTCAATTTGTTTGCCATGAGTTAATAAATTTGATAAATAAAGTTCACATTTTGAAAAATTTAATTCTAAACCTATGGTGCCAAAATCGTATATAAGTTTTTGAAGGTCACCGAGAACTGTATCCGCATTTCCTCCAATCGTGCCATCATCGAGATACCATATATTAAATTTTGAATTTAGGCTGCTTATGATATTATGTATTGCCAAACTGAAGATGGCAGGACCGAGCGGATCGCCCTGTTGACAACCAACTGCCGAAAGTAAAGAATTGTTTTTATAAATTAATTTTGAAGGGGTGCTATAGCACTGCCAAATGTAACTAAAAATTTCCGGGGTCTGTTGTTTAACTTGGTCCAACATGACACCTCTATCAACCGAATTAAACGCGTTTTTGACGTCCACCTTCAACATCACATCTCCCCCGTGATGCACTACAAAGCTCCGAGCAGCATGTACAGCAGCTTCGCAGCCACCCTTGGAGCCAAACCCCACTTGTAAAGGTTGAAATTTCGAGGTAAGTGTAGGTAATATGATTTTACTACAAATTTTGGATACTATACGGCGCAAAGTGCAGCCGACGGCAATCGGTCTGATACCACCGTCTTTTTTTTTAAGTGCGCATATGTTTGCGCCGTATAGTATGTCAGTGAATTTATTTATTTTGTTATTTTGAATGTTATATAAATTTTGTTTTTTAGTGGTAATTTTTTTTTCTTACGTAATAATCATGTTAAATGAATGAATGAATTTGCAATAACTAAACGGAAAATCAGTTACACTGCGTTTAAAGATAAACTTTATTTTTTTGTAATTTTATTCTCATGATAGTATTTATATTATTAATAAATAATTATATTAAATTGTACGTTTCAGTTAAACATATTATAAATTAGGTTTTTTAAAGGAAATGATTTTGTACTGCGTAGTTCACCGGAAATTATGATGGCGTCCATTTTTTCCACGAATTACATTATCATTACCCGAACAAAAAAGTGGCACTACTGTAATAGCTTCTCTCTTTCTAACACTTTACAAATTACGTATGTGAAAAAGAGAGAGACTATGTTTAAAACGTACACGTGATTTCATCACGCTATACCATAATAAATTGTGCATGCAAAATGTCTGAGCAATCGTTTTCGTTTGCGCTACAATGACATTATAATTATCGTTGTTTAGTTTATTAGTGCTTTAGTTTTAAAATGCCTGCATCGATTGGAGTTAATTTGCGTGTGACCGGGCATTGTAGCCAAGGAGGTCGCAAGTATATGGAAGATTTGTTTTCGGTGGCGTATCAACAAACTGAAGATGAAAGGGACTTGGAATATGCTTTTTTTGGGATATACGATGGACACGGTGGTAGCGAGGCGGCTGCATACGCTAAGGAGCACTTGATGGATTGTATTGTGAAGCAGAAGCAGTTTTGGTCTGACGACGATGAGGATGTGCTAAAAGCAATAAGAAGTGGGTATATGTTGACCCACTTGAACATGTGGAAAGAAATAGGTATGTTGTGTTGGTTATTTGTTATTATCTGGTGTGCGTATTAAGGATAGTGAATGGAAAGACGTCTTGACGAGGCTGCAGGAGAGAATGTAGATTCACATGACCTTGTGTTGGTTTTTTGGCTTGACATTGAGTGGCCAACAAAAAGCTTTTTAGGCGATTTGGTTGTTAGGTAACAGTCTGCTCACCTCATGCTGTGGGATTATTTTTAACATGATGATTTCACTTCTCTACGTTGTAATGAAATTTCCCTCCGAAAAAGTTAGTTTATTATGGTTGTTATATCAACAAACATGCAAAGCAATACATACCAATGTTAGGTACTATTAGAATGTCTCTATAAAAAGTTAGTAAATTTGGAAAAATAAATGTTAAATATGCTGACTGACCGGGGGGAGTGGGGTATCTTCGTCAAGGTATTTGCCTTCTAACAGAGGTTGCATTTGCTTATCGTAACTACAGACAGGGTATGGGGTAACCATGAAAAGTTGAAGTATATGAGTCTGGCGGCTTTTCCTCTAATTTACTAAAAACAAATATATGATGAATCTATCTCGAAAATGACAGTAAAGCTATTTCCTAGAAAGTACATTCGGACTTGAAATTTCTATAAAAAAGATGAAGTGTGCGAGTGAGAGGGATGCAATGGTTAACAAGCATCCCCTCTTAAGGTTTTTGTGGAACTCAGCTATTTACTACTCAACTAAACTTTTATACTACTTTTATTTTTAGAGAAATGGCCTAAGACTCTAACGGGCCTACCTAGCACAGCTGGGACCACAGCAAGTGTGGCCTTTATAAGACGAGGGAAGATATACATTGGACATGTCGGAGACTCTGCTATAGTACTAGGTTACCAGAAAGAAGGTAAGGTGTTTGCAATTTCTATTAGTAAACATAGTGTATATAAAATCTAATAATATTAAACTGTACAAAATAAAAATAATGCAATATTGTTATTATGAGTGACTATTCTCAACATAATGAAGAAATAATGATCCCATTCCTGGAGTTTGCATACATAATATTGGCAGTATTATTATCAGACTTGAGACAAGTTAGTAGTAAGTTAAATAAGATGAGATTAATGAAAGTATCTGTGAACTAGTGGTACCAGAATTGGTTCCTGGCCCACACACAATAATTTATTTTTGCTATATATCTCCTCTGGTACGCTAGAGACATTAACAAGCTTGCCTATTGTCATGATTGGCCAGTAGTTAAATTGGCTAAATGTTGGCCAACAAACACAATTATATTAATTATTATGTTTGGAGCAGGAATCAATACTAATAATATTAATGTAAAAAGTATCATCACGACCATTTCACTTCCGGGGTGGTAAAAAACCACGCTTATATAGAAGCAGATTCACATTTAGCCAACTTTGCTATAGGCCAATCATGACAAATGGCAAGCTTGTCAATGTCTCCAAACTCAAGAAATATCACAAATTAGATATTATTTAAATTTTAATAATTTCAATTAATAAATATTATTGTGTCCTCCAAGTCTAAATCCACGGACTTAACGGCTAGACCACAGAGGCAGTTAATATTAATAATAGTTTATACAATTATAATAGAAGAAGACAAATTTCTAAGCATTCCATGGATTCACCGTGCGGGTGCCGGGTCCATCGTGTTTGGGTAAGAGATGAGAAGAATGGTGTCTCGGGCTTGCGACCGACAATAGGCTGGTTTAAGAAAAGGATGCCTCCTTTTTTTTCTATTGCGCGATAATACGCTCACCATCCACCATTCTACTTCTCTCCCTACCCAACCAAATACTGTATGATCCGGTTAATGCCGTCTTGGAAGCTCGTTCCATAAATGTATTGACGGCAGACCGTCTTAGGCCCAATTCTTTCAGTAAGTGATGCAAAGATTTTGCTGGAACTCCTCTTGCACCAACTTCCACTGCCTAAAGCTGAGTCTTGAACCCGTTCCTGATCATTTCTTCTATATATATAATAATATTTATTCGACTTCATGTTGTGGTCTTTTCGAATATTTGATTCCCACGGAATAAGTTAAATTCAAATTCAAATTCAAAATCGTTTATTTGCTTTAAATGTGGTACATACGGTAATATGGTTAGTAAGTTGGCTCTGCACATTTAGCCATTGTTGTGGCATGCAAAAATTGTTTTTATTTAAAATACATTCCAATCTAATAAGTCTAGTCATCATTATATAATTTAATATAGGTCAACACATTTTATTAATAAACAGACAAAAAAAAACAAAAAAAAAAATATGTACTAGAATACCTACATAATATACATTAAAAAATTAATGTCCAACCAAATTATATAATTGCCTTGTCATTTAGGAATTCTTCGATCGTGTAGTAACATTTATCCAATAATATCCTTTTTAAATGTATTTTAAACCTATGTAATGGCAAATCCTTAAGTGTATCTGGCAGTTTATTATATATTCTTGGAGCCCAACCAAAAAAACTTTTATGCAATAATGCTGTATTACTTTTAATCCTACGTATTTGATTACGTGGACGTGGTCGCAGACGTTTATTTATCGGGTGGACTTTTACCTCAGCAAACAGGTTTATGTGGCTTTTTACAAAAATTAGCACTTCGTATAAATATAAAGAAGGCAATGTCAAGATTTTTAAAAGATTTAAATTTTGGTAAACAGCTTTCAGTAGATGGTATTGCACTCATAGCCCTTATGCACCTCTTCTGTGCCCGAAATACAATATCTCTATTTGTTGAGTTACCCCAAAACAGTACCCCAAACCGCAAAGTAGAAGATATGTAAGCATGATAGGCAGATTTTACAGTGTTTATGTTAGATATTTTTGAAAGGGATCTCAAAGCGTACGTAAATCTATTGATTTTTAGACATACATATTCAGTATGTGCTTTCCATCCTAAGCCTCTATCCAATTTTAGACCCAAAAAGGTTATATCATCCACTGATTCAATTATTCTGTTGTTTAGTTTTACTGTGAGATCCAATTGTGGTTGTCTTTGGTGAAAATGTATTATTTTGTTTTTTTTTATGTTTAATATAAGGTTGTTTTTTGTTAACCACTTATTAATTAAATTAATTGTGTTATTTATTTCTGAGAGATAGTCTTCCGAGCTGTTTGTGCCTTTTTTTACAATTACAGTACTATCATCTGCAAATAGTATCATTGGGTGGTTCACTGCCTTGGGCAAGTCATTAATATAGATAAGAAACAGCAGAGGGCCCAATATACTCCCCTGTGGAATCCCATATGATACATTTATTGCATTCGATGAAGTTGTTAATTCACGTTTTGTTTTCGGGCATATATGATTGATTTGAACTAGCTGTTTTCTGTTTGTTAGATATGATTCGATAAGGCTTAAAGCAGTACCCCTAATACCATACCCAAATAATTTATCAAGAAGTATTTGATGATGATGTTACTATTTATTACAAATTACAAACTTAGTCACTTCAGTGCCTGAACAAAGTGGTCTTGCCAGCAGTGATGAATATTATATTTATGTATATTCATAGAACATATGTATGTAGTTTTATTTGTATGCATTAGTATGTAAATAAATAATTATTCATAAGTATATATTGATGTCTAATATTCTTTATTAGTTTTGATAGTCTAGTGGCATTAGGTTCGGCTTGTTACTTAATCTAGGACCGGGAGTTGATGCATTAGTTTTGCTAATAATACTTCATAATAAATTCTGTTCTTACAAATTCTCCAGATTAGTTTAGATTTATAGATTATTAATATGAATAGTTTTCTAACTATTCTATGACTAATTAGCAAGTATTTTCAAACAAACAAATGAATATTAAGTAATAGGTATTAGTTTATACCGGTTGGTGGGGTTTTAAATAAAAAAAACAGTTGATTGGAGTAGGTGAATTGAATTTGGGTCAGTAAAACTAACATGCATCCAGAGTCTTTAGGCCTTAAATAATTTACTAATGATAATGTATTTGCACCTATAACATTGAAAATGTTTACTAAGCTGTCATAATCAAATAAAGTTGCACAAATCAACCAATCAGGTCTGACTCTGAAGTAATAGACTTGTAATTTAGATTACAATTCTTACGTTAGACTAATAGGTGATTGTATTGATAGAAACAAACAACTTTACTTTAAAACATATGTCGGAAATGACAAAAAAAATATTTTGCCATACAAACTGATAATTTTAAAATAAACAAATTTGTGTGGAGAAACATAAAAAAATGTCACATCAGGTTTCTTAGCGAAAGTTGTTTATTTCTATCAATAAAATTAAGTCTATCGTCTATTTCTTAGTTTTATTTTTTTATTTTTTTGTAGTTATAATTTAAATAATAGTTTTAAATTTTATATAAATACATATATCTTAATTACAAGTCTATTAGTCTGCCTCCGTGGTCTAGCGGTTAAGTCTTTAAATCTCAGAGGTACCGGGTTTGATTCCTGGTCGGGACACAATAATATTTATTAATTTAAATAAATAAGTTTAATTAATATTTATTTTATTTGTGATATTTATTGAGTTTGGTATGCTAGAGTCACCAACTTGCCACTTGTCATGATGGACTTATAGTAAAGTTGGCTAAATGTGAACCAGCTTCTTTATAAGCGTGGTTTCTGACCACCCTGCAAGGGAAACGGTCGTGATGATACTTTACAAGTCTAATACATCATAGTCACACCTGATTGGTTGATTGAACAATATATAGATTTTTATAATTTTAACGGGTCTTTACGCGATTTACCTTAGAGACATATTTCTCCCGACGTTTCAGCCAAGTTGCATTGGCCGTGGTCACGGGTCGACTGAAGCTATGCGGTGTAGTCTCGTACATACTGGGCGGCAGATGTAAACCTACCCACTTATCACTTTAAAAGTTTTTAGAAATCACGACACACGACACTTATAATATCCTTGGCGACACCGGGCGATTTTTCCCGGCGTCGAAACCTATTGATTACTGGATTCCACGATGAAGATAGCTTATAACCCCCCTCTCGATTGAAATTTTTGTGTTTCTTTATTTCTATCGCTTCACGTACTATTCTAGGGTAATAGATGACCCAAAGATACTTTCCACCGATCGTCACTATTACCCTAGTAATACGTGAAGCGATAGAAATAAAGAAACACAAAAATTTCAATCGAGAGGGGGGTTATAAGCTATCTTCATCGTGGAATCCAGTAATCAATAGGTTTCGACGCCGGGAAAAATCGCCAGGTGTCGCCAAGGATATTGTAAGTGTCGTGTGTCGTGATTTCTAAAAACTTTTAAAGTGATAAGTGGGTAGGTTTACATCTGCCGCCCAGTATGTACGAGACTACACCGCATAGCTTCAGTCGACCCGTGACCACGGCCAATGCAACTTGGCTGAAACGTCGGGAGAAATATGTCTCTAAGGTAAATCGCGTAAAGACCCGTTAAAATTATAAAAATCTATTATGAGTGTGCGCGAAAGTTTAAAAAATGAACAATATATATATATTGATGTACTGTTCATATAATAAAATATTATATTTCTTAACTCATCACAGGTTCGGATGACTGGATAGCAAAACCCCTCACATCAGATCACAAACCGGAGTCTAAGGCTGAAATGGAAAGGATACAGAATTGTGGTGGAAAGGTCGTTTCTAAAGCTGGAGTACCTCGTGTTGTATGGAACAGACCTAGGCCTGGACATAAGGTATATTATATATCTGAATAATATAATTGTCATTTATCTATTTTTTTACAAATTTTTCACTGCTGCTTACACTAAGTTCTGGTGACATAGTTACAACAAACTGGGGTTACTAAACAAGGGGAAACAGTTTTTCCTGCCGTCACTCAAAGCTTAAGCTTTATAAATCACAAATTGGGTCAGCATGGAATACTCTGGGATGGTTTCGCTCAGTACCCTACAGATGCTTTAATATCCTGCAGAGGCAATTCGGATAGTGGATGACACTAGTGTCTAAAACCTCATGAATCGCGAGAGGAGTTCTTCGCGCCATTTTGCGTGGACATGTCAAGTGCAAGTTTTTGTTTTGTAAATTAATTTGCTGTGGATATTATTGGTCAAAAGTGGTGTTGTTTTGTTTAATAATGTGCTACAATGTGAATAATTATGGAAAACGATAAATTGGACTTTAAATATGGGGCACAAGTTGCTGTTTATTTTATGCGGTTTTCCCGCGCTGTGGACTCCCATATTTTACCCGACGTGTTTGGGCTATAATGCCGCGAGTGACTCCAAGTAAAGCATCAAATTCTGCAGCATCTGGAATTTGATGATCCCCAACTCGGTTATGAACATATATTATGCAAATAAATTACGTGTTTAGGGCTGATGTATTCTGTACAATGTCCTTTAAAAAAAAAAAAAGAAAAACATGAATCGCTGCAGCTTCACTGAGATGTGGCCTAGCTAAGCGTCTTCTACAAATTATACTATTCTGCAACTCTACCATATGGACAGATTAAAATATCTACCCCACACAATGTACAATGCTAGTGTGTTCCACATTCCTATAGGCTTGAATAATGGTACGAAGTGATGTTGGTCGTTAGTGGCTGAGCATATGGGCGCGATTGTGCACGGTATAAATTAATACATAATAAAATTAAATAAATTATGAAATCAAATGTATGTTCAAAGAATTTAATTCCCTACCCTTTTTGTTGAAATGTAGTTAAGACATTCGTAATGCATTAAGTATTAAAATGTCAATACATATTATTTGTCACTTATGTCAAAAACGTCGTCCTCTAGCTAGCTTTTATAGTGACAGTTTGCTATACAATATTGAACCTTAGGTGGGTTGAAAATTAAATTCCTTAACCGTACCAATAGTCTCAATGTCCTATTAATATTTATTTCATTGCACCTATAAATGTTCTAATAATGTCCCCAATATTTGGCTGTCAGAAAATGTCTATGGGCGTTTGTAGGTACTTTGTGATAAAGTTTTAAAATATATAATTTAAAAAATAAATGTTATTAAGAAATTAAATTTAAATTATCCAGAAATATGTTCTGGTAGGATTGTCTGTAGCAATGGAGGTCTCTAGGACATTTATATTAGAATGACAATGAAATTAATAAAAGTGTTTGTGGGGTTTTAATGATAAATTATTATCATATTGCTTTGTTATAGGGTCCAATTAAAAAGAACACACCAATGGATGAGATTCCTTTCTTAGCTGTAGCCCGCTCACTGGGAGACCTGTGGAGTTACAATCACAATAATGATGAATTCATAGTTTCACCCGATCCTGATGTTGGTGTCTTGACAGTAGAACCCTCAAAATTCAGGTAAGGTTCAACTGTAAATGATGCAGCATAACTGACTCACTAACTGAGGAGTGACTTTTTAAAATTAAATGATATCAACTAGTAGGCTGAATTTAGCTGGCAGGAATTTATTATGTAATAATAAAATAGCCCTCCTTCCATTTAGTAAAGGGTCAACAATAAAGATAACTATTAACACATGAAATTTTGAAGGCATTGTCAAAAAAGCTCATCAACACCTCGGAAGATAAAAGGGCTGGGCATTTTTTAAACCAAAAGATCAGCATTGCCATTCAACTTGGCCATGCTGCCTGTATCCTTGGCACTTTGCCCATTGGAACATGATTTGGAACATTTTTTTTTATTTTTTTTTTGTTTTAGTTTTTAGTTGTATTTTTAATTAGATATTTAGTAGTTTTTTTTTTAATAGTAATTTATATGTTTTAAAATTTTGTTCTTTGTTTTTTTTTTTTAAATCATTGTACCTTACAATAAATATCCTTTAAATAAACTTTAAATTCTTTAATTACTAATAATCCTAACTTGAATTTTCAGGTGCCTAATATTCGGTACAGACGGGCTATGGAACATGATATCTCCCGAGACCGCTGTCCGCCTTGTGCAGGCCACAGAAAGACACAATGAAACTGCTCTGGTGGGAGGAACGGGACAACCTAGAGACTGGCTTAATCCCTCCAAAAGTCTAGTAGACCATGCTTTAGAAAGGTAAGTTTTCTTCCCATACTTATTAATCATAGTAATATTAACAAAAACGCTGTAAGAATCAACTGGCTAACAGAATTTTTCTATTACAGATGGTCAAATACCCGAATGCGAGCGGACAACACTTCAGTAGTAACCCTCATGTTAGACCCCCCTGGACCTCCGCGGACCACCGTTCTCAGATGTAAGTCAGTGGCCCCAAAGCCCACTCCACAAACCATTCCAGAACAACCGGAGAATGGCTTAGCCATTGTCACAAGATACACAGTAGAAAGACCTGCCCCATCACCTGACTCTAGCAAACTACCACCCTGTGCGACTATAGGAACAGATACAAGAATAGCACAACCTCAAAATCCAGAAGAAAGTATAACAAACTATGGTAATCCATCGGAATCTTCCTTCATGTCTCGGCTGCTCGGACAAACTGCCATCAACACACTCTCGGAAGTATACGAGGAAATATCTGAACCTTTGAGAGACAGATCCCCCTCTCCGGATACCCTGCGGAGAGAGCTCCTAGCGTCTATTGGTAAGACTGATAAAGGTATTCAGATCAACGAGGTGTCTTCCAGTTCATTGGCCGAGGCTCCAAAGTCCAAGAAAAAGAGTAAAGAGCCTAAAACAGTGACTCCAAATAGTAGGGTTTTGAGGTCGCATGATGCTGAAGTTGTTAAGAGACCTCAGACGAGGTTATCCACTCGGGTTGCAGTTAAGGATGGACCTAGAATTTCCAGAGAGAGGTCGAAAGAGAACCGGGGTGATGTAGAACCCCATTCTACGACACTAAATCGCAGGGCACTAAGATCTAGAAATTCTGCATGTAAAAGAGCTCCCGATCCGCCAGCTCCGGAACCAGTCCGACTACGTAAAAGAGTCGCTAAATAATAAGCCAATTTTAGTACGCACTGAATTAGAACGCTAAATTAGACACTGGATTTTTGTTTAAGCTTTAATTAATAAGACAATTCGTGCTAACCTGTTTGGTTGCATTTATATTAAGAAATCCAAATCAAAATTCCACTGATTGTTAAAATGCAAATATTAAGGTAATAAAATATAAAAGTTTGCTAATTGACTTCCTCTGTGGCCTAGCGTTTAAGGTTCGATTCCTGAATAAGAACACATAAATATTAAATTTATATGTGACATTTCTCGAGTCTACTACGCTAGACACATCAACAGGCTTGCAATTAAGCTAAATCTGAACTTGCTCCCTAAAAAAACTAGGGATAACGATCGTGATGAAACTTTACTTATTTTTAAAGCTGCTAATTCAGTGTTAAAAAATTTAGTGCACTAATTTTAGCCCAGTGTAAATGGAATTAGTGTAGGCTGTACCTCGCGAAAGGGGAAAATGGTGCCTTCTAGTACTGCCAAAGTACTTTTTGATGTTTCATATATTTTATTTCGTTTTGTGTATGGGAGAATTCAATTTGTACAAATACTTGGCTAACAAGAATAAATTTACACTACTGCCAATACTATACATATAATATTAGATAATACTAACATCGTTTCTAAGAATAAGTCTTGCTGAAAACTTGCTATCAAATTTTATTTTTACCGCTCTTTATAGCCGTCTCATTCCGAATCGCGCTCAGAGCGCTTAGAACGAATATGACACTGACCGTGTCGTTCCGAATCAAATATCGCGATCACAATTTCATTCATAAAATGGTAGTTTTTTTTTTATCTGTATGGAAGATAAATTGCGGATTCCATATCTTTGAGTATGAATACTAACAAATATACATCTCTCGGTTTATTCATCTTTATATGTGTAAAGTTTAATATTAATAACTTATTTTGGTCTTTTAAAATAACTTGCCGTGTTAGACATATTTTTTTCACTTCCTACTTAAAAATTAATTATAGATTTGTTTTAGAAGTAATATACAAACAGTATAAACGAATTACAATATTAAATAATTTAAAAGAATACTTAATTTAAATAAACTTGCAAATGGCGTGCGACATAATGACAAAAATCTGACAGCGCTCAGAGCGATCTACTTTGATATCGTGAGCAATCTAAGCGCGAGAAATGATGTCATTTGTGACGTCACACAGCTTTGGCAAAACAGTTTAAGCGCGTATCGGAACACCTTAAGCGTGCTTAGGTTACTATTATCGCGTATGGAAACGAAAGGAGCGTATGTAAGTAAATGTTATATGTAGTGTATATCTAGGTATGTATATAGTGTGTAGTATATGTATTATTATTATTTTATTTAATATTTGAATGTATGTGTATTTGTAGTTATATATATATATATATACATATATATTTTGTATATATAAGAACGATTTAATTTATTATGTAAATGTTTCATACAGTCAGTTGCACCTACCTTTCAACGTTAATGCTCTGTATTGTCCCAAAGGTTGGCTGCTACAGAATGCCTAGCGGCATTAAGTCCGCCTCTTGTACATAGTGCAATAAAGTTTTAAATAAATAAAAACTTGTACGAAAAAGTAGATTGCATATTTGGCGTTTGTCACGCAGATTAGTCTCTTCATGACATGCTTGTTAAACATGACTTTTCTCTTGTCCAAGTTCATACCGAGACCAACCTGCTATGGTTACCACTTCTGCTATGATCCTCCAGCGAGCTAGCCATTATTATTATTATTATTATAAACTTTATTGCACAAAGTACAAAGGCGGACCTAATGCCGCTAGACATTCTATACTGGTCAAACCTTTGGGACAACTAAAGCAGTTACGACGAGATAAGGCAGGTGCTATCAAAACTAATAGAAAAATATTAGACTTCAATATATACTAGTGAATAAATACTTATTTACATACTAATACATACACAAATACATACAAATAAAACTACATACATACGTTCTATGAATATACATAAATATAATATACCTACTATATGATGACTATAATGAGAGAAATAAATATAGCAGAGAGTGTATTAAGCTTATGGTAAATTTAAATAGTGCGCATAGACCAGTTTCTTAAATAGTGTTCTATTTGGAGCTTGACGGATGTCCACCGGTAACTGGTTCCAAAGATGCACAGCCACCACCGCAAACGACTTGGAAACGAATGCGGTGTGATGTGTGGGGAAGGCAATGACTATGTCATAAGCGAATCGGAGGTGCGAGATTAAAATTCAAATAGTTTAGTAATCAAAAATACTTATTACTAGGGTTTCACAAAAAAATAATCCTACAGAAGATGTAGGTAGGCACTTTTAGAAATAATATCTAAACTAGTAATTTAGACAAATGTGTCGCTGCTAGCTAAACTAATAGTCTTTCAACTACTGTTATATATAGCTAGCAGGTCGATATATATAATATAGCGAGATGTATTCTCCGTTAACTTTTATGCAAACAGTTTTGCGACAGTAGGTCAAAGGTGTCAAAAGTGGAAAATAACATGTATTCTTCATGGAATACTTTTCCAAATGTTTTACCAACTTATTCTTAGAAGCGAGCAAGATAAGATTTTTAAAAAAATAGTATACAATAAATATTGGTGGAATGACAAAGATATATTGGTGCAATAATGAAAGTTATATTCAAAAATTTTTTTTTTTTTTTTAAGTAGATTCTTGTTTTAAAAGTATTTGTGCAATCACATCCAAAGATGAAAGATGGAATGATGTTAGAGTTAGTGTTGTTGATTTTAGTTTTAAATCCAAACCACATTGGTTGGTAGCATTTATAAAAAAAAAACATGGGTTTTATCGCTTTTGTCATTCCTCTCGCTCAATAAACTTACTAGGGAATAAAATTACGGACATATATTAATCATATATTTGTTATAGTAAAATAGAGGAAAATATTTATGCTATATTTCTCTTGTCTAAAATTAGGTAAAAAAGTTTTTTTTTTTTGTTTTTTTTTTTAAATTCCATAATTTTATTATAGATATATTCGATTGTGCAAGCATGAGGAATGCAAAAGCGTTAATCCATCTTAATAAAAACCATAGTTACAAAACTTGAAGGAAGAATTGTGTTACCGATTTCTTAAAATCGGCCTCTATTATTGAGTTTTTTTTTTGTTGTCTTAGAAGAATATTAAGGGGCTGATAATGTTACTTACAAGGATTGCGTTCTAATATTTAAAATATTAGGATTAGGATAGATTTTGAATATTGGAACGGATTACAGAAAAAAAAATGCTCCCAGCCAGTGTTACTTACGTTATTACCGATTCTCATTTTATAGTATTAGTGGACAATAAAAGTTTCATTGAGTTTGCATTTCGAGCGAAATACATTGACGACGTTAGTATATAAAAAAAAACTAAACTAATTAGGTAACAAAAAAGCGCGGCAATTTCAAAAAATATTAGTATGGTATCCCTCAAAATTTCCTATCAAACAATTGCTCATCTATGTTCGGGTTATTACACTTGTTAACTATACGGCAAAAATAAAGAAACGTAAGTGAAATGCTTTCACTGAGATGATTATTTGTTGCAAGTATCTAAACAATAAATCATACAAACCTATTAGCTTCTTTTTCTTGTTGATTTTCTTGGAATTTGGACAACATGTAAAACAATATCTTCTGGACTTTACTTTTAATAGTTTTATTCCGTATTTAATTATTTAGAATTAACTACTCAAAGCAAATGTTTGATAACAGCTATATATATTGACATTGTAGCTGTTTGAAAGTTTCCAAATAGCTCGATTATCTAATTTCATTAGCCAGACTCTAGTTTTACTTACATATTGCCAAATTGTCTTGATTGGACAGATTGCAATACAATTGGAGAAAAAAAGTTTGGTAAATTAGTAACCATATATATTTTTGTATACTATGTGAAATTTATTAAATAGCAAATACTTTAATATTATAATCTCGACTAAAAATAAAGAAGTACGTATTTTGTATATTTATTATTCAGTAATAAAATTTTAAGTTACGGTGCAGAGAAGTTTTCCTAAAAATATCGCCACTCATACTCTGCCTATTCAAGTAGGTAGCAAGAGGTCGACGATCGCGCGAACGTTGACTTACGTAATTCTTTCTCTCTCTATTTCGTTTCTCGACTGTGGGCGAGGTCAATTAATAATAACACAGCCTTTAGGTATTTATTACGATGGATATAGCGATTTTTAGACGCGGCATTATTCACCATGCAGTAGTGTTTTTATTTTTTTAGGATAAACATTTTTGTCTTTGAAAAAAAGTTACTTTTTTTATTTCAAGTAAAGGTTCTACTATTGATATCTGAAGCCTAAAAAATATATTTGACACTTTGACAATTACATGCGGTAGAATAGTATTTTTTTTTGTACTTTTTCAACCATATAAATGTCATTGGGGCTCCAAACTGTACAGTTACCCCGCGTTCGTTTTATAGCATTTCCAACATCTCGTAGCAACTTCATAAACCAGCGCGAAATGTCGTTTTTGTTAAGAAATACCACTTTTTTAACAATGCTAACATTTCTTAAATAAACGAGCGGTGAGGCTACTTTTTGACAAGTATTTTCGTTCATGTTTTATTATACCATGGCATCCAACACACATGATATTATTATGGTCTTTGAATTTATTACATAAAATAGTTTTTAACAAATATAATAGAAAACTATAAAGTATATACAAACCATTTTATATGTTAATGACATTTGTCAAAAAGTAACATCAATAACCCTTCTTTCAACACGGTACTGACATCCGAAATTAGCATCAAATGTCAGAATTTTCATTAAACGAACGACTTGTGCTAAAAAAGTGGTATTTACATGCTAACATTTCTTAAAATGAACGCGGCCTTAATCTCAAATATACGACGTTTGTTTTTTCGCTCGAAATAATTTAATACCTTTAGCTCTTATGTTTCGACTTATTTTTTCATTATACCGTTTAATTTGTCAGTGCATTATGGAATAGTATGATGGTGTTAGGTCATTTTTGACGGTAAACAATAGTACAAAGAAAAAGATTAAATACACATATATCGTGGACCAGACAACTTATAAAGATATATTTATTCTATTTACAAATGCATTTAATTAGTATAAAATAGTTGGATTAAAAGTTTGTTAAAACATTCGAGTTTTTCTCTGAGGCTATATTGAAAGTTGAATTAAATTCATGAAAGATTGTTATACCTCAATTGTTGATTGACATAGTACTAAGTGGATTTAGAATGGACATAAAAACATTAAAGCACCGCAAATTTTATTGAAACCATATTTTTTTTTGTTAAATATATATATATTTTTAAAGTAAAGTAAAGTATCATCACGACCGTTTCCCTTTCGGGGTGGTCAGAAACCACGCTTATAAATAAGCGGATTCACATTTAGCCAACCTTACTATAGGCCAATCATGACAAGTGGCAAGCTCGTCGATGTCTCCAGCGTACCGAACTCGAGAAATATCACAAATAATATCATTAATAAATATTTTTGTGTCCCGACCAAGAATCGAACCCGGTACCTCCGAATCTAAATCCACGGACTTAACCGCTAGACCACGGAGGCAGTTAATAAAATATTTTCAAGTTATGGTAGTTTTGTATACGGGGTAACTTTGTATGCCCTTACTCCGTCTCCGTAGTCTATCGGTTATGTCCGTATATTTAGACGTGGAGTTACCGGGTTCGATTCCCGGTTCGGACACAATAATTTATTTGTGATATTTCTCGAGCTTAGTACGCTTGGGACATGGACGAGCTTGCCACTTGTCATGACGGGCCTATAGTAAAGTTGGCCATATAGGCCCGTCATGACAAGTGGCAAGCTCGTCGATGTCTAGAGTACCTAACTCAAAAAATATCACAAATAAATTATTTAGTCTCGACCGGGTACCGAACCGAAAAAATGTTTTTGGCCTCTATACAAATTGGCTATTTAAAATTTAAGTACATCCAAAATAACGCGTGATTTCAAAACACCTGCTTTTCTACAGTCGCTCTCGTGACCCCCTGTCGATAAAACTTATGATTATGTTGTAAAGTTTCGAAAGTTGTTTTTTTTTTTAGTTAGCAAAGATTTTCAACGAATTTGTCTATATATATATAGAAAGCCGTAAAATGTCTTAAATTTATTTATAATAAAAAAAAATTAAAGGTAGTATTTTCTCGAAACCTCTGTTTTTGTCTTATGTTTTTTTTTTCGTGAATAGTGTTGTTTTAATGTTTTTAGAAAATTATTCGCAAGTCTATGTCCACTTGGTATATTGTCAAAGACCTATTTACAATTTTTAGAAATTAAGAGTGACGCGTAAAATTTATATAGCTTAAAGGTTGGCGGGCGAAATTATTCGATATATATTAACTAGAACTTAGGGCTGAGTTCCGTTGTTAAAATTATTTATCTTGCAATGCTTTCTAGCACCTCCGAAAATAAATAAGAACGCTGGTAATTTACAGGTTCCTTAGTGGATATTCGAACTTCGTATCCCCTCTTCTCACATTAACATTTACAAAGATTTTTTACAATTAATAATATATAAATAAATACGTTTATTTGAGAAGTACACTGGTAATACTAACTAAACTAGGCCTCAATTTTGTTGCAGCGTTCCTCAACTAAATATAATTCAATAATCAAACCTTTTTTTGTACCTATAAACCTATAGTCAATTGCTTAAGATTTAGGTACGTATTGCATACAAACCAGTATTTATACGATAAGGTACTTTATTATAGATAAAATACAGAATTTCAAAGTAAACAACGGGGTGTATCAGGCAAAGCTTTTTGTAGATGTCGCTAGCGGCACTGGTACTTTGTTTACACCTATGACGGATCCCTTTTTAAATTTATTTGTTTTTTATTTTTATAACAGAAAAATGTATTTTAAGTTAACGTTACCTATCTTAAAAGACGAATTAAGTAAGCGAACACCGTCTTTAAAATAAAAAAAGGTTGAATTAATAGAACGGCAATTTTGAGATCACCATATATATGCTTTCGCTTGGAAATCTCGATTTGTACACTTAAAAGCTGCTCACTTCTGCATAATATCCAGAAAATAATAAATTTCGTAATAAAAATACAAATTATCCATGCAACTGACAGTTTTATTAGGTACCATCTATGATGCGCCATCTGTCGTGATAAAAAGTTAGTGATGCACCCCATTCTCTAATTATATCGTTGGCATCGAAACTATATAACTATGTAAAAAAAGTTTTTGTCAATTGTGTTTATGCTAAATAAATAAAATAAATTACAGAATATGGAAACACAATATATTGTCTATCAAATAATAAAATCACGATTACATACTTTTTTTTTTATTTACACAATTTAGTACTAAACAGGCCGTCTGGCCAGCGTGGCGAGTGTAGGCTAAATTCTCCAGTTATATGTTCTGGAAGGCCCATCTGCAGCAGTGGAAGCAGGGCTGTAGAAGAAAGATTAGTTGCACCATTTAACATTTAGCAGCTAGTAAGCTTACTATATGGTCTTTTTATCGTCTCTGTTGATCTCGCCTGAAGCTCGCCTATGCGCTTAGTTTTAAGTTATTTAACTTTGTGCAATAAATAATTTTTATTATTATTATTATCTCTAAAGTTGAATACCCACCCAGTGTACCTACTTTAGTTTGCGTCCAAGCCTCTACAAAAAAGTGATGCGAATGCGAATCCATGATTAATTCTAAGCCAAGCTTAGTACAGGTCAGAGGGCGCAGAACGGTCTATTATAGTATACACTGTCCTGTCACTTTGACATTCGTAAGCAAGACACTGGCAAATTGTTACTGATGCCAAAAAAATAACCTGTGCTTAGATCTTGTCTTAGAAGTGACTATTAATCCAGCCCTCAAGTGTTCTTTAATTGCTGATTAACACCGTCTCCGTGGTCCAATGGTTAAGTCCGTGGATTTAGATTAGGGGGTACCGGTTCGATTCCTGGTCTGGACACAATAATTTATTTGTGTTATTTCTCGAGTTTGGTACGCTAGAGAGCTTGCCACTTGTCGTGATGGGGCTGTAGTAAAGTTTTTTTTTAAAGGTAGAGATGATACTTAACTGATTGACATTACTAAAAAGTACCCTCAAACTTGAAAAAAAAAATGTTGGACCATGCGAGCGAGGGGAATGCATAGCGTAACAATCCACTTAAGGAACTTGTTAATGCTGTCTTTCTCATCTGAAGATGAATATGTATTATTTTCGGAACCAGCACAAGATATAGCTTAATAATATTTAGCAAAAGTTACATGCTCTTAAGGTGATCGGACATCAAGGATTGGTCCATTATATATTTTTTTTATTATTAATAATAATGATATACATGAAATGATTTCAACCTAATAATGGTAAACCTAACACTAATATTAAATTTAAATTCGCTTAAACAATAAAATTAAAGAATGGTTCGAATTGGTTTATCGAAAAGCCCCTTAAATACGCACATTTTTTTCTATTAACGTTAAAAGAAAATAAATAATGATGTTAGAATGACAAAAAAAATTAAAAATCATTGAGAAATAATTCTGTTACTTTTAACAAAATAGCTTTTTTTAAAAATGAATGAAACTGCCTCCGTGGTCTAGCGGTTAAGTCCGTGGATTTAGACTCGGAGGTACCGGGTTCGATTCCTGGTCGAGACACATCATTTTTTTTATATTTTACAATTATTTAGACAAAATAACCAGTAGCTACTATGGGTGGACCCATCATATCAGCTATACCATAATTTTGAACTAAAATACTGTTGTAATAAAATACTAGGTACCTAAAATTAATTCGTGGCTATAAAGAGGCCGTGTCAGCTTATAAACTAAAATAAATTATCCATGTCAAGTTAATAATTAATTCGTGGCTATAAAGAGGCCGTGTCAGCTTATAAACTAAAATAAATTATCCATGTCAAGTTAATAATTAATTCGTGGCTATAAAGAGGCCGTGTCAGCTTATAAACAAAAAAAAAATATACATGTACAAGTTATTAATTAATTCGTTGCTCTAAAGAGCTTGTGTCAGCTTTCAATCTAAAAATACATAATTATAACTAAAATATTTACGTCAATATATATAAATTCGTGGCTGTAAGCAGGCCGTGTCAGCTTACGATCTAAATAATAATTCTTATTATAATTGGTACCTATGTCAACATAATACATATTCGCGGCTGTAAGTCACCTTACAATCTAAAATAATAAAATGTTAAACTAAACTAAATTCGTGGCTGTAAAATGGCCGTGTCCAGCGTAAAATCTATTAACTAATGGAAAGTTGCTCTTTATTAAACAAAATAACACTTATGACTAACAATATCCACAGTAAAGTAAAACCCTTTCAGCACGGACTATGCCAAGCGTGCGTTATTACAAATTAAATCTAGCCGTGTCGCCAAATTCTCTTTGGCCGCTCCAAAATGTCTTCGAGGAGTTCATGCACTCATCTAACTACTTATTTGTTAGGACTAGTAAAGAAAGAAACATACAAAAGTGGTTTTTATTTCCACTATTACCCAACGCACATTAGTGCGCTAGCACATTAATTTGAAATCGACTATGCGAAGAGGGTTTTGTAGATTTCCCTAAGGGAGGTTTTTTTTTCACTGTCCAAGATGATATTTTAGACCTTAAGGACCTTAAAGTTATCAATAAACCCGTCAATATCCAAAATATTTTTTGCCGTACTGAAAGGGATAAGCGCGGGCAAAAAAAACTTTTTAATTTAATAGAAGAAAAAAACTGTATTCAATGGGCTTTTCAAAAAAACATATGTGATCATTATCCGCCATATGAACCGACTTGGTCCGATCTCCTTTAAAATAAGATTGTTCGAAGTTCAAACCTTTGTAAAGAATATATATGTCTTAAAAAATACTAATAATTAATGTGCTAAGATCAGACGCGGTTGCAATTAATGACCGGTTGAATCGCTCACTTAAGTGGACTTATATTTACTTAAGTACAGAAATTTGTATGGTAAGGCGGGCACTTAAGTGAACGAACACGCGTAGTTCGTGCTGAAGACGTAGCACGGGGACATACCCGTGCTAGGCCTGCTGGCACGGCGCACATTATAAGTATAGTTTTTAAGAAACTTTGTGTACAAAATGAGAATTCTGTATTTCTAAATAAATCCATTCAAAATGGCGTAAGATTGTTTAAAATTTTTACTCTAATAATTTTTGTACGAAAAGTGCAATCCTAGTATAAATTTCGCATAATACAATAACTATAAGTTTTTTCGCTTTCCTTATTTGTATAAAAACGGGATTTGTATGCAAAAAAAAAATACTTTGAAATTATCATCACAAAAATAAAATATATTATCTTTGTTCCATTCTAACAGCTTGAAGCTCGACACAGAATTGACCATAGAGTTAATAACTTTTAGACTTTAAGAAATATAAATTCGGATAAAAAAAATACTTAAGAGGGTAGTTAAGCTTTACATCGCTTGCACTTCAATATTAACAATTACCTAAGAAAAAAACATTTGAGAAATGTAGTCTTATCAATTTTCTAGGAAATAGGAAACTTTCAGCACAAATAAGGGTATCATATTTATATATCTTTTTTTTTGGAAGACCAACAACACATAAATACACATTACATAACATCCAAAAAGGTACGCGGTTCAAACCCTATCTTGATTTACAATATCACCGTTACCGTGCCTCGGGAGGAGCACATTAAGCCGTCAGTCCCGGTTTCACTGATACTAAGTTGTGGAATCGTTAATTTATAAAATTGATATCAGACCTTCGCCAACCCATCTGGCCAGTTCCTATAACCTATAGTAAATATATATATGAAAAAGCTGTAATTTAGAGATAGATATAGATTTATTTTTATTATAATAGAGGGAAATATTTATAAATCCTTTTGCTATTTTTCTCTGTCTATAATTATATATGAAAGTAAAAATATGTCTCAAATGACAGTGTATTTATTTACTAGAAATACTACATTTTTCAAAAATACACACAGACTTGAATTTCTTAAAAAAATATGGAGTGTGCGAGCGAGAGAGATGCAAAGCATTGAACCCTCTTAAAAAGAGTCTTACGTTAAATCGAATCACCTACAAATAACCTATTTTCTTTTAATTAGTGTTGTTTTTTTAATTATTTCGAATAGCCAAGTGAATACATGCTGTTATGTGATCGAAACCATAGATTTTTTGTTTTCAAGTTATAGTAGTTACGTAGTGTTTATTTGATTTGTTTTAGTCATATTTTTCCCTATAAATAAATACATGCTTGTCCTCCAGTCGCTCTCGTGACCACGGTCGATTAAACTTATGAGAGAAATATGTCTAAGGTAAATCTAAAACTAATATGTATATGCGCTAAAGTTTAAAAAGTTGTTTTTTTTTTTTAGTTTTTGGCAAAGATTTTCAACGAATATGTTTTACCTGTATTGTATTTGCCTCGCCTAAAACCTCGTAAGTCACATTATTATTTAAAAAAAAAACGTTTTAAATAGAAATTAAAGTATACTGTGTTAGGGCCGAGGGCTAGTAATTTAATACTTCCTTAATAGTTCAGGGCCCGCAGTCTCAACAGACCGATCTTTATCTATATTAGCGATTTCGGTCGGTAATTCATAAAGCTATTTAATATGAGAACATATGTCATTAAAAACTCAGATGTCAAACTAAGTGCCCTAAAATGTGTATTATATCAATGGACAATAATATTTGTTCCTTTGCAACACCAGAAGCAAATGTCAGCCGGCTGCTGTCACATGGTAAAACTGTGTCGATAATATAGTTTACGAAAATTGCTAATTTGACAGTTAAATTCGATAAGACTCCGTCATTTTTATGACTAAAGGTCTCACTATAAATCCAAACGGATGCCGTTTAAATCAAACTATTCGAATAGACGTGCGTAAAAATAAACTATATGGACATAGGCGTAATCCAATCGTGAACAAATTTTGGAAAGAGACCACGCGATTTTGTCCGTTGAAAGGTTCGTCAATAGCCACATTAAATCAGTTAGCAATCGTATGAAATGTCCAGACTGCTGCCGAGTCCAGTTTATTTATTTTGCAAGTAAGCATAGGACAAAAAAGATAAATTTCAACCATGAAAATCATTAATGAGAGAATGCTAATTGTACAGTCGAGGAAAGGCGTGAAGATAAGGAAGTGATGAATTACCGGCCCTTAAACATTAATCACTTTATTAACATGATTTAATTCTAAATCTGTCATACCTTCTTTATATTGTTTCAGAACTTAAGTCCACATAATTTAATCGTACTAACAAATACTAGCCTTACTGGTACTGACTGCCGTTCTTCTATTGGGGGTTTTGAACCCGGGTTCTATACTTTCATTGTATAAGCTTGTGTAAACTGGAGAATTACTGAGTTTAATAATAATAATCAATGACCGTTGTCGGCGCTTGCAACTGTATTTAAGAGGGTTTTATCTAATTGTAGACATCTGTGGTGTCTAACTTGAACTTTTCACTAGAGGAAAATTAAGAAAACAACTCGTTTTTATAATTAGAAAATTGTAATTTACGTAATGTTCAATTTCATTAGTACACTGTACACAATAGTCATTAGTCACGTATACTTTAGGTACGAGCCGACTCATCTCACTATGCATAACTGAATTATTTATTACTGAAATAACTCGATTGAACTCTTTTTACTTATTTATATATTACTGTACAGTTTATAGACTCATCTCCTTATTGCATTGACGCATATGAATGTTTTGAACCAATAGGTGCAAAATCTAATTTTAAATTTTTTCGACTCATCTGCTTTTTCCTTGACACCACAGTATAGCGAATTCATTTTTAACAAATTTACTCTTTTTTACCAAAAACAAATATGATTAATCGAATATAAATTAAATATGATGAAAAAAAGAGTCATTTCTTAAATGTACATAGAGATAAAAAATCTTTGAAAATTCGATTGTGAGAGAGATGCAAAAGTGTTGAAACCCTCATAAGGCCGTTTATCGCTTTTGCATGCCTCTCGATCTATGGAAGTGAAAATACAGTGTAAACTCTATATAACAACACTAAAGGGACTGTGCATTTTATGGCTTTATAGAGGGTAGTCGTTAAATGGAGAGAAGAAAAATCATGTATCGAAGACAACCTAAACCAACCAAAGCCAATTGATTTCGACGCTTTAGGGAGTTTGTCGTTAAATCGAGTGACGTTACATGGAGTTTACACTGTATGTCAATTTTATTTTCTAGAAAGTTAATAGACACACTCACACTACACTGTACAGTCAGACTTAAAAAAACTTAAAAAAGCATAAATGTTATAAAAATAAATAAAATAACGTTTATTGGATCATAATAAAATAATTTCAGTTAGTGAGCACTGCCTTCTGGAAAAGAAATTCTGAGCTCCAGAAAGCAGTTTTCCTATTTTGACACAATAAAACTATATGAGTACTTACATAAATTAATAATACAGTACATTCCCATCCTCATTAAACATTGTTTTACTGTAACCAGCCTCTCGGCAACTGTGTGCAACTTTTAACACTATTCGTTTGTATATCTCGTTATTAAAACTATGCATATAATTAAATTGCTACTTTTATATCGAACACAGCACACCTTCGCCGAGAGTAAACATTGAAACAAAAACTATTTGAACAAATTGTGGCAAAAACAGGCCTAAATTGTCAAACTACCTTCAATATAGTTTTTGCGCGCTGTTAACCCTAGAATCCTTGTCGTAGCAATTATGACAGTATTTTTTTTATTTTATTTTTATTTGAGGAAAGAGAATTAAAATTTAACAGATATATACCCTCTTAAGTATTTGCGTTGTTTTATTAATATCAACATTGGCCATGTTGTCCTTATTGAATTATACAGGTCGCTATTACGATAACACGCTTGTATAATGCTAGTAGAAAACCCAGTGTTGAAGAACGCGGCTCTGGATGTATTGTAGAACTAATAAAATAGCTCAATAATAAGCTTACAATATTATGCCGGCCGCACACTGCGAGCACGTTCGGTCGCCAGTGTGCGACAGGGTTAATCAATACAAGTTATCTCAAAGAGTAAATAAAAATGTGCCTCGATTGTTACCGTATAACACTTAAAAACTAGTTTTAATTACTATTAATAATGGAGAATTGTACATTTTTCATTAAAAAAAAAAAAGATTTATTAAACAGTGTTGCCAGAAATGTGTATAATTATTTTTATATTATTTTTAATATTGTCATTGTAAAGTATGAAATACACGCAAGTTTTTGTATAAAATACCACATTACATACATTTCCGGCGACACGCGTCTAGGTTATAAAAGAGTTTTTAATATAACGTGTTAAGGTTATTGTAATATTAGTTATTAATTAATTGGGTTGGCGGGAACTTTATAATATTTTGTCATATGGAAAAATACTTATTGTTTGAACTGTATAACTTGTTACAAGTTGCAAGAACATAAATTAAAATTTAATAAATTTATTTGTACTACTGTACTACTAGGTATCTCATCAGCATCACAGCCTCTGTCAACTTCTTGGCAGAAGACAAATTTCGAAGGCCCAATTGCAAAAGTGTCCGTTAAAGTTGACGGCAAAATTGACAGTTGCATTCAAATGACCATCGGGGATTTTGTATTGATGAAACCTGCCCCCCCCCCCCCCCCCCCCATACATTTTGTATGTGTATTTTTTTTTATTACAATAAATACCACCACAAAAGAAATAGGGACAATTTCCAGGTCTACCCAACATATTTGATAAAAGTTGCCATAGTAAAAATATTTAACCTACTTTTTTATTTTTTTATTTATATATTTATCGCTATAGGATCCTATCGGAACACTCCGTTAAGTCAATTTTTCTAAATAACAATGCTAAACAAAATACCTGGCCAGATATGGTGATACAGTATGGCAAGGAACAGCCCCAATTGCCATTTATTTATTTATTAGATGCTCATAACAAGATGCAGTCATACCAAAATATAAACAGATACATACAACTAACTAAGATCTGGACTTCATCACAAAAATTTGAGCATACAGCTTGCTATTTTTACAACCATTCCAATGGTAAGGTTAGGAGGTGGTTTCTTAATCATATTGCAGTATGAGAAAAGGAGGTGATTTTGAAACCGACCCCCAATCACAATTTATCAGTGCAATGCATTGAATATACACTTAAACATACATTTGTTTCGTTGTGAGAATTTATTATATAAAAAAAAAAAAAAAAAATTGTCAGTAGCTAATTAATGTCAAAAATCAAAATAATATAAAGGTCAAAATCAAATCAAATGAATTATAATATTTCTAATAGGTATATGTCCAATGATTTATTTAATTCCCTTTTCCGTATTAGGCCATTCCATTATTGTTATTTTATTATTATTATCTCTATCTCTTCCACTTCTAAGCCTAATATTTATTATAATAATTTAGGTCTAGTTTGTGGCTGTAAAGGAGCCTCGTCGGGTATTTTAATAAAGAGTAGTTAAAAACTAGAGTCTAGTAGGTTAAATATTTTTTTACTATCGAAGAGTCTAGTAACTAGACTCTTTGAATGACAAGTGTTTCAAATACGGTGGAGGTGGGGACGGAGTACATATAAAATCCCCATGGTCCTTTTTTCTAGTTAACAAAGAAGGCCTCCTTTTTTTTATTGCGCAATAAGACGCTTACCATCCACCATTCTACTCCTCTCCCTACCCAACCAAATACTGTATGATTCGTTAATGCCGTCTTGGAAGCTCTTTCCATGAATGTTTTAACGGCAGATTTGCTTAGGTCCAATTCTTTCAGTAAGTAATGTAAAGATTTTGTTGAAACTCCTCGCACTTTCCACTGCTCAAAGATCCGTTCCTGATCATTTCTGTGAGGTCATAATATTTGTTCCGCAAGTTGAGAACTAGGATCAAATGCTCGTGTTAAATTCATTAAAAATATTGTCTACCTATATACAGTAAATTTTTAGAAGACATTACAAGTATTTTTGATAATAAAAAATATTTCAGATCATCAATATTACAATAATACGTATGACAAAATAATGTAGGTTTTATTAACATTGAAAAAAATTTTAGAAATATTGTTTTGTTGATTGAAGTTAAGGTTGCCTTGTTTCGATAGGATCAATGTTCATTTGGATGGTTTAAATTGTTGGTAAAATTAGGATGAAACGCTAAATCAATTTTAGATTATAAAATAAATACTTATAAAGAAACGACTATAGTTGTAGATTTTATTTTTTGATTTGAATAAAGTTTGTACGGAAAATAAAGACATTTGTTTTTTTAAACACATGTAGGTAACCCTAACATGCTTGCTAAATATACGAGTAAATAATGGCCAAAGCTTGGCGCTTTGACTTACATGTGTCGGTTCGATTCGAGTGAAAAGGTTCATTTGAATTGAACGACTGCATGATTATTGCTTTGCTATGGTTGCAAATATTACCTTCAGGTGGATATCAACTACCCTATGTGCGTGTGCACGGTGTCATGGACAGTGCGCCGTGCCTGGCTCCTCGACAGTCGGTATTTCGCACAGAATAAGTTAGAACGTGCTTGTTTATATATGGACCACAAAAGAGTTCACCCTGTTGTTACAAAGATGACGGATGAAAATTAAAACAAAGTTTTGGGTGAATTAATGAATCTTTATACAATAAACCAACACGGAGGCCATTTGAAAATAAAATATGAATAAAAATATTTTTGAATGACCTTATCAAATTTTGAAGAACTACTAACCGAGATAGCACCTCGTGCTACACACACGAACATACTGACTACGATACATCGATTTGTGCATCATTATAGTCTGTGACATCGACTCACACGAGCCAGGCACAACTCAGCGTCCACGGCACACCGTGCCGTGTTATAATGTATCCTCTGCGTAACAATTAAAAAGCAACTACATCCAACCGCAGGCGTTGGATAATCTTATGACTGCTATTTGGACAGATACCAACAAGCGGGTGTAAAGTCACGTGGAAACCTGTTAGAGGGGAGAGCTTTTTAAAGGGTGAAAATACGATGTGAAACTCGATACGGGTGTCATTGTCCGTCAAACTGGCGCTTTGGTCCGAAATGTGAATACGTGCACACCATTGAAAATCTTTCCGTATGGGGTCCTACACTGTTTGTAACACACACCAACAGAAATTTAAGAATTTTGGACCGGTTAGTTCTCGTAGGTATTCGGACTTTTAACCTTTGGTTTTCCTTTAGAAAAAATAAAAAAATTGCACGAAAAATTTACAAACATTATAGAAAGTGAAATAAAAACATAAAGAGATTAGAAAGTCAACGATTACCGAACAAAACAATAAATTCCCAACGCAGTAGCGTGACGGGTGAAAGAAAAACTGAAAGATAATATAGGTATGTACCATTCGCTTTGCTCTGATCGAAAAACGCACACGTAGGTCTGCCCATAACAATTATGGGTTTTATTAGATCTTGCCTTACCGGTACTTAACATTTGGAAGAACGGGCTCATGCTTAGATTAGGTTTTTAATCCGGGCCTAAGATTTAAGATTGCCTATATAATTATTTAGTTTTTTTTTCTAAATTACTTATACCCTTTATCATTTTTCTAAGCCACAAGTCAATACTTTTTTTAGGATAAGTTTTAATTTAAGATGCAATTTATTTTTAAAGGACTGATTATAGGATTACAGGGTTGGTACTGATTAACGATATAAGACGATTACGAAATAAGGGATTACAGGGTTAGTATTAGTGATTAAGGATATAAGACGATCACGAAATAAGGGATTATAGGATTATGGGATTACAGGGTTAGTATTAGTGATTAAGGATATAAGACGATCACGAAATAAGGGATTATAGGATTATGGGATTACAGGGTTAGTATTAGTAATTAAGGATATAGGACGATTACGGAATAAGGGATTATAGGATTACAGGGTCAGTATTAGGGATATAAGACGATTACGGAATAAAGGATTATAGAATTATGGGATTACAGGGTTAGTATTAGTGACTGCCTCCGTGGTTAAGTCCGAGGACTTGGACTCGGAGGTTCCGGGTTCGATTCCTGGTCGGGACACAAAAATATGTATTAATTTAAATTAATATATTTAAATAATATTTAATTTATTTGTGATATTTCTCGCGTTTGGTACGCTGGAGACAGACAGACAGCGGCCTGGGTTGGGGATGGGATAAACTCCCGTTTTCCCCGGCAGGATCTCGGCGGCTAACTACCCACCGGTGATTCAACGCACCTTTGGTGCTGGGCGCTGTTCCTACTACAATACCGCCCTTGTGGCTCACGAATCTAGTCTCCTAGATTTGTCTACTTTAGTTCTTCTCCAAGAGCGCCTCCCTAGGTAGTGGCCGTGCGAAAGTAGGAGCGATATCCTGAAGATGCTTGTAGGATCCGTTGTCAGCCCGGTAAAACATACGTTTAGCTAGGCCGACAACAAATGCCTCGATAGTAGGCATCTCCAGATCTCTCGCAATTACAGAATTTCGCACGAACCACGGCGCTCTGGATACCACCCTGAGCGATATGTTCTGCTGACTCTGGATCTTGTCCCTGTTGGTTTTGGCCAGAAGGTGATGCCAAGCTGGCGCAGCATAAGTAAGTCGGGAACGGATGAACATCTTGTAGATCCGCACCTTCAACCTGAGCGGCAAACTGGAGTTCATTACAGGACGTAACATGGCTCGGGCCGCCTTCGCCTGATTAACGGCATGGCAGGCCATCTCACCCATTGTTAACGTCCTGTTGATGATGCAGCCCAGGTATTTGACGGTGGGAGTCCACTCGATGTCCTGTCCCCGAAGCTGTAATGGTGGAGGCAGCCGGCATCGCTGGAGACATCGACGGGCTTGCTACTTGTCATGATTGGCCTATAGTAAGTAAAGTTGGCTAAATGTGAATTCGCTTATTTATAAGCGTGGTTTCTGACCACCCCGAGAGGGAAACGGTCGTGATGATACTTAAAAATATAATAATATACCTATTTAGGTTCAATAAACTAAAATTAAAAGATTTAACTCTTCATGGAGATAACTTGGCCATAAATACAAATATCTATATAATGTGTATGGGCTACCATGGGACCGCGTATTGTGTGCACAAAAGACCGGCCTATTCACCGGTCGGGTATATTTTTTGTTTACATTCCTATTGAATGCGGAAGCAAACCCTCTCCCTGCATCCCGTGTTTCCTCGATGAATGGCTATTACCCGGCTGTTTAAAAAGCTCCCTGCACCCTGACCACGGCTACTGTTTACCCTGTATTTTAAGTTGGCTAGATTATAGTTTGGGTGCGCACGCCGATCTAGCCAGTCTCACTCAGTTACGCGATGAACGGCTGTCGTATTTGCCGTATTCCGTAGTTATTTTGTGTTAATATTTGCATTTTGTGTTATTTATAGTTGTAAGAGTTGAGTTTATTAGTGTCCGTTTTAGGTTAGTTTTTTGTTGTGGCGCCAAGAGGTCGCTGACCGGTGTGCTATTCAAAATAGTTTGTGTTGGTTGTCGTAGCGAATCGGGCGGGAATGTTGCATTTATTGATCTGTGTGCAATGTGCAGCAGCTGAACTTGGACACTTTATTTGATTAGAAACTTGTTTGTGTTAATGCAATTATCTTTAATCGATAAACTCCACTTTCGTTATCTCTATTTATTATTTAGATGCCTTCATTATATTTTTATATAAGTATATATAATTATTTATTTAGATTGGCTATGTTTAGCTTATTACTTGACACGATATCTACATGGTACATCTAACCTACCCAGGCGTAGCACAGAAGTCAGGATAAGACAAATTAAATTGTTTATGATACTACTTAAAAAAATATTCAAAATGAAATATAGGATTCTTTAAAATGTTTTTAAAAAAATCTTTATACCTATCTATGAGACTGACTGCACAAAATTATACACAAGAAAAAGAATGTCTATGCTATTGATACCCACTACTTATTGTTATTAAGTCGTCGCGTAAGTGCGCAACACGCAAACATCACTCACTGCTCTGTCTGGCTCCAGTGAGTGGATAATGTTAAATTATGAAAATAGTGGATTCTTTTATTTACAGTAATAAAATTTAGTTAGTCGGTAAAGTCCGTGGAATTAGACTCGGAGGTACCGGGTTCGATTCCTGGTCGGGAAACAATAATTTATTTGTGATATTAGTACGATAGAGACATGTCTTGAGGCCTTTAGTAAAGTTGGCTAAATGTGAAACAAAGAAGAAGCGTGGTTTCTGACCACACCGGAATTCGTGATGATATATTTTATCGGTTGTTAATGACTACGTGTTTGTGTTGGCCTTGAGACAAAGGGACCGTAGGGGTCAAGTTCTAAGACGTTCTTTAAAGAACTGATGTATGTGACAAGAGGGCTAGCGCGAATATTTAGCTTCGCTGTGCAGCAGGGGAATGCTGCAAGTGTTCTTGGCACACAGCCACATGATCAAGTCATGGGGGAATATTTTTATATACCTAGTTCAGTTTTATTTTTAACTTAGTATATTTTTTTAAAATAAGTATTGTAGGTATTAAATATTACAATTACTGAGTTTATCATCACGAACGGTGGATATTTTCCCGCCCCGGCAGACCGGGCAAATTACCACCATATCGGTCCGCCTACCAGCTATTTGTTCTCGTTGAAAGTATGTGCCATTTGCAATGATGTCAAATGCCAATTTTTATTTTCAAGAAGAACTAATATTGTAAGCTTGTTATGGTGATATTTATATCAAAATGACACCGCTTAAAATAAGACTTACTGATGATTTTGTTTACTGTCACTTTTAGGCCAAGTTTTGCCTGAGCCCATGTCAAAATAACGTTTTCCACTCGTTCCCGTGACTCGGAGTGCACGTTAAGCCGTCGGTCTCGGTTCCACTAGTAACAACGTGTGGAATCGTTAATAAATTGTCATCAGACCCTCGCCAACCCATCTGGCCAGCAGCCAGTAGGCCAAATTCTCCAGTGTAACCCTCTTAGCCAAGACTATTAACAATAACAAAAGATTAAAATACATGTGTTCGTGACTATACTGTTTTAAAGCTGGCTGGCAGCGCTTTTTTTTAGCCGGAAACTATATCTACTTTATTACCGATACTTGTCAGGATAAGGTAAAAGTGTTCTCTATAGATTCTGTAGATTCCTAGAGACCAGCTTATCTGGTTTTTGTGTATTCGTACAAAATAATAAATATTAAGAGCGGTGATGGTCCGGTTGTATGTAATAAAAATAACAATAAAAATGAATTATTGCACAAAAACTAAAATAACTTAAACTTAATGTGCACAGGCGAGCTTTATGGCGTGAGGCATTATCCACCAGCTAACCTTTGGGAGTTTTGAAAACATGTGACAAATGAACAATACATACTAATACTACCTACATATACAATACATGTTATACATATTATAATATATATCTATAATACAATACATATAATTAAATATATACAGGATTCGTGAAATAAATAAATAAAATAATACTAAAGATATTAGAGTGAAAGTTGCAACGAGAGTAAAAGCAAGGATCAATTTTAACACATAACTAATCGTCAGTTATTTTGAGTAGATAACGAATAAGAATAGAGATGATTTTTGAAAGAAGCAGGAGTCGTACATCTCGAACGCTTTCCTTAAAATCCCAAAGGTCCGCGGTTCGAACCCCGGCGTGTACAGTGGACCAAGAAAGTGGTCTACCAGTTTTGACAAACTTTCTTTTGTAATTAAAATTTTGATAATGTCGAGTATTAGGTTGGTTTAGTTATAGTTTCAAGGATATTAATAAAATTGTTGTTAGATGACTTGCAAATTAATCTTAACCGTAAGGTGGTCGACTAAGGAAGGGATTTTTTTCATACGTATTTGTCATGGCCTATAATAATCAACTGAAAATCCCATCCCACTCCACAAGCAGATATTCAGATTCGTTTACTGTGTGCAGACACCAATAGAAAAAATTGCCACTGGCTATTAGACACGCACCATCAGTCCCCACGTCTTCAATCGCTTGGTTACTTTATTTTTATAGAATAGGGAATCCGGGTGGGTCAGAAACCAGGCTTATAAAGAAGCGGATTCACATTTAGGAAACTTGACTATAGACCAATCATGACAAGTGGTAAGCTTGTCGATGTTACAAGCGTAAGCTTACCAAACTCGGGAAATATCACAATTAAATAAAATATAAATTTAATTAATAAATATTGTTGTGTACAGGTTACCAGGAATTGAACCCGGTACCTTCGAGTCTAAATCCACGAACCTAACCGCTAGATCGCGGAGGCTGTCAGCCAGCAGGCCACATATAGCATTAACCAGCCGCTTCATTTGCTGTGGGGAACAGTCCCACTGTCTCAAGACCAAAAGGCAAAAACACGTAGTCATTGCTAAGAGACTCGTATTCGCGACATTTGGCCTTTTCCTCCGAGTCTTCCCTGGAGATGATACTGAGCAAGGGTGACGGCACAAGTGGCGTCCTACACCAATGCTCAACCCATCAACCACGGCTTCAAGGTTAATGTCGGGTCTTTAACCAACGAGAGATCCCGGACAAAAATAAGATTAATTTATTACAGCCTGTTGGAGATAGGAGACATTTTTGGAGAATTTGGCCTAAACTCGCCACGCTGGCCAGACGGGTTCGCGAGACGAAAATAAGATTTCCAAATCAAAATTTATATTTTAGTTATTTTGCAGTTCGAAAAAGACGTTATGAGGCAACTGAGGACAGCTTACCTACCTCTGTTTGCCTCTATGGTCTAGCGGTTAAGACCATAGCTTTAGACGTTGAGGTACCTGGTTCGATTCTTGGTCGGGACAAAATATTTTTTATTAATTTATTTGTTATATAACTTGAGTTATGTAAGTTAGAGACATTGACGAGCTTGCCACTTGTCATGATGGGGCTATAGTAAAGTTGGCTAAATGTGAATCCCCTTCTTTAAAAAGCGTGGTTTCTGACCACCCTGCAAAGAAATACGGTCGTGATGATACTTCTTCTTCTGATTGATATCGTTTGATCGTAACGTTTAGTTTTCTATGGATAGCGCTTTAAACTGCCAAAAGATGTGACACAAACAAAAACCCGTAAAAGGAAAGAAATGCAAGAAAAATATCAAAGTAAAAATAGATGTAACATTGACTAATATCTAGGGCCTGAGATTTTAATACGATTTATTCATGTAAACCGCCGCTGTTTGGGGCCAATGCAAAATGTCACTGGTCAGTCCGCCGATTACAAGCTGGTTTAATTTGGTGGCGCAGTTGAGACGAATCTGTATTCGTATAGATTACCATGAACCCAATACTTACAATGATAAAATGAAATGAAATGAAATGATATACACTTTTTAAAAGACCATTTTTGATTCGATTTCTGTAAATGTTGAGCGGAGAAAGGGAGAGAGGGTCGCGTTAGGTGTGCCGGTAGTGCGGATGCTTAATACGCAATACAACGAGTGTGTACGACGCGAGAGACAATATTTAGATGGTATTATTTGAAATTAAAAAGCGCATTTAAGTATTTGAATTTGCTGTTGTTTTTTATAAATTAATGCACGAGTACCACTGTAGTTTTTGTATTATTGCATGTTGTAATTCGAAATAAATTCATCTACCTGTCCTACTAAAAAAACTATCCTTTTTTCGTATAAACTGAGTTTACCGACCAATGTATAAAATACTGACTGACCATTTTAAAAAAATCTATATACTCGTATCGCGCCAAACCATTATGGTTTGTAGACGAAAAAGGTCGCTCATTTGTAACAATTTGTCTTTAGTGTTTTAGATTTTACCATTATATATATATGTATATTATTATGTTTAGGATGGTTATCTATGTATATTGTATTGCATATAATAAGTACTATATGTATGTAATTAATTTGTGTTTTATATAGTAATAAATAATTTCAACTATCTATTTTCTTCGTAACCTTCTGCACCCGCTTACTACAGCTCTCAGTCACAAAGGTTTGTTGGTAGAAAATGCATTTACGGCATTAAGCTCGCCTATGTACCTGCACTTGTTTTGGTTTTGTACAATAAATAATGTATTATTATTATTATGTTTTTAGGTTCTTTTTATTTATTTAACTGACCAGTTTATAATAATGCCCAAAAAAAATTAATTAATCATTGTCCAGTCATTAGATGTTACTGGTATAAGTCAATGTGTAAATCGATCGAGTAGCGTGAACCGGTAGCGTTGGTATAGGGTTTCTCAAACGTCATCAACTATAAATTTTATCTTCAAACTTGGACTTTAAGTTAATGGAAAAGAGCATAGAAATGTCCAAGTTGATTTGCTGCGGACACAGGACAGAAATGAGCAGTAGAAATAGTAAAGAAATTTAAAAAATCTTGGTCGGGGCACAATATTATTTAATTTATTCAGGAAACATGTAGATCTTAAAACATAATTATAACAATTTTAAAAGTTACACAATCCAGCAAAGTTTCCACTTAAAATGTAACATAGATTTTGCATAAAAATAAAGTATAGTGATCAATTTAAAAACAATACCTTTATAACAAGTAGCATCAAATAATAAACAATTTTACACTTTATCATAATAATACGCATGAGAGTAGGGTTAATGCAGTAGAAATGCGGTCGTTGCGGCGGATATGTGGCGTCACTTTGGCGGACCGCATACGTAACGTCGAAATACGGAAAAGGGTTGGTATGAAGGAAAGCATAGGGACAAAAATAAGGAAAAGCATGCTACGATGGTTCGGGCATGTTGAAAGGATGAGCGAAGAAAGATTGACGAACCAGGTATATAATGCGAAAGTTGTGGGTAAAAGAGGCCCTGGCAGACCAAGACACACGTATCACGATCAAATAAATAAAACACTAGCTGAAGGAGAATTAAAAAGCCTTCGTAACAAAAGGGCATGTATGAAGAGGTTGATGAATGTCGATGAAGCGAAAGAGGTATGTCGTGATCGTGTCAAGTGGCGCTCAATTGTCTCTGCCTACCCCGTAAGGGATCTGGCGTGAAGATATGTATGTATGTATGTATGTATCATAATAATACTTATTAAATACACAATTATAATTTAAAAAAAATGTATAGATCTCCAAGCATTCCAATTAGGATTATGATACTCAATCACTTCTTTGGTCAATATTAAATTAAACTTAAATTTTTTCGTATAATAATCACTAACGATATCTGAGGTACAACTTTTGACCCGCGTTGTGTTCAAAAAAATGTATCCTTAATTTTTTTACATTTAGGTATAAACTCTTTTGACAGTATACCTAATATAAAGGCCACGGATGTAAAAGTGCGCAAAAGTTGTAACGATCAACACGATCTCAGTGCATTTGCAGCAGCTGCTGGAGTGAAGTCGTTACGCAGGCAAAGCCCATTGCTGACGGATTCTACTTGTGTTTACTGTTCTGTGGTCACGGGTTGTAGTCTTCAGACCGTGGCCGCGTGGGGCTTAATCTTAGCTCTGTCACGGTAAATACCTGTCCGTAATAGCCAGACGTTGCAAAAGCTGTATTCACACTGCAGTTTTTTTTATTAGATTTCTCTTAGTGAAAGACTAAGCGGTTCAAAGAGCAAGCTGTTAGTAGAAGACCAGTAGCTTATCACTGAAGACTATCAGCTTCCTTCAATGAAGATACAGTACTATTAACCACAAGAGGAATGATAAATCTGCAAGGAAAACTCTGCAGCTATAGCAGGTTTACAAAATAAAAGAAATACAGAATTACCCAGCAAAAAATAAACATTTACGTCATTTATCTTATTTTTAAATATCTATCACAGGGGTAAGGCTGCACCATAATTAAGTCTTTGTAATTGCAACTGACGGCAGATCTTTTAAATAAAACTGATACATTTGACGCAATCGTTACAGAGACTTTATTTCGGTGCAACACAGGCTAGAAGTATAAATAAAATAGGGAAATTTACGTAAGCAAATAGTAACCTCTACTTATCTGCTGCAACAACCATCAACAATAAAAAAAGCGAAAATAGAATAATAATAGATGGTACACTGTGAAAAAGAAAGTGAACGAAAATCACGATTAAAGTTGGTGAATGCGGTGTTTAGTTACGCTACGTAGATCCCGTTGCTATAGTTCTGTCATAGACATAATGTAAAAATCGGAGGCATTCGTTCAGAGTGCCGATTGTAAAGTTATGTACCTATATCATAATATACAAACAAAAAAAAAATACCCTTAAGATAGTCATAACCTTCCTCTTCGCTCTGCTTTAAACATTCCGCTTGAGATCCCACTTCACACTTCCAGAAGATATTCAGATTATTTTACCGTCTCTGCCGCATGTAATAAACTTCATTTGGTCATCAGACAGACGGGCACCGACAATTAACATATTTATTTAATTATTTAAATACTTTATTGCACTTAAAAACCTAGTACATAGGCGAGCTACAACGCCATAAGGCATTCTTCACCAGCTAACCTTGGGGATCATGTAAGGTGATGGGCAGGATGAAGAAATATTAAAATAGCTTAAATTAGTAAATAAACATAATTATTTTATAGCACTTAAAAATACATATACGTACACAATATAAAAAAAACAATACACATACATACTATTTATATAACATACATAAACATACACTAACATAGGTATATAAAAATCTTCTCGTTGCCCATTTCTCAAATAAACAAATATTCTTCCTACAATCTAACCATGTACTTAACGTACATTTCTAAGCATTCCATGGATTCACCATGCGGGTGCCGGGTCCACATCGCGTGTGGGTAAGAGATAAGAAGAATGGTGTCTCGGGCTTGCGACCGACAATAGGCTGGTTTACAAAGAAGGCCGCCTTTTTTACTTTATTGTGCAACAAGACGCTCACCATCCACCATTCCACTCCTCTCCCTACCCAACCAAATACTGTATGATTCCGTTGCCGTCTTGGAAATTCTTTCTATAAATGTATTGACGGCAGACTTGCTTCTTTCAGCAATTGGTGCATATTTTGCTGGAACCACTCTCGCACTAACTCCCATCCACTGCGTAATGATTGCACCTACCATCTATACTGTCTAAATGTCCTAAAAGTTTGGCTGTCAGAGAATGCCTAGCCGCATTAAGTCCGCCTTTGTACATTGTGCAATAATTTTTTTAAATAAATAAAAAATAAATAAAGCATTTTCCCCAACATTATATATTGTACAAACACAATATGTATATATATATATATATTTTTTTAAGCACTTATATATATGAAAACAGTTAACAATAAAAATATTTACGATAAATAAAGGTATTTTAATCAAAACAACAGGTGGGTAATATAATAAATAAATTATTTTTTATATTTAAGAAATTAATATAAATAATTTATTAATTATATTACCCACCTGTTGTTTTGATTAAAATACCTTATTTATTGTAAATATTTTTATTGTTAAATGTTTTCATATTAGTTTTTCAGTGCTTAAAAAAATAAAAATATATACATATTGTGTTTGTATAATTAATTATTTAATAAATTAATATAAATAATTTATTTATTATATTACCCACCTGTTGTTTTGATTAAAATACCTTTATTTATTGTAAATATTTTTATTGTTAACTGTTTTCATATATATAAGTGCTTAAAAAATAAATAAATAAATAATATATATGCTGTCCATGATTTCAGTGTTGACTATAAATTAACTTTTGTAAATAGTGATTAGTTTAATGTGATAAATGATAGTGTGAATTCTTGTGCTTATAAAAGTGTGATTGTGATGATAGCAGCAACAATGGTGATCATTATGGGTAAGTTATAGTTTTATTTATCAATATCAGGGCAGTAATGGGGTGTATCAGGCAAAGCTTTTTGTAGATGTCGCTAGCGGCAATGGTACCTTGTTTTACACCTATGTCGCATCATTTTAAAATGTTTTGTAGTTATTTATTTTTATAACAGAAAAATGTATTTTAAATTAACGTTACCTACCTTCAAAGACGAATTAAGAAAGCGCACACCGTCTTTAAAAAGAAAAAAGGTTTTATTAATAGAACGGCAATTTTGAGATCACCGTATCTTTTATTTCGCTTAGAAATCTCGATTATATTATCCAAAAAATAATAAATATCGTAATAAAAATACAAGTTTTCCATGCAACTGACAGCTATATTAGGTATCATGCGCCATCTATCGTGATAAAAAGTTAGTGATACACCCCATTGAAACAATTTACACGTATAATCCAATCTGATAAGAACGGACATCGAAACTTTGTTACATTCAAGTAGTTTATTATTATGAAAAAAAAGAAAGTATAGTTAGTACTCGTAGAAGAAATTTAAGGTCCATGCGAAATTTTATGTCCATTGCAATAAAACAGTGTTAGTTAGGAGGTATCGAAGCCCAAATCTATGTCAAAGCACTTTGATCTTTTTTATTTAAACAAGTTTTTTATTTAATAATATTTTTCTGTATATTAGAGATAAAGGACCATGTGAAATTTTGTATGCACCCCGTCTCCAACTCTCTTTATAGGCACATATTTAACCTATTAGACGCTTCGAATGACACGTGTCTCAAATCAGTTGAATAGTAGGAAGTTCCAGCCTCTGTGTTTCCACTTTCCTATAACTTGGAGTTCTTCAAGCGAAATGTGAAAAAGCATCTAGTCAAGCCGGCATAGTGTTGGGGACTGATGACGGTCATGAGTGTTGCGCGCTACTTACCATCAGGTGGGCCCAAGGTCTAATATCGTCTAGTATATAAAAAAAAAGTGTTTTCTCGGAACTTGAAAAAAGTTATCCTTATTGAACTTACCGTTCCGTGGGAATCAAATATTCCAAAAGACCACAACATGAAGTCGAATAAATATTATGATCTCACAGAAGAAATGATCAGGAACGGGTTCAAGACTCAGCTTTACGCAGTGGAAGTTGGTGCAAGAGGAGTTCCAGCAAAATCTTTGCATCACTTACTGAAAGAATTGGGCCTAAGCAGGTCTGCCGTCAATACATTTATGGAACGAGCTTCCAAGACGGCACTAACGGAATCATACAGTATTTGGTTGGGTAGGGAGAGAAGTAGAATGGTGGATGGTGAGCGTATTATCGCGAAATAGAAAAAAAAAGGAGGCCTCCTTTTCTTAAACCAGCCAATTGTCGGTCGCAAGCCCGAGACACCATTCTTCTCATCTCTTACCCACACACGATGGACCCGGCACCCGCACGGTGAATCCATGGAATGCTTAGAAATTTGTCTTCTTCACCACCGTTCCCGTGCCTCGGAGAGCACGTTAAGCCGTCGGTCCCGATTTCACTAATACCAACTTGTGGAATCGTTAATAAATTGTCAATAAAAATGCGTGGCGAGTGTAGGCCAAATTCTCCAGATATATGTTCTGGAAGGCCCATCTCCAGCAGTGGAGGTCTAGGACGCTGTGTTCTAGGGGCTGTAATGATGATGAATAAGTATGATGGTAGGGACTGATGTCGGTCGTCAATGGCTGGCATCAGTTGCTCCCATTCTTTGATCTTGCGTATCGCTTACCATCAGGTGGTCGCGATGCCACATGTCATGCTGTATCCGTACATAGCCCTACAAAATGGATTATAATATAGCACCTGTGTGGGAGAGGCTTTAATCTCGATGCGTATCTGACAGATAGTAGGTGTTAAGAGAAACACAATAGAAAATTAGCATAAGATCAATGAACTAGAGATTGTAATAAATGCTTTGTTAATAAAATACCTTTTTAAAAAGCAAAAGCGGGACAAGACAGGGCGAAAGTAATGGCCGGTTGCAGAATAGATGATTAAAATAACCACCAAGCCAATTGATATGATAAACTGGTTACTTTGGTTATTTTAGCCAATGACGTGCCTCATTGTTCCATATTTCCGGTATATATATTTAATTTCCATAATCCAGAAGTAGAATGGTGGATGGTGAGCGTATTATCGCGCAATAAAAAAAAGGAGGCCTCCTTTTCTTAAACCAGCCTATTGTCGGTCGCAAGCCCGAGACACCATTCTTCTCATCTCCTACCCACACACGATGGACCCGGCACCCGCACGGTGAATCCATGGAATGCTTAGAAATTTGTCTTCTTCTCTTTTAAATGTTATATATACATATATATTGTTTGTGCCCTTTGGTCTTGGACAATGGTACCGTGGGGGGGGGCCAAGCGCTAAGAATTTATTTAAAGAACTGTTTAAGCGGCTTACGAGTATAGGTATATTTAATTTAGTAATTACAAAATAAAAATAACTTTAATGGCCTATAACTGAAATTTAACCTCATGTGGATTGGATCCTTTTTGCGTAACTACGTTCAATTTAATTAAATATCAATAAGAAATTAAATTTTACTTTAATAATATAAATATTACCCGAAAATAACATAAACATGCTTCAAGGAGGTTTCAAGGCACCTCGGGGTATACCTTAAGTTGTTTTTTTGTACTCTTCTCCCGATGGATGATGAATGAGGTGATTGGGAAGGCAAAGGTAGACCCTTTACCCATACAGCCAAGTCTCTGTCATGAGTTAATGAGGTCATCATCAAATTCCAGATGCTGCAGAATTTGATGCTTTTCTTGGAGTCACTCGCGGCACTATAGCTCAAACACGTCGGGTAAAATATGGGAGTTGACAGCATGGGGAAACCGCAAAAAATAAACTGCAACTTGTGCCCCATATTTAAAGTCCAATTTATCGTTTTCCATAATTATTCACATTGTAGCACATAACACCACTTTTGACCAAAAAATCCACAGTAAATTAATTTACAAAACAAAAACTTGCACTTGACATGTCCACGCTAAATGGCGCGAAGGACTCCGTATACCTTGAGTTTGACAGTTCTATTTCTCGCGCGTAGTGATATGCCGAGGTGTTTCTCCATTTGACAGTTGGAAGAAATAATTGAGTGTAGGTAACGTCTAAGAATACGGGAGTTATATATACAATCTATTTTTATTAAACCCAATCGTTCTTTGTATTTGTTACGTTGAGAGTAGACCTGTAGGTTTGATTTGTCCTCGATAGAAAACAATGAGATAAGTTACGATAAGTGAGGTGTGGTGCGTTGGTGGTACTCGCCAAAACATTTGGGTCAGACACCAGCTGACGTGGGTTTAGTCCTGGGGCGCTATTCTCGGGAATCGAGATGCTATATGAATCCTTATATACCTACGCCGACATAACGAAGTATTTGCCATATTAGTGGCAAATGTAACAGTGTTTTAACAGACAGTAGAAAGCAGAATCCATTAATGTTTAATCTGACTGAGAAAGGAATCTGTCAGCTATATCAGATTTACAAAATAAAACATATGTATACAGAACTGCACCACAACGATCAATTAATAACTAATATTGTAACAGTGTTTTAATGCGAAGTTAAAGTTAACAGAAAACTAGTATTAATGATTTCTAGGACTGTAAATTCTCGTTATAACGTCTACCTAAATACCATTCTACTTTTTTTATCAATTTCTGCTACGTACTGAAAGCACGCACTGGTTGAAAACTTTTGTCTTCAAACACAAGTCAAAATATCTTTATTCACGTAAACCTATTACAGGCATTTATGAAACATCATTAGTTTCATTATTCTGAATGATTCTACTCCTGCTAGTGGAAGACTAAGCAGCAAAGTGGTCCAATAAGTAAGCTGTTAGCAGAAGACCAGCAGCTTAGCATATTCCAGTGACCTGTTAATGTTTAATCTGACTGAGAAAGGAATCTGCAACTCAGCTTATCAGATTTACAAAATAAAACATATTCAGAACTATATATAACCTTTTAAATTTAGTTATCAGTACCTATGAGATTACAATACCTGGTACAGCAGTAACCTACCAGGCAAGTCCGAATTAAGATAGACTACAAAAAACGCTTGTAATTTAAGAACAATAAATTGAACGTGTTCGGCAGAGGTCCCAGGCCTTATCTTCTCGTAACTGCTTTACTTGTCCCAAAGGTTTAACCAGCATAGAACACCGGGGTACATTAGTACTTTTTTGCAATAAAATTTATAAATTTATAAGTACCTTGGTAGTAATAATTACCAGCCTTCGTGTCTCCAGATTTTTGCGTCAGCCGTCCGATTGGACAACTTCTTGGCCACACGCCAAGTTTTTAGCTTAAATTAAATGCAATGTAAATTAATAACCACAGTTGAATCCTTGAACTTGTTTATTTGTCTCCGAAATCCGCCCACACTGCGGCTAAGTGCAAATGTTATGATTGATTACTTTATTTTATCATTCGGACATAATGTGTTAGTTACTGAGTAGATCTAACTGCAGTCGAGAATTTAGACAGGTTTAATTGATGAAGGTCCTACTATGCACGTTTAATATATTGCTTTTTTAAGCTTAACAACCCTCTCGACTTTTTATACAAACTTTAATTAAGCATATATACAAAAATAATAACTATAATTTAAGCTACATTTTATTAACTTTATATATTTAGTCATGCCTCCGTGGTGTAGCGGTTAATTCCGTGGATTTAGACTCGAAACTACCGGGTTCGATTCCTGGTCGGAACACAATAATTATTAATTTAAATAAATAAATTTGAATAATATTTAATTTATTTATGATATTTCCCGAGTTTGGTACGCTAGAGACATCGACGAGCTTGCCACTTGTCATGATTGGCCTATAGTAAATTTGGTGGTTTCTGACCACCCCCGTAAGGGATACGGTGTGATGCTACTTTACTTTTTTGTCTCTGCCAAAAGCTATTCAAAGCATATTTGGGGGGGAAGATCATTTTGTTTCCGGCGTATTTAAGCCCACATCGAGACCAGTACGGGTAGGTGACACAATCATGATTTACCGAACAAAAAAAAAATTTGTCTATGGGACTTAACATATGTTTAAAACAAAAAGTGTAGCAATTAGAAAAAAATTGATTTAATTACAATGGATACAAGATGAGATGTAAGGCGTTTGCAGTTTGTGGGTGTCGGTTACAACAGAAATAATAATATAGTGTGTAAGGGTCTTACTATGACCGCTCTATGAGGCCACGATCGGCTATTGAACAGTTCTCTTTTTGACAGCTTTTTACAATGTCTTACGAATTTATTCTGATTACCTCCGTTCGTGGTGTAGGGATTAAGACTGTAGATTTATCGACAAAGTACCTACATAGTTCAATTTCAAATCGAGAACATACAAAAATATATGGCACATTTCTCGTAAACACACACTTGTATTTATGATCCTCTAGTAGTTATGTAGATGTTAACCCGTTCCTTAAACAAGCTTGGCTTCAGACCACCCAGCGAAGGATTACGAGTGTGATGATACTTTACTTTTTTACTAATATCAATAATACGATTGATCGTCGATGAGATATAGAATTGAATCTACTCGTTTGTAGCAGAGTTATGATATTTCTTACCCCTACGGATCATTCTCGATTTGTTTCCAATTCTGTTAAATCTACAATTTTACTTTAGAAAACGTAATTAATTGTTAGTTTTGGCTTTTGACTATAGTCGGTTAATCCAAAACTTAAACGCATGACTTTAAGACGCTGTAAGAGAGCAAAAACCGCTTTATATTGTCAGTCTTTATAAAGTCAAAGTCAAAATATCTTTATCCACGTAAACCTATTACAGGCATTTATGAAACGTCATTAATTAAATTATTTTGAATGATTCTACTCCTGCTAGTAGAAGACTAAGCAGCAAAGTGGTCCAAAGAGTAAGCTATTATCAGAAGACCAGCTTAGATTCCATTGACTTGTTAATGTTTTATTTCCATATTACATACATTTTTATATTTATTTATTTATTTCCATCAAAATGTACATAACAGATTATACGTCTAAACAATTCATATTTCATAACAACATTAAAACACGAGTGAGATGTGTGAATTAATATGGCTCCAAGTACTTTAGGACAATGTTTTTACTTTTCACATCCGTTGATGCGAACACATCAAAATTCTCATCGGACTGCACGATTTTGTTCAATAAAACGATTGCACGGGGAACGCGGGCACTCTGTAGTAGATGTGTACGAGCACTCTCCTAAGCAAATAGCCGATGGTAGATAGCGCGCGCGCAGGTACTTGTTAAGTACAAACAATGAAATTAATTTTAATATAGTAGGTAGATATATTTTACCTTTAAGAATATTTAATATATATAAGACTAGTGCTTTATTGCGTCTAACTTCTAAGGAGTTATAACGCAGCATACCTAATATAAATAATGTGGGGTACAGAAAGGGGTAGTAACCATTTGTCTTCTTGTACATGGCTCTGAGAAATAGTTTCTGCACCTTTTCCACCATTATATACCACCATAGTTTTTTGTTACTAAAAATAAATCCTTAAATATATTTGATTGAACGTTCATAGTAGGTAGTCGTTTCGCCTATTGGAGTGTTGCGAATTTAATTGTGCAACTTTTTATTGTATGCGAATAGCTAATATTGTTTCGTTTGTAAATTATTCGCTTTGTAATTACATATTTGTGGTAACTAAATATACATATATAATTTTATTATTTTTTTTTTTATCAGGGCTTTGGACATCATGATGTTCGTGTCAGCCCTATTGTCAGATCCCGATGGCTTACAACTCACGGCACCGCACAGACAAACCTGCAGAGACGGAGGCTCGCGCGAACCCTTACAGTCGCACACTTTAAAACCTAAAGCTACTTAACCACGACTTATATCCAGGGCCAACAGTAAAAGGTTATAGGGTTTTAGTCCGTAGGCGCCTTGGGGTCTCCTTAGGAGGCCTCACGGTGATTCGGGCATGCGACCTCCCGCGGTGGCCCTTCAGGCTGGGGTCGTATCGTCAGGCGATTTTGCGATTCACCATCTTTAAAAAAAAAAAAAAACAAATATTTATCTCTACAAGCAATATAAATATTTACAAAATTAAATAGTCTTCTAGCTGAAGCAGACGTTGATTCATATAGAAGGTAATTAATTATACGTATTAATTATATTAATATAATAAATTATCTGTGTACGTACAAAGTTATAATAATAAAAGGAAAAGTTATTGTTTTCAATGTTTGTTACGTACATTGTTATTATTTATTTATTTAAAACTTTTTGCACTATGTACCTAATGCCGCTAGACATTCTTTCTTTTTCGGTCAACCTTAGGGACATTACGAACATTGTATGTAGAAGGTTCGCGCAAATTATAGAACATAATATAAGGGAGAAATTAAAGTAAACTATTACTAATAAACTACTTACTAGTAAATAATATTAATATACTAAACACAAATATACTTATAATATATAAATACAATAAAAACTTTATAAAGTCTCGATCTCATTAACGCTTACAATTTCTCCAAATAATTTAAATTAATTTCTTGTTATTTTTACATTGTAATGTTTTTACTGATTGTCTGTTGTTTTCTTGTATGAACTTATTTCTTTACTGGACCAAAAACTGCCTGTACATTTATTTCGTTAGAAAAGTTTTAGTAACACTGATTTCTTTGTTTACATTATGTCTAAGGACCCTATGAATGCCATATAATCTCATAAATTAGGTATGGTAACTTAATTATTCTAGGCAACTTGCAGTATATAGTTATACAACATAAAAATAAAATAAAAAGAATACGTTATTATAAAAAAATAAAAGAAATTGTATTTAACTAAATAACAGCAGGTCAATAGTAACTGGTATAGCCCACACATCTAGCTATCCATTTTTAATATAGACGCTTAATATTGTGCTTTTAGTGGCGTGTATAGCTGTGTTGAGAGTAGAAGCACTTGATCAAGTGGGCGATCAAGTGTTACATTTCAATAGTCAAAGCAAACACCAACGCTGTTCGCTAAACCTTATCAACCCGCTCACTCGTACGCTCCACTGTGATGCAACACTCAAACTGATGGTCAAGTTATAGGAGGAGCGGTAAAAAGGAAATTTGATTTTTATACTAGCCCGACATTGCGCCCACATATTTGTAATGTAAAGGAATCTCGGCAACAATTATTGACGTCAGTCCCTAACACTATGCTTGCTGCACTAGGTGCTTGTTGGATTTTTTCTAAGCAATGAGCCGAGTCTGAGGATCAGAATGGTTCTCCGGTAGTTGATTTTTTAGCCTAACACATGGAGAAAAGGACTCATCAGGAATGGCGCCTCGCCGGTTTTCGTGTACACTGATTTAACGAACTGAGAACTTTGTTTTCATTTGACGTTTTGTGAGGCGAGGCACGCCATTGGTTGTTTGGATTATAAAATTATGACAAGTAATTTCACAAATATAGCGTGGTATCAGTCGATTTAGGGATATAGTAAGATATGCTAGGCCGCAACAGTGATTTTTCACGCTTTGCTTGTGATGTTGTTAAACATGTGACTTAGCGTCGGGTAATGATTAACTATAAATGCAATAAATAAAGAAAAATAATTTAGGCTGATTTCTAAAAAACATGCTTAAAAATCTATTATTTTAGTCACTGTTTGACAGTTTTAGTTTAAGTTAAAAGCATAAATAGAACGTCAAGTGTGTTTGTATATGTAAGGTCGAGTCAGAGACATTAGTTTATCCAAAATTCTTAAACCAATAAATAAATAATAACTGTTTGTTAAATCAAAGTATCTAATATATATCCGCCTCCGTGGTCTAGTGGTAACAAACGTTGCCGTGAACTCGGAGGGATTCCCACCGGGGGCAAGTTGTACATTGTATAATTTGTCTCGGTCTGGGTGTTTATATGTATAATATGTATATATTTACAAAAAAAAAAGTATAGTATGTAGTTTATCAACCATCTAGTTTCTGTAACACAAGCCTCGTTGCTTACCACGGAAACTAGATGGCGCTGTGTGACCTGTCTGGAAATATTTATATTTATATTATATTAATTATTCTGTCAGTGTGTTATATTATCAGGAAATCATTCTCTCAGCGACGCGACGACGGGACTGTAGTTATTTACTTTGTTGTTGGATAAAACTGATAACTTTAATTTTAGTATAAGTTATATTTTTAAGTTTGAGCAAAGTCTAAGCAACCCAATATCTATCGCATTGTTAATGCTGGCGCAACCTCGTACGGAACCCGGGCAAACGTCTCCCAAACGAAATGGATTCAAACACAACATAATAACCACCGTACATACGATAGGGCTGCGGGAGATTTTAGAGCTTCTTTTACGCCGTTGGTAATCTCGTGTCTCATTGCTGAATATGCAGCGTTAGTTAAATAGACAGCTTTATGGCTTTCTGAAAGATGGCAAAATCCATCCCCAGAATTGCGGGCTGGCTAAAAACTAACATTAAATGGCTGTAAGGATTAGAGAAATGAGATGAATAGAATTTAAAGGAACAAATGAATGAATGTATAATGTATTATTTTATATATTTAGTTTAGTTATTATTTACTTTTTTATTTACCATTGTTATATATGTGAACCTATTAACATAGGTCAATAGACCAATAGTTCATGTACGAGTATCCTTAAATAAACGATATGTTTTTGGGGTAGCTGGCTTCTTTTGAGTATTTTGCTTCACTGCTCTATTCCCTTGTAAAATCGCGAACCGCTTCGCTTCCCGCTCAAGCTTGTGAGTTACACCACTGATATGTAGTTCCAAAAACGGGCAGTAGTATGCGTACGGTGCGTTACTTTGCGCGCGCGCATGTTTGAATACAATTTAAATTCTATGATCGGTATTTTTTTATTTTTCGTGTTTTGGAGTGTTTTATGTATTTAGATTTGTTGTTTATGAATTAATTAATTATTATTAAAAGCTAGTTTTAGTTAATCATATTTCTAATTTAACGGATTTTTTTTTTTTTTGGTGAAATATTGATTAACTAATATACAGAAATTTTAAAAATAAAAATATAGATACGAATACGGATTACTAACAATTCATACAAATAACCTATTATATACTAGTATGATGATTGTGTTTGTTTACAGAGACCAATATAAAATGTACTAACTGAATTAAGTGATTAAAAAATAGTTTTTTCGTGAATTGTGTAAAATACAGTGTTACAAAAACACTGTATTTGATACGGTATGTATTCAGTTTATATAGTTATGAGGTTTATTTTTAGATATAATTATCTTTCTAAGCTACCTGATCATAAGTTTTAGCAGTTATATTTAGACAAAGAGATAAAAATATTGGAAAACATATAGAATCAAATAACTAACTAAACTAGTTTTTTTTATTATTTAATTAGAAAACTTGGTCTAAATAAATCGCTCTACTAATCGGCATAGTGTAAAGGATAATTTATTAATTTTGATTAATAGCAAACATCATCATCATTATTATCACCATCATCACGGCTCCTTGAACACAATTTCTCACAATCGTTTGCACCTAACCTCATGATTTTAATGTTCTGTATTGTCCCAAAGGTTGGCTGCTACAGAATGACTGGTGGCATTAAGTACATGGTGTAATGTGTAATTCAGCCCCTAGAACACAGCGTCAGACCTCCACTGCTGGAGATGGGCATTCCAGAACATACGAGTATATCTGGAGAGTTTGGCCTTCACTCGTCACGCTGGCCAGACGGCTTGGCGAGGAATATAATATACATAGTGTACATAGTACAATAAAGTTTTAAATAAATAAAACACAAAGTCCTAGGCCTACTCTGTTGAAGATGGACCTTCCAGAACATATTCTTGAAGGATTAGGCCTACACTCGCTACGCTGCGCTGGCCAGATGAGTCTACCCAAATATTGCCCAGCCCTCGTGTTACCTGAGATGACGGGCTGTACAATCACTTTAGAGTACCCTAGATCTTGTTGTGTGAGAACTTTATTCAATTTAGAAATGACAAAATATCCGCTTACAATCCGGTTACGATAGAGATCATCTGTTAAAATAATAAATTATGCTTATGTCAAGGATTGCCTTGATTGGCTTAGAAATAAATTTGTCCTAAAATTCGCACTATTATGACGAGACAAATGTACTTAATATATGTTAAACCTAACATACCTATTTATTTTACTAAGCCTGCATTCCTATTCTGTTTCTTAAGCGCAAACGTTATATAATGGAATCCTTAAATAACGGAAACCGTGTAAAACGCTTATAATCTAATTTTAATATATATTTTTTAAACTATTATAAACTCGCCACGGGCAATGTACGTTATCCCAATGATTTTGAAGTTGTAATCTCATTGTAACCTTTAAAATAATGTAAACGTTATTATAACGTGAGCTCGGCTATGATCGGCAAAACTCGGGCTAATATAAATAACAGAATCCACGAATTTTTTTTGCGCGCTTAAGTAATGGAATACGACTTTAGAGACAGTTATAACATGCTTCTTCTACTCAATTAAGTACTTAGTGGAATTTTATCATTTGATATCAAAACTACGTTATCAATATTAATTTATCTACCTAAATACAACCTCATGTAATAGAATGATGAATGATCTTTAAAAATAGTAGATAGGTATATCTTAATTTACTGTTGATTTTATTTTACATTTTAGTGCGAGAGTTTAGACGTGCAAAAAATATGCAAAATAAAAGTACGAAAATTAACTCTTGACAATGGAGGCGTCCACTCCGTGATGTCGTACGGAGCAGAGATGTGGACACTGACAGTGGGTCTGATGCACAATTTCAAGATCTTTTAGCGAGCTATGGAGAGGTATTTCTCTGTTGGATAGAATTCAAAACGTTCAAAATTCAACGGAACCAAAGTTCCTGACATAGCATTAAAAATTAGCAATCTAAAGTACGACCGACAAGATGGACGGATGACCTAAGAGGGTTGCGGCGGGGGTTGGATGAGGGTTGCAAATGACCGCATCCAGCAGTGGAGACAGATGATCATGATGAACGCCAAACGCTCGATGTAATTACACTAACAATAACTAAATTACGCTAACAATTATTATTAATATGTTTAAACGCCATTTCACGTGAATTTTTCCTTTCATATACCTAATTTTAGACAAATTAAAATAGCAAAAACATTATAACCGATTTTCCTCTATTTTACTAACACAAATATATTATCGATATTATTATTATTAAATACTTTATTGCACATTACTCAAAAGTATGTACAAAGGCGAACTTAAAGCCATTTCGGCTTTTTCTACCAGCTAACTTTGGGAGATTGAGACAGTATATATATGTGGGATGCAATTCTAACCGATAAACTATATCAATAGTATGTATACATATACTACATAAATACTCATCAATATCTACTACAGGAAAGCTGGCAATTATTTCTGCCAACGTATTAGCTTAGCTATACAGAGGGGAAATGTTGTCAGTCTTCTTGGGACTATCACTGAAGGGTCGTCTCTAGAGGACATTTTTTACGTATAGTTTATTTTTTATTAGGTTTAGTTATTATTATTTTAAATATTTAATTTTAAGTGTAGATTTATATAATCTGATTTTAATTATCAATACATATCTGCTTATTATAATAGATTTACATATATGAATATAATATATTATTAGGAAGTAGAAATTAGTGGAGTTAAAATATATTGTTCTGTTTGTTTAAAAAGAAAGTATTAAGTAATAGTTTTTTTAATTTTAACGGGTCTTTACGCGATTTACCTTAGAGACATATTTCTCCCGAGACGTTTCAGCCAAGTTGCATTGGCCGTGGTCACGGGTCGACTGAAGCTATGCGGTGTAGTCTTGTACATACTGGGCGGTAGATGTAAACCTACCCACTTATCACTTATTATATCACGTAAATCGCGTAAAGACCCGTTAAAATTATAAAAACTATTATGAATATGCGCGAAAGTTTAAAAAGTTTAAGTATTAAGTAGTTTTTTAAAGATGTGAATGGAAGGAGCTTGTCTGATGGTCAGTGGAAGTTTGTTCCACTGGCTTGCAGACGATGCGGTAAATGAATCTTAATGTCTGATGAATAATATATCTCCAAAATGTGTGTAATTTGATTTGCTAGTAAGTTGTTAAACTACATTTCTAAAAGTAGATTCAGAATTGTTATTTTTAAATTGGATTGTGCGAGCGAGAGAGATGCAAAAGCGTTAAATCCTTATAAAGGGTTGTGCTTAAAGAAACAGAATTTGACTACAGCTTCAGTTATATGACAAGGGACATAATTTTAAGACTTAATCAGTTTTAGATACAAATCTGGCAGAGTCCTGCGTAAACTTATGAGCGTCTCACAACATTTTATTGCTTGATTTCATTGACTTATGTTTGCTGTGCTTTGGAGCTAAACGGGTCTGATGTAAATTTTAATAACTAACGAACAGTTTAAGAAACGATGATTAAGATAATATCTGATCAGTATTTACATAAACGCCACGTGATTGGTATATAAGTTGCTTACAGGAGGTTCATGCGAAAGCTAGCGAGCTTGCAGAAATCTCTAGTTTGACTAAGAAACAAAAATCAAAAATAACCAGCTTAAGCAAAATGATTTTTTGCGGTTTTCCCGCGCTGTCAACTCCCATATTTTACCCGACGTGTTTGAGCAGTGGATGGTTCCGCGATCGACTCCAAGAAAAGAATCAAATTCTGCAGCATCTGGAATTTGATGATGACCTCATTAATTCATGAAAAACAAAGATATATTACGTCAGACTTGGCTGTATGGGCTAGACCCTTTGCCTTCCCAATCACCTCAATCGTCATCCATCGGGAGAATAGAACCAAAAAAAAAAAAATGCTTTTTATAATCTGTCAGAATTTATTGAAATGCCTTTGAGGGAAAATTCATTAAAATAGTTGTATAGTTTTGTGGTTTTATGCCTTCTGTACCTAATGCCCTCTTGTCTACAATATACAGTGCTTAGCATTATTGTTTTTATTTTAAAATTTGTTAACTGATTCAGCAAATTATAATGATTGTTACATAGGTGAAATATAGAAATAGCTTGTTGTTGTGTTGGCTATTTCGTTCAATGACGTGCCTCATAAGCATACGTTAAACATGTCAAAAGATAATCAGCGTTTCTGCAACTGGCCGCAAGTATTTATTAACGAGTCAGTGGACCCGAGATTCATTTTAACGTGCTATCCTAGGCAGTTAATCTTATATTTTTTTTAAGATAAAGGATTCTAAAAAAGTTTTTGTACAAATTACTTTTTTTTTCAATATCTGTAAGTGCAGTTCAGAATATCTCAAAAAGTTATGTATGTCATATGCACGATTTACTGCAACTATAACGGTTAAGGTACCTGACCTTACTGTCCCGTCTCAAAAATCCATACAGGATAATAATAAAAATATATACAGGATATACTATGTCAAACGCTTAAAAGAAAGCATAGGGACAAAAATAAGGAAAGGCATGCTACGATGGTTCGGGCATGTTGAAAGGATGAATGCAGAGAGATTGACGAACCAGATATATAATGCGAAAGTCGTGGGTAAAAGAGGCCCTGGCAGACCTAGACTCACATATTACGACCAAATTAATAAAACAATAGCTGAAGGTGCGTTGAAAAGCCATCGAAACAAAAGGGCATGTATGAAGAGGTTGATGAATGTCAAAGAAGCGAAAGAGGTATGTCGTGACCGTGACAAGTGGCGCTCAATTGTCTCTGCCTACCCCGCAAGGGATTTGGCGTGAAGATATGTATGTATGTATGTACTATGTCAAATGTATGTAAGAAAAATGAGTTTCTTATTGGTACGTGCCAGGGTTCGAACCGCGATCTCAAACGCAAATCACTAAATGTGTTCTCAAAATCTTAAGGTCCCGGTCCGTACATTTAAGTCAATTACCAATATTTATGTTCATTTTATTTAGGTTTTGTATAACTGTTTGCAGTTATGTTTTGCTGTTTTATTATTATTACTGACGTAATTATTTACTAATAATAATTAATTAATAATAATAAAGTTTTATTTTAGCTGGCAATTAATACTGCCATGTTTATATTTAATTTTATTATGAATTTTTAAAGTAGGTAGTTTTTAATCATATAAAAATAAATTTATTTAATACAGAATAAATTCCGTATGTAGTAACAATATTTAAAGAATTTTATAAAATCTATTACTAAAAATACAAAAAATAAATAAACATTTTTCGTTTCTGGGACCCAGTTCCCATGCTGACATGCATACGGTGCCCCAAGAACGGAGAGTATCAACCCACACGACCAGGATGCTGTTGGGGCTGCTCCTCCGCCCACCCGCGCCTTCGCCAGCATCCCAGAGGGGCCATTAAGGGGTGATGAATATTAAAAAGAATAAACGATGCATGGCTCGGTTGTAATAAAATTTCCTTAAAATCAAAAAAAGATCGCGATCTAGCCCCAGTATGTACCAATGAGAAATAAATAAATTTTTCCAAATTTTTCGGTGTAAGAATAAATGACGTCAGATTATACCATTATTAACCAGCTTGTAGGTTAATTATAACACATTTTTAACACGTGGTGTGGCGATAATGATCTTTGGGGCCAGAGACATTAATCTCTTTGTTTGGGCCCCAAGATAATAGTTGTGTTTAAGCCAGAGGGGCCATTTCGTATCTCATTGACGATCGTGTTTTTACAGATTGCGTATTGCATAATTTTGGTTTTCATACAATATTTCCTATAAAGATGCGAAACATGTACATGACGAGATACGCGATAGCCCTGCTGCGGCTATAGTCTATTTAATTAAGCGCAAACTCATTAACTATAGGTTGATGAATGTCGAAGAAGCGAAAGAGGTATGTCGAGATCGTGACAAATGGCGCTCAATTGTCTCTGCCTTCCCCGCAAGGGACCTGGCGTGACGATATGTATGTATGTCATTAACTATAATAGCTGAACTGAACAAGGTGAAACTATTGAATGTGAACTATTCTCACCTTTAGGCCTGCCAAGGACCCTACAGACAGATGCTCTCAATGTCCTGCAGAGCTGTTCGTATTGTGAACGATCCCACTATATCTGGAACTCTCGAATTCCTGCAGCTTCGCCGGGATGTAGCTTCTCTGGGCGTGTTCTACCAGACATAGTCTATTCTTTAGTGAGTGCTCTCAAGAGCTCTACGAGTATAACCCTCATCATCATCGTCAGCCTGTGTCTCTCCACTGCTGGATATAGGCCTACCCCAAGGCTCGCCACTACACACGATCTCCTGCCACCCTCATCCAACCCCCACCAGCGACCTTCCTCAGGTCATCCGTCCATCTAGCGGGGGGTCGACCCACTCTGCGTCTTGGTCGTGCCCATTGCCACTTTAGCTTACTAATTTTGTAGGCTATATCGGTAACTTTGGTTCTCCGACGGATTTCCTCGTTTCGGACTTTATCCATTGGAGAAATACCGAGCATAGCTCTCTCCATAGCCCGCTGATCGACCTTAAATTTTTGGACCAGACCACACGCACAGGTCAGAATATGCACCCACATACCGTAGTCACCATTCCTACGCGTACGTATAAATTTGGGGACTCATAGATATGTATGTAGCGTGATAAATATGTGGAATGCTCTGCCAGCGTCTGTGTTTTCACTTTTCTACAACTGGATTCCTTGTAGTTAATGTCAAGAGTTTTACATAATAAATACATTTAATTTTTTAATTTATATTTAATAAAAAAAAATGAGGTTATAGAAACAGAATCTGAGTGCTGGTTTGTTTAGCGCCACCGTCACACGTGTCTACAAAATGATAAATGATAATTAGATAAGATATTAGTATACTTAATAGATCAAGGGCAAGTTAGATGGGTTGGCCACGTTCTTCGCTATAACGTTATTATTTTTTTTTTTTTTTTAATTATTTAGGCAACAAACAGTCAATATACGCAAACAATATCACAGATAAACAAAATTGTCACTCTGCAAGATACTAAAATTGAAAACTAATAAATAATATGAACCACTAAGGGGCCCCTTTAAAGGCTTTGCCGGCACGTGACAAGTTTGAACATCTGTGTAATAAATTAATAACAATAAGAAGACATTGAGAGCCAAAAATATTTTATACATAATAGAATTTAAACACAAATACTATGGAAAGGAGAGAAAAAAAAAAAAAAACTGGATATAAAAATAAAAACATGGATAGAGTAATAACGCAAACATGATTCAAAAGATACTTAAATTAACAGATGCTATAATAGTACTTTATAACTACATACTTATAATACTAATTACGGATACAACAAACTACCAACCATCAACAGCAACCCTTGTATAAACTTGAATTAAAAATAAGTGATTTTACTATTCATCAACAATGAGATTGTAGTAGGATAATATTATCTAGCCAACTGAAATATGCAATGATGAATGCATAAATGCTTGGGACCAGGCAAGTTCAAGTTCAGAGCAGCGAAGAAAATACACTCCTCTTCACTACTCTGGAACTGGTACCGAACATGTCTATCTCAGCAAATTCATCATTGCACATTTTTAAAGTTCGAGTAATGAAATTGTTACGAGTATAATCCTTTTTGAAGTGAGGTGGTACAAACATATTTTTAGGCTTCGAGGTTCGAGCAGGGAGTCGCATACGAGCTACAAATAGTATCCTGGCCAGAAGCGTAGGGGAATCTATTTTGTTATTTAATATTTTATGTAAAAAGGAAATATTAAACTGTTTACGACGGTTTTCGAGTGACAGGAGCTTATAATTAATAAGCGACTGACGGTATGATCCGGCACGACGGCTACGAAAGTTAAGAGTTTTAATAAACTTTTTCTGAATTCGTTCAATGGAGTCAATGTGGCATTGATGATAAGGACTCCACACTACACAGCCAAAATCAACCAATGATCTTACAAAGGAAAAGTACAAAATTTTTAATGTTAACGTACTTGAAAAAGGTTTGCTAACTCTGGTAATAAATCCAAGGGATCGATAAGCTCTATTAATTACAGATTCTATATGCAAATTAAAAGTAAGTTTGTCGTCCATAATGATTCCAAGATCACGAACACTTTTAACGCGTTTAAGCACAATGTTATCAAGGAAGTAATCTTGCTTGATAACCTTTGAGTTTCGGGTATAAGATATAATATTACACTTGTCAACGTTCAAAAATAATTGGTTATGCATACAGTATCTAGTGAGTGTGTCAAGATCTGATTGGAGCCTGAGACAATCATCTGTAGAGTTTATTATCCTATACAACTTAGTGTCATCTGCGTACATCAAGTGCTGGCTGTGCTCCAGAACTTTACCAATATCATTTATATATAAGGAGAACAGGACAGGACCAAGATGAGAACCCTGGGGGACCCCAGATGGCACACTTAAGTAATTAGAGCGATAACCCTTTAAACAAACGGCCTGACTTCGGTTCCTCAAGTATGATTCTACCCATCTCAGCAGATCACCGTGCACACCGATTCCCAAGAGCTTTTGTAACAGCAAATCATGATTAATCTTGTCAAATGCTTTCGAGTAATCGGTATACACGACATCTATCTGAGAGTTGTCATCCATACATAGCGCGTAACAGGAAATCGGTGAAAGTGACCATGTTTGATTCCACACTTCGAGCCTTTATAAAACCATGCTGTGTTTCTGAAATTAGATTACGAGCAGCAGAAGAAAGTTGTGCAGTTACTATCTTCTCCAAGAGTTTTCCAAGAATACATAGTTTAGATATTGGACGATATTGAGTTATTAACTCTTTTTGTCTACTTTTAGGAATGGGTGTAATCAAAGATATCTTCCAGCAGCTAGGAAATATACCTGAGTTGATAGATGCTTTAAAAATGTAAGATATAGGCTCCAACAATTCGACGGCACACCTGGAGATAAGTAAAGGGTGTATGTTATCAGCGCCCGCACCTTTATTGATGTTCACTCGTTTTAGTTCTTGAAGAAGTGTGTGGTCGTCAATATTAATAGTGTTAATATCAATAGAGGCATCAGAACAAGCGTAAGGCTGTGTCCAGATATGTGTACGATTGGTTGTAATAAATACGGATTGAAAATAGTTGTTAAAAGCCTCACAGATCCTAGTTCCATCAGTTAAAGATTCGCCATTATAAATCATTTTAGCGGGAAGATCACCAGATTCACGTTTTGACTTAACATACGACCAAAAGTGTTTTGGATTTTCTTTAATTCTTTGCTCTGAAAATTCCAGAAAATACCTATAGCAACTGCCTTCCATTTTACGATGTCGTTTACGAAGTGTGGAAAACATAAGATAATCATTTCTGTTACCATAACGCTTCCATTTTTTGTGGTATTTGCGTTTTTCATTATTTAGTTTTATTAGCGGAGTAGTATACCACGGAGGGTGTCCCCGATTTTGAGATATATTTTTTATGGGTATATGTTTATCGATTAGATCATTTAAAACATTATAAAAGTTATTGACCATAATTTCCACGTTATTGGTAGAAAATAAACTCATCCAATCTATCGCAGTCAACCCTTGGCGAATGGAATCATAGTCACCCTTGTGGAATATTTTTTTAGGTACAGAGTTCGTTTTTAGGTTGCAGGACAAAACTAAGGAAAGGTTGTTAATTTCCAGCGATTTGTGGTGAGTGTCCTCCGGGGTCAGTGGATGATTACAGGCCGTAACATTACATGGATTGTTGTTACAAAAAATCAAATCCAACAATCTACCATTACTATTTAACTCAAAATTGTGCTGAGATAACAATGACAGACTCATGAAGTTGGCAGTAAGAGTGGCAAAGTTGTCATTATTAGAATGTACATTTAATCCGCTAGTTTCATCATCATAGTACCAGTCCGCATGAGTAACATTGAAGTCTCCCAGCACAATAAATTTATCAGTTGGATTATTAAGTATTAAGTCACAGGTCCTGTCATAAAAAGAGGTAAGCTGTGATTCATGCCTAGGTCCATGTGGTATGTATGTACAGGCTATGTGAAGACTAGAAGATGAGCCACCGTAGTGAGCATGGGCGTTCAAGGGTATGCTGACCCATAATTCCTCGGCAGGGGCAGGCTCGCACCAGTCAGGCCGAGGTGTCGGGCATAGTTCTCGCCGCACAGCCACAACCACCCCACCTCCACGCATGTTACCAGATAAGTGTGGGTCGCGGTCACATCTAAACACTTCAAAACTTCTGTCAAACAATTCAGCACTAAAAAACGAATTATTAAGCCAAGATTCTGTGATACAGATTACGTCGTAGTCACAATTCAAGACATTATTAAAAAATGTATGCGACTTAGTGCGCAAACCCCGTACATTTTGATAGTAAATAGATACATTATTGTTGCTAGCGCCAGATAAATACTTTCGGGGTTAATAATTTGAATACTGTATGTTTGTACCACACTTGTTCACATACCAAAAACAAATCCACAAAGAAATCAGAAATATGTATTGCTGAGAAGAAATTATAGCTAGAAAAAAAATATTCTATATGTATTAACAATATAAAAAGCACCAATAACATGTGAAACCAAATTTTGTCCAATATTACTTGCAAATTATTTGTGTTGGATTTTTTATAATCTTTGCTAATGATTAATAAGCTGCTGCATGTGTTGTTGTTGTAAAAAAGTACTAATTCAAGTTGAGTAATAGTTCTGCCAATATAATACCTAATAATAAACAAATAGATATAGCACATTGATATTATTCCAGTTAGGATATAAATAAAGAAATCTGAGTACACAATTATTGAATGTAGTTGAAGAAGTCAAGTTATCTTATTTAGATCTTGCTCACAGGAGATAAGTATTGGTTTAGAGATGTCAGATTTTCGCATAAGGATCTTACATTCGTTCAGCCATATGTATTTGAAACAAAGTTCTTTTCCTAGGTGTCGAGCACGCTTGTACAAAAGCTTGTTATGAGGTGTCAGGTGGTCATTGACAAATATGGGCTTAGAGGCTCCGTCAAACCCCAAGTCCGCTGTAGTTAATCCTCGTCGAGCCCGTACTGCTGCTAGCATGTCACTTTTACGGTAGCGTTGAGAAAACCTGACTATTATGTTAGGTACATTAGCAGAGCTATTAGAGTCAGTCTTCGAAGGAAACCGTCTAACTCTATGAATATAATCAACATCCGTCCCGGTCAGTGAGAAGCCAACCTTGATGGCTATGTCCTGCAAAACAATGTTTAAATTTTCATTCTTCTTATATGGTACACCTGTTATTTCCAGGTTATTAATTCTACCCTGCTGCTCCTTCAAGTGAAGCTGTCCAGAGAGCGCGGCAATAGTCAACTTTGCTTCGGTCATATCTGTCTCAATCAACTTTATTTTTTGGTTATAGCTTTCATTCGACTTTTGTAACTCAGATATAGTGTTTTAGAGCATGATGACTTCCTGAATCAAATTTTCATTAGTGAGTTTAATATCTGAGATTTCTGATTTTATTTGACCAACGTCGTAGCTTACTCTCTCTGAAAGTTCTTTGAAAGAAGATAAAAGTTGATACTGCAAGTCACAAAATTTCTCTGTTAAGTCACCATCCGGCATCTTCTTTCTTCTTTGTGTGATATTTTGAGATTCGTGAGATTCATCTCGTTTACTTAAATCCAGGCTGCCCATACTTTTACGAGGACTCCTTTTAACACTCATGATGAGTATTATTTTTATCCTTCAAGTTGAGGCCAATTGAGGTTATATTTTCGGCTAAAAAGTTTGTTTTTTTCCTTTGCTTTCCTTTAACGTTTCTATGGTTAGATTAATACTAAAATTATTATTTTACATTGCGTCACATCAATATATAACGAAATACACCAGTCAAGAGTCTAAAATAATAAAATATTTAAAAATATTTCGCGGAGAAAAATTATTCGCTTGTCACTTGGAAAGGTTATCTACAATATTAAACAATTTAACAGTTTACCTACCTATGTATCATCATCAAGAAGGTAAGACCAAAGGATAAAGCCCGATATACTGCATGGTCTGACCAGTCACATTCAATCAGAACAATAATATTATTTTTTATTATAGTCCCTAGAACACAACGCTCCAGCCATGACATGTAGGTTAAGAGCGGGGCGGCTCGGTTGTAAGAACGCTTACCTTAAAATCCTAACAAAGGTTGATTCAAACCCCCGGCCAATGAGACATACCCTTTTCTTACGTACATTTGTCATAGATTTACAACACCATCGTTCCCGTGTCTCGGAGAGCACGTTAAGCCGTAAGGTCCCGGTTCCACTAGAAGACAAATTTCTAAGCATTCCATGGATTCACCGTGCGGGTGCCGGGTCCATCGTGTGTGGGTAAGAGATGAGAAGAATGGTGTCTCGGGCTTGCGACCGACAATTGGCTGGTTTAAGAAAAGGAGGCCTCCTTTTTTTTTCTATTGCGCGATAATACGCTCACCATCCACCATTCTACTTCTCTCCCTACCCAACCAAATACTGTATGATATACCAACATGTGTAAATTGTCATTTAAAAAATGTACATGAGAGACTCGCCAACCCGTATAAGCTAAATTCTTCAGAAACTTCTGGTAGGCCCATCTCCAACAGTGGAGGTCCAGGACTTTGTGTTCTAGGGGCTATGACGATAATGATTGTGTTTAATTAGAGAAATAAAATTCGAGTACTTTTTGAAAAACCCTTACTTGCTAGAGGCCGCCTTCTCTTAGAGCCGACCTGATGGTAAGTGGCGCGCGAGGCATGACGGCAATTCGAGCCTGATCCCGAAACGTGTGGATACACTTTACTGGGTTTATTGGCACGAACGGTGGATGTTTCCCCGCCCCGGCAGACTGGGTAAATTACCATTATCAGTCCGCCTACCACCTGAAGTTGTTCTCGTTGAAAGTATGTGCCATTTGCAATGATGACGAATGCCAGTTTTTACTTTCAATGAGAACTAATATTGTAAGCTTGCCATGGTGATATTTATATGAAAATAACACCGCTTGAAACAAGACTTGCTTGAACTTTTTTGCTGACTATACATTTTGACAGTACTGTCAAGTAGATCACTCAATTGCGCAGTAATTGCTGACAATTAGAGAATTAACGAACGCTGCGGTCGTTTGAACCGATCAAACGGTAATAGCCGATTGCAAGTAACATAGTTAACCTGATTTCGATGAGGCGTTGGTAGTTTATCTAGAACTTGGTAATTTACAATTAGGTAGGTAAAATCATTACGACTGTAACCTGTTGCAGGATAGTCAGAACCATGCTCGCATCAATTTGGGTTACAAGATTACAATTTAAGTATAATACACTCTTTATATTATATAGTTTAGGTGTACTAAATTTAAAATATCATGACAACTCTAGTACTAAAGGACTTCATTGATACGAAAACTACATATGTATTTTCCAAATAATTTAATATATAGTAAAAATAACATTAGTCTTCATTCGAGTTCATTAGTCACAGCAATACACAGTAAAAATAACATTAGTCTTCGTTTAAGTTCATTAGTCACAGCAATACACAGTAAAAATAACATTAGTCTTCGTTTAAGTTCATTAGTCACAGCAATACACAGTAAAAATAACATTAGTCTTCGTTTAAGTTCATTAGTCACAGCAATACACAGTAAAAATAACATTAGTCTTCGTTTAAGTTCATTAGTCACAGCAATACACAGTAAAAATAACATTAGTCTTCGTTTAAGTTCATTAGTCACAGCAATACACAGTAAAAATAACATTAGTCTTCGTTTAAGTTCATTAGTCACAGCAATACACAGTAAAAATAACATTAGTCTTCGTTTAAGTTCATTAGTCACAGCAATACACAGTAAAAATAACATTAGTCTTCGTTTAAGTTCATTAGTCACAGCAATACACAGTAAAAATAACATTAGTCTTCGTTTAAGTTCATTAGTCACAGCAATATACAGTAAAAATAACATTAGTCTTCGTTTAAGTTCATTAGTCACAGCAATACACAGTAAAAATAACATTAGTCTTCGTTTAAGTTCATTAGTCACAGCAATATACAGTAAAAATAACATTAGTCTTCGTTTAAGTTCATTAGTCACAGCAATACACAGTAAAAATAACATTAGTCTTCGTTTAAGTTCATTAGTCACAGCAATATACAGTAAAAATAACATTAGTCTTCGTTTAAGTTCATTAGTCACAGCAATATACAGTAAAAATAACATTAGTCTTCGTTTAAGTTCATTAGTCACAGCAATACACAGTAAAAATAACATTAGTCTTCGTTTAAGTTCATTAGTCACAGCAATACATAGTAAAAATAACATTAGTCTTCATTCAAGTTCATTAGTCACAGCAATACACAGTAAAAATAACATTAGTCTTCGTTTAAGTTCATTAGTCACAGCAATACATAGTAAAAATAACATTAGTCTTCATTCAAGTTCATTAGTCACAGCAATACATAGTAGTATATGTATTATTAGTATTTAATATATCATAGTTATTAGTATGTATTTAGTAATATCATTGTATTTTCATATATATAGATTTATTTATTATTATTATAAATATTTGCACCTACCTTACATTTGAAATGGTCCCCATTGTCCCTAAGGTTGGCTGTCAGATAATGTCTAGCGGCATTAAGTCCGCCCCTTGTATAACGTGCAATAAAGTTTTAAATAAATAAATAAAAATAACATTAGTCTGTTTTTTATAATTTAATTTAAAACTCGGCAAAAAAACTATAATTTGGTTTGAATACAATTTGTGAAACATATTTTTAGTGATTTGGCCCTAAATAAATATATATAAGATAAAAATAATAAACACGTCACCAACATATATAAGAAAGTGTTAAAAATCTATATTAGGCGTAGTAAATTGACAACAATAAACTATCTCAATCAACACGCACCCAAAACAGATATCAATTATTCGCATTTTGGCCGATAATAATTGAACGAGTATTTTAGTCCCACATGCGATACCCAAACATAGAGTTTTGACTTAAGATATACCTGGGCTACGATCATCGCGCTTTCGACATGACATCGTCTATTCTGTTACTTAGTCGCAAACCTTATTAGTGGATTTCGTTATTTACGTCAGATGTTGCGTCATAATTACAAAATATTATTCAATTCTCAACTCCATAAGCGTTCGACATTCAAAAAGCGTCCGTGCAAATATCAACTTAAATAGCGTGATATATATATATTTAACGAATTCCATTATATAACGTTTGCGACTAAGTAACAGAGTGTGCCTACTGGGCCTTGTGTCGTTTGGGTGTAGTATTGTATCATATGTCGCATTCGATATTTATTGAAATTTTTGTTAAAATGCATACAATAACACGGTATTAATAGATATGTCATTATTCTAAAATCTAGACAGAAATGATATATTATATTCTTGTCTTCTCTTCTCCCGATGGATGATGAATCAGGTGATACGGAAGGCAAAGAGTCTAGCCCATACAGCCAAGTCTGGCGTAATATAACTTTCTTTCTTATGAGTTAATGAGGTTATCATCAAATTCCAGATGTTGCAGAATTTAATGTTTTTCTTGGAGTTAAAAAACCGCAAAAAAATTAACTGTGACTTGTGCCCCATATATAAAGTCCAATTAATCGTTTTTCATAAATATTCACATTGTGGCACATTAATTATTAAACAAAACAATACGACTTTTGACTAACAATATCCAAAGAAAAGTAATTTAAAAAACTTGCACTTGACATTTCCGAGAAAATTGGCGCGAAGAACTCCTGTTTTATTTTCCAATGGATGATATACTCGTCAGATGACAGGAAAGGCAAAGGGATCTAGCACGTCGTAATAATTCTTTCGCGGCATTATTTTCTAACATATTGACAATTATTATTAACGTGTTAAATGTGCAAAATGGCGAGAGGTAATTTTTTTTTTATGAAACCCCCGAACCTTAGTCAAAGATCAATGTAAGAGGTATTATATTAATATTTTGTGTGTAGAAATTTTGTGCAACAAGCCCACGAGGGGTGCGTGGGACGGAGTCGGTCTTACTGATTGATTCATTCATAAGCTTTAGCGGTTTCTATTAACGCTAGCTCTAATGAGCTGATTAAGTCAAAGTTGATTTAACGGCTGCCTCTGCATCTACACCTGCCTCGGAGAATACGTTAAGCTGTCAGTCCTGATCCACTAATACTTGTTGAATCGTTAATAAGTTGTTATTAAAACATAACACCAGATATTGCCAACCCGTCCTCGTCAGCCAGCTCGATCGTGTCGAGTGTAGACCAAATTCTCAAGTAATTTCCAGTAAGGCCCATCTCCAACAGTGGAAGTCTAGAACTAAGCAGAAGATTTATTAATTAGGTCGCACAAATATTCGAAAAGTTTTTACTAGCAGATTTTTCTGTTTTCTGGGTTCATATTTATGTAATAAAATTAATAAAGAGATGAAATAATAGATGCACTAAAGTGATATGTAGAAAGAATGTCACACAATGGCTACAGTCTCTTGACTATTATATAACGGAGGAATTACTGTCAATAGTAAAATAGGAATGCGATAATAACAAAGTATGAAAAGTTTACACACCCTCTTACACACACTTACATCATACACAAAAAGAGGATCTCAACCACACAATTTTTATTTTATTTTTCTTTCTTCTGTGTACATTTTGTTTCTTTTTTATTTTGTAATGAAAAGTAATAATATATTTAAAAGGGTGTCTGGGCGTTGGCTGACGACGGACAGACCTATACATATAGGCTTAGTTCGGCTGCAAATGTCTGTTTTCCTGTACCCATAATTCACAATGAAATATGTTATTGTTTTCATATCTTGTAACTTTACTGAATAAAGATATTATTATTATTTTAAAAATAACAAAATATTTCTACTCTCGAGTAAACAATCAATCAATTGATCAATTAGTAAAATTTTGTAGCTCCAAATTGAAGGTGACACTTTCAGTGTAGAATAGAATTAGCCGTGCTAAAAAAAGTTGTTTATGTAGCTAGTTACTGGTAAAGGTTAGTCTCGACAAGAGACTCTTTCTCAAATACTATTTTTTATACTAGCATGACATTTGAACTTGCGCCCACCTCATGGTAAGTGGCGCGCAAGGTCCATGAATGTTAGCAACTACACTCATGACCGATATCAGTGCCTAACACTATGCCGGCTTGACTTAATCCTTTTTCACATTTCGCTGGAAGGACTCCAGGTTATAGGAAAGTGGAAACACTAAAGCTGTGCACATCATTATTGCGCGACAGATGTATCACAACTCATACATGAGGGATGGTGACTACGGTATGTGGGTGCATATTCGGACCTGTGCGTGTGGTTTGGTTGCGAAATGGAGAGGAAGGGATTAAGATTTTTATTTTTTTTTTTCGAGCACTCACCATAGTATAGCCGGTAGAACACGCTCAGAGAAGCTACATTTTAGCGAAGCTGCAGGGATTCGAAAGTTCCAGATATAGTGGCATCGTCCACAATTCCCAAAAATGTGCCACACAATTTGAATGAAATTTTAAAATTAAAATATAGTAACTTTAATATGCGTCGTTAGCATCGCTTTACCTTAAGTACCTACTTATTTAATTATATTGCAATTTAAAATATTATTATCCAACTCCTCCGCGATTTTACGGAAATTATGAAAATAAAAATTGTATTTAACGAGGTCAGTGATTATGCTTGCAATTATTAATTCATTACGATTTTAACCCTGTTTTTATGTTAATATAAAAAAAATATGTCGAAATTAAAGCTGTACCAGTGCAAGTGGGTTATTTTTTACTTTTAGATTTCATTCTTACACATAATAGAAGTTATTATACTTAGAAATGAATGCTTAAAAATTTGTCTTTTTTCTCTCTCTTCTCTTTATTAATGTCAGGCTCAAAACTAATTTAATAGTAAATATTAAATGAACTGCCTCCGTAGTCTAGCGGTTTAAGTCCGTGGATTTAGGTTCGATTCTTGGTGGATACACAATAATTTATTCAATTTAATTGTGACATTTATCGAGTTTGGTATGCTAGTGACATCGACGAACTTGTCATGTTAGGCCTATAGTAAAGTTGGCTAAATGTGAATCTGCTTCTTCATAAGCGTGGTTTCTGACCACCCCGGTAGAGATACGGTCGTGATTATGCTTTTACTAATAAAAAATATGTATAAATATAAAATCTCCTCTAGAGACAACCCCATCAAGGAGACTGGCAACATTTCCCCTCCGTATAGCAGTATATTTTTCTTACAGATGATAGAAGACAAATTTCTAAGCATTCCATGGATTCACCGTGAGGGTGCCGGGTCCATCGTGTGTGGGTAAGAGATGAGAAGAATGGTGTCTCGGGCTTGCGACCGACAATTGGCTGGTTTAAGAAAAGGAGGCCTCCTTTTTTTTCTATTGCGCGATAATACGCTCACCATCCACCATTCTACTTCTCTCCCTACCCAACCAAATACTGTATGATTCCGTTAATGCCGTCTTGGAAGCTCGTTCCATAAATGTATTGACGGCAGACCTGCTTAGGCCCAATTCTTTCAGTAAGTGATGCAAAGATTTTGCTGGAACTCCTCTTGCACCAACTTCCACTGCGTAAAGCTGAGTCTTGAACCCGTTCCTGATCATTTCTTCTGTGAGATCATAATATTTATTCGACTTCATGTTGTGGTCTTTTGGAATATTTGATTCCCACGGAACGGTAAGTTCAATAAGGATAACTTTTTTCAAGTTCCGAGAAAACACTAAGATGTCTGGCCTATAGGCTGATACAGCTAGTTCATCTGGGATCCTATAATGGTGTTCAAATGTATCCATGAGAATTTTCCAGTCTGATGCGGCGCCAAGGATCGAGGTGGGCTTGCATTTAGTTTTCGTGCTTTGCCCTTCCTTTACAAATGTGGTCAAAGTTTTATTTGTAGTCAGTCCCTTTCTGGCTCTTGCAATAGAAAGACTTACTGCTTCACGGATAACACCTAGGACTTTGTCATGTCGGCGTGAGTAATAGCCCTTTTCTAGGAGAGTAACGCACCCTACAAGTGTGTGTCTAGCAGTTCCTATGGCAGCACCACACAATGTACAGTTCTTTTCCGTAGCTTTTCCCCACCTTACCAGATTACTCTGGTCCGGGAGGGACATTTGAAAAGCGTTTAGGTAGAACTTTAGCAACGCCGGAGACCAATCGTACATTAGTGTGCGCCACTTTAGGGCTGGAGGGATGCAAAAATCGCCCAAAGTTAGCCAGTCATTTTGAACTTCTAGAGTCATCGCGTGCACTCTGTATTCATGCTCTTCATCTTTCCTGAGGAAGGATTTTATAACCTCTTTGTCACTTTCTTTTTTCTTCCAGCCAATGCCTCTTTTGTCAGTCTGGGCACCTGTCATGAATTTCTTGAAGAATAGTAGTCTCGGTTCCATATCTGAGACCAGAGGGTCTCTTGGAAGGGATGAAATTGTATTATCCTGGGAGCTGGTTAGAATTTGATATTTGCTTATACGTAGATGTTTGTATAATTCAGATGGTCTTTTCAGATCCATTCCGAAGTTTCTCCGTCCTCTAAAGAATGTTGAGGAGTCAGCACCCTGGGCTAATCCAAGCCAAGACTTCAATGTTCTTATGACGTCCGCGTCCAGACTTGATAGTAGGCTTTTGTTGAAATCATATACTAGGAAAGGCCAAGTGAGGCGAGATGCTAAGTAGTTGTCATATATCCAAGCTTTTTTGACATTGCTTATAGGCTGTTGAGTAACCCTATTCATGTCGTCAGTGAATTGTTTTACAACTACTTCTAGGGATGGTGTTTTTCCCTGAAAATTTATCCTTCTGCCAAGAAATTTAAAGGGCATGGTTTCATTTACCGGAGCTATTCTCTGCCCTGCTATACTCAGTCCAGGATCATAAGACGTAAATGTAGTGTTTCGCCTAGCCAGACATAGGCTGAAGCATTTTGATGGTTTCGTTCTCATTCCCTTTGTCCATGAGCAGAAATCATCCACTATTTTCAGCAAGCCCTGGCATTGCTTGGGATTTCTTGTTATCACCGCCAAGTCGTCTGCAAAAGCTAAGACGGATTCCGTATAGATGTTGTTTTGTTTGAATCTATATCCCCACTTCTTCTCACGAGATTTAAGTTTGTCGATTAGGATATTGATAATTATATTAAAAGCTACAGGTGATAGGCAGCAGCCTTGGAACAGGCCCACATTGTATTTTAGTGTGTCTGTGTAGCCGTCCTTGTTTGTTACGACAAATCTCAAGTTCTTGTAATAATTGGCAATTATATCTCTGATTAGTGTTGGAAAGTTATACCATTTTAGCGCAGTTTGCAGCAATTCATGTTGCACCGACCCAAATGCGTTTTCCAAGTCGATCCAACAGACGCTTAGTTGCCGCTCCTGTTTCCTGGCATCCTTCAAACACTCAGCGAGTAAGGTGTTGTGTTCTAAGCAGCCAGAAACTCCCGGCAAAAAACCTTTCTGGTGCTGGCGTGAGAAGTACTCGTTCTTGATCATAAATCGGGACATTCTTGCTTGTACTATGGAGAAGAAGATTTTGGACATTGTATTCGTCAAAGCGATCGGTCTTGCATCTTTGGGATCATTTACCTCAGTTTTCTTTGGTATGAGAACGAAGACTGCCTCGCCAAATGCCTTTGGAACTTGATTAGTAGACCAGATTTTTCGATATATATTATATAAATGCTTACGGGTGTGAGGACATTACAAATAGTGATGCGCCGAATATGGATTATGTCGAATACGAACTTCGGCCGAACATTCGGTATTGGACTGCACCGAATTCGAAGTTCGGTCGACGAAAAATACATACAAATTTATATCTAAACGGTTTATTCGTGCAATCGCATATCTTTGCTCACTCTCCCAAAGGTTTAATGGTAAATAATGCCCAAGGCATTCAGCTAGCAAACAAGACGAATAATCGAAATAGAGAGTAATATATATCTCAGATCATAGTGGTTCGATAAACTATGAAAATAAATAAAAGTTCAAATTACTTATTGTTACAATTTTAAGTTAATTTTGTCTCACTAAAATAATGAATAAATAATAAAAGTTAATTAAACATCAGGAAATGTTTTTAATTAATTCACCTGTCTACACTTACATAATGACTTGGGGTATTTTATATACTTGTAATTTAATAATTTACTTCAATTTTACACTTACTCCCACACAAAAAAAAAATTTGATTGAAATTATACAAATACACATAATACCATAGATATAGAATTAAGCGACGACGCGACGATCCTATGTCTATGCATAATACAGACAATCATTATATTTTAATAGCTATCATTTGAAGAATAATCCGTAGGTAATATTTTAGTGATTTAATTACCTACAGTTCTGTCATTTTAATATTCTGTTCTACTTTTAAATTAATTAAATCGGTTAAACCGAACTTTGGCACATCCCAATTACAAATGATTTTTAGTGACATAGACCAACGAGTCATTATATATTTACATTATTATTTCTTAATTTGCGAACTAGCGAGGCTAATACGATAAAAAGTAATCATATACAAGATAATCATATATAATAAATATTACAAAATAAAATTAATTTACGGATATATGTAAGTCCCGTCCGCGTGTAAGAACGCAAAAACGCTGGCTAGATTGCCCCGCTGAATTTTGCAATAATTATTATTTGTGCGAAGAAAGAGCCAGCTCTCTTGTCACCGGAGGAGTCTGACAAGACGTGGTGTTATGTCTAATTGCATTCTCAAATTATAAATATTCTTCCTGACCCATGAATATTTACCCTAAAAGAGATAGACTTATGGTTGTCAAAATGCAACAGCAAGTAGTCAGCATTAATATTTGGAATACCTACTGAAACACAATCTTAATTTATAAAGAAAAATGTCTTCGTTAAGTGCACGGTCTTATCTTATTGTTTATATTGTAAATTTTATTAACAATGGACGTAGCAGAAGGATAATCGATAATGATAGTGCACTTTGATGAGACATAGCTACTAACATCGTTAACTGATTTTTGATAACGAGTTTGCTGCGGAATTGTTTGCAATACAGACGTTTGTGTAATTCCGAATTAAAAAATGATTACAAGTTTTGAGGATATGGTGTGTGTAACTGTGTATTAGCATAATGAGTTCAGAACCCGTAGTGTAGCAGAGAAAAAAACCTATACATTGCGCGTTATTATAGCAATATTGTAATTAATACTAAAAACGTACCGCAGCAGTTCCATTTTCCGAAGCTTACGTTAAATAAGCCTGGGTTGGGAATGGAGACATTCTCCTATTTTCCCCGGCAGGATCTCAGGTGCGGCTCTGTGTGGCTTCACTATACTATCCTAGGGCGTCTAGGTTCGACTATTTTGGTGGTGCTTGAAGTATTATTTTAAAAAAAAAATCTGTGTTTAAGTAACTTTTCAACGGTGTTTTCGTTATTTTCAGATTGGGGAGGTTATGCAGCAAAAGGCGCCTTTGCTGCCTAAAAGTATCAATAACCTGTAAGTTATTTATAATCATTGATATAGGCAATTTTAAAAACCATTATAAGCCAAAATACCTATTAGTAAGTACTTACAAAATATATATTCAATGTTTCTTTAATACCTACCTAATACTTAAATCTTCGCAAATTTATATTTTATAAAAATTACAATTAAAATAATATCAGACAGACAGTGGGGTCGTCCAAGCCCGGCTAATGGGCCTGGTTTGGGGATGGGGACATTCCCCCGTTTTTCCCGGCCGGCAGGATCTCAGCGGGTCGCCCACCCGCCGGTAATTCATGCACTTTTAGTGCTGGACGCACTACTTGGTTACTAGTATAACAGCGCCCGTGTGACTCACGAACCCAGGGGGCTAGGTTCAACTGCTTCAGCTCTCCTCCACTTCCCACTTCCACGGGAGACCATTTCCTTGAGAAGGGGCCGTGCGCACGACGGTGCGATATTCTGGAGATGCTTGAAGTGTCTGTTGTCTGCCCGATAGAACATACGTCTAGTCAGGCCAGCGACAAACTGCTCAATAGTAGTCATCTCCAAATCTCGAGCTATGACGGAATTACGCACGAACCACGGCGCTCGGGAGACCACTCTGAGCGATATGTTCTGCTGACTTTGGATCTTGTTCCTGTTGGTCTTGGCCAGAAGGTAGTGCCAGGATGAACATCTTGTAGATCCGGACCTTCAGTCTGAGCAAAAACCTTATAATAACGCTAACTTAGTTTGCAGTGCCAAACGACAGAAGCGGCAATAGTAGAAACTACTAGAACGAATAGTAATGTTATTTGCTTGTCGATTCCTGTACTAATAGATAGATGGCGCTGATACTTTAAAGTTGAACAACGGAACTGTTATTTTCGCATCGCTGCTCATCGGGGATATAGCTCAGTGGTAGAGCATTCGACTGCAGATCGAGAGGTCCCCGGTTCAAACCCGGGTGTCCCCTAGAATTTGTTTTTAGTTTTTTTTTAATTTATTTTTATTATTTTCTAATAATGTTAGTATTTGTGTAATCTTGGTATTATTTTTAAGTGTAAATTAGGTGTTTGTATATCTTAAAATAATTTGGTAAACGGTAATTTTAAACCACGGTTCTTGTTAAAAAACATATTTACCGAGCACGACATATGGCCATACACCCATCTGTTGGTAACCGGAAAGCGATGTGTAAGAATTTGCTGACTGACGTCAGTCCCTAAATAACCACTTTGCATAAAATATTATTTTACCGTGTGACAGCTAACATTTTGGCATTCGCTTCTAGTGTTGCAAATAAATAAATATTATTGTCCATTAATATAGTACACATAATGGGACATAAAATGAGTCGATATGGATCTGCCTGAGTTTTTAATGACATACGTTCTCATTCACCGTCCTTTGGAACTAATGTTGTGGACCAAACAGCCCTCTGATTTTGTAAGTGGCAACTTTTTAAAAATGTTTTACCGATCGAAATCGAACGGTTTACTTAGGTATTTGCAAAAATAAGTAGAGATCTTGATAAATTAATTGCCAAGTCAAAATTCTAAATTTGTAAGTGCGTCGCAAACTGAAAACGTTTGGGAACTTAAACCTGTTATAAAGCATGCATGTTTAAATACAGGTGTGGTAAGAATCTTTTTGTTTCCAGCTATCCTCACCAGAACTTACCCGCTGCTGGTGGCAAGCAAAACTTCTTCAAGGCTACCTTCAGTTCGCGGCGCAAGGCGGTCTCTACCGCCGATCTCAAGGCGGAAGTACAAGAAAAGACCAAAATAGGCAGCGCGGAGACCAAACCTATCACTAGAAATAGACCGAGGACAGGTAAATGTACCCCTTCAAACTTCCTTCCTGATGCATATAATTTGTACTGTGCACATGTGGCAGCGCTACTACTTGAATTTAAGCGGTACGCGAATACCTAGAATGGGAACAAATGGCGCCAAGCACATACGACTGACATCAGTCCCTACCACTATACCGGCCAAACAATATGCTTTTTGTATGTACTACAAGAAAGTGGTGAGAACAGCCCTTAATCTGGGTTGTACCAAAGCGAAGTTTCTAATTGTAACAATTAAAAAAAGGTAAAAAATGGCGCCCATCATACCAGCTGACCTTTAAAATAATCGACCGGACTTAATTTTTGTGCAACTCGGCGTAAGACGCAAATATATCGCTAATAATAATAATATATAAATAAACTATTCATGACATTTTTGGAGACATCATCAAGCTTTCCACTTGTCATGATAGCATCGACCTAGTAATTAAATAAGCTTTAAAAAAAATAAACATTCTGACCATTAGTGATCCTTTATATTACGTCAAACCTAAATAATGACGTTGGTCCTATTGTTGTAGATTCGGTAAAACCAAATTAAATAACCTGTGTCATCAATGCATATTGCATAAAATGATACCTACGGCAGGCAACCTACCTATTTATATATACTTTGGCAAATGTATGGATTTTAGTAAACCGGTATTCATAAACACTTATAGTAGGTTTTGTCTCTTTTTTTAGCAACAAAAATTAATATGCGTAAAAGAGTCGAAAACATATTTTACACTTTAGTTAAAATTAAAGGACGCTACAAGTCAGAGGTGGCCAACCAGTCGATCGCGGCTATTAGTTCAGTCGATCGTGGCAAGGCAAAAAATATTAATACAAGATTAAAACTGCCTCCTTGGTCTAGCGGTTAAGCCCGTGGATTTAGACTCGGAGGTACCGGGTTCGATTCCTGGTCGGGACACAAAAATATTTATAAATGTAAATAAATACATTTAATTTATTTGTGATATTGGTGATAATGGTCAGATGCAATACTCACACTACTATAAATAAGTAGTTACTCAAAATAATTTTCAGTTTTATGTTTTCCCCCTTAATAAAATAAAACATATTACAATACTACATAATTGTGTACTGAACTATGTTGTTTCATTTAAGATTTCACAGGGTTTCGTCAGTAAACAGTAGATGTTGGGTAAAGTCAAGTCGGTCACCCCTGCTATAAGTTCATATGAATAAGGCTAGAATCCTAGAACTTCCTTATTACTTCCCATTATTGACTATGCAGATATCTGCTATCCCGATCTCACCGAGGAGCTACTGAATAAACTCGATCGTCTTCTCAACTTATGCATTCGCTATGTATTTGGCTTGCGTAAGTATGATCACGTCTCTCAATTTCGCATTCAATTAAAGTGGCTTAACATCCGTTTTCGCAGATCTGTACACATACTTACCTTTTTATACGGCATTCTTAATAATCCCAAAACGCCCCCTTATCTTAGTGATCGTTTCGAGTACCTGCGTGACTCGCACTCCCGCTCCCTTCGCTCTACTCACAACAATCAACTCTCAATTCCTCTTCACTCTTCCAGCAGATATTCAGATTCTCTTACTGTTACTGCAGCCCGCCAATGGAACAGGCTACCTTTATCTATTAGACAGGCCCCGTCTTTAAATATATTCAAACATTTATTAATTACATACTTTCTCAAAAAACAAAATGACATCTAATCTCCACATCTTGACATAGATAATTATTATATTAGTATTTATTTAATTTAAGTATTTATTATATCGTATGACATATTTATATATTGATATGTTATTTATACTTACTATGGTATATTTATGATTGATTTTAACTATTATTATTATTCTTATTTCGACTCTGCACCCATTATAATAATTTCTCACTCTCCCAAAGGTTAGCTGGTAGAGAATACCATACGGTATTATGCTCGCCTATGTACATTATTTTATATGTTATATTTTGTGTGCAATAAAGAATTATATTATTATTATTATTAATTCTCTAACGCTGTAATTGGTACTAATGGGGTGTATCACGTAAAGCTTTTTGTAGATGTCGCTAGTGGCAATGGTAGATACCTCGTTTACCCTTAGGACGTTTCAGATTTTTTGTATTTTTATTAACTTTAAAAAACTAATTAAGAAAGCTAAAAGGGTCCTTAAAAGGAAATCACCATATCTATGGTGGTTTGGAAAACGATAAACACCTAAATTCACTTTTAGGCATAATATTAAGCAAAAATAAAAAGCAAGTTTTTGTATGCAACTGACAGTCTGACAGAAAGTGGGGTCATCCAGGCCTTGATGGCTAATGTGCCTTGATAATGTAATGGGGCCGTTTAACCCGGCAGGATCTTAGCAGGTTGTTGGTAACTCATGCACTTTTAGCGCTGGGCACCGTGACTAGTATAACAGCGCCCACGTGGCAAACGAACCCTGGGGGTCTAGGTTCGACTACTTTAACTCTCCTCCAGGGGCTCTTTTTAGAAAGTGTTCTCCCGTTGGGGAGTCGAGCGCAAGACGGAGCGATATTTTGGAGATGCTTGAAGTGTCCATTGTCGGCCTGATAAAACATACGTCTAGTCAGACCGTCAAGAAGGTGGTATATCCAGATTTCGAGGTATATATTAGGTACCATCTATCATATCTATCGTCATAAAAAGGCAGTGGTAAACCATTTTTTATAGTATAGTATTAGTTTTACTGGTAGTCTTCTGCTGACATTATTAAAATCATTTTAAATAATGTATTTTTTTTATCTGAGTTGTTTTTAATAAAGATAATTTATCCCACAGGTCAACAAGAAGCAGACCAAGCAAAGCTAAAAGCTAAAACAAAAACAACACTAGCTCCAAGACCAGAAAGGCCGAAAGGTCTTAATTTAAAGCACATAGAACATAGAAGGAGAAGCCCAGAACGACCAATAAGAAGTAAACAGGCTATAGAACCTATCGAACCTAAAAAAGTTACTGATGGAAAAAATCCAAAAATAGCCGCAATAAAAGTGGTCAAAGAAACAACCAAGGTAATACCTACTGCTCCTAAAAGCCCCAAAAGATTGTTCTCGCTAAAAGTTGACAAGTCAAACGTTAAATTAGCTAAAAATATCAATAATAATGACGTGTGGACCAATGCAAATATTACAAGTCAGAAAAAGACCGACGGAGAAAATCAAGCCCCTATAAGGTAAGAATAATGTTTTTATAAGCCATAAACTAAATCTGAATTTAGTTTTGGTATCATCCTTTTATAGTTTTAAATGTTATATAAAGTCACTGATCTCTTTAAAATTCGCGGACAAATTCCGCCGCTAAACTTCACCTTCATAAAGTTATTACCAAAGTATTTTGACTCTTACTGACGTATAATAAGAACCTATATTGATCGCAAATGTTTTCTATATTAACTTGACTCAGTCCACACGTGACGTTGAGGTTTGTCTGTCCTTCTCGCACCTATGCAACTTATGAATAAGTTCAACAGTTTAAGAAGGGCTTTGCAGCTATCCTTTTTCCTCATGCAGACTCTTGACTTCAACGGTACAATGCGTGTGATTTAACTCGTCGTATCTTTGTTGTAGGATGTATGAACGTAGAAGCGTATTTTATTCGATGGGTTAATACAAAAAGAAATGCAAGATAAGGCTTTTTCACAGTCAGTTGAGTTTGTTTGGGCCACCGTTCGGTCGGGTGGCTGGCTTCGGTCGCGTTACAACTTTTTTATTGTAATAAACGATGTCAGTAAAAGTTTTGTGCTGGTTTTATGTTACGGTGTTATAATGTAATGTTTTACCAAGTGTTAGGTTATACTGGGTTTTGTTTCGTGTGTATTGTGATCGGAATTTTTCGGATTTAATTTGTTAACATACCTATGCAACAGGCACATAAAAAAAATGTACGGGTCTTGCCTACCTAGGTCTTACCGCTTATTGAATGATCGAGTGAGATCGGCTGTTTGGTGAAAGTTGATTAAAGATGAAAGAATGTACAGTTACTAACCCATCTCAGCTTTACCTTGTACTAATTATAATCTGTTTTGGTCATTTTACTTACCTAATTTAATTATGATTTGTCACGCAAAATACAAATTAATATACTACGTTAATACTTTCTTAGGTTGGTAAAGTCGCCTCGTCCACAGATAAGATTATAGTGTTAATTATATCAATTTAAATCTTATTCCTGTTGTTATAAGGTGCATAAGCATATTGCTTACTCATTTACTGGGTCGCTATATTTGTAAACAAATTAGATGCCTAAAAAAACAACAATAACATAATTGTTCTTCATTTGATGTTGAAGATGACCTGTGTTATTTTATAGCTATCCGCCACGGTACGCGATTTATCTAATTTTGTTTTTAATTGCAAAAACTTGTCACACTCGCAAAAATTTTGCAACTGTCTGGTCTGAATCTACCTATCCACCTAAATGATATTTCACTCTGAGAAAACAGTGTTTTTGTAATTTTTTGCCTCATCTCACAGCCAGTGCGAGGCTAGAATTCAGATATAGGAAAGAAACGAAAATTATCAATACATCGTGAAGTTTAAATTAGCATTGCTTTTAGTGATACTAATTACTGTTTAGTGTTCTAATAGGTTAAATTTTAACGTTGTCTACGTAAGACAGATGGTTCAAATGTAACTGCGTTAAAAATATGTGCGTAAGTTGAATTTATTATTTAATTTACCAATGTAGTAAACGATCATTAATTATATCATCTTAAGCTACATACATTGAACACCTTTTTTGTTGAATAATAAAAAAAAAATAAAAAATAAAAAATAAAAAAATATTTTTTTACGTTTTGCTGTAAACAACATTGTGGCGAACTGGATCATTTGAACCAAAAAAATATTATACGCCATTAAAATTTGTTATTGTGGTGTCAGAAGATAGCTTAAACTACCTGTAGCTCCAGTATTAAGGCAAAAGTAATAATCGTAGACCGTGCCAACAATAACTGGCCATAAATTAAACGGATGGCAAAGTGCGATGTTGTCTAATCTTACATTTATTTGGGTGCACTAATATCTAGTAACAATATCTGCTTTGGACACGTTGAAGATATATGGAGGAACCGAATCGTTACCAAAGCCACCAAAATTACCGAAACAAAACTGAATTTAATATTAAACTATTAACATATAAAATAAAATATAAGATAGTGCATTTAAAAACTTGAATTTACGAGTTTTATTGACTTATAAAAACATAAGCATAGGCTGAGAGCTTACAATTCACACAACGTGCAAACGCAACCGGAATGGCATCGTTACGTGACTATTTTTTTAGAAGTAAAGTGGGGTGAAATCATTATAAAGGGCACAAAGGAAGACATAAATTACATGTGTTCTTCACGACATACAATTTGATACAATATTATAGTATCGAGTAGGAAACATTCCCAAAAGATCAAATACCTAAAAGATAGATAAATAGATAGGGTATTGGTTGTTATTTTTATATTTTTTATGCCATTTACTTTGTTCTTCTCCAGTTGAAGAAGAACGTGTTTAACACTTCTGTAGCATTCAGGTTGGCATATTGTCAGTAAACAACAAAATCAATTTGAAAGTGCACGTCGAATACCACCTTAACCAGCAATGCACTGTCATAGACTAAATAATTCTGAGACGTTTGTCATAGCTTTAATTTTCATAGCTTTAATTTTCATAGCGTTTGGCTTCTTGTCCCATTGTCTTTGCCCTACATATAGACTAGAAGCAGCAGAATTTAGTTTAGAGAGGAAAAAATTGGTAATGGTTCGCATGGTAATCTATTGTATTCGAAACGAGCGCCTCACAACAGATGAGCGAACTATTACGCATTGTTCAAATAAAATTGCAATCGCGGCTCTGTGAACCGATCCATTTACGACACATTTTTCGAGAATCGAGCTAGAGGCTAAACCTCACCCCGCTCTCCTCTCAATCGCATTGCTTGGGAAATTAAACTAATCATGACCGAATTATTTTGGCTTAAAGAAATTGACAGTACTAAAGAATAAAATGTGGTTTACTTGGAAACTGTTACGTATACCGCAATACCTTGATAATAATAATAATTATTATTATTTATATTGCATAAATGTTATATTTACAAATTTACAGGTCTTAAAGTAAAGTTTAGAGTAGGTACATTTTCCAAGTTTTGGCGAGCAAATATTTTATACATATGTGTTATTACATTACAAAAAAAAAACAATAATATTAAGATCACAAATAGTAAATTATGTCATTTTTTGTAATAGTAAAGATTCATTGAAACTATAATAACATTTTTCTATTAACCATTTTTTTTAACAGTTTGTTCGGTAACTGTCTAATTTATTTAGGTATGTTGTTGTAAACCTTGATACATTTTTATATAATACATTTATTCTATTCTCTAATGGGCTAGTTAAGCTAAGTTATATGAAAAGTGACGCCCGATTTCTGTGCAATTTATTTATCAACAAGAAGCATGATTCTCCTGAGTGCGGACGCTTGTCAGGGGGTACCCGCATACTGGTCTCAATTATGGTCCACTCCACACTCAACAGTATACTTATAAATTGAACTAAACAAGGCTTTGACTGAGATCTTAACGCGATATTATTACAGCGCTAGTCTTAAAATTTATTAACTATTCCACAAGATGGTGTTATCGACGGACTGCGATATTGTAAATTATTATTATTATTATTATTAAATCGTTTATTCAGATAAAAACTTAAACTATTTATATTTTTAAAATTATACGCTAAACTGCATAGCAGTTTGTTGGCGAATAGTACACTCTTTTTTTTTTACAGTTTTTTTTTTGTCTCTTTATTTGTCTAAACACAAAGTTATTTAACATTAAATCACATTACTGTTAGTAGTTAGTCTTTACTTAGCAAAAGCAACTTAAATTTTCCTTTAAATTCACTCTTTGACATTTTTACACAGTCATCAATGGGCATAATATAATTAAATATAATGGGGGTTAAGAACTTTCTAGTTCTTTTACCATAATAGTTGTTATACCGGTATTCATTGTATCTTGTCTTTTGTGAGAATCTAGTGTTATAACCACATCCAGTATAAACATTTAACTAAATGAAACTTACTTAACTATAAGTTTTTAGGATTTTAAGGAAATTACAACCCAGTTATCACCACTGTTTTATTCTAAATATACTTACGCAAATTTAATCATTTTATTCCATATAATGTCTTAATTTGCTAAACCGACGATTTTTCTGGCCTTCATTTTATTTGCCTTCCAATTTCAACGTATATTTGTACCATAGGGAAATTTGACCATAGTCCAACAATACTCAAAAAACTTATTAAAATATGGTGGAAGAATTGTAGCTAATTCCAACTGGACAAACCACACGCACAGATTGCGAAAATAGTTGCTTGTAATTAGCAAGTGCCATATTTAACGATGCAGTAGGCATGTTACAAGTTACTGGACTAATTATACATTGGGTTCATTTTGTAGTTGAAAATACTTAACTTCGTAATTCTGCAAGATGAACCAGATACTATACATCTTATAACAATAAAAAAGTTTAAAGGTAAACCCGTTGTGACTAAAGGTAATATATAAAATAAAATTTCGGCTTGCGTAAGTATCATATCATGTCTCTCAAGTCGAAGTCAAAAGTCAAAATATCTTTATTCACGTAAACCTATTACAGGCATTTATGAAACGTCATTAATTTAATTATTTTGAATGATTCTACTCCTGGTAGTAGAGGACTAAACAGCAAAGTGGTCCAATAAGTAAGCTGTTAGCAGAAGATTAGCAGATTCAAGTGCCTGTTAATGTTTAATCGGACTGAGAAAGGATTCTGCAACGAAAACTCAGCTATATCAGATTTACAAAATAAAACATATACAGAACTGCACCACAACGATTAACTAATAACCTTTTAAATTTAGTTATCAGTAACAGTACAGCAGTAACCCACCAGGCAAGTCAGAATTAAGATAGACTACATGCCTATGTGCAACCCGACGCATATTCGCATTCGGCTAAATCTCCTGTATATCTTAATCCCGCTTCGAGTTCTTCTGCAATACACACAACCTTACCCTAGTTCTACTTTCAATAACCTACTTAAAACCCCTTCCTACTCCTCTAGCAGATATTCAGATTCCTTCACTGTGTCTGCAGCCAGCCAGTGGAACACGCTACCACTGGCTATTCGACAAACATCTGTTAATGTTTTTAACGTCTAGTTACTACATTATTTTTCAATAAACAGGAGTTAACCACTACAAGATAATAATTATAGATATTTGGCATAATATATATTTGTGTATGTAGTATATAATAAGTTATTTTATAGTGTGTAGTATATGTAGTTGGCTCGTATGTATTAATTTAAAAGAGTCTTGTAATATATTTATTTGCACCCTGCCCATGATTTTTCTATTTCTCAAAGGTCCGTTGTTAGAAAATGCCATACAAAATGGCATGTACCTTTAACCTGAGAAAATAAAAGTCCCATGTTTAACATAATTCTAATTAACACTATATAAAATATGTTCGGTGACGCAATAATAGGTAGATTAGACACTTTTCTTTACTTTTTTTTTTTATTTTCTTTTCTCATTATTTATTATATACTTACCTAATTATTAATTCCTTCCTTATATGGACGCTATACTTACACATTACAATTATTAACTATTTAAATATATGTTTACTTGATATATAATAATATAATTTAATATTTATAGAATAAGCAGCTTTCATTTCTAGTTTTGTTTCTATGTAAGTTTAAGTTTTATTTTTGTTTTACCTAAATATTGTGTACCTTTAATACTGCCACTGTATCTTATCTGTCCATGCAACATGTACTGTGTGCCGAGACCACGAGGCACGGCTTGACCATTTTTATATTCAACGTCATTCATTCATTTGCTGCGGCCCGGGCGCTTGCAGTGAGTCTCGCCTATCCGTCGTACAGTAGGTTATAAAAATAATCTATTAGTGCGGAGGGCATTGCAATGTTTAATTACAAGAGCTAAATTAATGTGTCAATAAAAACATATCTCGTTTCTGTAGTAACGTCAAAACAATATGTGTTTGCTTACTGTGTATATGTATTTTAGCTTAAGTATTTTAGAAAATAAACGTTTTTTTATTTTATTTTATTTTTATTTAATTGAATTAATGAGGTATTTACAAGCAGTCTCAATCCAATTGGATACGCGTACTTTTACAAAGATATTGTCAGAATTTAATATTTCAAAAAAGTTAACTAATATAATAGTAACTCCGGACTGCCTGCCTGCGCGCGGGAGGGGTAAGACGTGTAAACAGTGGCGCCCCGTAAAAATATTTTTAAAAACCGTTTTTAAAATGATTTTAGCACATAAACTAAAATTAAAGTAATATGTGAAAAAGGTGTTTACTATTAAAAAACTAATAATATTGTGAATAAAGTTAAGTGAAAAATTGAAACAAAACGGCGCGGGCGTGTTAAAGTGACTTGCAAATAAAGTTTGCTCGTTCGAGAACCATCTACGTGTGCCCTGCTGCCTACGAGTATAGTCACAATTTACGGAGATCGCCTGTGAACATCGGTAGCCTGGCGGTTAAGACGGCGGGCGGACCGCGGCTTACTTGACCGGTTCAAATCTCCCCGGATATTGACTTTATTTTTAATTTTAATTTTTGTTTTTTTTTTATTCCATTCGTCATTTATTTATTTTGTAAAGTATTTATAATTTAATTTAATTTTTGTGATAAATTGTATTATTGCATAATGTCATACTTAAACAAACTTGGCTCTAGTTACAATAATAATAATTCAGTCTCAGCCACTGGCCACAGCCTAATTTGTAATGCGGGGTAGGCAGTAGAATGAGCCGAAGCGGCGATGGGGTCCGCAACCCATCACGCATGGCCTAAAAAGCGCGGATTGAGGGCAGATGAGTGCCGTTTTGGCACCTGGAATGTCCGAGGGGGGATGAATGATAAGATGAATGAACTCCTAGATACGATGAATGAAATGAAGTTGGATGTAATTGGCGTGACCGAGACCAAGCGGAGGGGTAGTGAGATGCAGGACTTGCCGGGAGGGGGGATCGCGCTCTGGTCGGGAGTGGGAGATAGCGATCGCGGTAGTCAGGGGGTGGGCATCTTACTATCCGGTCGCTTGGCCGACAGTATGTACGAGTACTGCCTGGAAAGCCCAAGAATACTCTGGGTTCGTCTTAAAATAGGCCTTAAAAAGTTATTTGTGGTCGTGGTGTACGCACCTGTTAGCTCAGCACCACAGCTGGAACTAGAGAATTTTTGGAACCAGGTCAGGACAGTTCTAGATTTGGCAGTTGGGAACGAAAATATAATATTATGTGGCGACTTGAATGGATGGGTGGGGACACGTCGTGCAGATTACGAAACGGTCCTAGGTGATTTTGGAGATAGGAGAGTAAATGATGCAGGTAAGCTTATTCTTGACGTGTGTTTAGAAAAGAATATTTTTGTGTCCAACACAATGTTTGCTCACAAAGATATTCACATGTATACAAGAACGATGAATAGTGAAAAGAGTATGATTGATTTAATAATAGTTGATGAAAGACTGCGAACACAGACTCTGGATACCAGGGCGTATCGTGGGCCAGAATTGGGAACAGACCACTACCTAGTAATCACTAGGATTAGTGGCCTGTTCACAAAATGGCGCCACTGGCGATCAGGTGGCAATATGTCAGCAGTAGAGAGAATAAAGAGTGAAAAGTTACAAGATGATAGTGTGAAAGAGGAGTATATGAAATGCGTCAAAGATAAACTTATCAACTTGAAAGATGTGAGTAAAGATGTAGAAGAGTGTTGGAAGTACCTAAAAAATGGTATGGTAGAATCGGCAAGAGAAGTATGTGGAGTAGCAAAAAAGCGAGCAACCAAGGGTGACGCGTGGTGGGATCAAGAGGTCAAAGATTCGGTAGAAAGAAAGAAGAAAGCTTGGATAGATTACGTTGCTTCGCTGAATATGAATGAAAGTATAAAAAGAGAAAAAAAAGAGTTGTACCATCGCTGCAAGAATGAGACTAAATCTTTGGTTAAGGAGAAGCGTGAAAGATGTAAGGAAATAGGTGAAAATAGGATGACGAGCAACTTTAAGGAGAACTCCAAACTTTTCTGGAGGGAAGTTAGGAAGGCCAAAGGTTGCTTGTCATCTTATCGAATGAACAGAGTGAAATCAAAAAGCGGTAACATTCTTGCAAACACAAATGAGGTGTTGCAGCGATGGAATGAATATTTTAGCGAGATGTATGCTAGTGGTACTCCTAACGACGTCACGACGGGTACTTTACCTCCAGAGCTATCCACAACTATAACGTCCACTTTTAAGGAGGAAATAAGTGTGCAAGAATTGCAATCGGCAATTAGAAGCCTGAAATGTGGCAAAGCAGCGGGAAAAGATCGAGTGCTCGCTGAAATGATCAAATACGGAGGTATACCGGTCTGGAACGCTTTCCACCTACTGTGCAACCTTTGCTGGCAGGAGGGAAGAGTGCCGGAGGACTGGCGACAATCAGTCATCGTTCCTTTATACAAAGGTAAGGGATCTAGATTGGACTGTGCCAACTACCGAGCGATTAGTTTGATCAGTTTGGCGAGCAAGATGTATGGCAAGATTCTCACGAAACGCTTGCAAGAGAAGACTGAAGGTCTTTTATGGGAGGCACAAGGAGGCTTTAGACCTGGAAGAGGATGCACTGACCAAGTCTTTTCGCTCCGCAATATCACAGAGAAGTTTTTGGCCTTAAACCAGAAGGTTTTCTGTGCTTTTGTGGATTTGGAAAAGGCTTTTGATAGAGTTGTAAGAAAGAAGCTTTGGGACATATTGCCGGAGTATGGAGTGAATGACAAACTGCTACAAGCTATACAGTCCCTGTACAAGGGCTGCAAAGCTTGTGTGCGGGTGGAGGGAGGTATGTCGCCTTGCTTTGAATCCCAAATGGGCGTCAAACAGGGTTGTGTGCTTTCTCCTAGATTATTCACTCTATATCTCGACAAATGCCTAAAAAGAGTGAGAGAGAGTGACTGTGGGATAAAGATGAGTGATCTAGTGGTGAACTGCCTGCTTTATGCAGATGATGCTGTTCTTATGGCATCGTCCGAACAACAACTGCAATCACTAGTCACAAGAATGAAGGAGGGATGTGCAGAAAAAGGACTCCGTTTGAATGCGAGAAAAACCAAGGTACTAGTGTTTGAAAGAAGAAGGATGACAACCGTGACGATAAAGATTGATGATGAAACTCTAGAACAAGTAAATGAAATTATATATCTGGGCAGTGTTTTCACTGCGGATGGGAAGTACGATAGGGACGTTGAAAGAAGAGTGAACGCGGGAAATAGTGTTAACGGTGCCCTGGGGTCACTGATCGGCAGTCGAAATGTCAGTGACAAAGCTCGGCTCGCCATACACAATGCCATGTTGGTACCAACACTGATGTATGGAAGCGAGACGTGGATACGTCAGAATACGCATGAGAGTAGGGTTAATGCAGTAGAAATGCGGTCGTTGCGGCGGATATGTGGCGTCACTTTGGCGGACCGCATACGTAACGTCGAAATACGGAAAAGGGTTGGTATGAAGGAAAGCATAGGGACAAAAATAAGGAAAGGCATGCTACGATGGTTCGGGCATGTTGAAAGGATGAGCGATGAAAGATTGACGAACCAGATATATAATGCGAAAGTTGTGGGTAAAAGAGGCCCTGGCAGACCGAGACTCACATATCACGATCAAATAAATAAAACACTGACTGAAGGTGCATTAAAAAGTCTTCGTAACCAAAGGGCATGTATGAAGAGGTTAATGAATGTCGACGAAGCGAAAGAAGTATGTCGTGATCGTGTCAAATGGCGCTCAATTGTCTCTGCCTACCCCGCAAGGGATCTGGCGTGAAGATATGTATGTAGTTCCTATTTGTCCAAATATAGATATTATCATCCATGACCATAAACGTCTGATATTTTTTTTGGGCATACAGTACACAGTGCACACAACAGCAACCCAAAGCAAGATCATTGGACGATTTACGAGACATATGGTGTTAATGGGAAACGACTGTTACAAATTGTAGTCTTTAGTATATTAAAAAAGCTTCCGTATTTGGAACTTTCTTTTAAAATAACTTATTTTGAAAATATCGTAAACATAGGATTAGAACTTCCTTTTCGGCGCTCTTTCGTCTGTGATATTGTCATATCAAATTACTGTTTCTTTTCCACTGAGTTGACAGTTACCCGAGTTCTGGAACTCGTTTCGAAGACCAAAATATTTGTAATAATATTAACACTACCATTACATGAGTACGTTAAAGTTTTCTGTAAAAAAATATTACAAGTTTAGCCTTTATTGTAGAAACACTCGCTCCATATAATGCTCGCCAGTGTTTTGATTTCATTTAATTAACTTTACGTCAATTTAATTCAATTATTATTGCAAGTAGGCATAGGACAAAAATTAATGTATTCTGCGCTTTCACATATATATTTTTTTACAATATCGATATACGAGTATATATGTATCGTAATAATATATGATTTTATAGTACATATTGGTGTATCAGGAGCAGTAAATGATAACAATCATTTAGGAAGAGAAAAAAATACATTACTCCTAAAATTGTAGCTGCCCACACCATAAGCTAAAGACACAATCATGAAAATATTAATATTAACATAAAAATACATTGTCATAGGTACTAAACTAGACTGTAACTAAACACGAATTGTATAAATTAATGCCCTATTACTATTAGATGCCGTACAAACTACAAGACTAATTTAAATTCTATAATTTTTGTACCCATTTTTTTTTTATCATTTAGTATGATCGAATGATTTAATAATAAAGATTTTTGTTATTACTCCAACAACGGACACTTCAATCATCACCAGAATATCGCTTTGTCTTGCGCACGGCCCCCCAACAGGATAGCCTTCTTCTTAGAGCAGAGCTTAGGTAGTCGAACCTAAACCCCCTGGGTACGTGAGCCACACGTGCGCTGTTATACCGGTAACAGCACCCAGTATCAAAGGTGTGTGAATAACGAGCGGGGTGTTACCCACTGAGATCCTCCCAGCGAAAACGGGGGAATGTCCCTAACCCCAACCCAGGCCTATTAGCCATTCGGGCCTAAACGATCCCACTCGTTGTCGTTATTACTCGTTTTTATAAATATGTTACTACACAGTTTGTGTTATCAACTAGCTAGATCAATAAATCTTCTCCGAATTGCATTAAATACTTTAATTCACAAGCAATTACGCTTGTTCATGTTAGTTAACGATGCAATACTACCGCAACTTAGGTCGCCTTGGAAAATTAATCTTCGTTGATAATAATAATAGTAGCCGTTTCCCTTTCGGGGTGGTCAGAAACCACGCTTATAAAGAGCAACTTTTTTCACATTCATATTTAGCCAACTTTACTATAAAATAAATAAATAAAACATTATTTATTTGTCACAATAATAAGTGTTAATAAAAATATGAAATAAAGTTGAAAAATAAAACAATGATATTATGACAAAAGGGTCTATGGTTCAGAAAATGGCTATAGGCCAATTATGACAAGTGGCAAGCTCGTCGATGTCTCCAGCGTACCAAACTCGAGAAATATCTAGGTTTTAAAACTAAAATTAGGACGAAATAAGCCTCGAATATTTCAAGTATCATGTAGCAATTCAATAAACAAACTAAAATTTTTCACCAAACGTACGTCAATAGCAATTTACATTGAAGCCATAAATTTCATTAGCATATTATTTAAAGTCCAGTTTTAAAGCAGATAAAGTACATAATTCAGTAAAAATTTTAATATTATCAATAGGTTTTGCGAGTACGTGAACAATCCTTGGTAGAAACATATGAACAAATATCGTTATCATATACCTTATTGGTTAAATGACGCATAATGTGAACTACAAAACAATGATAGTATTTGTTAAAATTTACATCAAGGGATTGTGTTTGTAGGTTAAAATTCATTGTAAGTTCTTAGATAATTCAGATAAAATGAAATGTACCTCCCTACGTATAAATTAAAAAAATGATCATACTACTATAAACAGTAATGCCAATGACGTTAAGAACTCCTCAAGATGACGAATTAGTTAGTTAAATATTTAGTGAAATAGAGAATTATAAAAGCAACGGTTTTAAGTAAAGCAATTAATTTTAAAACTTGCCACTTGGCTAAATGTGAATCCGCTTATTTATAAGTGTGGTTTCTTACCACCCTGAAATGGATACGGTCGTGATGATATTTTACTAAAACCTTTAATTCATTATTCACGATCTTTTATTTATTCATAGCACCTACAAATTTGACTCCTTTAGATAATGTCTACGGGTATTATCTACATTAGTCAGCCTTTCGTACTTTGTGCAATATTTATTAAAAATAAATTTAGCATCTCCATCTACATCTTTATAATTAAAACAATTATTGTATTTATCTATTTTACAAATTCTTTACTTCATCATCACATCCCCCCGTTCTGGGGGTATACCTCCACTGCTGAAAATGGGCCTTCCAGAAAATATTTCTAGATAATTTTGCCTTTTCTCGCCACCCTTGGCGGATTCGTAACGAGTATACTAATATTAAATTCCTTTATACTTGATTAAATAAAATAACGTTTATTGGATTATAATAAAATAATTCCAGCAACTAAGTACTGCCCTCTGGAAAGGATTTTTTTGACACAGTAAAACTATACTTACATAAGTTTCTTACTTGGTAAAATATATAAATTGAAGCTTAAAAAATTTATTGCCAAATATTTCGCCTCTCTTTGGAGCGGCGTCATCAGTGACAGTGACTGAATTGTCGTTGTCATAAATTTTGAAAAAGTAATTTTATTTTTAGCAATGGTAAAGGCAATAAACTATACAGTTTTGTATTTATTTAGGTTTTGTCTAACTTGTTTTGTAAATTTATTAATATCGAACCAACAATGGACATAACATGCTGATGATGTTTTCCATGATGCGCTAGGTGATGATGATATTTTTCTAAAAAATAAATACAAAACTATATAGTGCATTGCCTTTACCATTGCTAAAAATAAAATTTTTTTTCAAAATTTATGACAAAGACCTTCAGTCACTGTCACTGATGACGCCGCTCCAAAGAGAGGCGAAATATTTGGCAATAATTTTTTTAAGCTTCAATTTATATATTTTACCAAGTAAGAAACAGATCTAACACACTTTATTTGTTGCAGATAATACTTACATAAGTTTATAATATAGTGCATGCCTCTCGGCAACTGTGTGCTGCAGTAGCAACTATTAACACCATTCGATTTTATATCTCTGCGAAATTACAGATATACTTTTAATGTCATGGATACATTTGATATGATCCCAGATGAACTAGCTTTATTAGCCTATAGGCCAGACATCTTAGTGTTTTCTCGGAACTTAAAAAAAGTTATCCTTATTGAACTCCTCTGCCACACATCGAAAGGTTAGCTGTTAAAAACTGCCGGAAGGCATCAAGTTCACCCTTCTACATTACTTTTTAAGTTATTTTGTGCAATAAAGAGTTTATAAATAAACTTACTGTTCCATGGGAATCAAATATTCCAGAAGACCACAAAATCAAGTCTAATAAATATTATGATCTCACAGAAGAGACTCAGCTTTATGCAGTAGAAGTTGGTGTGAGAGGAGTTCCAGCAAAATCTTTGCACCACTTACGAATTGGGCCTAAGCAAACTGCCCTCAATATATTTATGGAAAGAGCTTCCAAGACGGGCATTAACGGAATCATACAGTATTTGATTGGGTAGGGAGAGGAGTAGAATGGTGAGATTGCGCAATAAAATAAAAAAGGTGGCCCCCTTTACAAACAAGCTCGAGACACCATTCTTCTCATCTCTTATCCATACACGATGTACTCGACACTTAAACGGTGAATCCATGGAATGCTTTGAAATTTGTCCTCTTCTTCTATATCCAAATAACAATAATAATAATTATTTCCAGAAAGGTCACACAGCGCCATCTAGTTTCCGTGGTAAGCTACTAGGCTTGTGTTACGGAAACTAGATGGTTGATAAACTACATATTATACTTTTTTTTTTGTAAATATATACATATTATACATATAAACACCCAGACCGAGACAATGCAGCATACCTTTGTCTTTGTAAAACGCAATTCTATCTATTTACCATCTATGACTACTTATATTCGTATATTTTGTTTCTTTATTATCACTGTATAGTTGATAATTACAATACGTAAATATAACTAAGTACATCAGTTGTCCGAGTTATGACGGACGAGGCACTTACACTGGCGCCAAGTCTGCCTCGAGTTTGCTTTAATGAGTTTCTAGCACCGTTCGTGTTGCATTGTCCATATAAATTACCTACGGTACCTATTTCAAACTGAATTACTTTACCAATGAATCTACTTACAGATTGTCGTACTAGTATTATAAGTGTAAAAGAAGCTTTGTCAGTATGTACGTACTCGTAGGTATGTTTGTCTCGCTTTCAACCTAAAAAATATATTCCTTGAATCTGTTTGTATGGTTTCCGGAAGGGTTTTTCGGTACTTTTTCGTAAAGGAACCGGTGTTTCCCGGTTCTTTCGGTATTTTTTTATTAATTATACGTTTTTAACTAACATTTCTTTTTGAATATTCAAGAAATTGGACAAAAAAAGTAGTAGTATTAATCGCGTAATTAAAATAAAATTCCCGAAAGTACCGGGAATGAAATTTAATTTCAAATTGGCGTCAAAAAACATTTTGTGTAAAATAACCATTTCCGACTATATTTTTTTTTTCAAAATCAGTTCAGAATATTTTAAAAAGCTACGAATGGACTCCTAGGAACGTGTTCCTGTAATTACAACGGTTAAGATACCTGCCCTTACTGTTCCGTCTTAAAAATCCACCCTGTATACCTAATAGTCATAAATATTTCGGCGTCGATAAGTGTGACACAACAAAATGCTCCCTTAGTTTTCTGTTGATCAATAACTCTTTGATGAGTCATCATCATCGGTAGGAAAGCCCCTATTCGATCCACAAAGTTAAGCTTGTGTCAAGCGCTCAGCAGACAGCTAACACATACATGCATTAGATTCTTTATGTTGATTATGCTTGAGTCACAGTTAACTTTTTATCGATATGAGAATTAACAACTCCCATTTAAGTCTTATGTCACACTAGCGCAAGGAACATAATACAAGCACTAGCGTGTAATTTGTAATTGTCAAAAGAGCAAATACTTTTTTTAGGTTATAAAATGGAGTCCGTTAACTATATGTATATATATCATGCTATTGAAGTTCATATTTGCACGGACGCTTAGAGTCGAGCGCTTATAGAGTTGAGAATTGAATAATATTTTGTAATTATGACGCAATCTCTGATGTAAATAACGAAATCCACTAATTACGTTTGCGACTAAAGTAATAGAATAGGGCTACAGGTGTCATTAGTAGAACCTTTAATTGTAATAAAAAATTCACTTTTTTTTAAAGATAAAAATTATTATCCAAAAAACAAAACTCTACTGCAAGGTGAATAACGTCGCGTCTGAAAATCGCGATATCCATCGTGATGAATACCTAAAGGCTGGGTAGTGTTATTATTCATTGATCTCGCCCACAGCCGAGAGACGAAAGAGAGAGTAAGAATTACGTAACTCCACGTTCGCGCGATCGTCGACCTCTCACTACCTACTTGACTTTTTTTTATTTTTTTATGTGACCCTGCGCCCACCTGTGATGGTAAGTGGCGCGCAGGGTCCATGAATGTTAGCAACTGGAATCAGACCCTTATGTCCGACATCAGTCCCTTACACTATGCCGGCTTGACTATGCCTTTTCACACTTCGCTTGAAGGACTCCAGGTTATAGGAAAGTGGAAACACAGAGGCTGGAAGAGCATTTCACATCTTTATTGTGCGACAGATGTATGAGTCACCAAATTTATAGGTACGCGAAGGGATAGTGACTACGGTATGTGGGACTAGGCTCCGTATGAGTGGCGATATTTTAGGAAAACTTCTCAGCATCGTAACTTATGATTTTATAACTACGAGTAAATAACTAAAATAAAAAATACGTCGTTCTATATTTTTATTTTAAATTATAATATTAAAATATTTGCTCTTTACAAAATTCCACGCAGTATAGGCGTTCATGTTTGAAACGGGCGCCACTCAGTTATAACGTGTTTAGCTCTTAAACATAACAACAATACAACTCTATATATTATTTTTTAAATTTAATGTAGTTTCTTTTCATCTATGATTGCACATATAATTGTGTTTAAAGTCTCTAAGGTCTCTAATGTTTTTGGGCATTCAAATGGTGATGACAGGCGCGAAAGCGGGTTGGTCTAGGTTCACCCGTTTACTATATATATATACATAATACCTTTGTATTGTACTTAGTGTAATAAAGTGTTTAACAAAATAAAGAACCTTTTTATTTTTGTCATTTATTTCCGTACTAGCTGTTAGACCTGGCTACGTCTTTGTAATATAGCATTCGGTATGTCGCTGTCAGATGACCTTTTTTTTAATTTATACTAGCACGATAAGTGACCTTGCTCCCAACTTATGTGTCAGTGACGCGCGAGGTCCATGAATGGAATCAGATGCTCATGACTGAAATCAGTCGCTAACACTATTCCGGCTTGACTGGGCATGCCGCCTTCCACCTATTATTATATAGCCTATAACCATCCCAGGGGCAGCAATCTCGACAATTCATAGCGGCCGCTAACTTAAGCGATTTAAGGTGGCCACTGACGAGCCTTCCGGACCAAAAAGCGTAGTGACTTTCCAAAAGTTTATGATTGGCTATTGTTTTTTAAACGACTTGGATTACGTCTACGTCCATTTACTTTATTTCTCCAATGACAACGTCAGCTTGATAATCTTAATGAAAATGGCATCGCGAACGCTAAATGCGATAATAGATCATCAGTTCTATCTATCAGTCTATTTGGATGTATGGAGAGTGCCTACCTTTAGTCATAAAAATGTCGGATTCGTATCGAATTTATTTGTCAAATTAACGATTTTCGCAAACTATTTAGCGACGAAATTTGACAGCGGTTATCGATACAGTTTTATCGTGTGACAGCAGCAAGCTGTCATTTTAGTTTTTGCTTCTAGTTATGCAAAGGAATAAATACTATTGCATATTGTTATAATATATATATATATATATTAGGGCATAAACTGAGTTAATATGGAGCTGCCTGAGTTTTTAATGACGTAAGTTCTTTATCTTTGGAACTAATGATATTGACCAAATCAGCTTTTTAATTTTGTAAGTGGCAACTTTTTTTTAATGATTTTCCAAACGAGACTGCCGGCCCTGGGTATCAACATCTCTGGCAAATTTTATAATAATCGCTTTAGTAGAGGCGTGAAGAAAAGACAAACAATGTGACAGATAGATGGCCGTGAAACTACATGTCGTAGTTATATCATGACGTCATATAGCCTATGACGGTTTGAGGGTTTCAAGGTATATATCTGCCAAATTTCATCATAATCGGTTTAGTAATATAAGCGGGGAATCGAGACAAACATTGGTACATGCATACAGAGATGTAGTTTCTAAAACCTCGGATCCCCACGCAGAAGCACTGTAGCAAATTGTTACTGAGGGGACTAAAACGACAATATCCTCATAAATTAAAATAATGAATAGGTGCAGCACCGAGGATAGTCAAGGCGGGGCTTGACTTGTCTATGTTTTATATTGGAAACAAATGGTTAATGTTAATTTGGTTTTTATTATTTGCAAAACATATGACCAGAGGTCATGATCCCATCTGATACTAGACAGACAGTAGCGTCGTCCAGGCCCGGATGGATAATGGGGTTATTCTTCCGTTTTTCCCAGTATAGGATCTCGGCAGGTGGTTGCCCGTTTTAATACATATGCATATAATATGTAGCATAGTTTTTTATTTATTTATTTATTCAGGAAACATACAGATCTTAAATCATAATTACAAAAATTCTAAAAGTTATACAATCCAGCAAAGTTCCCACTTAAATATTAAATAGATTTTGCAAAAAAAAATAATAACAATAGGGATAAGCTTAAAAACAATACCTATATAACAAATACAACTAAATAATATACATATATATAGTAAAATAATGGAAAATGAAAAAAAAAAATATAGTAATCAAAAATAAATAAATTAAAAGTTTAAATGAACCTATTTACCCAGTAAGCTATGCCAGCGCGCTTTAAAGTGCTTAACAGTATGAAATTTAATTTTAAATAAATAGTGACTTTTAAATTTGGTCGAGTTATGTTGGCCGCTAACTTCACGCCGGTTAGTTTTGTTTGGAGCGTATTCCCGATCTGGATGAACATCTTGTAGTTTCGGACCTATAACCTGAGCTGCAAGTGTTCCAAGTAGTCCAAATTCTCCCAACCACAATTCGGCTTTTAATTATTGTTATTAGTATTTGGTTGGGTAGGAAGAGGAGTAGAATAATGGATGGTGAGCGTCTTCTTGCGCAATAAAATAAAAAAAGGAGGCCTCCTTTATAAACCAGCCTATTGTCGGTCGCAAGCTCGAGACACCATTCTTCTCATCGCTTACCCAAACACGATGGACCCGGCACCCGCACGGTGAATCCATGGAATGCTTAAAAACTTCTGTCTTCATTACCAAGAGTAAGAATATTATGATATCACAATCATATGCAAATATGTGAATGTAAAAATTGTGTACCATCAACTCACTCTCTCTTTCTCCACAAATATTCTAAAAATAAATCTTGAATTGGCTGATAGGATCTTGAATCGAAGCGGCGAATCGTGGAACTGACAACCGACCTAGTAAGGCCAACCGCATTCTGGTCATTCAACCCGTCTTATACTCTTGTGGACTTCTACTAGGTACAGACAACAAAATCATAGTTTTAAGGTACTATTATATTGAAAATATATAAGCTGCAGTCACATGAATTCGTTTGTTTTTATACAAAGCAACGCTAAGCCAACATGTGTAGCAATGGAATAACGACATTACTCCTGTTTTGGAAAATAAAACTCATTGGTTATTAGTAAAAAAAAATAGTATAGTATGTCTCTAAAGACCCAAGTTTATTATAGGTAGTTTTTAAAATAAGGATGCCTCCGTGGTCTAGCGGTTAAGTCCGTGGATTTAGACTCGGAGGTACCGGGTTTGATTCCTGGTCGGGACACAAAAAGATTCATTAATGTAAATAAATACATAAAAAAAAAAATTAAAAAATGTGATATTTCTCGAGTTTGATACGCTGGAGACATCGACGAGCTTGCCACTTGGCCTGTGGTAAAGTTGGCTAAATGTGAATCCGCTTATTTATAAGCGTGGTTTCTGACCACCCTGAAAGGGAAACGGTCGTGATGATACTTTACTTTACTTTTAAAGTAAGGATGAATTAGACATCTTGTAAAAATATATCTATATATATATATAATGTCTGTGTGTATGTATGTTCTCTATGCATTTCAAAACTACTTGACCGATCGGGATGAAACTTTAGGAATATGTTGTGTGAACATCGGCGGTTTCTGACATAGTACTACTGTTGACCGATAGGTGGCGCGCATTAGCGCTGATTCCTGGGGCATACCGACCGAGGGTACCGTGCAGGAGCCTAATTAATATTAATGACATTCATTGACTGATAGGCGGCACGAAGTTCGCCGGGTCAGCTAGTCTTTTATAAATGTAGGTACGTGTAAGTAGGTATACCTACCTAATCTTACACCTGATTCTAAGACGTTGCCTTAGTCTATTGTAAATTTACACTTTGAGAACCTTTACCCCACTAAGCTACTCGTACTATCATCGTTAACACTTTAGATAATACACCAGTTAATAAAATAATCTTAAAATAAATTTAATAGAAAAAGTCTGAATTTAATTAGGTATCTGCTGCTAAACTGCCTCCGTGGTCTAGCGGTTAAGTCCGTGGATTTAGACTCGGAGGTACCAGGTTCATGTCCTGGTCGGGATACAGAAATATATTAATGTAAATAAATACAAAAAGTAAAGTATCATCACGACCGTTTCCCTTTCGGGGTGGTCAGAAACCACGCTTATAAATAAGCGGATTCACATTTAGCCAACTTTGGTTCCGGTTACGAGTTTGCGCCGTTTGGGGTCGAGACGATGGGCCCATGGGGACCGTCAGCGAGGCGCTTGGCCAAGGAGTTGTCAAAGCGGCTGACAGAAAGGTCTGGAGACAGGAAGGCTGGCAATTATTTCTGCCAACGTATTAGCCTCGCTATACAGAGGGGAAATGTTGCCAGTCTCCTTGGGACTATCTCGGATGGGACGTCTCTAGAGGACATTTTTTATTTATAGTTTAGTTTATTTTTAATTTAAATTATTTAGGTAGCTTTTATATCATATAAAGTATTATACACATTTAGCCAACTTTACTATAGGCCAATCATAAAAAGTGGCAAGCTCGTCGATGTCTCCAGCGTACCAAACTTGAGAAATGTCACAAATAAATTTAATTGAAATAGTTTATTAATCAAAAATACTTATTACTAGGGTTTCACAAAAAAATAATCCTACAGAAGATGTAGGTAGGCACTTTTAGAAATAATATCTAAACTAGTAATTTAGACAAATGTGTCGCTGCTAGCTAAACTAATAGTCTTTCAACTACTGTTAAATATAGCTAGCAGGTCTCATTCCGGGACACAACATTTTTAAAAGTTACATAAATATTAATTAAATGTATTTATTTATATTAATAAATATTTTTGTGTCCCGACCAGGAATCGAACCCGGTACCTCCGTGTCTTAATCCACGGACTTAACCGCTAGACCACGGAGGCAGTAAATAAATACATTTAATTAATATTTAATTTATTTGTGATATTTCTCGAGTTTGGTACGCTGGATGCATCGACGAGCTTGCCACTTGTCATGATTGGCTTATACTAACTAAAGTTGGCTAAATGTGAAACCGCTTATTTATAAGCGTGGTTTCTGACCACCCCGAAAGGGAAATGGTCGTGATGATAGTTTTAATTCGGTATCTAGATTTATAAAATCAAAAGTTTAAATTTATCTGTACTGCAGACCGTATGTACTAGATACAATTGTAAAGTATACTAAATATAGTATTAGAATAATAAGTTGTGTTGTTTATATTTATTACTGACGTGTTGAAGTCTGTTTATGTTTCTTAGATTTATTGACTTAAAGATCTGTTCTTAGTTTTCTTTTGAGCACTGTTATTTCCTAAGGATCTTTATAGTTAGTTGTACTTGTAAACTCGCCTATGTACCTAATTTTAGGTTTTGGTGCAATAAAATTAAAAAAAAAAAGTTTTATGTTCAGATCTGAGTTTCTTGTCGACATGAATTTTAATAATAAATAATACTATGTTATTATTTTTCAAGTAAACAAGCCGAAAGGAACAAATAGAGCTTCTGTCAATTCTCCGTAACTCATAGTCGATTGCAAACGATAAAACCGGAAAAGTTGTAGAAAATCGTCAAATTTCACATAGTGATTTATTTACATACAATAGGTACAGAATATTAAAAAAAAAATGTGGTATTAATTAGACATTTTGTAAAAATAAATATAATAAATATATATATATAGATATATTTTATGTAAATGAATGTCTGTGTGTATGTATGTTCCCTATGCATTTCAAAACTACTTGACCGATCGGGATGAAACTTTGGGAATATGTTGTGAGAACATCGGCACATCGGCGGTTTCTGACAGTACTATTGTTGACCGATAGGTGGCGCGCATTAGCGCAGATTCGTGAGTCATACTGACCGAGGGTACCGTACCCGTGAGGGTATTTATCGAGTTTGGTACACTGGAGACAGCCTGTTACGCATTAGTTTTGCAGACGCTTGCCACTTGTTTTGATGGGCCTATAGTAAAGTTGGCTAAATGTGAATCGGTTTTTTAAAAGCGTGGTTTCTTATCACCCCGAAAGGGATACAGTCCTGATAATACTTTACTTTTATATACTAGAGAAGCTAAGAGAAACTAAGATTTTGCTCACTTCTTATCAAATTCAAATAGTTTATTAATCGAAAATCCTTATTACTAGGGTTTCACAAAAAAAAATCCTACAGAAGATGTAGGTAGTATTACAAATAGTATCTAAACTAGTAATTTAGACAAATGTGTCGCTGCTAGCTAAACTAATAGTCTTTCATCTACTGTTAAATATAGCTAGCAGGTCTCTTTCCGGGGCACAACATTTTTAAAAGTTACATAATTATTTCTATAAATCATTAGGTATATTCAAAAAAACTAAACTTATTAAATTCATGCAATAATAATAAAGAAGAAGAAAAACTTAAGCTTTAAATCAATTCTCAATTACTCATCCAATTTAAAAAAAACTTTATATTTAAGGCTTAATGGCTAAGTATTTTCTAACAACCAACCTTTGGGAGTGTGGAGAGGTAACAATTATGGGTGCAATTTAATATAACTGACTTGCATACATAATACTCAAATGTCGATTGCGAGCGAGCTTCAGTAGCAAATTCAACAAATACAAAGTTCAAAAACTAATATTTACTTACATAGAAATCTTGGGACTAATTATTTTATTACTTATAAGACTGTGCCAATGTTTTTAAACCGTAATTTAATTTTATTTGTAAATAAATTTTCCTTGCCCTACTACCCAAGATGTGTAAGTGAATATTATAGCAGAAACTGCCACATAATGTGCATTAGCATTAAAAACCAAAGTTACCGACATAGCCTTCAAAATTAGTAATTTGAAGTGGCAATGGGCCGGACACGTCTGTGGCAGAACCGATGACCGATGGAGTAGACGAGTTCTGGAGTGGAGACCACGTACAGGAAAACGCAAAGTGGGAAGACTCCCCGCCAGATGGACGGATGACCTGAAAAAGGGGGCTGGATGAGGGTGGCAAAAGATCGTGTAATATGTGGTTTATCAAACATCTAGTTTCCGTAACACAAGCCTCGTAGCTTACCACGGAAATTAGATGGCGCTGTGTGACCTGTCTGGAAATATTTATTATTATTATCGTGTGAAATGGCGAGCCTTGGGGGAGGCCTACATCCAGCAGTGGAGATACATAGGCTGATGATGATTTTTATTTAATGTGATATTAAACTATACATTTACATTGAGGTGAAGTTTATTTAAGGTAACATATTTATTACGTTTTCTCCTACAAACAGTATTTGTAGAAATATTTTTAGCTTTAACCCTTTCAGCACGGACAATACAAAGCGTGCGCTATTACAAAAAAAAAACTAGCTGTTTCGCCCTTTCGAAACGGCCGCGATAGTTCGTGCACTTGTCTAGCTACTTAGTAATTAAATTTTAATAAATTGTTCTAGTAAAGAAAAAAAAATGCATAATTGTATTTTATTTCCATTAAATTAACCAACGCACGATGGTGTGGAAGGGGTTTTGTGGAATTTGCTAGGGAAGGATTTTTTTCACTATTTTTATGAAATGTTTTAGACCACAAGAACCTCGATATCAAACCTTTCAATATTCGTGCTGAAAGGGTTATATACAGCAGTCAGCTTCTCTTGTTCGCTAGAATGAGTTTTGGAGAAATGACCGAAACTCAGTGTGCTAAATCTTAATTATGTTCAGCTTGTCAATATACATATAATTATTAGTACCTACTAAACTACAGTAATTACGTATTCCAAAACTCTTATTCCACATGAAGAAGCATTCATTGCTAATAATAATAATTAGGCAAGGTTAAAATAACAATAAACCTTGCAATAAAGAATGCATCCTGTCTTGAACTTCCATAGTAAAAACATTCCACGGCAATTTAATTTTTAACTGCAATACAAAACAATGAGCTCTGTAGATATAATCGGGCACTTCCGGTGCTGTCCTTTTGAAATGACTTGGGATATATAATCAGTAGAATACTTAAAATATAAGTTTTAATGTCTGGTGACCTTTTAAGTAGAGAATATTTTGCTCAAAGGGTCAGCCTCGCCGTTCAACTGGGGAACGCAGCGAGTGTCCTCGGCACACTACGCCCATCGGACGGTTATAATTTTAGTGATTAATGTATTTTTTACTTTAACTGCCTTCGTGGTCTAGCGGTTAAGTCCGTGGATTTAGACTCGGAGGTACCGGGTTCGATTCCTGGTCAACAAACAAACAAAAATATTAATGTAAATAAATATGTACATTTAATTAATATTTAATTTATTAGTGATATTTCTCGAGTTTGGTACGCTGGAGACATCGACGAGCTTGCCACTTGTCATGATTGGCCTATAGTAAAGTTGGCTAAATGTGAATCCGCTTATTTATAAGCGTGGTTTCTGACCACCCCGAAAGGGAAACGGTCGTGATGATACTTTTTTTATTATTTCCCTAAACAATATGAATCCTAATCTTGACATATATTAGTATGTATGTAGGGTATTTATGTAATTAATCAAAGTAGCCATTCATTTACTTCTGTATACCCATCATATAAATCTATCACTCTCGCAAAGGTTAGCTCGCAGATAATTCTTCTGTATTTTTTTTTATACAAGCACGACATGTTACCCTGCGCCCACCTGATGAATAGTAGCGCGCGATGTCCATGAATGTTATTAACTGAAATTAGACATTCATGACAGACATCAGTCCCTAACACTATGCCGGCTTGATGACGGCAATTCGAGCCTGATCCCGAAACGTGTGCATACACTTTACTGGGATTATCGACACCAACGGTGGATACTTCCCCGCCCCGACAGACTGGGCAAATTATCTATCAGTCCTACTACCATATATTTAAGTATTATGCTCGCCTCGTACATCATTTTATTTTGTATTTTGTTGTGCAATTTATATTGGAAAATGTTACAAAATTGTATGTTTTCAAATCCCATTATTGTGCGAAGCATTGTGAGATAGAAATTGAATGGCTACAAAAAAGTTCAATAATAAAACATTTACATACAATTAAATTTTCATTGATCGTAGTTAGGACCGTAATGACGTTACCTACGGGGAACAACCCCTCTTGATCTGTTGTACTAAAACAGTGGCGTCCCTACACCTCTATTTTTCTACTATATTTTTTACTACTTTCAGTCATAGACATTTTGGAAAACTACAAAGTAAGTTAATCTTTTTTTTGTCACTTTGTAATCATAACCGACAATGACTGTCATACGTTAATTCATTCTGAACCATTGGCCTAGCTTTGGTTTCTTGGCCTGTCCTGTTATATATTTAATTTCTTTGTTACTAACAAAAAGCTGTACTGTACATTGTATACTGCTACGCATGATTTTGAAAAATGTTATACGATGCGTTATAAGCATGTTTTGGTCTACGAGCATATTTTACTTTTCTTTTTTTTTTTTTTTTTTTTTTTTTTATACTAGCACGACATGTGACCTTGGGCCCACCTGATGGTAAGTGGCGCGCAAGGTCCATGAATGTTAGCAACTGAAGTCAGATACTCGTAACTGCCATCAGTCCCTAACACTATGCCGGCTTGACTAGATGCTTTTTCACACTTCGCTTGAAGGACTCCAAATTATAGGAAAGTGGAAACACAGAGGCTGGAAGAGCATTCCACATCTTTATCGTACGACAGATGTATGAGTCCCCAAATTTATATGTACGCGAAGGGATGGTGACTACGGTATGTGGGTGCATATTCTGACCTGTGCGTGTGGTTCGGTTGCGGAATGGAGAGGGAGGGATTAGGTTATAGAGTTCTTCGGAGCACTCACCATAGTATAGCCGGTAGAACACGCTCAGAGAAGCCACATCTCGGCGAAGCTGCAGGGATTCGAGAGTTCCAGATGTAGTGGCATCGTCCACAATTCGTACAGCTCGCCTCTGCAGGACATCGAGAGCATCTGTGAGGTACTTGGCGGAACCATCCCAAATTCTTTCAGCTTGTAGGTATCTATGGCTGTATAATGCCTGCATACCTTACATCACGTTTTGAATATATGTGCGATGCTCACTTTGACTTAGTTCTTTACATAACAATCAGTTTGAAATCCCATCCCACTTCTCTAGCGGATATTCAAATTCGTATACAGTGTTTGCAGTCCGCCAGTGGAACAAGCTACCACTCGCTTTTAGACACGCGCCGTCTGTCCTACTTTTTTAAGAGCTTGGTCACTGCTATATTTCTAGACAAACAGGAGACGTCATCAGGCTAACAATATATATTTGGCATAATATCTATGTATAGGTATGTGTTTATTTATAAGTATATGTGCAATTTATGTAACAGTGTAAGTATGTATGTAGTATTTAAGTAGTGTGTGTAGTATATTAGACATTGTTAAACTTGATATCGGCGCTAACCTTAATCTCACACTCCAAAGGTGAAATGTTAGAAAACGCATTGTAGGCATTAATCTTAGCCTTTGTACACTTATTTGGGCAATAAATAATTTTATAAAAAAGTTTTAGAAAAGTAGGTAAAATAAATAATTAAGTGTAAATTATAGGTTCATTAATAAAAGTTAATATTTTATATTGGTAAATAAAACAATATTTTTTTGTAATGTGGTAAAATATTGTTTGGACAGTAGGTATCCTATGCACGCCACTGGTCACCCCCAGGATAGTGATTGATATGCAAATAAGAGGGGGATAGTACAGTAGGAGTGCCCTTTAGTAGCACGACCAAGTGTCTGCAATGACAGGCAAATATTATTCTATATTCTATAATTACAAAATCTATAATTTAAAACGTTGATTGATGATATTTTTTCATTTTGGAAAACCAACAGTTGACAATATTATGCTTTAAATTCACTAGGAACTATTTAGGGTTTTCACGTATAAATTCAAGGTTAAATAATAAAGAGCAATAGAAGAAAACGTCACTGCATTACCATTATTGTGAAAAAAGTACAAAGAATATAAAATACAAGTGCTTAAATTGATGACCCACAGATGAACAATGCCATAATAAATATAATACAGATTAGAAGTTGTAACAGTTGTCATCTGCAGGTCTTTTAGACATCTATAAAACGAGAATAAAGAGAGCAATACCATGAGTAAGTTGGTAATAAAAAACAAATTACTCATAAATAATTGCTGCCAATGATCGATTCAACGTAACGAGCGTCAATAGACATCGAATATGTATATGTAGCTTTGGAGTTAAACATGTGAATCCGCTTATTTATAAGCGTGGTTTCTAATCACCCCGAAAGGGAAACTGTCGTGATGATACTTTACTTTTTTACCTATAAATAAAAATGTCTTGTAGAGACGTCCCATATTACCAAAAAGACTGGCAACATTATTATTATATATTATCCCTCTGTATATTATTATTATATATATAAATATATATATAATGCGAAAGTTGTGGGTAAAAGAGGCCCTGGCAGACCAAACTTGCCTATCATGATCAAATAAATAAAACATTGGCTGAAGGTGAATTAAAAAATCCATCGAAATAAATTGTCAAGGCCTTTCGTAATTCTTACACGCAGACTAATATAAAAATCAACATCCGCGAATTTGATCTCCAACTTGCTTTTGTATTTCCATCAGTTATACTATTTATCTAGATAAATAATGAAAATGTCACATTTATCTGAGTTACGCAGATTATCTATACGATAATATTGTACACATACCTAATTATACACTGGCGATCAAGGTTAGAGAAACGTATCTAAAAACAAAATAATTCCTTATTTTGAATGTATTATGGTGTCATATTGTTAATTAAAAAACCAGTTGCACAAAACATAACAACAGTAAGCTCGTCTTCTGCTAGCAGCTTACTCTTTGCTGCTTAGTCTTCCACTTGCATTTAAAATAATTTAAATAACAGTCACAAATGCAAATAGATTTACGTGAATAAATATATTTTGACTTTAACAGCTTAGTTAGAATATTCTAATTTACTTTAACTTCTAGTACCTACCATTTCTAACCACTAACTTTTATCATTTGTAATTTACTGAACTCGCAATCGCTCGGAAATAATTGCTAGACAATTCCTAGTCCGAGGGGCGTTAACTAGTGACCTGAGATACGGGTATCTTCTAGGTACCCCGTTCAGGCACCAGCTCTCATGGTCGGCAAGTTAATTGTTTTAAATGTATATATATTGTTCTTATTTATATGTACCTACATATGTATTTTATGGGAGGTTTTTTAAATTTTATTATTATTATTGGTAATCACCATTTTTTGTAAGCACAACTGAAGACTACTAGAGTATAGAGACGCCCAGAGTGCTAATATATAAAAAGTATATTTTGTGTGCCTTAAAGTTCACTGTTGGGGATCGTGACTCCGTCGCAGTCCATCCACCAGCCGTTTCCAGTGATTGCGGTCCTCGGCTCAGTGGATGGCTTGGTGTACTGTACCCCTATTCTGTGGCTTAGTTGCAAACGTTATTAGTGGATTTTGTAATTCGCATCAGAGATTGCGTCATAATTACAAAATATTATTTAATTCTCTACTCTATAAGTGCTCGACTTCGACGGCGTCCGTGCAAATATGAACCTTAATAGCGTAATATATATAGTTAACGGATTCCATTATATAACGTTTGCGCTTAAGTAACAGAATAGGGCTGCTGAAATGTTTAGGTGGTTAGTCACCTCACCGGACCATCGTTTGGGGCTTCCTCTTGTTCTTTTACCTATACTAAAAGTTTTCTAGATTTTCGGCACCTCTTTTAGTAATGTGGCCAAAATATTGTAGAATTCGGGTAAAGCAGACGGCAGAGAGTCTGTCCAAGTTTGAGCTCTTCGAGCACCGAAACGTTAGTGCGTCATGCGGTCCAATGGATTCTGAGCAAACGACGCCAGCACCACATCTCAAACTCATCAATTCTTGCTCTATCTGCTGCTTTTATAGTCTAGTCTTCGATTATGGAGCAACCGGCTATTAAATGTGGTAACTACTCTTTATTGAAGATTAGATCATTGATTGATTTCTTTAGTTCTCAGAAAATTATTATCTACTATCAAAACTACAAGAGTTCTTATCGTCACACTGGGTTCAAATTAACCTCGTCATCGTCGCTCGGCTTAATTAATTCATTTGTTCCTCTACTTTTTTCTTTTAGTGTATATATAAATACCTTCCTTTTGTTTATTAATGAATGCATTCTTAGATGATTATTTCAATGAATGAGAATGTAAATAAACAATATTGTGAATAACAACTAGAGCATTTTATTTAGGTAAATAAGTTGTGCTATCATATTTTCTGAACCATCATTAAAAAAAAACATTGCTACATTTCGAGCATCTCCAGAATATCGCTTCGTCTTGCTCGCGAATCCACTTCCTACAGAAGTTTTTTTTATACCGCATGATGCCTGACGCATGACGCCTTTTTCGAGATAAAAAATATTATATAATCAATATAGTTTTATTTTAAAGTTTTCTTTTCATTAATATCGTCATTACATTTTATGTAATGTGTGTATGTAATCTAAGAGATTATGATCAGTCCAGGGGCACCAAACCCAATCGGAAAGTGGAACACATTTTTGTAATTTTACGTAAAAATCACTCTCTCTCCCCCCGCTAAATTGTATTACATACTATATTGTATTGTAATATTATATTGTAATTATTTTATACTGTTTGTATATTACTTCAATAAAGTTTCTAAGTTATCTTTAAAAAAAAAAACATACTAAATTAATGAACCTAACGCCTCCCACAACCTAAAGTGCATAAATTGCCGGCGGGTGATTTCCCGCTGAGATCCTGTCGAGTAAAACGGGAGAATGTCCCTACCCCCAGTCTAGCCATTCTGGCCTGGACGACCCCACTGTCCTGTCCACAACATTTTCCTTTAATCAATGAATGTGGAATGATTTACGAGAATTAATACTAATGTTTTAGTAATCTAGATTTTCTATATATTGAACTCCTTATAAATTCCGATCACAAAACTCCAATGAGACAGCAAAAGTTCTTACTTACACGGAGCGAGTTACATCGATTAATTTAATTCGACCAGTTACTCGAAAGCGTCGGTTTTTGAAAAGATGAATAAAATAACGGACCTTAATCTTTTTTGTTGGTGGTTGGCTTGTCACTTTCTTAGTTGAGCCAATCATGTGCAATAATAAAAAAGAAAAACGATATTTAATTCAACTTTTTAAAAACTTTTTTTGCTTTGCAACATCTAATTATTTCTTCGATCAGTGACTTTATAAACAAGTGAATAATATGAACACCTAATGCAAGATGATGAAATTCAAATCCCTGTTCCGTAGAGGACCTAGTCAGGGTAAACAGGAAGCGACGTTGAAGGGAGCCCCTTCAGTGTCCAGTCTCGACTCTAAGCATCATAAAGTAGCACCTTCGAGGGACAAAACGCTGAAAATCTTCGGCTCCAAAGAGAAGCTTCATAAACCTAACAAGAAGAAGGATCTAGGCAACAACAATGCTGTCATAGAAGATCCTGAATATGGTTTGTATTATTTATTTATTTAAAACTTTATTGCACTATGTACCTACAAGGGGCGGGCTTAATGCCGCTAGGCATTCTCTAGTAGCCAACCTTTGGGACAATGCAGAGAATTTTGATTATGAGGTAGGTGCAAAGGGCTTAAATATGAAACTTATTAAAAATATTAAATAAACTTAATCTAAGATAAAACAATACATACAAATATGTACGCAATAATACATACACTACACACTATATATATATATATATATATTATATATATACATACAATATATTATTGATTAAATCATGGCATATAGCAGGGGTTCCCAAAGTAAGCATCGCGACGCCCTGGGGTCAGTCTCGACATTTGATAGCGATCACTTACTTAAGAGTTTTGCGAGACTCTTGCGCAAGACCAGCTGTTGTTATACAAGACTAACTTGGCCAGTCTTGGTCTTGGTCTTGCTTTGGGCAAACACTAGACTCAGGTCTTCCCTTACGACGGTCTTCACGGTTCTGTTAAAGATATTAAAATCTACAAACTTCTTTTGATTACATACATACACATACATATCTTCACGCCAGATCCCTTGCGGAGTAGGCAGAGACAATTGAGCGCCACTTGACACGCTTCGTCGACATTCATCAACCTTTTCATACATGCCCTTTTGTTGCGAAGGCTTTTTAATGCAGGTGCCAGTGTTTAATTTATTTGATAGTGATATGTAAGTTGGTCTGCCAGGGCACCTTTTACCCACAACTTTCGCATTATATACCTGGTTCGTCAAACTTTCTTTGCTCATCCTTTCAACATGCTCGAACCATCGTAACATGTGTTTCCTTATTTTTTGTACCTATGCTTTTCTTTTTTCTTTTCATTACAAATCTTCCTTATTTCAGTTCTACAGTAGCAAGTAATACATTTTTCTTTTCAGGTTATGAAGCAGGCGGCAGTCATGACTTTGGAAGCGCAGAAGAGCTCGGCGATGGTGTAGAGGAGAGAGGGTCTCAGGAGTATGTCAGTCTTCCAGTGACCCTTAACTCTGACCTCATGCCGGGCTTCCAGGAGGTCGAACTGCAGCACAGGATGCCATCCGAGGTCGGTATATACTTTACACTGCCACAGAATTATTACATTTTGTTTGTGCATTTTGAGACAATCCAAGTGCTAGGAAGTTCTTAAAGGACTGTCGTCTAAGCGGCTGGTTAATGCAACAAGAGGGCTGGTAGGTTTTATGCGCAGCAAATCAGCATCAGCAATCAGCAGCAAAACAAGAAAGCAAAATAAATTAGGACTCGTCATTCCTTTCATAACATTTACTTTTGCACGAGAAGCTTTACCTGATTCGATTCCTGGCCGTGAACACAAAAATATGAACTCGCTTATTAATAAAGCGTGGTCTCTGACCAATTATAGATTATATGAAATCTTATCCAAATCTTCAGATATACGACAGTCTCTAAAATAGATTGACCAAAACCAAGCCCCAACTTTCTTGCAGCGTGCCTCAACAAAATATTATTCAATAATCATACCTATTTAATTTACTTATTGTGTTTTTTGTAAATTTTATATCAACCTCTAATTTACCCATGCATTAGAATATAATTTAATTAAATAGTCAATTGGTTCGTTCGTTTGTTCTCTTCTCCTGATGGATGATGAATGAGGTGATAGGGAAGGCAAAGGGTCTAGCCCATACAGCCAAGTCTGACGTAATATATCTTTCTTTTTTATGAGTTAATGAGTTCATCATCAAATTCCAGATGCTGCAGAATTTTATGCTTTTCACTCGCGGCATTATAGCCCAAACACGTCGGGTAAAATATAGGAGTTGACAGCGCGGGAAAACCGCAAAAAATTACCTGCAACTCATGCCCCATATTAAATAGTCAATTGGTTAAAATATATGTATGAAATAGTTACAAAACACTATACGATTAGGTTCTTTATTATGATCAGGTACTTTATTACAGATAAAACACTGGATTTCAAACCGGCGGCATCAAAACTATAAAATTATTAACGTAAAAAAATGTTTTTGTCAATTGTCGTTATGCTAGGGTAAAATAAATAAAATTAATTACAGATTATGAAAACACAATTAAAAAATAAATCATTAAGGCACGAGACCATTTTTTTGGATCCATTTCTCTAAGAAAAATAGGCATTCTCATTTATATGTACGCGTAGCGATAGTGGCTAATATAGTTAAATTGAACAGAGTATAACTAGTATTGATTTTGGAAGCACACAACTTCTTGTGCCTGTGACATTAAACTTGCCATTTGTCACCATAGAACTAGGTTACAAATTGATTTAAATACATCTGTCTCTTTCTTTCCAGGTATCCCTGTCATCGGGTGTGAGGGAGATAGAAGCACTACGTCGTGAGCTGGACGCCACCGTGCTGGAGAAGGCCCAGCTACAGGCCCGGGTCGAAGAGTTGCTGGAGAGAGCTGCTGAAGCCGACAGACTCCGAGATGAACTCGATAGAATTCGGGTAAGTTTTTATGTGAAATTTTTCATTGTGCGAGTGAGAGGGGTTATTAAACCCTCTTAATTGGATTACAGTGCACGGAAAACGAACGCGTGTCTGCACTGGAACGGCTTTCTGATGAGAATGGGGCCCTCCGGGCTCGGTTACGTGGAGTAGCCCACTCTCCTCTCTCCGACAGCGAGAAGAGACAACTGCTGCTGGCTCCAGCACCGCGCAGGATGCACTCCTCAGCCCCAGCCTCCATAGCTCTGGCACACAATGTGAGTATCACATTTTTCAGGATAAGATAACAAATATTTATTTGCATAATTGTTAGTCTAATTTACAGGTCAAATGAAAAATATTATTTGCATAAATGTTAGTCTCAGGTCAAATGAAAAATATTTATTTGCATAAATGTTAGTCTAATTTACAGGTCAAATGAAAAATATTAATTTGCATAAATGCTTGTCTAATTTACAGGTCAAATGAAAAATATTTATTCGTATAAATGTTAGTCTAATTTATAGATCAAATGAAAATTATTTATTTCTATAAATACAAAGGTTAAATAGTACATTTTCTGGATTCCCCTTTAAGTTTAGTTAGACCTGTATTGGGGTCTCGCTTAAAGTTGTGTGGATAATAAGGAGTGTGTGTATAGTATGTAATGTGTAATGGTCGTGATGATACTTAGTTATTAATATTATTTTTTATTTAACAGGGTGAAAACGACAATGGCGAAAGTCCGGAGTGGGACAAGTCATCCTCCCTGAGCGAGGCCTCAGTGGCGTGTCTGCAGGACAGGATACTGCAGATGGAAGAACATCACTATAGGTAAACAACACAATTTTTAGGATTTATATTTACAATAATATCATAGGGGTTTCTCCTACTTCTTGCGCTAGAATGGTTAAGTAGTTGCACCATCGGATTTGTTTAAATACCTATTGTTTATTGATTATCCGTAGGAACCTTACCATGGAAACACTTGGAATTATTAAATTTTACATTTTTAACATACATACATACATATCTTCATACATAAATCCCTTGCGGGGTAGGCAGATACAATTGAGCGGCACTTGTCACGATCACGACATACCTCTTTCGCTTCTTCGACATTTATCAACCCCTTCATACATGCCCTTTTGTTTCGATGGCTTTTTAATTCACCTTCAGCTAATGTTTTATTTATTTGATCATGATAGGCAAGTCTTGGTCTGCCAGGGCCTCTTTTACCCACAAATTTCGCATTATATATCTGGTTCGTCAATCTCTCTTCGCTCATCCTTTCAACATGCCCGAACCATGCCTTTCTTTATTTTTGTACCTATGCTTTCTTTTATACCTACCCTTTTGCGTATTTCGTTATTACGTATACGGTCCATCAAAGTTACGATGCATATCCGACGTAAAGACCTCATTTCTACTGCATTAACTCTACTCTCATGCGTATTCTGACATATTCACGTCTCGCTTCCATACATAAGTGTTGGTATTAGCATGGCATTGTGTATGGCGTGTCGAGCTTTATCACTGACATTTCGACTGGCGATCAGTGACCCCAGGGCCCCATTAACACTATTTCCCGCGTTCACTCTTCTTTTACATCCCTATCATACTTCCCATCCGCAGTGAAAACACTGTCCAGATAGATAGATAGATAGATAGATAAATTCTTTATTGCACAATAAACAAAAACACATTTAAATGTACATAGGCGAACTTAATGTCTAGTGACATTTTCTACCAGCTAACCTTTGGTATATATACCAGATATATATTTTCATTTACTTGTTCTTGAGTTTCATCATCAATCTTTATCGCCACGGTTGTCATCCTTCTTCTTTCAAACACCTTGGTTTTTCTCGCATTTAAACGGAGTCCTTTTTCTGCACATCCCTCTTTAATTTCTGTGACTAGTGATTGCAATTGTTGTTCGGACGATGCCATAAGAACAGCATCATCTGCATAAAGCATTCTACATTTTTAAAATGATATAAAATCATAGCTAAATACGATCAAACAAGGAACAGACTATATCTCTAGTATAGTAGTTATACTGCATGTAATTTGTTTTATGGTTATGTGTAGTTAATTTTAAATGTGTTATTGTCTGTCAGCGTCTTTAAACGTTTAATAACCACATCGTTCCTGGAGAAACAGAATAAAACACTATTTAAATAACCGTTTATTTATTTAAGTTATAATGTATATGATGTACTTGTATGTATAATTGTATGTATGGTTTATGTATGTTTATGTGTTTAGGTATAATGTGTAGTATATTAGAATTAGTTAAGAAACTTATTAACTGTATCATTAAAATTTCATATTTTTTTCATACTGCCTATCACCTTACTCGATCCCCAAGGTTAGCTGGTAAAGAATGCCTACTGGCATTATAGCTCGCCTCTGTACTATTTTTAAGTGCATTAAAGAATTTAAATAAATAAATAAATTGTTTTTACTGTGTAGTAGTTATTTATATATTTATCATATTATGTATGTAATAAATAAATAAATATTTCCAGACAGGTGACACAGCGCCATCTAGTTTCCGTGGTAAGCTACGAGGCTTGTGTTACGGAAACTAGATGGTTGATAAACTACATATTATACTTTTTTTTTTGTTGTAAATATATACATATAAACACCCATAATGTAATAAGTAAAGTAATAATGTGTATGTTTATCAGTATATATATATATATATATATTTATAATATGTATTTCATATATGTATTATATAGGTTACGTCAAGTTAACTTATTCTCTTTATGTAATTATTATTGCACCTACTCCTAGATTAATTTTTGATCTCTCTCTTGTCCCAAAGGTCGGCTGTCAGAGAATGCCTAACGGCATTAAGCTTCGCCTTTTGTACTATTGTGCAATAAAGTTTTTAAATAAATAAAAAATAAATAAATAAAATTTATTAAAGAGCAATTTTTTTTTTCATAACATCTCCTAAAGTAAGTTCTTGGCGCCATTTTGCACGGACATATCATGTCCAAGTTTTTTGTTTTGTAAATTAATTTACTGTGGATATTGTTAGTCAAATAGTTGTTATTTTGTTTAATATTTCAAAGTTAAACAAAATTCACATCCCCGCAAATGTCGAAATAGATTTGAAGTGTGTCCTCAAATACAAGGAAAGACGTCATTTTATGGAAACAGTATTTATAATATGGCTGCTACGTTATTTAATAAGCTCCCGGATCACCTTAAAGATCATGAACAAAAATATTTAAAATAAATTTATTTGACCTATTGGCAAACAAGGATTACCATAACATAGACGACTTTCTCAAGGATAATTTATAATTTATTATTTTTTATTGTCATATTATTTTACCATTGACATAATATTGTTAACATTGTGTAACTTTTGAAATATTATATTATTAGTTAAATTCATTATTTAGAAATATTTAATAAATGATAAAGGTTGACTTTTGTAGCACACTAATATTTTACCACCCTTTATAAATGTACCAAAAGTTTATAAATAAACGATTGATTTTGATTTTGGAATAATGTGCTACAATGTTAGTAATTGTGGAAAACGATAATTAGTGTATTTTATGTACATATTTTTTAAATACAATTTTATAGTACAAGCGAAGAGCTCCAGGCAACTTTGGCCGAATTGGCCGACCTCCAGTCTCAGTTGGCCGACGCGCACGCGGCTAACGAACGGCTGTCGGACGAGAAACAATTTCTTCTCGAATCCTTCTGTATGCAGACTGAAAAGTTAGAAGATAGTAGAACTAAGGTAACAAATAAAGTATAAATATATGTATATATCAGTATCAATTTTCCTTCCTATATAAGTATAGCTTGCTGCAGCTCGTCATGCAAGGCAAGATACAAGGCTCCAGAAGACCGGGGAGAAGACGCACTTCCTGGCTCAAGAACCTCAGGGAGTGGTTCGGGATGAGCACCAGATCCTTGTTCCGGACAGCGGCCAACAAAATCAAAATCGCCTTAATGATAGCCGACCTCCGATAGGAGGTGGCACCGTAAGAAGAAGATATAAGTTTTCAAAATACATAGATAAATAAATTAACTAACTAATTAATTAGGTGAGAATATGAAATATATAAATAAATATATATGCCTACTTGTGTCTTTATTCTAGAATGTGTAGTAATTTTTGCACTGATATTTCAATTTTCGAAATCTGTATTTGGTAATGTATTCTGGAATGTGGTCATAGATATTGGGGGCTAGGAACTGAAAAAATCTTTGTGCGAATTTTGTCTTAGTGAGGGGTCTTCGAGGTCTATTTGCGTATATTGTTCGATGTTTTAAGGATCATCCTATTTAAAATTCACTATTAAATTCTTTAAAAAATGTAGATTGGTCGTTTTGTGTAACTGCGTCCATTTCTAATTTTAGTATGAATAATGGAATATTGTAAATTTGCGGGTCTTGTTATAGGTGGATACGCTACAAGAGTTATTGCTGCGGGAAGGCTTCGAACCTGAGGCTGTGGGAGACCCAGATCAACTTTTCGCTGTACTTAAGGTAAGATCTGGCTGGTAAGAACTGCCTCCGTGGTCTAGCGGTTAAGTCCGTGGATTTAGACTCGGAGGTACCGGGTTCGCTTCCTGGTCATTTAATTAATATTTAATTTATTTGTGATATTTCTCGAGTTTAGTACGCTGGAGACATCGAGGGAAATCATGACAGAATTCTTCGCTCTTCCTTTAATACAGGGTGCGCCAGAGAAACTTATTTATTAGAAAGGTCATTAAAAACAAAAGTACTTCAGTTATTGTTTTAATTTATATTTTATTTTATAATACAATACCCCAATTATTTTCTTATACACACTTGAAAATGACATCGGTTAAATGGCGACCCCCTTTGCGTAATTATTAAGTCGATTTCTGAAGATAGTGTCCACTCTTTGCAGTATATCAATTGGTATGTTGGCAATGGCGACGCTAATGTTGTTTTCGAGGTGAGCTATTGTCCGTGGCCGATCGACATAAACCAGGGATTTCAAATAACCCCATAAAAAGAAATCGTATGGAGCCAAATCTGGAGAGCGAGCCGGCCATGTGAGATTGCCTCTGAGAGAGATAAGTCGGTCGGGGAAATGTTTTCGCAACAAATTCGTTGAGCCTCCATCTTGCTGAAACCACACATCCTTTGCGTTTATTTTTTTCGAGGCTTGGAAGAAAATTAGATTAGAAAAGAAGCTCTCGACGGCGTATGCCCGCTGTTCTCTAGGCCAGAGCATGATGGCAACTGACTAGAGGAAGAAACAAACTTGGGGACTTCCCCCTCCAATAGCGCCCCCCCTCACCCCTCTACCCACCCAACTCACAGCTCGGAAGTTTTTTTGTATATAGCTATTTGTAAATATTTAAATTTTATTATAATTTTTATTTTACTAATATTTTTAATTTGTATTTTTTTTTTAGTATTTAACCCGCTGTTTTTGAGAACTGAAATGTACAAATAATTAAAATCTTTCTGGCTTAAGATCTAATAATTTATAATATTGTAATTTTTATGTCCTAGTTATAAGCTGTGATTTTTCTGAAAATAAATAAATAAATAAATTCAAATAAGTAAGTTTCTCTGGCGCACCCTGTACTAGATTTGCTATCCCCTCTCACCACACCGTTTTTATGTCCAAGTCGTTAGCAGTTGTGGCTGCAAGGCTTTGACCTACCGACGGAGCTTAAAGATGCTTCAAACAGAGCTATATTTAAAAGATTAATTTACAGACACTTATACGTTTCCAGATGTCCAAAGAAGATCGTCGCTTGCTATTGAACAAGCAGGAGAAGTTAGAGGCCGAGCTAACAAACTGCAAGACTGCGCTCGACGAAAAGACCAAAGAAATACAACTGCTAAAAGAAAATATAAGGTACATACATATCTTCACGCCAGTTCCCTTGCGGGATAGGCTGAGACAATTGAGCGCCTCTTGACACGATCACGACATACCTCTTTCGCTTCGTCGACATTCATCAACCTCTTCATACATGGCCTTTTTTTTAAAAATATTTCTAGACAGGTCACACAGCGCCATCTAATTTCCGTGGTAAGCTACGAGGCTTGTGTTACGGAAACTAGATGTTTGATAAACTACATATTATACTTTTTTTTTTTTTGTAAATATGTATATATTGTAAGATAATATTTAGAATTGGACAAAAGACAACTTGCGTCGTGTGTTAAATTAGAACTAAAATGTGAGGTTGTTGGCCTTTTGGCCTGGTAGTGTAACCGAGTTTGATAAGATGGCGCTGCGGAACACAAAAAAGGGGTTCACAGAGGTGGGCGTCAGAAAAAGAGGCGGGAGTATTATGGTGGTGATTGCATGATCGTATCGTAACGGAAAGTTAATTTAAAAATACATATTATACATATACACACCTTTTGTTATGAAAGCTTTTTAATGCACCTTCAGTCAGTGTTTTATTTATTTGATCGTGATATGTGAGTCTCGGTCTGCCAGGGCCTCTTTCACCCACAACTTTCGCATTATATATCTGGTTCGTCAATCTTTCATCGCTCATCCTTTCAACATGCCCGAACCATCGGAGCATGCCTTTCCTTATTTTTGTCCCTATGCTTTCTTTTATACCTACCATTTTCCGTATTTCGACGTTACGTATGCGGTCCGCCAAAGTGACGCCACATATCCGAAAATATAAGGTAATCTCCCGTGGTTAAGTCCATGGACTTAGGACTCCGAGGTACCGGGTTCGATTCCTGGTCGAGACACAAAAATATTTAAAAATGTAAATGTATTTATTTACATAATATTTAATTTATTTGTGATATTTCTCGAGTTTGGTACGCTGGAGACATCGACGAGCTTGCCACTTGTCATGATTGGCCTATAGTAAAGTTGGCTAAATGTGAATCCGCTTATTTATAAGCGTGGTTTCTGACCACCCCGAAAGGGAAACGGTCGTGATGATACTTTACTTTTATAAGGTATCTTTGAAACTCATGAGATAATGCTAAAGTAATTGAAATTTATGGAGCGGTGGTCCCGGTTCCACTAATACCAATCAGCAGTTCATTCATGAGGATGTCCCGTAGTTCATCAGTGGAGAAACACATGCTGATGATGAATGTTTTTTTAGGGTATTAGAGAGTAATTTGGAGCGAAGTGAAGCTGAGAGAGTGGACTGGGAACACGAGGCCACGAGCGCACGGGAGCAGGCGGCCAGTCGGCAGCATCAGGTCACCACACTCACCGACCTGCTGGAGGTCGCCAAGGGGAAGGTATGGACATCAAATGTGCAACTAGTTCTAAAGTCAATTTATGACTAAAATAAAATAATTTGTCTTGAATTGACATTTAATAAAATTACAGTAAATGGGGTGGATTGTTGGACTTGGTTCGTCACTTTGTCAGTTGAGCCTATCGCATGCCTTATAATCAAACAGTTCGATATTTCTAGATCTAAACTTGCTGACGTAGCTTATAAATTAGCAAGCTGAAGTGGCAATTTGGCCGGACACAACTGCCGCAGAACCGACGAACGGTATATACTTACAGGTCCAACTCGAAAATGGAGTACGTGACGTTATCCGGTAGCCATTTGCAACTCGCTTCCTTTCGCGTTTCCGAGCGAATATTCAAACACAATATTTATTTCCCAAAAAATCATAAGTAAATAAAAACATTATAAAACACATTTTCAATAAATGACAATTAGCCTATTAAATAAATCATCTATTCGTGGTTAAGAAAAGCAGACAAATTGAAGACAAATTCCTAAGCATTCCATGGATTCACCGTGCGGGTGCCGGATCCATCGTGTGTGGGTAAGAGATGAGAAGAATGGTGTCTCGGGTTTACGACCGACAATAGGCTGGTTTAAAGGAGGCCTCCCTTTTTTTCATTTTATTGCGCGATAATACGCTCACCATCCACCATTACTACTTCTTTCCCTACCCAACCAAATACTGTATGATTGATGTATATTTTATATTATGATATATTTTAGTTAGCAGAACGTACTGGCGAGGCAGAAGGCGCGGCTGAGGCAGCTGCTGCGGCGGCCGCGGCTCGCAGGGAGGCGGCCGACAGTACTGCCAGGGCACTGGCTTTGGCAGACCGACTTGCGCATGCGCAGAGACAACTCGACAGGGCCCGAGGAGATGCTAGGAAACTCCAGGAAGATGTTATGGTATGTATTTTCCTTGCGTCATATTTTATTTATTTATTATAAACTTTATTGCACAAAGTACAGACATTCTATACTGGTCAAACCTTTGGGACAACTAAAGCAGTTACGACAAGATAAGGCAGGTGCTATCAAAACCAATAGAAAATATTAGACTTCAATATATACTAGTGAATAAATACTTATTTACATACTAATACATTCACAAATACATACAAATAAAACTACATACATACGTTCTATGAATATACATATATATAATATACCTACTATAATAATAATAATAAAAATCTTCATTGCAAAATAAATATACATTACAATTCAGTTGTTACAAAGTCAAAGTCAAAATATCTTTATTCACGTAAACCTATTACAGGCATTTATGAAACGTTATTAATTTAATTATTTTGAATGATTCTACTCCTGCTAGTAGAAGACTAAGCAGCAAAGTGGTCCAATAAGTAAGCTGTTAGCAGAAGACCAGCAGCTTAGCAAATTCCAGTGACCTGTTAATGTTTAATCTGACTGAGAAAGGAATCTGCAAGGAAAACTCAGGTGTATCAGATTTACAAAATAAAACATATACAGAACTGCACCACAACGATCAATTAATAACCTTTTTAATTTAGCTATCAGTACCTATGAGAATACAATACCTGGTACAGTAAAGGTTAGGGCATAAAATAAATCGTACATAGCAACAAAAGCAGTTTAGCTGTGACATCTGAAATAGTCGGTGGACGGTGTTTCAGATGTCATTGTAGGAATTAGTATTTATTACTATATAATGCCTATAATGAGAGAAATAAAGAGTGTATTAATTAATTAAGCTTATGGTAAATTTAAATAGTGCGCATAGACCAGTTTCTTAAATAGTGTTCTATTTGGAGCTTGATGGATGTCCACCGGTAAACTGGTTCCAAAGCCACCACCGCAAACGACTTGGAAACGAATGCGGTGTAATGTGTGGGGAAGGAGAGCGTGGAGTTAGAAGAAGAACGTAAAGTTCTGGCATGATTTATATGATATTTAAATATTCCGGTGTATTCACAAACTTGAGGAGAATTTATACAATATTTAACAACTGGAATATTGCCGCTCTGCAAAGAATAGAGAATTAGTTAATAGCACATTAGGTTCTTTTTTTTTTTTTTTTTTTTTTTTAACTTTACAGTTATTATGTAGAAATATTTTGAAAGTAACATTTAGTTACTAATACATTATTGACTAATAAGTAAATACTGTTTATTGTGATACAGTAATACTTTTTATTATAATATAATATTTTTTATGCAACATTTAGTTACTATTATGTATTTTTTTATTTTATTAACTAATATATAAGTTTGTTAACGGAATTGCACGGCAACATTTGAGTACTTAGGAATTAATTGTTATGTTAATGCTTGTGTGTGTCTCGAAAGTCATTGTTAGTGTTCAGGTTCAAGTTATGTAATACTAGCTGTTTGACCCGGCGTTGCCTGTGTAATGTTGTGTCGAGAGGCAAGTCATATTTAGATTTTAACGTCTTATATTTCTTTTTATAAAATTATTATTTTTGTATTTCTATGACTTATTAAATTCGTAATATCAGTCAATGAAATAGCCGATTTCAACAATTCCAAAAATGATCCACATGAATTGTAGCAGTCTTGAAAACAATATATTTTTTTATTTGGATAAGGATTTAAACAGAATGTATGAGTAACATGGTCTAATTTTGGTCGGTATTTCTATGAACTTTTAAAATGTAAAAAGTTGTTATTGTGATATGACGATAATAGTTGGTCATACCATATGGTAAGGTGAAGTTTTTTGTTTTATATATTTTTTTAATAATATTTATTATTGTAACAAACAATACACATATAATTAGACCTGGAGTACCAAAATTGTGAAAGAGAACTATACTTATTACATTTTCAAAATACAATTAAACCATAAAAGAAAGTAAAAATCACATTTAAGTCTATTTTATCGAATACTTAACTAATTATCTCACGGACTCTGCTCCTATATACTGACTGAAGCAAATATGTTCACGTCAACCAAAAATATTGTAAAACATACTTTTGTTCTATCATCAATAGTTTCCATTGCATCCGTGGTCTAGCGGTTAAGTCCGTGGATTAAGACTCGGAGGTACCGGGTTCGATTCCTGATCGGGACACTAAAATATTTATTAATGTAAATAAATACATTTAATTAATATTTAATTTATTTGTGATATTTCTCGAGTTTGGTACGCTGGAGACATCGACGAGCTTGCCACTTGTCATGATTGGCCTATAGTAAAGTTGGCTAAATGTGAATCCGCTTATTTTATAAGCGTGGTTTCTGACCACCCCGAAAGGGAAACGGTCGTGATGATACTTTACTATCAATAGTTTCCGCAGCGCATGTGACGATAGACGTTTTATGGCTTTTTTTTACACCTTTGGTTACGTTACTCAAATTTTAGTAAGGATTCCTATTCAATTATATAATATATATCATATATATATCATATTATATAATTATATGTTATTTGTTGTAGTTATCACGCAACGACGCCAAGTCCACAATATCGGAGTTGGAGTTTCAAATAGAACAATTGCGTCAGGACAAGTCCACTATTCAAGGGGAAATGAAAACACTACAAGACACTTTAGCAGACTTACAGATGCAGGTAAAATTTTATATATTAAAAAAAAACAATTTATACATTTGCCATACATTTTAGGTGGGAGTAAAAATGAAACGTTTTTTTTTTTCTGAGGTAAAGTTTTATTGCCAACATTTAAATGATTACCATTACACAAACCAAATTTAAAAAACAATTAAAATATAGAAGAGTTGCACATTTGGGGGCGTTTGGGTCACCAACCTTAAATCTACTTAGATCCTAACAATGTGCGGTATGACAATTCACAGCACATCATCCTAAAATATTTTACAATAATAATTGTAAGTAACTAAGTGACACAACTTTCTCCTTCATCGCCTTTACCCGAGTTAAATAAAATAAATGATTCCACCTGAGGGTCTTAGCGATATTGATTCCCAACGGCACTTTAATGGTGTTCCACTGGGAGTGATCTGGTCCAGTCGGGTAGAGACACACGTCCTCGGGATCGCCCAACTCCCTCGAACCGGTCTCCAGCCACACCCGCAACCAACGTGGAGGCACAAGAATCCATCCAGTTGTAAGCCGTGCTTACATCACATATCATAAATCAGTGCCAACAACCTTTGTATATGTTAAAGTAGTATGTTAGATTTTTTGGCTCAGTTTCGATTTTATTCATAACACCGAGTCCTAGACCTCCACTGTTGGAGATGGGCCTTCCAGAATACATTCTGGAGAATTTGGCCTACACTCGCCACGCTGGTTGCCAGAGGTTGGCAAGAATCTGATGTAAATTTAAATGACAATTGCACAAGTTGGTATTAATGGAACCGGGATACGTGAACAGTGATATTTAAAATCTATGAAAAAATCTGGGGCTCGAACCGCGTACCGTTTGCATTTCTCATATTTGTCACAAAGGTTCGCAGACAAAAGTTCCTTTAAACAAATTTAAATATTATTAATTATTAACCCATCATCCCACTTCTGATTTAGCGTCAAATTGTCAAATAAATTTCTGACACATAAATAATATGAAAAAGACATATGTATGTCACAAGTACCAGAACGTGTAGTTTATTGTTTATTAATTATCCGTAGGAACCTTGTTCTGGGAACACTTGGATTTGTCAAAGTTGTCAAATGTCATATGCAATGTAACTAATACAGAAAAATATCCAGATACGAGAAAGCAAGGAACACGAAGTGATTAGATTACCTTAAACCCGTTTGACAGCTGGAAGGAATGGTTAAGTAGAGGAGCCGTGGAGTCCTTCGCGCCATTTTGCATGGACATGTCAAGTGCAAGTTTTTGTTTTGTAAATTAATTTACTGTGGATATTATTGGTCAAAGTGGTGTTGTTTTGTTTAATAATGTGCTACAATGTGAATAATTATGGAAAACGATAAATTGTACTTTAAATATGTTGGGGCACAAGTTGCAGTTTATTTTTTGCGGTTTCCCGCGCTGTCAACTCCCATATTTTACCCGACGTGTTTAAGCTATGGTGCCGCGAGTGACTCCAAGAAAAGCATCAAATCCTGCAGCATCTGGAATTTGATGATGAGCTCATTAACTCATAAAAAAGAAAGATATATTACGTCAGCCTTGGCTGTATGAGCTAGACCCTTTGCCTTCCTTATCACCTCATTCATCATCCATCGGGAGGAGAGAACAAAAAAAAAATGGAGAGGAGCTATTGAGGAAACATCTAAGAATATGTAACAGTGCTTCGAATAATAATCCTAAGTCGTAGTATTAGTATTCAAGGTTAATATTGTTTATTAGGTCCAAGTAACATCAGACGAGAAGCTGTCCCTCATGACTCGAGCATCGGAATCTCTGTCTCGGGCGGCAGATTTAGAGAGACTAGTTCAGGACACCAGGAACAAGCATGCACAACTACTGAGGGACCGCGAAAGAGATGTATGTATACCTACCTATAATCATATTCATATTTAATTTTATTTATTTATTCATTATTAAAATCCAAAACAACGTTAATGCCGCCATGACCAACACCATGAAAATTATTTTGAGTACAAACTGTCTTGCTTTAATTTGGATAATTCATTTCATTACAGCCCCTAGAACACCGCGTCTTAGACCTCCACTGCTGGAGATGGGACTTCCAGAACTGGAGAATTTGGCCTACACTCGCCACGCTGGCCAGACGGCTTGACGAGGATATGATGTCAATTTTTTATGACAATTTTATTAACGATTCAATAATTTGGCATTAGTGGAAACGGGACGGCTTAACGTGCTCTCCGAAGCCATTATTTAAATAGCGCATTATGCGCAGCAGAAAGCATTGGTGAACACCATTTACCACCTTAACATAGTTCATATCTATATCTTTCCTAAAAATCTATGATTTTATTAAAACCTAATTTACAGGAAGCCGAATGGAAGCAGTTCCAATCCGATCTCCTGATGACAGTTCGTGTGGCAAATGACTTCAAAACCGAAGCTCAACGAGAACTCGAACGACTGGTTTCCGAGAATAAGGTTGCTCGAGACAGAATCAGAAGCCTAGAAGATCAAATCCATTCACTCAAAGGTACTGAACGAATGATTAAATGAAAGCATGGCGTGATTTTAATATTGTTCAAAGTTGTAGTTTGAATTTAATTGTAAATTGATTATTTAAATGATTTTATTTGCACTGTAAATATAGTTTTTTGTTATGTAATTTTTATATAAAATAGCATGCAAAATCCTTAACTAAATATGTGTAATTTATTACAGTTTAAATACAATAAAACTAAAAGCGACGTATGTTTTTGTATGCCTGTAGACATAAAAACATCAATTAAGTTTATGAATTTCGTGATAATTACTAAATTATAATAAATTAGAAATATATTAGATAAGCTCAAATTTAACCGCTATTTAGAGCAAACTAATTTTAATTATATAACCTAACTAAATAACTAACATGATTAAAAATAACAAATAATAATAATGTATTATAAATATTGTATTTAATATGAACTTTCATGCCACAACAGGTATAGACAGGTCCGACTCTATGGATAGCATTGATTCTGATAAAGTAGAAACCACTGAACCAGTTGAGTTAGAACCTACAAGCGACGATTCATCCAAAGATATATTTAGCAAAATTAGAAATCGTTATATAACAAGGGTACATAGTATGACAGATGTATTCGCTGAGAAAGACACAGATTTGGTAGATCAAGCGTTTTTTAAAAAAGATCTGTCTCAAGACGGGAAAGATTTTATGATGATTGACATCGACAATGTTACTACGGATGAGACGAATGATGATAAAAGTAGATCTTCGGATTCTGATGATGAAACTAAAATTCTAGCTGAAGTGATCATGCCCCCATATGGCGTTAAACAAAATAAAGAATTTCAGAGACAAGATGCTGTAGAATATTCTCATAGGAAATTAAGCAGACAAAATGCTTTAGCTTGTTTAAGCGAGGAAGAGATAAATTCACACAATACAAGTTGTGCAGATGAACTAAAAGGAATTTATACAAAATCGGAGTCATGCGAAAAAGAATCCCCTAGATCTAAATCAATTTTCAGCCAAAGCCTTTCAGATATGTACAATGGCAAACCAAAAGCGTTTAGTGCTGATAACATAAGAAATAAAAGCTTTGATGACGTGCTACGAGAATCTACTAGTATTGAAGTAATAGGTGGTCAGAGTTACAGCGATACGTCGCTATTTACTGAAGGCTCAGATAATGTATTTCAACCTATTCAAAGTAGTAAAGTAGAAGAGAAAACACCAATAGCGATTAAACATAGTGTAAAAGCTGTGCCAAACGATCATAGCAGTAAAGAAACAGACCATGACAGCAATATATCTAAAGAATCGGTTTCCAGTAAAGTAAAAAAAATACACATTCCAGTCGTTAAAGCTGAATCAATACTTCCATTTCCATATCCAGAAGAAAGAAAAAACGATTCACCTATTCCAGTGACTCCTATCGAACCAGTTTTTGATGAACCACCAAAGATTCTTTCGGACCTGGTAATAGAAAAAGAGGCGAAGAAAAACAGTGACGAGCTTAAAGGAACAATTAAGGCTGCCATAGATAAAATGATTAGCGTTACGAAGAGAATACCGTCACCAACGCGTACAAAATTAAGTAAATTGCATTCGAGTAGCGAGAAAAGTACCAGCAAAGACAAAGATGACTCGCTGACGGCGTCAGATGGTGATGAAAATCAAGTTCCAACTGATTCATTAGCTAATATTGTCAAATCGAGTAATTTACTTCAATCTATGGAGGATTTAACTGCATCCAGTACAGATATTACAGTAGTCTCATTAGCTGAAACTGATAATAATAACCATACAGTTGAAAATAAAAATCTTAGCAAACAGAAGTTTAATGATATGAGTTCTATTAACGAATCCGCAGAACCTAAAATCGATGAAATTAAATCAAAAACTGAAGATACAATTGCCAGTTGTGCTTTAGATTCGACTCTAAAACATACACGAACAGAAAATAAACCTGCTGATGTGAATGCATCAGTTGTAAATGAAAATAAAGATAAAAAATCACATCATGATACAGCGGCAATTGATTGTCCAGAAAAAGAATATGAAACAAGTTTGTTTTCGAAGTCGGATTTTGATAATACTGTAAATGATATCGACTATCATTTAAAAATCAACAAATATAACGATCCTCCAGATATAACAAAAAAACGACGTCCGAAGATTGTAATTAGCAATGATTACAATTGTAGTATTGTACAAAATACTGATTCCCCAAAATTATTACCAAGATTTAGTGACAATAAATTTCTGGAGCAAAAACCTATTGGTTTACTAGTTTTAGCTAGTCCAGAAATACTGAATTCCCCATTTATGTTTAAAGTTTCTATTGACCAGCCTGAATGTAGTAAAGGCAACGTGTTTTTCAATAATATGAATCAGATAGCAAGTGACAATCGAGCTAACTTTGTGGCTAACGTAAATAGTAAATTAGAGGAACATAAACGACATTTGTATATGAAAAACCATCTACCTCCAGTTCCTAAGAAAACTCCCAAAGGATCCATGGAAAATTTGTCTGAGACGCAGTCACCGAAGGACCAACCTCGTAAGAATGATGTTAGCAAACTTCAAAAAGGTCCTGATTGGTTAATCGACAATCAGTACTACCAACCTGTAGATGACGTGCCATTCGTTATAAACACATGTGAAATTAAACCTAAATTGCCTCCACCTAATAAGCAAATTGTGAATCCACGCACTAAGTTCACTCCTAAATATTTGCAAGAGAATTACTATGAAGAGATTAGTGTACCTGCAAATTCTCCGGTCGCCGATAGAAATATAGATGATGATGAGAAGTTAAATATTAAAAAGCAAAGTTTCGATTGGGAGTTCGTAAGTCGCGAGGAATTACTCAAAGTTCCTAGAAGACCTAAAAAGCCTAAACGAGATGAAGCGAAATCAATTGATGATACGGACGGTGCGAAAGTAAAACCAGTATCAACTAAAAACATAATTTCCTTATCAAGATCTCCAAGTGGGAACGAGAAGACCCGACCAATCAGTACAATAGAAGAAATACGAAATACGTACGAGAGGAGAGCAAATGAAGAGGCTGAGAGAAAGTTGTCTTTGCCTCCGCTGATGTCGCCTTCAAATCTAGAAACGAATACTGGGTCTTTGCCTAGAGAGCCTAAGAAGTACCATTGGAAAAACCTTGATCATAAAAGGATATCTCATCCAATCAGGTCGCTAAACGATCCGCCCCCTCCGAGGCCTCTCCGTAAGTGATTATAAAAACTGGCTTCATGTGATTACCTGTGTAATGGACGTCTATGTTGTTTTATTTTTCTAAATCTGAGTGATGTTTTTGTGTTAACTATTGTTTGGTGTTCATTGCTGCCTTATTTCTGTGTTGTCAGACGATGATTATGAAACTTATTTATACATGAAATACAAAAATGCTTTAATGACACAAAAAAATCTATATTTTTATGTATTAGTTTCACCATCATTGTACTTAATAGAAAAGGTATAAAGCATTTTTTTCATTACATGTAAATAAGGCGGTAAAATTGTGAAATGTATTTTGGTGATGGTTTGGTGTGCATGATAAAAAAAATAGCTTTTTCTTTTGCTTTTAGTTAATAGCTTGAGTTTGACTTTCGGCTAGAAATTGACTTGTTAGTCAGAGGTGGTGGAATTTGTATTTTTGTTAATATAACTAGTATTTTGTAAATTGGTTTAAACAGAAAGACGTTTCTGACTTGTTTTTTCACATTTTATTAAATGCACCGCAATTTGGGTTACCATGTGTTTATACTATACACATTGCGCGCCAGGCAGCCAGGCACGTATCCAGGATGGGACTAATTCTGCGCGCCAAATTCTGAAACTGTGCTGATGTAATGGCTGCCAGAGGCAACAGGATTTTTTAGAGATAGCTTGAAAGAGTCGTTTGATGTCAGTAAATAGGATCGTTTGGCAAACAAAGATTTCGGGTTGATTAATCGTTTTTCCGTACTGTATAAGAAAAGTTTATTTTGCGATTTCTTTCATTTCTAGTACTTTCTCGCTAACTGGTAACTATGTACATTTTCCAAAACTTGTGAATGCAGTTCAGAATATCTTTAAAAGTTACGGAAGGTCTTGTTTTCCAGTAGTTATAACGGTTAATGCCCTTACTTTCCCGTCTCAAAAATCCACTCTTTATAGTATAATGATTACAGTGACTTCATTACATTTATTATAGTTTAAGGGTCCCTGAATAGAAAGTCTGGATACGTGCTTGTGTCGTGCTATGATTTTAGCAACGCCCTATGCACCATTTTTTTAAAGTATTAGGTTTAAACTAGGCTCAAAATGACGTAGATTCGTTAACTTTAGTTACGTTAAATAATTTTGAGAATTAATATCTCCAGTCACATCCAGTTACAGTCATCGTCATCAGCCCATAGAAAACACAATCATAGACCTCCACTATTGGAGATGGGCCTTCCAGGAATTTCTGGAGAATTTGGCCTACACTCGCCACGCTGGTCAGACGGGTAGGCGAGGGTCTGATGTTATTTTATTATGACAATTTAATAACGATACCACAATTTGGTCGTAGTGGAACCGGGACTGACGACGTAACGTGCTCTCCGAACCACGGGAACAGTGGTGTTGTAAATCTATGACAAATGTACGACTAACAACTAAAATAGGACTGTCCTGTGTGTATCAGATATTTTTATTTAGGTACTTTTGGCTTCTATTGAAGGGTTACTGATCCTTTCTCACACACCAACTGAAGTGAAAAAGAAAATATGGAAATAGCTGAGAATATAATAACAAAGAGAATCACACATAAAAATGGTCTCGGTCATAAATAATAGGCTTTCTCTTCAGTCGCAAGCTTCCTTACGGCAAGACAGCTATATTAATATAATATTTTTTTTATAGCTATACCACCTCGTGTAGACGAACCGCCTCCGCCACTCCTCACTAGCGCATCACTCCAAGACATCATGGCGACTGCAGCAGAACATAGAAGAACTAAAGGTAAAAATAGAATAAAATTACAAATTTCTACGGATAAAAACCGCAAAGTAACTTAACCTAACTTAAATAAATATACAATGTTATTATGTCCGTTACAATCAGCAATTATTCAAATTGCTTCAAATGTTCCCCTGATGGTGATCGCAATATTGTGTTGTCATTTGGCGTCTCAGCGCACTTGGCGAAGTGCAGAATAAATCTAACTTTTGTTTGAAGCAAGATATCAGCTCGTTTAGTCCGTTGCATTTTCTGCTGATATACGTAATTTACTGTAGTTGCGGGCACGTGGTTTATAGGTGCGCGATTTCTACATTAACTATTTTAAAAGTAACTTTTGATGGTCTTCAGCAAATCGGTTTATGGCGACTTCCGTGAAATAGTCGCTCATAGCGTTAATAAGCAGGGATTTTATGTTTGCAGCGAGTAGGTAGAACGGGCGAGAACGATTTTTAATAAAAGATGTTAGTACCTAGAGGCAGCTGCCGCCCCGCCACCCAGCCCTCCCCTGGGGACGCCCATGTCTAGGACTGTATTATTATTTATTTCAGGGGTGAGCAGACAAGACTCGCGGTTGTCAGTGAAATCACTGATTGAAACTCTAGAAAATGCGGCCAAAGCAGCTAAGCAATCACCCACTGTTACACCTACCGATTGGCCACAGGTAAAAAAAAAAAACGTAGAGATTTTGAACGTAAATATCATCGAGATTAAGTTAGGGCTAATTTTAGTAATAATAATAAAATAAATAACTTATTATTACAAATTATGACGACAACTGTGTATTCGTTGGGTTGTTGGTTGAGTCAGGTGCTTTATATTTTTCGAAAATCCTCAGTCTTTGATCTTTCCCAGGTTCAAACCCCAGTAATACCGCCGTCTACCACCACTACACCACCCATCAAGAACGGTATAACTGACAACAACAACTCAACCAACGGTATTCCCAGTACCACTTTTACGAAGCCACCTCCAGCGAGGGCCAACAGACCTTCACCTATCTCAAACCGTAAGTAAAACAAAAACCAAGTTTAAACCCTAGTAATATCGACCACCACAACCAGCCATCAAGAACAGCAAGACTGACATCAATAACAGTATAACTGATATCAAGAACGGACTAACTGACATAAGCAAGGGTATAACTGACATTGTAAACGGTAATTGACATCAATAACAGTATAACTGATATCAAGAACGGTATAATTGGCATCAAGAAAGGTAATTGACATCAAGAACGTTATAACTGACATTAATGATAGTATAACTGATATCAACAACGGTATAACTGACATCAAGAACGGTATAACTGACATCAAGTACGGTAACAGACATCAAGAACGGTATGCCCATAAACCCAGTAAAGTGTATTCACACGTTTCGGGATCAGGCTCGTATTGCCGTCATGTCCAGTCAAGCCGGCATAGCGTTAGGGACTCATGTCAGTCATAAGTGTCTGATTTCAGTTGCTAACATTCATGGACCTCGCGCGCCACTTACCATCAGGTGGGCGCAAGCTCACATGTCGTGCTAGTATAAAAAATAATAATAATAATAACGGCATGTTTGCTAATGCTCATGTAAATGTCTTCCATGCCATACTACGGAAGAGGTATGATGCTGCGATGCTCAGCAGGTTGCGCTCCAGCACCAACGGCATCCTGAACGTTATTGCTGATAGGGTTGAAATATGTATTTTGCATAGGTGTTGTTTGGCGGATGTCTGACAATTGTACTGACCAAGCAGTGGACATGGGTATAACTGCCACACCAACAGTACCTATCGGACAATTTAAAAAAACAAAATAAGTCTGACAACAGTTATTTTACTGGTATTTTGTATAAAGAACTGTGGACTTCAATGATTAAAAGAAGCAATTTTATATGCCTTTATTAATTATTAATAGTTACGTAACTCTAGTAAAAATAGGTCTAGAGCTGCATCGAAAAGTCTGCAGAAAGGAAGGCTGACGATTATTTTTGCCAACGTATTAGGTTCGTTATACAGAGGGTAAATGTTGCCAGTTGTTTTTGGGACTATATCTAAAAGGACCACACAAGGTTTTTTTTTTAAAGTTCCAGAACCGAGTCCGCATCTGCATTGTTTTCTTATTATGTAAATCATATTCAAACTGAGTGTAGCCGTCATTTTTTTTATGCAAAAAAATTCTTTATTTATTCTTCCATATATTTTGTATTCTAGCATTTTTTGCCTGATTTATTATCTGTCTATACTTACTAAATAACCAATTAATTCTGTGGTGTCAAGGAAAAAGGGGATAAGTACAAAACTTCAACTTTTCACTAGAGGCAAATTAAGAAAACAACTCATTTTTAAAATTAGAAAATTGTAATTTACGTAATGTCAATTTCATTAGTCGTATACTTTAGGTACGAGTCCACTCATCTCACTATGCATAACTGAATTATTGGCGGTAAAGGCGGTCAAAGACAATGTTTTTAATAAGTACAATGCCCCTTTACAGCTGCATCCAACCTTAGTTTATATAATCAATGTACGACTATATAGTAGCAGACTGTTCCTTGCTTTCTCGTATCCGGCTATTTTTCTGTATCATTGTATTAATTACATTGCATATAAAAAATGGTAAACTTTGACAAATCCAAGTGTTCCCAGAAACAAGGTTCCTACGGATAATTAATAAACAATAAACAACAATAAACTGAAATAACTCGATTGAACTCTTTTACTAATTAATACATTTTAATGTTACGACTAGACCCTTTAAGTACGTAGGGGTGTAAAATAAACTGTACAGTTTATAGACTCATCTCCTTATTGCATTGACGCATATTAATGTTTTGAACCAATAGGTGCAAAAATCTAATTTTGAATTTTTTCGACTCGTCTCCTTTTTCCTTGACACCACAGAATTATTCATAAAGTAAAAAAGAGGGCTAACCTGATTGCTTACTTTCTTACAAATATTTAATAGAATGTGTGTTTGGCCTGTGTTTTAGTATATTTACTTTTGCAGCATGTCTCCATAACAGGGCCGGCTAGTCACACGCCCCAATACTATCTCTAATATTACTTGTTTGTGCTCATATCTACCGTATTAACCGCTTATATATTTTTTATAATTCTGAATATATTTTTAATTTTTGCCTAGTTTTACTAACCTGCTTCTATTTCAAAATGGAGTTTTTTTGGTCGCAGTTTTTAAAACCAGCTATTTTTGTGTATTTTTTTCTTTTAAATAATATACAGGATGGATTTTTGAGACGGGACAGTAAGGGCTAGTACCGTTGTCGTTGTAGTTACAGAAAAACGTTCTTAGGAGACCATCCATATTTTTTGAAATATGCTGAACTGCATTCACAGATTTTAGAAAAAAATATACAGTCAGCAAAAAAAAAATAATTTTACCCTTAAACTTTTTTGATGCTAATCGATCCTGTTTCTTATAAAGATCAAAAGTCTTTAGTCGAACAAATGAGGTTTGAGTACTAGAACTGTCAGAAATCGCGAAAAACTGAACTTTGACGCCAGAAAATTACCATTCTGGCTCTGACTGTACATTTTTTCCTTGTGAATGCAGTTTAAAAAATAAAGTATATTATCAATACGACCGTTTACCTTCCGGGGTCGTCAGAAACCATGCATATAAGAAAGCGGATTCACATTTAGCCAACTTTACTATAGGCCAATCATGACAAGTGGCAAGCTCGTCGCTGTCTCCAGCGTACCAAACTCGAGAAATATCACAAATAAATTAAATATTAATTTAACTAGAATGCAGTTTATTCAATTCAATTCAATTATTTTTATATCAGATATCATCCACATATATAACCATATTAATATTATTTTACATTATTATTATTATATATTTAATTATTATTATTATTATCTTCCTATATCTATCTTAAAATTGCCTATCCTTGTGGTTATCCTATTCAATCAAAAATGTTTATATATCTGCTTAAAATGTAAAATTCAAGGAATATTTTATATACTGTTAACTCAACTTTGTATATAGGTAACAATAGGAAAGCTCAATAAACGTTCTTATCTTCCTAACTATCGATAAATAAACTTAAGTACTGCCAGTCCAGTGTTGCGCAATAGACCCCCCATACTGCCCGCAACCACCCTCAGGATGATATATATATTGGGACTCCCGCATACCCGCGCCATCAGGGATACTTTCTTACGCATGATGGCAGGGAAGCCGTCCGTGCGCATCTCAGCAAACATCCTCCGGGACACTACACAATCTCGGGAGTCCCAACAGCATCCTAAAAGCGTTATTTATTTATTTATGTTAGGAAAACTTACAGCTACTATACATATATAAAATTAAAGATTAAACACAATTAAGCTAATGACAAGTTTTCACATATAGGTAAACACAATTACATATATAAACAATGCTAAATATTCCAATAGTACTGTACACGGATAAGCTGAACACACTTCCCTACCTGAAGTGCTCATTTGTCATCGCGCGTCTAATAGATATGGTACTGTCATTAAACATATCAACATCATTGATCAGGTCGTTGAAGAACTCACTTGCTCTATAGAAGAACGCGTTATTATGTATATTATATGCCCTTACTGTCCCGTCTCAAAAATCCACCCTGTAATGTTAAGCTTTTATTATTACATAATGCTCTTTGTCTAGTCAATGGGGTGTATCAGGCAAAGCTTTTTGTAGATGTCGCTAGCGGCAATGGTACCTTATTTTGCACCTATATCGCATCATTTTTTAAATGTTTTTGTAGTTTTAATTTTTATAACAGAATAATGCATTTTAAATTAACGTTACCTACCTTAAAAAACGAATTAGGAAAGCGCACAATGTTTTTAAAAAGAAAAAAAGGTTTTATTAAAAGAACGGCAATTTTGAGATCACCATATCTTTGATTTCACTTGGAAATCTCGATTTGTACACTTTAAAGCTGCTCATTTCGACATAATATCCAGAAAATAATAAAAATCGTAATAATAATACAAGTTTTCTATGCAACTGACAGTTTTATTAGGTACCATCTATCATGCGCCATCTACCGTGATAAAAAGTTAGTGATACACCCCATTAGGTTTCACCTTTTTGATATAATAATAATAATAATAATAATAATTTTTTTTATCTTTGACATGCTTTTGCTTCAGTTTTTGTATTTAAAAATAGATTTACACTAATTAAGACAGAGTTTTACCAAAATACAGTTTCTGTAAATATAACTATTAAAATTTAGAATGGCGTCGAATGCATCAGTTTTATTCCGAAGGTCATATAAAAAAGAGGTGATCATATATTTATTCGTATATTTTAGAAAAATAAAACAAAGTTTATCCGTAAAGTCAGCTACTGCCAATTAAAACTTTTAACATTTTAATGCGTGTTATATAGCAATCTAATTATTTATTATTATTTTTTTAAATTAACATATGGTAATTTATTGTATTAGGTCCTTACATATGAAATTGACGTTTTATACGGTAAAATTAAATTTAAAAAAATAAAAAATAATCAATCATAAAGAAAAAAAAATGATATCATAGTATTTCTTATCTTACCATAGGTTTGTATAATATGGTATTGTTGGCAAGGTAAATACTGGATGAAACCCAGCCAGTGTATTATGTTTATGTTGTTCAATAAAGATTTTTTCATTTCATTTTAAATTCTAAAATAAAGATATTAAGAACGCAATCTTTAATGTTGCCAGAAAAAAAAACTTATCAGATCGGAAATATTTAAAATGGTAATATTCGAGGTTCGGAGTGTTTACAACTAAGAATCCAATTTAGAGTATCTCTTGAGGAAACCCGATTGACAGCTGGAAATATTTTTTGAGTGGAGGAGCCGTTGAGGTAACGTCTTACAATAATAATAATAATAAAACTTTATTTCAAATTAAATTCCATGTGTTAGTAACAATTTTTAAAGAAAATCTTATAATATCTAGTGTTGGTAAAAATACAAAATTATAATACAAAAAAAAAATACAATACGGGTGTAAGAAATATTAAGATTAATAAAATAAATTAAAGCCAATCTGAAAGTTGTCCAAAATTTAATAATAATAATTTAACCAGGATTTTTTGTCAATTAATAATATAATTACTTCATCACAAAATATGTATTGTTTTTTACTGATTGTATTTTACGTTGAATAAATAGTTAATTTATTTGTCTCATTAAATCATATCTCGTGAACTCGGGAGGTTGTGGGTTCGATTTCCACCGGGGGCAAGTTGTACATTGTATAATTTGTCTCGGTCTGGGTGTTTATATGTATAATATGTATATATTTACAAAAAAAAAGTATAATATGTAGTTTATCAACCATCTAGTTTCCGTAACACAAGCCTCGTAGCTTACCACGGAAACTAGATGGCGCTGTGTGACCTGTCTGGAAATATTTATTATTATTATCTATTAGCTGAAGTTTAACTTATTATATATACAAAAACTTGGTTTTTGTTTGGTGAGTCGTTTTATATGTTGTGGTTAACTTTATGGGGGGCGTAGCGGACGGGGCCACCAACATTCCGGACGAACAGCGCCAGGCCCTCGCATCACTGCAGCAGAAGGCCATAGAGTCCTTCGTGCGGAGAAACAGTTATGGAGATATATGTATGTATAATAATATTTTTCACCTTTTACTAATAGCACAATAGGGAATATGCATGTAACGTAAATAACTCGTTTTGGTATAAATATTTTATTACGAATTTATCTCCTGCGCTGCTACATTACAAACAGAAAACCTAAAACGGCGGAAATACACCCAGCTCATTGGGAGATGTGTTTTTGCGCCGTTTGAAGTTGAAACTCTCGGGCTGTGGGGACCAAGTGCACAGGAAATTTTCAAAGCGTTGTCAAAACAGCTCGTCAACGCCAACGGGAGACAAGATAGCTGGGCAATATTTGGGCCAAAGGATCAGCATTGTCATTCCAGTATCCTTGGCACTTTGCCTATTGGTAGCTATTTGGAGCATTTTTTTTTGTTTTGTTTTTTTGTATTATTAATTAGGTAGTATTTTTTATTAATAGTAATTATATGTTTTAAAAGTTTAGTTTTTAATATATTACATATTTTTGTTTTTAAATAGTTTATTAATAGATTTCAAGTTGCACACAGCCATTTTATGCGAGCGAGAGACACGGGCGTTAAACCCTCTTAAATGTATATAAAAAATATGTAAATTATCCTAACCCATTCAATATTATTATTCTGAATATATATGTATATATATTTAGAATAATGATATTGAATTGGAATAATACATATATGTATGTCAATGTCAATTAACCTAAAACTTTACAGCCATGAATTAACTTGTTTATAATAATAATATATATTTAAATTAGGCTGTGTAAGTAGGTTTTTTTATTTTTTTTTAGTTTGATATTAATTTTATTTGTAGATATAATATATATTTTTTTAAATCTAGAATAATTAGAATAAGAATAGAACCAAAGTTGCCGATATACCTTTTAAAATTAGCAAGCTGAAGTGGCAATAGGCTGGACACATATGCCGCAGAACCGATGAACGATGGAGTAGACGGGTTCTGGAGTGAAGACCACGTACTGGAAGACGCAAAGTGGGACGACCCCCCGCCAGATGGACACATGACATGAGGAAGGTCGCTGGTGGGGGATGGATGAGGGTGGCAGAAGATCGTGTGAAGTGGAGAGCCTTGGGGGAGGCCTACATCCAGCAGTGGAGAGACACAGGCTGATGATGAATTTAAATATACATATATTATTATTATTATTATAAATAAGGTTTTGTTTTTTACTAACAACTATTAAGTATATTAAATCGTGGCTGTATAAGCTAAATAAATGTCAGGTTAATTGACATTGACCGCTGGATTTCCTCTTACTTTTTCTAGGTGAACGAAAGGACCCGCTAAACGCGTTACAAGTAAAGAATGGCGGATCAAAACGTAATGCCCTACTCAAATGGTGTCAGCAGAAAACTTTGGGATACATCAACATCGATATTACTAACTTTAGGTAAGTTCAATCATCATCCCACTTTTGCAGTTGTGTGTTTAGTCCGTAGGCGCCTTGGGGTCTCCTTAGGAGGCCTCACGGTGAGTCGGGCATGCGACCTCCCCCTCCCATTGATGATTTTTCTCCGTCTATAGTTCGGTTGGTATATATATATATCTCGGCTACTCGACTTTGCCGAGTAGAATCGAAGTAATGTTAGATTATTTACGGTTTGGGCTGTGTTGTACAGATAGCCAATGTGAGAGTATTTTACTGGGGTTCCCATTACAAACCGCTTTCAGGAATCTATTGGTTGAACAACGTAGCCGCTCCCAGAACGCTGTAACACGGGGCCTCAGCGAACATGCCCGATGCAGCGGCAGCCGCATGAGGATACGGAACGCATTCTTGTACTGTACCCTTATGGCACTGTATGTCCTATGGTAACTGATCCATAGTTGGCAAGTGTACATTGACAGTATGTTTTAAATAACGTCAGCTTGACAATTTTACAATTGCCAAACCTACGCGCGAGCATATTACACCGTACGGCCAGAGCTTTCCTCATGTCCTTGTCATTCTTTAGGTCGGGTGTCAGCACATTTTTATAACACCAAATTTTTATATATATATATTTTTTTAAAATTAAACAATAATGATTGTTCCAGTTCCTCGTGGAACGACGGTCTTGCACTGTGCGCACTGCTACACTCCTACCTGGGCGAGGGTCGCATACCGTACGCAAACCTCACGCCCACAGACAAGCGAACCAACTTCACTAAGGCCTTCCAAGCTGCAGAGGCCGTGGGGATACCTACAACACTGGTAAGTTTACATTAAAAATCTATATTTTTATTTTATTTTTCCAATTTGTCCTTTTGAATTATCCGTACTTAAAACCTTGTAAACCTACTAAATTCCTCGCCAAGCCTTCTGGCCAGCGTGGCTAGTGTAGGCCAAATTCCCCAGATATATGTTGTGGAAGGCCCATCTCCAGCAGTGGAGGTCTAGGACGCTGTGTTCTAGGGGCTGTAATGATGAAACCTACTAAAGATCTATTGCCACGTATCATTGTATTTTGATCCTCGCCAACCCGTCTGGCCAGCGTGGCGAATGTGGGCCAAATTCCCCTCATATATGTTCTGGAAGACCAATCTCCAACAGAATGATGAATGATGAATTGTATTTTTGGTAAAACAGCAAAATAATGTAACGTTAAAATCTAACAATTTAAAGACATCACCGATTTTGGGTTATTTTTATACTACTTGTGCTGTATTCAATGAAAAAAAATAATAGTAGTTTCGATACTTTTATTGATAAGACTAATGTTCACTTTATGAGGCGTATTAATAAGACTAATGTTCACTTTATGAGGCGTATTGATAAGACTAATGTTCACTTTATGAGGCGTATTGATAAGACTAATGTTCACTTTATGAGGCGTATTGATAAGACTAATATTCACTTTATGAGGCGTATTGATAAGACTAATGTTCACTTTATGAGGCGTATTGATAAGACTAATGTTCACTTTATGAGGCGTATTGATAAGACTAATGTTCACTTTATGAGGCGTATTGATAAAACTAATATTCACTTTATATTAATTTTATATACATTACGTAATTTTAATATCTAAATATTTTCCTATTGTAACTAATTTCTACTGTTTAAATTAAGAACTGGACTATAGTGTTATAGTAGTAAGCTTTTTTATTTCCAGAATATTCAAGACATGATCCAGCAAGAGCGACCAGACTGGCAGCAAGTCATGGCTTATGTAACCAGCATTTATAAACATTTCGAAACTTAACACCTTTACATATAATATCGAATCTTAACCGCTAGAATATTCTCAGCGATAAATAAGTTACTAGTACCATCGCCCTATCCAACTTAACAATAATTATTTAAAAATAATAATAAAAAAATTATGCTTAACAAATGACAAAGTCCTAACACTGCCTTCGTGGTCTAGCAGTTAAGTCCGTGGATTTAGACTCTGAGGTACAGGGTTCGACTCCTGGTCCGGACAAAATCATATTTATTAATTTAAATAAATAAATAAAGGTCTGCCAGACCAAGACTTACCTATCACGATCAAATAAATAAAACAATAGCTGAAGGTGCATTAAAAATCCATCGAAACAAAAGGGTACCTATGTCATGATCGTGACAAGTGGCACTCAGTTGTCTCTGCCTACCGCAAGGGATTTGTCGTGAAGATATGTATGTATGTAAATAAATAACATTTCTATGGGATATATCCACAAGGTATATTATGTAAATGTGCGGTTAGATCATACCTCTCTAGTAATAAAAAGCTTTTAGAGGTTATGTTCTCCTTCCAGTAAAATTAAATTCAAAATTTAAAAAAAAACGTTAAAGAGAATGCCCATTTTTCTTAGAGAAATGAAAAATCAAATGTCCTCGTGCCATAATGATTTTTTATTTATTTCATAGTTAATATAATCTTTTTTCATAATCTGTAATCAATTATATTTATTTTACTTTAGCATAACGACAAATGACAAAAACTTTTTTTACGTTAATAATTGAATAGTTTCCACCCCGCCGACATAATTAGAGAATTGTTTACACTTTGAAATCATGTGTTTTATCTATAATAAAGTACCTGATCAGTGATCATAATAAAGAACCTAATCGTAGCGCTCTTGTTCAATACATAAATCTTAACCAATGGGGTATATCACTAACTTTTTATCACGACAGATGGCGCATGATAGACGGTACCTAATATAACTGTCAGATGCATAGCAATGTTGTATTTTTATTACGAAATTTATTATTTTCTGGATATTATGCGGAAGTGAGCAGCTTTAAGTGTACAAATCGAGATTTCCAAGCGTAAGCAAAGATATGGTGATCTCAAAATTGCTGTTCTATTTATTCAACCTTTTTTTATTTTAGAGACGGTTTTTGCTTACTTAATTCGTCTTTTAAGTTAGGTAACGTTAAGTTAAAATACATTTTTCTGTTATAAAATAAAAAAAAACTACAAATAAATTTAAAAAAGGATCCGTCATAGGTGTCACAAGGTACCAGTGCCGCTAGCGACATCTAGAAAATGCTGTGCCTGATACACCCCATTCATAGTATATTGTTTAGGACTTATGTATTCATTACCATGAACTAAAAAAAAAAAAAAAACAATTGACTATTTTTTAATTATATTTTAATGATGGGGTAAAACAGATGTTGTAATTAAATATTTTAAAAAAAACACAATAAATTGTTATGATTATTGATTATTATTTAGTTGGGGCACGCTGCAAAAAAAATTGAAGCCTGGTTTTGGGCAATCTCTTTTATCGTTTACGATATTTCTGTGGTTAAGACTCGATTATAGGAAAATAAAACAAATAGATAAGCTTAAGTATCTTTGAAATGATTGTATACGAAAGAAAAGGATAGATAATAATATAGTTTTCTTAATAACGGTACCCACAATGTCTTTTATTATGAAATCAACTTAAGTGATTTAATAAAGTTAATAATCATTGTATGTTGTTATATACCCCTCGTTCTGAGACACGATAATAGTAACCTAAGCACGCTTAAAGCCGTTCCGAGACGTGCATAAACTGTTTTGCCAAAGCTTTGTGACGTCACACACGACATCAATCCTCCCGCTTAGACTGCTCACGATATCGAGGTAGATCGCTCTGAGCGCTGTCAGTTTTTTGTCATTATGTCCCGCGCCATTTTCAAGTTTATTTAATATTAGGTTTTCTTTTAAATTATTGAATATTGTAATTCGTTTATACTGTTTGTATGTTACTTCTAAAACAAATCTATAATTAATATTTAAGTAGGAAGTAAATAAAAAATGTCTGTAACACGGCAAGTTATTTTAGAAGACCAAAATAAGTTAATAATATTAAACTTTACACATATAAAGATGAATAAACTGAGAGGTGTTATGTTTGTTAGTATTCATACTCAAAGATGTGGAATCCACAATTTATCTTCTATACATTTTAAAAAAACTATTATGTTATGAATAAAAATGTGATTTAGACCGTTCCGAATTGAAACGTGATTTGGAACGACTGTCAGTATCAAATTCATTCTAAGCGCTCTGAACATGATTCGGAACGAGGGGATAGTTGCGTGTATTTATATATTTACGTTTTAAAACACTATTATATTTAAAACAATATTATTCTACACCTTTTTATATATGTATATTTGTATAAAAATCAATGAACATTTGTAGAAAATATAAATTGATATCAGGGGTAGGGTTTCGTTCCCGCTGTTCTAGGGAAATGAAATCTTCGGAAAACAAACAGTTTCAAAGTTTATCATGTTATTTTTTTTTTTTTATTGTACAAAATAAGTGTTCATAGGTTCGCCTTTTGCCATGCCTACTTTAGTATGAGATTAACTCCGTGTGTGAAAAAAAAACGCAACTCGACCACATGTCAAAGCAAAATTTAGTAAAAATGCGTGCTTAGAGAAGCTAGTCGAACACGGGGTAACAGTAGCGCATATATACATATATTTAATACTAAAAACGCATGTTTAATGAATCCCGGGAAACCCGAAATTCCCGGAACATGAATGGTCGGGAAAAGCGAAACCCTATCTAAAATTTTTTTTTTATGTGTCTGTCTTTTGGCAAACAATTTTTACTATTCTTGTGAAAACTCCTTTGAAAACTTTTTATACTTAAAAGCTTATTTGCGAACATGAATGTCCGTTGCAGCAACGGCTGCTGTAACGTTGTATTGGCCTTAAATTGTTTGGTGCGGAAATGGAATTGATGGGAAAAATTATATGTTTATATATCTTGTTAGACTGATTGGTGTGGTTTTATGGAATTGAAGGCTGTTTCAATATACAAAGTGGAATAAACGAACCCTTTTTGGATGGAAAGATAGCATTTTTACATAAAACATAGGAAATGATTTCTTTAACATTTAATTTAAAAAAAAAATTGCCTCTGCCTAGTATTTTTTTCTAATCAAATTAAATATTAAATACTCTTTCCGTTCGTTGATTTCGACCCTGTATTTATACATAAATTATTGTGAATTGAATTGATCAGAATTTTTGGTGTCAAAGTTTTCGTCGCTTCTTTTCATTGGTCTTTTAAAGATATTAATGCAAAGAATGTGTATGTATGTATACCTGTAAACTATTGCAAATAATTCCTTGTACTACCTGTCGGAAATATCTAGGCACCTCTAAAGAATACAGAATGAAATAAGCGCTACATCTGATTGCTCAGATTTTATTTCAAATTTAAATATTGTATTGTTTAGGACTTATGTATTCTGTACCATGTCTTAAAAAAAAAAATGTTGAGGAACTATTAAATAAATATTCAAATAACTTTTTTTTTTATAAATCTATTTAAGGTCGCTATTGACAACATGGCCATAAGCGACCGCCTAATAACACACGAATACTAGGTTTAAATCTTTTTATTTATTTTATTTATTTATTTTGAAATAAAATCTTACAGCTAATACATTAAAATTACAGATAAATGAATACAAGTAAATGTATACCCAAATATAAAATACATATATAAATATTCTCTTTTTGAAGTATTTGTATAATTTATCTTTGAATATTTAAAGAGATGGTTCTTGTCTGATAATTAAAGAAAGCTAGCGAGCGAATAAAGGAATCTGAATATCTACTGGAAGAGTGGGGAGGGATTTCAAGTAGGTTATTATGGGAAGAACGAAGTGAAAGGCTGTGAGAGTCACATAGGAATTGGAAACGATATTTTAGGTAAGGTTTGAATTCTGATTGCATTGGCATTCTTTAAAGGTGGCTGGATATAAAAGGGTTATAGTTCTAATTATATTTTTTGTAATTTAATGATTCCAGAAATCCTTTCTATGTGATCTCATTATTCGTAATAAATGAATTATACGTAATAATGATTGTATTTATGAATTAATATAGTCATTAAAAACCATCACATATTTTGTATAGGTGTATAATATTTTAATGATATACAACGTGTTTTTATGTACTTGCCTAAAGTTAAGCCGGCATAGTGTTAGGGACTGATGTCAGTCGTCAGTGACTGATTTCAGTTGCTAACACTCCGCGACCCCGCGAGTCGCTTACTACCGTGTCTTAAATTAACTGAACTTATTATGTAAAAGGTTTGTTATTCTGATGTATTAATTTTATAAAATCTGCTTGAACTCTGACAGCTGTCATCTGTCAGCTTTAATTTATATATATAAATGTGTGTGTGTGTGTGTGTTCCCTATGCATTGCAAAACTACTTGACCGATCGGGATGAAACTTTGAGAATATCATGTGTGAACATCTGGGAAGGTTCCTGACATATTAGATTGCATAATAAGTAAATCTTAATTTGTACAAAGTCGGGTTTGTTAGAACACTTATAACTCGACAACGGCTAGACAGATTTTCACGGTTTTTGATTTGTTGGATTTGTCTCCGTCCCGAATAGAAGAATTTTAAAAGAATTTTATCTATAAATAAAATTGGAAAATTGAAGAAAAAAATTAAATAAAAGAAAACAGCTAAGTCTGACGTAATATACGAGTATCTTTCTTTTTTATGAGTTAATGAAGACATCATAAAATTCCAGATGCTGCAGAATTTGATGCTTTTCTTGGAGTCACTCGCGGCACCATAGCTCAAACACGTCGGGTAAAATATGTGATTTGACAGCGCGGGAAAACCGCAAAAAAATTACTTGTTGCCCATATTTAAAAGTACAAGTTATTGTTTTCATTAAATCATTGTGGCACATTATTAAACAAAACAACATGACTTTTGACTAACAATATCCACAGTAAAGTAATTTACAATACAAAAACTTGCACTTGACATGTGCGCGCAAAATGGCGCAAAGAACTCTACATGTTTTTATTCAATGAGGTGTATCAGGCAAAGCTTTTTGTAGATGTCGCTAGCGGCAATGGTACCTTGTACGTGTACTGATCATTTTTTAAATTTATATTTTTATAACAGAAAATAGTATTTTAACTTAACGTTACCTATCGACCTATACGAATTAAGTAAGCGAACACCGTCTTTAAAATAATAAAAGGTTGAATTAATAGAACGGCAATTTTGAGATCACCATATCTTTGCTTTCGCTTGGAAATCTCGATTTGTACACTTAAAAGCTGCTCACTTTTGCATAATATCCAGAAAATAATAAATTTCGTAATAAAAATACAAGTTTTCTATGCAACTAACAGTTATATTAGGTACCGTCTATCATGCGCCATCTATCGTGATAAAAAGTTAGTGACACACCCCATTATAACTGAAACGCTAATTCAATACAAACAATAAATAAAAAAAAAAAAAAAACTATAAATAAAAAAATGTCCTCTAGAGACGTCCCATTCGAGATAGTCCCAAGGAATTAAAACTGACATATGACAGCTGTCACAGACCTTAAGCTATATTTTATGAACTATAAGCAAATTGTATTGTTGCTTGTTTGTTGTGAGATTTTGGGTTGCTGAGTGTCTGAGCGGTGATAATATTGTAATGGAGTATCTATTTTCAGATGTACTACTTATTTGTATTTTTGTAAATATATGGCTTAAATAAAGTTCCTGATTCATTACTCGTTTTGTTTTATTTCCTTGTGATAATCCAGCAGCCCTATTCTGTAATAATAATATATTCAAATTAATAGATAATTACAATCCATTTTTGTAATCACCTATCACTATGTTAGTAACAATGGCTTACATTAAAGTTAATAAACTAAAATTTTATGTTAGTGCCTTATTTATACTTCTTTGTACACGTGTCAATTTGTATGAATCTTAATAAAGTGACACTGTATTGGACAGTCCACTTTATCCGATGTGACCTTAAGCATATTGTTGGTGCTGCCTCTAATTCTATTGACTAGAGATGCAGTGCGTTTACGCATGATATCAGAAAAACTATCAACACGATTCTCAGCAAACATTCCGGACGCACTGCAAAAACATGGCAGCCCCAACAATACCCTGAAACCATTATTATATATTTTTTTAGATAGGTCACACAGCGCCATCTAATTTCCGTGTAAGCTACGAGGCTTGTGTTACGGAAACTAGATGGTTGATAAACTACATATTAAACTTTTTTTTTTTGTAAATGTACTTATACATATAAACACCAAGACCGATACAAATTATACAATGTACAACCTGCCCCCGGTGGGAATCGAACCCACGACCTTCCGAGTTCACGGCAACGTTTGTTACCACTAGACCACGGAGGATATATATATATCACGCTATTAAAGTTGATATTTACACGCCGCTGTCAAGTTCGAGCGCCGTTAAGAGTTGAAATTGAATAATATTTTGTAATAATGATGCAAGCTCTGACGTATTTAACGAAATCCACTAATAATGTTTGCGCTTAAGTAACAGAATTGGGCTGCAGGACTCTGTGTTATAGGGGCTGTGTAGTAAGGTTAGCTGGGGTCAGTAAGACCATTCAAAATAATTTAAATATGAGTGGTAGGCGGACTGATGGTGGTAATTTTGCCCAGTCTGCCGGGGCGGGGAAGTATCCACCGTTCGTGCCGATTCAGTAAAGTGTATCCACACGTTTAGGGATCAGGCTCAAATTGCCGTCATGCCCAGTTAAGCCGGCATAGTGTTAGGGACTGATGTCAGTCATGAGTGTCTGATTCCGGTTCCTAACATTCATGGACCTTGAGCGCCACTCACCACGATAGTATTAAAAAGAAAAAAAAATGCACATGAATAAAGACAAGGATAAAGTAATATTATATATTTAAAATTATAGAGATGGGAAAAAACAAAGAAATAATCCAATAAACTTTTTTATTTAAATATCCAATCTTAACTATTAATCCAGGTAAAGTAGTAATTCTAAAAAACAACTTACCTACTTAATTTAAAATAGTATTTTTTTACTCATTTGTATATAATTTTAAATCCTATTTAGACATAATATTATGAATTTAAAAAAATAATAACAACAAAAAGAGATTGCCCAAAACCAGGCCACAACTTTGTTTGAGCGTGCCTCAACAAAATATAATTCAATAATATCTTATCATTGTGTTTTTGAAAATTGAATTTTAACATCTACTTCACCCCAGCATTAAAATAAAATTTAATTAATTGGTTAAGATTTATGTATGAAATAGTTATAAAACAAGTTTATTGTCTTTAAAGGACATTGTACAGAATACATCAGTCCTAAACACGTAATTTATTTGCATAATATATGTTCATAACAGAGTTCATAACCGAGTTGGGGATCATCAAATTCCAGATGTTTGCAGAATTTGATGCTTTACTTGGAGTCACTCGCGGCATTATAGCCCAAACACGTCGGGTAAAATATGGGAGTTGACAGCGCGGGAAAACCGCAAAAAATAAACTGCAACTTGTGCCCCATATTTAAAGTCCAATTTATCGTTTTCCATAATTATTCACATTGCAGCACATTATTAAACAAAACAACACCACTTTTGGCCAATAATTTCCACAGTAAATTAATTTACAAAACAAAAACTTGCACTTGACATGTCCACGCAAAATGGCGCGAAGGACTCCTTATACGATTAGGTTCTTTATTATGAACAGGTACTTTATTACAGACAAAAAACTGAATTTCAAATTGGCGGGATAAAAACTATGTAATTATTATGCCAAAAAAAAATTTTTGTCAATTATCGTTATGCTAGGGTAAAATAAATAAAAATAAATACAGATTATGAAATTGCAAACTATGAAATAAAAAAGAAATCATTATGACACGAGAATATTTTTTTCGGCCCGTATCACTAAGAAAAATGGGCATTCTCTTTTAGATATATATCTTCAATTTCGGGAGGTCGTGGGTTCGATTCCCACTGGGGGCAAGTTGTACATTGAAAAGTATAATATGTAGTTTATCAACCATCTAGTTTCCGTAACACAAGCTTATTACCACGGAAACTAGATGGCGCTGTGTGACCTGTCTGGAAAATATTTATTATTATTATTCACATAATCACAGTATAAAATTTAACAATAATGATAACAGGGGTAAAAATAAATTGATGGTGAATGACGAAAAATTGCATCCCCTCCAGCAGATCTACCACTGCAATATTCCAGGTATGTATTTGTCTATGAGACCTTCATAGTAAGGCCATAACGCTTCGATGTCTGGAACTCCGGCGCTCTTCGTGTATAAATCATATTTACTGGAAAAGAAAGAAACAAGTGAAAAATGGCTGACTTTGATATATCGATAATTATAATATATAAGCGAGTTAATTTCTTAAATTTTGTACCCTGGAGACATGGTCGAGCTTGCCACTTGTCATGATTGGCCTATAGTAAAGTGCGGTGGTGGCTCGGTTGTAAGAACGCGTTGCTTAAATCCTACAAAGGTCGGTTCAAACCCACCATGCGTGTCACCCGGCATGTCAAATACTTTTCATACGTACATTTGTCATAGAAAAAACAAATATAAAAATACCAAAAACTAATTACATCAGAACCTCGCCAGCGTGGCAAATGTAGGCCAAACAGAAATTTCTGGAAGGCCCATCTCCAACAGTGGAGGTCTTGGAAAATCTATGAAGGGGTGAAAAAGCGTTCAACTAGATTTTTAATGAATTTTAATGAAAACCATAGAAAAACGGCAAGTCGAACGACTTTCAAAGTGAAAAAAGCGCTTGAAGCAACAAGTCGAACATTGGGTTAATATTTTACAAATATCGTTTCTGACGCTGAGCATAAGTAAGGGCCGGTAACTGAATTCTTCCTTAGTGGAGTTTGTTGACTTACATACAAAAGGAATTGCCCAAAACCAGGCCTCATCTTTTTTGCAGCGTGCCTCAACAAAATACAATTGAATATTTATAACAATATATTGTGTTTTTTTAAATTTAATTACAACATCTCTTTTACCCCAGCATTAAAATATTATTTAATTTAATAGTCAAATGATTAAGATTTTTTTTTTGGTTCTCTTCTCCCGATGTATGATGAATGAGGTGATAGGGAAGGCAAAGGGTCTAGCCCATACAGCCAAGTCTGACGTAATATATCTTTCTTTTTAATGAGGTCAGAATTTGATGCTTTTCTTGGAGGCACTCGCGGCACCATAGCTCAAACACGTCGGGTAAAATATGGCAGTTGACAGCGTCAATTAATTAAGATTTATGTATGAAATAGTTACAAAACACTATTTATACGATTAGTTTCTTTATTATGATCAGGTACTTTATTACAGATAAAACACTGAATTGTCAATTGTCGTTATGGTAAAAGAAATAAAACTAATTACAGATTATGAAATCACAATATCATTACAGCCCCTAGAACACAGCGTCCTAGACCTCCACTGCTGGGGATGGGCCTTCCAGAACATATATCAGGAGAATTTGGCCTACACTCGCCACGCTGGCCAGACGGCTTCAATCACAATATATTAACTATGAAATAAAAAATTAATTATTATGAAACGAGAACATTTTTTTGGGCCCATTTCTCTAAGAAAAATGGGCATTCTCATTTGAAGGGTACAGGTGCAAAACAAGGAATGTCACTTTAAATTTGAAAAATAAATAATGATGGCAACAGTTACATTTTCTCCGTATTTTTATATCTAATCAAGCAAAAAGTGTAAAAACAATCATAGTCAGATATTACACTGTGTTTTTAAAATCGTGTACAGGTACAAAACTAGGAAGGTCCTTGGTGTAACGGAACGTAAAAAGGAATGTCCACAACTGTCAATTTTGATGCATATGCATCTGAACCGTTAAATCATATTCCTTATAAAACTTATAGGAATATATTCAATACAGAATTTAATATATCATTTGGCTACCCGCGTACTGATACCTGTAGTACCTGTGATGAATTCACAATAAAAGCAAAGGCATTGATAACTGATAAAAATAATGTTGAATTAAAGCGCTTAACTATCCCGAACAATTTACATAAGAGAAAGGCTCAAACATTTTATGACCGGACGAAGAATTCTAGAATTAAGAGCAAAATTTCAATTTCATTGCCGAATATCACTACTAAGGATGTTTACTATAAGCGTCAGTTATCAATGTACTCCTTTAATTTGCATGTATTGAGTGATGCTAGTTCTTATTTCTACACCTATCCTGAAATCTGTGGTCGCAAAGGTTCAGATGAAGTGGTATGATAGTGGTTTTACTATTTGACAAACTACTTGGATCCTCGGGTGAAATATTTAGAAATATATTGTGATTCAGCAGGTGGACAGAACAAGAATTATACAGTAACAAGGTTCATTCATTTTGTTGTCCATAAAATGAAACTTTTGGATTCAATAAAAAATACCTATCCAATCCGAGGCTATTCTTACTTAGAATGTGACAAGAATATGGGCCTGGTTAATTAAAAAACCCACATGGAAGTTCCATACCAGTGGTATGATTTGCTAAGAATAAGTCGCCAAAGACCCAAACCTTTTGAGGTAATTGAAGTGGGAAAGGGTGAAATACTTAGGAATTTTTGCGTTTTTTTTCAAAATCAGTATGTGAAAAAGTTCTCATTTCCAATACAGTCTCAAAGAGAAATAATGAGCGTACGAGAACACCCTAGATTTATTTTACAGAACCAATTATAATGGCCATTGGGAGAAGTCTCCTATATTAGGAAGAAATGGGACCCAACCAGAGACTTCAAATGGATTTCCATTACCAGATTTTGCTTACCAAGATTATTTACCTATTAGTGCAGAAAAGCACAAGGACCTAATGGATTTAAAGAGATTTTGTTCTGATGCGGCCCAGGCTTACTTTGATAGCATTACTCATAAATAATTTTTAATGTATGTATATGTTTGGACATTCCTTGTATGGGAAATGTTGGACAATCCTTGATTTTGTACTGTTTAAAAGTGAATTACTTTAACTTTTAATTATTTTTATTGTTTTAAATTTTTGACAAAGTACTTAATGTGCCTAATATTAATTTTCTATAAGGTAAACTAAAGTTCCTATTATTAGGTTTTAAGGTTAACAGATACATAAAAAAGTTGTTGACTTTCAAATATAAAAATTTAAATTACACAAGATTTTGTTTTTGTGACACTCCTTGTTTTGCCCCTGTACCCTTCATTTCCGATATATTTTTTTGTATTTAAGTGCAGAAATGTCACTAAGGAAGGATTCGTTACCGTCCTAAGTATTTAATTAGTTCGCAACGTCTACGCTCAATAGAAAAAAATGAGTGTGCCTCATACATACTTGAATTCCATGACATATTTTTTGACCTCCTCGTCAGCTTCCGTGGTGAGATGTGAATAGTTACCCCCGGCGTGCCACGGGTAGAACGAGTGATATCTAGAAAAATAAAACAAGTTAAAAAGTTTCCCAAGTGGTCAAGCAGTTAAGTCCGTGGATTTAGACTCGGAGGTACCGGATTCGATTCCTGGTCATTTTTATTATATTAAATTTATTTGTGATATTTCTCGAGTTTGTTACGCACGCTAGAAACATCGACGAGCATGCCACTTGTCATGATTGGCCTATAGTAAAGCTGGTTAAATGTGACTCGGCTTCTTTATAAGCGTAGTTTCTGACCACCCCGAAAGGGAAACGGTCGTGATGATACTTTTTAGGAAACTTTATGAAAGTATCATCACGACCGTATCCCTTTCGGGGTGGTCAGAAACCACGCTTATAAATAATAATAAATAAATATAGCCAACTTTACTGAAGGCCAATCATGACAAGTGGCAAGCTCGTCGATGTCTCCAGCGTACCAAACTCGAGAAATATCACAAATAAATTAAATGTATTTCTTTACATTAATAAATATTTTTGTGTCCCGACCTAGAATCGAACCCGGTACCTCCGAGTCTTAACCCACGGACTTAACCGCTAGACCACGGAGGCAGTTTCCTACAGTTGGTTATATTTATTTATTTAAAACTTTATTGCACTATGTACAAGGGGCAGGCTTAATGCCGCTAGACATTCTCTGACAGCCAACCTTTGGGACAATAATAAGTATAACAGATCGAGGAGTAGGTGCGAAAACGTATTGAGGACTGATCATTATTAAATAATAACTATATTTATTAACAATATATATACTACATACTAATAGTACTTACATACATACATATATACATAACTATACTACATACAATATCTCAAGACGGCATTAACGGAATCATACAGTATTTGGTTGGGTAGGGAGAGAAGTAGAATGGTGGATGGTGAGCGCAATAAAAAAAAAAGGAGGCCTCGTTTTCTTATTTGTCGGTCGCAAGCCCGAGACACCATTCTTCTCATCTCCTACCCACACACGATGGACCCGGCACCGGCACGGTGAATCCATGGAATGCTTAGAAATTTGTCTTCTACTTTTATAGATTGTAGTTTGTTTTAAAGGTTATATTGTGATTTAAAACTTTAAAATCGTCACCATTTAGTGAAGCACGTTTAGTGAAGGATATACTCGTACCTGATCATATAAAGTGCTTTCTTGGGCAACTTTGTGTTGTTATGTACCAGCACCCTGTATAGATACTCGTCATGACCCCACGACATCTGTAACCGCTCCAAACCACACTTAGGCTCATACATGCCGCATTCTGTGCTGAAAATGTACAAAGAAAACATAAATAAAAATATAAATATAGCTTTAAAATCATGTGAACATATTATTAAAATTATTTTGTTTTTTTTAATATTATTTATTTATTTATATTGAAGTAATATACAAACAGTATAAAAGATTTTTTTTTTTTTTTTAAAGTAAAAATTTAAATAAATATAAACTAATCCCAATAAAAAATAAACTATAAGATTTTTTTTGTAAATAAAGCTTAATTCGATTATACTGTTTGTATATTTCATATATACTGTAGTTTTTATATATTATTATTGTATTTTATAATTCTAAATCTACCAGTGCCCTGGAATTTAGAATTTTATTAAATCTTATGTAATTTTGTTGTAACTGCCTCCTTGGTCTAGCGGTTAAATCCGTGGATTTAGACTCGGAGGTACAGGGTTCGATTCCTGGTCGGGACGCAAAAATATTTATTAAAATAAATACATTTATATAATATTTAATTTATTTGTGATATTTCTCGAGTTTGGTACGCTGGAGACATCGACGAGCTGCCACTTGTCACGATTAACCGGGAAACGGTCGTGATGATACTTTACTTTCACTTTTTTTTATTGTTAAGTTTTCTTTGTTTCAGGATTATGGAAATTTGCATCTATTTTTTGTTCATTTTTTTTTTGTTCACCTACACTGACGAATGCCATAAAAAAAACAAAATCATGTGAAGTGGCAAGTGGCAAACTTTTCATGTCTCAAGCACAGAATAAATAATAATAGTCTCTAGCATAGCCACGGGGTCTGGCGCATGTCCGCCTCGGTCGACCGACTAGCTATGGCGATAAATGCGAGCGTTTATTGCGATTGACCGTAGCCCGCTTGCAATAGTCGTTTATGCTAAAACGAATATTGACATCGAGCGGCCCATAACTGAGGTACATACTTAAATTATTGTGGAGTTTTAGTAATCAAAACTTCTCGTATATATCCCAAAGTATGCAAAATTAATTCTTCAATCACGCAATTTTGAAAACTACAAAATTCTCTTACAAACAAGGTCTGCATTGATCAGTTGCATTTGATATTTTGCCTGTCTTTTTTCTGTAACCGTAAAGTATGTTGTTATTATGAATTCATTTTTCTTTGCAACTGTACACGTTCGACTATAGTTTACCGTTAGCTTAGGTCTAAACGTACGTCATAACCGACACGTCGACACGTCGACGCGGCAACGGTTAGCGCGTATCATACGGTACTGTACGCGCCACAGAGCACAAAATCGCCGCGCGCTGCCCACTCCGGGCGACGCGCGTAAATTCCATGCTCTGTGGTACGCGCTGACCAACTCAGTATTGAAATAATGACGCGATTATATAGAAGATTTGTAAAAGAACATTACCTAAGTCAGTTCTCCAAATAAACATTGCGAAATTAGATAATCATACTATACATACTTGCTTAGCCTTGCCCCGCCAAGCCGTCTGGCCAGCGTGGCGAGTGTAGGCCAAATTCTCCAGTTCTGGAAGGCCCATCTCCAGCAGTGGAGGTCTAGGACGCTGTGTTCTAGGGGCTGTAATGAATACGTACTTGTACATAGGATTGTATGTGTCAGGGTTGTCTTTAAAGCTGTCGTCTCCATACACGATGTCACTGCCCCACTTGCACCCCACCGGGAAGGTGTCCCCCACCACGCACCACTGGGGCTCGCCGTAAAATGCCATTACCTGAAAACAAGAAAGTGAGCGAATCTTAAATACAATGAATCTAGCTTTTCATATTAGGTTCAAACATTTGAAATTGACGTTTTATATGGATTAAGTAAAACGAAAATATAATTAAAATATACATTTAATCAATCGAAGTATGTGTCTTACAATGAGTTAAAACAGTTATCTTTAACGCAAGCATAAGCTGTTTCTTATGTCCTCGACTCAAGCAGACATATTTGAGATATTTAAGGATTTATTTTTGATACTGAATAAGGGCATAACAAACATTAATATATGATCATGTGGCACAGATAGACTAACCTTTCCAAGATCGTGTATGAGTCCAGTAAGATGGAACCAGTCGTCCTGCGGATGGTCGCTCCGTATCCTCTCGGCAGTCTGGAAGGCGTGCACGATGTTGGGCAGGTCGGTGTCCGGGTCAGACTCGTCGACAAGCGCGTTCAGCCGGATCAGTGCACACTTTATCGTAGATTTGAAGTGGTTGAATTTCAGCCACTTTTCCATTTTACCTGTTGTGTAGGTTATTAAAATCACAATAAATAAAATAAAATAACGTTTAATGGAAGTAGGGATTGCACTTATTGGCCTGCGAGATCCCGTACCTTTAAATGCGGAACTTCGAAAAAGAGTGCCATTTTTTTCAAAAGTTATATGTCATAGTGAGAATTATTATTTGATTATTACTATTAACTGTAGCTCTATTCTGTTATATTATTATTCTGTTACTGTTAGTGGATTTAGTTATTTACGACATAATATTCAATTCTCAACTCTATAAGCGCTCGACCTTGACAGCGGCCGTGCAAATATCAACTTTAATAGCGTGATCTATATATAGTTAACGGATTCCATAATATTAGCGTTTGCGCTTAAGTAATAGAATAGGACTGGATAAGCATTAAACAATTTCATGTTAAGTATTAACAACAAGACAATAAGAACAAGCTAGGGTGGAATAAGTGTCAGCAAGAGTAGTTTTTATAACAAACAAGCTGTTTTACCCGGCTTTGCCCGTGTAAACGGCGACACGTAATTAATTTCGTTGCACAATATTTTGATTTTGCTATGTCTTTGCTAAGGTATTTATTTAATTTGCATGGTGTAAAGGGTAAAATAATCTACATAAAATGTTCAAGTCAACTAAAATTAACGTATTTATAAGGACTAATACCGTATTTGTGTATCACATTACTGTACCGCAGCCCTAATCTGTTACTTAGTCGCAAATGAAATCCGTTAACCATATATCACGTTATTAAGGTTGATATTTGCACGGCCGCTGTTAAGGTCGAGCGCTTATAGAGTTGAGAATTGAATAATATTTTGTAATTATGACGCAATCTCTGATGTAAATTACGAAATCAACTAATACAGTTTGCGACTAAAGCCGCGTTCGTTTTAAGAAATGTTAGCATGAACATACAACTTTTTTTTAGCACAAGTCGTTCGTTTAATGAAAATACTAACATTTGATGCTAATTTCGTATGTCAGTACCGTGTTGAAAGGAGGTTATTGATGTTACTTTTTGACAGATGGCATTTAACATAAGAAATGGTTTATTTACATTGTGGTATACTTTATATTATATTTGTTTAAAATGTATTTTAAACGATTTTATGTAATAAATTTAAAGACCATAATACATGATTTGTTATTATTTGTTACTTGTCATACTTGTCAAAAAGTAGCCTCACCGCTCGTTTTTTTTTAAGAAATGTTAGTATTGTTAAAAAAAGTGGAATTTCTTAACAAAAACGACATTTTATTTGGTTTATGAAGTTGCTACGAAACAGAATAGGGCTACAGTACGCACTAGAATTTATTATTTGTTTCATGTGTGAATCAATCATAAAATTATTTTCAAGTTTTAGTGGTTCTCAAACTGTTTGTAGACGCAATATACGTTTTGATATTACCTTTAACGAAATCCACGGTCATGTTGGAATGCATGTTGTAGTAGGTGGTTCGCACTCGCAGCCTGACGGGATCGTTATCGTCCACGGTGTAGTCCCGGAACGCGTCGATGGCCTTGCCATCGTACACTGTTTCCGGTCGCAGCAGCAAAGAAGGGTCCAGCAACGCTGGGTTTTCCTGATATTTTTTTTAAGTTACAAAACTTGGTAATTCGATTTATATTCTTTAGACTATTGTAATAAAGCGATGTAATGTTAAAAATTTCAAGGCGTTGTCATAATATTTAATTCAAATTAAAATTCAAAATTCTTTATTGTATAGATTGCTTATTCTAATAACAGTTGTATGTACATGTCATGATGATACAATCTGCCCATATTATGGGCATACAATATGCTTATATCAATAGATATTTATTTATATATAGTTAACATTTAATATTGTTGTTGACAATTTATTGGAATACAATGTTAATATCAAAATTTTCATGCTAAAAATTATTTCATTGAGTAAAAACAGTTATCAATAAGAATTTTCTTTAACTCAATAGTAAAACGTTTTATGCGTAACTCTCGTATCTCTCTAGGAATTTTATTATATACTCTAATGCACATTATGTAGCAGTTTCTGCTGTAATATTCACAATAGCTCGTCAACACCTCGGGAGACAAGAGGGCTGGGCAATATTTGGGCCATACTCATACATACATACATACAGACACACAGACAAAGCTTTTTTAACTATCATAATACCTCATTGTCATAATTTTAGTATTTTGGTAATTTTTCTTTAACAAGACTAGCTCCGTAGTTTAACAGCTAAGTCAGTGGATTTACGAGCATATGCGAGGTACCGGGTTCGATTCCTGGTCGAGACAGAATTTAATTTATTTGTGATATTTCTCGAGTTTGCCACTTGTCATGATGGTCCTACAGTAAAGTTTGCTTAATGTTAATGTGCTTCATTAGATATATGGTTTTAATTTTATATTTGAGTTAATGTATAGTCTAGTTAATAAAATTTCGGATGTCTAAATTTTATTTTAGCAAAATAGATTAAAATCGTTATAAATGTTTTTAACATTTTTAACTGCCTCCGTGGTCTAGCGGTTAAGTCCGTGGATTTAGACTCGGAGGTACCAGGTTCGATTCCTGGTCGGCACACAATAATATTTATTAATGTAAATAAATACATTTAATTAATATTTAACTTATTTGTGATATTTCTCGAGTTTGGTACGCTGGAGACATCGACGAGCTTGCCACTTGTCATGATTGGCCTATAGTGAAGTGGGCTAAATGTGAATCCGCTTATTTATAAGCGTGGTTTCTGACCACCCCGGAAGGGACACGGTCGTGATGATACATACTATACTTTACCAATAAATGTTTTTGCTATTTTTCTATCTAAAATTTTGTATATGGATTATCCCTGAAGGGTCGTCTCTAGAGGACATGTTTTACTTATAGTTAACTTTTTATTCGAAGTAATATACAACCAGTATAAAAGAATTACAATATAAAAGCTACCTAAATAATAAAATTAAAAATAAGCTAAACTATAAATAAAAAATGTCCTCTAGAGATGTCCCATCCGAGATAGTCCCAAGGAGACTGGCTCGACATTTCCCCTCTGTATAGCGGGCTAATACGTTGGCAGAAATAATTGCCAGCCTTCCTGTCTCCAGACCTTTCTGTCAGCGGCTTTGAGAACACCTTGGCCAAGCGCCTCGCTGACGGTCCCCATGGGCCCATCGTCTCGACCCCAAATGGCGCAAACTCGTAACCGGAACCAAGGTTGGCATATTTGCGCAATTTGAGGTTCTCCGCAGAAATAGCCGCTCTTCCCGCACCTGACGAGGTCGCCTGGATGTGAGATGGAGCTAATGTGTCTACACACGTCGCATCCCACACCAGAGATCTGCCAACTTTTTTTTAAAATACATACTAAAGTCTAAATTAAAAATATGTCAAAAATTTTTTTTTTTTTTTTAAGACGTGATGCGTAAAATTTCGTGACGATACCAGTCGCATCACCATGAGGCCTCGTAAGGAGACCCCAATGCGCCTACGGACTAAAACCCTATAAACCGTCTCTCTTTCACTGTTGGCCCTGCGTGCCTTAACAGCTAAGTCTGAGTCGTGGCTACGGAGTGAAGGCACTTCGTTCAAGTTACTTTGTCGAGTTCAAATTTCTAAATACTAATAACTTTGAGTATGTTGGTTTGTGCGAGCGAGAGAGGTGCCAAAGCGTAATTAAAAAGAGTAATTCGGATTTTCTCCTTGTATATAAAGACATAAGATTTAAATAAAATGGAATTTACTTACAATAAGGATTTTCATTGTGTATCAGACGAGATCGCAGTCACAACTGATCAGGCGTCAACAAAAACATTTAAATTTACAACTCCATTATCTGATAGTCTTGGTAATAACAAATAATACGCAAATCGCAGGTCGAAGGTTATCTAAACTAACCAGTTTGTATTTTCTAACTTTCCTAATCCGCCAGTGCGGCATTTAATAATGTTACCCTTACCCCAGTGTATTAATTGTATTTTAAATTTAATTCGACTATTTTTTTTGTTTATCATAATGTTTATTAATTATTGAAAAAATAATATTTACAAAATATAAAAGAATAATTACAAAGTAACTGCCTCCGTGGTCTAGCGGTTAAGTCCGTGGATTTAGACTCGGAGGTACCGGGTACGATTCCTGGTCGATACACAAAATTATTTATTAATGTAAATAAATACATTGAATTAATATTTAATTTATTTGTCATATTTCTCGAGTTTGGTACGCCTGGAAACATCGACGAGCTTGCCACTTGTCATGATTGGCCTGTAGTAAAGTTGGCTGAATGTGAATCCGCTTATTTATAAGCGTGGTTTCTGACCAACCCGAAAGGGAAACGGTCGTGATGATACTTTACTTTATTTTTACAAAGTACATAAATAAAAATAGTAAAATTAAATAACTTCTTAATAGGTGGTAGGAGGATGTGATGGTGCTATCCACCGTTCGTAAACCCAGTAAAGTGTATCCACACGTTTCGGGATTTTGTAGTTGTACTTACAAACAAAAATCTTTAACAAATATCAATGTATCGATAAAATATCCCTATTAAAATTTCTTATAAATAGTTATATGGGAACCCGTCAGCGTTACATCGGGATGACTACAGTTGACAGCAGTTGAAAACATGTGCCATTTGCAACGATGTCAAATGCCAATTTTTACTTTCAAGGAGAACTAATATTGTAAGCTTGCCATGGTGATATATATATAAAAAATAAATAACATCGCTACAGGACTACAGACTTACTAACGTCTTGCCATCACCTCTAGAAGAGCTGAATCTCGATGGTGGCTCGAGCCCATTTAATGGTATCGTAAAGAAAGCTGGCGGGATAATCTTTTGGAACAGATAGCCAATGAACTTTAAGACGGTTTTATAAATTTACTTTTGAAATATCACGCTCTAATTATTCAAGTCTAATTTTGCATTATCTTTATATGAGCTGACACTAAATTAACCTACAAATGTTCCATTAGGAGTTAAGAGCAATTAAGATAAAGATAATTCCAATGCCTTTATTACCGATAATATAATGCATTCTGCACTTAACCTACTTGAATATTAATTATAAAACAATCTTAAAACGTAAAAAAGTGTTTTACACTAAATTTACTTTTTTTATGGCGAGATCGAGATATGGAATGGGGTGTATCAGGCAAAGCTTTTTGTAGATGTCTCTAGCGGCACTGGTACCTTGTTTACAGCTATGACGTAGCATTTTTTAAATGTTATTGTAGTTTTTTTTATTTTTATAATCAAAAAAATAATTTTCACTTATTGTTACCTACCTTAAAAGACGAATTAGGAAAGCGAACACCGTTTTTAAAAAGAAAAAAGGTTTAATTAATAGAACGGCAATTTTGAGATCACCATATTTTTGATTTCACTTGGAAATCTCGATTTGTACACTTAAAAGCTGCTCACTTCGGCAATATAACCAGAAAATAATAAATTTCGTAAAAAAAATACAAGTTTTATATGCAACTGACAGTTCTATTGGGCACCGTCTATCATGCGCCACCTATCGTGATGAAAAGTTAGTGACACACCCCATTAAAGTGGTCGAATCTAATCCGTGCAAACCATAGACATAGGATCGTCGGTATTCTATACCTATGGTGCAAACGCATTTTTTTTATACTTATTGTTTTCACCACCATTATCTGTCATCAAACTCATTATTTAAATAAACGCGGGAGCGTACGCTGCAACGGTAAAATCACATGGTGTATGCCTACGCCCTCTGGTGTGAACTGAAGGAGAAAAATCGATGTAATGATATTTTTTTATGATGTGAAATCCTGACCTGACGCGGTGTGAGTATCCTGTCTTTCCTATACTTTATCCTGGTGATTTCTTCCAGCTGAGTTTAGTATCTCCTAGCTTGGATGCTCGCCCTGGAGAAGGATATAACCGACATATTTCTAAATTTATCTCATTCTTAAACACAACAGATACCTATATTTTGTAAAAAGAAGGTAGGAAAATAAAAAAAACAAGATAGGTTGTTTAAAGACAAAAAAACAATTTCCAGTGTATTATTACATTTATTTATTCGAAGTAAATTAATATACATTAAATATAAATTAAAAGCTACCTAAATAATAAAATTAAAAATAAACTAAACTATAAATAAAAAATGTCCTCTAGAGACGTCCCATCCGAGATAGTCCCAAGGAGACTGCCAACATTTCCCCTCTGTATAGCGAGGCTAATACGTTGGCAGAAATAGTTGCCAGCCTTCCTGTTTCCAGATTTTTCTGTCAGCCGCTTTGACAACTCGTTTGCCAAGCGCCTCGCTGACGGTCCCCATAAGCTCATCGTCTCGACCCCAAACGGCGCAAATTCGTAACCGGTACCAAGGTTGGCGTATTTGCGCAATATAAGGTTCTCCGCAGAAAACGCTGCTCTCCCCGCGCCTGACGAGGTTGCCTGGATGTAAGATGGAGCTATGTGTCTACACACGTCGCATCCCATACCAGAGACCTGCCAAGTTTCCACGGCCCAACAGTCATTTCGTCGGGTCTCTTGCCATCGCTCCGCACAATCCCAGATGGTTCTAAGATTGTGGGTACACCAGCAGTGACAAGAGCCCTTCGGATGATGTCGTTGAGAGCCGCGTGACGAGGAATGCGGCCAGCACTTCTAGCACAAGAAAGCCCGTGGCGTCCGAGATGATCGACTGGTTCTCCGCATCGACACTGGTGCGATAGAAATAGGTTTTTATTTACATTTTTCTTTTATAATTCCGTTATTTACATTCCGTGGACAGCGCGGAAAACCAATGTACGAGTATCAATACTCAAGGAGCTCAAAGTCACTACCAGGCTCTCTTCTATCTGCCTGCAGTGACTCCTTGAGTATTTTTTCATATAGCACGAAAAAGTTTGGCCAATCTAGAGAAGCTGGTGATCGCGGGTAAAATCGAAGGTAAGAGGCCCCGTGGCCGAAGCCCGATATGTTGGTCTGACCAGATCCGAACCATACTTAACACCCCAGTCGACAGTCTGCATGTCGCCGTGTGCAGAGCCGGATGGCGCAGCATCGTCCGAGACAAAGTCCCTAAGTATGGCTTTTAAAACACATCAAGACCGTCTAGGGATACTCGTATTTTGTCGATTACAAATGGGGCAGAATTCATGCTCATGCACGACAACGAACACGATCGTAGGCTGAGTTGCACAAAAATGAAGTCTTAGTAATAGTAACGATTACAGAGAGATTATCAGATAGTGTTACCCAATCTTGGTCTTGGTCTTACAGTCTTGGTCTTGCTTACTTTGCAAGACCACCATATATAAGCAAGAGCAATACCGAGACTAACCCTAGTCTCGCAAGGTTCTTGCTCAGACAGTTTTTCTTCATATGGCTAAAAATTTAAATATATTTTTTTGGCATTACGTTTTTTTATTGGTAACTGTCTGTCTTTTTTTTTTGGTTCAGATGTAAAAATATCGAACCCTTTTTTTTTTTTTTTTTCAGACAGGTCACACAGCGCCATCTTATTTCCGTGGTAAGCTACGAGGCTTGTGTTACGGAAACTAGATGGTTGATAAACTACATATTATACTTTTTTTTTTTGTAAATATATACATATTATATATATTATACATATAAACACCCAGACCGAGACAAATTATACAATGTACAACCCTTATAGTAGATGAATTGAAATATTCGATACTACCTACTGTTCCGATGTGGCTCTGTCTGTCACTAGTTTGCGGACAGACACTAAAGTGTCACAAGGTGTCCTTACTATTATTAGAAACAAATATATATTTTCAGAGAGAATCTTGGTCTTGGTCTTGCTTTGGGGAACACCAAGCTCCACACCCGAGATTGAGGATTTCACCAGTTCAGTACGCCTGGTATATATTTGTCAATAAGTCCTTCATAGTAGGGCCACAACGCTTCTATGTCTGGTATGTCACCGCTTTTTGTGTATAGGTCGTATTGGCTGAAAATAATTAAAATAATTACGCTAAATCTTTAATACGCGACATAAGCGTTGCCATCCAAGCGTCAACAGGTGATCCTCTGAGTAGGGAATATCTTATTCAGAGGATCAGTGTTGCCATCCAACGAGGCAACGTCGTCGCCGGAGTCCTCGGAACATTGGGTTCATCTTCTCCTGGATTCGATGACATGTAGATTATAATCAAGATATTTGTAAGTATTTAGTTTTTATATTAATTAAATTTATCTTTTAGTTTATTTAATTTAAGGTTTTGTTTAGTTTATTTTTAATTTTATTATCTAGGTTTAGTTTATAGGTATTTAATTTGATTATTTTAAAACAAATATATATTTTTAAATAATTATTATGCATTCCATTCTGATTAAGAGCTTATGAGACGGTATTAACGGAATCGTACAGTATTTGGTTGGGTAGGGAGATCAGCTGATTGGTGGATGGTGAACGTCTTGTTGCGCAATAAAAATGATAGTTAATTTAGCTACTAATAATAGTTAGTTAATTAAAAATATGTTGAATTAAAATCTGAAAAGAAATAAATAAAAACTAAAAAGAAAAAAATATGCCCAAGGCTGACGTCACTAAAAAGTCTAATGACCATTTACCATTGGCATAATTTTATATATTTTATTACCTAGCGACTATAACACTACATACGAGTACATAGGGTAAAACGCATACGCAGTCGGGTAAAAAGGATGCTTGCTACCCGAGACAACAATCTTCTCCTCTCTCTTTCTTACACACGATGGACCCGGCAGCCGAAATGCTTAATTTTGATTTTTAAAGTGAGAACTTTATTGCGCGCGCTTGGTTGGGGAACTACTTCGTTGAACGTACGTCCGTAATTCAGAACAGCGCTCAAGGGGAAACAACGCGGCGGGGAAGGGGAAGAGGGGCTGATAGGCGCGCGCGAATATCCGCTGCCTCTCTCGCTCTCTCCCGCTCTTTCTTTCTCTTTCTTTCTTTACGCGTCTGCACGTACCCACGCAGCCACGCGCATTCATTTAATCTCCATATTCCTACCAACTACGAAATCAATAACCTTCAAGTTTAGTTCTCACTTTCGCGGTACGTCCCGCGACGCACCCGTTTTAAAAAAAAGATAGATAAATTCACATATTAAAGCTGTGTTGATAACGATGTATCCATTTCTGTAATAAATAATAAGAAGTAGGTATAGAAGACTGTCAGAAGTCAGAAACGTTGACATCCGTCAAAAAACCAAAGTTACCGATATATCTTTTAAAATTAGCAAGCTGAAGTGGCAATAGGCTGGACACATATGCCGCAGAACCGATGAACGATGGAGTAGACGGGTTCTGGAGTGGAGACCACGTACTGGAAGACGCAGAGTGGGACGACCCCCCGCCAGATGGACAGATGACCTGAGCAAGGTGGGCGAGCCTTGAGGGAGGCCTACATCCAGCAGTGGAGAGACACAGGCTGATGATGATAATGATGATGATAAAAGACTTACTTAAACTGCAGCACCCAGTCCAGTATTTGCGTGTCCTTCTCATTAGTGAGATGTCCATAATCTCCACCAGCGTGCCACGGATACAGGGAGTGATATCTAAAATTGTTAAATAATATTTATTTATTTACATATATTTCACAGCTGTCTTTTACAAATTAATATTTACATTCCAATATTTAAAAATTCGAATTGAAATGGGGACACTCGGCCAAGCGTCTGGCCAAGGAGTTGCCCAAACAGTCTGGAGACAGGAAAGCTGGCAATTATTTCTGCCAACGTATTAGCTTAGCTATACAGAAGGGAAATGTTGCCAGTCTTCTTAGGACTGTCACTAGGGTCTAGAGGACATTTTTTACTTATAATTTATTTTTTATTAGGTTTAGTATATTTATTTTAATTTTTACTTTTAAGTAGTTTTAATTATTTATACATTTTAGTCCAATATCTACTAGTAAATAAAAAAAAAAGAAATTATTATTTAAAAAAAAACTTAACACCTAGCCGATTACAGAATAACATAATGTTTTAAATAAATAAAGCACAAACGGATTATAAACAAATTAAATTAAAGAGACAAACTAAAAAATAAAGAGACAAATATAAAAAACTATCTACTCATCATTCTGTTAAGTGTATACATACATATGTGAATGTGTATTGACAGTGAAGGTGTAATATGTAACCGTGAGTGAAAAGTGTGAGTGAGTGAAAATGTATACATTTTATTGCATTGTACATATCTTATGTATCATTGTAATGTATCTAATAGGTGCTAGGCAGACTGATAGTGGTAATTTGTCCAGTCTGCCGGGGCGGGGAAGTATCCACCGTTCGAGTTCTCGCGCCATTTTGCGTGGACATGTCAAGTGCAAGTTTTTATTTTGTAAATTAATTTACTGTGGATATTATTGGTCAAAAGTGGTGTTGTTTTGTTTAATAATGTGCTACAATATGAATAATTATGGAAAACGATAAATTGGACTTTAAATATGGGGCACAATTTTTTTTTTTTGGTTCTCTTGTCCTGATGGATAATGAATGAGGTGATAGGGAAGGCAAAGGGCCCATACAGCCAAGTCTGACGTAATATATCTTTCTTTTTAATGAGTTAATGACGTCATCATCAAATTCCAGATGCTTCAGAATTTGATGCTTTTCTTGGAGTCACTCGCGGAACCATCCACTGCTCAAACACGTCGGGTAAAATATGGGAGTTGACAGCGCGGGAAAACCGCAAAAAATAATATATGTATATATTTTTAAATATCAGCCTTTTTAATCTTATTCACCCGTCTTTCTAGGCGTGCGAGTGTAGGCCAAAGTCACCAGAAAGAGGACTAGGACTCTGTTGATTGTGATGATGATGATTGGACTTCTTTTTTAATTAATATTCTACCACCGCATAAAATGTATTTTTTTCCAGACGTCGAGATACGTGTATTATTTTATTTATTTTATTTAAATTCTTTATTGCACTTAAAAACCTAGTACATAGGCGAGCTATAACGCCATAAGGCATTCTTCACCAGCTAACCTTGGGGATCATGTAAGGTGATGGGCAGGATAAAGAAAAATATTAAAATAGCTTAAATTAGTAAATAAACATAATTACGCATTCATTAAATATACATATACATACACAATATAAAAAAAAAAACAACACACATACATACTATATAATACATACATACATAAACATACAATATAAATAAATAGATATATATATAAATAAAAAGTCAAACAACTAATTCGAGAGACATACATTCTGTTTCTCAAGAAATAATGTGGTTAGAAGGTTTTTAAATACGTTAACGGACGGTGCACGCCTTATGGCCAGGGGTAGCTTGTTCCACTGACGAGCGGCAGCAACAGTGAAGGAATCTGAATATCTGCTAGAGGAATGCGAAGGAATCTTTAGCTGATTGTTGTGAGAGGAGCGAAGAGCACAGTTGTGCGTATTAGAGAGAAATTCAAAGCGGGATTTAAGGTACGAAGGTGTTTTAGGGTGATTGAGAACGTTATAAAGTAAAGAGAGAAGATGGACTGACCGGCGGAAGCGGATATCGAGCCATTTTAACTGAAAGCGAAATTGGGAGACATGATCATACTTACGCAAGCCGAAGACGTAGCGAATGCATAAGTTAATTATTTTATTAATTATGCTTATTTACCTGATCATATAAAGCGCTTTTTCAGGTAACGTGGTATTGTTGTGTTTGAGTACTTGGTACATGTACTCGTCGTGACTCCAGGATATCAACAGCTGGTCGAGGCCGCAGTGAGGAGTGTACATGCCAAATGTTGTACTGAAAGAGAAAACATTGTAAAGTGCCGGCCGCATTCCTCGTCACACGGCTCTCAACTACATCATCCGATGGGCTCTAACCCGACGGCATGTCCTGTATGGTCTTAGAAACTTGGCAGGTCTGTTGTGTTATTGTGATTTCCGCACTTGGTCTCTATTGGACCATTGTGCGTGATCTTCACTCTTTCAGGAGACACGTCACGTTTCTGCAGACCTCTGGAAGAGTCCTCGCTGTCGGGAGGAACCTCAGTGTAAGCGCAGCCACACTGTCGCACTCCAATAGCACATGCGCGGTCGTCGCCTCTACCTACTCAGTGGGCTATCTGTAATGTTTCAAGACTCCCTTTATGCGAAGCAAAACAATAAAATATTTTTAAAAAAATAAGCTTATCTCTGTTAAGGCCCAGGAGACGTCGTGTGAGATTGTCAGGTTGGGAAGAAAGAAGAAAGGAATTTTCCTCAATTTTTTAAAAACAAATCTAATGTATATTTCTAAAATAATAATAAATAAATAATTTTATTTGGTAGTAAACTGTTTCACTACATTTCTCAAAGTATATCAGACTTAAATACTCGTATCTTTTAAAATAGTGAAGTATACGTGCGTCAGCGTGCAATGTTAACTGACGTTCTACAAATACTTACTTATATTTGAGATTGTATGTATCAGGGTTTTCTTTAAAGCTATCTTGTCCGTAGACAATGGAGTCCGCCCAGGCACATCCCACGGGAAAGGTGTCCCCCACCACGCACCACTGGGGCTCGCCGTAGAATGCCATCACCTGATAACGGAATCATTAAAAGACAATCTTAGGCTGAGTTACACAATAATTAAAACTCTGTAACTTTTTTTGAAGGTCAGTCGACAGTTGACGTTTTTTAAATTTTAATCGTTACAATAACATAATAATAATATCTTTATTCAGTAAAAAAGTTACAAAATATGAAAACAATAACATGTTTCATTATGCATGCACAGAAAAACAGACATTTGCAGCCTAACTAATAATATAATAATAATAAAGAACTAATGTATAGGTCTGTCCGTCGACAGTCAACGCCCAGACACCCTTTTAAATATATTATTACTTTTAATTACAAAATAATAAAAGAAACAAAATGTACACAAAAAGAAAAAAAAAAAAAAATGTGTGGTTGAGATCCTCTTTTTGTTTATGATGTAAGTGTGTGAGTGTGTGTAAGAGGGTGTGTAAACTTTACATACTTTGTTATTATTGCATTCCTACTTTACTATTGACAGTAATTCCTCAGTTACGAGGGGCGTTCAAAATATTCTCGGTATTGATACGTTACAACCTCTTTTATATATTGTTACTGGCCGCTAAGATTCATCCATTGACATTAAAAAAAAGTAAAATTGGAACCGTGATGTTCTTTTGTTTTTCTGCAATTGCCGAACAAACATGAGCGAATTAACAATTTTAACGAAATTAGAGCACCGATCCGTCATAAAATTCTTGACAAAACAGGGTAAAAATCAAAAAACCATAAAAGAGGAAATGGATTGTGTTTACCGTGAGTCTGCTCCTTCTTTATCTACTATTCAAAAATGGTCAAGCGAATTTAAGCGTGGAAGGGAGAGTATTGAAGATGACCCTAGACCTGGCCGGCCTGTAGTGGCTACCTCACAAGAAAATATTGATAAAGTGGAAAAACTTATATTGGAAGACGGCCGAGTGAAGGTAAAATCTATAGCTCAAGTAACCAATCTCTCTATTGGTACCGTACATGACATTATACATGACCATCTTAATATGTCAAAAGTAAGTGCAAGATGGGTTCCGCGAATGCTGACGCTTCTTCAAAAGGATATGCGTGTGGCTTGCTGTTCAGATTTTATCGACCTGTGTGGTGAAAATCCCGATGAGGTGCTGCAAAAAATAGTTACTGGAGATGAAACCTGGGTTCATCATTATGACCCAGAGAGCAAACAGGAGTCCATGCAGTGGCACATTAAGGGTTCAGCTCATCCCAAGAAGTTCAAGGTAATCCCGTCAGCTGGCAAGGTCATGGCCACAATATTTTGGGATTGTGAAGGAGTTTTGCTTATCGATTATAAAGAAAAAGGTGTAAATATCACAGGGCAGTACTACGCTAACGTTATACGTCAATTAAGAGATGCGATCAAAGAAAAGAGGCGAGGAAAGTTAACCAAAGGTGTTCTGCTTCTGCATGACAACGCCCCTGTCCATACTGCTCATATTGCCAAGGCAGCTATTGTTGAATGTGGGTTTGAAACTGTTACTCCTCCACCCTATAGTCCGGACTTAGCCCCAAGCGACTTCTTTTTGTTTCCCAATCTTAAAAAGGATCTGCGTGGAAATAAATTTTCTGACGATGAAGCGTTGACGACGGCCGTGGAGGAGCATTTTTACACCAAAGATAAAAAATATTTTTATGAGGGATTAAAAAAAATAATTGATCGATCTTATAAGTGTATGAACATAGAGGGGGAGTATATTGAAAAATAAAAATATCAAACTTTTCGTACTTGTTTGTTTTTATCCACATACCGAGAATATTTTGAACGCCCCTCGTATATTATAGTCAAGGGACTGTAGCCATTGTGTGACATTCTTTCTACATATTTACATAACAATGACTATGTTTTGGTACAACCCAGCCTCAGTCCTGCCTAAAGATGGAAAAATTACAATATAGAGAATTTGCTTTTTTCAAAGCGTGTCTTTTTGACAATTTATTATTAATTTTGCTATAAGTTCTAGTGCTACAGTAAAACAGCAAAGTTTGTTTCCCTTTAAAATAATACGCTAAACAATAACGTAATATAAATATTCTTTATCTGTATTAAATTGTAAACAATGGAATGTGAAAACAGGATAATAAACGGAATGGTTATCAAGATTTATTTATTGTCTGTTATTTCAACAAATACCTATAGGTACTATTAAAAGTCGTATCTACAAAACAAACTGCTGAATGCGGTTCTATCTGGATCACACCTTAATCATCACCAGCCTGTGTCTCTCCACTTTTACTCCACTGGTACATTTTAAGGTACCAAATTTATGCAATTTTCGTGTTTCCTTTATAGTTCTATTAAAAAAGAAAAAATGTATAATTTTATTTTGGAAGTCATATTTTTGTTTTTTTTTTTTTTTTGTTTTAACAGTAATAAGTTTTTAATTTCTTCTTTTTATATTGGTGAATGCTGTGACACCTAATTGGTACATATATTAGATAAGTTATAACTACACTATGTTATGTGTGTGATAATATATGTACTGCTGTGTGTACTACTATATAAATAAATAAATAAACGTTATATAGTGGAATCCTTTAAATGACGGAACTGTCAGCGTTATTAAAAATGACAACGCTATTAAAATTAGAATTTACGTATTACGTCCACTACAGATGACGGCAAAATAACGTTACGATGCGTTCATTTAAAAAAAAAACTATTATACATATATTTATTTTAATATTTGCCATATTTTTTATTTATGTGTCTTATAAAAGTATGTTTAATGTAAATATATAATCTTAATTTAATTAATATAAATGTTGTTAACTTTAATATAAATTCACGGCGGACAATTTAAGTATTTAATTCAGTTTTCCCCATGATTTTTTAAAGTTGCAACCCCATGGGTGACCTTTGAAATAGTGGAAAACGCTATTCTGACGTAAGGTCGGCTATGATCTATTTTGACAATCCAACGTTTGCGACTAAGTAACAGAATAGAGCTGCTGGCCTTCAAACATTGTGGTCTGGATGATGAGAGGATGTGCCGAAGTGTGCCCATCCCAGTCAGCGCGATGGTGTCTCGGTTGTAAGAACGCTTGATCGGTTCAAACCCACCCGGCATGTTACACTACAAATTATAATCTTTTTAGTTAATATGTCACCCTCAATATAACTTTAAGTCAATATTTTTTATTATTTTTTTAACTGCCTCCGTGGTCTAGGGGTTAAGTCCGTGGATTTAGACTCGGAGGTACCGGATTCGATTCTTGGTCGGGACACAAAAATATTCATTAATGTAAATAAATACATTTATTTCTGATATTTCCCGAGTTTGGTACGCTGGAGACATCGACGAGCTGGCCACTTGTCATGATTGGCCTATAGTAAAGTTGGCTAAATGTGAATCCGCTTATTTATAAGCGTGGTTTCTGACCACCCTGAAAGGGAAACGGTCGTGATGATACTTCTTTTTATTTTTTTAGTTTAGCATGAATTTATTTTATTTTATTATTTTGTTTATATATTTTTTATGTATGTTATATTTAAGTACCTAGGTAATTTATTTTGCTTTTTTTACATATCTAATTGTTGGCTTTACCTATTACATATTTATTCTTTTGGTGAAGTCCGTGGATTTAGAAGCGGAGGTACCGGGTCGGGACCCAGAATTTTTTACAATATTTCTCGAGTTTCGTACGCTAGAGACATCGACGAGCTTGCTACTTGTCATGAGCGCTATAGTAAAGTTGGCTAAATTTGAATCCGCTTCTATAAAAAAAGCGTGGTTACTGACTACCCCGCAAGGGTTTCTGGTCATGATGACACTTTTTTCTTTGTTAGCTATGGTATATCGAAATTAATAAATAATTAATCGTTAGAATGTAAAAAAATAGGTACCTATCCGGCCGATAGATGAGTTGAAGCAGCCATTATTCAGGTAATAAAGGGCATATGCAGTATTTATTTAAGCATTATATAATATTTATATTTGCATGTTAAATATGAATGAATATGTTATCATATCGGTGACCTTGTACGAGTGATGGTATAGATAGATACCTACACCATTTTCGTAAACTATAAATCCGATTTTATGATCCTATTGGTCTATAACCAACTCACAGTTGTGCTTTGTGCATACTATGTCACAAATGTAATTATATTTATTTTTTCTTATACCTTTATATGTCTATGAGGTAAACGTAATAAAAAAATAACTATCTATAAATACAAATATCCGCTAGAGTAGTCTATAGAGTTTCCATGAAAGAAGACTGGCAACATTAACAGTCTGTATAGCGAGGCTAATACGTTGGCAGAAATAATTGCCAACCTTTTTGTCTCCAGATTTCTCCCTTAGCCGTTCTCCCATCGTCTTGACCCCCGACCCCAAACGGGCGCAGCGCTTTTCAGCAGAAACCGCCGCGTAAAGGTATTGTATATTCGACGCAATGTTTACTTTAATAGTTACAATCACTAACTTTTTATCACGATAGATGGCGCATGATAGATGGTACCTAATATAACTGTCAGTTGCATATAAAACTTGTATTTTTATTACGAAATTTATTATATTCTGGATATTATGCCGAAGTGAGCAGCTTTTAAGTGTACAAATCGAGATTTCCAAGAGAAATCAAAAATATGGTGATCTCGAAATTGCCGTTCTATAAATAAAACCTTTTTTCTTTTTAAAGACGGTGTGCGCTTACGTAATTCGCCATTTTTTTCTTCGTATTCGTAACAATTACACAGATTTCATATTGGTGCAACCCAGGCTTAATAAAGCGATAGACTGACCTTTCCAAGATCGTGTATGAGTCCAGTAAGATGGAACCAGTCGTCCTGCGGATGGTCGCTCCGTATCCTCTCGGCAGTCTGGAAGGCGTGCACGATGTTGGGCAGGTCGGTGTCCGGGTCAGACTCGTCGACCAGCGCGTTCAGCCGGATCAGTGCACACTTTATCGTTGATTTGAAGTGGTTGAATTTTAGCCATTTTTCGCGTTTTTCTGTAACATGTCGCACACTGCCTATACTGTAAGTTCGAGTCTGTTTTTTTATAAAATTAGATATTCAGCCTGGAAGGAAACTTATTGGCTATATGGTATAGTATAAAATAACACCTTCTAAAACACGCTTCATTAAATACATACATTTAATACCGCAGGCGGTTTCATCATTTTATGTCTGATTAATGATAATTATGGTACCTATCTCTCTGTCTGAATAAAAGAAAATAGATAAATATATATAATAAAATACATATATTGATGGCACTCCGGGTGCGAATTAGAGTTGCGCATATAGTTCCCAACTTGGAGCGCTCAGTTAAGTTCGCCGCTCCTTAGGGAACTAGTGTAAGGTAGACATCACTACCAAAATATATGTACATATAATGTGGCAACCTACAGACATTGTCATCACTTGTCAAATAACCTTTTGCTTGTATTCTATGATTGTATTAATAAACTAGGATTCAAAACTGTAGAAAATTAGGTAGTAAGAATAATATTATAGGATATTTTTTTTTTTTTTTTTTTTTTATAATTAAAATCAAATTTAGTTTACGGGTATGAATAAGCCCCGTCTGCGTGAAAATGTGGCAAGAACGCTGGCTGCATTTCCTTGCTAAATTGCAGTAGTGATTCTTTGGGCGAAGAAAAGTTAAGTAAAATATCATCACGACTGTATCGCTTGCAGAGCGGTCATAAATCATGCTTATTAAAGACGTGGATACACAGATTTAGCGAACTTTACTATAGGCTCATCATAGACAAGACAAATGGCAATTTCATCCAATTCTCTAGCACATACCAGACTTGAGAAATAATAGAAATAAATTATTGTGATCAGGAATTGAACCCGGTATGAAATGGCAAAAAAAAATATATTTAATGTTTTACTCACGTTTTACCAAATCGACTGTGACATTAGAATGCATAGTATAGTATGTTCTTCTGACGCGTTCTTTTACCGGATCGGTATCGTCGACCGTGTAGTCGCGGAACGCTTCCAGTGGCTTGTCTCTAAATATGGCCTCGGGTCGGAGCAGCTGCGACGGGTCCGTCAACGGTACCTGGGCCTTCTGAATGTAAACATTGTCCATTTATTTATATAGGTATTTATTTCTGTATGTGAAAATATATTCGAAGTAACAATGTAATTTAAATAATTAATAATAAACTAAAAATAAAATATAAACTATTAGTTTACCTAATAAAGTTCCAAAGAGGCTGGCAATTGTCCCCTCCTCAAATAGTCGAACCGAGGGCGGCCCCAGCATCAAAAGTGCATAAATTATCATAACAATTAAAACATTGTTTTAAATGCTATAAATAATAAAAAAAAAAAAAAAAACAAAAAAAATGTCGTTTCGAGAAGACCCTTCAGGGATAGTCCCAATGAGACTGGCAACATTTCCCATCATATGTATAGCGAGGCTAATACATTGGCAGAAATAATCGCCAGCTTTCCTGCCTCTAAACTTTACCGTTAGCCGTTTGCATAACTCTTTGGCTAAAGCTGAGTGTTCCCATGGGCCCATATCGTCTCGATGACAAAGGACGCAAATTCGTAACCTGTATCGAGGTTAAGCAGCTTTTTTTTCTTTTTTAAACTATCACGACATGTGACCTTGCACCAACCTGATGTTAAGTGGTGCGCGAGGTCCATGAATGTTAGCAACTGGAATCAGACACTCAGGACTGACATCAGTTCCTAACACCATGCCGGCTTGACTGGGAATGACAGCAATTCGATCCTGATCCCGAAACGTGTGGATACACTTTACTGGGTTTATCGGCACGACGGTGGATACTTCCCCGCCCCGGCAGACTGGGCAAATTACCACTATCAGTCCGCCTACCACCTCTAAAAGGCTGAGGTCCGCGCTTTACGAAGTCGCCAGGAAGTGTGATGGGGCTAATGTGTCGTACACATGTCGCATTCCATACCAACCTGCCAAGTTAATTGCCATCGCTCCACTCAATCTCAGAGGGTTTTAGGATCTCGGGTACTGCGCTAAAGAAGTTATCTTTTTAAATCTACCAATAAACCTACATCTAAAGCAGACTTACCACTTTCGCAGCCATATCCTACCGATTATCGCTTTATCACAGATGTGAGTAACAACTAAGCAATCCCAACTCGAAAGATTTTATATATATTTTTGCGTAAAACATTAAATAAACAAGATTATGTTTTTATGCACATCGAGGACTATTCTTGGTTAAAGTTTAAGCGATTGGAAATAGATGTAGTCAAGTACCCAAGCTAATTGGTATTTGCAAGATAAAGTGAACTTTTTAATAGCCCTGGAGCAATTTTGAAGGTAGTGCCTACAAAAATGTTTATACTGGATGTGGTTATAATACTAGATTCTCACAAAAGACAAGATACGATGAACACCGGTATAACAACTACTATGGTAAAAGAACTAGAAAGTTCATAACTCCCATTATATTTAATAATATTATGCCCATTGATGACTGTGTAAAAATGACAAAAAAAGAATTTAAAGGAAAATTAAAGTTGCTTTTGCTAAGTAAATACAACAGTAATGTGATTTAATGTTAAATAACTTTGTGTTTTGACAAATATAGTGTAAAAAAATACTGTAAAAAAAGAGTGTACTATTCGCCAACAAACTGCTATGCAGTTTGGCGTATAATTTTAAAAATGTAAATAGTTTATGTTTGTATCTTAATAAACGATTTAATAATAATAACAATAATATCTAAGTATAGTATACATCTAAGAGCGATCTTCACGATCGTTTATCGGAGTTTTTTTATTTTTTTTATTACGCTAACAAAAGCAACGGTGATGTCTTTGACATTATTTATTTATTTGAAGAGAAAGGACAGCAACATAAGAACAATGATAAAGCAATAGAGGAGGAGCATTTATTTTTATATTATAATCTAGAATAAAAATAAAGAACTAAGCATTTTTTATTTTAGTTATTCCGTAATAAAATCTTAAGTAATACGAAAGTGAAAATATGTCCAAAATGACCGTAATTTTACTTCCTAGAAACTTGATAGGTAATTTCTCGAAAGTACACAAAATCTTTGAAGATATAGGATTGTGCGAGCGAGAGAAAATTAAATGCGATAAACCCCTCAACATACATAAGTAGGTATGCATCTTACCCTATGTTTGATTTGTCGCTTAAAGCGATTCTTTTCACTTTATTTAGATAGATAGATAAATTCTTTATTGCACACATACTAATACATTTTACAGTACATAGGCGAGCTTATTGTCTAAAAACATTTTCTAACAGCTAACCTTTGGGAGATGTGAGCAGGGATTGTAAGGTGCATGACCGCTAATATTTGAGATAAAGAGATTTATTGAGTAAAAAACTAGTAACTTAAAAAAGAACGATATTAAATCTATAATATAAATACATACAATACAAGATAACACATACCTATATGAACATATACTGGTTACATACTATATATACATACAATAATATACCGATGTAGTCAAGTTATGTAGACTCGTCTTGCTTTTTGTGAAAGTGTTTAGTGAGCAATTTTTAAAACATAAGTGATGGTGCTTTATAAATATGAAGAGGAAGTCGGTTCCACTGGCGAGCTGCTGATACTGTATAAGAATCTGAACATCTGCTGGGCGAATGTGGCGGGATTTTTAATTAAGAGGAAGAGCGAAGAGAACAACCGTTAAAAGCTAAAATAACCCTTGCCCAAAGCCTTCTCCTACCCCTACTCGACTATGGCGACGTGTGTAGCGTTGATCTCTCAGAGGTGTTGCTCAATAAAATGGATCGCTTGCTTAACTCGTGCATACGTTTTATCTACGGTTTGCGCAAATACGATCACATCTCTGAGTATCGAGCTAAGTTGAAGTGGCTACCAATTTGTTGTCGCAGAAACCTTCGAATTCTTTGTCTGCTTTTTCTGTATTAAATGAACCTGCGACACCGAAATACCTCAAGAACAAATTCTCCTTCCTCTCTTCTCTCCACGACAGGTCGTTGCGGTCATCGCATAACGCTGTACTTGCTATACCATCTCACCACTCTAGTTTTATGTCCGACTCATTTGCAGTTGTTGCCGCAAATCTGTGGAACAACCTGCCCTTAAATATCCGACAAGCGCCCAACAGAATGCTGTTTAAAAGAATGGTCTTCACACACTTCCTGAATAGTTCCTAACAACTGTAAGTAATATTGTATGTATGTATTATTATTAATTTGAATTTACTTATTATTATAATATATATATTATTTATAATTATATAGTATTAGTATTAGATTTAGTAGAATTTTAATTACCTATTTTCCTGTTTAAATATTTGCACCTACCTCCCACATACCATGTTCGTAATGTCCCTAAGGTTGACCGAGTAAGAATGTCTAGCGGCATTAGGTCCGCCTTTGTACATAGTGCAAAAAGTTTTAAATAAATAAATAAATAAAAACAACTGTGTGTGTCGCACAGAAATGGAGTGTATCACTAACCTTTTATCATGATAGATGGCGCATAATGATAGACGGACCCAATAGAACTGTCAGTTGCATATAAAACTTGTTGTTTTATTACGAAATTTATTATTTTCTGGTTGTATTGCCGAAGTGGGCAGCTTTTAAGTGTACAAATCGAGAATTCCAAGCGAAATCAAAAATATGGTGATCTCAAAATTGCCGTTCTATTAATTAAACCTTTTTTTTATTTTTAAAGACGGTGTTCGCTTTCCAAATTCGCCTTTTAAGGTAGGTAACGTTTTTTTTTTTTTTTGTTAATAAAATAAAATAAAACTACAAAAACATTTAAAAAATGATCCGTCATAGGTGTAAACAAGGTACAAGTGCCGCTAGCGACATCTACAAAAAGCTTTGCCTGATACACCCCATTGGAAACGATCTTTTAGGTAAGGGGGTGCCATTGGATTAAATAGGACATTGTAAAGAAAGTTTATTTCGCATTGAAATCGTTCGTTTTGGCGCTGCTCTATAGTTTTCATACATTTTAAGCAAAATTCAGTAAAAATTGGGTTCAACGCTTCGCTTTGCTTTCAAGTCAAACACTGGAACTGTCCTAGACAAATTAATTCTAAAATGATTAATGATTTGTTTTTTTTTTATTGAAAAAAGAATGAAATCAAATCGTTTCTTTTATGAAAAGCAAGAATAACATTAAATATAGATAATCTCTTATAACATGGATTAGTTATATGAATGGATAATACATCCACTTGAAAAGTTGTGACTTGCTACAAAATTGATCCTTATTTTCAAGTACTGAGCACCAAACTTGTGGCTGTAATGTCGCCGGCTATATTTGCAAAAAGGATGTTTGCTTTGAGATTAGTTTTATTTATATATTACGTTTTAATCGGCCAATAAGAAGAGCGTTTCATAGCGTTATCAAAATTTGTTTAGCTTCTCTAAAATTTAAATCATTGTGACAGTTATCTCTTGCGGGGTGGGCAGTAAACACGCATTAACCTTCTACCACGACGCACACGCGGTACCTGAGTCTGCATCGAACTTATTTCCATCATTTTAAATGAACTAACTTTAATTTTTATTTCATTTATTTATTAGTTCTAAAAGTACATATTTACAAAAAATCACCTACCTGCGACCCAAACAAGAAGATGCAACCCCGATAGGCCGAGGCCGGTGCCAGGGTTAAATACATCAATATGTTGAACTAGTCGCCAATGTGGTTAAATTTATTTGTTACCTCCTACAATTATTTAAATTACTAAACATCAAAACTATAAAAGTGTTTAAAATACTGTATGTATTATTATAAATCATCATCATCATCATCAGCCTGTGTCTATCCACTGCTGGATATAGGCCTCCCCCAAGGCTCGCCATTTTACACGATCTTCTGCCACCCTCATCCATCCCCCACCAGCGACCTTCCTCAGGTCATCTGTCCATCTGGCGGGGGGTCGTCCCACACTGCGTCTTCCAGTACGTGGTCTCCACTGTAGGACCCGTTTACTCCATCGTTCATCGCTTCTGCGACAGACGTGTTCAGCCCATTGCCACTTCAACTTGCTAATTTTGAAAGCTATGTCGGTAACTTTGGTTCTTTGGCGGATGTCAACGTTCCTGACTTTATCCTTCAGAGAAATCCCGAGCATAGCTCTCTCCATAGCTCGCTGAGAGACCTTGAACTTATGTATCAGACCCACCGTCAACGTCCACGTCTCTGCTCCATACGAGATTACTGGAAGAACACACTGGTTGAAAACTTTTGTCTTCAAACACTGTGGTATATTCGATAGGAAGATGTGTCGCAACTTCCCGATTGCTGCCCATCCTAGCTGAATGCGTCTGTCGGCTTCTTTACTGAAGTTGGCTATTTCTAATTGGATGGTCTGTCCAAGGTAGACGTATTTTTGTACAACTTCGCTAGTGGCATTTCCCACGTAGATTATTATAAATATATATATATATATAATTATAAAAATATAAATATATATTGGTGAAATATACAATACACGGTAACAATATATGATTATAACAATAGTATACTACCTCCATGGTCTACACTCTAGCGTATAAGTCTGTGTCTAATTTAGATGCGGAGATGCCCGGTTCGATTCCTGGCCATTTATTTATTCGTGGTATTTCTCGAGTTTGGTACGCTAGAGACATTGACGAGCTTGCCACTTGTCATGATGAGTCTATAGTAAATTTGGCTAAATGTGAATCCGATTCTTTAATTTTAAAAAAATAGCCAAATTATATAGCCATAATTTTATGTATATTATATTATTTATTTGAAGGACAAGTTTTTTATTTTATTCTTTATTGTATAGATTGCTTATTCTAATTACAGTTGTGTGTACATGTCATGATGATGCAATCTGCCCATATTGTGGGCATACAATATGCTTATGTCAATAGATATTTATTTACAATATTTATTTGTATATAGTTTATATTTAATATTTTTCTTGTCAATTTATTGGAATACAATGTTACTGTCAAAATTATGAGGGATCAGCTGAAATTCAGCGCTGTGACCGAGTGTTGCAGCTTATTGCTGAGCTGATTCCCTATTTGTCACAACACTATCTTGCTCAGTAATTGATAGGATTAAAGTAAAAAAAACTGCCTCCGTGGTCTAGCGGTTAAGTCCGTGGATTTGGACTAGACTATTTAGACGGAGGTACCGGGTTTAATTCCTGGTCGGGACACAAAAATATTTATTAATGTAGGTAAATAAATACATTTAAAAAAAAATTAAATCGTTTATTTCAAACAAAACCATAAATAAATTAAACTATATTGTGGATGCTGAGGAGCGGCTGATGCCTTGGGGCCTAGAGCGGCCGAGACTGTAAGGCCGCGTTCGTTTTAAGAAATGTTAGCATGAAAATACCACTTTTTTTAGCACAAGTCGTTCGTTTAATAACAATTCTGACATTTGATGCTAATTTCGTATGTCAGTACCGTGTTGAAAGGAGGGTTATTGATGTTACTTTTTGACAGATGTCATTTAACATAAATGGTTTGTTTACAACGAATGTATTTTAAGCAATTCTATGTAATAAATTCAAAGACCATAATACATTGTCAATTGAATTGTTATTATTTGTTACTTGTCATACTTGTAAAAAGTAGCCTCAAGGCTTGTTTTTTTTTAAGAAATGTTAGCATTGTTAAAAAAAGTGGTATTTCTTAACAAAAACGACATTTCACGCTGGTTTATGAAGTTGCTACGAAATGTTGGAAATGCTATAAAACGAACGCGGCCTAAATCCGCCACTGACCTTAGGTGAGTGGAAATTAAATTCCCTGACTATATATAAAAAATAAAACAATTATTACAAAATATACATTTTATTTAGCATATTAAAAACTTCAATTATAAAATTGCAAAAAATACATATTATTTCATGCTTCTTTAAATTACCATCATAACAGCACCTAGAACACAGAGTCCTAGATCACCACTGTTGGAGATGGGTCTTACAGAACATGCTACGTTCGTAAATTTTTAACACCGAGTCGTGACGCCGGTCGTTCGTAAATGCTTGGTTTTTTTTATATTACTTGAGGTTAACCCCAAGCCCTTCGGAACATTGGATCGCGACACCAGTGTTAACTCAACTAACATCGACTCCAAGCAGGATTCGTGTCACTGTCAAAGTGACATACATTAATTTTGGAATAATGTCGATAGTGGAGATATTTTTACGAAATTACATAGATAAGAGTGCTACTATCCTTATCTACGTTCTTGGGATGACACAGCACCAGGTGGAAACACAAATGGAGGGATCTTCTCATAGAGATCAGAAAATTCATGATCTGCAGTTGATATCATACATGACCCAAGGCGAGTTACGAGATATCAGGAGCCGTTTAGGAGATTTGGAAGTTAGCCTTACCACTGTTACAAAAAAAAATGGCTGAGATAGCAAAATCCCGGGGAGCAACTTTTGAGGTATTTCAATCAAAAGTATTACCTGGCGGATTTTATCCTATGGTCCATTCCCCTGTGGTTCCCGTTAACCAGAATCTCGCAAGGCGAGGTAAAAGATCCACAAGCCAGAATAACCTGTATACACAATTTACTCCCAATCAAAAAATCCCCTCACTACAACTCCTCAAAGATGATGCCTCAGTACCTACAACCAACGAAAACACTGAGTCAAAATTTAGTACTCGGGTCTTGGAATCAGGAATTATTTCCCCACCGGTTGGGTTAGTGATGGAGCAAACGGGCGCTTATAAAGAGTATTCAGGCTTCATATACATCCCAGTAATCTATCATATGCCTCACCTGGTTGGAAATGGAATAATTGCTGGGGGGGAGGCATGTAATATGACTGTGAACCCCTTCCATCAAGATATTATTATAAGCCTCCTTAAGGAGAAAATAGGTACATTGATTCCAAAACATCAAGGGCCACTCTCACGAAAACGCCGTTTCATTGAGTCTTTAATTATCGGAGGGGCAGTTGCATGGAACAGGGCGTCCATTTGGTCAATGCAGAGAACGATAGATTCACTAGACTCCCAGCTGCATTCGATGCGTTCTCAACTGCAAATTGTCGTAGACAGTATAAATACGCTGGTAGATAATCAACATGCCATACATCACGCCGTAGACAGGCAGGCGAGAATCCTTAGGGAATTTAGGGAGCGGAGTTCATGCACAGATCTCATGACCGACTATTTCCGAGAAATGTATGCCACATGGTTATCTCTTGCGCCGAATGATTTTTCTCGAGTAAGTGATAGTGCTTTATCGGGTAAGATAACACCAGATCTCCTTCCAGCCACTGACGTTATTGGTGTACTTCTTAAACACCCTGCTATAGCAAACACAGCATACACGCAGGATATGACCCTCTTATATGAGCTTGGGAAATTATCTCTCCATGAGGTTAGTTATGATCCTTACCCGATGATCTCAGGAGTTATGGTGTTCCCCCGGATCTTAACAGATAGATCGGCGGCATTGATGAAGGTTCATACTACCCACTTAGCATCCCAGGAAGGTTTTAAGAAGTTACGACTTCCAGATGCCGTTGCATGCAAGACACGCGGCAACTGCTGGGAGATTTCTCCGACCATATGCAAGGAGATGCTAACTCTGACATTATGCCCGAAGAAAAATCAACCAATTTTCAATAGATGCCTAAGTAACTTATTAGGCCCGCAAGGCTCATAAGGCATGTGATTGGGACTTGGCTTTGAATGCTTCCTTGGAAGTTATTCCATTCAATGGTGGGGTATTGGTGAGTGCAACCAAGGATTGGGGAAATATCATGGTATCTCGAGACAGTGATCTCATCGTCCATCGGTCTATAGAACCTAGCTCCTCTCCCTATGTGCTTACAGCCGAGGATGGAGATTATCTTCACATTGGAGGGGAAATTTATCAGCTAGCACAGGAGACGATGAACACGGGTTACGATATTATACTGAACCTGACCGTCTCCCCCTCGCACGAGACCCTCGAAGAATTGATGGATGGGTTCTTGAAACCCATATTCCAAAAATCATCGTGTAATTTGTTAAAAGAACAAATATTTTTTTTAAGCTTTAGGTGTCATTGTTTCTTGTGTCAAGTGTCTAAACTTTATTTGAAATAAAAATACACTTTTTTTAAAGATAAAAAAATAAAATCTACTGCATGGTGAATAAGGCCGATTCTGAAAATCCCGATACCCATCGTAATAAATACCTAAAAGGCTGGAGAGTTTTATTAATATTGATCTCGCCTACAGCCGAGAGACGAAATAGAGAGATAAAGAATTACGTATGTCAACATTCGCGCGATCGTCGACCTCTTGATTAGGGGGTGAGTATGATTGGCGGTATTTTTAGGATAACTTCTCTGCACCGTAACTTAAGATATGATTACTGAATAAATAAAATAAAAAATACCTAGTTCCTTATTTTTATTCTAGATTATAATATAAAAATAATTGCTCTTTAATAAATTCCTGGCAGTATATCTGGAGATTTTAGCCTACACTCGCCAGGCTATCCAGACGAGTTGGCGAGGGTGTGGTATCAATTTAAATGACAATTTATTAACGATTCTACAAGTCGGTATTTTATTTTTCATTCATTACAGCCCGTCGTACATAGACTAATAGACCTCCACTGTTGGAGATGGGCCTTCCACAATTTTGCCTACAGTCGCCACGCTGGCCAGACGGGTTGGCCAGAATATGATGTCAATTTTTAATGATAATTTATTAACGATTTCACAAGTTGGTATTAGTGGAACCGGGACCGACGGCTTAACGTGCTCTCCGAGATACGGGGACGGTGTTGTAAATCTATGACAAATGTACGTAAGAAAAGTGTATTACCGTAAATATTTAAAATGGTAACATTTATGTCTTTCGAGGATTATTGAGTTTACAACTAAGAAGACCTGCCACCGTGGTCTAGCGGTTAAGTCCGTGGATTTAGACTCGGAGGTACCGGGTTCGATTCCTGGTCGGGACGGGTAAATCAATACATTTAATTAATTTGTGATATTTCTCGAGTTTGGTACGCTGGAGATATCGACTAGCTTGCCACTTGTCATGATTGGCCTATAGTAAAGTTGGCTAAATGTGAATCCGCTTATTTATAAGCGTGGTTTCTGACCACCCCAAAAGGGAAACGGTCGTGATGATACTTTACTAAGACAGATTTCGAGGGTCTCTTGAGGGATCTGAAGAAAGCTAATGGAGTCAATTCTATTTATAGCATTTAAAATGAACTATTCGCTTTCTTCAGTAGACCTGCTTTCACTAGACACCTCTCCCTCGCTATACTCTCTCTCTCTCTCTCTCTCTTTCTTTTTCTTCTTATTCTTCCTATCTATTTCTCCTTCTTCGGAGCTGGTGCCGGTCTGGTGCGCAGAAGATACGTCTACTTCCAGAGTGAGAGCTCTGGTGGGAGAAGAAGAACGCAACTCTTTCAGAGTGTTGATAAGATCTATGTCTAGAGGTTTAACCTCTTGAGTGGCTTTGGAACTCTTTTTCTCCTTTTTGCGACGTTTTCTTTTTGACCTGGAAAATATTGGTTGGTTTATTCATTATAACAACAGCGTCCTAGACCTCCGCTGGAGAATTTGGCCTATAATTTGGCATTTTAATATAAATAAATAAATAAATAAATATTTTCAGACAGGTCACACAGCGCCATCTAGTTTCCGTGGTAAGCTACGAGGCTTGTGTTACGGAAACTAGATGGTTGATAAACTACATATTATACTTTTTTTTTTTTGTAAATATATACATATTATACATATAAACACCCAGACCGAGACAAATAATACAATGTACAACTTGCCCCCGGTGGGAATCGAACCCACGACCTCCCGAGATCACGGCAACGTTTGTTACCACTAGACCACGGAGGCGGTCATCTAGCCAACAGTGTTAACATTACACATGTGTTTGTACTTAAAACTAAATAATAATAATTATTATTTATTTTCTTCACAAAAATTGCCTTACATACATCAATGTATCTTAAGTGTCAACAGGATATGATCTACAATATATTACAGGCAATTAACAAATTATTGGAACCCTAACCTCTGTATAGAAAGTATAATATACTTCTGGACCACAGAGGTTAGTTTCCATACAAATTTGGACAACAATTTTATTTAAATTTAAAATCAAATATAAACATGCAAAATGGTTAGTAATTAATAAAGTAAAGTATCATCACGACCGTTTTCCCTTTTGGGGTGGTCAGAAACCACGTTTATAAATAAACGGATTCACATTTAGCCAACTTTCCTATAGGCCAATCATGACAAGTGGCAAGCTCGTCGATGTCTCCAGCGTACCAAACTCGTGAAATATCACAAATAAATTAAATGTATTTATTTATATTAATAAATATTTTTATGTCCCGACCAGGAATCAAACCCGGTACCTCCGAGTCTAAATCCACGAACTTTACCGCTAGACTACGGAGGCAGTAATTAATAAAACATACTAATAGATTTTAGACCCAATATGTAGGATTATAGGGTGTATAGTAGGTGAAATATAGGTGAAGATAGGGTGTAGAGCGTAGCTAGGCTAGCTCGAGGCAATCATAGCGTGTCCAGCGAAGCAGTCATAGTGGGCCAAGGCTTGTATAGTGCTTTACTCAAAAATGCAAGTACCTAATCTAAATAAAACCAGCAAGTAATTTAAATAAAAAATATAATTATTACCTAGAAATTTAATGGGGTGTATCACTAACTTTTTATCACGATAGATGGCGCATGATAGACGGTACCCAATAGAACTATCAGTTGCATATAAAACTTGTACTTTTATTACGAAATTTATTATTTTCTGGTTGTAATGCCGAAGTGAGCAGCTTTTAAGTGTACAAGTCGAGATTTCCAAGCGAAATCAAAAATATGGTGATCTCAAAATTGCCGTTCTATTAATTAAACCTTTTTTCTTTTTAAAGACGGTGTTCGCTTTCCTAATTCGTCTTTTAAGGTAGGTAACGTTAAGATAAAATTATTTTTTTTGTTTTAAAAATAAAAAAACTACAAAAAACATTTAAAAAATGATCCGTCATAGCTGTAAACAAGGTACCAGTGCCGCTAGCGACATCTACAAAAAGCTTTGCCTGATACACCCCATTAAAATGACCATTATGAAAAGTACAGTTACTACAGTACAGAAACGTCAAAATAGCGGCCGGCAATGTTTTGCCGGCTTGTTAGAGCGACCAGCAAGACTTTGCCGGCCGCCTTGAAATAGAACGGCAAGGTCGACTTTGCTCAAACAAGGTTGTCAAAATAATGACCACTTACAATGCAATGACAATGCAAAGACAGCCTCCAAAGTCTAGTGGTAACCTACGTTGCCGTGAACTCGGAAGGTCGTGGGTTCGATTCCCACCGGGGGCAAGTTGTACATTGTATAATTTGTCTCGGTCTGGGTGTTTATATGTATAATATGTATATATTTACAAAAAAAAAAAAAGTATATTATGTAGTTTATCAACCATCTAGTTTCCGTAACACAAGCCTCGTAGCTTACCATGGAAACTAGATGGCGCTGTGTGACCTGTCTGGAAATATTTATTATTATTATTTATTGTAAGTTTTTATTATATTATATTAATTACACGCATTTTTGATTAAATAATATTAGTATGAATTATTAAATTACCTTTGGTACTCTTCGTCATTATGTTTTCTATCTTTTGATCTAAAAAAAATACAAATAACATTAGTGTGTTAATCTCCATTTAAGAAATAAAAATTAATCGGACATGTTACTTATAGACTATAAAGGATAAGTCATTGAAATCAGTCGTCAAAATCCAAAATAGGTCTCGGTTCGAACTCCGGCATGACGACATCACAGACCCTAGCACACAGAGTCCTATCGCCCATCTCCAACAGTGTAGGTCTAGGACCCTGTGTTATAGGGACTGTAACGATTAAAAAAAAAATAGCTCTATTTTTCAAAGTTGCAGGGTCTGCGGATTTGGAGGTGAGGTATCTCGCAGACCAATAAGGCGAAATCCCGCTTTAATTTTATTTTTTTTTATTGTACTGAACCAAAAATAGTGTACAATGGTAAGCTTGGTGCTGTGAAGTAGCACGACATGTGACCTTGAGCCCACCTGATGGTAAGTAGCGCGCAAGGTCCACGAATGTTAGCAACTCGAATCAGACACTCATTACTGATATTAGTCCCTAACACTATGCCGGTTAAACTGGGCATGACGGCAATTCGAGCCTGATACCGAAACTTGTGGATACACTTTGCACGGTTTTATCGGCACGTATGGTGAATACTTCCCCTCCCCGGCAGACTGGGCAAATTACCACCATCAGTCCGCCTACCTACTTATTGAAAGTATGCGCCATTTGCAATGATGTCAAATGCCAAATTTTTACTTTCAAGGAGAACTAATATTGTAAGCTTGCCATGGTGATAGTTATAAAAAAATAACACCGCATGAAACAAAACTTACATAATAACACCGCTTGAAACAAGACTTACATGATAACAGCGCTTGAAACAAGACTTACATAATAACACCGCTTGAAACAAGACTTACATAATAACACCGCTTGAAACAAGACTTACATAAAAACAGCGCTTGAAACAAGACACATAATAACACCGCTTGAAACAAGATTTACATAACACCGCTTGAAACAAGACTTACATAATAACACCGCTTGAAACAAGACTTACATAATACCACCAGTTGAAACAAGACTTACATAATAGCACCGCTTGAAACAAGATTTACATAACACCGCTTGAAACAAGACTTACATAATAACACCGCTTGAAACAAGACTTACATAATACCACCGGTTGAAACAAGACTTACATAATAACACCGCTTGAAACACGATTTACATATAACACCGCTTGATACACGATTTACATAGTAACACCGCTTGAAACAAGACTTACTTAAATATAAGTAGGTGTTTAAATATTATTGTGATTTAGAATAATGAGAAAGAGAGAGAGAGAGTCCAGTTACAATGTACATATAACTTACTTGTGTCTTCGTTTAGTCTTTCTATGTGACTCTTCATCTTCTGAACCTGATCTATCTGTAAAATTAAAAATATTCAATACATTAATAACTATTTGTAAAAAAAAATATTATGTGTATTTTGCAATTCTAGCTTTAGCGAGGGAGTGTTCCGGCCTTTTGCACGGAAACGTCAAGTTCACGTTTTTTTATTGTAAATTACTTCACTGTGGATATTGTTAGTTAAAAGTGGTGTTAATTAGTGGTGTTTAATAATGTGAATAATTATGGAAAACGATAAATTTGACCAGACGGGTTGGCGAGGCCCTGATGTAAATTTTTAATCACAATTTATTAACGATTCCACAAGTTGGTAATAGTGGAACCGAAATAATGTGCTCTCCGAGGCACGGGAACAGTGTTGTCAATCCATGACAAATGTATATAAGAAAATTGTAGTTTTCATTGGTCCATGCTGGGGGGGTTTTTTTTTTTGTTATTTCTTCATTTTAGTTTTTAGTTATATTTTTATTTATTAATTAGGTTTATTTTTATTAATAGTCATTTATGTTTTAAAATGTAAGTTTTTAGTTTATTATTATTTTATTTTATTTTTTAAATCATTGTACCTTAATTCCTTCGAATAAAAACGTATTAAATAAATAAATTTAATTAATATTTAATTTAATTATGATATCTATTGAGCTAATTGTCATGATTAGCCTATAGTAGTTGGCTAAATGTGTCCGATTATAAAGAAGCGGACACATTTAGCTTCCTTATAAGCGTGGTTTCTGACCACCCCGAAAGGGAAACGGTCGTGATGATACTTTTATTTTGTATGAAAATAACAACCAATGCTTTATCTTATTTGGTCTCTTCGATTATTTATGCATTCGCGTATGGAAAAATACTGGTGAAAAATGCATGTTTTTTTTATTTTGTTTTTTTATACTAGCACAACTTGTGACCTTGTGCCCACCTGATGGTAATTGGCGCGCGAACTGTATGAATGTTAGTAACTCCAATCAGACACTCATGACTGACATCAGTCCTTAACAGTATGCCGGGTTGACTGGGCATGACGGGAATTTAATCCTGATCCCGAAACATGTGGATACACGTGAAGCGGGATCAATGATCTAGGCATATTGAAAAGAAAACAAGATTTATAACACACAAATACAACATACCTCTTCTCTCTTCTTTACGTTTCCTTTTTTCTTTCCGTTTTTTCCTCTCTTCTACTTCCTTTCTCGCCTCCACTTCTTTCTTCTTTTTAATAGACTCTAATGTATCCACCTAAATAGATAAAAATTATAGTAAAAGTTACGTAGAAGAGCGACCTTCACCGATCTCTTATCCGAACAAAAAATGTTGTGCCCCGGAAAGAGACCTAAAAAGTATCATCACGACCGTTTTCCCTTTCGGGGTGGTCAGAAACCACGCTTATCAATAAGCGGATTCACATTTAGCCAACTTTACTGCCGGCCAATCATGACAAGTGGCAAGCTCGTCGATGTCTCCAGCGTACCAAAATCGAGAAATATCACAAATAAATTAAATATTAATTAAATGTATCTATTTACATTAATAAATACTTTTGTGTCCCGCCCAGGAATCGAACCCGGTACCTCCGAGTCTAAATCCATGGACTTAACCGCTAGACCACGGAGTCAGTTTTGTTAAATTAAAGTAATTATATATATTTTTTTTAAATTGAAAATGATATTTTTAATATATTCAGTTTTACTGTTTGTGCATTGTTTTGTTTTTGTTATATTCTCCTTAACGAACCTGGATCAAGTATTGCTTGTAATTTTCTTTCTTCTCTCTAGGAAAGAGACCTGCTAGCTATATATAACAGTAGTTGAAAGACTATTAGTTTAGCTAGCAGCGACACATTTGTCTAAATTACTAGTTTAGATATTATTTCTAAAAGTGCCTACCTACATCTTCTGTAGGATTATTTTATTGTGAAACCCTAGTAATAAGTATTTTTGATTATTTATTCATTTAAAACTGTATTGCACATAAACATACAAAGGCGTGACATAATGTCGCTTGACATTCTCTGTCTGTCAGACATTTATTTGAGGTAGGTGCAATATATCAATTAAAATTAAATATATTAAATATATAACTCTATAGAATATTATTTATTGATTATAATAAATATTTATTAATAAAATTACATACGAATACACATACACATATAAACTACATAAATAAGTTACACTATTTATATCAGAAATGAAACGGATATCCGGTAACTATCCGATATCCGGCCAAATTTTTACTATCCGGCCGGATACCGGATAGTAACTCAGTATCCAGTCGGATGCCGGATAGTTATATTCAAAACATTCTCATTATTTTATACGAGGAAAGTGATACCACACTACGTTATGGACACAGTTTATTTTAATAATCACTCGACAAAAATGATTATTTTATTATAAATATAAATAAATCAATATTTCCAGACAGGTCACACAGCGCCATCTAATTTCCGTGGTAAGCTACGAGGCTTGTGTTACGGAAACTAGATGGTTGATAAACTACATCTTATACTTTTTTTTATAAATTATACAATGTACAACTTGCCCCCGGTGGGAATCGATCCCACGACCTCCCGAGTTCACGGCAACGTTTGTTACCACTAGACCACGGAGGCGGTCCGTATTAATTAGCTAAATACTCAAAATTAACAAATTGTCTGCATTTGTTGGTAATAATAATTTCAAATCAAACTGGTCACGTCATGTAACGCGATAAAGGGCCGAATATTCGGTTGCCGGATATCCGGCGCTCTGGCCTCGTAGCTTGCCGAATATTCGGTAACCGGAATCCGGCCAAACCACTATCCGTTTCATCTCTAATTTATATACTACATAACATAAATTTAGGTACTATGTACTATATGATAACCGATTAATAAACTATTTGAATTTAAATAAAGAATATAGTGTATATATTAATAAATAGGTACCATCGCGCTGGCCAAAGAAGTAGTGGGCATGGCAGCTGAAGGATCTACGCCGACTTTCTTCAGAAATTCCGCTGCACGTTTTCTTCTTTCAATCTGTTTCAACTTCTCTAACTCGGCATCACATTCATCTTAAATGCAAATACAAATTTATTACAATTTTGTGCGTGATATGACACAGTACAAAGAGTCACGTATAGCGCGCTGTGTGTTTGAATACACAGATGGTAGTAATTTATTTAAGTGTCAAAATTTGCAAAATTTTTTTTTTAAAGAAAGATCCTAGTTTTGTGCAAGCGAGAGGGAAGCACAAGCTCTTGCTCGCACAATCCAAAATAGGGAGAGGAGTAAATTGGTGGATGGTGAAATCTTGTTGCGCAATAATTATTTTTTAAAAGCGGCTTTTCAAACCGACCTATTGTCGGTCCGAGACACCATTCTTCTCATCTCTAACCTACACACGATGGACCCGCCAACCGTACGGTGAATCGATAGAATTTTCATGTATTTGTTTAAGTAAAATTGTCTATATTTAGGTATACTTATTTATTTGTTTATTTTTAAAAAAATCACAGCTTATTATATTAAACATATAGACAAAGAAGCAATAGTGGAACACAAGCCAAAGAGATTTTATATTATTTAGACAATACAATTAAAACAGAAATAAGAGTAAAATATAGTAATTAGATTAAAATTAATAGTGCAATTGAACTGTGACTAGCAAAAGTAAAAGAATAATAATAATAATAAGTGAAAACCAATAGGTTAATTACTTAGTTACTGCCTCCGTGGTCTAGCGGATAAGTCCGTGGATTTTGACTTGGAGGTACCGGGTTCGATTCCTGGTCGGGACACAAAACTATTTATTAAATACCTTTAATTGATTTGTGATATTTCTCGAGTTTGGTACGCTGGAGACATCGACGAGCTTGCCACTTGTCATGATTGGCCTATAGTAAAGTTGGCTAAATGTGAATCTGCTTATTCATAAGCGTGGTTTCTGACCACCCCGAAAGGGAAACGGTCGTGATGATACTTTACTTTACAATAGGTTAATGATTATTTACTTAAAATAAAATGAATGAATAAGAGGCAGGAGCAAAATTATGCTATATCTACGAGTATGAGTATAGCAGAATTTGTATATTAAGCAAGCAAAGTGGATTTGCAAATACTATATAGATATACTAAAATGAAAATATCCATAGACAATATTGGATTATGCGGGCGAGGGGAGCTAAAGCTTTTTAACGAAAAACATTTTTTTTATTTTTTTTTTATTTAAAAACCTTATGTTTTGTTAACAAAAGGCGTATGTAATGCCGATTGGCATTCTCTTACCATCAACCTTCGGGACATTGTATCAATTATGGTAGGTTTATAAAACAAACATAAAATAAAGAATATTTAAATAATTTTGATGTTAATTTAAATAACGTTCTTATAACTAATTAAATAAATACATAATTTTAATACTTAAACTACATAATAATAATACATACACTATATAAATAATACATATACAATACATACATAAACTACTTAAACATATTTTTGTTATTAAATCAAAATTCTATCTACCTTTAACCTCAACAACGTCATCAGTCAAGTCAATAAATTCTTCTTCTGCTTCTTCAATTGATATAATTTCATCTACTACTTCTACTTTCTTCTCCTTCCTTCTGTTCTCTGGAATAACACTCTCTTTACTCTTCTTTTTCTTCTTTTCTCTACTTCTAGATCTGGATCTGTGTAAAGACTTAAAGATTAGAATATAAACTTTAAATTTGTGACTTAGGGTTGTAACATGGTAGTTAATATTTATAAAACGCATCAATGCGATATAACGCAAATTCGGAGAAACGAAACGCAAATTTTTCTCTATTTTACTAAAAAAACATCTCTAATCTATAATGTCCGTTTTTATTATGAATGTTATTTACTAGAAATCCACGGACTTAACAGTTATGACAATTATGTTTAGAAGAAACATTAGAAAATTACAAAAAACTTTATGTTTTTACCTTGACCGTTCCCTTTTCCTACTTTTTTGCTTCTTCTTGTCCTTCTTATGAACCTTCTCCGTCTCTTCTCTTTTCTTCTTCACAACCGGACTCGACTCTATTGGCATCTCTTTCTCACTTGTAACCTTATCCTTAACAACTTCTATTTGTGGTTCTTTAACTAATTCTTTGAGAGTGTAAAAGTTAGCTGGTTTATCTTGGGCTTCGATTCTGTACATGATGACTGGCGGTATAGGGGTAGGTACGTGAGCTGTGTTTTCGACTTTTTCCTCAGTTTTGTTGTCGGTCTCATCTTCTGAACTAGATTCGTAAGGTAATGCTGGTTTTGGCAGCACAGGGTCGGGCTCCTTTTGCTTCTTTATTGAAAACGAAACTGGTACTGAAATGAAAATTAATTATATATCTACTAGATGACTAGTTAGATTTACATATCTTTACGCCAGCTCCATTGCAGGATAGACAGATAAAATATACATGTAAAAAAAAACTAGTTTTGTAGAGATGTGGGCTAAATTATATTCAGTTATAATGAGCGGTGGTGGCTCTGTTGTAAGAACGCTTTCCTTGACATCCTAAAGAAGTGGGTTAGAACCCCAACATGTACCAATGAGAAATACACTTTCTATTAAGTACATTTGTCATAGATCTACAACAACATTCCCGTGCCTCGGAGAGAACGTTAAGCCATCCATCCCGGTTTCACTAATATGGAATCGTTAATATATTGTCATTAAAAATAAATGACATTAGACCCTCACCAACCCGTCTGGCTAACGTGGCGAGTGTAGGCCAAAGTCTCCAGATATACAAGGTCTGTTAGAAAAGTATCCGACCTTATTTTTTATTTTGAAAACCTGATGGATTCGAATCAAGCGCGCTTGCATTAGCCGACATTGAACCTTCGTGCGAATGCGTGAATTTTTTCCCGCCTCTAGATAACGTCAGTTGCTGTCGAGCAGTGTTCGGGTGACGTAGTGTGTAGTGCTCTCTCGGTTTTTTAAGGCAAAATGACGGAACGACTGGAGCATCAAATTTTGCCAGAAACTGGGCGACAGCCAGTTGGAAACCACTCGGAAGATTCAGACGGCTTTCGGTGACGATGCTATGGGCATCACACAGATTAAGGAGTTTAAACACAACAACCAGTTTAAAGACGGTCACACATCGGTGGAAAGCGAGCCACGCTCTGGTCGGCCATCAACATGCCGAAATGACTATGTCATTGCCAAAGTTCACTCAGCTGTGGTGATATGGGACCGTCGTGTGACTATCCGAGAAATCGCGGTAGAGGTGGACATCAGCACATATTCGGCGCATTCCGTTGTGACCGAAGATTTGGTCATGAAGAGAGTGGCGGTGAAATTCGTGCCGAAGCTGCTGACGGCGGAGAAAAAGCAAGTTCGTGTTGAAGTCTCACAGGACATGCTGATCTTTAAACTGGTTATTCCCCAAAGTCAAGAGACCATTAAAAAGAACGCGATTTCAGACAAGAGATAACATTATGGCTTCAACGACAGCCGAGCTAAAGTCGATTCCGAAAGAGGCACCGCTGGGAGAAATGTGTGGAGTCCCAAGCAGACTACTTTGAGGGTGACTAGGTTTCGTATGCTCCTGGTATGCAAGTTTTTTTTACCGGCTAAAGGTCGGATACTTTTCTAACAGACCTCGTATGTTCTGGAAGGCCTATCTCCAACAGTGGATGTCTAGGATGCCGTGTTCTAGAAGCTGTAATGAAAAATGAAAATGTGCATTTTTACATAAATTAATCTAACACGATTACAATTTAAGTAGGAAAAGCTCTTTATTTTATATAGTTTAGGTGTGCAAAATGTTCAAAATATCATCATGACAGCTCTAGAACTAAAGGACTTGATTGATACGGAAACTACATATTTTATTTTCCAATGAACTTAATTGCACAGTAATTGAGCGTAAGGCATAAAAGAATTGGACCTAAGCAGGTCTCCCGTCAATACATTTATTGAAAGTGCTTCCACGACAGCATTAACTTCCGTTAATACAGTATGTGGTTGGGTAGGGAGAGGAACAGAACGGTGGATGGTGGAGTCTTGTTGAGCTAAAAGGCTATTTCTTCTCATCTCTCTGCAACGATGGACCCGGCACCCGCACGTGTCTACTGGTTTATACAAATATAACTTACCCATGGACTTTTCACCGTTACAATTATTATTGGCAGTTCCACCACGTTTTTCTAGCATCAAACTCTTATAGTACGGATAATACATGTGGCCAGGCTCTAAAAAAGTAAATCTGGGGTCGTTTTTTGCGCGAACAATGTCGGCAAACTCGTCGCCATTCCTCGCTACATAGGCGGCCATTTTATCGATAACCGTCTGAATTTCAACTGAGGGTTTTAAAATTGGCGGGCATTTGGCTTCAGCTGATGATGATGAGTCGGAATCTGTAAATAAAGGCGATGTTAATAACAATTTAATAACAACCCCACTAGTCGGTATTATGGGATATGGGACCAATGGGACAAAGAAGTTTTGGAGAATTTGGCCTACACTCGCCACGCTCCTGGCCAGACGGGTTCGCGAGGGTGTGATTTAAATTTTTAAATAATAATTGATGAACAATTCCACAACCTAGTATTAGTGGAACCAGGACCGACTGTTTAACGTGCTCTTCGAGTCATGGGAATGGTGGTGTTGTAAATCTAATACAAACATACATAAGAACAGGGTTTATATATATATATATATATATATATATATTTATTATATTGTTTATTGCATGATTTTACATGAAGATACCTGTATCACTATCTGAGTCCGTGTTATAGTTCTTCATAAGACTTAGTCCGGTGGATTTGGATGGTGTAATAGCCACATTTGAAGTTACAATCGGCTCTATGGTCTTCATAGCTAACTGAGCCTGTGCCACATTTTTTACAAAGTAATCATTCATAGGTATATCTGAAAACAAATTGTTTAGGTTACAAACATATTGGGTGCTTTTGTTTATATGTGAAAGATAGATATGATATGTAGAATTTATATAAAGTAAAGGCCAATGTGTTACTTGCTAGGGATCACGGTAGTGAAGATGGTGATGTCAATACACTAATTTGTGCCAGGCTGCTACAGCTAATCCAACATGTAGACTATGTGGAGCCTATGCACTAGTTGACCAAAAATTCATAAAACAGCCATTATTAAGAGTATATATGTATTTGGCACATGGCGAATATATGTGGCTACTTTCTGTCTAGCGTACTTGTAGCGGCCAGACATATATTATATCAAAAAAACAATTTTTAACAATGAGTGAGATTGAGAGACTGCCTCCGTGGTCTAGCGGTTAAGTCCGTGAATCCCTGGTCGGGACACAAAAATATTTATTAATGTAAATAAATACATTTATATATAATACACGGTCTCGGTCCCCATCCTTTTAGACAAACTTAATTCAATTGGCATCCGTGGTACCCAACATAAATTACTGCAAGATTACCTGTCTGACAGATATCAATGCTGCAATGTAAATGGTCATATTAGTGACCAGCTTCCTGTCATGTATGGTGTTCCCCAGGGTAGCATTTTGGGGCCTACACTCTTCCTCATTTATATCAATGACCTATGTCAACTTGTTCCTCGCCAGGGTAAAATAATTTCTTACGCTGATGACACAGCACTCGTTTTTTCTGGCGATACCTGGGAGGACGCCCATAATGCTGCCCAAATCGGTTTGAACAGGGTAACTCACTGGCTTAGAGACAATGTTTTGACCTTGAATGTTGAGAAAACAAAGTATCTGGCTTTCTCTATTAGCGATCTGTCACAGCCGGGTCCTATACATTCTATTACTGCTCACAACTGTCCTGATCCTCTAGGCGATTACTGTTCTTGTACAGCTTTGGAGAGGGCCCAGTCGATCAAATACTTGGGTATTATTCTAGACAGTAATCTTAATTTTAAGCAACACATAAATCAGTTGACTACGCGTATCCGAAAACTTATCTATATATTTAAAAACTTAAGACATGTAGCAGAACCAAAAATCATAAGGATGGTATACTGTGCTCTCTGCAAATCTATTCTAACGTACTGTATCACCGTCTGGGGTGGCGCTTCTAAGACTGTCTTGAAGCCACTGGAGATTGCTCAAAGAGCCGTACTTAAGGTTAGCACTTTCAGACCCTATCGCTTCCCAACTTTTCAACTTTATCAGTCTTGTGAAGAGCTCACCGTACGTCAACTTTTTATACTCCAAACCGTTATTAAAAAACACATGCAACTTAAATTTGATGCCCAACTTGTTGATAGAAAGAGACGTCATGATATCGTGTGCCAGCCTTATGTTGGTAAATTTTAGTTTACACACAGATTCTTTTGTTTTCTTGGGGGATACCTCTACAATAATTTAAATAGAACACTTTCAATATATTCCTGCACAAGACATGAATTAACTAAGATAATAACTAAATGGTTTTTAACTGTAACATATAATGATACAGAACAACTTCTAAGCGTAGTTATATAAATAGTGGCTAAATTAATGTGTTATACTCAATTTACTAGTTAATTTATTATTGTGGTATATATAATATATGGTAGGTATATGTGATTGTCGATATGTTCCTTCATCGATGCATTTATTCTTTTTATTTATTTCTTCTTACACACCCTCTCACAGACACTCATACACATTCACATAACACACAGAGAGGATACACGGAATTCCTAAAATACCCACCAACAGCCCTATAATACGATTTTTTATTATTATTATTATTATTTATTTGTTTGTACTTGGGTAAGCTTTACAATGTTTAAATAAATTGTATAAGCTTGTTATTGTGTCACCTGGGAGTGAACTGACTCCTGTCATTCAGAAATATCTACGACAGGGGTCAGGACATCCAATCTAAATTTAAAGTGTAAAAAACATACTTGTTATATAGTGTCAATAAACGATTTTTATTTTATTTTATTTTTATTTAATTAATTTGTGATATTTCTCGAGTTTGGTATGCTGGAGACATCAATGAGCTTGCCACTTGTCATGACTAGCCTATAGTAAAGTTGGCTAAATGTGAATCCGCTTATTTATAAGCATGGTTTCTGACCACCCCGAAAGGGAAACTGTCGTGATGATACTATACCTGAGTGAGATGCTGTCCATCAAATGGCTGCTTAAAACTGGCAACATTTTTCTGGTTCTCTCTTAGCTCTTAAGGTTAGATAAGGATAAAAAAAGTGGAAAAATGCAGGTCTTTATAATTACCTGGTCCTTTTCTATAGAGCACGGGTCCCCTAGCTATGTGAGGCTGTGGAGGTAGGCGGGTGAGCTCGGTCCCAGGGGGTGGCACCTCCCCGGGAACAGGGGGCTCATCATACCCCACTTCCGTACCCTCCATGTCGCCCTTCATCTTGGAGATCAGCATAGTGTAATCACAGTCCGCTGACGGCTTGTAATGGATGCTCGGGATTGATGGCGCCTGAACAATAATTACAATTATTAAGATTGTTTGAAGAGCAAGGGTTGCCATATTTGTTATATAGTATTGTGATATTTCTCGAGTTTGGCACGCTGAAGACATCGACAAGCTTGCCACTTGTCATGATTGGCCTATAGTAAAGTTGGCTAAATGTGAATCCGCTTATTTTAGGCGTGGTTTCTGAAGACCCCGAAAAGAAAACGGCTGTGATGATGATACCCCTTCATATGATAATGATGTCCTTTCTTTGCATTTCAAGGACTCACAGTGAAGGTGCCATGGAAGAGAAAATAATGATTCCCGGGTTCGCGACTGACTATAGCGCAAGAAGACATTTACCATCCACCATTCTGCTGCTCTCCCTACCCAACCAAATACTGTATGATTCCGTTAATGCCTTCTTGGAAGCTTGTTTCAAAAATGATTTTACTGCCCCAATTTTTTTTAGTAAATAGTGCAAAGATATTGCTGGAATTTCGCTCGCACCAACTTCCACTGATCTTGTTTGGATCATAATATTTGTTGGACTTAATGTTTTGGTCTTATGGAATATCTAAAATTCCATGGAATGGTAGGTTCAATAAGGATTACTGATTTTAAGTTAACATTAATATGTCAGGCATATAGGCAGATAGAGCTAGTTCATCTGGGATCCCTGATGTTAAAGGGAAACATAAGAATCATCTGGTGCAATGCCATGGATCAAGGTGAGCCTACGTTGATTTTTCATACTTTGCCCTTCCTTTACTAAAGAAAATAGTTTTGTGACTTATCTAACTTGCTATTTTTAAATTGATACCATGTTTTTTAATTTATTTTTTTTATACAATCCGTCAGGCCAGCGTGGCGAGTTTAGGACAAATTCTCCAGATATATGTTCTGGAAGGCCCATCTCCAGCAGTGGAGGTCTAGGACGCTGTGTTCTAGGTGATGAATGATGATACTTACAGATTCAATAATAGTTGTTCCCAAACTAGGATGCAGATATTCTTCATCTTGAGGTTTTTCTAAAAGCATAAAAAATATAATTAACAAACAGGACTTACAACCATCATTGGCTGAAATAATCGAAGTGACAAGCTAACTATCAATGATGTGGCATAAATCAAAATGTTTATCATGGGTTATTTTAATGGTCAAGCGGTTAGGTTTGCGGATTTAGACTCGTACCTGTACTGTACCGTGTTTGATTCCTGGTCGGGACACAATAATATTTATTAATTTAAATAAATAAATTTAATATATAATTTATTTGCGACTGTTTTCGAGTTTGGTACGCTAGATACGACTACAAGCTTGCCACTTGTCATGATTGGCCTATAGCAAAGTTGGCTAAATGTGAATTTGCTTCTTTATAAATGTGGTTTCTGTCAACCCCTAAAGGAAAACGGTTGTGATGATTTTTTATTAGTAATATTATAAGAATCAAAGATAAGATTTATTTTAAGAAATAATTGACAATAAAAAATACATCAACCTTCCCAACCTATCCGGCCAATGCAATGTGGCGAGAGTAGGCAAAATGGACTAGAAGACCAATCTTTATCAGCACAGGTCTAGGACTGTGTTTTAGAAGTTGTGGTGATGATGATAAAACTTACCTTCTACAACATCTTCATGTTCTTTTGGCGGCCATTTTCCAGTTTTACACAGATTTATAAGATGCATGTAGTATTTGTTAAGCTCTGTGTCTCTATTTAGAAACTGGAATTGTGGATTATCAGCCTGCTTGGCCCGAAGTAGGATTTCCATCTGTACTCCTTGTGATGCTATAAACTTTGCTGTTTTCTCTATTATTGCATTCAGTTTTAGGGTTTCAGGCTAAAAACAAAAATCACTCTTTGTTTAATAATTTTAAGTCATCTGCTTATTGATGTGAATAAAAAAAGTTTTTTTGAAGTGCATTGCACCATTTTGCACAGACATTTCAAGTGTGCGTGTCATTTTCGGGCTCAAAATGCTTAACAATTTTTTAAGGCGCTTGAATTGTTATTAGATTAATTTCTTTATAAAACATTGCTACACTATAAAAATAAAATGTAAATAAACAACCAATCTTACCATAACAATATCATCAGGGAATAGTGCCTGGTACTCCACTGTAGGTTCAAAGGGATCGTCCACCTCAACAGGAGGTGGAGGAGTTTCCGAAGGTGCGGCTTCATAGGTAAAACCCACTTGACCATAACCAGCAGCATGCAGTCTTTTCAGCTCTTCCTCTGTCATAATAAATAAAGTTACTATATGTTTTGTAGTAGTGAAAGACGTAGCGTGGGATTACTCCCTGCCAGATGACCTAAGAAAGGTCTCTGGTGGGGGATGGATGAGGGTGGCAGAAGATTGTTTGAAGTGGCGAGCCTTAGGTAGCCAGCAGTAAAGACACAGGCTGATTATGATGAAGTTTTGTAGTGTGCCAAAAGTGCATCAATAATTAATATGATTTTCTCTAATCTTTTTTTACACAAGTAATTTGTTTTAATCCTTAATATAATTAAATGCTTATTTCAGTCATTTTACATAAGCTATGAACTACAATATGTCCTTGAGGGTGTAAAGTTTATTTCTATTCATTTTCCTAAACTACACCTAAATTTGTAAAATCACATGCAACCTTTTATGTTTGGGGCAAGGACCACTTTTAGTTTGACCATGGGAAGGTTAAGGATATAAAAAGTTAAAGTATACCTCGATACATTTCCTCCTCATCTTCATTTGTATGCATAGCCCTATAGCGCTCTTCATCGCAAAGCTGTTCCACATCCAGCTCAGTTCTGGTAAGCTCGATGCGCCAATCATAACCTCCTGAAGGGGGCTCCAAGCGAGAAAGGTCGTGCAATGCCCCTCGAGCATCGTACCTGGTGACATACATTAAAACATGTCATTTTAAGTTTTTATTTAGTCAAATAACAATAACAAACTATGCAAACTGAATGGGCAAGTCTAATTAGTTATTTATAATTAATTGATAATAAAAACAGTACTTAAATATCTTTTATACAATAAAGGTTATAAATAATATAGAGGGTGGCAATAATTGTAAAGAACACAATTTCTAGCCAACCTCTTCAAATACAGTAAATGATAACATAAGGGATCCTGAAATAGATTTCATAAATAAACTTACTGTAACTACAAAATTGTAGATATAATCCGTTGTCATATACATACCACCCTTCTTGTCACCATTACATTAAGCTCCGCCAACTTGCCGATCAAACGCACCATGACTGAAGACACTTGTCCTCTGCGAAAATCTTTACATCTTCCAAAATTTAGTATATTATTAACAACTGATTAAAAAGTCTTTAATACACAAGTAGCAGTCAGTATAGTAATAAAACTGGACCGAACCTGTCGATTTTCAAAGTATCATCTCCCATCCACGGTATAAGGTGCTTCCCTTGGTCGATGTGTTTGGCCTTTTCATCGTCCCTAAACAATTTGCACGTGTAGCCGAACACAAATAGCTCTTCTTTCTTCTCCTTCAACTCACTTTTTCTTAGAATTCCCGACTCACTACCGTGACTGTTAGTCCATTTGGACATTATTATTTATTTACAGAACACTAATATTACGACATTTATCTATAAAAAATAGAGGATCTAGAGGATTAAATTAAATCATAAGATTTTACCACTTAAGACGAACTTTTATTTTACATTTTATTTTGACAGTGACATAAGCAAAAAGCATCTATACGTTTGGAACCAGCCGTGCTTCACGTTATCCCGTTTTTAATAGAATTTCGAATAATTAGCAATAACTTGAATAGTAACCTATACTATTTGAATTAGCATTTAAATAATACTTTATTAATTCTCGTTACATATAAGAGTTATTAGTTTCGTTAAACAATATTGAGGTCGCACTGTTTTTTGAATTGGCACTTCTTTCTTTGCATTACACCGCTAATCCCTGAACGTACATTATTGGCACAAATGCCTTATTTTTTTTTTTAAAGAAGAAGAACTACTCTCAAGGAACATAATACAAGACTCCTTCTATAGTGTATTTTTTAATCCTTATAATATTTTTCGAATCCTTTTTATTTAACCGGTCTTTCCCTAACTTTGACACTTGCAAATTACATACATACATACATATCTTCACGCCAGATCCCTTGCGGGGTAGGCAGAGACAATTGAGCGCCATTTGACACGATCACGACATACTTCTTTCGCTTCGTCGACATTCATTAACCTCTTCATACATGCCCTTTGGTTACGAAGACTTTTTAATGCACCTTCAGTCAGTGTTTTATTTATTTGATCGTGATATGTGAGTCTCGGTCTGCCAGGGCCTCTTTTACCCACAACTTTCGCATTATATATCTGGTTCGTCAATCTTTCGTCGCTCATCCTTTTAACTTGCAAATTGTTACTAACTAATGCCAAATACAAAAAAAACTAATTTTAACCACAGATTATATAGCTTCTATCAATATATTTTGCATAAAAAATATATAATAATATATAAAAATTATTTATTCGAAGTATTTTGTTTTATTTTTTTAATTTTAAATATAGCATTAGTAACAATTTGCCAGTATTCGAACCAGATACAAAAATACTCATTTAAAAATTATTAAAAAAATAATAATTATAAATAAAACTAAACTATAAATACCTATAAAATTAAAACTATTCTACAAAATAAACTAAGGGCATTTCCTCGTTGAAGGGAAATATTCTGTTTTAGGTAGTTATGACATTTAAGGTCGCCACACCCTTGAAAAATTCGTTTACCCAGCTCTTTTACGAATTTGTGGGTATCAAAAGAATATACCCCCATCGTTTCAACCCCAAATGCCACAAGGTTATAAATTTGTTAATGCCATTATATTTTATGTGCTTTTTGAATTCGGCTGTATGAGCAGCCGAACCGGCATTTTTTGATGTAGAGGAAATGTGGCAAGCGACAAAGGCATCCCAAACAAGACATCTTCCCTCACTCCATTTATTTATTTATTTAAATTCTTTAATGCACTTAAAATAGTACAGAGGCGAGCTATAATGCTAGTAGGCATTCTTTACCAGCTAACCTTGGGGATCGAGAGGCAGTATGAAAATAATAAGAAATTTTAATGATACAGTTAATAAGTTACTTAACTAATTCTAATATACTACACATACCTAAACACATAGACATACATAAACCATACATACAATTATACATACAAGTACATCATATACAGTATAACTTAAATAAATACACGGTTATTTAAATAGTGTTTTATTCTGTTTCTCCAGGAACGATGTGGTTATTAAACGTTTAAAGACGCTGACAGACGGTGCACGTCTAATAGCCAAGGGCAGCTTATTCCACTGGCGAGCCGCAGATACTGTAAAGGAATCGGTGTATCTGGTTGAGGAATGAGAAGGAATCTTAAGTTGGTTGTTGTAAGAGGAGCGAAGGGCACAGTTGTGCGTATTACAAAGAAATTCGAAGCGGGATTTAAGATATGCGGGAGAATTGGGATTATTAAGAATGTTATAAAGTAAGGTGAGAACATGGACAGACCTACGAAAGCGGATATTGAGCCACTTTAACTGAACGCGAAATTGAGAGACATTATCATACTTACGCAAGCCATGGTACAAGAGACCATCCGGTCTTTCACTTTATAAAATCGTTTAAGGCTTGGTGTCTAGAGAATCTGCCTGCGCTCTTTTGACAACTAAGCCCGTGTAGACCCATTTCATTATCTTGGGAACCACACCTGCATAATGTGAAGTCGCATATCTTTGAACCAATGCGTAATAAATAGAACTGCTATTCTTAAACTGTCCTTACCCAGAAATGTACCAAGAGGACCTAATGAGATGGCGTGAAGCCATTCACCAGCGTCCTTCTGGGTAGATGCTAACGGACGGTAGACGGGTACAATCATAACTATTATTTGAAATGTCTAGTATTGACTGGTATGATTTATTAATCAAAGGGATGACCCAAGCGGCCTGGGAACATTTATTATCAGGTTCGCTAACGTCAGGAAGTGAATCTGTCCAAAGCTTTCTGGCGCCTACCATATAGGTAGATCCAAGTCGACGTTTGATTTAAGAATTAAATCTAGAACTGTGGGCAGTAGCCAGATAAGCTGGAATGGAAAGATCGGTTAATCGACGGAGACCAAGTCCACCTAATCTGATGGGTAAACAAGAAAATACATATAAAAATTGTAACATTTATACTGGACAAATTAAGCATGTATTAAATGTGTTATACGACATATTTTATAGTGGAAACAAAAACAATTTATTATATCTCGGGTTTAATATATTCAAAGATTATAATATATTGTGTATTATAGTGTAATACTTTGGACGTTACAAATATGTTATCTGTTAAGAAAATAACTTTCTAATAAAATACTCCTTACTACTTTCGAATGAAATCTTTAAAAGGTAAAATATGGTAAAGTTATAATATAAATTTAAAGTAAATACGTGCAATATATACTATTTTATTAAATAAAAGTATGTTGCAACTTCTTGGGTGGCCTATGATTGATTTTTTTAATTTTTTTATAAACATAGAAATAAACTATGATACTCATTTAATTTTTTCAATAAAATATTAATTTAAATCTATAAAACGATTTTTAAACGCTACATAATTTATAAAATGCAACAAAGTTCATTATGTTCTAAATTTTTTTATAGATGATTGTTATTTTATTGTGACAGCTTTCTACGTGCTGGCAACTTAATATTAAAACCCGACTAAATGAAAAGTGATATCCGTTAGTACATTGCCTATGTTGCTAGCAGCATATTAATTTTGATTACATAATATAGTTCTCAAAAAGCATATGGCGGACATTTTATATATTTTTGCATCGAAAACTGATATTGTAAATTCTTTTAGTTATTATTGTAATATATTGTGAACGCTAGGAACTTTATTAACATTAGCCGCCATATGCTATTAGGTTGTAAATATTATATTGTACTTAGGGCTTTGTAAATATCGAACGCGTATGTGTACGTGTTTGTTTCGAATTGTTTTGTGGAAAACGAAGTCTGTGATAGTAGTTTCTATAAATAGTGATATAGTAGTTTCCCAAGCAATTTTGTAAATATTAGAAAGTAAATTTATATTAACGACATATTGAAAAAAAGACTGAAGATATTCTGTAGTTACGCGAGGAAGTATGTCAGCTGGAAATTTGTTGTCTTCGTTCAAAGAGAAACCAACTGACGGGAGTCTAAATGAAAGCTCTGAACATGCAGGTAAGATTACAATTATGTACTTTTTTATTGATTTAATTAGTAAAAGTGAATATACCTTATTTTGCTGCTTGTACACCATAATATGATGATGGAGAAAAGTCATTGTAACTATATGCATGTAATTCTAACAGGATTTGGTAATGAATGTCAACAAACATCAAAATAGGAGTCCACTTAATACCAATTTGAATATTCCAATATAACAAACCACATTTGTTTACATATTTTTTTTCCCAAATATCCAAAAAATATTAAATGATCAAACCTTGAACTTGTATTGTATACTGTAAGAAGACTACAAAATCAAATTTCTTAGTATTACGGATTTTCTGTGCTGGTGCCAGGTCAACAGTGTGTGGGAAAAAGAGAGTAGAAGATGTCTCAAGCTTGCGACTGATATGCTGGTTTACAAAGTAGGCCTTTTTTATTGTGCAACAAAATGCTCCTTATCCACCATCCTGCTCCTCTCCCTACTCAACCAAGCACTATTATTCCGTTAATGCCATCTTGGAAGCTCATTGAATAAATGTATTGACTGACAGCTTACCCGCTTAGACCCAGAGAGAGAGAGAGAATCATCATGACCATGTACTTAGCGGGGTGATCAAAAATCACGGTTATTAAGAAAACAGATTCATATTTAGCCAACTTTACTATAGTCTAAATGGCAAAATCCTCAATGTGGTTCACCAGGAATCAAACCAGGTACCTCTGTGTTTAAACCGGTGGTTTTAACTCTAAACCACAGAGACAGACCAATAAGACAAAGTACTTAAGTGAATTTTTTTATGGATAAATTTATTATTGGGTTATGTACCTTGTTTTAGGGATTAATAATTAAAATATAGGTATAAAAGAAAGCATAGGTACAAAAATAAAGAAAGGCATGCTCCGATGGTTCGGGCATGTCGAAAGGATGAGCGAAGAGAGATTAACGAACCAGATATATAATGCGAAAGTTGTGGGTAAAAGAGGCCCTGGCAGACCAAGACTTGCCTATCATGATCAAATAAATAAAACATTAGCTGAAGGTGAATTAAAAAGCCATCCAAACAACAGGGCATGTATGAAGAGGTTGATGAATGTCGAAGAAGCGAAAGAGGTATGTCGTGATCGTGACAAGTGGCGCTCAATTGTCTCTGCCTACCCCGCAAGGGATTTGGCGTGATGATATGTATGTATGTATAATTAAAATAATACATGCTTCCATGACAGCATTAATGTAATCATACAGTATTTGGTTGGGTAGGGAGAGGAGTAGAATGGTGGATGGCGACCGTATTATCGAGCAATGAAATAAAAAAGGGAGCCTCCTTTTCTTAAACCTGCCTATTGATGGTTGCAAGCCTGAGACACCATTCTTCTCATCTCTTACCCACACTGTGAATCCATATAATGCTTAGAAATTTGTCTTATTCTTCTAATGAACTACTGTGATGGTAAGAAATTTTTTTTTTTTAAATTCAGATTTCTTTGTTCAATAAACCTATTATAGGCATTTGTGACAAGTCATTATTTAAATTCTGTAAGAGCCCGCAAAGTTATCGAATAATATTGATTCATTTTTACCGTGTGACAGCTGATATTTGCTTTTAGTGTTGCAGAGAAATAAATATTTTTGTCCATTGATATAATACAAATATTAGCTCATTAAATGAGTTCCTTTGGGGCTGCCGGATATTTTAATGACATAAGTTCTCATATTTATATAAATATTACAGTCCTTTGGAACTAATGGTATTGACCAAATCTTTTTGATTTTGTAAGTGGTAACTTTTTTTTATGTCTTACCGACCAAAATCGCTAAGATAGCAATCTATGAATACTGCCGGCCATTGTTGATGCTTATCAAAATTTTATAGATACGGTGCCTGTGAACCAACAAAACGCAAAACCTAGGCTATATAATAACAATATAATTTGTGTTCAAAATCATGTTAGTTTGTAGAGAAAGGAGTAATAAATAGCTGCTCTCATATTTAAATTGACCATTGATAGAATGAAAAAGTATTTAAATTAGCACAGATGCCCTGGTTTATTTAAATTATTTGCAAGACAATTGAATAATAAATAATACATTGACATACCTTTATAATACCAGTAAGTATGTTGCATAGCAAAATTATCAGGTTTTTTAAAATAGATTAGGCACCCCAATTTAATAAATAGCCATTGAAAATTTTCTTTACAATGAGAGATGCAAGGTCAAATCAACCCCTGCTTATGTTAATACCCTGTCTTTTTTTTCATAATATATATTAATGTCTACTGCACGACATAAACAAAATATGTACTTTCGATTGTTAAAATACTCACTATTATATATATAATAAATTAAATTTATATAATTTTTAAGTAATTGATACAAACATAAAGTTGGCATAAATGCTTTATCAGCGATTGCAATTTATTTTAAAAAACGAAGATGAAAAACGTTTAATAATTTGTGTTATCTAAGAAAATAGTTATGGTTATTCGTTTGTCGCAATTTTCAACCTAACTGCCATGGCTAGCGTGCAACTAAACTAAATATTTATTGCCTTAAACAAATTATTCCTTTTTTTTTTGGCATTGGGTTGAAACAATATACCATACAACCAATTTTCTAAAAAACATTATTATAAAATGGGTTTTATATGTCTGATTAGGTTAAAATTTTATGATGATTAGAGATATTGGTACCGGCTCTGATCCCACCAGTATCCTGGCTTAAAGTGTAATTCTACATAATAAATTATTTATAAAGAATAAATGTACTCAAAGCTAAACTTACTAAGTACTAATTACAATATTAAACATATTGTTTGTGTTAAAAATTTCAAGGCCAATAAATATATTAAAAGATAAGGATTGCACTCGATAAGGTACACTGTTTATTTTTGTACCTTCAATAATCTTCCTTAAGATAAAATGAGATGGTGAATTTTGGTAAGATTTATTGACTAGGTTCATAATTATTTGTGGGTACCTGGATCATCAACATCATTATAGGGTCCTAGATGAACTAGCTGTATCAGCCTATAGGTCAGACATCATGGTGTTTTCTTGGAACTTTTTTTTTTTCATTACAGTCCCTAGAACACAGCGTCTAGGACTCCACTTGGAGATGGGCCTTCCAGAACATATATCTGGAGAATTTGGGCTATACTCTCCACGCTGGCCAGAGGGGTTGGCAAATGAAATTTTAATGACAATTTATTATAAATTCAACAAGTTGATATTAGTGGAACCAGGACCAATGGCTTAACGTGCTCTCCGAGACACGGGAACAGTGGTGTTTTAAATCTATGAAAAATGTATGTAAGAAAAGTGTATTTCTCATTGGTACATGTCGAGGGGCTTGAACCGACTTCTGTAGGAAGAAAAGCGTTCTTACAACCGAACCACCACCACTCTCTTTTCTTGGAACTTGAAATAAGTTATTCTTATTGATCTTACTGAAATCAAATATTTCAAAAGACCACAACATAAATTTAAACAAACTATAAGATCTCACAAAAGAAATGATTACGAACGGGTTCAAGACTAAACTTTACGCATTGGAAATAGGTGCAAGAGGTATTCCAGCATTTAATACATTTTGGAACAAGCTTCCAAGACTGCATTAACATAATTATACTGTAATTAAAATACTGTAGATGGTAAGCGTCTTTTTGTGCAATAAAATCCTCATGGTAAACCTGAGACTCCATTCTTCACATCTCTCTTTACCACACATGATGGACCCGGCATCCGCGTGGTGATTTCATGGAATGCTTAGAAATATGTCTTCTATTTTATTGCATTATAGATTTGGAGAGTCCTTTCTCAGTCAGATTAATAGGTTGCTGTAATCCGCTAAGCTGCTGGTCTTCTATTAAACAGCTTACTTTTTGGATTACTTTGCTGCTTAGACTTCCACTAGCAGCAGTTTATTATTCAAAATAATTTAATTAATTTCTGTAATATGTTTATGTGAATAAATATGACATTGCCTTTCCAATGGGATTCCTATGCGCTTACGCGTTCAAATGGCCAGTTGGTAAACTGATTGCTATGTTATTTAGAAATTGCTATTCTGAATAAAAAATATTCTATCTGCCAGATAAAAAAATACGCTAAGGTACAGATTTATGACTATCAAAAGTATTTGACTAAAAATACTATTACTACTTAGTAAATAATGAAGAAATTTGTATTTTGATTAATGGAGCGTAATCCAAATGAACGCTCTTTAATATAGTCCAAAGGTATTCAGACCAGGTTGCATGTACTAAAAAACTAAGAATAGTTTTATTTCTCAAATTTAAAATTATATTGGCGAAAAAAAATCACTAATCACAGAAATGAAAGAAGGATGTGCAGAAAAATTACTCCGTTTGAATGCGAGAAAAACCAAGGTACTGTTTGAAAGAAGAAGGGTTAAACTCACTTTTCACTGCGTATGATAGGGATGTTGAAAGAAGGGTGAACGCGGCAAATAATGTTAACGGTGCCCTGGGGTCACTGATCGGCAGACGAAATGTCAGTGACAAATCTCGGCTCGCCATACACAATGGCATGTTTGGTACCAACACTGATGATGGATGCGAGACGTGGATATGTCAGAATACCACGAGAGTAGGGTTAATGCAGTAGAAATGAGGTCGTTGCATCAACGACACAAAAGCGTTATGTCGTGATCGTAACAAGTGGCGCTCAATTGTCTCTGTCTACCCCGCAAGGGATCTGGTGTGAAGATATGTATGTTATTAACGATCGATAGCCTGTAACTATAAAATATCTAGCTTATGTCATATGTTCCCGTTCTCGGACCACGCGTCTCTTGTACATCAAGGGGGCGCAGGGTCATAATAATATTCATCCTGTCAGATATACTACTCGCTCTAGCATGTGCCATAGGTACATAGGTATGTCTCTTTCATAGTTAATACTTATCTGACAGAAAAATATTTTTGATATTAAAACGCATAAAAATAGTAATTCTTTTTTAATCTTTGCGTCAAAAATAAGCAACCTTACATAGTATTTAAAACAAAGTGATAGAAATTATGTTTCAGTTTAGGACATCTTTATTATATACTTGTCCTCATGTCCTCATAATAAAATTCGCATTGACAAATTATAATTATTCGAGAACTTTTTGTCTTTGTCTTAACATACTAAATTGCTTTCTCGTCACATTACTTCAAGTCATTTAACGAGACGGTTTTAAAATGTCATTTAAAACTACCCACATGTTGGCTTCACTAAAATTATTATATTCGTGTCTTTTAAAATCTATTTTACGTTTCATTACATTATGTTTGGGTAAATATTAAATATTATATGTTTTGCTTCTTAGTTGTAACATTAATATTAATTACAAAATTTGAAAATTTATTTGAGGGTATTCCGAATATTTGTTCTGGTTAAGGTGACTTTGAACGGCCAGTCTATCGAAGCGAAGGGTCGGGCGTGTATATTGTTCGATCTTTTTTATCGTATTTTTTAGACAAAACTAGTGCTTAAGTGTTATTTAATTTATAATTTATTTTTATTCTAATTATCTTTCGTTTTAATTTTATTTTAGTTAAGTTGTAAATAATTGTTTGTGCGTATCCGTCATTTTGCCACGCTACGCTTTTATTTTTAAAAAAATCTTTTAATCGTTAACAATGAGTATCAAGAAGGAAGTGTCAGTTCCTACTGAAGTAGTTCAGAAACGTAGTAGAAAACGGAGTCACAGGTCGGCTGGGAGGTCCGCCAGACGGCGTGCGAGAAAGTCCGGCGCAACAACTACAGTGGTAGTCCCGAAAGAAGGCTATAAAGAGATAATTTCTCCAGCGAAGTGCGCAGTGCATAAGTTTTTTCTCTGTTACCAATCTGCTTTGAGGCGGGTGCCGGCTCACCTGCCTCCGACGATTCGCGCGGGACCGCCGACAAAAAGGGTCAAGCGAGTGTCATGGCGTGAGTTTTGTGCACTTTTTATTCCAAAAGTATGATCACTTCCGTTCCCTTGCGGAGTGGTCAGAAACCACGCTCTTAACTATTTTTTTTATCATCACGACCGTATACGGTTATTAAAGAAGCGGTGTTACATTTATCAAATGTTACTATAGGCCCATCATGACAAGTGGCAAGCTTGTCAATGTCTCTAGCGTACCAAACTTAAGAAATATTACAAATTAAATTATTGTGTCCGACCAGGAATCGAACCCGTTACTTTCGCGTCTAAATCCACAGACTTAACCGCTTAACTACAAACTAATAAAGTTTTTATTGAATTTAGTACAAAGGTACTAAAGGTTTTTTTGACATTATATACTCCTAGGTAGCTTGTTTTTCTTGTTCTTAGTTTGAAGTTACTATTTATGTGTTTTTTAAAATTAAGCATGTACAATTAGAACCTATTTCTTACGTGTATTATATATTTATTTTAGCGTCGCTCTTTTAATTGTATAATAAATAATAAAATATTATTTTAAAAGGTTTATAAAAAAAAATCGTCGAATGAAACACTGAAGAATGACATTAATCGCTACCATTATGCCGGCTTGACACTTTAGTGTAATGATGACTATGTGTTTTTTATCCGTGTATTTCGTCGTTACTTGCCGCATGCATCGTTTCAGTTCTGACAGCCGTAACTCTAGTGATGTTCGCTTTGTGTTCCTAGTTATTAATGATGAACAACACAGCCATCAACATCGCGGCCGTGGTACTAGTATTGAAAGAATTTAAAATAGGCTTGCGACAAATCTGCTGGCTCAAATAACTGCCGAGAATGCCGCCGGACTGGTTGCCGCTGCCATCATAGCGTGTATGGCAACAAAGGGCCTCTAAAATTTAGAGTCTAAATCACCACTTTCTTCCTTGACTTTAAGGCCGCTGTAGCTATACAAATTTCTGTAATTAAAGGATATGCGGTGGTGGCTCGGTTGTAAGGACGCTTTCCTTAACATCCAATGAGAAATACACTTTTCTTAAGTACTTTTGTCAGAGAATTACAACACCACTGGTTCCGTGCCTCGGAGAGCACGTTAAGCGGTTGCCATTAATACCAATCGTTAATAAATTGTCATTAAAAATGAAATCAGACCCTCGCAGTCTAGCGTGCATGGCGAGTAAAGGTAAAGTATCATCACGACCGTGTCCCTTTCGGGGTGGTCAGAAACCACGGTTATAAAGAAGCGGGTTCACTTTTAGCCAACTTTACTATAGGCCAATCATGACAAGTGGCAAGCTCGTCGATATCTCTAGCGTACCAAACTCGAGAAATATGACAATTAATAATTAAATTTATTTATTTAAATTAATAAATATTATTGTGTCCCGACCAGGAATCGAACCCGGTACCTCCGAGTCTAAATTCACGAACTTAACCGCTAGACCACGGAGGCAGTAAATTACCAGCCCTAAGAATTAAGCTTATTTTGTCTTCTTTTTTCCAGGAGATGATGACGGCAGCGGGGGTGGGTGCAGCGATCCAGCGGTGTTGGCGATGGGCCCAGCACGTAGACCTCTTACCTACACCAGAGACCAACTGTTCAGGATCAGGAATTCGCCACTAGTCAAGCAAGGGCTGGAGAACGCGTTCGTCGGACATGAGACGCTAGCTTTGTAAGTACTTTTTAGTTAACTGTAAGGCTGTAAATAGGCATAGGAAATTAAAATAAAGAATTACTGAACGAATTACCAGTACGGGGTAGGGGAGTGGGGCGGGGAAGTGAGCGGTGTGGTTACTCCTTACGGTGGGGTAACGGGGTGAGGAAACTAATAGTATATGAGTTAATAATATTTTTAAAAAAGTGAGGTTATGTTTTGATTTTATTATTTTAGGTTATGTTTTGATTAGCTAATATGATAGGAGCGATTGTAGCGAATGACTGCTTCTGTACCCAAAGGATTTCCGGATATGATCTAATCGAAGAATAAAGTTGATTAATACACGTTTTCACCATTATTCTCTAAGTTTTAGGTAACCCTTAAGAAAATTTCACACCTATCACATGTTTCGTTTTCAACAACACCTAGGGGTCACCTAAGGCCATAAGGGATCCCTTAACTTTAGGGGCTCGAAAATCAGCCCCCCAAGCGCTAAGTGATGGTTGTGTTTTAAGATTTATTTTGTATCTATTACAAAATGGAAGATGAAATTAATGATTCCTTTGAAGCTCTTAATGCAAACAAGAAATTCACAAAGCACTTAAAGAGAAAAGGAGAATACTTTATACACAAGATGTCAGATTGACATTTCAGTCAGTAACAACACATTTTAATTTTTAGGCAACGAAACAGCCCAAAATAACAAAATATTTAAAATAAGGGTCTCAGAATGTATAAAATTTCTTACAATATGAGTTATTTCATAATTTTAACACTTATTTTATTTATTTCTAAGTATAGAACATATTGTTAAATTAATAATTAACCGGGAAAAAATACCGGTTATATTAAATATAACTATAATACTAAACAACATTAGAACTGTCACTTAGTTAGGTAGCCCCTAACCAAGGGCCTTCTAGCATGGTGAAAAGAAATTGAGGTAGGAGGCCGATTTAAGGGATCCTTTAGCTTAGGTGATATAGATATAGGGGACTGTTTAGGGATCAGTGGTGAAAACGGGAATTAATGTGTGAAACCGCTTGAACATTTATTTTTTGTTAAAGAGTGTTGAAAAAACGAACGGAGTCGCCGCATGAAGATGATCGGGGGGCAAAGGGGGACGCCCCTAATGAAAACCATAATAAGGTATTTATCACTATGAAAAAAAATATTGATGGATAAAGTCTAGAGTGCCTCGGAGACCTCTACTGTTGGATATGGGCGTTCCAGCACATATTTCTGGATAATTTGGCCTACACTTGCCACCAGCTCTGGCCAGACGGGTTGACGATGGTCTGATATCAATTTTAATGACAATTTATACATGACACAAGATGGAACCGAGATTGACTCTCACACCACCACCTCTATTTGCCGAGCCACCACTATTTGCCGTGCCACCGCTGCTCTTTGGCAAACCACCACCGCTATTTGCCGAGCCACCACCACTCTTTACCGTGCCATCACCGTTCTGTGTCAAACCACCACCGCTTTGTGTAAAACTACCACCGCTCTTTGCCGTTGCTACCATCGCTCTTTGCCGAGACGCCACCACTCTTTTCCGAGCTTCCACCGCTCTTTGTCGAGCCACCACCGCTATGTGCCGATCTACCACCACTCAATGCAGTCCCACCACCGCTGTATCAAACCACCACCGCTCTTTGCCGAGCCACCAGTGCTTTGTAGCAAACCACCACCGATTTTTGTCTTTGCCGTGTCACCACTGATTTATGGCAAAACACCACCGCTATTTGGCGAGCCACCGTCACTCTTTGACGTGCCACCACCAATCTTTACGAAGCCACCACCAATCTTTACGGAGCAGCCACCAATCTTTACGGAGCCACCATCAATCTTTACGGAGCCACCATCAATCTTTACCGAGTACCATCACTCTTTGCCGAGCCACTTTTTTATTTTGTATCATCATTATCATGACCGTTTCCCTTTCGGGGTGGTCAGAAACCACGCTTATGAAGAAGTGGATTCACATTTAGCCAACTTTACTATAGGCCAATCATGACAAGTGGCAAGCTCGTCGATCTCTTTAGCGTATCAAACTCGAGAAATATCACAAATAAATTAAATATTAATTAATTTGTATTTATTTATATTAATAAATATTTTTGTGTCCCGACCAGGAATCGAACCCGGTACCTCCGAGTCTAAATCCACGGACTTAACCGCTAGACCACGGAGGCAGTTTTTATTTTGTGTATTTATTTATCAGCAAAGCGTGTTTACAAACGCGCGTGGAGATCGCGAGCGTCGATCGGCTGATCCTCGAGAGCGAGTTCGGAAGGAGAGCGAGCCGACCGGCGGCGGCATCGTCCTGTCTCCCCAGCGCCGCAGCTTCACGTCGGGTTGCGGCGCGCCGGCCGCCAGCGCCCCGCCGCCGCACGTGGCCCGCACCCGCCCGGAGTCGCCGCTCTCCGCCGCCGCAGCCGCTAATCCCAACAGCAAGTCTGATCAAGGTTAGTTATTTCATTTGTTTTTGTTCTCTTCTCCCGATGGATGATGATTGATGATCCACTGACGATCAGACAGGCTCCCTCTGTTCATATTTTTAAACGTTTACTTACCATCTACTTTCTAAACAGTGTTCCTTATATTAATATTACATTTTATTTTTTGTGTTAATTTATATTTTTAAAATTTATCATTTACTGTTTATTAGTGTGTAGGCTTATTTTTAACATTCTATAGTTATATGTATGTATTCATGTATTTATTTATTCTTATATGTATTATTAGTATGTAGTTTATAATAATAAATTTGCACCCATACATAGTTTCTCCACACTCCCAAAGGTTGGTTGTTAGAAAATGCCTGGCCATTAAGCCCGCCTATGTACAATTTTAGTGCAATAAAGTATTTTTAAAAAAATTGAGGTGATTATCATCAAATTACAAATGTTGCAGAATTTGATACTTTTTTTGAAGTTACTCGCTAAACTCAAATAAATGATAAATTAAATCGTAATTGTAATTTAGTGACAATAGTGAGGGTAATGCAAAATTTTTTTGGCCTATAGCGATGCATGGAGTAGGTCTTTCATTATTCGAGTTATTAAAAAAATATTAGTATGGTATCCTTAAAAATTTCCTATCAAACAATTTTATTGATCATCTATATTCGGGTTATTACACTTGTTAACTATAAATAGAAACAACAGTGAAATGCTATCACTGAGAATATTATCTGTTGCAAGTATTTAAATAATAAATCATACTAATCTAAGAAATTCAAAAAACAATAACTTTCGGACTCCACTTTTAATAGTTTTATTAATTTTTTGTTTGTTTTGTATGCAAATGTTTTGTTTTAAAGTAAAAATCGTTTATTGAAGCAAAAGTAAATTGAGTTACAAAATTTGGTAGAGGAAAAAAATATCAAAACAAGTAAGCAAGAAAGAGATACAGAACTCTGCTCCCCAAACCATTATGTTGGGGAACAGTCTCCGCTACAATTTTAGTTAATACTCGTACTAAACATTCAGTGCTAAGTAGTGCAAAATATATCCTACATCACACTCGGTGGAGGAAAAACAACATTTACACCCCCTGCCTCCACAGAGTGAGGTATAGGTATCTAATTTAGGAATTAGTTCCTAGCCTTTACTTCTACAATACAACCTAACCAAATAACATAAATACTCACTCAGATTTGCCACAAAACGACACTGACACTGCCGCAAAAACTATAAAATTAAAATTAAACCATTGTTTTGAATTGTTTATTCACATTGAAAAAGTCATATCGAAAAATTGACACTGTCACAATAGTGTTGCCATTTGAAAGTTAGCAAATAATTCGATTATCTACTTTCATTAGCCAGACTATACATATAAGCTATACCACAGTGAGCGCACTGAAGATGTCCATAACCTTATCCCTTCTTCTCTATTCTGCAACCGAACCCGCACAGGTCAAAATGCAATTCAAGTGGATTCAGTGAATCTTGTTAGGCCGGCATGGTAGTAGAAAGATCGGTCAGCTGCGAAGATTTGGAATAACTTACCTACGCCACTTCGCGACATGCAGTCTGTGACTGGGTTTAAGTCAAATTTTAAAAAGATACTTCTATCTGCGCAGCTGCAGACATAACTGTATTTTTATTTTACTCTGTATGTGTATGTATTTTGTTGCTATGTATATTGTATGTGTGGGTACGTATATATGTATCTTATAGTTTAGTTTTTTACTGTTTTATTATTATTTTTAAAATTATATTTATTATATAAATAATTTATGTATGTTATTATAAAATATGTAGTTATATTATGTTGATAGTTCTTACTTTTTTGGTTATTACATTGTAGTTTTTTACATGTGTCGATAATGGTTAAAAGAAAAATTTAGGCAAACTGTCGCACCTAGTAAAAATTTATTTTATTGTAATTTTATTTGATTCATGGGGCTCAGTGAAAATCAGCGCTGCAGCAGAAATGTTGCAGCCTATGCTGACCTGAGTGCCTGGTTGTCGCAGCAGCTCACTCATTTTTTTTAAATGTATTTATCTTGTCTATTTTTTGTTTATTTGTTGGTAATTTTATATAATTTTTTTTTACGTTTTTATTATTGTATTAGCTGTTGTGTGCAAATAAATATTTTTCTTTCTTTTTTTCTTCTTTCATTTGTGTCTTGGCTACAAGTCATCAGTCATCATGTATTGAATAAATTGTGTATTTTTTAGGTCGTCGCGTCGGTTCTGGTCGTTTAATGATGCGCGACATGACGACAGCCCCGTGGGAGAGAGAGGATAGCGAGAGAGATCCCTATAGGGACAACTTCAGGGGAAACACTAACAGAGAGCGAGAGGAGAGGACAATACCTAGGAATAATGACAGGTATGGATATTACTTATTTATTTATTTATTTATCTGGAACTCCAACAGCATAACCAAAAATACAATATTATCAAATTACACAATAAATAAGGCCATGAATGGGTTCACGAATTATACACAAAAATATAAATCCACTGTAAAGACAGATTAAGAAATCAACAAAAATAAAAAGTGCATAAAACTAAGGAAATTTACAAAATACAACAAAAACACAAACAAAACAATAACATACAACAAGACGGAAGAAAATATGTATTTATTCCTACCCATCAGCCACAGACACCAAAGCTATCTATCGTAAACTGTATTAAAAACATAAACAATGATAATAAATTAAAAAATACCAATAAGTAAATTGGTTGAAGGACTGTAAATAAAGTGTGTATGTATGAGCGCGTGAGTGTGTATGCGTTTATGTGTGTATGCGTGTGGGTGTGTGTACCTATGTGTGATCAATGTGTATAGGGATTAAGTTTTTCCACTACTTAAGCCATTGGATGTTATTCTGACGCGTTCCTTAAATTCTACAAAGGTCGGTTCAAATCCACCCGGCATGTACCAATGAGAAATACACTTTTCTTACGTACATTTGCCATAGATCTACAACACCACCGTTCCCGTGCCTCGGAGAGCACGTTAAGCTGTCGGTCCAGTTTCCACTAATACCAACTTTTGGTTGTCATTATATCCTCGCCAAGCCGTCTGGCCAGCGTGGCGAGTGTAGGCCAAATTCTCCAGGTATATGTTCTGGAAGGCCCATCTCCAACAGAATAAGAATAATAGAATAAAAACGTTTATTGTCACATCAGTTAATACAAGATCTAGAGCACAATATTTTAAAATAAGTCTATATGATGTGGCAAGGGTCTTGGCTCAGCTTCAGTCAGCTGTACATCACATAATGTGGTGCACTAACTGACGCTGTTTTTCTGCCAAAACCCTAGCTCACCAGTTTAACTAAATTAACAAGGGGCATCGAGAAAACGACGATAGACACAAAGGAAAAAAACCTGAATAAAAATGTTGTATATAATATACTATAAATTATACTATTAAAGATAATAAATTATATAATAAAATAAATATAAAATAGTCAGTACATAAATCATACGATACATAAAAAAAAAACAACTTATAAATACTTAAATACAAACAAAGTTCGTGTGATAGCCATGCTCGGTGCTAAGCCTAACTGAATAAAAAAAAAAACAAAAAAAAAATTTACAGTGGAGGTCTAGGATGTTGTGTTCTAAGGGATGTAATGAGGATGATGGTGATGACACAAAAAAAAACTATTTGGAATTGGCATTTAGTTTCCATTTACCATTCATAAATTCCATCTCATTAAGTTTACATTTACCAGCGAAACATACAAGTATGCGGGTAGCAGTAGCAGAAATAAAACTGCAGCCCAATTCCAACTAATAGTTTAATTTATTTTTATTTTTACGTTAAAAGCAGTCAGAACATTTTTTGGAATTCACATACCGATTCAATTTCCATAAGTGGAAATACAATAGAACTTTTGTCTAATCCGTATTCTACTAATCGCTGCAGATTAAAAAGTAAAGTATCATCACGACCGTTTCCATTTCGGGGTGGTCAGAAACCACGGTTATAATTAAGCGGATTCACATTTAGCCAACTTTACTATAGGCCAATCATGACAAGTGGCAAGCTCGTCGATGTCTCCAGCGTACCAAACTCGAGAAATATCACAAATAAATTTAATATTAATTCTACCTTGTATTTTTTTTTTGTGTCCCGACCAGCAATCGAGCCCGGTACCTCCGTGTCTAATTCCACGGACTTAACCGCTAGACCACGGAGGCAGTTTAGTTATTATAAAATAAAACTATTCTATTCATTTTGTTTTACGATGCTCCTTTATTTCTACTTTGTAGGTAATTAGAATACAGGATAAAGACTAAAAAATAGTAGAATGGGGTGTATCACTAACTTTTTATCACGATAGATGGCGCATGATAGATGGTACCACATATAACTGTCAGTTGCATAGAAAATTTGTATTTTTATTTCAATTTTTTTTTCTGGATATTATGCCGAAGTGAGCAGCTTTTAAGTGTACAAATCGAGATTTCTAAGCGAAATCAAAGATATAGATAGCGATCTTAAAATTGCCGTTTTATTAATAAAAGCTTTTTTTTTAAAGACGGGGTTTGCGCTTTTTAATTCATCTTTTAAGGTAGCTAACGATAATTTAAAATACATTTTTCTATTATAAACATATAAAACTACAAAAACATATAAAAAATTATGCGATATAGGTGTAAAATAAGGTACCATTGCCGCTAGCGACATCTACTAAAAGCTTTGCCTGATACACCCCATTGGGCTACCGATGTGAAAATTAAATTTAAAAAAAAAAATTGAATTATATTTTGTTGAGGCACGCTGCAACAAAGCTGGAGCCCGGTTTTGGGCAATCTCTATTTACCTTATTATGTCTTTATCTATGATTGGCCGTATTTATTTATCATAATACATAATTGTTTATGTTAAATTCTGTGTTTGCCTATATTATATAGCAGTTCCAGGTGACACGTGTCATTAAGACTTGACACGCGTTGTATGCAACGGCTTACATTCCTTCTCTTCGTTCCGATATGCGATAATAGTAACCTAAGCACGCTTAAATATCGGAACATACGCGCTTAAACTGTTTTGCCAAGCTGTGTGACGTCCCAAACGACATCATTCTCGCGCTTAGACTGCTCACGATATCAAGGTAGATCGCTCTGAGCGCTGTCAGTTTTTTGTCATTATGTCCCGCGCCATTTTCAAGTTTATTTAAATTGAGTTTTCTTTAAAATTATTGTTTTTACTGTTTGTATATTACTTCTAGAACGAATCTATAATTAATATTTAAGTAGGAAGTGAAAAAAAAAATGTCTGTAACACGGCAAGTTATTTCAAAAGACCAAAATAAGTTATTAATATTAAACTTTACACATATAAAGATGAATAAAGCGAGAGATGTATATTTGTTAGTATACTCAAAGATGTGAATTCAATTTATCTTCCATGCATTTAAAAAAAAAAACATTATATGAATGAAAATGTGATTTAGACCGTTCCGAATGGATATCACGCTCTGAGCTTCCAAATCGCGATATTTGATTCGGAACGACGGTCAGTGTCATAATCGTTCTAAGCGCTCTGAGCGCGATTCGGAATGAGGGGTTAAACTATCCAAAATAATGTTAAATGAACGAGCGAGCGGGACACGTATTACGTATTAGAATATGTTAACATTATCTTAATAAATCTATCTTTTAAAATTTTACTGTTTTTTTTTCACGACCTCTCGCGACCTCCCGACCGAGGCTTCGTGACCACGTGACCACCCACACCTTGAAAAACATTGCTTTTGAACGAATGTAACTTCTTGCCCAATTGTTGGTAAGCTGATTTGATAACAGTATTGTATTTTGCAGTAGGTTCGAGCGGCGTTCGTTCAACAGAGATGGTTTTGGATCGGACGTGAAGAGAGAAAGAGACGACAGATTTATTAGCGAAAAGAGGTAATTAATAATTTTATGAAATATAACAATATCGCAATTATTTTTTTATGGTTACTGACTGCTTTAATACTTTTAAACCATTATTCGTTTAAAAATAATATTTCGCAAATATTTAATTTATTTTCAAGTGCGGAAATTATAAATTAAATGTTTTTTTTTTTCAGAGATGACAATCGTAGATCTGGCAACAATCGTTATTCGAGACGCTTTGACAAAGAAGAAGAACCGGAATGGTAAGTATTTATAGGTGTCTCAGATAATAATATGAACTGCAAAAATCTGCTTCTGTGCCTTAGCGATCGTTTTAAAAGAACAATATTCGATTTCTGGTTTTGATCTGATTTGATAATTCATCTACTTTGCTCGAGTCTGGTAAGCCTAAGACATCGCGACCTTAGCTTGTCGCAGTGTAGCTTGTCTATTTATCTACCTTGGTCCTATTAAAACATCGACGACCTTAGACAATGTTATCAGTAAAATATCGACGACCTTAGACAATGTTATCAGTAAAACATCGACGACCTTGGACAATGAACCTAGTAAAACATCGACACCTTGGACAATGGTCTTAGTAAAACAGCGATGATCTTGGACAGTGTTCTTAGTAAACATCGACGACCTTCGATAATGGTCTTAGTAAACATCGACAACCTTCGATAAAGGTCTTAATAAACATCGACAACCTTCGATAAAGGTCTTAGTAAACATTCACGACATGGACAACTGTCGTAGTAAAACAGCGACGTCTTTGGACAGTGTTTTTAGTAAAACATCGACAACTTGGCTAATGATATCAGTAAAACATCGACGCCCTTCGACAATGGTCTTAGTAAACATCGACGACCTTCGACAATGGTTTTAGTAAACATCGACGACCTTGGATAATGGTATCAGTAAAACATCGACGCCCTTCGACAATGGTCTTAGTAAACATCGACGACCTTCGACAATGGTCTTAGTAAACATCGACGACCTTGGATAATGGTATTAGTAAAACATCGACGCCCTTCGACAATGGTCTTAGTAAACATCGACGACCTTCGACAATGGTCTTAGTAAACATCGACGACCTTGGATAATGGTATTAGTAAAACATCGACGCCCTTCGACAATGGTCTTAGTAAACATCGACGACCTTCGACAATGGTCTTAGTAAACATCGACGACCTTCGACAATGGTCTTTGTAAACATCGACGACCTTCGACAATGGTCTTAGTAAACATCGACGACCTTCGACAATGGTCTTAGTAAACATCGACGACCTTCGATAATGGTATCAGTAAAACATCGACGCCCTTCGACAATGGTCTTAGTAAACATCGACGACCTTCGACAATGGTCTTAGTAAACATCGACGACCTTGGATAATGGTATTAGTAAAACATCGACGCCCTTCGACAATGGTCTTAGTAAACATCGACGACCTTCGACAATGGTCTTAGTAAACATCGACGACCTTCGACAATGGTCTTTGTAAACATCAACGACCTTCGACAATGGTCTTAGTAAACATCGACGACCTTCGACAATGGTCTTAGTAAACATCGACGACCTTCGATAATGGTATCAGTAAAACATCGACGCCCTTCGACAATGGTCTTAGTAAACATCGACGACCTTCGATAAAGTTCTTAGTAAACATCGACGACCTTCGATAAAGGTCTTAGTAAACATCGACGACCTTCGATAAAGGTCTTAGTAAACATCGACGACCTTCGACAATGGTCTTAGTAAACATCGACGACCTTCGACAATGGTCTTAGTAAACATCGACGAACTTCGATAAAGGTCTTAGTAAACATCGCTGGTTTAAGAAAAGGAGGCCTCCTTTTTTTATTTTGTTGCGCGATTATACGCTCACCATCCACCATTCTACTCATCTCCCTACCCAACCAAATACTGTATGATTCCGTTAATGCCGTCTTGGAAGCTCGTTCCATAAATGTATATAACAATTGGGTTGTTGACGTACAACGCAAATGTCAAGATCACATTTGTTTTCTTTTCACTTGACATTGGCTTAGTTTTTGACAATTGATTTATTTCAGGTTTAGTGGAGGGCCGACATCTCAGAACGACACGATAGAATTACGCGGTTTCGACGAACCTCCCAAACGAAATGGAAATGTGAACTCCAAGAGTGAGGTATGTAGAACATTATACTCAGATTTAGGATTATCATCATAACGCCGCTAGAACTTGGCCTTTACTGCTGAAGATGGATCTTTCAGAACTGACCAGACGGATGGCTGATTTAAATTTTAATGACAATTTTATAAAGATTCCATAAGTTGGTATTAGTGTAACCGGGACCGACTTAACGTGCTATCTTTACCGGAACAGTGGTGTTGTAAATCTATGACAAATGTACGTAAGAAACATGTATTTATCATTAGTATGCAGGGGTTCGAACCTTAAAAATTCATGACAATATTATTTATCAAAAAAATAAATTGACTGCCTCCGTGGTCTACAGGAGGTGCTGGTGGGTTCAATTGCTGGTCAAAACAAAATTATATATATTTAAATCGTGATATTTCTCGAGTCTGGTACGGTAGAGACATCGACCAGCTTGCCACTTGTCATGATGGGATAGTTAAGTTGGATAAATGTGAACTAGCTCCTTGCAAACGGGTGATTTCTTAACAAGGGATACTGTCGAGATGATACTTTACTTTTTTTAAATAAAATATAGCAAGCAAATTTACATATATTTTTTTGTCTTGCTTTTTTTTTATATATCCATAACCTTATCCCTTCTTCTCTATTCCGAAACTGAACCACTCGCACCGGCCAAAGTATGCATCCTTTATCCCTACGCGTACTCATAAATTTGGAAACTCTTACATCTGTCGCATGCTGAAGATGTGGAATGCTCTTCTAGCCAATGTGGTTTCTCCATTCCTATAACCTGGAGTCTTTCAAGCAAAGTGTGGTGAAAAATAAATAAATATTTCCAGTCAGGTCACACAGCGCCATCTAGTTTCCGTGGTAAGCTACGAGGCTTGTGTTACGGAAACTAGATGGTTGATAAACTACATATTATACTTTTTTTTTGTTGTAAATATATACATATAACCACCCAGACCGAGACAAATTATACAATGTACAACTTGCCCCCGGTGGGAATCGAACCCACGACCTCCCGAGTTCACGGCAACGTTTGTTACCACTAGATCACGGAGGCGGTCGAAAAGCATATTTTTAGGCTGACATAGTGACTGATGTCGGTTGTTACTGGCTCGCATCGGTTGCTCCGATTCTTGGACCGTGTGTACTTCTTACCACCTGGTAATGGAGGGCGTGATATCACATGTTACTATTAAACACTTCAATTGGGATGATATCCAATGTAGTTAAAATTATTTTTCAGAAGTGGTCCAGTGGGTCCCGTTCGCCCGAGCTCCAGAGTTGGCGGGAATCACGTTCACCGCCTTCAGATTCTCCAGATAATCAAAATAACGAAACCCAAGTTAGTAATGCTAGGACTAACATTTTTGACAGTTCCTTCTATATACAATTATACATATTATTATTATTATTAATAGCAACGAAGATTTAATAAGCTTCCAATTACTAAAAGGTACCACTAAAACTGTTTAAATTAAGAATCAAACAAATGTTCGTTAATAATGCTTTTATTCGACAAAATAATGCCTAGACACTAAACTCGACATAGCCTTATGACTAAATTAATGTTTGTATGCTAGAAATAGCGAAGCATGTGATATAATTACATATAACAATTTACACTTTTGTACCTACCATGATTCTGACAATTTAATTATGTTATTTTAGTTTATCTATATTTTCTTTGTTACATTGCGTTTTGTTAAGTTTGAATCCACGCAATGGACAACAAAATTACAATGTGGTCTTCACTTTCACAACTATTGAGAGGAGAAGAGAAATTTCTTAGCATTCCATGGATTCACCGTGCGAGTGCCGGGTCCATCGTGTGTGGGAATGAGAGAGAAGAAGATTGGTGTTTTGGGTTTTCGACTAACTAGGCTATCTACCAAGTAATGTATTATTCCATTAATGCCGTCATTCAATACATGTGTTGATGGCAAACCTGCTTAGGCCCAATTCTTTCAAATGGTGCAATTATTTTTCTGGAATTCCTCTCACACCAACTACTACTGCATAAAGCTGAGTCTTAAATCCATTCCTGATCATTTCTTCTGTGAGATTGACTGTAGACTGAGTGAGACAGTATTTGTTCAACTTCGTGTAACATTTTGCCCGTATTAATAAATTGATCTTAAGATCTGATATAACTTGTACTCAAATATGACTTGTCTCTTTTACCAAATGTCAAAATAAAAGAGACAAGTCATAAGTAAATATCGGATCTTGAGTTCCTAAATCAAATCAAATCAAAATCTTTATTTGCAGTTAATGTGGTACAATATATATGTGACAATAAAATTTGGCTAAACACATTTAGCCATGGATACAGCATGCAAATTTATTGGTCAGACTTACATTATATATACATACTTATGCTACATAATTATATATCTTAGTATAATATTTATTATTATGTAACCTTCTTATACAATACTTTTTGATTCTAAATATTCTTTCAAACTGTAAAAACATTTAATACTCAAATTTTTTTAAATTCTTAATTAAATTAGTGGAAGTACTTACTTAGGCCGCGTTCGTTTTAAGAAATGTTAGCATGAAAATACCACTTTTCTAGCACAAGTCGTTCGTTTAAATAAAATTCTGACATTTGATGCTAATTTCGTATGTCAGTACCGTGTTAAAAGGAGGGTTATTGAAGTTACTTTTTGACAGATGTCATTTAACATAAGAAATGGTTTGTTTACATTGTTGTATACTTTATATTATATTTGTTATAAATGTATTTTAAACGATTCTATGTAATAAATTCAAAGACCATAATACATTATCAATTGATTATTATTTGTTACTTGTCATACTTGTCAAAAAGTATGTTAGCATTGTTAAAAAAAAGTGGTATTTCTTATCAAAAACGACATTTCACGCTGGTTTATGAAGTTGCTACGAAATGTTGGAAATGCTATAAAACGAACGCGGCCTTACTTAGCAACTATATATTTGATTCCTAATTTAATTATTTGTTAAAGGAAGTGGAATCGAATGAGAAGCCCCCTCCTGCAGCTGAAGAGGAAGAGAACATGCCGGCTCTCGACCACGCCGACTTTAACTTCGACGAGTTCCTCAAGCTAGAAACCTTTCCCGATGCACTTACTGTGAGATATTTCTACAACCATATTTAACTATAGTCTATTCAACTTTTTAAACTTTTGCGCATATTCATAATAGTTTTTATAATTTTAACGGGTCTTTACGCGATTTACCTTAGACATATTTCTCCCGACGTTTCAGCCAAGTTGCATTGGCCGTGGTCACGGGTCGACTGAAGCTATGCGGTGTAGTCTCGTACATACTGGGCGGTAGATGTAAACCTACCCACTTATCACTTTTAAAAGTTTTTAGAAATCACGACACACGACACTTACAATATCCTTGGCGACACCGGGCGATTTTTCCCGGCGTCGAAACCTATTGATTACTGGATTCCACGATGAAGATAGCTTATAACCCCCCTCTCGATTGAAATTTTTGTGTTTCTTTATTTCGATCGCTTCACGTACTATTCTAGGGTAATAGTGACGATCGGTGGAAAGTATCTTTCATCGTGGAATCCAGTAATCAATAGGTTTGAATAGACAAGACAAATTTCTAAGCATTCCAAGCGGGTGCCGGGTCCATCGTGTGTGGGTAAGAGATGAGAAGTCTCTGTCTCGGACTTGCGACCGACAATAGGCTGATTTAAGAAAAGGAGGATTTTTATTTTATTGCGCGATAATACCCAACCAAATACTGTATGATTCTGTTAATGCCGTCTTGGAAGCTCGTTTTATTTGTACTTTATCGATTGTACTTTGAATTAATCCGTAAATTTAATTAATCAAATCATCGTCAATTTGTAATTAAAAACCATACCTGTCAGTACGTGCTTTGCACGCAATTTGACATATAATATTAATTATATTGCAATTTGGCTGTAACTGTTCTATTTTTCTTGGAAAGTGTAAATGAAATTCAAATAAGTAATAATGAATTTATAAGGAAAGGAAATAGTGCATAATTGAATACTTACGAATTCGATGAATTTAGTTTTTGTTACGGTCTTAGCTAGATCTATACACCTACAGATATAGTACATAATGTTTTCCATGAGGAAAACTCAGGTCTCAGACAGAATACGACGGCACCCGAATTGTCAAATCAATTATTGTATTAAATGAGTGACGTTTTCATATCCATTAATATGGAACTTTATTATTTAGTTATGCACTATATCTGTAACGAATATTAGTTTTATCTTAAAGTGATTGTTTTTCTAATCGTAGTTTTTGTTTGTAGAATGGCGTCTCTGAAGGAGAAGGTGGTGGCAGTAGATTCAGCAGATGGTTCCAGAGAAGCGAGACCCCCACACAACACTATGAGCGACTGTTGCATGACCTCGTAGATGGTAATTATTACTTTCAAAAAATGCATCGATTTATCTATCAAATGTGAAAGAAAGCTTTAGATATTTATAATAAATAAATAAATAAAAATCGTTTATTGATCCAATTAACTTAAATCTATTACATTTTTATATGCTCAATGACCTGCACTGGTAGCAACCGTGCCGCAGGTCGTAGCATACCATTTTGTTTTATCCGGTCGACAGAAAATACAATTTATTTTATCATTAAACAATCAATTATTATCAAACAAATACCCACCAAAATTGTTCTGTGTGGGTATGTAGGTGTGAGTGTATATGTAGTTGTGTGTGTATGTGTGTCTATATCAGCGTGGATCGGTGAAGAGGCCAGACTACCTAACGACAGCTAGAAGGTTTTCAGTTTCCGTGTAATCCCTCTGACTGAGCCATTTTTTGAACCTAGTGAAGAGTTGTCTATGAAATAATGTTTCTATCTTGTCACCTCCTAGATCTTGGACATACTTATTTATGGCTCTGGGGCCAATTACAAGATAGGAACTATGTAACGCTTTTTTGGATGTAGGTACATCCAGTAGGCATGTTCTCTTATTGATTATAATCATTTTATTGCATTTAATATATTTCTGTACAGCCTTAGCAATGAACATTTGTCGGACAGATAGAACTTGTGTATCTTTATATAGGTCCGTAGTTGAGTAACGAAATGGCTTAGCGAATAACACCTTTAGTGCTGCTCCCCCCCCCAGGCAGTGATACACTACATGATGATAGATTGCGCTAGCGCCTGGTAGATATTCTTCTCCTATATATATATAGTCTCCTAGTCTTAAAGTAAAGTATATATATATTTTATTAAAGTAAAGTATCATTACGACCGTCAACTTTACTATAGGCCAATCGTTACAAGTGGCAAGCTCGTCTATGTCTCTAGCATATCAAACTCAAGAATATCACAAATTAAATAATAATAATAAAATAAATATTATTGTGAGATTTATATAGATAGACCCTAACTAATAACATTACCACAAAAGTAATCTAAATAATCTATTAGTTCGTAAAGCGCTTCCACTTTATTGGTTGATTTGTACTGCGCCTACAATGTTAATATGTGGGCTAGCGGTTTTTAGACTGATTTGTTTGAAAAGTATCATCACGACCGTGTCCCCTTCGGGGTGGTCAGAAACCACGCTTAATAATCCGCTTATTTAGGATTCACATTTAGCCAACTTTACTATGGGCCAATCATGACAAGTGGCAAGCTCGTCGATATCTCCAGCGTACCAAACTCGAGAAATATCACAAATAAATTAAATATTAATTAAATGTATTTATTAATAAATATTATTGTGTCCCGACCAGGAATCGAACCTGGTACCTCCGAGTCTAAATCCACGGACTTAACCGCTAGACCACGGAGGCAGTTGATTTGTTTGAATTGGCTTATATTCAATTAAATATCTAAAAACCCATATTTAAATTACAAATAATAATACTAATTATACCTATTTATTTTCAGAATTAGACAATAACTGCTCCGAACCAACTCCCTCGAACGTGTTTGCTCCCATCTCCCCCGCCGGGCCTCCCCCCGCCGCTCACCGACCGCCGCCATCTCTCATGGACCTCCTGAGACGAGCCAACTCCAACGAACAACATTCAAGTAAATATTCCATTCTGTGTTTCGAGATATTTTCAATATAAATTATGGTGTCAATCATGTGCTGTGGCAGCATTTTTCAATCAAGCGTATTATTAAATAAGCTGAAAGAGTTATAATGACGTTTGAAAATCATTTGAGTGAGCTGGTAACATTTACTGAGATCTAACATATATTTATACTGAGATAACTTCAGACAATACTATTTTTTTATTATTGTAAGTGGCAACCATAAAAAATGACAATAATTTTAACTTGTGATTTCAGATCAAATGAACTCTAGCGGTGGTGGTGGAGGTAAGATGCACAGCCTCGAAGAGTTGGAGGCGTGTCTTCGCCCACAACAACCTCTACAAATGCACCATCAGCCACAATCAGACCATGATCTCAGTGCTTTCAACAGATTGGTGAGCTTACCTTTATAGCTATTTATAACTAGATTTTTGAGGCAGCATTTAGTTAGGCGAGTGATGTCGATACAGACTGCGTAAATATTAATAGGTTACTAGATTTTTTTAAATAAAATACGGATTATTGGAAAATTACTTTAGATTTTTATGTAATCGCCGTAAAATTTACTTTTAAATATCGTCTTTGATATTTCGCTTGGAAACGCTGCAGTTGCAAATGTTTGCCGGATGACGTCACGTAATAGTAAATAAACTGCGACACTAACATAAATATTTGCTTTTATAATAGTAAGTTCCAATTTATTTTTATTTTTTTTACATTGTGCTAAAATAAAAAAACAACTTAAGAAGATTTACTTGTGTGGCAGTTCAGAATATTTACTGTTAATAGAAACTAATGTTTTGAGGTAACGTTCCAATATCTCTAAAATAATGTATTAATATTATTAAAATATAAATAATTTTGTTAATTATAATATAAATCAGTGTTATTTCAGTACTCTGCTAAAATAAAGATCATAATAAAACAAAAAAACACATATTTTTTACAATAACAACTACCCCTACTACCTCGTTTATAAAATAAATATTTCGACACGTTACCGGGTAGCCACTTCTCATTGTGTCACAGCCCCACACAACACAAAGTCCTAGACCTCCACTGTTGGAGATAGGCCTTCCAGAAATTTGTTAAGATTTTGTCCTAAACTCGCCACGCTGGCCAATCTGGTTGGCGAGGGTCTGATGTCAATTTATAATGCCAAATTATTAACATTCAACAAGTTGGTATCAGTGGAACGGCTTAGCGTGCTCTGCGTGGCACGGGAACAGTTGTGTTGTAAATCTATGATAAATGTACTTAAGAAAAGTGTATTTTTCATTGGTACATGCCGGGGGGTTTGAACCGACCTTTGTAGGATTTTTTTTTGTAACCGACCCACTACCGCTATTGCGAGACATACATACATACAGACACTGACAAAGCTTCTTTTACATTAGTTTTTTTTTATATTGGTATGTATATGTTTATGTAGCTGGCGCAGGTGTCTGGAGGTCACGCGGTCCCGGCCGAGCCTCCTCGTCCCCAACCTCCGCCGCAACAACCGCCCATGTCGCTTCTACAGGTATTTATTAGTACTCAATACTTTATAGACTGCCTGGTCTAGCAGTTAACAGAGTCCTAGGCTATCACTGCTGGTGAATTTCTCGAAAACATTATCGCTTGGCAGACGAGTTGACGAGGGTCTCATGTTAGTTTATTAAGATTCACAAGTTGGTATTAGTGAAACCAGGGCTTTGAGATTCGTGTGCGGCCAGAGGTCCTCATATCATTCCTGAATAAGGAATTCGTATTGTTTACCGCATATCATTCGTGGATTTTATTCACACACCCACTCCGTCTCCCCCAGCAGGAACAACGGCGCAGTCTAGTGGTTATAGTATCTGATAAGTACTTATATGACCACAAGATGATAAGATACGAAAGCTTTAGATTAATTAGTATTAGATTCATCATCATCATTAGCCTATGTCTCTCCACTGCTGGATGTAGGCCTCCCCCAAGGCTCGCCACTGCATGTGGTCTTCGTCATCCGTCCATCTGGCGGGGGGTCGTCCCACTATGTGCCCCATCGGTCGTCGTTATCTAACGAATATTAACGTTTTGAATTCTATCCGTCAAAACAATACCAAGCATAGCTCACTCCATAGCTCGCTGAGCAACCTTGAAGTTATTGAGCAGACCCACTGTTAGTGTCCACGTCTTTCGTCTTATATATATACCTACTTTACAAGATACCTACTAAGTGTATGTATATATATTGTATTGTATGTATTATTGTGTGTATGTATGTGTTTATGTGTGTATATAATTAACATATTGTTTATTGCTTACAATGTGATCGTTTAGTTATAATATATTGAATTTTTACTTGCACCTACCGTTCACTTTAAATGCTTTATCTGTCCCTAAGGGTGGCTGTCAGAGAATGTCTAGCGGCATTAAGCCCGCCTCTTGTACATAGTGCAATAATGTTTTAAATAAATAAATATACATATATAAATTATATAAATATATGTTTTTAGATGTTAAAAAGTATGGAGCAACAAAAGCCCCAGCAGCCGCACATCCCGCAGGACCTTCTATACAAGTTAATTCACGTGCAGCGACAACAACAGGAGTTAGGTCCCACTCTGCCGGCACATGCAGCTGGTCTTTCTTCCCAAGACAGAGATTTATTACATCGACCAGAAGCAGTCGCACTTTTACAAGGTAATTTTTATTTACAAGCTTTTCTCAATCTGTTGTGACCGTAAAACAAAGACTGTTAAAGCAAAAAACTGTTGTTCAAGTCGCAGAAAATACTACTAACACAGACTAACACCTGTTTTCTCAACGGCTCCTCCACTCGATTATTCCTTCCAGCTGTCAAATGGAGGAGCGTCTCGGCTCGTCACTACGCTCGACAAATAGAACTGTCATACTCAAGGTACATTGCGACGTACCTTCAAACCTCCTTGAAGCGTCTTTATGTAATTTCTAATTAATAATAAGTTAATTTTTTTTTTAAACAAAACAAATTGTTCCACATGAATATTTTTAATATGAAAGAGATAGATTTATGCATGTCAAATGTGCTAAAGCGTGTAGTACTCATTATTCAAACATTTTTTTTTTTGAAATGGTAACATTTATGTCTTTCGAGGTTTGGAGAGTTTAAAACTAAGAATACCGATGTCGAGAACCCTTGAGGAAACCCGTTTGACAGCTGGAGGTTGAGTGGAGTATCTATTGAGGAAACCTCTTAGAATACGGGTGTTAAAGAGGGTTAACGCTCTCTCTCTCTCTCGACAATACAATATCTTCAAAGATATTTAGTGTTAAATAATAATAAATTGTTTGTTATGACTTATATGTTTTTATTTATCTTGTACATTAATGAAGGATCTATTTACATAATGACAATTGATTGTCTATCTGACGAAGGCAGAGATATTAAGTTTAAAGGAGGTTACTATATCACCCCCCTCCTAATAATAAACTCAAATAATTGTATAATATGAAATTATTAAAAACAATAATAAAAAGAAAGATAAAAATAATGTAGATGTTAATTAAATTCTATAACGTTAGTTGAAATTGTAACTCTGCTGTTGCGTCTTAAAATTGTGTTTCTTTGATTGGATTTTGTTATTTCCAATAATTCGTCATCATTGTTGGTATATGCTGGTTTAACTCGTATCTTTGGACACCACAGATCTATTAACTTTCTAGGAAATGAAATTACGGACAGTTTTAGAGATATATTAATTATAGACTTGTTTTAGTAAAATAGAGGATAGTCGTTATACATGTTACTACTTTATCTGTCTAAAATTAAGTATTTTAGTGATAATATGTCCAAAATATTGGATTGTGCGAGTGAGAACCCTCTTTAAAATACAAATTAGAAGACAAATTACACAAATTAAATTCAAACATAATCAAAACTCAATAATAACAAATTTCTTATATATATACAAATACAATTTTCAACAAAATATACATGCACAATATATTACGAAAGCCTGTCTGTATAAGATTTGCTTAAAATTCATTTTTGCTTTGTCGTTGTCCAGGTCTGAAATCTGGTGAGATAACTCTGCAGCACCTGATGCAGCAACTCAACAACCCCGCGGTCCAGAGTCGACACCGAGACCTATTGCACGCCATACTTCGTTTACATCACAATCGGCACCAGGTATTTATTTGACACATAAAACTGAAACTTGTAGCTAGTACTTCTACCCTACAGTTACGACCTGGAATTTTCCACACTCAAGTCTACTAAATTTCTCGAAAGTACCCTCCACTCTTCTTAGAAATTTAGTTTCGACACTGGCAGGATATTATAATAAAAAAATAAATAATAAAATATGGCATTTACCCTAAAAGGCGCGGTGTAGCTCAGTTGTCGGAACGCTGTCCTTAAAATCCTACAAAGGGTAATTCAAACCCCCCCGGCATGTACCAATGAGAAATACACGTTTCTTACGTACATTTGTAATAGATTTACAACACCACCGTTCCTGAGCCTTGGAGAGCACGTTAAGCCGTCGGACCCGGTTCCACTAATACCAAATTGTGGAATCGTTAATTAATTGTCATTAAAAATTGACATCAGATCCTCGCCAACCCGTCTTGCCAGCGTGGCCAGTGTAGGCTAAATTCTCCAGATATATGTTCTAGAAGGCTCATCTCCAACAATGGAGGTCTAGGACGCCGGGTTCAAGGGGCTGTAATTAATGAATTTACCCTAATTCACCACATCCATGCTCCCTTTACCTATACAAATTTCTGTACTAAAGCCAGACTTAGCCTGTGTTGCGGTCACGCATGGCAGCAGGTTCAGTTCCCAGTAGAAACGCATCTCAATGGCCAATGGCGATCATATTGTTATGCTCAGTTCAACCGCACCGACTCTTGCCTTGCGTGTGTTGATCTAAACTATATGTGTGTCTAATAAAGCTTGTGTATAGACTAAAAAAATTGGACAAGAAATCTAGAGTTTAATCTAGGTGGATGGCCATCACACACGTGGGGATATGTGGATTGTTTGGGGTGAGTTCTGTTTTCCATGCGAGAAAGTCGTTAACTCTTAGTCCATCTGATTCTGTGTTCTTCTTCCTGTTTTTATTTTATTATTTCTCTACTTTTTTAGCACAATTATCGATAATATTAGCGTAGGCCTTAGCGCAGGTCTACTCAGCCTGAGTTTCACCAAAATGAAGTCTGTAATTGTAACTGTAGAAGCAGAAAATATTAGCTGTAGGTCAGCTGGTAAAATCGACGCCATTTTTAACTTTAATGGGCCTTTATTATTCACTATTTTTATATTTATTTTATGGTCATTTTGTTTTTCAGGTTGTCGGGTCTCCTCTCCCCAGCGGCCCTCCCCCGCACCTGGTGGTCCCACCTCACCATCAGCCACTCAGACTGTCTCCACTGCCACATCCAGGTAAGCCTTCTTTAACCAGACATCAAATCAAATGAAATGTTTACATAAACCATTAAGTTTTAGTCACCCCCTATGGGTGGGTGAGTACTATCAAAAAGGACGCTGTTTCAACCCCGGCATGTACAAATGAGAAATACTTTCTTTCATACATTTGTCAAAGATTTAGAACTTACATCACGTTAAGCAGTCGGTCCCGATTTGACTAATGCCCAATTTTGTAATCGTTAATAAATAATTTAATATTGCTTGGTGACTTTGTACTCTCTTACTTTAGATGTTATTCTATTGATAGAAATAAACTACTTTTCCTAGGAAACCTAAGATTTTTTTCTCTCATTCTCCAGAAATATGGTCTGGAATGCAGATGGTACATTTATTCGTGTACAAATTTCATCAATAAAAATTTTAAACTAGGCTGATCTACCGACGACGTATTAAATACCGAGGTTTTGGGATTTCAAACATGCACGAAGACCCAACGAGCAACGAAGTGTGAAAAAGCATCTTGTTAGGCCGGCATAGTGGTAGAGACTGACGAGATTCTTGGACCTCGCGTACCGCTTACCTTGTCACTAGTCGTGTTCAGTATTTAAAAAAAATTAAAACTACCCTCTTTAAAAATTCACTACACAACACTCACAATAATGATAATTAAAACAATGCATTTGTCTTGGGACGCAGCTTTTTCTGTATCACCTATAATGGGAACAAGTCCTAATTCTTTAACGGTCCACCATCCAGGTAAATTACATTTTAATCTGACTTCTTTTATGTGTATTTATGTTTGTATGTTTATCGCAGTAATTCATTTCTGCTTTTGTATGCTGACATCAAAATATTTGTATACTGTGTGACTTTGAATGGTGTTACATTAGTTAGACTAATATGTGATTCTATTGATAACTGTCTCCGTGGTCTAGCGGTTAAGTCCGTGGATTTAGACTTGGAGGTACCGGGTTCGATTCCTGGTCGGGACACACAAATATTTATAAATGTAAACAAAAATACATTTAATTAATATTTAATTTATTTGTGATGATATTTCTCGAGTTTGGTACGCTGGAGTCATCGACGATCTTGCCACTTGCCATGATTGGCCTATAGTAAAGTTGGCTAAATGTGAATCCGTTTATTCATAAGCGTGGTTTCTGACCACCCCGAAAGGGAAACGGTCGTGATGATGATAATATTGATGAAACAAACAACTTTTCCTAAGAAACTATATGTCGGAAGTGACAATTTTTTTTGGCTTCTTCATGCTAATTAGTCATAATAAATTGATCATAATAACATATTAGTCTTAAGTAAGGGCAGGGCATACAAAAGTCACCCCGTATAAGTCCTTTTTTTTAATTATAATATTCTAGCCATTGACCTTTGTCATATCACATGGATTGATATTTAATATCTCATTTGTTCCTCGCGAAACTGCCTGGCCAGCGTGGAGAGCGTAGGCCAAATTCTCCAGTAATTTCTGGAAATTTCCTTCCACCCTCAGACGTTTATTGACTACAGAGTACTGTAATGAGCATATTGGGTAGATGTCCATTAACATGTTGAAATATTACATTATTATTATTTTAAATTATTTATTTGATCCTTGTTTTTTTTTTTTTTTAATTTTATATATTTTTCTATTACTTATGTTTCATTTATATTTCCTGTCAAAATTTGTAAAGTGTTGTTTGAGTACCTACTTATTGTTACTAATACTTGTTGTTACACTTAATTACTTAATTGTATGATTCTTAAATTGTAAAACGGGATCAGTATACAAACGCAATTGTTATTTCATATCTCATTGTTATTGTACTGATTCTGTTGGTTCTTATTTTTATTTTTTTTCATTATAGCTAACAGTGAAAATTTGTAAGGCTTTAAGATTTGATAGTTTTTGTATACATAATATTGTAAAGGCTGTAAATTTTTCCACGAATAAATAAATAAAGCCCATCTTCAACAGTGGAGGTCTAGGGCTCTTGTGTTCCAAGGGCTGTCATGAATGATTAAAATCTCATTTGCCTCAAAAGCTCGACAGTAGAATAATTCTGTATAACCCTTAAATATGTGGGATAAAGATGTTGAATGCTCTTCTCTGAAGCCCTTTAAACGAGGTGTGAAAAAGCATCTGGTAAATCCGGCTTAGTGTTAGAGATTGATGTCAGCCATTGTAAATTGTATTATTGGTTATATCTATGTTTAATTTTTACGTTCTTAACTTTATTCCTATTATTTTTGCAAAATATTTGTTTAATTTTTAAAATTGTTATTATTATGTTTTAAGTACTGTATGTTTCCTGAATAAAAAAATATATTTAGTCTGATTTCAGTTACTAACATTCATGGACTTGACGAGCAAGATCACAAGTTGTGCTATTTAAAAAAAAATGTATATGTATCCCATGTAAAATGTAAAAACATTCAATAACTTGTTAGGATAGGACTTTTACATATTAAGGGGTTAAGTTTCGGCTTACTTTTTTCTTTTTTTATAACACTGAATATATTTACGTATTTTTTACATTGCCAGGAGTTCCGAACCGTATACCTTCTCCCCGGGAGCTGCAAGTCCACACGCAGTCCATTATGCAGGGAGCCCTCATCAAGAAGAAATTGGAGGAACAGAGAGAGAACTACCGCAGGAGAAACGAGCAGCTCGCCAAACATACCCCGCCGATATCATTCACACCTACCTCAGTAAGTTATGACGTCAGTCCCTCGAGTTAGAGGAACAGAGAGAGAACTACCGCAGGAGAAACGAGCAGCTCGCCAAACATACCCCGCCGATATCATTCACATCCTACCTCAGTAAGTTATGACGTCAGTCCTTCGAGTTAAAGGAACAGAGAGAGAGCTACCGCAGGAGAAACTTTGAAAGCGTGGTTTCTGACCCAGGTCTAAATCCTCAGGATTTAGCCGCCATGGAGACCATTAGTTTTATTTTCACTGCATAAAACTAAGTTTGGAACCCGTTCCTGTGAGATCATAATATTTGTTTCAATTCATGTTGTGGTGACTTTTGGAATATTTGATTCCCATGGAAATATATATATATTAATATTTTGAAGAATAACCTTTTTCAAGTTCTGGGGAAAACACTGAGATTTCTGGCCTATAGGCTGATACAGCTAGTTCATCTGGGATCCTATAATAATTTTCAAATGTATCCTTTATTAGAATTTTCCAGTCTGATGCGGAAACAAGGATCGAGGTGGGCTTGTATCTAGTTTGCCCTTTACAAACGTGGTCAATATTTTATTTGTAGTCGGGGACTGACTACAAATTCTGGCTCTTGCAATAGAAAGACTTACTGCTTCTCGGATAATAGCAAGGACGTATTTGTTACAGGTGCTACGTAAAATGACTGCTGATAAGGAAGAGCCACTAAGCCCTAAGCAACCGTGGAATCCACACACCAAAATGCCACAGGGGCGTCCTATTGTTAAGGTAAACATAAAATTTTTAAACATCAACTGGAGCCAAATACGGCATTTGTATTAGGGTCGTATAGAAAATATTTTTTAATTAACAATAATTATTAAAAGCAGTAGTGGCCGCAAATCTCTGCAACAGTTTACCTGTTGAAATTCGCCAAGCACCCAGCAAACCGCTATTTAAAAAGCTGGTTTACTTTCATTACCTAAAGAGCTCCTCACAACGTATATAAGTATGTATTGTATGTAGTATATAGTAGCCAATATAGTGTGTAGTATATGTATTATTGTGTACATATTTGTATGTATGTATGTGTATTTATTTTAATATCTATGGTATGTAAGATTAAATTAATTTATTTGGCAACGTATCTTACAATCGTTTGCACCTAGCTTATGACTGTAATGTTCTGTATTGTATATTTAAGGAACGCGTTCTTACAACCGAGCCACCACCGCGAATCTCCGTGGTCTAGCAGTTAAGTCCATGGATTTAGACTTATTACCGGGTTCGATTCCTGGTCGGAACACAAAATATTGATTGATGTAAATAAATACATTTAATATTTAATTTATTTGTGATATTTCCCGAGTTTGGTACCCTGGAGACATCGACGAGCTTGCCACTTGGTATTTGACCATCCCGTAAGGGAAACGGTCGTGATGATACTTTTCTTTTGTTGTAAGCCTCGCAATATGTAGTAATAGCTATATGTAATATGTGCATCCAATTTAACATAGTATTGCTTTTAGGGTAACCAGGGTGGTGTCCCGTCCGGAATGGGATACAGCCCATCTCCTTCAGAATATCAACACTTCCTAAATCAACAACAGGTTAGTACTGTTATGTAATCATCAACCCTCAGCTCTCTCCATAGTAATAAAGAATTGTAAAATAAGTGTACGACGCGGTATTTGTGACGTCATATTACAACGCTCGCTACTGAAGATTAGATAGCTAGATTGATAGATAAATTCTTTATTGCACAATAAACATAAACACATTTAAATGTACATAGGCGAACTTAATGTCTAGTGACATTTTCTACCAACTAACCTTTGGGATAGTGAGCAATGATTGTTGGTGCATTAAATCATTAATTTAAAATCGAGATTAATAATAAAAAATAAATAAATAATAAATAAAAATCTTAAACTATGAGAGCGAATGGAGCGTTGTGATAGCCTATAGTAAAGTTGGCTACAATGTGAATCCACTTCTTTATAAGCGTGGTTTCTGACAATCCCGGAAGGAAACCGGTCGTGATGATACTTTACTTTTTTTACATTATAATTACAGATTTTCAGAAATTACAGAATCTCAAGTTTTTCTTCTTTATTATTATTGCATGATTTTATAAGTTTAATTTCTTTGAATATACCTAATAATTTATAGAAATAATTATATAACTTTTAAAAATGTTGTGCCCCGGAAAGAGACCTGCTAGCTATATTTGACAGTAGTTGAAAGACTATTAGTTTAGCTAGCAGCGACACATTTGTCTAAATTACTATCTAGTTTAGATATTATTTGTAAAAGTGCCTACCTACATCTTCTGTAGGATTATTTTTTTGTGAAATCTAGTAATAAGTATTTTTGATTAATAAACTATTTAAATTTGAATTACAGATACTTCGTTATGGTAAAACCCAGCCTAAATTGTTTTTTATTTAATACTTCTTTTTTTTATCTTTAGATGGCCGCTAATCGTCCTTACTCACTTTCACAACAAAGGCAGCAGCCTCCACCTACGGTAACTATTTTTTAAATATTTTTCAAGCACAGTTCAAGTAGATATAACTACCAGCCTCACAAAATCAATTCTAAAATCTATGAATTTAGACATTATCCCTTTCAGCACGACAAAAAATATGTTGGACATTAAAATGTTTTGATAACTTTAAAATACTTAAGGTCTAAAATATTAAATAAAAACAGTGAAAGAATTCCTCCACTAGCGAATGACACAAAGCTCTCTTCGCATATTCTTGCGTTGTTGTTTTCTAATGTGCGTTGGGTAATGTTATGGAAATAAAAATAACTATGTTTTTTTTTTTTTTTGTTCTCTTCTCCCGATGGATGATGAATGAGATGATAGGAAAGGCAAAGGGTCTAGCCCATACGGCCAAGTCTGACGTAAAATATCATTATTTTTCATGAATTAATGAGCTCATCATCAAATTCTAGATGCTGCAGAATTTGATGCTTTTCTTAAAGTCACTCGCGGCACCATCCACTGCTCAAACACGTCGGGTAAAATATGGGAGTTGACAGCGCGGGAAACCTGCAAATAATAAACTGCAACTTGTGGCCCATATTTATAGTCCAATTTATTGTTTTCCATAATTATTCACATTGTAGCACATTATTAAACAAAACAACACCACTTTTGGCCAATAATATCCACAGTAAATTAATTTACAAAACAAAAACTTGCACTTGACATGTCCACGCAAAAAGGCGCGAAGCGTTTTTTTTTTTTTTTTTTCTTAAATAAGGACTAGCATAACGACAATCACTAAGTAGCTAGATGATTGCACGACCTATCGAGGCTGTTTCGGAGCTGAAAAACAGTATTTGACGACCGCAAAATATTTTTTTTTGTAATAATGCACGTTTGGAATTGTCCGTGCTGAAAGGGTTATGTGATGTTTTTCAGATGAATAACATGAACAGCATGAGTCGAGGAGCTCCTGGCGCCACCACTCTACACCAGCTCCTAGTACAGTCCCATAATAGAAGTATCAATGGTAAGTCAAATGCAACATTCTGTTCACTCTTATTTTAGAAATGTGTGTACAAATCGTGAAAAAATTCATACGCGAACTCACACTAAGCCAGAATTATCACCTGACCACTACAGTTATTTAGGAACGCCTTTTGCTTAGGGAGTAAGACCTAAAAGACTTTAGCGTTCCATGGATTTTACCATAATCAAAGTCAAAATATCTTTATTCACGTAAACCTATTACAGGCATTTATGAAACGTCATTAATTTAATTATTTTGAATGATTCTACTCATGCTAGTAGAAGACTAAGCAGCAAAGTGAAGTAAAGTTGAAAACATGAGAGTTTTTAAGTCAAAACTTCAAAGCTTTCTGTCTGAAAGATGCTACTACAGCGTAGCAGACTATCTTTTCGAAACATGAGAGGAACAATTAGCATGCCCCTTACCATCACCCATCAACACATAAACCTTTTGTAATGTTTAAATAATGATTGTATGTCCAATGGACGGGACATAGCGACCATTATAACAGCATGTACAATACCTATAATCCACAATAAAAATATTTTGATTTTGATTTCAAAGTGGTCCAATAAGTAAGCTGTTAGCAGAAGACCAGCAGCTTAGCAGATTCCAGTGACCTGTTAATGTTTAATCTGACTGAGAAAGAAAGGAAAACTCAGCTATAGCAGATTTACAAAATAAAACATATACAGAACTGCACGACAACGATCAATTAATAACCATGCTGGGTCTATTCTTTTTGGAAATAATGTAGATGTGGCTTTGTGACCAAACAAGCTAGGTTGTTTTTTGCACCCTTTTTCGCAATAACACCTACCAACTAGTGTTATAGTCCGTTTGTCTATCTTTCAAGCCTATATTCATTATTTTTTTCATTCATTACAGCCCCTAGAACACAGCGTCCTAGACCTCCACTGCTGGAGATGGGCCTTCCAGAACTGGAGAATTTGGCCTACACTCGCCACGCTGGCCAGACGGCTTGGCGAGAATATGATATCGATTATTATGACAATTTATTAACGATTCCACAAGTTGGTATTAGTGGAACCGGGACCGACGGCTTAACGTGCTCTGCGAGGCACGGGAACGGTGGTGTCGTAAATTTATGACAAATGTACGTAAGAAAACGCCTATAGGTATAAGCCTATATTACTTAACCAATTTTGATGAAAATTGGCAGTATTGTTCCTTGGAAACTTGAGACGGATGTAGGCTAAACGACGTCATCATCTGAACACTACATGTAACCCCCACGGCCATACATCTGTTTGCCTGTTTAATTCGCCTTCATGCCTAAACTACTCGACCGATTTTAATAAAATTTGGTTGAGATGTTCCTTGGAACGCAGGGTTGGACATGTCACAAGATGGTGCAAAGATTGAATACCTCTCACACCAAGTTCCACTACGTAAAGCTGAGATCAATAAAGCGCGCAACTACCTTACACGTAAGATTAACGGCTGATTGCAGGCTGATTATCTTTTGACATATTTAACTGTCTTTATACTGTCTCACTCTCCCAAAGGTTAGCTGGTAGAAAAAGCCGAAATGGCTTTAAGTTCGCCTTTGTACATACTTTTACGTAAAGTGCAATAAAATATTTAATAATAATAATAACGTATGCCCATGAAACACGTCATTGGCTAAATTATCCAAAGTGATAAGCTAAACTAATAACGTTGCTTATATCATTTTATATTATTGATTTTTAAAAATCCTTTCTGAAACCGGCCGTGAGTTTCATATACTTAAATATATATTTCAAGAACTCGATCTGATCTTTTTATTTGATAAAAGTTTTACAAAGTATATGTCTCTGTTTTGTTGAATCATTCATTACATTAATTTAAAAAATATGTATATAAAATTTAGTCGTGGAGTTATTCAGTGTTCTGGATTTCAGTCGTACTATTTGTACCTGTACAAAATAACGTCAAGCGCTTTATAGATCACAGCCTTTTTATTCAGTGTGTGTGTTTTTTCTTCGAATATAATTATACACTTTATATGTAGAAATGAGCGGTTCAGGTGGAGGCGACAACCAGCTGGCGCGCTGGTTCAGTCCCGAGTTGCTGGCGCGCGCCTCGGCAGGGAAGCTGCCCTCCGTGCATGTGCCCAACGCGCTCTCACTGGAGGACCTGGAGAGAAACCACTCACCTGCAGTCAGGAACTAAACAGTAACAAATGTACAATAAAAATAACTTTTGCAGCTCTTACCTTTTCTATTCTCACGGTATAGAAACTAGAATATTTGTAATTCATGATGACAAACATGTTTTTCTAGCTCAAAACTATTTATACTCTAACGTTTTGAACTAGATAATTTGCGGAAAAACTCTGCGTTTAACGTTGGTTGAGCGCTATTATTCTCGAAGAAAAAATGTGGAATGTTTTTAAGTGCGGTTAACAATATTAGTGGCCCAACGCGCTCTTCCTAGATGACCTGATGAGAAACCACTTACCCGCAGTCGGAAACTAAACCATAACCAATGTACAGTAAAAATAACTTTTGCAGCTGTTAGTTTTTATCTATTCTCACGGTATAGAAACTAGAAATTTTGTGATTCATGCTGACAAATGGTGTCGAAATCAGTTTTTTGCAGCTTAAAATTATTTATATTCTGTCGGTTTTAAACTAGATATTTTGGGGAAAAACCGCGTTAAAATTATTATTCAACAAAAAATGCGGAATGTGCTTAATTGTGGTGAACAATAATAGTGGTCCAACACGCTATTCCTAGTGAACCTGGTTAGAAACCACTCGCGGCCGTTGAAATCTAAACCCCATTAAATCTACAAAAAGCAACCTTTGCGGATCTTTTGTTATGCAATTCTGAAGATATTAAAACTAGATTTTTTTGTGATAAAACATATATTTTGGTTTTATGCTCGGATATTATGCGGTTAAACTCTCCGTGCAATATGTGTCGTGTAGTTGACATTATGGTTGTAGAGCGTTATAATTATGTCGTTATTATTGGCCTAGAAAAATTGCGGAATGTTTTTTAATGTGCGGTTAACAATATTATCATGATGGTCAATAGTAATTAGTTTCTACTACGCTAGGTTTTACGGTAGTGGTGATATTTAACTTTTTAAGCACTAATGTAACCACTATCCTTACGCGTACTCATAAATTTGGAGACTTACATCTGTCGCACGCACAAAATGTGCCAGTAATCTCATTTCTATAACTTGAAATCCTTCAAGAAATGTGTAAAAAATCATTTTGTTAGGCCGGCATAGTGGTTTCTGTCGTAAAATATGGTCTTGTGAGTAATTGTAACATTGAAAGCAGATATTTTGGTTTATTATGCCGTGTATGGATTGTTCACAGAAAAGAGCGAAAAATTTGTCGTTATTATTATTTACTGTGTTATTTTGCGTTGGATTATTCGTACTGAATTTTGAATTTTAACGGGTATAAAATATTCTGAGAATTCTAAAATCAATTGCATGGTAGGTTTTCTAAATCGCATGTGAAAATACAGTAAAATTGTTTAGTTATTAAGTTTTAAAATTCTTGGCTATGAAGTAAAGAAAACTATTTAAAAACAGATTTTTAAATTCTGTATCTACATTGTACATTGTTTCACAATCCAATATTTTCAACTCGGAGTTGATATGGTTTCAACTTTTGATAAAAATAGTCTATCAACTTACTAGGGAATAAAACTACTGACATTTTGAAGATATATTCTTATTCTTTATTTGTCACCGAACGTTATCACCGGAATTTGGTTAGGTCCATGATTACATCAATTTCTGCATTTATTTATTTATTACGGTCGCCAACAGTAACAGCAACGAAAGATACATCGATTTTTACTTACAACTAAGACAGAATACAGATGTTGCACCAATTACAGGCAACCACCACATGCTATTACAGTATCCATTAATTGGGGCTTTGAGTAGCGAAAACAAAAACACAATACAATTACAGCAACAACTAAGTAAATCTAAGCAAAAACAAAAACAAAAGAACATGATACAATCAAGCAACACAATTCCAAGGATCAAAATTGGTTAAACAGCAGTTTAGTTTACAGTCCCAGCCAGGATCTGCTGCAGTGACAATACATTGTGCTTAAAAACATGCAAAGAATTAGCAAATATGTCTAGACTGTCATTATTTTTTCGTGAAAATATGTTGTATTGACGATATGTACGGTTCAGTGATGAGTGGTAACCCAAATTGCATTTAGATTGTCGTAGAATGAATAGATCATATTTGCCAACCCTTGGCAGCCTGCGTCAACTTTACCGTTGATTAATTTATATAGAAACATACTATCCAAAACTGCCTCCGTGGTCTAGCGGTTAAGTCCGTGGATTTAGACTCGGAGGTACCGGGTTCGATTCCTGGTCGGGACACAAAAATATTTATTAATGTAAACATTTAATTAATATTGAATTTATTTGTGATACTTCCCGAGTTTGGTACGCCTGGAGACATCGACGAGCTTGCCACTTGTCATGATTGGGCTATAGTAAAGTTGGCTAAATGTGAATCTGCTTACTTATAAGCATGGTTTCTGACCACCCCGAAAGGGAAACGGTCGTGATGATACATACATATCCATCAATTGCCTTCGATCTTGTAATGAGGGTAAATTAAAGTATTTTAAACGATCTTTGTAATGTCGATATTTTAATGTAATTACCTAACTAAATCGTGCCTGGTTATGTTAGAAGCAAAGAACAGAACTGGCGGTACCTTTAGAAGATAGGCTGTACAGGGGCGTTGTCAATTTTAAAACTAGATATAGAAGTAAATTATATAAAATTAATTAAAATTAAATTATTATATTTTTACAGAGATAATGTCAAATGGTTGCGGCTGTAAAAGGGCCTTGTCAGTCTTATCTTATAGTTAATACTAATTAAATAATAGTATCAAATGCATAGTGAAAAAATAAAAATAAATTAAAAAACAATAAATAAATGTGTTAAGCTATGTTATCTTGGAGTGCTTCATCAATAGTGTAGTACGCTTTATCTATTAGAGCTAATTTGATCTGTCTTAATTAATCATATATTTGTTAAACTTTCGCGAACATTCATAATAGTTTTTATAATTTTAACGGGTTTTTACGCGATTTACCTTAGATACATATTTTTCTCTGTCTAAGGCCGGCCGCATACACACGTTTTCTGTATTCGATTTCCTAATGCGAAATTTTGATTTGAAATTCTGTGAGACTAGCGCAAACGTTCGTTTTTCTTCATTCGGAATGTATACAGTCAGTACGGATAGTGATAGCGTGGTGAACGCACGACGATTTATTAGCTGTTGTGGCAGTCGTTGTCATGAATATTTCACAGTATTTTTCAACAGCCAATATTAATGTTTCTGTCTCACACATAATTATCATGTTGCGATTCTATATACCGAGAATACGTCCGATGCGCGCGGCGCGGGCTCGATACTGAATAGAAATTTCCGAACGTGTGCGCGGCTCAAACAAAATGTATGCAAGCGCTGCGTTCCGCATGACGTCATTAGGTTTTATTCAGATGGTTTCTACGTACGTTAGGAATTTATTCCGTTCAGAAAAAGAACGAACATGTGCGTCTGTAAATGTATTTTATATTGATTCCATGCATTCGGATGTAAACTGATTCGGAAATCGAATACGGAAAACGTGTGTATGCGGCCGGCCTAAAATAAGGTATTTATTATTATTATTATGAAAGTGAATATATGTCCTTAAATTTATTTCATAAATAGATGACTGTAATGAAATTATTTATTTGTCAGAAACATGATAGGTGCAGGGGTGGAAATTGTTATATGTAATTATACAGGGTGACTTTGTTTGGTCTTATGTTAGACTAATGCTATTCTATTAATAGAAACAACTTAACTCTGTGGTGTCAAGGAAAAAGGAGACGAGTGGAAAAATTTAAAAATTAGATTTTTGCACTAATTGGTTCAAATCAAAATCAAAAATATATATATTTTTTTTAAAATAGTTTTTCACAAAATTGACACCGAGGCTCCCGTACAAGGCCGGTTAGGACCCGTGCTACAGGCAGCATGTTCAAAACATTCATCAATGTCAATGCAATGCAATAAGGAGATGAGTCTATAAACTGTACAGTTTATTTTACATCCCTACGTACATAAAGGGGCTAGTCGTAACATTAAAATGTATTAATAAGTAAAATCAGTTCAATCGAGTTATTTCAGTATCGCGCTTTTACCGCCAATAATTCAGTTATGCATAGTGAGATGAGTGGACTCGTACCTAAAGTATACGACTAATGAAATTGACATTACGTAAATTACAATTTGTGTAAATTACAAACTGCCTCCGTGGTCTAGCGGTTAAATCCGTGGATTTAGACTCGGAGGTACCGGGTTCGATTCCTGGTCGGGACACAAAAATATTTATTAATGTAAATAAATGCATTCAATATTTATTTGTGATATTTCTCGAGTTTGGTACGCTGGAGACATCGACTAGCTTGCCACTTGTCATGATTGGCCTATAGTAAAGTTGGCTAAATGTGAATCCGCTTATTCATAAGCGTGGTTTCTGACCACCCCGAAAGGGAAACAGTGGTAATGATACTTTACTTTTACTGTACTGCAACAATTCTCTGCCACACTCCCTAAGGTTGGCTGTTATAAAATGCCGGAAGGTATTAAGTTCGCCCCTGTACAATACACTTATAAATATAATAAATACATCCCAGGTCTGTGTGATACAGGGATCCTTGCTTACAAAGGCATTCGTGATTATCATGCATATCGGGTACTTTCTACTGGGATAACGAGTTTGATAGTAAGTTGATGGACTATATTTCTCAAATAATAAAAAAATATTGAAAAAAAAAAATGGATTGTGCAAGCGAGAGGGCAGCAAAAGCGTAAACCATCTTAATGACAACGCGCAATGTACGAGTAAATTAAAATGACAGAATCCAGTGTTGATTAATAACGCGGCTCTATACTTTATTATTTCCTAATACAGTACGATTGTCGATATTGTCAAATCGATGATGTATTCGATGTCGTTGCTAACACAGTGAACTTTGTCGCCGTTTTTTCCCTCCAAAATGCAGGAGGATATAAAACTTGTGGTAAATTTCAATCGAACTAACGAAAGTTTTTACGAAACGATTTTATTCAATCAACTAGGTAATGAGATTTTTTCTTCAATGATAATAAGTCTGTATAGATTAGTGGGCGATTTGTTGGAATGCTGTGTTTAATTCAAATGTCGCAGGTTCGAGTCGTGGCGAATGTGAAATACTATTTTCTGACATACATTTGTAATAATAAATAAATAACTGCCTCTGTTGTCTAGCGGTTAACTCCGTGGATTTAGACTCGGAGGTATCGGATTCGATTCCTGTTCGGCACACAAAAATATTTATTAATGTAAATACATTTAATTTGTGTTATTTCTCGAGCTTGGTTCGCTGGAGACATCGACGAGCTTGCCACTTGTCATGATTGGCCTATAGTAAAGTTGGCTAAATGTGAATCCGCTTATTTATAAGCGTGGTTTCTGACCACCCTGAAAGGGAAACGGTCGTGATAATACTTTACTTTTACATTTGTAATAAAACTTGGTCGAACAATGTAGTCACGTCAGCTTTTTAGGAAGTTAAATTACTGACATTTGAGACATACATATTTTCACTTTTTATATATCTAATTTAAGACAGAAAAAAGTTGAAAACATACATATTTCAATTTTCTTATCCCTTTCAGCACGACAAAATATATTTTAGATAATGAAAGGTTTATTGATAACTTTAAAATCCTTGAGTTTTAAAATATCTCGTATAAATAGTAAAAAAAAATCCTCCCCTAGCGTTGTCCTTTTCTAATGTGCTAGCGAACTATCGTGCGTTGGGCAATCCAATGGAAATAAAAATCACTTGTATGATTTTTCTTAACTAGTCCTAATAATTACAAAGTATCTAGATGAGAGCAGGAACTACTCAGGCCATTTCGGAGCGGTAAAACAGAATTTGGCGAGAGGTCTAGATTATTTTTTATAAGGCACGCTTGGTATCATCCGTGCTGAAAGGATTATATCTTACCAAAACAAATCTATGATTAATGTATCTCTAAATGTTTATAGTTCAACTTCCTAGAAAGATGATTTAGACTTATTATTTTATCATTGAAAATTTTGGTGTGCCAGCGAAGAATGAAAATCTTTAGCAATCTGGCTAGCTTGGCCACAGAAGGCCAAATTCTCCAGATATGTTCTTAACTTGTCTTTAGTGTAGAGATAATTATATTGGACAATGTAAGACAAAAGACAGGTTATACAGGATGACTTTGTATTGTCTTACGTTGGACTAAAAAGTTATTCTATTGATAGAAACAAACAAATTGGCTATTTAAAAATTAACATTTTGTATGAAGAAGCCAACATTTTTTGTCACTTGCGACATATGGTTTCTTAGGTAAAGTTGTTTGTTTCTATCAATAGAATCACATATTAGTCTAACATACATACAAAGTCGCACAGTATAAGAACAAAAATAAAGCATTTCGAATTAAACCAGCCAATATTCAGTTCATGGACTATCCTCATGGCAGTCCCTAGAACTCCACTGTTAGAGATTGGTCTTCCAGAATTTTCTATAGAATTTGGCCTACACTCGCCACGCTGTCAATTTTTGTTTTATTAACGATTCCACAAGTTGGTATTAGTGGAACTGGGACCGACACGGCAAGGTAACGGTGGTGTTGTAAATCTATGACAGATGTACGTAATAAAAGTGTAGTTCTCATTGGTACATGCTGGGGCTCGAACCGAGTTTTTAAGGATTTTTAAGGAAAGCGTTTTTACAACTGAGCCACCACCGAACTTGATTGATGGATAATATCGTCTCGTAAAAACTTAGCCTAACCTAACCTCAGTCGATTTGGCGACTATGCTTTATTTTATTTAAAAAAAAAAACGAGATAATTATTGCATATTTGTTGCAGATTAGGTGTTTAAGGTTAAGGACGGCCAAGTACAGTCGGAATTCCGATTCCAAAACTCTTTTCAGAATTTCGAACACTGAAAATTGATAACTAAATTCTGGGCAAAAAATTCTTCTATAACGCAAGTCTTCTATAGATTTGAGTCGCATTACACATTCGTAAAAATCCGCAACTATCTCAACTCAGCTTTGTTACGAACATCACGTAGCTGTGATGTTTTTCTGAAATCCAGCATCGATATTACGAAACGTTTTTTGAATCGGAATTCAGACTGTATGTTGCCGCTCTAAATGTAACTCGTAAATTAATTGCGTTCTGAAACTAAAAAAAAAACCACTAGGTTGGGTAGTTCCCGTGAATACCATGTAATTTTGTATGGTCTTACGTTAGACTAATATGATATTCTATTGATAGAAACAAACAACTTTTTCTAAGAAATCATATCTGGGTAATGACAAATAATGTGACTTCTGTATACACAGTAAATTTTTAATTATCAATTTGTATGGATAAGAATTTGTTTGTTTCTATCAATAGAATCACAATAGCCTAACGTAAGGCCAAACAAAGTCACCCTGTATGTAAATCCATTTATGGTATCGGAACGCAATTTAACACTAGAAAGATAGGAGCTGTCATTTGATGCTGTTAAATACCCTACAGACTTACTTTTGATAATGGAGAACTAAAAAACCATTTCCTTGACAACTGGAAGGAATGGTTGTCGGTTTTGTCCTATTAAAAAAAAACTAAATTTTTTCCAGATATTTAAAATTTCCGTAAATAGATAGCAGACGCGTCCACCGCGTGACGTCATAACATTCCAACGCTCAGCTCACTCTTATTTAGTAGCGTTGTAATATGACGTCACAAATTATACTTAAAAATTATATATTTTGGAAATTAATAGCTAAAAAAACGCACACGCCAAAATATACATCCACATACCATACCCACTATCCCTACGCGTACTCATAAATTTGGAGACTCTATCTGTCGCACGCTGAACATGTGGAATGCTGGAGTCCTTCAAGCGAAGTGTGAAAAAGCATCTTGTTAGGCCGGCATAGTGGTAGAGACTGAAGTCGGTCGGTAGTCAAAAGCTAGGCGGAATGCAGCAAGATTTGAGTGTAAATGTACTTCTCCGTCTTTCTAGAGTTAAAAATAAAAGACAAAACTTAACCCAGTCACTAATCACTCAATAGCTCCAAGCATATGATGCTGAATCGCTATTTAAAACAAATATTAACCAAAATGTCGTACTTATTCTATTGCATACAATGCGATAGACTTTTTGTTAGGTTTTGTTAAAGAACGAAAAACGAGGCTTACAGTAAATGGCGGTTATTCACTACTACCTTCAAATCAAAGTCTTAAGGAAGTGGTGAATTACCAGTCTTAAATTTCTTTGATCTATGATCAAAACAGACGATTGGTTGTTTTGTAACCGTCAATTAAAATATTAATCAATTAAGAGATTATTTTTGATTGTAGATCAATTTGAATAAGTTATCCTAAATTACATAAAAACTTTATGGCTAATATTCAACCGCGTTCCAGTTATAAACCGCGCTAACATCATAAGCTGTGTTACTTTTTTTAGCTACGGTAATAATGCACGATAATAGTAGCCTAAGCACACTTAAAGCCGTTCCGAGACGTGCATAAATTGTATTGCCAAATCTTTGTGACGTCATTCCGTGTGGTCAGACTGCTCACGATGTCGAGGTAGATCACTCTGAGCGCTGTCAGTTATTTGTCATTAAATAAAGAGATGTCTGTAGCACGGCAAGTTATTTTAGAAGATCAAAATAAGTTAAAAATAGTAAACATTTACACATATAAAGAAATAGAAACCGAGAGAGGTGTGGTTGTTAGTATTAATACTCAAAGATGTGGAATCCACAATTTATCTTCTATACATTTAAAAAAAACTTAGATGTTATGAATAAAAATGTGATTTAGACCGTATTTAATTGTATACTTAAATATTAATTATATATTTGTTTTAGAAGTAATATACAAACAGTATAAACGAATTTCAATATTAAATAATTTAAAAGAAAATCTTAAATACTATTAAATAAATTAGAAAATGGCGCGCGACATAATGACAAACAACTGACAGCGCTCAGAGCGATCTACCTCGATATCGTGAGCAGTCTAAGCGCGAGGATTGATGTCATTTGTGACGTCATAAAGTTTTATCAGAACAGTTTATGCACGTCTCGGAGCACCTTTAAGCGTGCTTAGGTTACAATTATCGTGTCTCAGAACGAGAGGTAAATAAACAAAAAATAAAATAAACTACACTACAAATATAACTAAAAATAATATAATTTAAATTATAACCGTGCGATGGGCGTAATGTGCCGAGAACACTCGCTGCGTTCCCCCGTTGAACGCCAAAGCAAAATATTCTCTACTTAAAGGGTTTTTTTTCCAAGTCTTTCACTTTCTTTTTTAAGCGACGATGTGTCATTTTTTTTGTAATGGAACGTTTCATGCCAAATGTTAGCATTTTATGCTGGTAATTTCTGTAAACGGAACGCGGGAGATTACTAAACGAGTTCTTAGCCAAACTATTGCGTATAAATTTTTCGAAATTACTTTAAAATTGTTTATTAAGTATAAATCAAATATTAATTAAACTAAAAACTTACACCTTAAAACATAAATTACTATTAATAAAAATAAACCTATTTAATAAATAAAAATATAACTAAAAACTAAAATGAAGAAAAAACATAATAACTATTATTATAAATAAAAAAAATGCTCCAAATCGCTGCCAATGGGCAAAGTGCCAAGGATACTGGCAGCATTGCCACGTTGAATGGCAATACTGATTCTTTGGCCCAAATATTGCCCAGCCCTTTCGTCTCCCGAGGTGTAGACGAGCTTTTAAATTAAACTGAATGAAATTGAATCAAAATTCAATAATTAATTTTGTGTATTTACCAAATAACGAAGTAATTTTACTCATTTTGACAATAATGCGGCTAAGAACAAGTCTTATTTAAGCCTCATTTTACTGACAATATCCTACTTTGGTAAAACAACTCGTCTGTATGTTTTGCTTATTGGGGATCGAATTTTGACTTTCGTTCTATACAACAAGTTAATATTTAATCTCTAGCAAAGGGACGATAGTGGTTTTAAAACTAAATCGATCCAACATAGACAATGTTGTCTAATGATCATAGATAATTCGAATAACTTGTGATTAGTGACGAATATTCGAGACACTAATTTGAGATACTGAAAACAATATTTATTAATTTGCCCAAAAACTATGAAGTTATTTGTCGCTATGTATTTTTAGAAACTAAATTAATAAATTAGAGTATCTCAAATATTTAAGACTGTTTATTTTTAATTTGACACTAATTATGACAGAAATTCGTTGTCTAGGTTGTAGCTGTGACGGTTAAAAAGTATGGTTTTGATGTTTCTTAATGTCTTATACAAAAATTTTGGCACTTTTTTTTTGTTTTATGTTTTTTTTTTTGTAAGTATTTTAACTTTTGTCACGGCTCCCTGAGGCAATTTACGATCACTTCACTGCCCTATACAGGCCCAGTTCATATACAACGTGTTTTATAGGGTACGTATTTAAATACCCGAAATAAAAGTTTTGTAGTTCAAAATATATTAAGTGAAATCAAATAAATAAAATAAAAATCTTAGTTATATTGTTAAGGCGTATTGCGTTATTAAATAAATAGGGCAGTGACTACGACTATGAATTGTCCAAGACCAGTGTTGCCAGAGTGAAGATATAAAAAAAAAAAGTAACTTTTTGGTGTATTTTTTTTCGTGTCGAGGCATAGATGTAGTGACCGAATGTGCGATCGAATGAATTTATTATAATGAGTGTAATAAATAATATAGCGGTTGTTATTTTGTAGTGATTGGGCGAAAACGAACTATTTACCAAAAGACCTTTTGGTACCAATTTTTAAAACATTTTTTATTGTTTCTGCATGTAATTTAAACCGTTTTTTTTTTTAATTATTAGTTTGTTTTCGTTGCATCTGTTGACTAAGGTCGCACTGTTTTTTTTTTTCTGAAAGTAACGGCACCAGTGTTGCCTTGCCAGTGAGTATTGTTTAAAACAAATATGTAAACAATAAATATTATCCGTACTGTTTTATGTTTATTTTTCTTATTTTTTTTTTATTCTGTCAAATTTTAACCGTTTACTTTTGTTTGTCCATTTTTATAATTTTCAAATTATTTTTAAAAATATTTTTTCTAACTTCAATGGACAACTACATTACCCACTAAAATAAAGTTGTGTGGTGGCAACTATCATAACCACTCATATTGTGTCAAATTGTAATATTTGTTTTTCTAGACCTTTTACTTATATTTCCCCACAATTATTTTTATGTATTGTATTTCCCCCACTCCTACCCATTTAAAGCTTAGTAAGGTTGTAGATCCACCAGAGATGCACGAAAAAAAAATACATTTTTTTAGGAATGCTTGGTCAAAAATTATCGCAAATTTAATATTTCTTAAAAAAGTGTTTATTTATTCATATCTATCTATTGTATCCCCTTCAAAGTAATTAACCTCAGATATAATACAGTTATGCCAGCTTTTCTCCAATCCTCAAAGCACTTGACTGCCTCTGTAGTCCAGCGGTTAAGTCCGTGGATTTAGACTCGGAGGTACCGGGTTCGATTCCTGGTCGGGACACAAAAATATTTATTAATGTAAATAAATACATTTAATTAATTTGTGATATTTCTCGAGTTTGGTACGCTGGTGACATCGACGATGATTGGCCTGATAGTAAAGTTGGCTAAATGTGAATCCGCTTTTTAAAACCGTGGTTTCTGACCACCCCGAAAGGGAATCGGTCGTGATGATACTTTACTGCCAACTTAACCAGCAGTTGTAAATGTTCGCTCAGGTTCTACCTGTTTGTGGCAATTCCGAAAACTCTGAGATTAGCCAAGTATTGTACAGGACTTCTCGGGATCCCGAGACTGTAACTGAGACTGGGATATCAGCTTAAATTAACCGTCCACATTGTACTCTACGCCCAATTGATTGAAACTAAGAAGCAATAATTTGTTTACAATAAATCGGTTTCTCCGATGTTAATCAGAACAGAAATTAAACGCATGTAATAATTACTAGAACGATATCTTAAAATTAATTTTAGCTCTTAATGGGGCTTGGATTTTTTTTGACAATAATCAATAAAAACCTCATATATGTTACATTTAAAAATCATTATCGTGATAAGTCTTGCTTGCCTTGTTAAGGGATAAAACTAGAAAGACAGGAGTAGTGTTGCCCAGAGCAAGACCAAGTTTGGGTCTTGGTCTTGCATCAGAATTGCTGGTCTTGGTCTTGCATCAGAATTGCTGGTCTTGCTCTTGCATCAGAATTGCTGGTCTTGGTCTTGCATCAGAATTGCTGGTCTTGCTCTTGCATCAGAATTGCTGGTCTTGGTCTTGCATCAGAATTGCTGGTCTTGCTCTTGCATCAGAATTGCTGGTCTTGGTCTTGCATCAGAATTGCTGGTCTTGCTCTTGCATCAGAATTGCTGGTCTTGGTCTTGCATCAGAAATGCTGGTCTTGCTCTTGCATCAGAATTGCTGGTCTTGCTCTTGCATCAGAATTGCTGGTCTTGCTCTTGCATCAGAATTCCTGGTCTTGCTCTTGCATCAGAAGACTTTAGTGTCTGTCCGCAAACTACTATCTCAAGAACTACTTACTGATCTGATTTACTTGAAATTTGTAATTAATGGATCTTGTTTTCCAACATGTAATAATGTATGCAAAGTTGGTTACAAAATCTCTGTAGGTATATAACGCTTAATGATGTTTTATTCAATAATACATACAACTTTATCAGAGGAAAAAGGGTATTTCAAGTCATTTACTAATAAGGGTTCGATATTTTTACCTTTAAATCCTAAAAAAGACACGAAACAGTTGCCAATGGGGTGTATCAGGCAAAGCTTTTTGTAGATGTCGCTGGCGGCACTGGTACCTTGTTTACACCACACCTATGACGGATCCTTTTTTAAATTTGTAGTTTTTTTTATTTTTATAACAGGAAAATGTATTATAACTTAACGTTACCTAAGTTAAAAGACGAATTAAGTAAGCGAACACCGTCTTCAAAATTAAAAAGGTTAAATTTATGGAACGGCAATTTTGAGATCACCAATCTTTGCTTTCGCTTGGAAATCTCGATTTGTACACTTAAAAGCTGCTCACTTCGGCATGATATCCGGAAAATAATAAATTTCGTAATAAAAATACAACGTTTCTATGCAACTGACAGTTATATTAGGTACCATCTATCATGCGCCATCTGTCGTGATAAAAAGTTAGTGATACACCCCATTGAAAAATGCAATCTTCAGCTAAAAAAAATTACTATTATTAGCAAAAATATGAAATAATGTATGAGCAAGAGTGTTGCGAGACTTTGCTAACAAATCGGTGGTCTTGGTCAAGACTGCAAGAACGAGACCAACACTGGGCAACACTAGACAGGAGCAGTCATTTGAATGGAGTGTGATGAAACGGATAACTTACTGATTTAGCTTGATTTTGATATGAGGGGTGTTACGCTTTGCGTCCTCTCCGCGTGAGAAACCTCCTGGGACCCGAATCTTGCGCCTTCGACATGCATGTCCGCTCGATTCATTCGAATAAAACTGACAGTTTTCTATCGAGATCTGTCGCTTTTCATTCGAATATTTTGAAACGACTCGCAAGTGGAAAGCGCCAGAATTGGGCCCATGGGGCAACAGTCTCGACATTTAATATTAATCGCTAAGTTTACAAAAATTGTACATGGTTATCGAATTCAAATAATCTTGTTGAAAATGGCATCGCGAATAGTAATTGCGATAATTGATCATCAGTCTGCTAAATAATTGGACGCACGTCTATTCAAATTGTTACATCATCAATACAGCCCCTAGAACACAAAATCCTAGACCTCCATTGTTGGAGATGGTCCTTACAGAAATTTCTGGAGGATTTGGCCTACACTCGCCACGCGCTGGTCAGACGGCTTCAAAATTCATCAATCATCAAACTCATTTGATTTGCCAGATGATGGTTACCTTACAGTATTTAGCATGCTAATAATTATCACTACGCATGGTTCACGGGCTCTTGGGTTGTATAAGTGGGATTTACGTGAAGGCGAACGCATTCTATGCTGGACGTCGTCGGCTTTTAAATGAATGAAGTTGGTTCGAGGACGAAATTTCAGTTAGGACTGACCCACGTGATCGTTGCTGAACACTGTATTTATATTTATTTTGTAGTTGATCAAATTCAGAACGCGTCGCGGAACGGTCTCGTCCCTCTAAGCTTTAAATTACAATAAAGAAAATTTTAAAGTTTTTGGTTGTTTTATTTTTTAAATTTATTTATACCTATGAATATTTTTGGCAAATTTATGTTAAAAGTATAAAATAGTAGTTTATGAAACTGTTGCATAATAAGGGGTATTATACACGAGTTACGGCTCGGTTTTTAATAGTATCACACGAGTGTTTTAATACCTAGTTATGTACAGTTTCATACACTAATTTATCTACTCTCATACATTGGGATTGAACCTAATAAATAAAAGTTAAAAGTGTGGCGCCAATTTTTATTTTTTTTAATGACCATGGTACAGAATACATAAGTCCTAAACAATGAAATGGCGCCAAAACCTAGCTTATGACCGCGTACGCGCTATGGCCGGTGCCGCCATAGACAAGTAAAAATTGCAATCAAAACTTTTTTGTAATGGAACCTTTGCCTTAAAAAGAATAAGTGTTATATAATATGTATGATTCTAATTTTAAAATGAAATATTACATTATTTTCTTAGAGAAAAAGTGTTATAATGTGATTCTTTTTTTAAATTTCAGCAGTTTTGCACCCACATACCGTAGTCACCATCCCTTCGCGTACATATAAATTTGGGGACTCATACATCTGTCGTACGATAAAGATGTGGAATGCTCTTCCAGCCTCTGTGTTTCCACTTTCCTATAATTTGGAGTCCTTCAAGCGAAGTGTGAAAAAGCATCTAGTCAAGCCGGCATAGTGTTGGGGACTGATGGCAGTTACGAGTATCTGACTTCAGTTGCTAACATTCATGGACCTTGCGCGCCACTTACCATCAGGTGGGCCCAAGGTCACATGTCGTGCTAGTATTAAAAAAAAAAAAAAAAAAGTGTTTAGAAAGTATGTCAATATAAATTCGTTTTGAAGTTTGTAATTCGCATTTTACGATATGAGAGTAGATAAAGGGTTATTATGCACGCCAAATAATAGAAAAAAAAAACATTTTATTATCACAGAGTTCAATTATTCAAGTACTCATTCGCAGACGGTTGATTTTGAGTTTTTATCCAGTCTAAAATCCAACAAGTTCATAGTAAATGGACACTAGATGGCGCTTCTTTTATTTGTAACATAAGTTTGATGCCAATTTACGTCTTGTTATGAATTGCCGCACAGGTTGAAAGTCCGGATCTACAAGATGTTCATCAGTTCTCCTATTCTGCGCCAGCCTATCGCCACCTTCTGGCCAAGAGCCACAGGGACAAGATCTAAAGTAGAGTAAAGAGTAGTAGAGAGTAGAGAAGTAAAGACAAGAACACATCGCTAGAGCGCCGTGGTTCGTGCGTAATTCCGTCATATCTTAAGATCTGGAAATGCCTACTATTGAAAAGTTTGTCGTCGGCCTGACTAAACGTATCTATCGGGCCGAAAACTGATACTTTAATCATCTCCAGAATATCGCTTCGTCTTGCGCTCGGCCCCCCAACGGGAGACCACTTCCTAGAGGTGCACCTGGAGGAGAGCTGAAGTTGTCAAACCTAGACCCTCTGGATTCGTGAGCCACACGGGTGTTGTTACACCAGTAACGGTGGCCAGCACCAAGTTCATAAATTATCTGCTGAGATCCTGCTCCTGCCGGGAAAAACGGAGCAATGTACCCAGGACCATTAGCCAACCGGGCCTTGACGACCCCACTGACTTGTGTTGCTGATGGCTTCACTAAATGGCGGCCGCTGATCTTTTGATTCAATATTTACTCCGATCGTGGGGGGTGAATCCGGGACTGACGGTATAACGTGCTCTACGAAGCACTGTGTTGGTAATCTATGACAAACGTACGAAAGAAAGGTATTTCTCATTGCTACATTCCGGGGTTTAAACCGCGATTTTTTTGGATTGGAAAGCGTTCTTATAAATAGCTACAATACGAGTATACATAGCAAAAAGCTACCTTCGTCCTATATACCCCGTCTTCGACTTGAAGGTCTAAACACTTTATTTACTGAATTTTGCTTGAAAATTAAATGAATTTGCTATTCGAACGCCTTTCTAAGCGAAATAAAGTAAAAAGTACAGCTATAGTAGGTACCGATGATGGTTGACCTCGAAAATCATTTAGGCCGCGTTCGTTTTAAGAAATGTTAGCATGAAAATACCACTTTTTTTAGCACAAGTCGTTCGCTTAACATTTTATGAGAATTTCGTATGTCAGTACCGTGTTGAAAGGAGGGTTATTGAACTTACTTTTTGACAGACGTCATTAACATATAAAATGGTTTGTTTACTTTTTTTATATAGAAGACAAATTTCTAAGCATTCCATGGATTCACCGTGCGGGTGCCGGGTCCATCGTGTGTGGGTAAGAGATGAGAAGAATGGTGTCTCGGGCTTGCGACAGACAATAGGCTGGTTTAAGAAAAGGAGGCCTCCTTTTTTTCTATTGCGCGATAATACGCTCACCATCCACCATTCTACTTCTCTCCCTACCCAACCAAATACTGTATGATTCCGTTAATGCCGTCTTGGAAGCTCGTTCCAAAAATGTATTGACGGCAGACCTGCTTAGGCCCAATTCTTTCAGTAAGTGATGCAAAGATTTTGCTGGAACTCCTCTTGCACCAACTTCCACTGCGTAAAGCTGAGTCTTGAACCCGTTCCTGATCATTTCTTCTGTGAGATCATAATATTTATTCGACTTCATGTTGTGGTCTTTTGGAATATTTGTGTTACATCCCAACTTGTTATTATGAGACAAGATTAAATGGTCATTAGCAATATTTTGATGCGCGCACGCGGCTTCAGGCGGCCGGTTGGAATAGAAGAGGATTTGACAGGTCGTGGTGAGAAAGAGAGGGAAATACGGAAAATTTTATGTTTTCATTTTATTCATTATTATGAGACAAAATAAAGACTGCGCACATTTGCCAATGACCATTTAATCTTGTCTCATAATAACAAGTTGGGATGTAACAATTTGATTCCCACGGAACGGTAAGTTCAATAAGGATAACTTTTTTCAAGTTCCGAGAAAACACTAAGATGTCTGGCCTATAGGCTGATACAGCTAGTTCATCTGGGATCCTATAATGGTTTTCAAATGTATCCATGAGAATTTTCCAATCTGATGCGGCGCCAAGGATCGAGGTGGGCTTGCATTTGGTTTTCGTGCTTTGCCCTTCCTTTACAAATGTGGTCAAAGTTTTATTTGTAGTCAGTCCCTTTCTGGCTCTTGCAATAGAAAGACTTACTGCTTCACGGATAACACCTAGGACTTTGTCATGTCGGCGTGAGTAATAGCCCTTTTCTAGAAGAGTAACGCACCCTACAAGTGTGTGTCTAGCAGTTCCTATGGCAGCACCACACAATGTATAGTTCTTTTCCGTAGCTTTTCCCCACCTTACCAGATTACTCTGGTCCGGGAGGGACATTTGAAAAGCGTTTAGGTAGAACTTTAGCAACGCTGGAGACCAATCGTACATTAGTGTGCGCCACTTTAGGGCTGGAGGGATGCAAAAATCGCCCAAAGTTAGCCAGTCATTTTGAACTTCTAGAGTCATCGCGTGCACTCTGTATTCATGCTCTTCATCTTTCCTGAGGAAGGATTTTATAACCTCTTTGTCACTTTCTTTTTTCTTCCAGCCAATGCCTCTTTTGTCAGTCTGGGCACCTGTCATGAATTTCTTGAAGAATAGTAGTCTCGGTTCCATATCTGAGACCAGAGGGTCTCTTGGAAGGGATGAAATTGTATTATCCTGGGAGCTGGTTAGAATTTGATATTTGCTTATACGTAGATGTTTGTATAATTCAGATGGTCTTTTCAGATCCATTCCGAAGTTTCTCCGTCCTCTAAAGAATGTTGAGGAGTCAGCACCCTGGGCTAATCCAAGCCAAGACTTCAATGTTCTTATGACGTCCGCGTCCAGACTTGATAGTAGGCTTTTGTTGAAATCATATACTAGGAAAGGCCAAGTGAGGCGAGATGCTAAGTAGTTGTCATATATCCAAGCTTTTTTGACATTGCTTATAGGCTGTTGAGTAACCCTATTCATGTCGTCAGTGAATTGTTTTACAACTACTTCTAGGGTGTTTTTCCCTGAAAATTGATCCTTTTAGAAATTTAAAGGGCATGGTTTCATTTACCGGAGCTATTCCCTGCCCTGCTATACTCAGTCCAGGATCATAAGACGTAAATGTAGTGTTTCGCCTAGCCAGACATAGGCTGAAGCATTTTGATGGTTTCGTTCTCATTCCCTTTGTCCATGAGCAGAAATCATCCACTATTTTCAGCAAGCCCTGGCATTGCTTGGGATTTCTTGTTAGCACCGCCAAGTCGTCTGCAAAAGCTAAGACGGATTCTGTATAGATGTTGTTTTGTTTGAATCTATATCCCCACTTCTTCTCACGAGATTTAAGTTTGTCGATTAGGATATTTATAATTATATTAAAAGCTACAGGTGATAGGCAGCAGCCTTGGAACAGGCCCACATTGTATTTTAGTGTGTCTGTGTAGCCGTCCTTGTTTGTTATTATATTATAGTTTTCTATTATATTTGTAAAAAAAGGAATTTTAAACGAATAAATTCTAAGACCATTGTAATAAAATACAGATATAACCAAAATATAGGCTTTAATCGACTTAGAATTTTACATAACAGTATGACAAATATATTACGACATTGACAGATTATTTTGACAATCTTATTATGACATTCATCCCACCTCATAGTCTTGGAGGTATGCTGGACGAATACGAGTCCTAGAGGAACGGCGCAATGGCTCTTGTAAAGGAACTGACTCCTCAGGCTCTTGTTGTTCCATATCTTCGAGGTCTCGACTTGTATTATCGTCATCTTGTGTTTCATCAATGATGTCGTTGCGACCTCTCGGAGCGAGATGTCTGTTAGAGACCGTAGCTTCCCTTCCATCAGAAAATCTTATGTGGGAATAATCTGGATTTGCCTCTAACAAATCCACTTCTACAACCAGGGGCTCAAATTTAGAATTTCGCACATATTTCTTTAAAAGAACAGGTCCAGGAGTTGTTAGCCAAGTAGGTAGGGTTTGTCCATTAGAAGACTTACGTTAGTTTAGTAATTTCAGATTGTATAAATTGTTCATCATCTTCAGTATGACGGCGCGATTTAATAGAAATCGGCTTAATGTTAGGTGATAAATTGGAAAATATTGTTACCGGAGGTACTTCAGATAGCATGACATTGCAGATTCGGAGAGGCTCTTCATCTCCGCCAAACTCCAACTCTATACTCGAATGAACCTTGAGAATGTCATGTCCGATGATTATATCGGCACATAGATTATTGACTATAAGTAAATTGACTTGTCTATATATGTGATTCCCAAGCGTGATAGTAGCGGTGCAGGAACCATCGACATAGGATACGTGATTGAGAGAAGCAAGGGAAATGGTTTGCCGACAATACTTTTTCTTGAGATGCATAAGTTGAAAGAGATTATTGTTAATGAAACTGACCGAGCTACCGGTATCGATTAGAGCATCGGCTTTGGTGTTATTTATGATGACGGGAACAGTTGCTTTTTGAAGGCTTGAAGGAGAGGCAGCTAACAATCCAGCTGAAAAATTTTCATTGTTGTTTTCCGAAATTATATCTGCTGTGTTCAGAGTTTGTCTTTTGCCTCTACACACATTAGCAAAATGTTCTTTTTTCGAACATAGTTGACAGTTGACGTTTGCAGCAGGACAGTTTATTCTTGGATGCACACTTCCTCCGCAAAAAAAGCATTTCCTTTTCCGAGACATGGTATTAGCTAAGGTATTATCGTTGCTGTTATTTCCAATAGGTGTAGATTCATTAGCAACAACATTTAAGTTAGGAGATTATGGGGTATTATAGCTTCGAGAATTAATTTCAGCAGTTTCTAGTAAAATGGCTTGGTTATATGCTTGATCCAAGTCCAGAGTTAAGTTTTCTAAGAGTCTTTGTCTGATACGTTGTGATGTCATGCCAGATATGAAAGCGTCACGAATGCAATCAGATTGATTTTGCTCAGCACTTACTTTTCTAAAATTACATCGAGATGCCAAAAGTTTAAGTTCTCTAAGATATTGATCAATGGTTTCGCCTGGTTGTTGTCTTCGAGAAGCAAGACTGTGACGGGCGAATACTTCGTTTGTTGGCTTAATGTAAATTTCGTTCAATATTGTAAGAGCAGATTGATAGTCGCTACATTCGATTATATAGGAGAATATTTCTGGCGTAACATGATTGACGAGAAGAGCATCAGCCGTTCAATAAAACCAACTTATATGCGATAATTAGTGGCTTTAATCACATAAAACGAATTTAGAAATAAAATATAAACACCATTCTTACAAAATTATAATTGACAGTCAAATGTCATTATTGACATTTTCTAATGTTTTTTAATATGAAGCAAATTATAAAGAAATAAAAAATAACATAAAACTATTTCGATACATTTCCAACATCCTCCCCACCTTTTAGCTGTGACAAAATAAAGCTAAAAGCACATTACACATAGTATTATGTATAACAGTGAGGTAATTTTACAATCCTACCACTTCTAGTGAGCGTAGGTACAATGGTTAAAATTTGTTTTATAATTCTTTATTTTCCAGTTTTAACCACTATATTTCTTAAAATAACAATTATCTTTGCCTTGTAACATTTCTACAAAGGCCAAAATTGCTTTTTGTAATCAGATATTAGTTACACATTTTAAAGGACTTTGTGTACAAGACTCGATAAGTACTCATTACATTATCCTAAAATCTGATCTTAATATATTTAAATATTTAATATTGTGAATTATTCTAAATGACACTTTCTCAGCTAAACTAACTTTAGCATAAATTAATTAATTAGTTCGCCTATTTAAATTATGCTTACAATTGTGAATAATTCTAGCTATCCAACCTAACTAGTTTTGGTGTAACTTGAAAAATAATGAAAATTATGAGTATATTTAGAAATAGTTTCATTCGTATCTAACATTACAACATCTTTCCAACATAATTTTCTTTTCTTCACATACATCCACCATAGAATCTGTAAATATTTCCTATATTCTGGAGTGACCGATATTTGGAGAAAAGCCTTTTTAATATCTGCTGATATGCCAATCTCGTGCATCCGGAACTGAGTTAATAAACGCGGTATAATTTCTAAAAAATTAATACCCTTCTCAATAAAAGAATTTAATGAGAACCTATTCCTATCATTTGCTGATGCGTCACTCACAGGTCTAATTTTTGTAGTATTACTGGATTCCTTAATTATAGCGTGGTGTGGTAAATAATGTCCACTATCATCTGCTTGTGCCACTTCAATCACACCTTCTTTCAGCCATTCCATAAACACTTCATTATAATCATCTATCTTTCCTAATTTCTCCAGTCGCTTTGTAGTTGAATACAGACGTCTTATCGCTATATCTTTATTATTCTGCAAAACTTCTCGTCCCGCTTTCCAAGGAATATGAACTTCATAACGTCCATCCTCATTTAAACTAACTGTATTTCTGAAAAAAGTCATAATTTCATCTTGTTTCTTAGCTTCTGTTTCTATTTCAATTGAGTCCCTGATACCTAAACTTTCTAAATCCCATATTTCAGGTAAAGCAACATTAACTAGATAAGAACCATTAAAATTATTGTGAGTACTTATTGGGCCTTGTACTGTCCACCCTAACTTAGTTTCTATAGCCACTAGACTATTTTTTAGATGAACAATACTACCGGTTAATAAATAACCAATAAAATCTGTGCCTACCAATAAGCTCACTTCCGTGGGCTCACTATCTACATCACTTAGCTTAATGTTTAGGTTTGTCAGCTTTGTTAATATGTCCCTATTATTTATTCTTGGTAAAGGACCACTAATCTTTAGTTTATCCAAAGCTGACATTTTGACTTTATATTGGCCATCTAAACTCTCTACTACAAAATCAAAAACATTATGTATATTTTTAGAGGTTTCGATGCCACCAAATACACAATGACTTAACAATAACTTATCTACAGGTTTCATATTTAACATAGTTGTAACATCCGTCTTAATATAAGATTTTTGCGCACCACTGTCCAACAATGCTCTAACTACCATCTTTTTACCACCACTTACTACTTTTACCATAATAGTTTGCAAAAATGTTGTAGTGTCCGTGCACAATAATGTTGATGTACACTGTTGTTCTTCTATTTCCTGTTCCTTTTTGTCAAGTCCTGGACACATAATAATTGTGTGACGATTATTGACGCATGTCCGTGTTTTAAATTTATTATTGCTAGCTATAATACATGAGGTAATAGGTTCATTAACAGTCTTATTATTTATATCCATACCTGCAAAATTCTGTACCAACGCTATCCTTTCTTCACTCTCCACTTCCTTCTTGAGAAAATTAAGTAAACTTGACAACTGGTTATCATCCTTCTTTTCAGACGATCTCTCCCAGGCCACTAAAATCTCGATAGGCACTGCGGATTCAATCATTGGGAATAACATTGAGGCATATTTATCTATTGTGACATTTAGTGTTTCTAAAGCCTGCAACTGTGTCACTAATTGGTCATATAAATTTCTGAGAGAAGTATTTCTCATATTTGTCTTATCTAAAACTAATTTTAAAAGATTTCTGACATAGTACTCTATTAGCATCTCATCCCTGGCAAACCTTGACTTGAGCTGTTCTATAGCCTTATGATAATTCTCACCTGATGGTGGATAGCTTTCCACGAGCTGTCGCGCCTTTGAACCCTCCTCCGTGCCTTGAATCAAATACTGAAACTTATCATCATTGTCTATATCATCATCATTATGAATCTTCTTAAACTGTCCCCAGAAATTTACCCAACTCTTAATATCTCCATTAAATTTACGTAATTCTATTTTAGGAAGTTGAAATCTCCTCTTGCCTGAATTTTGCTTAAGATCTGTTTTATTACTATTTCTACTACTTACACTCATGTCATCATCTTCAATTTTTATAGCATTCTGGTACTTAACCTTTACGTGGATCCAGCGCTTCCGATAAGATTCAGCAACTTCAATATCTTCACACATCTCTGCTTCATCTATAAATTCATCAGCTAACCACGTATCCTTAATGCTATCTTCTATTTTGAATAATGACTCTGCTTTTTGTCTAGCATATTCATAAGCAGATAATACCTCAACTTGTAGGTTTCCGGACTCTTCAGCTAGTAAAACTGCTTCCAAATCTTTTTCTGCTAAAGTGTACTGCCTTCTAAGTATGGTGCGCTCTCTTTTTAGTCGTTCCATGTTGATTTTACAATATTACCCAGTTTCCACAAAGGTTCCGTGATGAAAACCGGGTCGGGCTAAATGCGTCTAAAATTTCTCAATTTTTCTTTTTTCACGGTCGCCATATGACGAGAAGAGCATCAGCCGTTCAATAAAACCAACTTATATGCGATAATTAGTGGCTTTAATCACATAAAACGAATTTAGAAATAAAATATAAACACCATTCTTACAAAATTATAATTGACAGTCAAATGTCATTATTGACATTTTCTAATGTTTTTTAATATGAAGCAAATTATAAAGAAATAAAAAATAACATAAAACTATTTCGATACATTTCCAACAATGATTAATAAGTAATCTTAGTTTGACTTCTTCAGATACATTATCAGAGTAGGTAGAAAGAAAGTTATTGAATGTATACCTCCAATGAGACCACTGTAGAGCAGCGTTAGGTGATTTTGGATCTGTATTCAGTCGTTCAGGCTTCAAGTATACCTTCACATGATGATCCGTCGAACTCGTTGAGGGCACGATATTTGGAGGGATATTTTCGCTGTGCGACATTTTGTTATGATAACATTGATAATCTAAGTCGATTAAATTGTAATAAAATACAGATATAACCAAAATATAGGCTTTAATCGACTTAGAATTTTACATAACAGTATGACAAATATATTACGACATTGACAGATTATTTTGACAATCTTATTATGACAACCATAATAATATCATGTGTGTTGGATGCCATGGTATGATAAAACATAAACGAAAATACTTGTCAAAAGTAACCTCACCGCTCGTTTTATTTAAGAATAGTTAGCATTGTTAAAAAAAAAGGTATTTCTTAACAAAAACGACATTTCTCGCTGGTTTATGAAGTTGCTACGAGATGTTGGAAATGCTATAAAACGATCGCGGCCTTAGGATATCGGATATAATAAAATTGGCATTAGGTATAGCATTAATTTACCTACATCCAACTATAGATTTACCAACAATATCTAAACAATGATATCGTAAATAAAGCGTCGATAGTTAACACTGTAGAAACGACAATGTATACCTATTGCAAGTAATAAATAGTATTACAGTTTTTGTGCTAATGATATTTGTTCTAAGATTATCGATAGCCAATCTACAGTGCATTACCAAACGGGGCGTCACTAGTCCTATTCTAACCTTGTGTTTGACTTCTCGCTTTAAGCGCTTTTTTTCGTTTTGAGAGTCGTTCGACTTGGCGTTGCTTTTTTTATATATACATAATTAAGAAAACTTACAGCTAAACAATTGAATTGCACAGCGACATGTGGGTTCCTAAGATCTATTTGTTATGTTGATGTTTGTGTGTGTCTCGAAGGTTGTTGTCAGTGTTCAGGTTCTCAAGTTGTGGCGTGTGCGGTGGTCGTCCCTTCCTTAGAAGGTCATTGCAGTGGTGGCACGTGTGTCGGGTCCTGGTCCGCATCCTAAGGGCCTGGTCGAGCGGAGGGATGGCTGGCACATGCTTTATGTCCTTGATCGAGTGCTGCTGTGGGGGCCTGGGACCTCTGCCGAACACGTTCAATTTGGTCTTCTTAAATTAGCAGAGGTTTTGCGTTTTATCGGCTTTCGGGTGAACGAGTTTTTTTTACGTGAGTTGCCACTCTTTGACCCAATTAGTTACTATACTCTTTGGTCGGCATAGATATAGTAAAAGAGTACTACCCTGCGCTTGTTTTAGTTTTGAAAGTCGTTCGAAATTCTGTAAAAAAAAGCAAGTTTTGCTTTGCTTTCAAGTCGAACATAGGGCCCTTTAACCTATAGTTAAAATATCTATATTCCGATAGTTGTGATACTTTTTTACTTTATATTGAGATATTTCACCAATATCGATCATCACATGACCTGCCACGCCGTCAATCATCAATGGGGCGAAGGCGGTTGTCACGTCCTGTTATGAATTGCTCGATTTAAAAGTCTGGATATAGATACAAGATGTTTACCAATTGCTTGGCATTATCTTCTGGCGAGCATCAACTCACACAAAAACGGAACATATCGCTCAGAGTGTTTTTTTTTTTTTTTTTTTTTTTATATACTAGCACGACATGTGACCTTGCGCCCACCTGATGGTAAGTGGGGAGCGAGATCCATGAATGTTAGCAACTGTAATCAGACACTCATGACTGACATCAGTCCCTAACACAATGCCGGCTTGACTGGACATTACGGCAATTCGAGCCTGATCCCGAAATGTGTGAATACATTTTACTGGGTTTATCGGCACGAACGGTGGATACTTCCCCGCCTAGGCAGACTGGACAAATTACCACTATCAGTCTGCCTACCACCTTTTACAAGTAATTTAATTATAGCCGTTATTTTTTGGGATTAAAATATTCTTTGTACATTGCGTATTATTTTGTGCCAAGCTTGTGGTTAGTTTTGCTATAACACGCAGTAAATAATGAAATAGATACAATGAATAAGAACTTATCTACAATAGTAAAAGCAGTCAAACGTGATATCTCTTTCTAACGCGTGACGTCACGCATTTCGCAACCGATCCATCCGATGTCCTCGACGGCGATTGTTATAAACATATTTATACCTACCTACCTATTGGCTCGTTCATCGAGTTACTAATTGTATCATCTCGGCCGCTATTGTTTGCGTTTTTACAAGCTGGTTGTAGGTAAAAGTATTATTGAATAATTAGTTATAAAACCTATACATTTCCGATAGGTAGGTACCTAACGAGATCAAATAAAAATGTTTGTAACAATATTTACCAATTCATGGAGCTATGTTATGTCAGCCTGATGTTTTTTTAAGGTTCAAATTGTGTAAAACTATAATTTGAAATGGTCAACTGAGCTATAAATTGGAGCCAATGTCAACCTTATAACCATATAACAACTATTATGGTAAAAGAACTAGAAAGTTCTTAACTCCCATTATATTTAATAATATTATGCCCATTGATGACTGTGTAAAAATGACAAAAAAAGAATTTAAAGGAAAATTAATGTTGCTTTTGCTAAATACAACAGTAATGTGATTTAATGTTAAATAACTTTGTGTTTTAAAAATATAGTGTAAAAAAAGAGTGTACTATTCGTCAACAAACTGTTATGCAGTTTGGCGTATAATTTTAAAAATGTAAATAGTTTATGTTTTTATCTGAATAAATGATTTAAAAAAAAGCCATAATTCTATGTAATAAATAAAGCATTAATTATGAAATTGATAAATGTTTATTTACATTATTATTGAAGAGTGAATGACATCATAGGTGACACTATGCTTTTCCCTATCAAATATGTAACAGTCTTCCGCCCCATTTTCATGTATGAAAATATTTAAATAATACTTTTATCTTCAGTTACTTCTGTGTTAAGCATTTGATCAACATGTCTTCTCCATATGTCTCCTTGATCCGTTTTCACCTGTCAAAGTCAAAGTCAAAGTCAAATCATTTATTACAATTTGGCCTTCTCGGGCTCTTTTGTATTGTCACATCACATTGTTATAATTATTTAAATAAATTATATTAAATTTATTACAATACAATTGAATTGACCTAAATATAAACATACACCAACAGTAACAGGTGTCCAAAATATATTAATAATATACATTTGCACATCTACCAGGCATTTTTGTCACTAATAAAATCATTTATCTTATAATAGGCCTTGCCTATAAGTCGACGTTTGACATGAATTTTTAGTTTTTAACGAAACACAAGCTAGTTAGTTCCTTTGGGAGTGTGTTATAAAAACGAACACCAAGTCCCAAAAAAGACTTACTAGTTTTACTGAGGCGTAGGTGAGGCAAAGCTAATTTGTGATTATTGCGTGTGTTGCGAGAATGCAAGTCACAATTCCTTTTAAATTGTTTTATATTCTTGTGGACATACATAATATTCTCTAGAATATACTGAGATGCCACTGTAAGAATATCATACTCCTTAAACTTATCTCTTAGCGAAGTGCGAGCGGTCAAGTTATAAATATATCGAATAGCCCGCTTTTGTAAAATAAAGATAGTTTCAATGTCAGTAGCATTTCCCCACAGTAAAATTCCATAAGACATAATACTATGGAAATAGCTAAAATAAACTAATCTAGCAGTATCAACATCTGTCACACGCCTCACCTGTCTAATGGCATACGCCGCTGAGCTCAGCCTTTTGGATAGTGCTGCAATATGAGCACCCCACTGGAGTTTGGAATCTATTGTTATACCTAAGAATACTGTACTTTCCATGATCTCCAATTGCTCACCATTTAACATTATATTTGGAGAAATGTTTCTTACATTAGGAAGAGCAAATCTTAGACATTTAGTTTTTCTAGCATTAAGCAGCAAATTGTTAGCTGTAAACCAGTTGTAAACACGATCAAGCGCATTGTTTACTACGTCAAAATTATTAAGCTTCCTGTCTATTTTAAATATTAGAGAAGTATCATCAGCAAACAAAACAATATCGTGTAAGTTTTTAATACAATATGGTAGGTCGTTGATATAAACTAGAAACAAGAATGGACCAAGAATAGAGCCCTGTGGGACACCGATCCTTACTGGAGATCCAGAAGAAGTGATATTACCAATAGCCACCCTCTGCGTTCTATCAGAAAGATACGACATAACCAATTCTAGAGCTGAATCTTTTATGCCATAGTAACTTAGTTTAAGAAGCAGTGTATGATCTACACAATCAAAAGCCTTTGATAAGTCACAGAACACTCCAATAGCGTCCTGGGACTTCTCCCATGCTTCAAATATAACCTTAATTAACGACATACCCGCGTCAGTAGTCGACCTTCCCTTAGTGAAACCAAATTGTTTGTTGTGGAGAAGTTTATTAACATTAAAATGTAATAGTAGTTGATTTAAGATTATTTTTTCAAAAATTTTACTTAGTGCTGGAAGAACTGAGATAGGCCTAAAATTTGTAGGATCAGATTTACAACCAGACTTAAATAAAGGTATAATTTTACTATGCTTCATTAAATCTGGAAAAACTCCCGAGTCAATGCTACTATTAAAAATAACAGCTAGATAATGAGCCAACGAGTCAATGATTGAACTTAATACGTTGACTGATATTCCCCAAAGATCCTCGGTCTTCTTGATATTAAGAGACTTAAATGTCTTTACTATAGTATGTGCATTGACATGAAAAAAATTAAATGTAACTAAGCATTGATTCACATTAGCTTTCAAAAGTGTTTCCGATAGAACTGGTGATGAATTTAAGGACCTGGTGGTTTCAATAGGTATATTAGAGAAAAAACTCTCAAACTCCTTAGCCACTTCTAAGTCCGATTTTATTAACTTATTTCCTATCTGATAGTGTAATCTGCCTAATCTTTGAATAACTGAACCAAATCTCCATTTAATATTCTTCATTGTATAATCTCTAACTTGTACTCTTTGACCCACTTGAAATGTTTTAATATTTGGAGATTGTACAACTCTTAACTGCAATTTCCTATTAGTGATCGTACTTTTTCCCACTAGTGTATGTAATTTGGTTCTGATATCTCTACCAAACATTAAATTATAAGGACAATCTCCCGATGAATTTGGCGTCCTTCTTAATTTGCTCTTGATGATCAACAACTTGTCATTCATGTTTCCCGCTTCATTAGACATGCTTTTTAATGATCGTTTAACAGTCTGTACAAACCTTTCTGCTTGTCCGTTAGTAGATGGGTGGTAAGGCGCAATTGTTTTATGTACAATGCCATTGTTTTCTAAGTATGATTCGAAATCTTTAGAAACAAACTGTCGCCCATTGTCCGATACAATCGTATAAGGAAACCCAAAAGTTGAAAATAACTCTTGTAATTTTGTAATACACCATATACTAGTAATGTTTTTTGTTGGTATGGCTTCAACCCATTTTGAATATGCATCTACGACAATGAATATATAGTAACCATGTACTGGGCCGGCAAAGTCAATGTGTAATCTTTGCCATAGTGCAGATGGTTGTTCCCAGTGATGACAACTAACTTTATGAGGCTCATTTTGATTTATTCTACATGAACGACAAGTCGTGACTAAATGTTCTATATTCTTATCAATATTTTTCCAATAGACAAAACTTCGAGCTAGTAGCTTCATTTTAAGTATTCCCAAATAGCCAGCATGTAATTCTTGTAAAATTTGGTTCTGTAATGATTTAGGAATCATAATTCTTATTCCTCTAAATATGCAGTCATCTTGTAAAGTAAATTCATTGTCATTGTATCCTAAAGTTTTTAAGGAGGTACCATTTTTCAACGCGTCTAACAGTATTGTACATTCAGGATCATTCCTTGTTTCTTTTGCGATTATGAATTTAGATATAGGCAATGTATTTAATTGGTTCATATAAAAAATGTCATGTTGATCGTTAATATTTTTAGGCGGTTTTCCGACTGGAAATCTAGACAAAAAGTCTGCATTACCGTTGCATTTTGAATTTCTGTACTCTATTTGGTAATCGAATCCTGACAAAAAATGTGCGTAATGGAAAAGCCTCATAGTACTCATAGTTGGAAGTGTACTGTTGGGGTGAAAAATTTTAGTTAACGGTTTGTGATCTGTAATTAATATGAACTTTCGACCGTAGCAATAATGAAAAAAATTCTTGAGCCCCCAGTAAATAGCTGTAGCTTCCTTGTCTATCTGACTGTAATTTTTCTCACTTGAACTTAATGAGCGTGATGCAAATGCTATAGGCTTATCAGTACCGTCTGTCATATGGTGAGATAGAACTGCACCTAATCCAGTAGGTGAAGCATCTGTAGCTATTACTATTGTTTTATTTGTATCAAAATGTATTAATATTCTATCACTAATAAGTTCTTGTTTTATTTTATTAAAACTATTTTGACATTCGTTAGACCAGATATAAGGAGTATTTTTCTTTAATAATTGATTTAAAGGATTAGAAATTTTGGCCAAATTTGGAATAAATTTATTATAGTAGTTTGCCATACCAAGAAATATTCGTAATTCATTTGGATTTTGTGGTTTTTCAGTTTTCACAATTGCTTTAGTTTTATCTTCATTTTTGTGGATACCATTTCTGTCAATTATGTGACCAAGATATTTGATACTTTTCTGAAAGAACGCACATTTTTCTTTATTCAAACGCAAATTATTAAATTTTAAACGTTGTAATACATTACTTAACCTTCCTAATAATATTTCTTCTGTATTTCCTTGAATAATAATATCATCAAAGAAGCATTTGACGCCAATTAAACCTTGTAACATTTGGTCCATGAATTGTTGCCATAACTTAGGCGCAGGCTTTACACCAAACATTAAACGATTAACTTTATAAGTCCCTTTATAAGTCCCTTTATGTGTACTTATTGCTTGCATTTTAGCGCTTTCATCATCCATAGCCATATGTAAGTATGCTCTACTAATGTCTAAAGTGCAGAAAAACTCACCTCCATTCATTTCAGCAAAGAAGATATCTTTGCTATGTTAGGAATCGGATATTGTTTATCTGTAATCATTTTATTCAATGTTACCTTGTAATCAGCGCAGAGACGTATATCACCATTAGCTTTAACGACTGGTACTACGGGTGTACCCCAAGGCGAATGATCAATTTTCGTTAATACTCCCTCTAAACATAATTTCAACGTCAACCTTATCCTTTAAAGCGTACGGTATTCTTCTAGGTTTAACATAAATGGGTACTGAATTTTCTTGAAGATTGAAATGTCCTTTATAATTGGGAATCAAACCCAATTTTCCGTCAAAAATGCATTCATTTTCTTTTAATATTTCTTCTAACTTAATATCAATATCTTTATTTAATAAATTTAATTCAGCTATATCAACTTTTATTTCTTTAATCCAACTTCTTCCAAGTATAGGTTCCACATCCATATCAATAATATAAAGTTTCCCCATAAATATGTGATGTTTATAATTACATTTAACTGATACAACTCCATGGGGTTTAATTAGTTCACCTGTATAGGTTCTCATTCGTACATTTGTAACTTCAACTTTATTATCTATTTTTAATTTCTTGAAATCATGTAAAGATATTGTAGATAAAGCTGCACCTGTATCTAATTCCATTATTTGAAATTTATTTTCTATTTGTATTGTAATCATAAATTTATCGGTAGTTTCAGATTTTAATGTATAAATTTCACAAGCACTGTTCATATTTAAACTTTCGGATGAAGTAGCTGATTCGATAATTTGATTAGTTATAACGTTTTGTAAACACACTTCAGCTAAATGGCCCTTCTTTTGACATTTATAACAGGTTTCATCAATATGTGTACATTCATTGGCATAGTGGTCTGGGTCACCACATCTGAAACATTTGCCTTTTAATTGTTTAAATTTATTATATGATCTTTTATATTTTTGATTCTGGTTTTGCCTTTTTGATATTCTATTCACTGATTGTTGTTGTGTTTGTTCTATACCAGTTATAAATGTATTATCAGTTTTAGAAATTTCAATTGTAGATGCTATTTGAATTAATTCAGGAAATGTTCTTATATTTACATCTTGTAATATTTTTGTACGAATATCGGTGTCTTGAATTCCACGAATAAATTGCAAAGTCAGAAATTTATCAGAAATTGATTTTAAGCAATGGGTGCATGTAAATTCACAGTTTGTTGTTAACCTTTTAAATTCCGAGGCAAAATAATAATAGATTCATTTTTATTTTGAATTCTAGATATAAATTTATGCTGTGACGCCCAGATACTGGGTTTGGGGTCAACATAATCGTCTAAAATTTTAATTAATTGCTCAAAAGGAAGTTTTATTGGATCATCCGGAGCGCATAAATCGTAGGCTTTTTGATGAAGTAGGGGAGACAAAGTACTGAGCAAAATATATACCTTTGATTGAGGATTGGAACATTCATTTAGCAAAATATATGTTTCTAATCTCTTAACATAATTCGAAAAAGATTCATTTTCTTGGAGGGGTTGAAAATTAATTTTAGGTGCGTGAGTTTCGTGGTAGCTTCTGGAGCTAGTAGATGGATTTTGCTGACAGAGATTAACAGTATTATCCAAGCTACGAAATGACTGAAGTTTTGTCATTATATCGGTATACAAATTATCTACCATGTACCTGTATTCTATTTCTGTTTCCATTTCTTCATCATCAATAATGGATTCTATGTCTTGTTGTACATCGTCAAATTTCTTCCAATAGCTTTGTAACGTACTTACACGTGTGTTAATTTCTGTTTCGAGTAAACTAGAAACGGTCTCAAGGTATGTTTGAATTCGCGTAAATCGACCTCGTATTGAACTTCGTATTTTTTTCGATTTATTTAAATCCATTTTAAATTAAATTCCTCGTCGCAAATAATAAATAAAGCATTAATTATGAAATTGATAAATGTTTATTTACATTATTATTGAAGAGTGAATGACATCATAGGTGACACTATGCTTTTCCCTATCAAATATGTAACACTATGCATCTTTAATTATAAGCAAGTAGCTTAACTATTTCTTAAGCACCGATGACACGGGGCTAGTTTACAAGCTACAAGCCAGCAGCTTGTAAATTAGCCCCGTGTCATCGGCTATTTTACAATCTACTAGTTGACTATCCGATAAATGTCAAAAGTTGTAAAAAAATTGCTGCTTTCAACTTTAAATTGACCGCCATTTAGCTGCAGGCGTGTTGGCTTGTAAGTAGCCGCGTCAGCATCAGTTTTGAGTATCTTTGGCAGTCAGCAAAAATGTCAACGGAAGTAGTTTGCGCAGTAGCCCTATTCTGTTACTTAAGCGCAAACGTAATATAATGGAATCCGTTAACTATCTTGATATTTGCACGGCCGCTGTCAACATCTATAGAGTTGAGAATTGAATAATATTTTGTAATCATGAATTGAGAAACTATAATACCACGCGTGTTATATTTAATTTTCAGCTTAATAAATAAATAATTGAAGAGAATTAAAACGACGGTAATACCAAAAATTGTCAATTAATTTGTTATTATTTGTTACTTGTCATACTTGTCAAAAATTAGCCTCAAGGCTCGTTTTTTTAAAGAAATGTTAGCATTGTTAAAAAAATGGTATTTCTTAACAAAAACAATATTTCGCGCTGGTTTATGAAGTTGCTACGAGATGTTGGGAATGCTATAAAACGATCGCGTAAAATAAACATTGCTCACACATTGACATATCATGTAGGTACTACACTACCCCAGCTGCTGTCCGGCGTGGCTTGACTCGGGACTACTATACAAATGCCTTAAATCGATCTGTATAAGTGTTCTATTTTCATTGTTATTTTGTCTTATTCTGCCTCATATTATCTCACCATTCTTTTTGTAATAGTCCACTCAGTGTTTAGTTTTTATCTATGTTTCAATATCTATTTCTGTGAAACCTTGTTATTAGCCCTTTCTTGTATTGTTTAGCTGTAATTTTTCTTAATTATATAAAATAAAATAGTTTACGGTTGGATGCTTGTCGGATTTCTACTGGCAGTTCATTCCATTCTACTCCTCTGTACCCATACTGTATGATTCCGTTAATGCCGTCTTGGAAGCTTGGAAGAAGAATGTATGCCTGTTAATACCTACGTAACAATAAACATTATAAAACTAAGAAAATACATTTGAAATTTAATACCTATATTGAGCCAAAATTAAAAAATTGGTACTTAGGTACAGGTATAATTTGTCAACCTGCCTCCAACCTCATTTTTTTTAATACCTACCTTTTTACTTTTCCTTTTGCAGTAACATAATTTCCAGGTATCTACCTATATTCATTCCCTTATCGTTTTAGTGGTTTCTTTGTATATACCTATTTATAATGTATGTATATAGTATTACTTATTTATGTAGGTACGTATGTATTATTGATATGCATATTAAATTAATATTGCACCTACATCTACATTAGGTTTAGCCGTAAGAAAATGTCTAGTGGCCTAAGTCCGCCTTTGTACATAAAGCTTTTAAATACCTACATAAATATAACTAAACCACTTTGATTATGGTCAAGCCTAGGAGCGCAAGAGGTTAGGCGTTCTGATTGTGGATGACGTAGGAAGGTACTACTATGATGACGTAACTTATTTTCCAAGTCGATTCAAGTCCAGCTTTTACTGCCGAAAACATCTGGTAAACTAGTACTATGAGATGTCAAAAATTAAAATATACCTAGGCACCCAAAAATATTTTACCTGTAAAGCAGTCCTATGTACTAGCGGCCGGTTGCAAAAAAGTTGATTATCTTTTTAACGTATAAAAGGCGTAGGTAAGTTCACAAGACGTGACGTAGAACGTATGAGTATTGAACCCAAATATTCGGCCAAAAGTAGCTCGATAAACAATACCCCTTGCGCCTCCTTCTACTCTACGATCAATCGGTAGGTATACAGTTGTTGCAAGAATAATATTTTATTGTTCTCAGTGATCCAAAATATTTCTTTTAGTTTTACGGTGAATTGTGTATGGCCTGATCCGTTTCTAAGGAGCAGTGGACGCAGACCACAAAAGAAAAGAATCACATTTTTGATTATCTGAAAAGTAGTAGAAATATGTATTTTATTAAACGATTTTGCATGTTTATTACCAAAAAGTACTTTTTATTTCATTAATATAAATAGGTACTCCTATGTGCGTACCTAGGTAGGATATCAAAATGTTAATCATGGGTTAACTTTAATCACGCTTTCTTTCACCGGATACTTATATGTATTTTTTTAAAAAGATGTGTTACAAGTTCTTAGGTTGCTTGAGAAATTTACCCTATTATGAAATACCACCCTTTTCGCAATTCGCGAACTAACAAAAGGGTTCCGATTTTAAAAATATTTCTTTTTTTCTGTGGTCCAGCGGTTAATTACTGGATTTGATTCCTGACCGAGAACAAAAAAGTATATAATTTATTTGTGACATTTATTTCTCGAGTCTCGTACGCTATATACAGACACGAGCTTGCCACTTATTATAGTAAATGCTGTGTACTCGATCCCTAATTAAAGAGAATGCGTGATTTCTAACCACTCCGCTAGGGAGGTCGAAATGATATTTGCTCTCGTTTTTTAGCATCATCGAACTTGCAAGGCTGTCTCTCTCTTAGCTGAAGACTATCCTTTTCGGAACCAGAGAATTTTGGATGTTTCTCAATAAGTTCTTACCTAGACCCTAAACGTAAAACCAATTTTGATACTAGTAGGTATATTATCTTCTTATCGTAGAATCAAAAGTATTAGGCTTTTAGGTTTCTGTATTTGCGGAAGCACCGCACATTTTTCAATAATATTTACACATATAATAACTGTATTTTAGTTTATAATTTCGGATTCCTATAAACATCTTTCCCAAGTTGATTATTACGTATTGGATCAAGTAGGCCTATTGCGTCACACTATCTGTCTCTTTTTATCCTAACAGGCACAAACAGGGATAGCTAGCTTCACTCATGCATTCGAACCTTCTGTTATCGTAAACTTAAAAAAAAAACTTTATATTCGCTAAGTGGCTACGTGTACGTTTTATTCTTTATTTGATTGAACTGACACTTTACAAAACAGAAGACACGTAATAACACAGTCACTTATGAAGTAGCAGACATAACAAAAACGCAACTGTAGATATTTGATGGAAATATTGGTTTTTGGATTCTAAAAGTTAGGCGGACAGCACAGAACTACGCGTATCTTCATAACAGCGCCCGCTCGTAGAATGAGCGAGTGATCCCGCGCGCATCGCGCCGTGCGCTGCCCCGCTCGGGTCGGGGGAAGGGTGTACATTCTACAGCGCGGCCAAATATTACGACTTGTGCTTTGCCAGTCCACAGCCGAAGCCGATCGAGCCAGTTTCAAGGGAACAATGAAAACGTTTGAAGACTTATAGACCCTTGCATTTTACTAATGTATACATCTATAGTTGTGTGTGAAAATAAGCCATCAAAATTCGTGTTTAGGAATTAAATTTTTTTGAAACCATACCCTGAGAGGTTAGTGCAAATAAATATTCACTTTGGAGTTGCCTAGGCCCAACGCGGTCGACTATCGAGGCGGGCAGCTGGACGTTATAATGGCGTCGATGCTTAGATAAAATAATAGTGTGTCACTTAGCATTGGTAATCACGAAGGTGTGTATAATTTTATATTAGGACGTTTTACCTCTCTCGTTTTGTTTAAATTCTTATTGATAAAGGCGATGTCTAGGTAATGTTTTTTTGCAATGATGTTACCTACAGCTTGTATGTACATAAAATGGCGTCGAAAAAACACTGATAAACGAGGACGCCCGGATGTAGGAGATGGTATTCTAATACATTTTGTTATTTCTTAGCTGCTCAATCGGATCAGGCAAAATAATGAATTCGATATTAAGGTAAGGTTCGTCCCTATTGCAACCTGCTGGTAGATAAACATATTTTTATTAAATAATGCGAAATGAATAATAGTTGTTTGAGAGGTGTACTGATTTACGTAATTAGACGTAAGGCGTCCTTTTGGACAATGGCTTTTATGCACCTTATAGCTTCGTAGCGAGTATTTATGTATCATCTAGGTAATTAATAACCATGAATCTTTGCTACACATAGATATCTATATTTAAACACTATGCCTTTGGAAAGTAGGTATTTTAAAACCTTATCTCATACGAGTAACTAGCACGTTATATTTTCACATATCCAATGTGTTTGCATTTTTCTACGTTGCTTGCTACATTTTACGGGATGAATTTGGAATAACCCTAAAATAGCGAATGAAAGCAATGTTATATATGGGTACACTACTTCCCTTCCATGCATAGGTTAGGTAAGTATATAAATAATTTAATTTAGTAGGTACGCATGTTATATATTTTAATTATAATTAAACTAAAATACATATAATAGAATTTATAAATTTCATTTATAAATAAATAAACTTATAATTAAATACAAGAATTATCATAGACAATATGACATATTATATTATATTTAGATGCCTGTTTGTAAAAATAGAAGTAGGTAGGTAGTAATATAGGTGTCCATTAATTTGAATCGAATTAAAGTTTTGTATTTAATTTGCCATGGACATTTCCTTTTCGTTAAATGTGAAGTGACGCGTTATCGTCGCCATTTTAAATATTGTCTTTGCGCACTAGAGAGCGGTGTGACTGGAAAGACGCGTCGCGTCGTCGGTCGTGTGTGTTCAATCGATCAGTCGTTCGTCGGTCGGCGCGTTCCCTAGCGCGTACCTATTGTGCGTGCGCAGACTAAAGCAGTATTTAATTATAAGAAATATAGTTTAGCGTTTAAAACTTTTAAAATTTATTTGTGAAATAAAAATCAAGAATGTTTATTTTCTTTCTTTTATTTTTGTGATGAAATAATTTCGACTAACCTCAAAATTGGTATCTTAAGGTAGGTATTAGTTATTGCAATGAGTATTTATGTAATATATGCTTTTAAATTAAATAGATAATTGCCTAATCCTGAATGTTTATAATTATTATGTAAATTAATACAACACGTGGCTTTTTATGCATCCTACGCTACGGCTTTTATGTTTAGACGTTTATATATTATTTTATGCTGAATGATAGTTGTTTTTTAAAAAAAACCTATTGGGTACTGTACCTTCTTTTCATAAGCATGTATTTCTATATGTTACTAGAATATTGTGACATACCTACATAATAAAGGTTTGGTTTTTTACAACCCAAGAAACTAACCTATAAATAAAGCTACTGCTATAGGGTAGGGACGACTACGCAAAATGGCGTAAGAAACAATGTCATGCTCCTGTTTTCGTAACTGTGTAAAGATTTGACATAGAAACAACATATTCTGCTGGCATTATGGCGATTTAAATTATGTTGGCCGCTATCCGGAACAAGGATCGGGTGCTTATCCCGAACAATTCTCTGATGTTCTTGAGCCAGGACGTTCGTCTTCTCCCTGGTCTTCTGGAGCCTTCGAGTTTCGGCAAGTGGTACTTTTATTGCGCAGGATGTGATTTAAATACTCTTAACTTTCTTTGCTTTATTATTTTAAGAAGTTCGACGCGTTTGTTTGTCCTCTACAAGACGGTTTTATATCTCACTCTGACCTCCTATTATCAACATTTAAAATTTTCTACGACATTGGGTTTGTCATGGTCCATGATTCGACACCAAACAGAAGATTGGAAAATATGTAGCACCGGACGAGACGGCATCTTGTAGGGAATTTAAGATTGCGACCCAGATTGATATCTTAATGCGGGCTCTACACGTCAGATTTAACTGACAGATTTAACTGTACAGTTGAACTGAGATGTTCAATCGCTGCGTGTGAAGCGAAACTGATAACTGTGCATTTAAACTGACAATTTAAACGAATTTTCATGTACAGGAACTGTACAGTAGGGACTGTGATTCTTGTGATATGGAAAAATGACAAATTAACTTTTCTTTTTTAATGTTTTTATTTGCAAAGCACACAGTAGTTAATCCAATAACTGCCACGGCATCATCTGACTAAGACATGTCTATTTTTCATGACTTTAAATAGGTACGTGCGAATCTGATGAAATTGATAACACCTGAAGAACTGGTGATGATACTGAACGTCTGTTGGCACAATTAATATCGGTTATAAGTGGCAGTTCAACTGTACAGTTAAATCCGTCAGTTAAAACTGTACGGATAGAGCCCGCTTTATAGAAACCAAAAAACGCGGTTTCTACCTAAAAAAAGTTTTCCGTGAACTAATTATCATTTTAAATCTTTGCAGCTTTTTGAGCGATTATAAAACTACCTTTACATTTACCATTTTGTTTGCGTATACCGAAATTACTCAAAAATTTGTGTATGTACGAGCACGTGAGCACCATTGTCATGATCAATCTTTGATAAATACGGCTACCCTGGAATTCCTTTATATTAAAAAATAAATAGTTATCTTGCAAGCTATGAAGAATAATTAATTAAATTCTAAGAGAATTGCGTTCACATCGTATTTTATGACTTTTTCTAAATGTCTTTGAATAATAGCCCCGTTATTTAGAAATAGTGTTCTTAAGTGAAAGAGTTATCAAAATCAGGCCAGGGATGATCAGATCAGCGAGTGAAGCCGTTTTTTGTATTTATTTTGACAGATAAATAAATGTCGAACGAACGCGATAATCAATTCTATTAACTCGAGAATTAACCAATTTTGAGTTCTTCGTGCATATTTACACGCACATGTCAAGTGCTAGTTTTGTGTTTTGTAAATTAGTTTATATATATTGTTAGTCAATGGTGTTATTTTGTTTAATAATTGGCTACAATGTGAATAATTATGGAAAACGATAAATTTGACTCAGTACCGCGTGTTTTTTTATGGTCTCACTCTAGACTAATATGTTATTCTATTGATAGAAACAAACAACATTTTCTAAGGAACATTCATTATTATTATTAAATTATTATTATTAAATACTTTATTGCACTTTACTTAAAAGTATGTACAAAGGCGAACTTAAAGCCATTTCGGCTTTTTCTACCAGCTAACTTTTGGGAGAGTGAGACAGTATAAATATGTGGGGTGCAATTCTAACCAATAAACTACATAAATAGTATGAATACATAGACTACATAAATACTCATCAATATATAAGTATTATAGAAGATATACATATATGAGGATAATATATTATTAGGAAGTAGAAATTTGTAATATATGTCGGAAATAACAAAAATTGTGGATCCTCCATACAAATTGGCTATTTTAAATTTAACAGTTTGTATGGAGAAGCCAAATTTGGTTTCTTAGGAAAAGTTGTTTGTTTCTATCAATAGAATAACATATTAGTCTAAAGTAACGGCATATAAAGTCAAAGCCCTGTATATGGGGCAAAAGGCGGTTTTCCCGCGCTATGAACTCCCCCCATATACCTGACGTGTTTGGGCGATATTATCACGAATGAAAAGCATCAAATTCTGCAACACTTTGAATTTGATGATACCCAACTCGGTTATGAATTTTGTTGTAAGCAATAATTATGAATAAATTACGTGTTTAGGACTGATATATTCTGTACAATGTACTTTAAAGAATCTTAAAAACAAAAGAATTAACCGCCATTAGTTATTCCGCGGATTATGTAAAGACAATCATAAAACTAAACCTAAGAAAATGTAGAATTCTGGTACCGATTAAAATAGTAGTAACCACTTTTAGGTTTAACTTATCGTCTATCTACAATAGACAACTTTTCTATCCATCGTGTCTTGCCTAGTACCTAGTCTAGAGATTCTAAAAAATGCCACAAACCAGTAGTTTTTCTTAGCGTTTAAAATGTTTAAGTTAACTGTTAAAATATTGAGTCAACAAATAATTACAGCCTGGTTTACAATTATTATATTGAGCGCGGTGGTGGCTCGGTTGTAAGAACGCGTTCCTTAAATGCTACAAAGGTCGGTTCAAACCCACCCGGCATGTACCAATGAGAAATACACTTTTCTTACGTACATTTGTCATAGATAGATTTATTGCCTCGGAGAGCACGTTAAGGCGCCGGTCCCCGTTCCACTAATACCAACTTGTGGAATCGTTTATGAATTGTTATAAAAATACGACAACATATCCTCCCCAAGCCGCCTGGCCAGCGTGGCGAGTATAGGCCAAATTCATCAGATATATGTTCTGGAAGGCCTATCTCCAGCAGTGGAGGTCTCGGGCGCTGTGTTCTAGGGGCTGTAATGATAATGATTACAATTATTAAATGATTATTAAATCTTATAGGTAATATTTCTAATGTATATAAATATACCTCTGACGGGCTTAGGGCCAGTAAGTGAAGTCTTCCTTAGTTGTCACTTACATACAATTTTCCTATACATTATTTGTATTTACGTGAAGAAATAGAAATGCCACTAAGGAAGGATTAAGTTACCGGCCCTTACTCCGCCACTGCTCTGGTTATAGTACAATAGAAGATATACGTTTGTTGTACTTTAATTGCCGCAAATTTACCATAAACTTTTGTTAACAATTATATTGTTGTGATCTTTATCGACTCTATTTAAATCTCATTTTCTAGTTTTTATTATTTCTAGTTAATGCCTTTTTTGTATATATTTATTTTATTTTAGCCGACAAGATGGAGTCAGAATACGACAACAAACTTACGGAGATGAAAAAATATATACCATTTTTGGAGAATATGATATCAAAACTGGAGAAAGTAGGCCCCGGAGATGAAAATCCCAGAAAAGCTCAACTTGGGAAAATTAGAGCGTTACGAGATTTACTACAGGATAATACAAAAAAGTATTTACCATATTTTTTATTGTCAACAAATAAGCTTATGAAACTAAACTACTTAACCTACCTAAATAAATTAGGGTTTTGGTTTTTTAATAATCTAATCACTTATAGTTTTATTTTTTTACGAACGTTCCTATTGCAGTTAATTATTTTTTGTAGATAACCCTTATGATTGTAAAAAGGAACGTTCTTAAAAAATCCAAGTATAAATAAGTTTTTTTTTTAGGATGAAAATGGATAATTTAAATAAATGTGAACAGGTGCTTATTAATTTGTACGCGAAAGTCGAACAGGTAAATATATTGTATATAGATTTATATAATAATTATTGTACTTATAGCATATTAATAATGTTGTGTATTGTTTCAGAGTGAGACATTACCCGGCGTAAACAAAACTATTTCCAATTCAATATATGTTACACCAACCGAAGACACTTCGTTTAAATTAATACGAGATAAACTAAAACAAGTTTCACAATTAACTGAACCACCAGTTAATAAAGCTGTCCCAGCACCTAATATTGTAGACAAAGAACCTGTACTTTTTCATAGAAGACCAAATAAACCTTCTACGTCGGCTTCAACACCATTACCGGTTAGCCCAAGTAAACGTCAATACACACGGCGACTAGTATCGCCAGAACCGGATGATAATAATTCCCGAAGTAGTCAAGACGAGCCTGGCGAGGGTTCTCTGTATCACAGAAGACGTAGGAGACCGCTTGTACGCAGTCGTCGCAAAGCGGTTAAAAGCAAAGCCAGCAAGCACGAGGAAGAGGAAATCAACATAACATTAAATATTCCTAAGAAGAGTTTAAATTCTCTAAACACCGATGATATTATTGAAAGAATTATTAGTTGTCCGGGTGATGACGTAGATATAGACCAACTAAGTAAATTAAGAACTCAAATAATGCGCGAATTAAAACATACAGGCGTTAACCAGGATATATCAGATATTTTGCTTCGAAATTGTAACAAAAATAATGATTTGAACATAAAAAAGGAAGTAGAGGAAGGAGAATTGTCAGACAGTGAAAGCGAGTCCATCGAAAAAGTATACAGCAATTTAGTAATTGAATTAAAAAATGACTTGAAAGAACAAAACGAACAGCCCTCGTCTGAGTTCTTTTCTAGTAAACCCACTGTTGATAATGAAGAAGCACGTAAAATTAAAATAACCCTTGTCTCATCAAACTCAGATATTGAACCCAAGCCAATTGAGAAACAAGACCAAGAAGGCAATAGTGAACATGTCGAAAGTAACATTGTAGTTGACCATCACGAAGAATTAGTACCTTCTCCGCTTCTAAATTGTAAATCGAGTTCGAGTACTTGTATTGATGAGACTAAAGTAAGCTCAGATAATTTTAAGACTAAATGTGATATAACTACTAATATTAATACGATGGAAGACAAAACTATAAAACCTAAAGAGAAAAATGAATGTTGTAAAAATGTTAATGATAATATTAATCTTAACGAAAATAATGAATCTGATTCGTGTGTAGCCAAAACTTTTAAAGTTGATTTAAAAACCAGATATGATATACCTACCGATTTATATACGACGAAAGACAAACCTATGAAGCCAAAAGAAAAAAATGAAAATTATATAGATTTATCCAAAAATATTGAAGTTTCTGAGAAAACTACGGCTGCACTCGTAGACAAAACCGTTAAAGACGAAAAAATGATTGAATTAGGTTCTAATGCAGCTGAAAATATTAAAGTTAAAAAAGGTTCCAATATTGTTCAAGATACTAGTAAAATTAATAAGGCCAATTTTTATGTACCATTAAACGTGAACTTTGAAAGTAATAAACAAACTCCACCGACAAATAATATTGTCATGCCTATGTCAGGTAACTCAGACAACAAAGACGACGACATTTTACAAAAAGGAAAGCCCATAAATGATAGCGATGCTTTAAATATTACCAATGAATGTTCGATAACAAAACCAGCCGATTCCGAAAATAAGGACAATATTCCTTTTCTTTCTGACAAGAAGGAAAAAGTAGTATCAGAAATTGATATTCTTAAAGCATTAAAAAATGACATACTTAATGAAAGTATTGATATACCATATACTCCAACTTTACATCAACCTAAAATTACAAAAGTGGCAGATAAAAAAACACTTGCAGAAGTTAATACAAAGAAAAGAATTACATTAGAAAAATATAAAGCTAAAACTTTGTCAGCACCTATAACACCATTATTTATTTATGATCCGAGTTCTGATTTACAGGAAGACATTCCTAAAAAACCAAGTATTGGTTTAACGGAAAAAGAGTGTGATAGATTCAAATTCTATGAAGAATTTGATTCTTACGATTTAAGTTCCGATGACGACCACGAAAAAAATAAAAATGTCGAACAAGTTTCTAGCGATAATTCACAAACCAATGAAAAAATTCCTGTTGAAAATAAAATTACTGATAAAACAACTATAGACCGACCCGAAGTGGAAAAAGAAATTATAGTGAAGAAGCCTATTGAAGGTAAACCTGTAGAAAATAATACAGTATCTGTCACGAACGACAACTTAGTAACTAAAGATTTAATAATTCGTGAAAACAAAGATGGCATTAAAGCTCCAAATACTCAGACTATTCAAGCTCCGAAACCTAAGACTAGTGAAACTCCGAATCCTCAGACTAATCAATCTTCAACTACTATAGTTCAAGTTCAAGAGAAACAGTCTTTCACTACTGACATAAAAGACAAGAAAACGGACACTGTAAAAAGTAGCATATTAAAAGATCCGAGGAGCAGCAGAATTAAAGACAATCCTAAATTCCCTAAAGTGGGCACAGCAACTTTTAAATCATATAATATATCGACCACGTATGAAAATATGTCGCCAAACGCTGAAAATTATAAACAAAAGCAGAGTTCAGGTAGATCCTCAAATAACATTTACCCAGATATTTTAGATTCTCCCAGAACTCCAAGTCATTCTTTTGTCCAGTCCGACCACCCTTTAACTCCGATACATTCATTTGGACGATCCGAGTACCCTACACCTATTCATCCCTTCGGGCGCTCCGACTGCCCTTCTACTCCTAGCCACCCATTTGGACCCTCTGATTACAGTAGATCTGAATGTCCCACTACCCCCAGCCACTATTTTGGTCGGGATGAATGTTCCAAAACTCCCAGTCATTACTTTGGAAGAGGGGATTCATATCCATCTCCAAATACATCGTTTGATAGAGTCGAGACGAGAACTAGAAACTATACTAGGCCAGATTATGAACAGTATAGATCGTATGATCATCCGAGCACGCCTAACGACCTATTTGGTAGAGAAGCTGCATACAACAGCTATAAAACTGATGAAATGAATACTAGAATGAGTGGACGGAATGCTAATACGTACGATAAGGAACAGATAAACTCTTATTCATCGTACAGTAGAAATCAACGATATAATAACGAGCGGGGTAATAGTAGTCGATATTCGCAAGAAATAAGCATTGGTCGCGGGTACAATAATAATTCGAGAAGGGAATTAAGTGTACCTAGACGAGAACCAAGTATGTCTAGACGAGAGTCTAGCGTTGGGAGAAGTATGAATAATAGAGACGATATTTACTCAAGAAACAGTGACGATTACGACTCTAGAGATTCAATGCGTAGACTATCTCTCGATCGTAACGTAAATCCAGTAAAACAAGGTCCATATAATAACGATTTATCTGTTCAATCACATAATCGTTCATTTACTATTGATACTAGTGTAAATAGAACATTCCAGCCTAATATGCATCATAATATATTGGACGACCGCAAGAATAGCCCATCTAGTGTAGGGAGATTACATGAATCTAATAAAACACAAAAAGTGTTCCAAGAATTAAAGTTGAATAATGATAGTTTACCAGTAAATAGAGACCATCAAGCTCGTAGTACAAGCCGTGATGAAGACCCATTATCAAAAAGTGACTCTCAACCAGAATTAAATAAAGAAACCAATCGACCAATCCGTGCAAATATTACAGAAAAATCTGAAGATAAATGTATACCGGTAAATAATAAATCCGAAATGAATGTCATTCCCAAACCACTTAGTAATAGAGATCCACGAAATAAAAGTAATCAATATGTTGACCAAAAACGAAAAGAAACAGATAAAACTTCCAATAATAATGATATAAGAGACCCTCGATTAAGAAAACATACTAGTTTGAATTGTGTTCAAAACAATACTAAATTAAGTATAGATCGCCGCCCAGAGAAAGACAATAAAAATTATGGCAATGTTTATACAAATGATAACATAGCAAAGGGAAATGTATTAGACCCAGCCTGTGGTGTAAAAAATTACAAGATTCCAAAAATTAAACGTGTTGAAGAAGAAAAAATAGAGATTATTGAGCCTGAAAAACTAGATCAACATGGTGACCAAAATAAAAATGATCCTCATTTATTAAAATCACAACCAAAAGTATCATTAGTTAATACATATATTGAGCAAAAAACAAAAGATGTAAAATCTGCAGAAATAGATGAAATACAAAATAAAACTTGTAAACAACAAAACGCCAAAACAACAGAAGATGAATCTGATAAAATAAAATCTATAACAGAAATTGCCGCTTTAGATTCCACAGAGGAAGTAAATAAACAAAATGAGTCTTTCGACGACGATCAGGATGCGCCTATTTCTACTCGAACGCGAAGAAGGAAAGCTCTACATTCAGAATCTGAAAGTAGCATTGATGCTGACAAAACACTCGATGAAGCAGAATCGGGACCTTTAATTGAAAAACCTGATGATAAATGTAATACTTCATTTGATAGTCGTGAATTAGAGCTGTTTTGTGAACAAACAGAAGGAAAGGAAGCGGGATTAATTGAAAATTTAATCGCAAATTTAGATAAGGATTTGGTTAACTCAAAACTAGACATTGATTTTAGCGATGATTATTTTGATATCGGGGGAAGTCCTTTAAATAATGAAAGCATATTAGAAGAATCAATAGCAAGTAATAGCCTACTTAATGAATCGATTGCAACTAAAACTCTACTTGAAGAAACTATAGAAAGTCAAACCTTATTGAAAGAATCATTAGTACCAACAACCTTACTGGAAGAATCAAATGAGACTAAAACGCTACTTGAAGAATCAATAGCAACTAAAACCCTAGTGGAAGAATCAATTGCAACTAAAACCCTAGTGGAAGAATCAATTGCAACTAAACCCCTAGTTAAGGAAGCAATAGCAACAAAAACCCTACTTGAGGAATCAATAGCAACCAAAACCCTACTGGAAGATTCAAATGAAACTAAAACCCCTCTACTGCAAGAATCAAATGCAACTAAAACCTTAATTCAAAAATCAATAGCACCCCAAACCCTATCAGAACAATCTACATTAATTGAAACCCAATTAGTAAAATTAATACCAATTAAAACCCAACCAGCAGCGGTTGTGATATCAACTGAAACTTTGAATATTAATGATGTGCTTGTTGGTGGTAATATTGATAATTCTAGTTTAGAAAACACGTTTGACTTACCTGAAACCAAGACAGTTCCTTCTGATACCTTAAATCAAAACGTTGTTTTAAACAAAGCAGTAACACCAATTAACCTCAGTGATGATAAATCTGATGGAGCCAATAAAGTGATTATAGATATTTCTCCAAAACTTGTGACAATTGATAATGAAAAGACATTAACATCTATTTTTATGAAACAACCTGATCCCGATCGTGAATTTATTAATGAAGCTAACGTAACCGAAACTCTATCAGTTAATCCGAAATTAACAGACTCAATTCTAGAAGATTCAACAGTTTCAACGTCAAATTTAGAAGTTTCTGAAAAAGCACCTGTAGTAACACAATCTGTTAATCCTAATAACGGTGATGTTAGTACTGATACTGTTACTACGACGGACGTTATAAGTATAATAGACAATAATAAAAGAACACCTGATTCATATAACGAAGCAAATATCCCTAATATGACTCAATTGTTAGATTCTGAATGCGTAAAAGATGACGATATTCTACATACCTCGACTGATTCGTTACCTGATAGTACTAATGAAATGCAAACTGAATCTGACATAACTTCTACCAATGAAAAAAAAGATGACACGACTGAATCCACAAGTAATATAAAATCCAATGAATCATCTTTAAAAATGGTTACATTAGACGGTTTATTGTCGATACTGCAGGATAAGGCTAAAATAAAAGAACTGCTTAGTATGATAAGCGATCAGACAGGCGAATCAGAAAAAATAAAAAGAAAGCTGGAAAAGTTGACTGAGATAGTTTGTGACGATGATGAAAATCCTAGTGAAGACGACGAAAATACTATTAAACCTATTATAGAACCCGAATCGACTTTATTAGCAGAAGACAAGAATACACAAAAACCAAATGATAGTGATAACAACCTTAACCCAATAGAGCTCGATAGTAAAAGTGAAAAATCAGTCAACCTTACTAATAATGATTTACAAGCAAATATTAACGAATTAAAAGACGGTAATGTTGAAGAATTAGTTAAAAATAATCCAAAAGAATGTGTTGAAGAAAATTATGGTAAGAAAGTTACGAAAAGAAAATATAATATGAAAAAAAGAAAAAAGAAAGTTGGAGTCAAAAAACGTGTCACTCGTGCTACTATAGACGGTCAACCTAAAACGAAAGGAAAACGAGGAGTTAGAGAATTAGCATCATTGCAAGAAGATCTTAAGGAAATGTTTATGAATGGTCAGGATATGGATGTAAGTGGAATAAGAATGTGTCGTTTGGCTAAACTTGTAACTGAAAACAATATTGCCAATAAAAAAAGTGACGGTGATGAAGTTTCTATTTCAAAATCTGAAGACAGTAGCCTTGTCCCAAATAATGATGACCAAAGTGTCCATGTTGTTGAGAAACCGCTTCGTAAAAAAGCAGGATCTAAACCAAAACCTAAAGCTTGTGAGAGTAAATCTGCAAATTCGTCTAGATTACTGGACAAAAAAGAAACTACTACTGTTCCTAAATATAAACCAGGACCTAAATCAAAAAAAGCGGGCGCAGTTCAAAACCAAGAGGACGATCCATATGCATTTGAATCTGATAATATTAGTGAAATAACTAAAGCCAGCGAAAGTCCGTATCAGTCTTCAGACTCGGAGGTTGAAACTGTTGGAAGGCCTAAACCTAAACGAAAAAAATGTGCATGGCAGTTAGGTATTATAGCAAAGAAAGGCAGGAAGAAGAAGAATCCTGAAATTGACATGCCTCCTAGAGCGCAAACAATTAGTAATACACATTCTGACATAATAGAAAAAGAGGATAAGGACTTCTTTACTGATAAAACATATTGCTTCAATAAAAATATGGTTGGTTATTCGTGCAAACTATGCACATACAATGGTAATGATATTGTGCACCATTATAAACAAAACCATTCACATTACGAAGTACCACTGTCACGTATTAACCCTAAAACTGCCAAACATGCAATAAATCAATCTTTAATTACTGATTTTAAAAGTTTACAGAATGTAACTACTAGTAGACATGTATGTCGATTTTGCTTTAAAGTTTTTGAAAATAATACGTCAAATTTAAAATGTTTCTTTAGACATGTTGTAACTATGCATACTGGAGAGTACAGACAGCAATGTACACAATGCACAGATTTGACCAAATGCCCAATTACATTAGACATACCCTCTCCACCAAAAGACGATCATGGTTTATTATTAGCTTTTATTTGCGGTGAATGCAATTATACACAAATATCGCTTGAAAACCTTAAAACGCACGTCGCTGTACGCCACGATAATGAACAAACTGCGGTTTATGCTATTAATATTGGTGACTTAACGCAAAAGAGTATCAAAAACTTAACATTGCAACAGAATTCTACTGACAAAATGACGCCACCCCGAACTTTGAGATCAAGTCGAAATACCAGTCATAATACATCTTTAACAAGCGTGGATATAAGTGGCCATAGTGAGACAAGTGATCAAGGCAGTGACAATGAAAGCTTGTCAATTTTAAAATCGTCAAAAAATGCACTTGACACCAAGACACCAACTTCTCAAATGCAGTCAAAAATTACCTTTGAGAGTGATGACACGGTGGACACTGACCAGGAAAGTTTAAAATCATTAGTCAAAAATGAGGCTAAAGACCATGCTGTCATTGCAAGTACGACTCTTGCCGAAACTAATAAAATAACTACAAAGCCTAAAAAGCCTGACAAGTGTGCAACTGACAAATTATTTTTGGAACCTCACTTTCAAATGTGTATTAGTGATAGTGGTAATAAGGAGTACTGCTGTTGTATAAACGGACAAAATCATTACAAAACCGCACTTTTGATTTCTATGAAAAAACACGTTCAAATAAAACACAAAGAAGTATGGGATGGATATTGTTGTTTATGTAAAGTTATTGTAACAACACAAGGGAACCATTATTTCAAAGATTGTTTTCAACACTTTCTCGATAAGCATATGGATGAATTTCCTGAGTGTATACCAAAGGAAGTTCCTCTGCTTTCCGAATCACCTGCGGCCGTTACAACTATAGATGTACCTAAGAGTCCCGAGGTGCCGACAACGCAGACTTTAGAACAAGAGTCGCCTCAGCATTTAAAGACCAGCACAACGCAAACGTACATTAACGTTAGACCGCTATTTGAACTAATGCCAAATGTGGAGGAATGTTCAGAAATAAGAGACAAAGCTGTTGAAAGTCCACTTCCTAAAATTCATAGTGTGATTAGTTTAAACAGCGATGAAAGTAGCAAATCTACAGATGAAGATCTACCAGAAATAAACAACGTATTGCAAATGAATATGATGAAAAACCAAGAAATAGTTGTAGACCAAGAGGTAGTCCAACAGGAGATTATATCTCAAAAACATCAGATAGTGGTGCAAGCTATGTTAACACCCGAGAAGTTGGTTCAATGTTTTAAATGTGCTGGAAACTTTTGTTCTTTCACAGGGGATTCTCCTGAAGCTGCGGTATTGCATATAACTACCCATGAACGTCTGGGAGGAACAGGAGCTCTCCGTTGTGCTTACTGTTCATATAACGTAGATAATGGCATAGATTTAGTAGCTCATGTGTTACGAGAGCACGGCCATTGTGAGTACTCGTGTAAGTTATGTTTCTACCGCGCTGCTGCAGTGTCTTCGGTCGAGTCTCATGTGAAGCGTGTGCATAAGGATGTCAAGACTCAGGGATCGGTTCTCAAAGTGCCAACACCTGCTCCCAGTGTCGGTTTAATAGAAGACACGTTGTCACACATCAATGCTGTGCCACTTTATGTTTGTAATCAAGGTAAGGAATAAATGTATTATTTTAGTATTACCTATATACTGGTAATGTTATATGTTGATATCGTAGTTCGATATTAAATTAGGTATAATCAAATATTGTATAGAATAATATCGTAATTGGTAATAGAAGAGTGCTATGCATGTCACCCTTATTTACGACTTGCGTGTAGCTTATTTGCTAGTATCCTAATATTAAATCTATGGTTTATTTTTAGGAGCTGTTAGGGATGTTTCATGCCAGTTCCGACATTACATTCCTGGAACGTTCGCCGAACACTTACAACTGCGACATCAAAATGAAACAAAATTAAATTGTTCTGTAAGTTTTACTATCACTGATCTATAATCTATAAAACATACTTCGGCTTTGATTGATAAAGCGTGCTTTTTACTTTCGTAAAGTAAAAAAGTTAAGTATCATCACGATCGTTTCCCTTTCGGGGTGGTCAGAAACCACGCTTATAAACAAGCGGATTCACATTTAGTCAAACTTTACTATAGGCCAATCATAAAAAGTGGCAAGCTCGTCGATGTCTCCAGCGTACCAAACTTGAGAAATATCACAAATAAATTAAATAATAATTAAATTTATTTATTTACAATAATAAATATTTTTGTGTCCCGACCAGGAATCCAACCCGGTACCTCCGAGTCTAAATCCATAGACTTAACCGCTAGACCACGGAGGCAGTTTAGGTTTTTTAACGCTGTAGCATCCCTCAAGCTCGCACAATTTAAGATAAATTAAGACTCGCTAATTAAACGACGTACAGGCGGAATTTGGCAAACTTTGACATATCCTCTCATCAAGGCTAAGCTATGGCAAACTTTGACATATCCTCTCATCAAGGCTAAGCTATGGCAAACTTTGACATATCCTCTCATCAAGGCTAAGCTATGGCAAACTTTGACATATCCTCTCATCAAGGCTAAGCTATGGCAAACTTTGACATATCCTCTCATCAAGGCTAAGCTATGGCAAACTTCCTTGATAGATCGAAGTCGAACATTGATATTCGTCATAGAACCAAAGTAACTGACATAGCTTTAAAATTAGCAAGCCGCAAGGGCCAGACATATCTGCTGCAGAACCCACGGACGATGGGGCAAACGGGTTCTAAAGTGGAGACCACTCTCCGCAAGATGGACGAATATCCTATAGGGCGCTGGTGGGGAATTGATGAGGGTTGCAAAAGATCATGTAAAGTGGCGAGCCTTAAGGGATTAAATATAGAATTGAATAGCTCGCTCAAGTTCATTGTTTTATTTGGATATTATCATGTCTAAACTTTTATTTTCAGTTTTGCGAAAGTAACTTCCCGAAGCCAGTACAACTAATTCATCATTTACAATCTCACGGTCTTCACCTGTACCAGTGCTCCTGGTGCGTACATGGCTGCGAATCTAAGGGTGCTATTATCGATCATATATCCGTAAAACACCCTGGGAAGAAAGTTAATGCTTACTTAAGGCATATTATACAGCATAATGTAAGTATTCGCCGCCATGTTTATAGTTATTTAAAACAAGAGCCATAGAAAACAATGTGATAAATTATACAGAGAACAAAAAATCGAAATCCACACTTAAATAAAATATTTATAAATAAAATTAACAAGCAAAGTATTTCTTATAATACAAAGTATTAAAGACAATTGATATTTTTCATTTAAATTATCCTCAGCATTACTATAATTAAAACTATATGTTCGTTCATTAATGTCCATAATATAAAGATAATAATTTATATTTTCAGGACGGAAAACCTAAAGTATTACCCCTAGTTCATATAAACAAAAAGACAGTGGAAACTGTAGCTGTTACTGCCAGCACTAATCAGGATTCGCCCATCAAGGAAGTAGAACGTGCTATACAATTAGAGAGCCTTATTGGAGCCACTAATGCTATGATTGGAAACGGATCTTTACCCAAATCCGCTCCTCAAATTGACGTACCTCCATCTCGTTTACTACTTCTAGAACCGTCACTTGGAATCCCACCGAAAACACCCCCACCCATCATACATATTCACGAACAAACAACACCAGTTTTTAAACAAGAACCCGATAATTCTGTTGGGACGAAACGAGAAGATATAATATCATTGGAAAGCGATGAAGAAGATACGAAAGAAGGAATTCTAGGAGCAGATAAGCCAGCAAATATTGTGGATCTTACTGAAGAAGAGGATATCATAGTCAACGAAGCTGTTCCGGATGTTACAGCTAATTTACTTGCTCCAGTTAACGTTGTTGTATCCCCTCAAGCTATTACAACGGCTACAGGTGTTCCACCTAAATTAGTTGTAACATCTGGTCCTCCTACTTCTGTTGCTCCAGCGACTTCCGAGCCAGAAGTTATTCTAAAGTTTAAATTACCGGAGGTGTTCAGGTGTGGTAATTGTCAAACTCACGTGCTGACTACGATGGGGTATAAACGACATGTGGAATATTGTAATGGAGTTGTCAATGGCCACCTTAAATGTGGACATTGTACATTCTCTGTCAGTGACAAGCCTGCTATGGTTGAACATTATTTGGGAACGCATTTAGCTGCATCCTATTTGGTCTGTAAAATATGTAACTTTGAGCACATGGACAGTAAAATAATGCAAAAACATATGTCAAATGCTCATGGATCAAATAAAATAACAACATTAAAAGAACAAATGATCGATGGTGTTGCTAAATGTTTTGTGGTGCCAAGTGTCGAGAAGAAATCCGTACCAACAAAACGCAAACGATTATCTACCCCGACGACAACGCCGACGAAGAAAAAATACGGCCCCAAAGATATCTTCAATCTGCCAATAAATCCAATATTAGATGCGGACGTTTACTGTGCGTTGTGCGAGTTTCATACCAAAGTGCGTCTGAATATGGTGCGGCATCTGCAGCAGCACGCCAACCCTCAATTGAATGTCGCCAGCACCGCTCCGGTCAACCCGGTCCCACTTCTCGATACTAACGAAAGGCATTTTGATAAAATGGCTAATTTAGCATCGAGCTCCATGTCTTCGAAGGCAGATAGACTGTCCAAAGGAGAGGGTCAGGCTTCTCAAGTGGACGACTTGAGCTCTCGGTATCCTCAGTTCGTGCCGGACAGAACGCGGCTGGCCTGCGGGGCTCAAGGCTGCCTCTACATATCTGTTGACGAGGCGACTCTCAAGTGTCACTGGGGCGCTTTACATGTCGGAAGCTCTGACTTCAAGTGCGTACATTGCCCTCCTACACAGAGACTAAGCGCTAACGTTCCATTAACAGCATCTCGTATAATAGCTCATTTGAAAATGCATGACGCTAAAATGTACGCGTGCTCCTTCTGCAACTATTATCACCATCAGAAAACATTGGTTGAGAAGCATACGAATGAAAAACATGGCCAGGGTGCTAATAAAGTTTTAGTAATACGCGAGCCCAGTACTCCGGTCACCTCTATGCCTAATTCAGTACCCGCACCTTCAATGGATTTGAAGCCGTGGCATTGTGGACTGTGTTCGTTTAAAAGTATGCTTCGGCCGGAAGTTGTGGATCATTGTGCACTGCAACATCAATCTAGGTTTCAATACAAATGTGGTTTTTGTCAATGGAGAAGTTCTGGGTACGAGAACGTCATCAAACACCACTCCACGTCACATTCCGGTGAGAGTGGGGATGTGATCTATTACTTTTACAAGGAAGGTTCTGTCTCAGAGGACGGTGGAATGCCACTATGGCAAAAGCAACAAAATAAACTGAAGTCTTTGAAAGAAGCACCATCGAAACCGAACTTAAATCTAGTGAAATGTGAACAAAATGAGGACGATATGTCTTTGAAAAGTTTAAAGGCTAAATTTGGAGAGTTTTGTGATCCGAAGTCTAATAAGTATGTGTGTCCGTTATGTAAGACATTTGTTGAAGAGACTAAAGATGCTATGACATGCCATTTGTATGAAGAACTTAATTATAGAAAGTAAGTGTTATTTATATTTTACGAAGTAGGTATTAAATTAATAGATATATCGGGAACTAATACAGCGGGGTGAGGCGGAGTGCACTATCGTCCAAAAACGAATCGTCTCTCTGCTGACATTAAACGTAGCGTGAACGAATGTGCTCAATCTAGCTTTTAAGACGAATCGTCAGCCATCAACGGACGAAGGTTAGTCAATACGAAAGTGAAAACGATTGTGCTCCGCCTCACCCCGCAGGCTGATAAGCAAACTACATTTTACCAGCAATAAGGCTTCCTCTTTTCCGAGGAACAGCTTTTATCATTACCACCTAACTCATAATAAACGAACTACTAACCGAACCGGACACCGCAATACCTGAAAGACAGCTTAAAGTTCTAGACTCAATCCATGATCGAACCTTTTCGCTCTTCTTCTAACTTCACCGTTTCCATACCTTCCCAGCACACCCCTTCTGTCTCTAATTCGTTTGCTGTTGTTGCTGCAAATTTTTGGAATGACCTACCTTTAGGTATAAGGCAAGCTCCAAATTGAGCCATCTTTATAAATACTCCTAAATATGACTCCTTATGTCTCTTTTCCATTTCCTCACTATCCTCAATTGCAGCAACCTCATATTTCGGTTATAGTTTTTTATTCCCATTAAAACGAAGCTAGTGTCATATCTCTGCTGCTCCCCATTATAGATTATGCTGACGTCTGCTATCCCGATCTCACTGAAGAGCTACTAAACAAACTGGATCGCCTTCTGAACTTATGCATCCGATTTGTTTTCGGCTTGCGTAAGTATGACCATATCTCCCATTTTCATACACAGTTAAATTGGCTCAATATCCGCTTTCGCAGGTCAGCTCATCTTCTTCACTTTCTATACAATATTAGTTACAACCCTATAGCTTCTTCTTATCGTAAAACACACATTCAAAAATTCAAAATTTTTTTGTGATGGCACGACCGCCCTCTTCATTCTTCTCATAACAACCAACTTAAAATCCCAACCCACACTTCCAGCAGATATTCAGATTCATTTACCGTATCGGCTGCTCGTCAGTGGAAGCTTGTCATATCATGTCATATCAGACAAGCTCCTTCAAATTTTAAATTTATTTAATTTGGCTGTCATTCCTAGCGGCATTAAGTCCGCCTTTGTACATAGTGCAATTAAGTTTTTAAATAAATAAGTTTATATCAGCGCCTACCAAGATTCACTGTCTTTGTTAAGCGTAGCATCGATCACGTCAAATATTGGAATTTTAAATGCTTAAACAAAACTATTAAATAATGTCTTCAGCCTTGACTGTTATCAATCTATTGTTATAATAATATCTATGCTATTCCTTTTCAGATGGAGCTGCAATTTATGTTCCTACAAAGGTTTTCATAAACTTCGCCTCTTAGAGCATACCACGTCGGAGCATAGAACCATTCAAGAACCCACTGCCTTGACTCCAAACCTTAAAATAGAAACTTGGGTATCCACACTTCTACAACATCAAGAACAAATTATTACCAAGGAAAAAGAAAAACAGGAATCTGAATTAAAGGCAGCAGAAGTTATGGTTGTTACTGTAGACAAACCTGAACTGCCACAAACATTTGGTTCATTTTCAAAAGAAGTCCTTTTACAAGCGTTTGGTAAATTTGGAGCATCTAGTAAGTCTAAGTTCGTGTGTCCTATGTGCGATTTCACAGAAGAAAATCAAGCCAAAATGAGAGATCATTTAGAACTAGAACTCGCCAAGATAAGGTAGGCTGGTTATTCATTGGTGGTTAAAAAAATGACAATAAATAATTCTAGTAACACTTTCATAAGAATTCACAGCTTAATTTTTTTTATTGGTAATGTACTGATATGGTCATTAGATATAGTTTTTTTATATCATTTTGTGCACATAAACCTAATTCTGATTTCCAATGTAACGTTTGCTTCCAGATGGTGTTGCAGCGCTTGCCCCACTAAGTTCCTCTCATATCACCACGCCCAGCTGCATTGCGAGACCGAACATTACGGACAGTCTGCCAGAACTGTGGAGGCTTCTCGAGACCCGAATGTACGGTCGGCCTGGGTCTCCGCCGTCATAGACACGCAGAGATTTACCATAGACAATGCTCAAGCAAAAGTACACTCCGAACCGGACAATGAATCTTACAACTTTAATTTAGACGAAAATTCTCTATTAGAAATTCAATACGAAGAAAGCATATCCGATAGGGATCAAGCTATTGAAGATAAACCTCATACCAGTTCGGATTCGGACAGCGACGACGAAAGATTAATCATCGATACGGATGCCAGCTCTAAATCTCAAACCGGTAATAAAAGACTACCTTTACCAAATAAATACAAGTGCTCGTTTTGCAGTTATACAGCGAAATCGAATGCACTGATAAGGTCTCATATATACCGTCATTACGATCTCAAACCGTATGTGTGCGCTTACTGCAGTTACAGCAATTATTCAAGCGTTCTTCAGAGACATATAGAAAACGTGCATCCCTATAAACCAGTGAAGATGACGAAAACTGTTTTACCGAACGGACCTCCTATATTCTACGAATTACCAATGAGAGGTAAGAGAAATGATACAACTGGACGGAGGGAAATATGTTTATTATGTGAAAGTCCTATACTTGTAAGAGATATGGAAGAACATATGTATATACATGTGAATATGCCGCGACAGTTCGTCAAACACGGCGATTTCGTGTACAGATGTGTGTTGTGTTCGAAGTTAAGAAAAGACCTGGAGAGTTTACAAAATCACCACGATGCCGAGCATAGTGGGAGAGATTTAAATTTTGTGTTTACCAAACTTAAATTTGTCAAGAACGATTTATACGTATGCGATTATTGTAAGCTCAAATTTAAAATATTGCGCGATATCAAAGCGCACATACATGATGTACATGCAGACAAGGGTCATCTAAGTTATAGTGTTGAAAGGTATAAATATAACGATCTGGTTGTGTTTGAAGATGATCCGCCGGGGTTGTTGGCAGGCCTGCCGGCCAAGAGGGTGCTCGATACCCAAGCTGACGATGCCCCCAGACCAAAACGTGCTGCAAGAAAATCTGCTGCTAAATTACCTTAAATTTTGATTTGATTATACAACTATCAAAATTATTGGCTTGACAGTTGGACATAGTGATTTATTAAGGCAGTGAATGGGGTGTATCAGGCAAAGCTTTTTGTAGATGTCGCTAGCGGCAATGGTACCTTTACACCTATGTCGCATCATTTTTTAAATCCTTTTGTAGTTTATTATTTTTATAACAGAAAAATGTTAAAGTAAAAAGGTTGAATTAATAGAACGGCAATTTTGAGATCACCATATCTTTGATTTCGCTTGGAAATCTCGATTTGTACCAAAAGCTGCTCACTTCGGCATAATATCCATAAAAAAATAATCGTAATAAAAATACAAGATTTCTATGCAACTGACAGTTATATTAGGTACCATCTATCATGCGCCATCTATCGTGATAAAAAGTTAGTGATACACCCCATTCGAATAGACTGATTTTAGTTGTAAAACTCTATTAATTATAACTGCTTCGGCATCTAAACGCTTACATTTAAAGTCTATTTAGTTTATAAAAATTAGATTTTTATAAATAATTAAAAAAGTTATAGTATTATCACGACTATCTACCACCACGCTTTTTTTTTCATGAAGCGAAGGCAACTTTACTATAGGGCCATCATAACAAGTGGCAAGCTCGTCGATGTCTAGCGTACCAAATTCGAGTCAAATATCCCAAATATTATTTTATAATTTATTGTTTCACGATCAGGAATCGATCCCGGCACCTCCGGCACCACGGACTTAATCGTTAGACCACGGATGCGGTCAATGTCTGTATTTTTTTTCGCTAGATACACTAATTGAATAATTACTAAAAATGGTAAACGCACTTAACTCGCTGTCATGTATGTCTGTCCGGGTGGAATTTTGTAATTGATTTTAAAATAACTTTCCATGAGTTAAGATTAAAAAAAAAACAAAATTGTAGAGGTTACTTTATCTATGTTAATTTTGTATATTCTCTATATCACTAATGTTTATGTAAGATATTTTCTAAAAGTTTTGTTTTGTTTAATTATTTTATGGAATATAATGTTCTTGTATAATGATAGATACCTTTTTAATAGAAATTATTTGATTGTGTCACAACCGTTTAATTATGAAAGCTAATTATTTTCCCTTATAATATCTAGCATTCGTTAAGATGTACATATAAATTTAAGGTTACTTTACAAGCTGTAAACTGTATATATTACATCGACGCCATTTTGTTGCATTTATTTTGAGTTTAGAATTTGAAACTACAATTTAACGCCTAAACATTCGATTCTTTAATTTTTCAAAAATCGAATTCGTGATACAGCATTTTATAAACAGGAGAGCAAAAGAATATATTTTTAGTTAGAGGATTATTTTTGTTATTATTTTATTATAAATTCTCTACTTTTCTATTTTGTCACTTTTGTAACAATAAAAACTATTCAGCACAGTGTTTTTGAATAGTTATTCTGTATTAAATAAATATTTTTAAATCTTAAACATGGAATAAATCTAATGAAAATTAAAACTAAATAGAATTGAAAGATCCTGCAAACATAGCCTCAAACATTTAATACAACTAATACGTTGGCAGAAATAATTGCCAGCCTTCCTATCTCCAAACTTTGCTAACAGCCGTTTAGAGAATTGCTTTGTCAGGAAAGGGTTGTACCCTTGGTTGATTTAGATCTTTAAATTGCACTTCTGTGTTTAGATAGTTGTATGTTTTAGCCTGAGTTGCACCAAAATAAAAATGGCGTCGAATTTACCAGTTTTATTTTAAAGGTCGGCCATTAACTGCTACAATGGACGCCATTTATATAAAAAAAACTTTGTATATTTATTATTTACAAAGTTTTGGTACAAACCAGTCTTAGTCTAGGCTATTTTACGTAAGATATGTTAATTATATGCCAAAACATGCGTCTACCTAGCTTAGATATTAAGTAGCAACCTACTATTATCACACGTACAGTAGTGCTAGCACTCATTTAATTTGATTAAAATATTTTCTATAAAAGCAAGTGTTTGAATTTTTAGTAGTATTTTATTTATTTATTATATGATAAACCTTACAGCTATATTCCTAGATCATTAAAAAAACCAGATTAAAATTGCCTCAGCCAATATAGGTTCCACTATTTACTTAAAAGTTATGTATGATGAATTTAAACAGATATGAAGGAAAGAAAAGAAAAACTTAAACATAAAACATAAAAATTGCAATAAAAATACTAAACTGGGTAATAACATTGATCCAGTGAATACAAGTATGGAATCTAATTATTGTGCTCATTATTAAGAACACTTAATAAACGACTAAAACTGACAGTACGAGAAACAATATCAAAATAACACGAATAGATAAACACTAATATTGTAGAACGGCGGTGGTCCCTTTAAAACTGTAACCAATGAGAAATAGCTAAGGCGGCCCGAGCCTTACGTCCTGTAATGAACTCCAGTTTGCCGCTCAGGTTGAAGGTGCGGATCTACATGATGTTCATCCGTTCCCGACTTACTTATGCTGCGCCAGCTTGGCATCACCTTCTGGCCAAAACCAACTGGGACAAGATCCAGAGTCAGCAGAACATATCGCTCAGGGTGGTATCCAGAGTGCCGTGGTTCGTGCGAAATTCTGTAATTGCGAGAGATCTGGAGTTGCCTACTATCGAGGCATTTGTTGTCGGCCTAGCTAAACGTATGTTTTACCGGATCCTAGAAGTATGTTCAGGATATCGCTCCTACTTTCGCACGGCCCCCGGAGGGGAGGTGACTACCTAGGGAGGCGCTCTTGGAGAAGAACTAAAGTAGACAAATCTAGGAGACTAGATTCGTGAGCCACAAGGGCGGTGTTGTAGTAGGAACAGCGCCCAGCACCAAAGGTGCGTTGAATTACCGGCGGGTAATCAGCCGCCGAGATCCTCCTGGGGAAAACGGGAGATTATCCCATCCCCAACTCAGGCCCATTGAACTTCCGGGCCTGGATGACTCCGCTGTCTGTCAGAAATAGCTATTCTTACGTAAGTACTTGCGTTCATTCTTCATAGATTTCACGTTCACACGTCTCGTCGGTCCCGCCTTGTACCACTAAGAAGTACCAACTTGTTACAAAAATGGTTAATTAATAAAAAAAAAATAAAGTATGTTGTAAGGCGCGTCGCGTTGGTGGCTCGGTTGTAAGATCGCGTTCCTTAAATCCTGCAAAGATCGGTTCAAACCCACCCGGCATGTACCAATGAGAAATACACTTTTCTTACGTACATTTGTCATATATTTACAACACTACCGTTCCCGTGCCTCGGAGAGCACGTTAAGCCGTTGGTCCCGGTTCCACTAATACCAACTTGTGGAATCGTTAATGAATTGTCATAAAAAAAATGACATCATATCCTCGCCAAGCCGTCTGGCCAGCGTGGTGAGTGTAGCCCAAATTCTCCAGATAATGTTCTGAAAGGCCCATGTCCAACAGTGGAGGTCTAGGACGCTGTGTTCTAGGGCTGTAATGATAATGATGATAAATAAAGTATTATCACGACCATGGGGTGGTGAACACATTTAGCCGACTTACCAATCGCCGATGTCTAGCGTAACAATCTCGAGAAATATCACAAATAAATTATTTAGTCCCGACCAGAAATCGAACCCGGTACCTCCGAGTCTAAATCCACGGACTTAACCGCTAGAAAATTCTCGCTGATCCGTTTGGCCAGCGCAAAATTCGCATGTTTTTCGTCCTATTCTGTTACTTAAGCGCAAACGTTATATAATGGAATGCGTTAACTATCTAGATATCACGCTAGGCCGCTGTCAAGTTCGAGCGCTTATAGAGTTGAGAATTGAATATTTTGTAATTATGACGCAACCTATGACGTAAATGACGAAATCCACCAATAACGTTTGCGACAATTACCAGCAGAATAGGACATGTTTTAAAGGCTATGATGATAAACTTTATCAAAGCAAATTTATTGAGCAGTGAAACAAGCTGACACCACAAATATCGAAATGAAACCAATCCCCGTATAACACTGAATACTCGTACACTTACGCTGCTGTCAAATCCTTGTCTAAAACGGTCTTATTCGAGTTAACGCCAAAGCGGTGAAATAAGATAGAGCGGGCAGTAGTTGCCATTTTCGAACAAAATATTTGTTACAATATTTTAATAAACTGCCTAAACTTTAAACTGGTTCTGTAGCACGCAGGTCGGCATAGTCTCAGTCAAACAACAATATAATAAATCTGTTTAAAAGTGCATGTCCGACCTTAACCGGCAATGGGGTGTGTCACTAACTTTTTATCACGTTAGATGGCGCATGATAGATGGTACCTAATATAACTGTCAGTTGCATAGAAAACTTGTATTTTTATTACGAAATTTATTATTTTCTGTATATTATGCAGAAGTGAGCAGCTTTTAAGTGTACAAATCGAGATTTCCAAGCGAAAGTAAAGATATGGTGATCTCAAAATTGCCGTTCTATTAATTCAACCTTTTTTTATTTTAAAGATGGTGTGCGCTTTCTTAATTCGTCTTTTAAGGTAGGTAACGTTAAGTTAAAATACATTTTTCTGTTAGAAAAAAGTAAAACTACAAATAAATTTAAAAAATGATCTTTCATAGGTGGAAACAAGGTACCAGTGCCGCTAGCGACATCTACAAAAAGCTTTGCCTGATACACCCCATTACAATTAATAGACTAATTCATTTTAAAATGAATTATTTATTTGCAGAAAACAAGGTAACAAACAATATTAGGTCTTATTAATATTAAATGGGTCACATATTTCGCCATAAGCATGCAAAAATTTACAACATTTGTTATAGAAGTAAAGTGACTAAAAACTCAGCGTTGCTTCTTTAGTAACTTTACTTCACAAAAACTTTTGTGTTGCTTAAAATACATAGTATTCATTTTGTGATGATTAGGCCAGCTTTGATTCATAATTTCTGTAAATACTGCAGAATAAATTGTAACTACTATACTATATAAAATTTTATTCAGGCGGTAATGCCAACAACGAGTGGTGGTGGCTAGGTTGTAAGAACGTTTTTGTTTAAATCCTAAAAGGGTCAGTTTGAACCCCGGCATGTATGTATGTACCAATGAGAAATACACTTCTAAATCATAGATTTACAAAACCACAGTTCCCACCTCTTGAGAGCACCGTAAGCCGTCAGTTACGGTTTATTTAAAACCAACTTGTGTTAATAAATTGTCATTAAAAATTACATCAGACCCTCGCCAGCTCGACGAGTGTTGGCCAAAAACTCAGATTTTTTTGGAAGGTTCATCTCTAACAATGGAGGTCTAGGACTCTTAATGCCTAATGATGTGATGAACGCCAACCAGCAATCTTCAATTATAGAAAAATAGAAGAATGGGCTGTATCAGACAAAGCTTTTTGTAGATGTCGCTAGCGGCACTGGTACCTTGTTTACACCTTTGACGCATCATTTTTTAAATGTTTTTGTAGTTTTTTTTTAATTTTTATAACAGTAAAATGTATTTTAAATTAACGTTACCTACCTTAAAATACGAATTAAGAAAGCAAACACCGTCTTTAAATATAAAAAAGGTTTAATTAATAGAACGGCTATTTTGAGATCACCATATCTTTGATTTCGCTTGGAAATCTCGATTTGTACACTTAAAAGCTGCTCACTTCGACATAATATCCAGCAAATAATAAATTTCGTAATAAAAATACAAGTTTTCTATGCAACTGACAAGGTTGATAAATGTCAACAAAGCGAAAGAAGTATGTCGTGAACGTGTCAAGTGGAGCTCAATTGTATATAGGTATGTATGATTAATAACGAAGTTTGATTGTGCTTCTGCACTATAAAAGGTAATCTATTTTAATTACTAATACAAACCGTTCTTCTGACGAAAAAAATAAACTGGTATCGCTACCCACTTACTTTGGCATGAATTTCTCAAATAGCAGCTCAAATCTTTTCCTCTAATTAGGAAAACCCTGAGTCGTGTTCTAATTTAATAATTACACACTTTGGTACAGTATGCTCATAACCTTAACTCAGAGGTGCAAATAAGGTTAGTTTTAAGGTTAGCTTTTGTCTCTTTGGCGAAGTAAAACTTGAGCTAGGTACAAACGATAAATGTCTAGGAAAATTGATGTGTTGACAAATAACTTACGTAATCATAATTACAATTTTGTATCCAATGGGGTGTATCACTAACTTTTTATCACGATAGATGGCGCATGATAGATGGTACCTAAGATAACTGTCAGTTGCATAAAAAACTGGTATTTTTATTACGAAATTTATTATTTTCTTGATATTATGCTGAAGTGAGGCTTTTAAGTGTAGGTACAATTCGAATTTTCCAAGCGAAATCAAACATCCTACGGTGTTCTGAAAATTGCCGTTCTATTAATTAAACCTTTTTTCTTGTTAAAGACGGTGTGCACTTTAATAATTCGTATTTAACGTTAATTTAAAATACATTTTTCTGTTATAAAAAAAAAAATAATTGATGCGACATAGGTGTAATACAAGGTACCATTGCCGCTAGCGACATCTACAAAAAGCTTTGCCTGATACACCCCATTCGGGTACGTTTTTTTTTCGTATTTTACGCGATTTCTCCGCCAACAAAAGCGGCGGTAATGGGTTGACTAACAAAAGCGGCGGGAATGGGTTGACTAACAAAAGCGGCGGTGATGGGTTGACTAACAAAAGCGGCTGTGATGGGTTGACTAACAAAAGCGGCGGTGATGGGTTGACTAACAAAAGCGGCTGTGATGGGTTGACTAACAAAAGCGGCGGTGATGGGTTGACTAACAAAAGCGGCGGTGATGGGTTGAGTAACAAAAGCGGCGGTGATGGGTTGACTAACAAAAGCGGCTGTGATGGGTTGACTAACAAAAGCGGCTGTGATGGGTTGACTAACAAAAGCGGCGGTGATGGGTGGCCTAACTAAATATGTTTATTTATTTAGAAGAAATTATAGACATTAAGGTTGATAGTAGATAGTATAAAAAAGATTAAATTATTAAGCTTGACCTAATTCCATTTACATTTCTGACCAAGATATAATACACAAAAATATAGAATAAATTACTAATGAAATAAAAAATAATAATAAAAGAACGGAAGAATTTAAAACTAACATCAAGTTAAAGGAAGAAGGGAATATAATCATTAGAAAAAATGCAAACATTATGTATTATGAAATTAGTTTTTTTATTTTTATTTTTTATTTAAAAACTTTATTTCACATAAGTACAAAGGGCTAACATAATGTCGTTAGACATTCTCTGCCTGTTAACCTTAAGGACAATAAGAGAGTTTTAAGTGACAGGAGTAGGTGCACAAAATATATTTAAAAAAAATGATGAATAATGTACATTATTTTTCATATTTTATTTTATTAATTCTAAGAAATAATATAGACCTACGTAATATACCTATATAAGTATAATAAACATACATATACCTACATACAAATACTATATAATAAATACATACTAATACAACTACACAATGTTATAAATGCGATACAATAAATATAAACAACTACACAATACTGACAAATGTAACTTTTAACATTTTACCCAGTTAATTAGAACCACACACATCGGATTACTCGCACAAAAATTAAATTAACTAGTTCAAGACTATACAGGTTGAATTTTCCAATTGTGCGTGGACTTTCAACTACGAGCAAAATAGTAAAAAGCTTAAAGCCCAGTTCATACAAATACAAGTCAACGCCAACACAAAAATTGGCACTTTCATTTTCAGCGAAGAAAGGGGGAAAGTGAGTGGCAAAAAATTGTTAGCCATTATTTCAAATCAGGTAAAGTGAGTGTGTGATAGGAAAGTGGTGGGTAATGGATAAATGGGAAGAGTAAATCAACAGAATTTGTTTTACGAGAATATCTGACATTTCTTGTAAAACCACAGCTTTATCTTGATAGGAAGTATTATACCTCGTTCCGAATCAAGCTCAGAGCGCTTAGAATGAATATGGTACTAGCAGTCGTTCCGAATCAAATATCACGATTTGGATGCTCAGAACGTGATATCAATTCCGAACGGTATAAATCACATTTTCATTCATAACATGATAGTTATTTTTAAATGTATGGAAGATAAATTGCGGATTCCACATCTTCGTGTATATGTGTAAAAGTTCATTTTATTAACTTATTTTGGTCTTTTAAAATAACTTGCCGTGTTACAGACATTAAAAAAAAAAACTTTAATTATAGATTTGTTTTAAAAGTTATATACAAACAGTATAAACTGATTACAATATTAAATAATTTAAAAGAAAACCTAATAATAAATAAACTTAAAAATGGCGCGCGACATAATGACAAAAAACTGACAGCGCTCAGAGCGATCTACCTCGATATCGTGAGCAGTCTAAGCGCGAGGAATAATATAATTTGTGACGTCACAAAGCTTTGGCAAAACAGTTTATACACGTCTCGGAACACCTTTAAGCGTGCTTAGGTTACTATTATCGTGTCTCGGAACGAGGAAATGTCTTAGAATACGGGTGTTAGTCTACTAACATTCTAGGGAACAAAATTACAGTCATTTTAGAGATATATTAATCATAGATTTGTTTTTAGTTTAATACATTAATAATGCTAAAAATATTTTTGCTATTTTTCTCCGTCTAAAATTAGGTAGGTATATGAAAGTGGATATAAACCTAAAATGTTCGTAGTTTTATTCCCTAAAACGTTAATAGACTACAAACTCTCAATAAGCGCAATACCTATGCAGTATATGGCCTGGCATATTTAGTAATTATAAGTTTTGATTTTATTATATAATGTTTATACTATATATTAGATTCAGGTTTGTTATTTTCAAAAAAATATTCAACGTATGTTTGTATTTGTCTGCTGCATGTTTTTTTATTTTTTTTTTAATTGTCTTTAAAGGACATTGTACAGAATACATCAGTCCTAAACACGTAATTTATTTGCATAATATATGTTTATTACAAAGTTCATAACCGAGTTGGGGATCATCAAATTCCAGATGCTGCAGAATTTGATGCTTTACTTGGAGTCACTCGCGGCATTATAGCCCAAACACGTCGTGTAAAATATGAGAGTTGACAGCGCGGGAAAACCGCAAAAAATAAACTGCAACTTATGCCCCATATTTGAAGTCCAATTTATCGTTTCCCATAATTATTCACATTGCAGCACATTATTAAAGAAAACAACACCACTTTTGACCAATAATATCCACAGCAAATTAATTTTACAAAACAAAAACTTGCACTTGACATGTCCACGCAAAATGGCGCGAAAAAAACGCATGTTTTATTATGTTCCCCTGGGAGCTAACGATTGCTGTCACACAGTGTCATACTGACATTGGCACAGCAACGTTATTTATAAGTTCTTGTAAGAAAAACTTAGAATAAATAAACAATTTGAGAGTTCTTCGCGCCATTTTGCGTGGACATGTCAAGTGCAAGTTTTTGTTTTGTAAATTAATTTACTGTGGATATTATTGGTCGAAAGTGGTGTTGTTTTGTTTAATAATGTGCTACAATGTGAATAATTATGGAAAACGATAAATTGGACTTTAAATATGGGGCACAAGTTGCAGTTTATTTTTTGCGGTTTTCCAGCGCCTTCAACTCCCATATTTTACCCGACGTGTTTGAGCAGTGGATGGTTCCGCGAGTGACTCCAAGAAAAGCATCAAATTCTGCGGCATCTGGAATTTGATGATGACCTCATTAATTCATGAAAAACAAAGATATATTACGTCAGACTTGGCTGTATGGGCTAGACCCTTTGCCTTTCCTATCATCTCATTCATCATCCATCGGGAGAAGAGAACCAAAAATAAAATAAACAATTTGAATATGAATTTGAATTCTTAAAAGTACACTAACACCTGTATTCTAAGACGTTTCCTCAACGGCTACTCCACTCAACATTTCCTTCCAGCTGTCAAACGAAAATAAAGTTATTGTATATGTATATTAAATAATAGTTACGATTAAAGTTAAAAATAGAGCCGAGCCGACACTTTTATTTAAAGGTCAGCCGTAAGCTGGTACATTAGACGCCATTTTTTATTTAAATCGTCTCAGTTATAGACTTAATTTTCGTTTGATAATAATCTTCAAATATGCTGTATTGTGCGAGCGAGACGGAAGACGCGACGTTTCTGCTAAATTCACTTTCTTGAAATTACATTTTTTTCAACATAAAATGGAAACCTGATCGTAATTATTAAATATTTTAGCAGGAGAGCTAAACTCTTGTATATTTTTCATCTCAAAAGTGTTTTTTCTACAAAATATTTTGCAATTTGATAATTTTATGACTTCCCAGACCGTTTTATGGTGATTCTCTTCTTTTTACGATATTACGTGCGTGAGTTATTAGTGGTAATAGAATTCATGGTAATCTTTGAATACAAAAGGTATTGGGCACTGGATCAGAATCGAGATCGAATTGAGAACATGATGTAGGGGATTTTAAACAGCACCACATGTGTAGTCCGTAGAATTACATTTAAGGGTCATTTTGCTCTACACAACTACTAGGCCGCTTTTTATAAATGGCCAGCGCACTTTTGGCTGACTGTACTACACCCAAATCCCAAAACTAACATCGCCGATCGTGACGGTATTTTTACCATAAAAACTTCTATTTTTGGACACGGCTAAATCCTTGAGGAACGACAGTCAAACATAGAGCAAAGAATAGATTAGAAGTGGCATTAGAATAAATCCGCGTTTTCTATTTGCACTTCGAGTGTAACGATCGTATTACATGTGGCCAGGGAATAGATATTGTTGGCTGCAATCGACATCCTTTGCCTTGCACATATTTAAGACGTCACCTGTCAGTGTAGATTTTGACACACTCCACTTTTTTAAAACCAACTGCGAGCAACGTGCTGCTTCTTCAATTTATAATAGTTTTACTTACTAGAATTAAATATTTCTTAATAATTAAATACCTTAATAAACCTACTGGATATTGTCGCCCCCGCTTTTAGCGCATTTCCTTCTATATAAAGTATTTTTTTTGAAGATTGCTCTTAGTACGAATGCTGACAGATGTTTTCAGAATAAAACGATTTTTTGGTGATTAGTGTCAATTGCGGTGTCACATATCGTGAACCACCGCGACCTGTGACCTGGCTAGCGTTGTGATTCTCCACAATGTATTTTTTTAAAGTGGCTGGTTTATATTTAGATCACTATTATGCACATTGTGTTTCGTCGATGTCTCTAGCGTACTAGAGAAATGTCATTAAAAAAATGTTTGCCACCAACAAAATAAAAAAAAGTAAAGTAAAGAAAGGAACTGGCTTTAGGAACTAACTTATGAGGACACCGAAAACTTGTTTAAATACTAAAATAATATTATAAGAAATAGGTTGTTGCTAACACATGCATACTTACTTAAATACATTTACTGAAACCCACATACACCAACACACATACCCACACACGCCAACACACACACCAACATGCATATACACCAACCATACACATACACACAAACAATTATTTAAGTCTTGCCTTTAGCAAATTTATATAAATATTGTCTAGAGCAGTTGTTCTCAAACTTTTTTGGTGACGGAACCCTTTTGGAAAGCGGAAAGCAAAATACTTGAACACAATAAAACAATAGTTTTTTAAAAGTGTATTCTTTATTAATAAGCATAATAAAAGTACAATGTAGCAGTTACTAATTATTAATTACACCAGAGAGAGGTGTTTTTTTTTTTTTTTTCTAAATTCTTGCGGAACCCTTACAGGGGTATCGTGGAACCCTAGGGTTCCGCGGAACACACTTAGAGTATAGCTGGTCTAGAGTAATATAAAATGTTGCAAGTACTAATTCCTACAATGACCGTCCACCGACTATTTCAGATGACACAGCTAAACTGCTTTTGTTACTACGAGTATGTACGATTTATTTTATGTCCTAACATATATAACAACTAAATTGTGATGTATATTTATTTTGCAATAAATATTTTTATTATTTAGCATTGGTCAGCAACCACGCTTATGAATAACCGGATTCACATTTAGCCAACTTTACTATAATATTGCCACAAATTAATAAAATTAAACCAGAAATCGAACCGAGTCTAAATCTAATTACATAGAATAAAAGAAAATAAAAAAGCGATTCACACTTTGAGCCAATTCTAATCTGATTCCCAACTCTATGGCTGTAATGGCCGGTCATCGATCATAATTTGGGGGTTCTGATGAGATATGATTATTGATTACTTTCACACGTACCGGATGTAGTTGGACAACTGAAAATCGGTTAGGGGATCAAGTAGGGATGCATAAATAGCACTGAGTATCCTTCGTGCTTACACGAAACTCAAATACAAATAACATTCTAAAAGTTGTTGGTAAAGTATCATCACGACCGTTTCCCTTCCGGGGTGGTCAGAAACCACGCTTATAAATAAGCGGATTTACATTTAGCCAACTTTACTATAGGCCAATCATGACAAGTGGCAAGCTCGTCGATGTCTCCAGCGTACCAAACTCGAGAAATATCACAAATAAATTAAATATTAATTTATTTACATAAATAAATATTTTTGTGTCTCGACCTGAAATCGAACCCGGTACCTCCGAGTCTAAATCCACGGACTTAACCGCTAGACCGAGGAGGCAGTTAAAGTTGTTATTATAAGATATTGTTTCGCTACTCGATCATGATGGCGATATTATAATAGAATTACAGTTTTAAAAACACTATAGGTACATAGGCATAAGTAAGTAAGGGCTGCTGCCCTGTATATATGTTTATGTCTCAACTAACTATCGAGTTTTGTCGATAGTTAATTTTTTTTCCATTCGCAATATCTACAATCCAGCTTAAACATCGTGCGGTGCGCCCTTTCTACCAATTCGCGAGCAACGCGCTGCAAACAAAAATGGCGCTCGTGGCTGACTGCGCGGCGCTTAGTGAACCTACATAAAAAATTGATAACTCTCGATTCTTTCAGTTTTGCTGAAGACCCTTTAAAATAGCTAATGTATAATTCAAGAATTTTAATAAATGTTTTTTGGCTTAAAAAATATCTCATCATATCTCTTAGGGCAATTTAAAGTTATACAAACATGGGTATTAAATTTATACTCCGCCGCCATTTTGCCAAGTTTCGTCAGACAGATAGACAGTGACGTCGCGTCGTCCAGGCCCGGATGTCTAATGGGCTCCCATTCACCCCGGCAGGATCTCAGATGGTAATCACCCGCTGGTACCTAATTCATGCGACTTTCGAATTCTGGGTGCGACTACTTTAGCTCTCCTCCTCTAGGAAGTGGTCTTGTTGGAGGGCCGAACGCAAGACGGAGCGATATTCTGAAGATGCTTAAAGTGTATTGTCGGCCCGATAGAGCATACGTCTAGTCAGGCCGCCGATAAACTCCTCAATAGTAGGCATCTCCAGATGTATGATGGAATTACGCATGAACCACGGCGCTCGGGCGAGCGATATGTCCTGCTGACTTTGAATCCGGGTATCGCGAGACTAAGTAAGGATTTTTTTACGACGGTTAAAGCCGAAAAAATACAATATTAAATTTGTGTACCTATTGTACGAGTATAACACAATTGTATTTATTTATTCGATTACTTCACGTACAGGGGACTGATTTAGCTAAAGTAAAATATATTTAAGCAAACAAGTTCCGGTCAAACTTTGTTTTGGTTGTACGTGACCGGATTCCTAAAGGAGTCCCTAAAGATTTTCATATGAGGAAACCGTACATTATTTAAATAAAACTTTTTCCAATTTATTATTTTGTTTGTAAACCGCAACACTATAGTCCTACTCGTGGGTACAGTCTGGTAAATCAGCCCTGGCTTATTTTTTCATGCCTGTGTGTAGTATCTCCACAGCTGAATGTAAATATAATATATTTATTATATATATATATTATATTATATAATAAATTTCTATAAATACATGTCGCAACCCACATCTGTTAACTACTATGGGGAGAGAACATCACTATCAACTAAAATCTGGTATGAGCTGCACTGGTTGGCATAGAAACCTGCAGCCCTATTCTGTTAAGCGCAAACGTTACATAATGAAATCCGTTAACTATCACGCTATTAAGGGTGATATTAGCACGGCCGCCGTCAGGGTCGAGCGCTTATAGAGTTGAGAATTGAATAATATATATATATTTTTTTATTTTATTTTATTATGGTAACAAACAGTCATAATACAATTTATATAACAAACAATATACATATAATTAGACCTGGAGTACCAAAACTGTAAAAGAGAACTATACTTATTACATTTTCAAAATACAATTAAACCATAAAAGAAAGTAAAACTCACATTTAAGTCTATTCTATCGAATACTTAACTCTAATTATCTCACGGACTCTGCTCCTATACACTGACTTAGAGCAAGCAAATATGTCCACGTCAACCAAGCAATCATTATATAGTTTTACTGCACGTCTTAAAAAGGTGTTTTTTGCATAATTTGTTCTGCTAAAGGAGGAAATGAAAGTCTTTAGAACGTGAGGTAAGTCGAGGCACTGTAAACGTGACATTGTCTAAAAGAGTAGGAGAGTCTATGTGATTATTCACTATTTTGTACAGAAACATGGAATCGTTTAAAAAACGGCGACTTTGCAAAGAATTAACTTTATGACGTTCAGACGCAGCCTTGTAACTTAAGAACTCGTTCCCAGTGCGGTATTCTAATGCTTTCAGGAATTTATTTTGTTGTAATTATGACACAATCTCTACTAAGACTTGCGACTAAGTATCAGAATAGGGCTGCTGTTTTGACCTGTAATATAATACATACATAAAATTTTAATAGTAACCTATGAAACATTAAACTACTAACGCCAGTGGCGATCCTACATTTAGCATCTCCTGCCACTCTAATCCAGCCCCCACCAACGACTTTCTTGATATCATCCGCCCATCTAGCAGTTCATCCCATTCTGCGTTCGCGGTCTCGACTCCAGAACGCGTCTACTCCATCGTTCACGGGTTCTAGGACAGTCATGTTGTAGCGATTGTTATCGACAATGGCCAAGGAGGAACGTTTTCGGCTGCAATCGACATCCTTTGCCTTGCACATATTTAGGACGTCACCTGTCAGTGTAGATTTTGACACTCGACTTTCAAAAAACTAACTGCGAGCAATATGCTGCTTGATAAATTAATTTATTTGTTTAACAACCAAACTCAGTATTAAACTTAATTATTTATATATAAATTCATCCTACTTGATATTGTCGCCCCCGTAGCTTGGGTAAGTATTGAATAGAAAATAGTACGCGGTCACTTCATGACCACGTACAGCCAACGGATGCATAAAGAGTGATAGGGCTAAGTCTTGGCTTAAGACCCTCCCTTATATAATTGTAGATTCTCATTGCTCTCTGTTAACTTAATTTTTTTCGTAATATATTAACTTCCTTGCTTAAATTCCTTTGTTTTATTCTAAATGTCCCGCATAACGTGACAATGTCACTTCAGTTTACTAATTTTGAAGGCTCTATCGGTAACTTTGGTTCTCTAACGGATTTCCACGTTTCATACTTTATCCATTAGAGAAATACCGAGCATAGCTCTCTCCATAGCCCGCTTTAGGTCCGTCTTTGTGTGGATTTTTTTTTAAATAAATAAATATGCCACCTTTTTATTCTCTAAAAGCGTAGATAGCTAATCATATCACTCAGTTTCTGACGAACTTACAATTTTATATACCGTACTGTATTTTGGTTAAAATTCAACGCGGCATTTGATTTGGCCAAAACAAGCAGTCAGGGGCAGCGCTAGTAAATAATTATATTTTATTCTTATTAATATAATAATATTCTTGTATATATTATTAAGAATATTATCTATATGATTAAGAATATAATAATATTCTTATTTTTGTGGGTTAAAGATCAGTGATCTGGTGATGAACTGCCTGCTTTATGCAGATGATCCTGTTCTTATGGCATCGTCCGAACAACATCTGCAATCAGTTGGCTAAATGTAAATCCGCTTCACTAAAAAAAGCGTGGTTTCTGACTACCCCAGACTGTCCTGATGATAGTATACTTTACCATTATTTTTATTATTTATACTAGGTACACACACTGTAACGACAAAAACAGTACAAAAACCAAAAAGAATTAGATTGATATGTAATTGATTTTATAAAGTAAAAAAAAAGTAAAAGTATCATCACGACCGTATCCCTTCCGGGGTAGTCAGAAACCACGCTTTTTTTAATGTAAAATTTAGTCAACATTACTATAGGCCCATCATAACAAGTGGCAAGCTCGTCGATGTCTCTAGCGTACCAAACTCGAGAAATATCGCAAATAAATAAAATAAATTATTGAGTCCTGACCAGAAATCGAACCCGGACCTCCGTGTTTTTGCACTAAATAATAAATATCTCGAAACCGCGTGAGATATATTAAAGAGCAAATATTTTTTTATTATAAACTAGAACTTGAACTTGTGTATGTATTAGTATGTAAATAAGTATTTATTCACTAGTATATATTGAAGTCTAATATTTTTCTATTAGTTTTGATAGCACCTGCCTTATCTTGTCGTAACTGCTTTAGTTGTCCCAAAGGTTTGACCAGTATAGAATGTCTAGCGGCATTCGGTCCCTTGTACTTTGTGCAATAAAGTTTATAATAAATAAATAAATAGAATAAAAATAAAGAAATACGTATTTTTCATTTTATTTACTCAGTACTAAAATATTAAGTTTTCCTAAAAATAACGCAACTCATACTAAACCTAATCCAGTAGGTAGCGAGAGGTCGACGATCGCCCGAACGTTAACTTACGTAATTCTTTCTCTCTCTATTTCGTAGGAAGTCCCTTGGGTGTGAGCGAGATCAATTAATAATAACAACTAAAATGGACTTTAGACCCTTTCCAGCCTTTAGGTATTTATCACGATAGATATAATGGATAATGATTTTTATATTTAAGAAAAAAGTTGTCTTTTATACTTCAAAAGAATAAATAAATATTTAATAATTTTGTCAATAACATGCAGTATACCTACTGTTTAAATTTGGTACCTACTTATTGTGTATGTGTATTAAGTTCCAATTTAAAAACAAGTAGACGAAATAATTAGCTTTTTTTTTAAAGAAACCGAGCTTACTATGAGCCTATAGTAAAGTTGGCTAAAATGTGAATCATGAAGGAGTGGTAAGCACGTCGATGTCTCTAGCGTGCCTACCAAAATCCAAAAATATCATAAATAAATAAATATATTACTAGGAATCGAACCCGGTGCCTCCGCGTCTAAATCCACGGACTACACCACGGAGCATCTACTCTTTCTATTGGTTTTTTTATTTTATTAAAACGTAACTTTCCAATTTGTTCGTAATATTCTCCGATTTTCCAAAGCAAGATTTGCTTCCAAAATAAATTCATTTAAATCGAGCCAACGAAATCAAGACTAATGTAAACATGATAATACCCAATGACGTATTTATACTAGACTAACCCATTTCTTGAAAGGGATAAAAGTATATATAAATTTAATGTTAGGTAATTTCAAGGTGCGAGCCACCAGCTAGGTTGTAAGAACGCGTTCCTTAAATCCTACAAAGGTCGGTTCAAACCCACTCGGCATGACCAATGAGAAATACACTTTTCTTAAGTACATTTGTCATAGATTTACAACACCACCGGTCCCGTGCCTCGGAGAGCACGTTAAGCCGTCGGTCCCGGTTCAACTAATACCAACTTGTGAAATCGTTAATAAATTGACATCATATCCTCGCTAAGCCGTCTGGCCAGCGCCAGCGTGACGAGTGTGGGCCAAATTCTCCAGATATATGTTTTGGATCCAGCAGTGGTCTAGGTGTGACAGCCCCTACTGTAATGAAGATGTTGAATTTTAAAAAAAGTGCATCGAAAACCACTATGATCACCAACAGAGTACACATCAAATAAATAACATTGCATGAATGTTTCTAGAGCACATTGTTGTTTTGCAAAAAGGTAATACCAGACGATTTGGATATACTCGTATTGTATTAAAAGTACAAACCTGATGATTTTTTGTAAACAAGAACAATGATTTTTTGTGATATTTTTCTTAGGTTAAGAATTTTAATAACATTAAAAAATAATATTGGATAATGCCACTCTCGAAGTTGTGCAAAAATACGTCTACCTTGGACAAACTATGCAATTAGGAGAGTTTTCAACCAGTGCGTTCTTCCAGTGCTGTCATACGGAACAGAAACGTGGACACTGACTGTGGATCTAGTCCACAAATTTAAGGTTGCTCAGCGGGCTATGGAGAGAGCTATGTCGGAGAACCAAAGTTACCGATATAGCCTTCAAAATTAGTAAGCTGAAGTGGCAATAGGCTGCACATATCTGTCGCAGAACCGATGAACGATGGGGTAGATGGGTTCTAGAGTGTACGACGTACGGGAAGACGCAGAGTGGGACGACCCTCCGCCAGATGGACGGATGACCTGAAGAAGGTCGCTGGTGGGGGTTGTATGAGGGTGGCAGGTGACCGTGTAAAGTCGCGAGCCTTGGGGGAGGCCTATATCAGTGGAGAGACAAAGATGATTATGAAACTGTTTTCACTACCATCTTTTATTTTTCCATAACTAATGGAAGTATAACTAAGATCCTAAATGGCAGGTCTAACTTAGTTAGACTTAGTTTAGGATTCAGTGTTTTCATGATTTTTTAAATAAATACTACTTTTATGAGCAATAAACTATTTTGTATTTATATATTATATAGTATAGTATAGTATCATCATGACCGTTTCTCTTCTGGGGTAGTCAGAAACCACGCTTATAAATAAGCGGATTCACATTTAGCCAACTTTACTATAGGCCAATCATGACAAGCTCGTCGATGTTTAAGTGTATTATTATGAATAATATTATTTCTTCAGAAAGGGATGACGTAAGTAAACCTTTATTTTTTCCTTGATTTAGTTCGACGCGTTTGATAATATTTACACTAAAATTGCTAATAATAAATAATAATACCATAGATTAATACCCACCATTTTGTTTTTGTTTTAGCATTGAAATGTATTTATTATGAGAAACAAGAACGGCATCCTGACGATTTCATTTTCTTCGTGTAATGAAACGTAAGAAGCTCTTGTCTATGAGAAATTGTTTGTAAGTTGGTATCGCACATATGATTTTCACAAATAGGACATTTGATAAATCGCACCCGCGATCATCTTTAATAAAATGGTATTTACATTACTTAAACAGCTCCCAACAGCGTATGTATGTAAGATATATTGTATGTAGTATATACGTATTTTTTTTTCCAAAACTAGTTCGTTCTACGGAAAACGGTTGCGTTTCGTTTTAAAGAGCCAGAAAGGGACTGACTACAAATAAAACTTTGACCACATTTGTAAAGGAAGGGCAAAGCACGAAAACTAAATGCAAGCCCACCTCGATCCTTGGCGCCGCTTCAGACTGGAAAATTCTCATGGATACATTTGAACACCATTATAGGATCCCAGATGAACTAGCTGTATCAGCCTATAGGCCAGACATCTTAGTGTTTTCTCGGAACTTGAAAAAAGTTATCCTTATTGAACTTACCGTTCCGTGGGAATCAAATATTCCAAAAGACCACAACATGAAGTTGAATAAATATTATGATCTCACAGAAGAAATGATCAGGAACGGGTTCAAGACTCAGCTTTACGCAGTGGAAGTTGGTGCAAGAGGAGTTCCAGCAAAATCTTTGCATCACTTACTGAAAGAATTGGGCCTAAGCAGGTCTGCCGTCAATACATTTATGGAACGAGCTTCCAAGACGGCATTAACGGAATCATACAGTATTTGGTTGGGTAGGGAGAGAAGTAGAATGGTGGATGGTGAGCGTATTATCGCGCAATAGAAAAAAAGGAGGCCTCCTTTTCTTAAACCAGCCTATTGTCGGTCGCAAGCCCGAGACACCATTCTTCTCATCTCTTACCCACACACGATGGACCCGGCACCCGCACGGTGAATCCATGGAATGCTTAGAAATTTGTCTTCTTCTTCTTCGATCTTAGGGATTTCTTTCCTGTTACAATGGCTTGTCTAGTAGTATACATAAGTGATAATAAATACCACACTAGTCGCTACATTTTTCTCGATTCTAACTCTAAAAGACGAAGCTTTTAAGGGTTATTTTTCCCGAAACTGTATAGCCAGAAAAGTATAGAGATTTTCGTTGCATACGATATTTACTCATTGAAACTGTACAAACTTAATATTTGCGCAGTTCTTATGAATTTGGTTTGGTTTAAAAGATTTTTTTTTCTTTTTTGAACAGAAACTGATTCTCGAAAGTATTTTTATTCTAACTCATAGTAGCATCATCATCACGACCCGTATGTTCTATCGGGCCGACAACGGACACTTCAACTCCAGAATATCGCTCCGTCTTGCGCACGGCCCCTCAACGGGAGACCACTTCCTAGGGAAGTACTCTTGGAGGAGAGCTGAAGCAGTCGAATCTAGCCCTCTGGGTTCGTGAGCCACACTGCTAACAGCACTAAAAGTGCATGAATTACCGGCCGGTGGTTACCCGCTGAGATCCTGCCGGGGAAAACGGGGGAATATCCCCATCCCCAACCCAGGCACATTAGGCGTCCGGGCCTGGACGACCCCACTGTCTGTCTGTCATCACGACCGTATCCATTTCCGGGGTTGTCAGAAACTACGCTTTAAAGAATTCACATTTAGCCAACTTTACTATTATACCAAACTCGAGAAATATCACAAATAAATTATTATTTCTCGACAAGGAATCGAAGCCGTCGTCTAAGTCCATGGTCTTAACTACTAGACCGCGGAGGCATTCTACTGTTAAAATACAGTTGGGACTATCTCTGCTGTGACATCTCTTAACAGAAGTCTTGTTTCAAGCAATGTTATTTTTTATATAAATTTCAATATTAGTTTTCCTTGAAAGTAAATTTGGCACTTGACATACATTGCAAATGGCACATACTTTCAACGAGAACAACAAATAGGTGGTAGGCGGACTGATGGTGGTAATTTGCCCAGTCTGCCAGGACGGGAGAGTATCTACCGTTCGTGCCGATAAACCCAGTACCCACACGGTTCTGGATCAGGCTCGAATTGCCGTCAGCCAAGTCAAGCCGGCATAGTGTTAGAGACTGATGTCAGTCATGGGTGTCTGATTCCAATTGCTAACATTCATGGACCCCGTGCGCCACTTACCAAAAATATTTTTTTGTAGTTTTTTTTTTTAGGTTTTGTTTATATTTAATTTATTTCTATGATTTAAGTACAAGCTTAGATAAAAACAAAGGGGCAGATACGGTATGAAGACATTACATAAGGTCGTAGTTTAAAAACTCGTGAAGATGCTGGTCTTGGTCGAGATCACAAAATTTTATTTATTTATGATATTTCTTGAGTGATCATCATTTTATATTAAAGTCCCTGAGACCTAGATATCCACTGTTGGAGATGGGTCTTCCAGAAATTTCTGGAGGATTTGGCCTACACTCGCCACGCTCGTTGGCCAGACGGTTTGGCGATGATTGATGTCAATTTTAATTATTTATAATTTATTAACAATTCATTAAGTTGGTATCAGTGCAACCGGGACCGACGAATGTACGTAAGAGAAGTACATTTCTCATTGGTACATGGCGAGATTTGTACCCACATTTTAGGATATTAAAGCAAGCGTTTTTACAACGGAGCCAAAACCGCTCATTTTTCGAGTAAACTGGCTAAAATGTAAACTGGTTTCTGTCCATTCCACTTCGGATTACGGTCAAGAAAATACTTAACATTTTTTAAAAGTAGGATTATCATAGATTTCTGAAAGAAAGAAAAAAAGAAAGAAAAAAATATTTGCTTTAGAATTTGTGTAACAATGGTGTTTACAAAATATTATCTAAACAAATTCTACCATAGTATGGTGTACAAATTTTATCAAAATATATTTAAACAATAATATACAAAACAAAAAAAATAAAATAATAAAAAAGAATACATAATATGAATATGTTTTAAACATTTAGGTATTCGTTTATTGTATAAAAGACATGTGACAGTAAATAGTCTTTTAGTTTTCGTCTAAATGACATTTGAGGTAACAATTTCAGTTCATCAGGTAGCTTGTTATAAACTTTAATACACATGCTGTCTACATTATTACTAATGACCGTCAAATAAGATCTTGGTAGGTAAAGCTCTTTATGATAGCGTACACTTTTTTTTTATTTTATTTTATTTTGGAAACATACAGTCACATAAAGTAAAAATACATGAAACAGATTAAACCAAAATTAGACCTAGAGTTCCAATAATTAACAATTTTGCTAACACATCGTCTCCACCAAACCATTAGAAAAATATATATATATATATATATATAAATCAAGAAATATATTGATAGTAAGGATGGAGAAGATACGAAAGCGATATTATAAATAATAATGACAGATTTAAAAGAAAAACAGTTTTAATAGGTAAATAAGTAAAATTACCACAACTAAAATATCAAGTAATAATATACAGTTACAATAAATTTATCAGAAGTCGTTTCTTAAAGACTGCATATGAATTACTGAACAAATCGATATCAAACAACTTGCTATTATAAAGTGTACATGCACGACGCAGAAAAATATTTTGAGCATACCTTGTTTTAGAGCGAGGTACAGAAAACAAATCCCTACTACGTGTTGTAACCTATTTGTGCTCTTTTGCAACCCATTTGTACTCTTGTTAGAAGTGTCGGTATTTTCGGACAAAAATGCATATTTTCTGAATATATATACAAGGTAATGGAAGTATGGAAAGGTCTTTAAACAAGGGTCTGATAAATAGTTATTTCTTAATTCTCTTATAAAATACGAACAGGCTAAATTAACATCTAGCATTTGTGAATAGATTCAGCGCACGTACTGCAGCTTTCAGCAAACATCTGCACCAAATTGTCGAGTATAAACGTGTAATGTGCATAATTTCACAAATATTATTCTCGTAAAGTTGGCACTTCACGTGCCAATCCCTTGAGGGATTAGAAGTAATCAGAACCCACACTTTTTAAAGGCCAGTAACGTGTTTAATTTTTTTTTTTTTTTTTTTTTTTTTTATACTGGACTCGACATGTGACATCGCGCCCACCTGATGGTAAGCAGTACGCGAGGTCCAAGAATGGGAGCAACTGACGCCGGTCACTATGACCGACATCAGTCTCTACCACTATGCCGGCCTAACAAGATGCTTTTTCACACTTCGCTTGAAGGACTCCAGGTTATAAGAGTGGGGAAACACACTGGCTGGGAGAGCATTCCACATCTTCAGCGTGCGACAGATGTAAGAGTCTCCAAATTTATGAGTACGCGTAGGGATAGTGGGTAAGGTATGTGGATGCATATTTTGGCCTGTGCGTGTAGTTCGGTTGCGGAATAGAGAAGAAGGGATAAGGTTATGGAGCTCCTCAGAACACTCGCCGTGGTATAGCTTGTAGAACACGCTCAGAGAGGCAACGTCACGGCGAAGCTGCAGTGATTCGAGAGTTTTAGAGACTGTGGTGTCGTCCACTATCCGAATTGCCCGCCTCTGCAGGACATTGAGAGCATCTGTAAGATACTTAGCGGAGCCATCCCAGAGGTGAGAACAGTATTCCACGCATGACCTTATCTGAGCTTTATACAGCATAAGTCTTAGAGCAGGCGGGAAAAACCGCTTCACCTTGTTCAGTATCCCAAGTTTTTTCGACGCTGTTTTGGTAATGCTCTCAATGTAGTTTCTGTGGTTTAGATCTGAGCGTATTTCGACTCCGAGTATGTTAAAGCTGGGTTGAAGTTCCAGCACGGTGTTCTGAAGAGTAGGAATAGGAGAGTAGGGAGACTTCTTGACCGTCAACGCGCATGCCTGAGTCTTACTGGCATTAAACTGGACTAGGTTTTGGGCACCCCACGCAGAAATTTTGCGAAGGGTGCCGTCCAGTTCCGTCGTCAGGGAACGGCGCAACTCCTCTAATAAAATAATAGAATTGGTTTCACACACGTTTAATAAAATAAAATACAAATGTTTAAAATCACGCGTCCGCCATATTGGCTTGCTACACAAAACAGGGCGTTTATAAAGCCCCCTAAACATGGGTCGACTTATAGGGTTTAAAGACCCACATACACTACACCCAGTATGCTATAATTTTATTATTGGCGATGGGCGTTGAATGAACGAAATTGTTAAAATTAAAATAATGAATGGTCGACAATCGAGAGATTAATTAGTTACACGGCTTCAACGATATCACCCGAAGGGCTCTTGACAGTCTTGGATTACCTGCGATCCTAGACCCCTCTGGGATTTCACGGACCAATGCAAGAGACTCGACGTCATGACCGCTGTGCCGCAGAAACTCGGCAGGTCTCCGGTGTGCAATGCGACATGTGTACATTAGCCTCATCTTACATCCACGCAACCTAGTCCGGCGATGGGCTAGCATGAAATATAATGAATTAAGGTGAATTAGGATTTGGAGCTAAGATGAGTAAGGCTGTTTTTGAATGGGTTGTGATAGGCTAGGATATGTTCGGATGGGTAAGGTTGGTATAGAATAAGTTACGTTGGGTTAGGAACTGTTCGGATGGGTGAGGGTGGTATAGAATGAATTAGGAAGTATTCGGATGGTAAGGGTGGTTTACTATGAGTTAGTATGTGTTCGAATGGGAAAGGCTGGAATAGAATGAGTTAGGATGGGTAAGGGTGGTAAAGAATGAGTTAGGGTTTGTTTCGATTGGTATAGTTTGTTATAAATTAAGTTGGAATGTGTTCGGATGGGTAATGGTGGTATAGAATGAGTTGTAATGTGTTCGGATGGGTAATAGTGGTATAGAATGAGTTAGAATATGTTCGGATGGGTAATGGTGTTATAGAATGAGTTAGGGTTTGTTTCGATCGGTAAGGTTGTTATAAATTAAGTAAGAATGTGTTCGGTTGGGTAATGGTGGTATAAAATGAGTCAGGATAGAATTTGACGTTAGTTAGGATGGGCTTGTATTATTGGGTGGGCCGGATCATTATTATTAAAATAGGTCATCGCAAAAAGAATAATACTTTATTTGTAGAAGTCATAATAATAAAAGTAAAATATGCAGTATCATTATCGTAGGATTGTGAAGATAAGAAATTTATGAACACCTGTGGCTCTTATCAGTTACTTACCATAGATTTATCCAACATTTCACTAGCTATTTTCGACGTCTTTACCGGTTATTTTATTATTCTATTCGTAAATAACTGCCTCCGTGGTCTAGCGGTTATGTCCGTGGATTTAGCCTCGAAGGTAGGGTTCGATTCCTGGTCGGGGCACAATAATATTTATTTATTTAAACAGATAAATTAATTATTAATTTATTCAGTTGTGATACTTTCCGAGTTTGGTACGCTGGAGACATCGACGAGCTTGCCACTTGTCATGATTGGCCTGTAGTAAAGTTGGCTAAATGTGAATCCACTTCTTTATACTTTCTATTCGTAAATGTTAAGTAGCTGTTAGAAATTGCTCGTATATGTACTTAATTTAAAATGAACCTATGTAGACAAAAGATCTTTTTTTTTTTTTTTTTAGTTATGTTACAAACTGGTTACATTCTTAAAATTAACAAATAAAATTATACATAAGCATGAAATGAATGCAACCTATTAATAGTAAACCTGATATTCAATTTAAATTCATAAAAACAAAGACAATTAATGATTAAATTAAACATTAAATAAACCAAAAAAATATCTAAATAAAAAAAAAACAACACAAAATTATAAAAATGAAGACAATAAATATTAAATTTTAACCTATGACTATAATACTATCTAAAAAAAATTTAAAAGCAAAACAAAATAACAAGAAATATGAGTGAACATCTGGAATCTATACACTATATTTATCCCTCAATACTCTCTTAATCGAGGCTACCGAACCAGCAAACATGTCTATGTCACTGCGAAACGAATTAGCGAATGCACATAAACGGTTAATTGGGGAGTGACGCCCTAAATTTGTATTGGTACGAGGCAAATGAAAAGGTCTATAATTGTGGAGACGACTATTTTGCCTAGGCACTATTAACTTAATACGCTTCAGCATTTCTGGTGAGTCAATATAACCATTCAATAGTTAATATTCAAAGGTCATAGAGCTCATTAGAGCCACCGGCACCTAATCCGCACCCAGAGACATTAAAATGACCTCGTTGCCACTACCGCCTCGCATATAGGGGTTAGTATTCTTAATATAATGGATCTCTATGGATGTGGGCTTTGTAGTTCGTAGCGTCACTGGATCGCCTCGCTTGCAAGCTGTCATCGCGCTGACGGCAAGTGGACCACATAACTTGCTAGTCGCATGCTGCCTGGGATTGACTGCGCATTGCCAACGGCGCATTAGCGAATTCTTATCATCGGTTTTATTAAAGAAGAAGTTGCCCAAAACCAGGCTGCAACTTTTTTGATTGACCGCCTCCGTGGTCTAGTGGTAACAAACGTTGCCGTGAACTCGGGAGGTCGTGGGTTCGATTTCCACTGGGGGCAAGTCGTACATTGTATAATTTTTCTCGGTCTGGGCGTTTATATGTATAATATGTATATATTTACAAAAAAAATAATATAATATGTAGTTTATCAACCATCTAGTTTCCGTAACACAAGCCTCGTAGCTTACCACGGAAACTAAATGGCGCTGTGTGACCTGTCTGGAAATATTTATTTATTTTAATTTAAAAAATAGATAAAAAATATTATTATGAAAACACAATATATTTACTATCAAATGAAAAAGAAATCATTATGACACTAGAACTTTTTATTGGACCTATTCCTCTAAGATCAATGGATTCATCGCGCGGGTGCCTGGTCCATCGTGTGTGGGAAAGATAATGGTATCGCGACTTATTACAAAACGCTCATCATCCACCATTCTGAATTATTATTATTCTTTATTTTAATAAAAATATAAACTATAAATAAATATTGTCTTCTTTATTTCCGAATTAATAAATAATTTTAATAAAAAGTGTAAGAGAAATCGAAATTCGAATCTTTTAAATAATAGAATGGAATCCTATTTGGACAGACAGACAGACATACAAACAACATTTATCATATATTTTCTATATCTTAGATTATTACCGAATATCTATCTATAAATAATGTTGACATGTATGGCTTGTACAATTTAGTTAAAGCCCCTTAAAACTCGAAGACAGGAGTTAAGTAAACAAAAAAATGTGGAATTTTATAATATTTGCTGGATGTTTGACTCTTGTCGCCGGACGTACTACCAATGTTGCACAATGTATGTATTTTTGGCTTATTTTAAAATAGTGAAAAAGATTTGATTTTTTATTATTATGCTAATTCTATCATACTGAAAAATACTGCCTTTGTTAGAGTATTGGTTCATGTTGATCTATCAAACAACAATCAGGGTCGTCCAGGCCCGGATGATGAATGGGCCTGGGTTGGGGATGAGGATATTCCCCCGTTGTCCCCGCCAGTATCTCAGCTGGCAACCACCCGTTGGTAACTCAATACTACTAGAGGAACAGTGCCCGTGTGGCTCACGAACCTAGGGGGTTTAGGTTCGACAACTTTAGCTCTGCCGCTAGGGGCCGTGAGCGAGACGGTGCGACGTTCTGGAGATGCTTGAAGTGTCCGTTGTCAGCCCGATAGAACATACGTCTAGTCAGGCCGTCAACAAATTCCTCAATAGTAGGCACTCCAGATCTCGAGCTCTGACGGAATTACGCACGAACCACTCTCTCTGCTGACTTTGGATCTTGTCCCTGTTGGTCTTCGCCAACAGGTATACGAATACGGATTCTCTCAACTGCGCCACCAAATTAAACCACCTTGTAATCGGCGAACTGGCTTCTTTTAAGACCCGCGGATCCCAGAGCTTAGTGCTTATGTCCGATTTATTTAAAGCGTTTAACCTTTTTGCGTCCTGTCGCTCGCAAAATCAAATATTTTCTAAGATTTTTCAAGTCTCAGTGTACAGAGAAATTATCAACTTTCTAGGAAATAAAATTACTGACATTTTAAAGATATATAAATCATATATGACCGCCTCCGTGGTCTAGTGGTAACAAACGTTGCCGTGAACTCGGGAGGTCGTGGGTTCGATTCCCACCGGGGGCAAGTTGTACAACTTGTATAATTTGTCTCGGTCTGGGTGTTTATATGTACAATATGTATATATTTACAAAAAAAAAGTATAATATGTAATTTATCAACCATCTAGTTTCCGTAACACAAGCCTCGTAGCTTACCACGGAAATTAGATGGCGCTGTGTGACCTGTCTGGAAATATTTATTTATATAGGTATTTGTTTTAGTAAAGTCTAGTAGTCTTTTTTATTTATTATTTTTGTGACGTTGCCCAAGCGGCGCGCAGTCTATGAATGTAGCAACTGGAATCAGACACTTATGACTGACATCAGTCCCTAGCACTATGCCGGCTTGACTAGATTATTTTTCTCTGCAAATACTATTTATTGACTGTAACGGTAATAGAACATTACAGGCTGGAAGAGCATTCCACATTTATAGTGCGCGTAGGGATGGTGACTACGGTATGTGGATGTATATTACATATATTACGAGTACATAGACTTGGACAACCTTTTAACATATTCGATTGTGCGAGTGAGAGCAAGTAAAAAATATTCCACAAATTAGTAACAAGAACTGCGAAAGAGAGACAAATAAAGAGTGATGAGAGAGGACAGACAGAAGGGGGTTCTGAGAAGAGCGAAAGGGATTTGCTATGAAAAGAAATGTACGTTAGAAAAGTGCATTTCTTATTGGTACGGTCAAGGAATTTAATTCCCTACCTATTGCTTTCAAAGATCGTTAGACATTCGCAATGCATTAAGGTCGAAACTTCAAAAAATGTATGCGATACGAGCGACGTTGCTGTAGCTACTCGTATCTCTTATGGTGACAGTTTGCTATACGATATTGAACCTTAACTTCCTCGACTGTACATGCCGGGGTTCTCAGCTCAAGCCGACGACTATTAAATAAAAAGATTATCGCCGCTTAACCCAGAGTCAATAAGCTTAAAGAAACTAATACATAATATAGTTAAATGATAATTCGTACTTATTTTAAGGTACCGTGAGTCCGGGTCCGTTGCCTTATAATACTCATATCGAAGGCTGCTCCGAGCCTCCATGCCGGCTGCCACAACTCCAGGATGTCGTCGTTCACATGGTATTTAGAGCTAGTAAGTATTATCTGCATCACAGCCCCTAGTCCTAGATCTCCTGTTTAAGTTGTGCTTTACAAAACAATTTCTGGTGAATTTGATCTACATTCGCTACGCTAGCCAAACGGGTTGGCGAGAATCTCATGTAAATTTGGTGATAATTTACTAACGGTTCCATAATTTGGATTTTTGTGGAACCAGTTACTTAGTCGCAAACGTTATTAGTGGATTTACGTTAGATGTTGCGTCATAATTACAAAATATTATTCAATTCTCAACTCTATAAGCGCTCGACATTGACAGCTTGCATTGCTCGACATTATATAGTTAACAGATTCCTTTATATAACGTTTGCGCTAAAGTAACAGAATAGGGCTACAGGTCCGACGCTTAACGTGCTCTTCTAAGCTTTGGAGCGGAAGTATTGTGAAGTAGGTAATACCCTATCATCCACCGTAACTACCAATTATATTCAATGCACTTTTAGTCTGATCGCTGTTACTGTATTAGCAGTACTCGCGTGACTTACACGAACCTGGGGGTATAGGCTCTCCTCCAGAAGCACTTCTCTAGAAATTGGAGGGCCGTGTGCAAGACGTAGCGATGTAGGTATTGAAGATGCTTAAAGTGTCATTTGTCAGCTCGATAGAATATACCGTCTAGCCAGGCCGTCAACGAATTCCTCAATAGTAGCCAACTTCAGATTTGGACATATAACCCTAAGACCTTGTCCCTGTTGGGCTGGACCAGAAGGTGGATATTGTGCAAATGACTAGTTCGATTCTTAACAGCGCCATCTGTTAAGGTTTTATGGAACTATGGTGCAATGACTAGCGGGGCCGATGCGATGCCTTGATAGTTACGGCAATAGCGGATAGATGGCGCTAATGTTAAAGATACCAAAAGAGCTGCCACGCGGGAGCTGTTATATCAGAGACGGCGGCGCCCAGCAACAAAAGTGCTTGAATTACCGGCGGGTGATTATCCGCTGGGATCCTGGCGGGGAAAAAGTGGGGAATGTCCTACCATCCCCATCCCCAACCCAGACTCATTAGCCATCCATGCCTGAGCGACCTAAACTGTCTGTCTGTGACCAAAAATGCATTAAACATCTTCATTGTCAATAGTTTCAGATAGTATGACGTCATTTGCTTCTTGGAACTCGCTTCCTGCCATCAGAAAAGAGCTAGGACATATGACATAGGACTATTTATCCTATCAAAAAAACAAAAAATAATATAGGTACAATTTTTCTTTGCTTCCAGACCGCACAATGCCGATAATGCGTACACTGGCCACCGCCTTTCTGAGCGTGGGGCCTATCACGGTTCCCGTCCCATATCCTCTGGGTGACGACGCTTACACCTGCAACTTCCTGACCAATTCCTTCTGCCCCGTGTTGGCCGGAGAGGTGCTTCAGTATACCCTCTCTATGCACATCGAAGAAATATTTCCTGTGGTAAGTTAGCTGAAATTATAAAAATAATTAAATATTAACTAACGATAGGGTAGGCCAAATTCTCAAAAGCTCGTATGTTCTGGAATAGTATTCAGCAGTGAAATTTTAGGTCTTGTAATGATAAATTAATATATAAGTAAAGTAAATAAATGAGTACTCGTAATGTATCATCACGGCTGTATCCCTTTCGGGGTTGTCAGAAAAATCGCTTCAAATTATGAAATAAATTTTATCGAATCTCATATTAGTCTAACTTTGAATGAAGACCACCCATTGTAACGAGTTGTAATTTGCATATTTTTTTTTTTTTTTTTTTAATATACCAGCACGACATGTGACCTTACCTAATGGTAAGTGGCGCGCAAAGTCCATGAATATGATACTGATCCCGAAACGTGTGGATACACTTTACTGGGTTTATCGGCACGAACGGTGGATACTTCCCCGCCCCGGCAGACTGGGCAAATAACCACCGTCATTCCGCCTATTTAATATACTTTTGTCGCAATTTAATGCATTTTGTAATGCTTAAAAATATAGATAATTATCGCATACCTATAGTGGTTATACCTCGTCTAGTCACACTTCCCTCGTAGTTAAGAAAATAACAAAAAAATAAATACTTTCAGATTAAACAATAATTGTTTGAGATAGTCATTTAGGGTCACTGTTTATGACTTTTATCTATATTTACAAAAAAATGTTGCCAATTTATAAAATTTCTATCATCACGACTTTATATACCCCTTATGTATGTACCCCTTCCAGTGTAGTCAGAAACTATGCTTTTTATTTTAATTTTTAATGAAACGGATTACATTTATTCAACTTAATCTTATGCCCATTATGACAAGTTGCGAGCTCGTCGAATTATATAATTTATTGTGTCCCGACCAGGAATCGAACCCGGTACCTCCGAGTGTAATCCACGGACTTAACCGCTAGACTAAGGAGGCAGTTTTGGGAGTTATAAGCAATGTAAACATTTTCTTCATATCTTCATTTACCCCAACTTAACTTTTTTTTTTCAGAATACTGTGGCTAACCTTGAGTTCAGGATAGTGGATGAGAACAACGACATGGTAGTTTGCATTCGACTAGGAATCGTAATAGACCCCCCTGTCAATGTTGCCATGAGCAATAATAAATTGCTTAACTAGAGATTTGTTGTGGCATTATAAGACTATAAGCGCAAACGTTATTGGTGGATTCCGTTATTTATTTAAGGAAATCAATTAATAATATCTAACAAACATAACTAAAGATGTACTGGAGCGCTCCGGGGTGATCTCAATTTAGCATGCGTTAATCTTGACAAGCGACGATGACAGCCCGCCCGGTTGCTAGTTTTACCTCGGCGACGTGAGCCGCCAGGGAAGGGACCAGTAAAGGACCTGTAGTACCTGTGGGACAGTTTCTGTTGAGACATTTCGATACAGTTTCGTCAGTCTGTGCTGGTTATGCCTCGGCCCCCAGGATTTCACGGGGCAGGCGACGGCCCTCCGGTGGCCATGCGTGAATGAGGTGATGTGCGATGAGGTGCGATGCCCCGAATATGGTCGAAGCGGCTGTTCGATCGGTCGGAACATGGATTTCGAAAGCCTGGCCATGGACTGCCCTTCAGGTCTGGAGGACTGTGTTGCGCACGAACCACGGAGCTCAAACTGCCGCGCGCAATGAGATATTTGCTGTTCTTGGATTTTAGCCGCTATGGATGGCACCACCAGGTGGTGCAACGCCGGCCTGGCGTACGTGAGGCGTGTGCGGACGAACGTCTTATACTCGTAGATGTTTAGTTTCACCCGGGGTGGTAATGACGAATGCAGCAGTGGCCTCAGTTGCATCCTGGCGGCGTTCGCGCGGGTGATTCTGTGGCGTGCCATCGTCCAGCTCACTTCCCTCCCACGGAACAGCACTAACTAAAGTCGAACTAAAGATAGCGCGGATACATGAATTTACCTCAAGTAAATTTGCAACGTCAAAAAATATGAAAAGGGCTCAGAAACTACTGCTGAAAATGTTTTATTAGAAATCCGAGAAATAAATTATCTTCATTTAAATAGACTTTTTAGTTTTTCGTCGTTGAGAAACATCATAGTCCTTGTAAGTTACAATATTAATTTACATACATACATATTTTCATGCCAGATCCCTTGCGGGGTAGTCAGACACAATTGAGCGCCATTTGACATTCATTAACCTCTTCATACATGCCCTTTGGTTACGACTAAGACTTTTTAATGCACCTTCAGTCAGTGTTTTATTTATTTGATCTGCCAGGGGCCTCTTTCACTCACAACTGTCGCATTATATATCTGGTTCATCAATCTTTCTTTTATCATCCTTTCATTATGCCCGAAGCATCGTAGCATGCCTTTCCTTATTTTTGTCCCTATGCTTTCTTTTATACCAACCCTTTTTCGTAATTTGACACTAGGTATGCGGTCCGCCAAAGTGACACCGCATATCCGACGTAACGATCTCATTTCTACATCTATTTTATAACTTTGCTATTTAACCCTACTCTCATGCGTATTCTGACATATCCACGTATCGCTTTCATAGATCAATGTTGGTACCAACATGACATTGTGTATGGCGAGCGGAGCTTTGTCATTGACATTTCGACTGCCGAGCTGTGACCCCAGGGCATCGTTAACACTATTTCCCGCGTTCACTCTTCTTTCAACATCCCTATCGTACTTTCCATCCGAAGTGAAAACACTGCCCAGATATATAATTCCATTTACTTGTTCTTGAGTTTCATCATCAATCTTTATCGCCACGGTTGTCATCCTTCTTCTTTCAAACACTAGTACCTTGGTTATTCTCGTATTCAAACAGTCCTTTTTCTGCACATCCCTCCTTCATTATTATTATTTATTTATTTTTTATTTATTTAGTTTTAAAGTTAAAACACACACATATATATAATAAGATTTAAATAAACAAATTGTTAAGTATGTTACCAACGACGTAAACCACAGATTATATAACTAGGTAACGTCAGATAGTGAAGTTAAACAACAATTAGTAACAAAAGAAAGATATGAGTAAAGAAGAAGAAAAAAATAAGTATACAACAATAATGATAAGTATCAATAACACATTATTATTATTATTATATATTCTGTGATTGCAGTTGTTGTTTGGACGACGCCATAAGAACAGCAGATCTGCATTTACAATATAGAAATATTTAGATATTAATATTACTTGAGATAATTGAATACAAAATTAAAAATACATAGGATTTCCAAACGTTAAAGCCCAAACCAGGAATTTTCGTCTTGTGATAAATAAATACTTACGAGTATATCACTCTCTGTTTAGGACAATATTTTAATTATTTTCAATATAATATATTATTTTTGTCACCTTTTAGGTACCTTTATTGTTCAATGCATGTACATATAAAAATGTTTGTAGTTAGAAATTTGTAATCGTTTTTTAGTATTGAGAATTTGTGATACTTGTAGCACTTTCATTATTGGCACAAAGATATCACGAATTTTTCAAATGTTTTTTTATATTTTCTAATGTTTTTTATATTTTTCTAATGTTGCTAATAAATTATTTCAAATATTTATTCCTGGTTTTATTTTAGCATTAATATTAAATTATTTGTTTTAGTTAAAGATCACTTTTTTCACAATTCACAAATTGTACAACTTATTAATATCATAACAATGTGCCTTCGTCTCGGAGCCCGGACTATCCATCTACATAAGTGTTGGTGTGGGGAACCAGTTAAACACTTTGGTCACCACGGGCTTTGTGTGCTATAAGTGCCGGCCGCATTCCTGGCCCAACGCCTCCCACCGACATCATCCGAAGGGGTCTTGTCACTGTTGGAGTACCCGTGATCTTAGAACCCTAAGATTGCGCGGAGCGATGGCAAGACCGTTGGGTCGTGAAAACTTGGAAGGTCTGTGTTGTGGATACCACAATGTGTAAACACACTAGCCCCATCACACATCCAGGCACTTGTCCAGTGCGGAAAGTGCGGCGATTTCTGCTGAGAGCCTCAAGCATGCAAAATTTAAACACTCTCTTACACACACTCACACACTTCATAATAAACAAAAAGAGGATCTCAACCACACAATTTTTAATTGATTTTTCTTTTTGTGTACATTTTGTTTCTTTTATTATTTTGTAATTAAAAGTAATAATATATTTAAAAGGGTATCTGGGCGTTGACTGCCGACGGACAGACCTATACATATAGGCTTAGTTCGGCTGCAAATGTCTGTTTTTCTGTGCATGCATAATGAAATATGTTATTGTTTTCATATCCTTTAACTTTTTTACTGAATAAAGATATTATTATTATTATTATAGCTACGCAAATACGTCAACCTCGGTATAGGTTACCGGTTTGCGCCGTTTGGGGTCGAGACGACGACGGAACCATGGGGCTATTTTATAATTAACAGCTACTATAGAGAAGCCAATTCTTTTATTATTATTTCCAACATATGGTTCCATAGGAAAAGTTGTTTGTTTCTATCAATAGAATAACGTATTAGTTTAACGTAAGTAAATAATTAAAGAACTTATTTATTTTTTCATTTTTATACCTTTTGCATCTAATATAAGTACACTTGTTCTAAAAACGAACTGTAACCAGTTTAATCAAATATTATGTTTTTTTATTCAATAAGCCGATAAATAATTATACTTAATTTTGGCCACTGATTAGATCGCGTGATATTTAATAATTCAAGCGCCTATGATTCATTTTTGGACATACATATATGCCTCAGTAATTACCTAATTTGATTACATGTAAATCTGCACGAACTGTGAGATAAGGCAAGAAACGACAAAATTTGCTTATTACTCACGGTTGAAATATCAAGATCGTGACATTAATAACAAAACAGGGCAAAAAACTATACGGTATGAAAATCAAAGCTAGATCGATCGGTACAGAATGAATATGTATGGCAGTCATTGCGAGTTATGGTCGTATTCGACGTGAACTTTTAAATTGGTTTAAAACACATTCATCTTCGACAAGAGAACCTCGTGTAAGTTTATTGTTGTAAGTAAATGTTGGTAAAGTAATATTTATTTATTTATTTTATTTATTTATTTTTAGGAAAATTTACAGCCTCTACAATTCACTGATAGCATTGAGTTAGTAGTAAACACAGCAGACAAAACGTATTAAAATAATACAATTCAAATACAAAGCCACCACCAATACAATTAAGAGAACAATTGAAGACTAAACTAGTAGAACCATTTTAAACAACAACAAACAATGCCATCGAGAAAAATAATAATAATAATAAAATTTACAAATAATATCAAAAATATGGTTGTATAATTCCTGAAGACGCAAAGACACAAAACCAACGAAACACAATTAGTAGTGAAGTAGACCTATCCAAACTTGATGATAAATATAGTAAATATAGTAAACTGACACATAAAGCAAACAGTGTAATTTGCGTTGTCGAACTTACTCAAGATGCTCATCACAGTACTGGGCAGTCATCAATCGTCTAAGAATCATCGGAGAGGTATCAAACAGGTCAACATCATGTACGCGTTCCACTAAGTTGTTAATATATGTTTTAAGTTTTCAATTAGAATACACGGATAATTCTGAAAGACATCATTCATTAATAGTTTCACTACTCGATCATAGATGGCACTATTATAGATGCACACAATCTACAAATGCTTTAATTACACTAATTAATAAATAATATACACACCATTGGTACAAAACACCTATAAACATTTGGCTCAACATCCAATCAGTGATCAACATCGGGCCCGGCTTCTGGCTTCAGTAGAAAAGGAATCCGGTCACTGGTTACACGCACTGCCTTCTGCAAACCGCGGCACACTGGTTGACGACGAAAGTTTTCGTCCGTCCATCCTACATAGATGTCCGTGTGGAAAGGAGGTCGACTGTGTTAAAGTTCATGGGCTCTCCTGTTCCAAAAGTGCGGGCAGATTTTCCCGCCACGGCTCCCTTAACGATACTATTAAAAGGGCTTTAGCCACCATCGAGGTTCCAGCTCTTCTAGAGCCTGTTGGAGTTATCCGGATGATGGCAAGAGACCAGGCTCTGGTGTGGGACGCCACGTGCATTGACACCCTAGCCGGTCGCATCTTAGGGGGACAGCGCATAAAGCTCCCGCGGAAAATGCGGAGTCCAGCAAGCGGCGCAAATATGTAAGTATATTGAAAGATTACATATTTGTGTTTTTTAAAAATGTTTTTAAAAGACATAACACCGCGTCTTGTCGTCTCCTCCGATGACAAGGTTGACTAATTTAGCTCTCCTCCAGGAGCACTTATCTAGGAACTGGTCTCCCGTTTGGGGCCGAGACCACATCGGAGCGATATTCTGGAGATGTTTGAAGTGTACGTTCACGCCTTGATAGAACATAAGTCTAGTCTAGTAGACGAACCAAGGCGCTCGGAAGACCACTCTGAGCGATATTTTCATTTGCGGTAACTTCTAATTGACCCTTTATGTTTTCATTTTTCCAATTTTGTTATTAGTCGTTAGTTATCCTTTAATAAATAAATATGTTTTGCTGACTTTAGCTCTTGTCCCTATTGGTCTTGGCCAGAAGGTGGTGCCAGGCTGGCGCAGCATAGGTGAGACGGGAGCGGATAAACATCTTGTAGATCCAGGCCTTCAACCTGAGCGGCAAGCTGAAATTCGTAACATGGCTCGGGCCGCCTTCGTCTGATTGACGGCGTGGCAGGCCATTTCACCCATTGTTAACGTCCTGTTAAAGAGCCCAGGTATTTGACGGTCGGAGTCCATTCGATGTTCTGTATCCGATTGGACACTGCTGTTCTTTATCTTGCAATATACATTTTTCCTATTTTATTATTAGTTGTTAAATAAAAGTAAAATATATACAAATCTATATTTAACTAAACGCTATTGTTGCACCCTGTATACTATGAATCACAAACGTTCAGACAAACTAAAAAAATGATATCAAATAAGTAGATAAATTCGATTAAATATAATCGATAAAAGAGCATCAACATTGGCGTTATTTTTTACTGTTAGCTTGGTAGCTAGGAGTAACGTGTATACATTTTAAATTAAATTTGTAATAATGTGGTATTTAGTACTGTTTTCTGTAGCGTTTGCCGTAGTTGACGGACAAACAACTTTAGTTGACCGATGTAAGTAACTATATGTGTAATTGGGTCTGTTATATTTCCGCATTGCTGTTGGCCTTCGGCTGGGGTCGCCGGTGTGCACTGAGTACAAGTGTCACTCGCTTTGGCGTCCACGGGCTTTCATATGTAAAAAGTGCTGAAGAATGGTTTCTTGAGCTTGCGACCGAACGATGAGCTGGTTTCCCTCCCCTCCTCTTTTTATTTCGCAATAACCATCACCACGTCTCCTTAATACCGAACCAAATCCTATATTTATTTTAATACAAAAAAATCTAGCCTATAGTGACAATGATCACGTCGATGTCTCAAGCGTACCAGATTCGAGAAATACAACAAAAATAAAATAAAGTAATGTGTCTTGATTAGAACTATTCTGTTACTTAGTCGCAAACGTTATTAGTGGATTTCGTTATTTACAACAGAGATTGCGTCATAATTACAAAATATTATTCAATTCTCAACTCTATAAGCGCTCGACCTTGACAGCGGCCGTGCAAATATCAACTTTGATATATATAGTTATAGTTAACGGATTCCATTATATAACGTTTGCGCTTAAGTAATGGAATAGGACTGCAGGAATACAATCTACGGTCTTAACCGCTCAACGTCGGAGGCAGGCATCCAGCCAATAACTGTTCTTTATGGATATTTCCTTAGGTATTGTTAACGAAGGTGATTTGCCCATCCACACGTACATCGATGGCTGCACACAGATGCCTTGCTTGCTGTATCAGCAAGAAAACTCCTTTGTCAACATGATCTTTAGAGCTCGTAAGTATGAAATTCCTCTAAATTGAACAGTTAAGCAGTGATAGGAGTGTAGAGTAGTGATTTAGGGATAATACCTTACCTTATACTATGTCAATACCAATAATACGTCAAAGATGGAATTGAATGGAATAGAGTGAAGTGGGATGGAGTGGAATGGAATGGAGTGAAATGGAATGGGATGGAGTGGAATGGAATGGAATGGAATGGAGTGGAATGGAGTGAAATGGAATGGAATGGAATGGAATGGAATGGAATGGAATGGAATGGAATGGAATGGAATGGAATGGAATGGAATGGAATGGAATGGAATGGAATGGAATGGAATGGAATGGAATGGAATGGAATGGAATGGAATGGAATGGAATGGAATGGAATGGAATGGAATGGAATGGAATGGAATGGAATGGAATGGAATGGAATGGAATGGAATGGAATGGAATGGAATGGAATGGAATGGAATGGAATGGAATGGAATGGAATGGAATGGAATGGAATGGAATGGAATGGAATGGAATGGAATGGAATGGAATGGAATGGAATGGAATGGAATGGAATGGAATGGAATGGAATGGAATGGAATGGAATGGAATGGAATGGAATGGAATGGAATGGAATGGAATGGAATGGAATGGAATGGAATGGAATGCAATGGAATGGAATGGAATGGAATGGAATGCAATGGAATGGAATGGAATGGAATGGAATGGAATGAAATGAAATGAAATGAAATGAAATGAAATGAAATGAAACGAAATAGAATGAAATGAAATTAATTTATCACAACTCTAGCTAACATTTATTTATTTTGAAAGAAAATCTTACATCAAAATTAAGCAAATAAAGTAAAACAGGTAAAAGGACAAAACAGATTTTCAGATGTAAACAAAGTACATAAATTAACACAATTAAAAAGAAAACAGCTCGAATATAAATGTAAGATACTTATAAACTAAAAGATACACAAGTTAAATAGAGTTTAAAAAAATAAAATTCTGTCCATAGTATATATAAAGTATAAATCAAAACTAAACTACTAATACTAAATAAACTCAAGAAAAAAAAATCGAATTGAAAACATGACTTATCATATTTTAGACAGCGCCATGAATTGCGACGTAACGGAACTATACATATTGGCAGCTCGGAAGTATGAACATTTACAGAGTTATAAACTTTAGATAACGCAGTTTTTGCATGCTTGAGCTACAGTTCATGCCTGCGTCTATCAGTATACTACGTGTACAGTACCTACGTGCTCTCTACTCTAAAACCTGTCGCAACTCCAACGCTCGTCGGTAACTTGTATAATTTTTAGCTAGAACCATGATCTCAATGCGTACACTGGCAACGGCCTTCCTATCGCTGGGTCCCGTGGTGGTCCCCGTCCCATATCCGTTGGGAGACGACGCCGTGACCTGCAATTTCCTGACCAACTCCTTCTGCCCTGTTCTGGCTGGAGAGGTGCTGATGTATACTCTTACCATGTTCATCGAGGATTTCATGGTTGCTGTAAGTTCAATTTTCTCTTCTTGCTATGAAGTAAAACATCGTGAGGAAACTGCCATGAACATCAATATAATTTACCAACCTGCAACAGGCCAGGCATCCATAGCGGATGGTACCTACGAGTATACGTTATCGTGAGACGATAGTTGAGAAGAAAGAATTTAGAGGGAGCCTATAGATAAGAAATATGAATTAGTAAAAGGCATGTACCAATGAGAAATACACTTTTCTTACGTACATTTGTCACAGATTTACAACATCACCGTTCCCGTGCCTCGGAGAGCACGTTAAGCCGTCGGTCCCGGTACCACTAATACCAACTTGTGGAATCGTTAATAAATTGTCATTCAAAGTTGACATCATATCTTCGCCAAACCGTCTGGCCAGCGTGGCGAGTGTAGGCCAAATTCTCCAGATTCAGTTCTGGAAGGCCCATATCCAACAGTGGAGGTCTAGGTCGCTGTGTTTTAGGGGCTGTAATGAATGAATAAAAAAAAAGTAAAGGAATCATCACGACTGGTTTCCCTTAGTAGTCAGAATCCACGCTTATAAAGAAACGGATTCACATTTTGCCAACTTTACTATAGGTCAATCATGACAAGTGGTAAGATCGTCGATGTCTCTAGCGTACCAAACTCGAGAAATATCACAAATAAATTATAGTGTCCTGACCAGGAATCGAACCCGGTACCACCCTGTTCCATTTACATAGGTACTAGCTGTAACAATTTTTTTTATTTTTTGTTTACAGGGGACAATAGCTAATTTGGAGTTTAGGATTGTTGACGAGAACAATGTACCAGTGACGTGCATTAGAGTGGCCATTCATATTCAAGCACCGCGCCAGATTACCCACCAAAAGACACCAAAAATGTTAGGACTTCTCAGTGCAAAGCTGTCACATAATTAAAATATAATTTATTATTATTATTTTTTTCTTTTACTTTTGCTAGTTTGCACTATTAATTTAAATCTAATTACTATATTTTACTCCTATTTCTGTTTTAATTGTATTGTCTAAATAATATAAAATCTCTTTGGCTTGTGTTCCACTATTGATACTTTGTTTATATGTTTATTATATGCTGATTTTTTTTTTTTTTTTTAAAGCCTTTAATTAAGGCGTTAAATTCAAAATTCAAGTGAGTTGGCTCTGCACATTTAGCCACTGATGTGGCATGCAAAAATTGTTTAATTTACATATATTCTCATCTAGTAAGTATAGTCATCATTACATAATTAAATTTAGGTTAATATATATAATAATTTTATCTTACTAATAACAATAATAAAAAAATGTCATACACATACACACTAACGCAATTACACAAACACATTAACGCACATATACACACACATTAAAACTTACACCGATACACAACACTCACGCGTTACACACAATATGAAAACGATAATTATTGTATTATTAATATTTTTATTTTATTATATATATATTATATTACACACATCAAAAAAGTCTAGGGATCAAGCATGTTTATGCGGATTTCTTGTGATTGAGATGTGGCTTTGTAATAAATTTATGATTTTATAAATTTATATGGATCCTTTTTGGTGCATTTCATAATTTAAAACAGGAACTGTCAATCAAATTCGAGTAAAAGATGAAAATCAGCTGTCAATATTTTCCCTATAAAAACATAAGACGCATTGAAGACATTATTAGTGCTACTGTTTCCCTACTACTGATTAAAACCAACGTTATTATGGAGCGGCGACGTCATTTAAGCAGGGAAGAAATGATCAGAGCCGTGGGAATGATAGAAGCTGGTTCCCGGCAACGTACTGTGGCTTTAGCTCTGAATACAAGTCAGAGTGTTATCAGTCGACTTTGGACACGTTACCGAACCACTGGTACCGTGGCTGAGCGCCATGGAGGACGGTATCGCTGCACCACACGGAGACAAGACCGATACATTCAAATCACAGCTCGAAGAACTCCAACAATAACCGCCATGATGTTAGCCGTGAGCCTTCATCGCTCTTCAGGGAACTTAATTAGCGACCAAACAGTCAGAAACCGCTTGCATGAAGTGAACCTTCATTCCCGAAGACCGCTACGGGTACCACCTATAGCAATGCACAATCGTAGGACTCGATATCAATGGGCTCTTGAACACAGAAATTGGACAGAAGAACAATGGCGTTTCGTGTGCTTTTCTGATGAGTCTCGTTTTGGTATGAGGCCGGATACAAGACGTATACGACACTGGAGAACCCCTGGACGCCAACAGCGATTAAAATCCTGCCAGGAAGTCCATCCTTATAGTGGTGGAACCATCATGGTATGGGCGGGTATTTCGATCGGCGGAAGAACTGAGTTGATTTGGATCAGAGGCAACCTCAACGCTCAAATTTATGCTGAGACGGTTGTATCAGACGTCATCGTTCCTCTACAAGTGCATATCGGTCCCTTATTTCAGTTAATGCATGATAATGCACGACCGCACACCGCAAGAGTTGTAAGACAGACTCTCGCCGCAGCTAACATCAATGTCCTGCCCTGGCCTGCTCAGTCGCCAGACTTGAACCCGATTGAGCATGCATGGGATATTCTTCAGAGAAGAGCTCTGCCGAATATGGAGGGTATCCAGTCGCAAGAAGACCTTTTTTTGTTGTTGCAACGAACATGGGCGGCCATTCCACAGCGTGATTTGGATGAACTCATTTTGAGTATGCCAAACCGATGTTCTTGTGTTGTTAGTGTTCGCGGTAGAAACACGGATTATTAATTGTTTAAGTTACCCAATAAAATTAAAAAAAAAACTGTTATTTCAGTCTTTTTTTCGAACTTTAATGTTAGTGGTTCAAATGTCAAAAATCCCTTTATTAGGAAAATGGCAATTTTTTTTACTAATGCAAAGGTGACTTGGTTTATCGTTACTGTAGACAAACGAAAACATTTTATTTGATCAATCCTTAAAGAAAATTTTAATGAATATCAATCAGGAGAAAAGTTATTGCAAAAATATATGTTGATCCCTAGACACTTTTGATGTGTGTATTTATTTATTTTTACATTATGCAATATGCAAAAATAATAATGCTTGGGGGTAGGTTAGATACAAAATAATGCTAGTACCTATAATAAGGTTCAGCTGTAAGTACATATCTCCTGATACACAGACTACTTTTTCGGGAGATAAGGTTCAAAACAAATGTCAATATTTATTTGTAAAACCTTTTTATGTATATTTTTTGCTTAAGTTACTATGAATTGTATTTTAAAATAAGTTGTGTAAAAATGTTTTTCTCAAGTATTTTATTATTATTATTATTTTAGTTTATATTCCGCTCGAAGAACTAGCCAATATTATAGAAACAGCCCTTTGCCAGCTCCTTTTTAAACATTTTTACTGGTACTTCTTTTATTTCTGTTGGGATATTGTTAAACATTTTAATCGAGATTTTAATTTGACCTTAATTAAGGTCAAATAATTGGACGCAGTTACGCAAAAAGGATCCAATACACAATTATCCAGTGTTGCGGCCAGAGCGATATCTAACCAAATAAATAAATGAAATCTCTTTGATTTATTTATTTATTTAAATACTTTATTGTACAAAAACTTAAAATTAGTGTACATAGGCGAGATTAATACCAGTTAGACATTTTCTAACAACTAAATTTTATTTAAGATCTACTCGTAATACTGAAACTTTATGTCCTAGTTAAAAGCTTTGTTTTTTTTTAAAATAAATATATAAATAACGTAATAAATATATTCTCAGCACGCTGCGAACACTTTAATGTCGTGTTTGACTTGAAAGCAAAACAAAGCAAATCTCGGTTTTTGCTTCTGAATTTTGCTTATAGTAAATGAAAACCGCCAAGTCGAACGATTTCCAAAGCAAAATAAAGTGAAAAACTAGGTAAGACTTACCCTGTGTTTGACTTGAGGCTATAAGCGCTTATTTTCGCTTTGAAAAGCAAACTTTTATTTAATTTATATTAATTAACTTTGAATAAATACAATTATAATATTAAGCAAAATTAGGTAAAAAAGCCTTGTACGCAAGTCGAACATAGCATTTAAGCGAGCTACATGAACACAGTATTAAAACACTTGTGTGTGAGTGTACCTTATCTTTTGTTTTGTTTTGTTGTTTGGCGCCAAAATTGACCACACAACCTGTCCGGCCAAGCATATAAATTGTGGGCACAATAACCTACCGCCATTGTTAACTTTATCAATAGCCCTTTATTAAAAACCTATTATTATGGCAACACTGAGCGGTGTGGCCAGCTTTTTGTGGAGTGAAAAAATGAACCCTTTGTCAAAGGGAGGTTTGTTAAATTGAATAACGCCCAATACAAAAGAAAGTGACGCATTAAAATTTTTTTTTAGGAAGGAAGTTTTTGTTTTTTCATCTGGTATCATTATCCAGTTCAATTAGTAATATCATTATTTGATCTAATTATTCGTTCCTAATTATGTTTTTATACATGTTTTAAATATTCACTTACCTATTATCGCGGTAATATTGTGTTGCAGCCCCGTGCTTGTGTTTGACTTGATGCTTTTTTTCACTTTATTTCGCTTTGAAAATCGTTAGTAAATAAGTGATTTGTTTTTCAATCTGATTAATTAAATATTTCGTTATTAATACGCCAGTATTGATGACACGAAGGTCGTTCGGAAACTGAGAAAGAAAATGAGGAATATTATTAACCATTCCACAAGTTGGTATTAACCGGCACCGACGGCTTAATGTGCCATGAGGCACGGGAACGGTGGTGTTGTAAATCTATGACAAATGTACGTAAGAAAAGTGTATTTCTCATTGGTACATGCCGGGGGGGTTTAAACCGACCTTTGTAGGATTTTAAGGAAAGCATTCTTACAACCGAGGCACCACCGCTCTCCTAGTTATCCTTAGGAAGTGAAAAAAAATACGATTTTAGCGTTAAAACCATGTTTACGACTTATAAGAATTCAAAGACTTGTCTCTGCCATTATTTAAGTCAAAACTAAAGAAAGCTTTACTGGGAAAATGTTATTTAGTTTATTTATTTAAAAACTTTATTGCACTATGTACAAGAGGCGGGCTTAATGCCGCTAGGCATTTTCTAGCAACCAAACTTTGGGACAATGAAACGATTTGTGTTGTGAGGTAGGTGCAACCATTAAATAGATTAAAAGGTAATTCAAGTTAGAACTAAGTATTATATCTATATAGACAGATACATACTAATATGTACACAATACTACATATTATATATATATATATATATATTATACACTACATATAATACCTACTTACACTGTGAGGAACTGTTTAAATAATGTGAGTATACCATCTTTTTGAAAAGTGATCTGTTTGGCACTTGACGAATTTCTACCGTCAAATTGTTCCACAGATTTGCGGCCACTACTGCAAAAGAGTTAGACTGAAAGCCAGAGTGATGAGAAGGGATAGATAGAACAGAATTATGGGACGTTATTGTACAATTGACGATTTTCTGACTGACGATGATCTCACATTTGACATACATTATAATATTTAAAATAGGACACTAATTATATATTTTCTTTTGTGTTTGTATACCAAAATTATTTTTTGTTAATCGTATTTAATTTCAATGCATTATTTAAACAAAAAATCTGACTTTGGCGCTTAAATAAATATATCTGTATGTCCTACAGGGTAAGGTATAGCTGAACAAACAAACTACTGAATACCATTTGTAATATGTATAATAAATAAATAAATATAAATATTTCCAGACAGGTGACACAGCGCCATCTAGTCTCCGTGGTAAGCTACGAGGCTTGTGTTACGGAAACTAGATGGTTGATAAACTACATATTATACTTTTTTTTTGTTGTAAATATATACATATTATACATCCGGTGGGAATCGAACCCACGACCTCCCGAGTTCACGGCAACGTTTGTTACCACTAGACCACGGAGGCGGTCGATGTATGTACCTATACTTAGGATGAATAAATATAAATCATTTGATTTGAATTATATGCTAAATGACTTTAAAAAAACGTACGAGTTCAAAATACGTTGTAACGAAATGAACAGCTATTCGAACGCACTTTATAGAGGTATAAAAAAGAGGCAGTACCTATGTCAAAGCCAAAATTAGTCGAAAATTCGAGAAACTCATTTCCAACAAACTTTGTATAAAGTTTGCGTCTTTATTAATCTCAGTCGGAATCCCTTTCATTTTATTTGCATATGACAAACCTATCTTCATTAAGTAAGAACATTTCCTTCGAGATAGGTACTAAAGTAAAAGTATCATCACGACCGTTTCCCTTTCGCGGTGGTCAGAAACCACGCTTATAAAGAAGCGGATTAACATTTAGCCAATCATGACAAGTGGCAAGTTCGTCGATGTCTCCAGCGTACCAAACTCGAGAAATATCACCAATAAATTAAATATTAATTTAATGTATTTATTAATATTTTTGTGTCCCGACCAGGAATCAAACCCGGTACCTCCGATCCACGGACTTATCCGCTAGACTACGGAGGCATGATAGGTACTGTTAGACAAAACGGCACTGGCTTATGTTAAAACTCTCAAAATTGGTATAATATTGTATGTATTTTATATATATTTATTATGTATTTATATGTACTTGTGTTATTATATGTTTATATATTAGTGTATAAGTATTTTAGCTTTAGTTGCTAGTAATAGTTTAAGATTTTTATTTTTTATTAATCTCGATTTTAAATTAATGATTTATTGCACCCACAATTATTGCTCACTATCCCAAAGGTTAGCTGGTAGAAAATGTCACTAGACATTAAGTTCGCCTATGTAGATTTAAATGTGTTTTTGTTTATTGTGCAATAAAGAATTTATCTATCTAATCCTCATCCAATCCTCACCAGCGACCTTCTTTAGGTCATCCGTCCATCTGGTAGGGGGTGGGACCACTCTGCGTTGTCCCGTACGTGGTCTCTGTAACCCGTTTGCCCCAGTCGTCGTCTGCGGCAGATGTATCCGGACCATTGCCACTTCAGATTGATAATTTTGAATGGTATGTCAGTAACTTTGATTTAGAGTGAAATACCAAGCATAGCTCTCTCCATAGCAATTTGTGGACCAGACTCTCTGTCAGTGTCCACGTCTCTGCTTCGTGTTACATTACCGGGAGAACGCACTGGTTGAAACATTGTGGATGTGCCAAAGTTTCCCGAATGCCGCCAATCCTAGCTGAATGCGTCTGTCGTCTTCTGTGCTAAAGTTGGCATCGCGTAGCTGAATTGTCAACTTCCAGAATGGCTTTTCCCAAATAGATTGGCAAGAAAATTGAAAAAAAAAAGGGAAATATTTTATTGTCATTACAAAATCGTCAGTGGAACAAGCTACCCCTGGCCATAAGGCGTGCACCGTCCGTTAACGTATTTAAAAACCTTCTAACCACATTATTTCTTGAGAAACAGAATGTATGTCTCTCGAATTAGTTGTTTGACTTTTTATTTATATCTATTTATTTATAGTGTATGTTTATGTATGTATGTATTATATAGTATGTATGTGTGTTGTTTTTTTTGATATTGTTTATGTATATTTAATAAATGCGTAATTATGTTTATTTACTAATTTAAGCTATTTTAATATTTTTCTTCATCCTGCCCATCACCTTACATGATCCCCAAGGTTAGCTGGTGAACATTCTTCATTCTTATGGCGTTATAGCTCGCCTATCTACTAGGTTTTTAAGTGCAATAAAGTATTTAAATAAATAAAAATAAGATTTTACAGTTTAGGTTAGTATTAGCAGGTGTTAATTAATTTAGAAATACAACTGCGTCGATGGAGCCTCAATAAACAAAAACATAAGTGTGGAGAGAAATAGGAAATTAGATCAGAATAACCTGCAGATTCAGCTTAGGTTCAGCAGCAGCACTGATTTTCACGACAACTGAGGCAATATTGTGTTGAAAAATTTAAAAGAAAATAAAAAAATCACATTTAACCAACTTTATTATAGGCCAATCATGACAAGTGGCAAGCTCGTCGATGTCTCTAGCAAACCAAATTCGAGAAATATCGCAAATAAAATAAATATTAATTTTATTTTTAATTTTTTTTGATGATAATAAACCAAAAGATTAATTTCCAGTATAAATAATTAAATCAACTTAAAAGTAAAATTATTAAATATTAATGTGTCCCGACCAGGAATCGAACCCGGGCAAATATTATTATAATAAAATAAATAATGTATATGCATATATCGAAGGATTATTAAATATAATTACATAATCGTATAAAATATATATCCACAATTACAATTTTTTAAGCAGGAGTTATTTTTGCAAAAAAAAACTTAAATCTATTATTATCGACAATGTACACCTATTGCTTCAAAATGTATGTTAATTAAATTACATATATTAACATTATTTTATATACAAAAGTCAGTAAGATATTATTCCTCTTAGATCCCTGTGGGTAGGTGCCAGTTGCATTATTTATATCATCGAAAATCTTCATATTTGAAGCAAATATACCGAGTCGTATCAGGAGCCACTGAGTGTATGTATAAATATAAATACCTACTTAGCTACCAGGCTACAAACTCAACTACGTCAAAGAATACGAGAATCAAAGAACATGCTTTTTTCAGACGTATTCAATTGCCTTATATATGTATTACCCGGGCATTTTAATAAGATTTTAATTAGCTACTATATCAATAATCAAAATAAAGTATCAACACGAACGTATCCCGGATCACCCCGCTTAACCCCGAAGAGGATTCAATTTAGCCAATTTTACTATAGGCCCATCATGAGAAGTAGCAAACTGGTCGATGTCTCTAGCGTATCAGACTAGAGAAATATAACAAATAAATTAAATACATTATTTAGTCCCGACCAGGAAGTGACTGCCTCCGTGGTATAGCGGTTAAGACCGCGATTTAGACGTCATAATGAAATGAAATGAAATGAAATGAAATGAAATGAAATGAAATGAAATGAAATGAAATGAAATGAAATGAAATGAAATGAAATGAAATGAAATGAAATGAAATGAAATGAAATGAAATGAAATGAAATGAAATGAAATGAAATGAAATGAAATGAAATGAAATGAAATGAAATGAAATGAAATGAAATGAAATGAAATATTTATTCGTGTAAAGAATTTGGGTAGACAAATAGATTTACAACACCACCGTTGTTCCCGTGCCTTGGAGAGCACGTTAAGCCGTCGGTTCGGTTCCACTATACCAACTTGTGGAATCGTTTTTCTTAACAACCTATTCATTTAATATTATTATTAGTTATTATTTATTTACTTGGTTATGTTTTACAATGTTTAAATAACTTGTCATTCAGAAATATCTATGACAGGGGTCAGGACATTTAATCTAAATTAAAAGTGTAAGAAACATATTTGTTGAATAATGTCAATTCAAACGATTTATATTTATTTTGTATGAAAATGTGGTTTATATCATTTCAAAATATTACTTCATTAAAATACGTATTCGTTTAATCTATAGAATTAATACTGAAATTATCTAATATTTGACGTGCGCATCTTTCATAAGCAAAAAAGCCTTAAATAGCTGGGTCTTAAGTAGGACATTGACGGTCAGTTAAGGCGTCAAACCAGACGTAAAAGTGTGGATTACATCCAAAATTTGATCGTGAGTGTCGAAACCCAACTCCAGAGTTTTAACTGACGACACGCCACGATTTTTTCCGTGACTACCGTAATCCCCACCCACATCCAACCAAACCTACATCCAAACTGACCGTGCGTGTGTGATCTGCAATCCAATCGCATCAGCCGGATTAATTTCGTTCGATCAACTTTTGTGCTATAATGGATTGTTTTCATAGTTGCTATCGAAATTATTAAATTGATCAATTATTAAAAATCGTCTAATTAGTAAAAAGTAAAAAATATATATATAAGTCCCGCCAATAAGAAGTTAAAACTTCCCGCCTTTTTTTTTCTCGACACAAATAGGTAGTACACGTCCTTCAAATAGTCGGCCGGTCGAAAACTGAAGAGCCGGTTTGACGCCAGTGAGTGGGGAAATATAATTGGCATAAAACTGTGGATGTAAGCCACAGTTTTACGTCTGGTTTGACGCGAAAAACTGACCGTCAATGCCGAGCTTTATATTTTAAGTCCGTGGTTGTACGAGTATCACTCTTTGGTTGTATCCTTCGCTTTGCCGCTGTTCCGTAGCTTCATTCGGCTCTCGAGCTTCGAGAGCAGAGCACGTGTCGACGTCACGGGCTAAAGCTCCGCGAAATTCGAATTTCAAAAAGCTTGTTCGCAAATTTTAATAACGGTTTCTGCTCTGTGGCTGTTTACAACTTATTAAGGTAAGTGTTTTTATTAGATATAATTTAACATACGATAAAGTAAATGCATTTATTTATAGTTTATATTTAATTTGTTATTATTTAAATAGCTTTTAATTTAACAAGCTGTTTAACCCGGCTTTGCCCGTGTAGACGACGACACGAAATTAATTTTGTTGCGGATTATTTTGATTTTGCTTCATTTCCAAAGGTATTCGTTAAATTTGCATGGTGTAAATCGCAAAAATAATCTCCATGAATTGCTCAAGCCAACTAAAGTATTTAAAATCCTAAGGATTGATACCGTATTTGTAAATAGCTTTATACTTTCCCAGCTCGTCAACACCTCGGGAGACAAGAGGGCTGGGCAATATTTGGGCCAAAGTATCAGCATTGCCATTCAATGTTCAATGTTGCCAGTATCCTTGGCACTTTGCCCATTGGCAGCGATTTGGAGCATTTTTATTTATTTATAATAATTTTATTTTCCTTTTTTTTATTTTCATTTTTAGTTGTATTTTTATTTATAAAGTAGGATTATTTTTATTTTTTATTAATAGTAATTTATGTTTCAAAATGTTAGTTTTTAGTTTAATTAATAATTTAGTTTTTTTTTTAAATACCTTACTTCCTTCAAATAAATACAATCATCTTTCATATAGCTAATTTTAGACAGAGAAAAATAGCAAAAACATTTATAACGATTTTACTAAAAGAAATCTATGATTAATATCCTCCTTGCGTCGTTTTCCTCAATGCTGAGGGTCGTGATCCCTCCGCGGATCACTTTGTCTCGGACGATGCTGCGCCATCCGGCTCTGCACACGGCGACATGCAGCGCACTGTGGACTGGGGTGTTAAGTATGGTTCGGATCTGGTCAGACCAACGTATCGGGCTTCGGCCACGATGTTACCCGCGATCACCAGCTTTTCCAGATTGCCTGAACTTTTTCGAGCTATATGACCAAAAGATTTAAGGACTCGTTGTAGGCAGATAGAAGAGAGCCTGGTAGTGACTTTGAGCTCCTTGAGTATTTAAATATAAATAAATAAATAAATATTTCCAGACAGGTCACACAGCGCCATCTAATTTCCGTGGTAAGCTACGAGGCTTGTGTTACGGAAACTAGATGGTTGATATGACATATTATACTTTTTTTTGTAAATATATACATATTATACATATAAACACCCAGACCGAGACAAATTATACAATGTACAACTTGCCCCCGGTGGGAATCGAACCCACGACCTCCCGAGTTCACGGCAACGTTTGTTACCACTAGACCACGGAGGCGGTCAAATATTGATACATTGGTTCTCAGCGCTGTCCACGGAATGCGCAACATACGCCTCCAGCACCAAATCTTAAAGGCGTGGACGCGTCTACGATCAGATGCTTTAAGGGTCCATATTAATTAATTATATACATATATCTAAAATGTCCGTGATGTTATTGCCTAGAATGTTAATAGAGTACATTTCTTAAAAGTATACATAATCTTTAACAATGTTATATTGTGCGAGAGAGAGAGAGACAGATGCATTAAACGATCTTAAGTTAGTATATAATAAGGAAATGTCACTGTTTTTTTTTTGTAATTTATATTTTATTAGGCTTTTTACTCAAATTGAGCTTTACCTTAATCAACAAACAATTATAAGTTCTCCATCTGCCCATTCCTAATATAAATATTTTAAAAAATATGTACTAACCTAGCCAATTGGGAGTAGCCGATCTTATTTGTGTAATCTTTCATTTTATTTCAAACAAAACCTTAAATTAAATAATATATTACAACAAAAACGAAATTTAACCTAAAAACAAGATACATAGAAAAAAAAATACAAAAAAAGCTCCTCTAATTAGTATTCTACATTTAAGAAGAAGAAAAGAAACGCAATTGTGTTGCCAATGTAAAAAGAGATTATTATTATCAAAAAATATTTTTTATGTTTTTTTTTTTAATTTGTAATAATAATAATAATAATTTCTTTATTGTACAAAACAAGTGCAGGTACGTAGGCGAGCTTAATGCCGTAAATGCATTTTCTACCAACTAACGTTTGTGACCGAGATATGTAATAAACGGGTGCAGAATGTTACGAAGAAAATAGATAGTTAAAATTATTTATTACTATATAAAACACAAATTAAGTACATCATAGAACTATACTTCCGCCTCCGTGGTCTAGTGGTAACAAACGTTGCCGTAAACTCGGGAGGTCGTGGGTTCGATTCCCACCGGGGGCAAGTTGTACATTGTATAATTTGTCTCGGTCTGGGTGTTTATATGTATAATATGTATATATTTACAAAAAAAAAAAAAAAAGTATAATATGTAGTTTATCAACCATCTAGTTTCCGTAACACAAGCTTACCGCTTACCACGGAAATTAAATGGCGCTGTGTGACCTGTCTGAAAATATTTATTTATTTTATTTATACTACTATAAATAAATGTCATACGTCAACAAATAAATATATACCTAAATATAAACTACATATATACTTATATATATATAATAAGTGAGTTATGGCGAATTATTCTGTTTATGAAGTATTTGTATAAGTTATCTTTAAATATTTTAAGAGATGGTGCTTGTCTGATAATTAAAGGAAGTCTGTTTCACTGGCGAGCTGCAGATACTGTAAAGAAATCTGAATATCTGCTGGAAGAGTGGGGAAGGACTTTAAGTAGGTTATTATGGGAAGAACGAAGTGAAAGGCTGTGAGAGTCACATAGGAATTGGAAACTATCTTGTTGATTATTTCCCTATAATAAATCAATGATTACTTTCGCGGTAAAACTTTTGGCCTAAAAACAGATCTTTGTACGTATTCAGCTTATAACTAAAAGCGTATTGACTACCCTTGCAAGGGGTTACGGTCGTGATGATACTTTAAATAGGCCAAATATCGGGGTGGATGTTGAAGCAATTATCTTCTAGTCAGCTGAAACTAATTCCTTTGATGGATTTAGTAAGGAAAACCCTCGATTAGCGATTAGTATAACTCCCAGCATCTATATTCATTACTTTGACCGCTACATTATAATAATGTAACCGGTCATTTGGTAGAACTTTTCGGATTATATAGTAATATTTACTTATATAAAATTAAAGATTAAACACAATTACATATATAAAAAAATAGAATAATTGAAATAATGAAATTAAATTAACGCGGCTCTCAACGACATCATCCGAAGGGCTCTTGTCACTGCTGGGGTACCCGCAATATTAGAACCATCTGGGATTGTGCGGAGCGATGGCAAGAGACCCGACGGAATGACTGTTGGGCCGTGGAAACTTGGCAGGTCTCTGGTGTGGGATGCGACGTGTGTAGATACATTAGCTCCATCTCACATACAGGCGACCTCGTCAGGCGCGGTAAGTGCGGCTTTTTCTACGGAGAACCTCAAATCGCGCAAATACGCTAACCTTGGTATCGGTTACGAATTTGCGCCGTTTGAGGTCGAGACGATGGGCCCATGGGGACCGTCAGCGAGGCGCTTGGCCAAGGAGTTGTCAAAGCGGCTGGCAGAAAGGTCTGGAGACAGGAAGGCTGGCAATTATTTCTGCCAACGTATTAGCCTCGCTATATAGAGGGGAAATGTTGCCAGTCTCCTTGGGACTATCTCGGATGGGACGTCTCTAGAGGACATTTTTTATTTATAGTTTAGTTTATTTTTAATTTTATTATTTAGGTAGCTTTTAATTTATATTTAATGTACTATAATTAACTTCGAATAAAATATATTATTTTATCTCGTAAAAAAAAACAATGTTAAATAAATCAATAGTACTCTACACGGATAAGCTGAACACACTTCCCTACCCGAAGTGCTCATTTGTCGTCGCGCGTCTAATGGATATGATCATTAAACATATCAACATCAATGCTCAGGTTGTTGAAGAACTCACTTGCTCTATTAAACAACGCGTTACGTCTGTAAGTGGTGTTGCAGCGAGGAACATGTAAGAGTTGACGCAGCCTGAGCTTAAAAGAGGGTATTTTCAAGGATATCAAATTTACTAACTTAGGTGAATCCACAATTCCACAAGCAAAGCCAACCAGTTATGTCTGCAATATTGCGATTCGTCTCTAGTGGCAGCAAATGATGTCTTTTGCATCGCTGATCATAGCTTAAATCATAAGTTTTAGTTACATATTGTAGGTATCTCAAAAATTTTCTTTGTATCGATTCGATTCGTGAAATATATTTGGGATTTGTAATTGAGATGTATACTTGAGGATGCTACGCACGTAAGAGCACCTCTTTTTAGAGTTTAACCTATTTATGCACAAAAACTAAAATAACTTGAAATTAATGCGCACAGGCGAGCTTTATTCCGCGAGGCATTATCCACCAGCTAACCTTTGGGAGTTTTGAAAACATGTAACAGGCAGAGTGCCAAGTAAATATTAAATAAACAATACATACTAATACTACATATACAATACCAACTTGTGAAACATCATCATCACGACCATTTCCCTTTCGGGGTGGTCAGAAACCACGCTTATATAGAAGCGGATTCACATTTAGCCAACTTTACTATAGGCGAATCACGACAAGTGGCAAGCTCGTCGATGTCTCTAGAGCGAAACTCGAGAAATATCACAATAAATTAAATATTTATAATTTAAATAAATTAATATTACTGTGTCCCGACCAGGAATCGAACCCGGTACCTCCGAGTCTAAATCCACAGACTTAACCGCTAGACCACGGTGGCAATTCACAGATATATATGCGTTTTTAGATACATTATTCTAACAAGATTCGAATTTAAGTAGACAAAACTCAATTTTAAAAAGCGAGCGAGAGGGATACGAAGACATAAACTTAAACTTAAATAATAACATTAAAAACAATAACAATCACATCTAATGTGACGAAACATAAAATAAAACGAATAAAAACATATTTATTTGCGACTAGAATTAACTTAAGGAATACTTGTGAAACCGTGAATAAATTATCAATTTAATACTTTAAAAAATGGGCAATTATAAAGCTAGTTACACAGATAGGTACGGTATTAATCCTTATCATTTTAAACACGTTAGTTGGCTTAAGCATTACTTGAAGATTATTAATTTCGTGTCGCCGTTCTAAAATATCTAAAACAGCTAGTTCTAAAATATCCATAAAATAAAAAATGTCATATCCGGTCATTGCATTTGGTCAATGTTAGCATCTAATTAAGTTCAGTATTGGTGATTAATTGCGTTCCGTTCCGTCTTAATTAATAATCCTAGGTAAGACTAAAAGTACTTTTTTTAATCCTCTTCTAGTTCATTTAATTCTCACGCACATAAATATCTGTACTTTCAGTATCATTGATGATTTATCGATTCACCGTCTTACGCGGCGAACGAGTGCCTTCACTCCGTAGCCACGACTCAGACTTAGCTGTTAAGACTTAGCAGTGAGAGAGAGACGGTTTATAGGGTTTTAGTCTAGCGCCTGCCTTGGGGTCTCCTTAGGAGGCCTCACGGTGAGTCGGGCATGCGTCCTCCCGCGGTGGCCCTTCAGGCTGGGGGCGTATCATAGATGATTTATCGATTCACTGTCTTTAAAAAAAAAAACATTAAATCTTGTTTCAAGCGGTGTTATTTTTATGTACATATCACCATGGCAAGGTTAGTATTGAGGAGGAGTACAAGGAGGCCTCCTTTTCTTAAACCAGCCTATTTTCGGTCGCAAGCCCGAGACACCATTCTTCTCATTTCCTACCCACACACGATGGACCCGGCACCCGCACGGTGAATCCATGGAATGCTTAGAAATTTGTCTTCTTCTCCTTGAAAGAAAAAAAATGGCATTGACATCATGGTAAATGGCACATACTTTCAATGAGAACAATAAATAGGTGGTAGACGGACTGATGGTGGTAATTTACCCAGTTTACTGGGTAGGGGATATATCCATCGTTCGTGCCGATAAACCCAGTATGTGTACACGTTTCGGAATCAGGCTCGAATTGCCGTCATGCCCAGTCAAGCCGGCATGGTGTTAGGGACTGATGTCAGTCATGAGTGTCTGATTCCAGTTGCTAACATGGACCTAGCGCGTCACTTACCATCAGGTACTTAAAAAAATATATTAGCGCAGTTTAGTCGGAAAGAAAGTGGTTCTAAACCACTTAAGAAATCTGCTAAATAAAACCATTCCCGTATAAATTTAAAAAAATAATGATCCTTAATGTTGCACCAGACAGGGTCGAGAATCAAATACTGGGAAGTAACTTTAAAATGCTAACTAAAAGGATACCTTTGCCGCTTGCCACATTTCCTCTACATCAAAAAAGGCCGGTTCGGCTGCTCATACAGCCGAATTTAAAAAGCACATCAAATATAATAGTATTAAAAAAAATTATAACTTTGTGGCATTTGGGGTATATTCTCTTGATACCTACAAATTCATAAAAGAGCTGGGAAAAATATTTTTTTTAAGAGTGTGGCGATCCCAAATGCCATAACTACCTAAAACAGAATATTTCCATTATAATTCAACGAGGAAATGCGGCGAGCGTTTTAGGCACCCTCCCTGGTGGTAAGCGCTTAGTTTATTTTGTAGAATAGTTTTAATTTCATAGATATTTTTAGTTTAGTTTTATTTATAATTAGTTTTTTTTAAATAAAAGAAAGTGATTATTATTTTTACTTCAGAAGTGGTTACGGTCGTGATGATACTTGTAAATGGAATTGTAATTGACCTGTTAAACAATATGACAGACGCAATTTGAAAGCTATAATGGAAATATCATTTTCAATGAATAACTAGGTACTTCAAAAGGGTTGGTTCAAGTTGAACCGTGGGGTTATAACCTAACGTACAATATTAACGAACGAACAATTTTTTGGCTAATCCTTTTTAGACAGTTAACAATAGCAAAATCATTTGTAACGATTTTCCTCCAGAATTTTGTACTTATTTATTTATTCGTGGAAAAATTTACGGCCTTTACAATATTATATATACAAAAAATATATGCCATCTTAAAGCCTTACAAATTTTCACTGTTAGCTATAATAAAAAAAAACCAACAAAATCAGTACAATAACAGTGATATACTCGTATATTTGATTAAGCAAATAAAATACATTGAGCACTGTTTATATTTTTATTGAGGCGTACAATGCCAGGAATGAACTGAAATTAAAAAAATGAGGTTAATTCTCAGTCCCTACCATACCACTATGCCGATTTGACAAGATAAATGAAGAATAAGACAACGTGAAACAATGTGATGTACGACGTCTCATTACTCGTATTTGAATATTGACACGGTATTTAAAACCATATTAAATAATAAGAGAAACCTCAATTTAAAAAAAAACCTATTCGATGATACCCCCTTATTCCCCCCCCCAATATAGTTCGACGACTTTATTTTATTCTTTTCCGTCTGGTTATCGCCTTACTAAAATGAAAGTAATATCTTCAGTGACACTTGCATGATTAAGACGAATCGATTGACGTGAGAATCATCAAAATTGGCACACATACATAGGCTGATACACACCTAAAACTTCCTTGCGTTGCGCAGCAGATAACAATACATAAATATTGGAGAAAATATAGGGGGTGAAATTAAACTAAACCTAAATATTATTACACGATAGATCAAACGACGTCAATCACAACTGGTCTGGTTTCGGTAAACAGATGAGTAATTCGGACGAATTCGAAAAAACCACACCAAACGACCCAATTATCACAATCGCAGATGACGGAATCAGTGTTTACTGATTAAACTGATTTTTGAATATCGGCAGATGACTAAATATCACTGAAGTGACAAAACAGTCATCGATTTCCAAAGTTCGTAAATAAAGTCACCGATGACAATTTGTTTGTTATTAGCGCGCAGGTTAGTCTAATTTTAATTGATATTTTGAAGATAAAATGCAAGCCTAGAGAATTATATTTCCATGAATATCTTCAGAAAGCGATGACGAAACTGTTGGACATTAGTGCAGATGAATCTCAGCGTAGTTGGAGTCCTACTCGTACATCCGTGGTTGAACGAGACAAATTCCAAAGCATTCCATGGGGGTGCCGGGTCCATCGAGTGTGGGTACGATTAGAAGAATGGTGTCTCTGGCTTGCGACCGATAATAGGCTGGAGTGAAAAAGAAGGCCTTCTTCTATACTTTTATTTATTTATTATATAAAAACTTTATTGCACTATGAAAAAAATCGGACTTAATGCCGCTAGGCATTCTCTGACAGCCAAATTGCGCAACAAGACGCTCACCATCCACCATTCTACTCCTGTCCCTATCCAGCCAAATACTGTATGATTACGTAAATGCCGTCTTGGATGCCATAAATGTATTGACGGCCGACCTGCTTGGGCCCAATTCTTTCAGTAAGTAGAGCAAAGATTTTGCTGGAACTCCTCTCGCACCAACTTCCACTGCCTAATGCTGAGTCTCGAACCTGTAAAAGGAAAAAGGCGTAAAAATATTTGTGTAATGTAATTTTAATGTAAGCTCGTTTATGCTCGGCTAAGCTTGCGCTTTACTAACGATAAAACTGACAGTAAATAATAGAATGTGGTCAAATTAACGGTAGGCCGGCTACTGGTAACGTAAAACGGATGAGTAATTCGGACGATCGGGAAACACCACATCAACCGTCTCGATTGTCTCGAATTTTCAGATGACTGAATCAGTGTTTAATTAAATGGCCAGGACATATTCAGTTTGTGAATTGAATATTTCTCGTTTATCGGGTGAATTTCGGTTTATCTCACAAATAATGGAAATGTAATAAAGAAAAATTCATAATGCTGTATAGTACTTTTTTTTAATATACTGAGTGGAATTTAATAAAGAACAAATATTTTTATATTATAAACTAGAATACAAAACAAGAACTACGTATTTTTTAATTTAATTATTCAGTAAAACAAATGTAGGATATCACTTGAATAACAGAGTTGTAAATATTTCCAGATAAATAAATATTTCCAGACAGGTCACACAGCGCCATCTAATTTCCGTGGTAAGCTACGAGGTTTGTGTTACGGAAACTAGATGGTTGATAAACTACATATTATACTTTTTTTTTTTTGTAAATATATACATATTATACATATAAACACCCAGACCGAGACAAATTATACAATGTACAACTTGCCCCCGGTGGGAATCGAACCCACGACCTCCCGAGTTCACGGCAACGTTTGTTACCACTAGACCACGGAGGCGGTCATATACTCGTATGTGGAACAAAATACCAGAAGACATATTAAAGTCCTTAACTATAAACACTTTTAAAAAGAAACTGGACAAGTGACAATCGAAATAGACTATGGTAATAACTGACAATTTAATAAACTTCACACCAGTGCTTGATATAGGCATATCAGCAATGCACTGCTCGCTTATTATGCAATAATAATAGTAATACAATCTTAAGTTACGGTGCAGAGATGTTTTCCTAAAAATATCGCCACTCATGCAGAGCTTAATCAAAAAGGTAGTGAGAGGTTGACGATAAGAGATCACGATGGATATGAAAAATAAGTATAGAGGCATTTTTTTTTTAAACTCTCCATCAGCTTGGTAATAGTCGAATATTTGTGTACCGGGCTACTGATAGGTATAATAAAACGTCCTAAATTTGTGACAGAAAATAATTTAATCGTCCATACGTACTTAAAAATCGATCAAGACAGTGAATGAAAATTGATGGTAAATCCATAAATGCTAGCAATCAGACACTCATGACTGACATTAATCCCTAATACTATGCCAGCTTGACTGCGCATGACGGCAATTCGAGACAGATCCCGAAACGTGTGGATACACTGCACTGGGTTTATCGTCACGAACGGTGGATACTTCTTCGCCCCAGCAAACTGGACAAATTACCACCATCAGTCCGTCTTCCACCTATTTGTTGTTCTCGTTGATAGTATGTGCCATTTGCAATGATGTAAAATGCTAAAAAAATATACAAAATGGGCCAAAATCAAAATCTTGCAAGAGCTCATTAAATTGACTGCAGGCCCTCCAGTTCTACGAGATTCACCTTATTATTATTTCAGAATTATAGTCTTAAATGGTCCAGCTTCAATTTGGTTCAATTTACGAGTACGCACGTTATCGCGTCGATATGAGTGCACGTTATCGCGTCGATATGAGTGCACGTTATCGCGTCGATATGAGTGCACGTTATCGCGTCGATATGAGTGCACGTTATCGCGTCGATATGAGTGCACGTTATCGCGTCGATATGAGTGCACCTTTATTTTTATAATTACAACTATGTGTTTGAATGGCTTTTGATATTCACATAATATTATATACAGCTCCTCTTTTGTGAACTTCAACTCCATTATTGGACGGTATCACGAATACCAAATAATCTGTAATTGAATGACACTTTTGGGTCATCGGTCATCTGTTCTATAGACTGGCTTTACCCCCGAGATATGCGAGGAAAATTTTCAACAATTATTTAAAATAAGGGTCAAAATTAGGGTTGAACCGGTGTTTCCCGGTTCTTTCAGTGTTTTCGGATCTTGGTATTTTTTGTTATATATATAAAACAAGTGTTATGCTTCAAAAGTAAAAAACTAAGAAACATTTAAACTGCCTCCGTGGTATAGCGGTAAGTCCGTGGATTTAGACTCGACCAGGTTCGATCCCTGGTCGGGACACAAAAATATTTATTAATGTAAATAATATTTTTTATATTTGTGATATTTCTTAAGTTTGGTACGCTGGAGACATCGACGAGCTTGCCACTTGTCATGATTGGCCTATAGTAAAGTTGGCTAAATGTGAATCCGCTTATTTATAAGCGTGGTTTCTGACCACCCCGAAAGGGAAACGGTCGTGATGATACTATACTTTTACGTAAAAATAATATGCTAGGCCAATTCCAATCATGCGTGATAGATCTCTGCCTAACCCCACAGAACATATAGCACGTACGAAATGTAAAAACGAATTTCGGAATTAAGTTTCGGTTAAAACGAAAATCCTGATATAATCCCTCCACTCGCTCGGTATTAGGAAGTCCTAGGGTTGTCAGATGAAAAAAATAATTAATCCGATACAAAGTATTTATAAACGTCAGTTTTTAGAGTAAATTTGCTGTATTTTTTTTCACAGTAACATTTCAAATAATATTAGTATGTAAATATAGGCAATTTGGCGGGGTGTGGCTCGGTTGTAAAACCTTAGATCCCACAAGGTCGGTTCAAATCCCCCCCCCGGCATGTATCAATGAGAAATATACTTTTTTTACGTGTCGTACGAGATGACAAATTAATTTACAACACCACCGTTCCCGTGCCTCGGAAAGCACGTTCAGCCGTCGGTCCCGGTTCCACTAATATCAACTTGTGAAATCATTAATAAATTGTCATAAAAAAATGTCACCAGATCCTCGCCAATCTGTCTGGCTAGCGTGGCGAGTGTAGGAAAAATTCTACAGATATATGTTCTGGAAGGCCCATCTCCAACAGTCTAGGGCTGCGTTCGTTTTATAGCATTTCCAACATTTCGTAGTAACTTCATAAAGCAGCGTGAAATTCTAACATTTCTTAAAAAAACGAGCGGTGAGGCAATTTTTTGACAAGTAACAAATCAATTGACAATGTGGTCTTTGAATTTATTACATAGAATCGTTTAAAATACATTTTAAACAAATATAATATAAACATAAAATATACAACAATGTAAACAAACCATTTCTTATGATAAATGACATCTGTCAAAAAATAACACCAATAACCCTCCTTACAACACAGTACTTACAATACGAAATTAGCATCAAATGTTAGAATTTTCATTAAACGAACGACTTGTGCTAAAAAAAGAGGTATTTTCATGCTAACATTTCTTAAAACGAACGCGGCCTAGATCTAGGACGCTGTGTTCTAGGGGCTGTAATGTTAATGATGACAGGAGATTTTTTATTTTATTTACTGCAGCTATATTTTTTTAGGCTTCAGGTGTCATTGGTAGAACTCCTTTTTCAAATAAAAAAATAACTATATCAAAATGTTGGTCATAGATTATTTTAATCTAGCTTTCTCGAACCGGTCGTAAGTGTTATTATTAATTGATCTTGTTTAGAGCCGAGCCACGAAATAGAGAGAGAAAAAAAATTACGTAAGTCAACGTTCGCGCGATCGTCGACCTTTTGCTACCTACTTGATACTTATACTGAGTGGCGATATTTTTAGAAAAACTTCTCTGAACCGTAACTTAGGATTATAAAACTAAATAATTAAAAGAAAAATACGTAGTTCTTAATTTTTATTCTAGATTATAATATATTTTAAATATTTGCTCTTTTATAAATTCCATGCAGTGTAGGCGAAAATACTTCAGATGACCGTCGCGACATGGGTAAATGAATGTATTTTTGTAGGTATATATGTATAAATTTATTTGTGTATATGTGTATGTACATGGATGTTAATAATATGTATTGTTTGCTTTGGTGTATATATTTTGGCTATTTATTGTTATTGTAAAGTAGCTAGTTCTACATACATACATATCTTCACGCCAGGTCCCTTGCGAGATAGGCAGAGACAATTGAGCGCCATTTGTCACGATCTCGACATACCTCTTTCGCTTCTTCGACATTCATCAACCTCTTCATACATGCCCTTTTGTTTCGATGGCTTTTTATTGCACCGTCAGCTATTGTTTTATTTATTTGATCGTGATAAGTGAGTCTTGGTATTAACTTTATAAGCACTCTATAACCTCACTTATCACTATCACAAAGGTTAGCTGTAAGTGTATATGTATATTTATGTGTATGTATTAGTATTTAGTATATTATGTAAGTATATATAATTATGTTGAATTTATCGTACTATTATTATTTCTTTCATTGCACCTATAAATATTCTAATTTGTCCCCAAGGTTTGGCTGTCAGAAAATGTCTACGGGCATTAAGTCCACCTTTGTACTAAGTGCAATAAAGTTATTATTTTAAATAAATAAATAAATGAGAGAATGCCTAAAGTATTTTATTATTATTATTATAAATTAAATATACTTGGGCCGCTTATTTTATATAGGTATTGCCACGATAAATTTTTTCTCATGTTTATTCACTAATTCGTTACTATGTCTGAAAAACTCCATTCTTGTTTTTTGTGTCGTGCCGTTTGTAACCTCCTCTTGTGCCAGTAATGTCAGGTGCCATAAACTGCGCAGTAAATTTAATAATTTATGACCCAGTAAAACAGTTAAACCTCAACAACGTAGAGCATGTTTTAAGTGCCTTTAAAATATAAGATCTCGGGTCTATAAAGTGTTGTTAGGTTGAGCATAAAATGTCGCAAATACAAGTCTGTAATAATAATAATAAATTATTTATTGTACAAAAACAAAGTACACAGGCGAGCTTAATGCCGTAATGCATTTTCTACCAACTAACCTTTGTGACTGAGATATGTAATAATAAGCGGGTGCATCTGAACTCGGAGGTACCGGGTTTGATTCCTGGTCGGGACCCAAAAATATTGATTAATGTAATTAATATTTAATTTATTTGTGATATTTCTCGAGTTTGGTACGCTGGAGACATCGACGAGCTTGCCACTTGTCATGATTGGCCTATAGTAAAGTTGGCTAAATGTGAACCCGCTTATTTATAAGCGTGGTTTCTGACCACCCCGAAAGGGAAAAGGTCGTGATATATAAGCGGGTGCAGAAGGTTACGAATAAAATAGATAGTTGAAATTATTTACTACATAAATTAATTACATACATTTAAGTACTATACATATACATAAATAAACATCATACTTAAACAAATAAATATAGTATAGGTATATCTAAATAAAACATACATATTTTAAGTCCGTTTTTTAAAATCTTTGAATCATTTAAAATTACATAGAAAAACACATTTATGCTTAAACTCAAATCTCTAGAAGGCATTCTCTTGTGCAGTGTAGGTACTTCTTACCTATTTTGTGATAAAAACAATGTAATATGCTATAAATGATGCGTTCGTATGCGTTTTTATCTAAAAGTCAAAGGTTGTATGTTGACATAAGGTTAGAGAGAGGCGAGAGAGAAAGATTTATCTGTTACAATTGCCTCTACCATAGAAGTATATTAATATATGGACCGACAAATCTAAACTAATTTTATTTTTTTGAATTAAAACATTTATTCGAAAAAAATATTTACAAAATATAAAATAAAATTAATAATAATACTAAGGATAGGGATATAAGTCCCGTCCGCGTGGAATGGTGGCAAGAACGCTGGCTGCATTTCCCCGCTGAATTGCAATACTGATTCTTTGGGCGAAGAAAGAGCCAGCCCTCTTGTCACCGGAGGAGACGACAAGACGCGGTGTTATGTTAATTTTATTTAACATATAATATATAAAAGAATAATTACAAACTACTTAAATAAAATTAAATAACCTACTAAAAAAATTAATTCAATTTATATTATTTACGTTTTCTTACAACGCATGAATTTAAATTTATTATTATTTAACTATTACTGTATTATTATTTAGATAGTAAGTTGACACAGCCTCCTTCTCCTGTAGTAAAGTTGGCTCAATGTGAATCCGCTTCTTTATAAGCGTGGTTTCCCTCCATCCCGGAAGGGAAACGCTCGTGATATACTTTCAACATCATCATCATCAGCCTGTGTCTCTCCACTGCTGGATATAGGCTTGGGGGAGGCTCGCCACTCCGCACAATCTCCTGCCACCCTCATCCAACCCCCACCAGCGACCTTCCTCAGGTCATCCATCCATCTAGCGGGGGATCGGCCCACTCTGCGTCTTCCCGTACGTGGTCTCCACTCTAGAACCCGTCTACTCCATCGTTCATTGGTTCTACGACAGACATGTCCAGCCCATTGCCACTTCAGCTTACTAATTTTGAAGGCTATATCGGTAACTTTGGTTCTCCGACGGATTTCCTTGTTTCGGACTTTATCCATTAGAGAAATACTCTCTCCATAGCCCGCTGAGCGACCTTAAATTTGTGGATATTTATATATGTCCATTACATAGCCTCATTTATTTTTATTGATAATTTATAGTCTTGATAACATGCTTACAAGTTCGTTCACATTAAGATGCGTTTTTTATTCTAAACAGTTAAGACCGTAGATTTATACGCGGTGCTATCGGGTTCGATTACTAGCCCAGAACACAAAAATATATATTTTTAATTTTTTATACTAGCACGACATGTGACCTTGCGCCCACCGGAATATAAGCCGCGCAAAAGGTCCATGAATGTTAGCAATTAAAATCAGACACTTATGACTGACATCAGTCCCTAACACTATGCCGGCTTGACTAGATGCTTTTTCACACTTGGCTTGAAGAACTCCAGGTTATAGGAAAGTGGAAACACATTGGCTGGAAGAGCATTCGACATGTACCTATGAGTTCTCAAATTTATCGTAAGGATTGTGACTACGGTATGTGGGTGCATATTCTGACCTGTGCATGTGGTATTTATGTGTAATATTTAATTTATTGTGATATTACTCAAGTCTGGTACGCTGGACACATCGATGAGCTTGCCAGTTGTCATGATGAGCATATAGTCTCGAATCACTGCAGATTCTCAATAGTCCACAATTCTGTTCTGTTTAAACTCATTTACTGTAGTGGGCGCAAATCCTTCGATCTAGCTGTTCCAATTGAAAGCAAGCACCCAGCCAACCACTGTTCAAAAAAATGGTGTACTCTTATTACTAAGTTTAGCTCGAAATCCCTATCCATTCTTCCAGCAGATATTTAGATTCTTTTACAGTTTCCGCTGCTCGAGAGTAAAACAAACTTCCTCTAGTTATTAGACGAGCGTCATTTATTAATATTTAAAAAATCTCCTTATCACTCACTTTCTCAATAAACAACATAGCTCTTCTATATCTACATACGTACATCTATTATTCTATTTTAATTGTGTCAAAGTCAAAATATCCTTATTCACGTAAACCTATTACAGGCATTTGTGACACGTCATTATTTAAATTATTTAGAATGATTCTACTTCTGTTAGTGGAAGACCAAGCAGCGAAGTGGTCCAAGGAGTAAGCTGTTAGCAGAAGACTAACAGCTTAGCAAATTTCAGTGACCTGTTAATGTTTAATCTGACTGAGAAAGGAATCTGCAAGGAAAACCCAGCTATAGCAGATTTACAAATGAAACAAATACAGAATTACACAACAACAATAAATAAATATCTTTCAAATTCACCCACGAGATTATAAAACCTGGTACAGTTGTACCCCACCAGGTAAGTTAGAATTAGGACTTGCCTGTGTGCAACCCGAAAGCTGACAAAACGCAAAACCTCTGCTAATTTAAGAACAATAAATTGAACGTGTGTAAACAGTATATATATATACTTACCTATTTTGCTTATGTGTATATATATGTATTGTATGCTTATAATAATGCACCCCGCAATCCTCTACCATAATCCCAATAGCCCTTGTATAATAATTTAATTTTTTTTGTGCATGAGATTATAAATAAATAAAAGTTCTTCACAGCGCATATAAGTAGATATTGTATGTAGTCTATGTATTATTGTGTACATATTTGTATGTAAGCTTAGCTTAATTTATTTATCAACGTTTCCTTTAGTCTTTTGCACCTATCTCAAGACTATTTTTTTTTTGCATTGTCCCAAATTGCCTGCTAGAGCATGACTAGCGGCATTAAGCCCGCCCTTTGTAGATAGTGCAATAGAGTTGATAATAATTAATATTAAATTGTTTATTTTTACAATTTATCAGTCTGCATAAAATAATTATTTTATTTAGTAAAACTTTATTCAAATCAAATTAAAATATTTATTTCCATAGGTTATCTTGTAACAACTTGGATATTGTCAGCACTAAAATATTATAAAACGAAAATATAAACTAACATCAAAGTTAGGTAATCATGGTTGAACCGTAACAGGTAAACAATCCAGATTTATGTGTCTTATAATAGCATTATTGTCATAAGCAAGGTAATTATAATAATAAGGTAACTTAATAATTACTTAATATAAGATCGTGGCTGTAAATAGGCCGTGTCAACTAAATATAAATTCGTGGCTGTAAAAGGGCCGTGTCACCTTACAATGTAAATAATATTATGCCCCCTTACGCCCCTTGTATATATTGCACAATATACAAAATAGACATTCTCTGACAGCCAACCTTAGGGATACTGTAGAACATTAAAGACGTAAGGTAGGTGCAATTAGAGAAACATGATTACATAATAAACATGCAATATTATCTAAACTACAATAATAAATACTATAATAAACTAAATACTAATAATACATACACATAATGTTTTATTAATACATTAGGTACATACATTACATAACAATAATACATACACTACATATAATAATATAATAAATAAACTAAATGAGTTGTTATGAGGTATTTAAATAATATGAATATACTACGAGTATATATTTTTTTATGCATCGATTGGATGCTTGTCGTATATTTACCGGCAACTTGTTCCACAGGTTTGCGGCAACAAGAGCAAAATAATCGTTCATAAATGGTGCGAATGAATAGACAGAACAGAGTTGTGTGAGCATACCTAGTATAGAGGATATCTATATAAAATACCTAGAAACAAGAATAAAAAGTTAATTTTCAAATGTGCAAAACCTAAAAAAACCTCACACAGCACTTTCGGTTTAGATTTATTTACCAATCTCAGTTAACGATGGTGTACAATAAAAAACCCAATTTAATTCCGAATAAACATTGTCGAAAAAAGGTACCAATTCTGTATCTTTGTCGCTCAATCGGCTTAAACTCGAAAAGTTTGTTCAATACTCGTTTACACTTGTAGGCAGTATCAGAGGAACACACAAACCGACAGCACTTTTATAACTTTATTTTTTTAATACTATATACGATATGTGACACCCAGCTGAAAGAACTTTAATAATAAAATTATACTCTTGCTTTACTGTCAAAGTTTTTATAAATGTGTCGAAAATATAAAAAGCTTAGTGCGTTTTAATAAACAAGAAGTTCCGTAGCATTCTCTGAGAGAAAAAACAACCAGATTTCAGGTTGATTCAACCAGTTTTCGGGTTAAAATAGCGCCTACCTGCTCTTTGGTTGAAACTACAAGTTAGATCTTGTAAAGTGTAACTTGTTGATTCTACAAGCTACATATCATGTTAAAACAATCCTTGTTACCGCAAAGGCAGGTTAACAGTACCTACTACGGTTATATAATTTTGTTCGAGAGTGTTATACGTAATAGGGTACGCAGCGGTCCTTAACTTCGTTACCAAAAGCTCTTTGACTGGGTGTATTCAATAGTACCTCGCCGAAGGCAGTTGCCTTAATTTACATTCAAAATACCTCAATATGAATATGTGGCTTAATTACGCAGAATACCTGCCCTTTTGCTCGTACCTTTGTATTTCATATACAAGCGATATTTCAAGAACATTTTTTTTATTATAATAAAATCTATACATACTATTTAGTGTTGCCCAAACCGAGACTAAGATTAGCAAAGTCTTCGTCTTGCTTCAGAACAGTTGTATACTGTTTTATCTATCCCATCTCATAACTCCAGCTTTCAGTCAAACTGCTTCGCAGTAGTGGCCGCTAATTTGTGGAACAATTTGCCAGTAGAAATTCGCCAAGCACCCAATAGATCACTCTTTAAGAAAATGGTATATTCACATTACTTAAACAGCTCCCAACAGCGTATGTAAGATATATTGTATGTAGTATATTTATGTGTAAATATGTATTATGTTTAGTATATGTATTATTGTGTACATATTTGTATGTATATTAATAAGTATTATGATAACCGCCTCCGTGGTCTAGTGGTAACAAACGTTGCCGTGAACTCGGGAGGTCGTGGGTTCGATTGAGTGGGCAAGTTGTACATTGTATAATTTGTCTCGGTCTGGGTGTTTATATGTATAATATGTATATATTTACAAAAAAAAAGTATAATATGTAGTTTATCAACCATCTAGTTTCCGTAACACAAGCCTCGTTGCTTACCACGGAAATGAGATGGCGCTGTGTGACCTGTCTGGAAATATTTATTATTTATTTATTATATCATAAAATAAGTTAATTTTATTTTTCTTCAAAATTAAGTTTCATTTTCAGCCCTTTGCACCTACCTTGTAATCAAAATTCTCTGTTTTGTCCCAAAGGTTGGCTGCTAGAGAATGCCTAGCGGCATTAAGCCCGCCCTTTGTACATAGTGCAATAAAGTTTTTAAATAAAAATAAATAAATAAATTTAGCCAGTGTTTGTTTATTTTGTCGTGATAAGTGAGTCTCGGTCTGCCAGGTCCTCTTATTAGCTTTATATACCTGGTTCGTCAATCTTTCTTCGCTCATCCTTTCAACATGCATAAATCATCGGAGCATGCCTTTCGTTTTTTTTGTACCTATGCTTTCTTTTATACCTACCCTTTTCCGTATTTCGACGTTACGTATGCGGTCCGCCAAATTGACGCCGCATATCCGACGCAACGACCTCATTTCTACTGCATTAACTCTACTCTCATCTTTATTAACCTTGGTCTTAGTTTTGTATTATTTTTGACAAATAAATTATAGAAATACTTACTTCACAAACAGAATAATTCGCATAACTAACTTATTATACCTATATATTAATATATATGTATTGTATATTTAGGTATATATTTATTTGTTTATGTAAGACGTTTATCTATGTATATGGTATTGCATATAATAACTACTATATGTATGTAATTAATTTGTGTTTTATATAGCACCTAATAAGAAGAGCGGTAGTGGTGGTAGTAGGTCGGTTGGAACCCCGGCATGTACCAATGAGAAATACACGTTTCTTACGTACATTTGTAATTTATTTACAACATCACCGTACCCGTGCTTCGGAGAGCACGTTAAGCCGTCGGACCTGGTTCCACTTATACCAACTTGTGGAATCGTTAATAAATTGTCATTCATAACATCAGAACCTCGCCAATCTCGTCTGTCGAGCATGGCGAGTGTAGGCCAAATTCTCCAGAATTTTCTGGAAGGCCCTTCTCGAAGAGTAGAGGTCTAGGACTGTGTTCTAGGGGCTGCGATGATATTTATTTATTTATTTATTCAAGGTACAACAAACAGATTACAACCATTGCACGATATATACACACTATTTGATAGCAGTTCTGGATTGCAATCCACAGCAGTGTACACTACAAGACAATACAATAATAATATAATTCAAATGTTCTTACATAACATGATCAATTTCAAATTTCCAACTTATATATAAACTTATTATAAAGGACAACTTAAATATACAAGTCATAAAGATAGCACAATCTAACTAATAATAACCTTCCTAACTAAATTAAAACAAATTAAAACATCAAAAATTAAAATTATCCTAGATTAAACCATCTATGTACATTTTTATTTAAAATAATTGTTAGATTAATAATAATAAATTAAATATTAATAAAAATCAATACTGCAATAAATAATAATAAAGATAAATATAGTTAAAATAATATCCGTGGTAAAATTTGTATCAAACTATACCTAACGCTTCTAGGTTTGTTATGTTTAGCACTTGTTTCTTATATTTATGTCCTCTGTTATTAAATATGTCAACGTCAGGATTGTTTTTGGAAATGTCATTATACAGGCGACACATTCGCACGCGTGGGTTATAGTATGATGTGTTAATTCGGTAAGTGTTCAATACAAAAGTGTCGGTATGATGTCTTAGATTTCTTCTGGTGTTCAACTTAATAAGTGATAACAAAACCGGTGAGTCTAGTTTGGAATGTAGAATCTTGTGTAGATATATTAGGTCTTGTTGCTTTCGACGAACATGTAATGGAGTAATTTTAAATTTATTTACTAGTTTATATTGATACTACCTAATAAATAATTTCAACTCTCTATTTTCTTCGTATCCTTCTGCACCTGCTTATTACAGATCTCAGTCACATACATACATATCTTCACGCCAGATCCTTTGCGGGGTAGACAGAGACAATTGAGCGCCACTTGACACGATCACGACATACCTCTTTCGCTTCATCGACATTCATCAGGCGAATTCACGAAGGCTTTTCAATTCTTCTTCAGCTAGTGTTTTATTTATTTATTCGTGATATGTTTGTCTTGGTCTGCCAGGGCCTTTTTTACCCACAACTTTCGCTTTTATATTCAGTCACAAATGTTAGTTAAAATGGTAAATGTTAGTGTTTTGGATTTGTACAATAATGAATTTATTATTATAAATTAAATTGTTCCCCGACCAGGAATCGAACCCGGTATCTCCGCGTCAAAATAACTACGAATACAGTTAAGTTATAGTTACCTCTTATATTTGTTGAAATCATTAATCTATATTCGCTGGCTTTAAGGTTTTGTTGACTTGGAAATAATTTGTATGAAGCCGGTCACCCACGTCAAGCCTTCAAAAACTTTTTCAGAGATTAAACGAATGCTGTCTGTCGCTACGGAAGTGCTCTTCGTTCCCATATTTACATAGAGATGGAATTTATTTTCATCATAGACAAGTAGTTGATGGACCTGCCTAATAATATGTTTTTATTTATTATTTATTTACTTATTGTAAGTCTTGTTTGAAGCGGTTTTATTTTTATATAATAATAATAAATAATAAATGGCATGCATATAATATTAGTTCTACTTGATATTAAAAATTGGCATTTGACATCATTGCAAATGGCATATACTCGTACTTTCAACGAGGACAACAAATAGGTAATAGGCAGACTGAAGGTGGTAATTTTCCCCGTCTGCCGGGGAGGGAGAGTATCCACTGTTCGTGCCGATAAATCCAGTAAAGTGTATTGACACGTTTTAGGATCAGGCTCGAATTGTCATCGTGCCTAGTCAATCCGGCATAGTGTTAGGGACTGATGTCAGTCATTACTGTCTGATTTCACTTGCTAACATTGATGGACCACGCGCGCTACTTACCATCAGGTAGGCGCAAAGTCACATGTCGTGCTAGTAATATATATATATACATATTTAATAGAGGTGGGCGTTATTGGATATTTTATACATCAATGTACCTCTTTGCAAGAATAATGTCATCCGTTGATGCCAGATTAGGATCTTTGTCGTTGGTAACTGTGTTTTCTTTAATTGAGGAATTTTAATGTATTACTATTAATAATATAATGTATTAGCGCGGTGGTGGCACGGTTGTAAGAACTCGTTCCTTAAATCCTACAAAGGTCGGTTCAAACCCACCCGGCATGTACCAATGAGAAATACACTTTTCTTACGTACATTTGTCATAGATTTACAACACCATTGTTCCCGTGCCTCGGAGAGCACGTTAAGCCGTCGGTCTTGGTTCCACTAATACCAACTTGTGGAATTGTTAATAAATTGTCATAAAAAATATCATTATATCTATGCCAAGCTAGCGTGGCGAGTGTAGGCCAAATTCTCCAGTTCTGGAGACCCATCTCCAGCAGTGGAGGTCTAGGACGCTGTGTTCTAGAGGCTGTAATATAATGTTTTACTTTTTTATTTTATTGTTCATTGTATTTATTTATTAAGAAAATCCAAAACAGCAATACATTTTGCAAAGCAATACAATTAAAAATTTACATGCCAAACTAAAGGATTTCACCGTTCAAAATACATTTATAATCTGATCTACAAGTAAATTACATGTAATTTTAAATCGAATTTAGCATTAAATTAAATACAAACATAAATAACAAATTATTAAACACATTTTGAAATGAAAAATTACGTCCAAAAAATATATAATAATAATAATGAAAGAAAAATAAAGAATCAAAATGTCACAAATTGCCATAAACACATCAAGTACCATGTGAAATAATATGAATGAGTGTGTAAAGTGTATAGTGTGTATGTGTATGTATGTGAATGTTTAATTTAACATTATATATTTATCATCATTAAAAAGATTTAATAGGAAATAATAATAAATAAGAAAAAAAGAAAGAGGAAGGAAGGAGGTATGATACCATTTGCATTATTCAATGACTTTATTATTATTATTAAATTTACTGTTTTATGGTTTGTATTACCAATGTAAATTCAACATTTTTTTTTGTAGTTGCCCCGACATCGTTGGTGGCATAGATTTATTTCTGTGGGCCGCCCTTACATATAGGTCTATGCTTTATAAGATTTAAATAATCGTGGCTTCTAAAAACGGAAGTTTGGGTTTTGAAGTCGACTGATGTTTATGAGCTTAGAAATTTTATTATATATACAACTGTTAATGGTGACACTTGAAAACAGGTAATATTTATATATAGTATTGCGTTATTTTAAGTTATAAAAATGGATAGATTCTATTGCTTGTTTATTCACTTAAAGCAAACCATTTAAATATAAATCGTATCCGCGCCGTTTTTAAAAAGGTATATTTCTAAATTTATTTTTTCCTATAACTTTGAGTCCTTCAAGCGAAGTGTGAAAAAGCATCTAGTCAAATGAAATGAAAAATGAAAAAATATTTATTTATGTTTATACAAGCAGCCGAGGTTGACAGTTTCACATTATACAATGTGTTGTTTAAAAATGATGAAGAGGCTGTAGACGGTGACGTTCCGACCTCCGCTGTAGGCGAGCCAGTGTTACAGAGGCCGGGTTGTGGCGTTGTAGGTGCTCTTAATTGGGGTCGACTATAAATACACATATATATATATATATATATATATATATATCAATAAATAATACCTATAGAATAAAATAAATAAATAATAAAAATAAATAACTACTGTGGTGTATATTGATTAGTAAGAAGAAATTCGCTTGCCTCAAATTCAAATTCGTTTATTTGCTTTAAATGTGGTACATACGGTAATATGGTTAGTAAGTTGGCTCTGCACATTTAGCCATTGTTGTGGCATGCAAAATTTATTTATTTAAATATATTCTTATCTAGTAAGTCTAGTCATCATTATATAATTTAATTTAGGTCAATACATTTTATTAATAACAAAATAAAAATATGTCAAACAAATTCTTTTTCAAACGAATTTAAAAGATTTTCTCTTTCACAAAATTCGTTCGTCATTCACACCAACCACGGCCTCACAGCTCGCTTGACTCCATTGCGAGTTAACCTAGCAATAGGTATTACGGTATCGCTTCTATTATAGAGTAGAGGACCCATAACTCAGCCGCCCAGCCGGCATAGTGTTAGGGACTGATGTCAGTCATACGTGCCTGATTTCAGTTGCTAACATTCATGGCCCTTCAAGCCACTTAACATCAGGTGGGCGCAAGGCCAGTATAAAAAAAATAAAAAATAAGTCGACACCTTCACCGCGTCGCATCTCAGGGGGACAGCGCATAAAGCGGGAGCCGCGGCGGAAAATACGGAGTCCAGCAAGCGGCGCAAGTATGTACTCGTAAGTATATTAAAAGATTACATATTTGTGCCGTTTGCTGTAGAAACTTTGGGCTCATGGAGTCCAAGCGCAAAAAAGTTTATAAAAGACATAACACCGCGTCTTGTCGTCTCCTCCAGTGACAAGAGGGCTGGCTCTTTCTTCGCCCAAAGAATCAGTATTGCAATTCATCGGGCAAATGCAGCCAGCGTTCACGCTACGGGACTTATATACCTATCCTTAGTAATAATATTAATTTTATTTTATATTTTGTAAATATTTTTTTCGAAAATAATAATACTGTGGTTAAAAATAAGACTTTAAATATTACATACAAAAACGATCCTTGTGAACAACTTAATGTCTCTGATTGTGAAATAATGATAACTTACCTTGTTCGGAGCATTTCGTTCTCATTTCAATCCGATACTCAAATTTATATCAATTTATTACGCATGACGACAGTTGTGAATTATTTATAAGGGCGGTAAAGTTATTATTGAATTATTTAAATGGATATGTAGGTACTTGTTGAGTGTTGTTTTAGAAGTTAAATCTGATATCAACATGAAAACTCTGATCATAATAATATCCAAATCGGATCTGGAATGAATAAAACGAATAACTAATAATGCCTTACTAAACATCAATCATCACCCAAAATCATGTATAGGTACCTACAAAGACTCACTTTGCCACGATCTGAAGGAAGAAGAGGAATGATAGTAAAGTATCATCACGACCGTTTCCCTTTCGGTGTAGTCAGAAACCGGATTCACATTTAGCCAAGTTTACTATAGGCCAATCATGACAAGTGGCAAGCTCGTCGATGTCTCCAGCGTACCGAACTCGAGAAATATCAAAAATAAATTAAATTATAATTAAATGTATTTACATTAATAAATAAGTTTGTGTCCCGACCAGGAATCGAATCCGGTACCTCCGAGTCCAAATCAACGGACTTAACCCCTAGACCACGGAGGCAATATTTATTATTATTACCCAAATATCGTCAAAACTATCAAATTAAACATTTACAGACTACAAAAAGTTTTTAGTGTATGTATTTATTAGTATGTAGTATATTGTTTGTTATCTTATTACATATTTTATATCAGCCCATACCCTTCATAGATAGATAAATAGATAAATTCTTAATTGCACAGAAAAAAAAAAAAATTACAGTACATAGGCGGGCTTAATGTCTAAAAACATTTTCTAACATCTAAACTTTAGGTGAAATTTTGGGTGTAAACTACTTATAACTAAAAGGAATATATATATAAATAATGAAGCTATGGTACTTATCTACCTATATGTGCATAAATAACACATAATTATACTTGACGCGGTGGTGGCTCGGTTGTAAGAACGCGTTCCTTAAATCCTACAAAGGTCGATTCAAACCCACCCGGAATGTACCAATGAGAAATGCACTTTTCTTACGTACATTTGTCATAGATCTACAACACCACCGTTGCTGTGCCTGGGAGAGCACGTTAAGCCGTCGCGGTCCCGGTTCCACTAATACCAACTTGTGGAATCGTTAATAAATTGTCAATAAAAATTGACATCATATCCTCGCCAAGCCGTCTGGCCAGCGTGGCGAGTGTAGGCCAAATTCTACAGATATACATACATACATACACATCTTCACGCCAGATCCCTTGCGGGGTAGGCAGAGACAATTGAGCGCCACTTGAGACGATCACGACATACGTCTTTCGCTTCATCGACGTTCATCAACCTCTTCATACATGCCCTTTTGTTACGAAGGCTTTTTAATGCACCTTCAGTCAGTGTTTTATTTATTTGATCGTGATATGTGAGTCTCGGTCTGCCAGGGCCTCTTTCACCCACAACTTTCGCATTATATATCTGGTTCGTCAATCTTTCTTTGCTCATTCTTTCAACATGCCCGAACCATCGTAGCATGCCTTTCCTTATTTTTGTCCCTATGCTTTCTTTTATACCAACCCTTTTCCGTATTTCGACGTTACGTATGCGGTCCGCCAATGTGACGCCGCATATCCGGCGCAGCGACCTCATTTCTACTGCATTAACCCTACTGCCATGCGTATTCTGACGTATCCACGACTCGCTTCCATACATCATTAATTCATAATATATACATAAAAATATAAATACACATATAATACAAGGCCATCCGATGTTGTGTGGATCTCTTTTTTTTCTAAATGAAAAATGTGATTCTGTTTTTTGATTATATTTATTTGAACCTTTAGATTCATCTCATACTCTCCCAAAGATACTTTTATCATTTAACTCTGTAACTGTAAGTATTACTTTTAGTCATAGTTCTCATTATTTTTAATTTTTAAATATTGTTACTATCATTAATTAAATTTCTTAAACATATAATGTATCATAATTGAATGTAGTTTGACATGTTGTGGTCACCTGTTACTGGGGTACCATTCACTAATTTTTTTTTTTACTGTTTGCTTCTATTGATAGAATTGGATTCAATGTGTACTCTGTTGGTGATCCTAATTAAATAAATAAAGGTTAGATGTTAGAAAATGCATTTTCAGATCTTCGCCTTTGTACATTTTTTGTCGTACAATAAAGAATTTAATAATAATAAAAACCTACAATCCTTAATATTGACGTATAGTCAGTAAGTTTGGAGTAAGAGAATCACCGAACACATAATGCTCACTTGGCCAAGGCATGTGTGAAGTCGGATGAAACAAAGAAATCTTTTAAAAATAACCATTCCAATAACAATTACTCGGAGCTTGGAAACTATAAATTGATCTGTCAATATCGCAGCTGGACACGGATAATAGAAAGAGCGTGAAATAAAACAAAATAACAATATCTATCATACAAATGACTTTTAATTAAAATCATTTGATGTGATTTAAAACCTGTATTGCAATTCTTACTTCATTCTTTTTCTTAGTTTTTTATAACATTTAATAATAATAATAAATATTTCCAGACAGGTCATACAGCGCCATCTAGTTTCTGTGGTAAGCTACGAGGCTTGTCTTACGGAAACTAGATGGTTGATAAACTACATATTATACTTTTTTTTTTGTAAATATATACATATTATACATATAAACACCCAGACCGAGACAAATTATACAATGTACAACTTTCCCCCGGTGGGAATCGAACCCACCACCTCCAGAGTTCACGGCAACGTTTGTTACCACTAGACCACCGAGGCGGTCAAACCATCAATATATGAGTAGCTTATAATTTATTTAACAATTGTTTTGTTTTCGTTTTTAAGGTACCAAATTTATGCATTTTTTATGTTTCCTTTATAGTTCTATTAAAAAAGAAAAAAAAATGTATAATTTTTTTTAGAAGTCATATATTTATGTTATATTTTGTAAAATTGATAGTTTTTGTTAAATTTATTTTTTCTAATTTCTTCTTCTTTTTATATTGGTGAATGCTGTGACACCTAATTGGTACATATTCGTATATTAGATAAGTTATAATTATACTATGTTATGTGTGTGATAATATATGTACTGCTGTGTGTAATATATAAATAAATAAATAAATATAGTTACAGGAAAACGTTCAAATGAGACCATTCTTTTTTTTTTTTTTTTTTTATATTTCCAGACAGGTCACACAGCGCCCGGTAAAAAAAAATCCGTGGTAAGCTACGAGGCTTGTGTTACGGAAACTAGATGGTTGATAAACTACATATTATACTTTTTTTTTGTAAATATATACATATAAACACCCAGACCGAGACAAATTATACAATGTACAACGTGCCCCCGGTGGGAATCGAACCCACGACCTCCCGAGTTCACGGCAACGTTTGTTACCACTAGACCACGGAGGCGGTATATTCTAAACTGCCTCCGTGGTCTAGGGGTTAAGTCCGTGGATTTAGACGTTTAGGTACCGGGTTCGATTCCCGGTCGGGACACAATAATTTGTTTAATTTATTTGTGTTTTTTCTCGAGCTTGGTACGATAGAGACGAGCTTGCCACTTGTCATGATGGGCCTATAGAAAAGTTGGCTAAATGCGATTCCGCTTCTTTAAAAGCTTGGTTTCTGACCACCCCGTAAGGGATACCTTTAACTAAGGTACGAATAGGTACCTATAGAGATTATACTGTGATATATTTTGTATTATGTATTTACTAGATCATCATATGTCTGACAGTACCGAGTATGGAGATCACTGTAATAGGTTTTTCTACGCATTTTACGTATGTATGTAGTTTTATTTGTATGTATTTATGTATGTATGTAGATAAGTATTTATTCATAATTGACATCTAATATTCTCTATTAGTTTTGATAGCACCTGCCTTACATTGTCGTAACTGCTTTAGTTGTCCCAAAGGTTTGACCAGTATAGAATGTCTAGCGACATTAGGTCCTTAAAATACCTCCCCACTCTTCCAGCAGATATTCAGATTCCTTTACAGCAGATCGCCAGTGGAATAGATTTCCTTTAATTATCAGACAGGCACCATCTCTTAAAATATTTAAAGATAAGCTATACACATACTTATTTTACAAGCAGAATAAGTCGCCATAACTCAGAAGACAAATTTCTAAGCATTCCATGGATTCACCGTGCGGGTGCCGGGTCCATCGTGTGTGGGTAAGAGATGAGAAGAATGGTGTCTCGGGCTTGCGACCGACAATAGGCTGGTTTAAGAAAAGGAGGCCTCCTTTTTTTTCTATTCGCGATAATACGCTCACCATCCACCATTCTACTTCTTTCTCTACCCAACCAAATACTATATGATTCCGTTAATGCCGTCTTGGAAGCTCGTTCCATAAATGTATTGACGGCAGACCTGCTTAGGCCCAATTCTTTCAGTAAGTGATGCAAAGATTTTGCTGGAACTCCTCTTGCACCAACTTCCACTGCGTAAAGCTGAGTCTTGAACCCGTTCCTGATCATTTCTTCTTATTATAATGCGTAAATGTATGTATTTTATATTTAGTTATATATTTATTTGTTTATATAGGACATTTATTTATGTACAAGTACTATATGTTTATAATTAATGTGTGTTTTATATAGTAATAAATAATTTCAATTATCATTTTTCTTTTGCTGCACCCGCGTATTACATATCTCAGTCACAAAGGTTAGTTGGTAGAAAATGCATTTACGGCATTAAGCTCGCCTATGTACCTGCACTTGTTTTGGTTTTGTACAATAAATAATTTATGATTATTATTATTATTAGGTCCGCCTTTGTACTTTGTGCAATAAAGTTTACAATAAATCAAAATAAAATAAATAAATCAGGTGTGCTCAAGCCTTTATTCTATCCTAACGGGCAAGTTCGTGTAACAGCCACTTAAAAATCAATACAAACAGAAACAGCATACAAAAACATGTCTTATTAAAATTGTAAACAAGAATCTTCATGTCAACTTAGGCATACAATAAAGGAACGCTTATTTGTTATTCAAATACCTGGGCCACTCGACCTGTACACTCGCGAGCAATGAAATCGGTTCACGATATAACTTGCAAGTTCGTTTAATTCAGAAGTAAGTGTTGGGAAATAATTAAGAACGTAGCCAAATAAAAACACGTTAGTTTGCCTACACTCCTGATTATTCCCCAACTCCTTCGAGACGTATTTTAATGAAAGGCAAAAGTCAGTGTTGCAACTTAAAAATTAAGGCGCTCATTATTGTTGCACATACTATAAGACAATATACAAATACTGTGGTTCTGTTCATTTACTTGCACAATTTGACCGCCTCCGTGGTCTAGTGGTAACAAACGTTGCTGCGAACTCGGGAGGTCGTGGGTTCGATTCCCACCGGGGGCAAGTTGTACATTGTATAATTTGTCTCGGTCTGGGTGTTTATATGTATAATATGTATATATTTACAAAAAAAAGTATAATATGTAGTTTATCAACCATCTAGTTTCCGTAACACAAGCCTAGCTTACCTAAGCTTACCACGGAAATTAGATGGCGCTGTGTGACCTGTCTGGAAATATTTATTATTTATTATTATTTATTTACGGTTATTAATTTAATACGTGTAATAAGAGCGGAGGAGGCTCGGTTGTAAAAACGCTTTCTTTAAAAATCCTAAAAACGGTTGGTTTGAAACATATACATTTATCATAGATTACCCACCGTTTCCGTGCCTCGGAGAGCAGTTCTACTAATACTAACTTATGGAATCGTTATGAAATTGTCATTAAAAAAATACATTGGACCCTCGCTGACCCTGGCCAGCGTGGTGAGTGTATGCCAATTTCTTCAGAGAAGAAGAAAATATTTTTTTGAAACAGCGGAAGTCTAGAACTCTGTCTTCTAGGGGCTATGATGAATAAAGGCATAATATTTAATGTGTGAAAATAATAATAAATAAATAAAGTATCATTTTAACCGTATACCTTTCGTGGAAGTCAGAAATATATTTTTCACAGAAGCGAATTCAATTTTAGACAATTTTACTATAGGCTTATATTTACTATATCCCTTGTGTACTAGATTCGAGAAATATCAACCGTCCCAACCAGAAATCAACCAGTTAGTGAGAATAATATTGGTTATTACATCACGAACTTGATAACCTCTTGATAAAATTATAATTAATCTTGGCTAGCCTCAAATCACAAATGCGGCGAATCTATGATACCCTTGACCTACATTTCTTTATACATATTGGCTTATTATTTTTAGATTTAATATACCTACTTTTGAAACAAAAACGGCTGACTTTGTGCCGTAATAGTTTCGGAGATATTAAGCTTTTTGTTAGTGGCCAGTTTTTATTGCTTTCGGGTGTAGTTTAGTAACAAATGGAATACCAAATGTGTGGCATCTTCCTAATGTATTCCTGATATATTTTTTAAATTGACAGACCCATATTTTGTTTTTCTTTTACTTTTGTATGTCGCATGCTTAACTAGTGGCCTTGCCAGCCTCCAAATTCTTATAACCTGGAGTCCTTCAATAACAAAGAATAAAAAAATAATAAAAATGAAACATAGGTTACTGTCTAGTCTACGCAGGGATTAACACTAGGAGACTGTATTTGACATACACCAAACAATCGCTTCTGAATTAAAGTTATATGAAAGAGATTTTTTTTTTTTTTAATGAATTTATTAGTCCTATTCTTAATTGCAGATTTTTTTTTTTTTTTCGAAGTAATATACAAACAATATAAAAGAATTACAATATTAAATAAACTATATTAAAACAAAATCTAAATTAACCCAAAAGAATATAATAATACATAGAAAATAAAAATACATACTTACAAAAAAAAAAATAGCTCCTCCAAATCGCTGTCTTGTGGCATGGTGCCCAATACACTAGCAGCATTTCCCCTTTGAATTAGGATACCTAATTTTTGGGAGAAAAAACTGCCAGCCCTATTATCACCAGAGACGTCAATGAGCCTTTGAACAATTTCTTTACAAAAGGCTTTAAGTTTCGATCTTCACGGGCCCATCGTTTCTACAGCAAACGTCGAAAAAAGTAACTATTGCAAATAGTTTTATATTTTCGACGCTTGCTGATCTGCGCTTGTTCCGCTGCAAAACCAGGTCTAACAGAAGTTCCTTGAAGGTGGGAAGGGTCTAGGTATCCCAACAGGTACAATCCCATACCAGAGATTGACCCAATCTCCAAGGAACTATTGTCATTCCGTCTGGACGCTTGCCATCGTCTCGACTCAGACCGGTTATTAGTATAAAATATGATATCAAAATACAGGTGGTAGGTAAGTTTTGGCACGACACATTTCGCCATTTCTGACATGCAAAATTTTAGTTTAATAACTACACATATAACATTAATATAACACAAAAAAATAAAGAAATAGAACACAAAATAACTTAAATATTAGAAAACAACAAATAAAAGCCTATATATTTTTATATTTTTATACTGAGCACGACATGTGACACCGCTCCCACCTGATGGTAAGCGGTACCCAAGGTCCAAGAATGGGAGCAACTGACGCCAGCCTCAGACGACCGACATCAGTCCCTACCACTATGCCGACCTATAAAGATGTTTTTTCACACTTCGTTTAAAGGACTCCAGGTTATAGGAATGGCGAAACACACAGCATTCCACATCTTCAGCGTGCGACAGATGTAAGAGTCTCCAAATTTGTATATATGAGCTTGTCGCAGTTTAAGTAGTCCTTGGTCGCGAAATACTGTTTTTAATCTCGTTCTATCTTATGTAGATATGTCAGAATACGCATGAGAGTAGAGTTAATGCAGTAGAAATGAGGTCGTTGCGTCGGATATGCGGCGTCACTTTGACGGACCGCATACGTAATGACGAAATACGCAAAAGGGTTGAAATGAAGCATGAAAGAAAGCATAGGTACAAAAATAAGGAAAGGCATGCTCCGATGGTTCGGGCATGTTGAAAGGATGAATGAACTAACCAGATATATAATTCAAAAGAGGGTAAAAGAGACCCTGTCAGACCAAGACTCACATATTACGATCAAATAAACAAAACAATAGCGAAACAAAAGGGCATGTATTAAGAGGTTGATGAATGCCGAAGAAGCGAAAGAGGTATGTCGTGACCGTGACAAGTGGCGCTCAGTTGTCTCTGCCTACCCCGCAAGGGATTTGGCGTGAAGATATGTATGTATGTATATCTTATGGCATAAAAGGAATGTTAGAATGAGATAACTGATAAAATGTGTAAAATATTTATCAGACAATTTACTGTTACAATCTAAATTCGAAAGCTAGACAAACTCATTTTTTGACTTGAGAACTCAACCGCCTAGCTGTGGTCATGGATATTGACATGTTCTGTACATCGCCAGTTGGTCGGGCGATGTCTAGAGCATTTTTACAGTATAACACAGCAGACGTATTCTAATGGTGTACATTGCAGGATTTATATCCATCTGATTTAAATGATTTTCTAAATGATTGTTGTAGTATAGTTTTAAAAAGAGAACTGTCATTTATGTTGAACTGATTGACACATTGTAATTATAAACATGTATTTTTTTTATGATATTTTATTGAATGCGAGAAAAACCAAGGTACTAGTGTTTGAAAGAAGAAGAATGACAAACGTGACGATAAAGATTGATGATGAAACTCTAGAACAAGTAAATGAAATTATATATCTGGGCAGTGTTTTCACTGCGGATGGGAAGTATGATAGGGATGTTGAAAGAAGAGTGAATGCGGGAAATAGCGTTACCGGACCCTGGGGTCACTAATGGCCAGTCAAAATGTCAGTGACAAAGCTCGACTCGCCATACACAATGCCATGCTGGTACCAACACTTATGTATGGAAGCGAAACGTGGATATGTCAGAATACGCATGAGAGTAGAGTTAATGCAGTAGAAATGAGGTCTTTGCGTCGGATATGCGGCGTCACTTTGACGGACCGCATGCGTAATGACGAAATACGCAAAAGGGTAGAAATGAAGCATGAAAGAAAGCATAGGAAGAAAAATAAGGAAAGGCATGGTTCGATGGTTCGGGCATGTTGAAAGGATGAATGAACTAACCAGATATATAATGCAAAAGAGGGTAAAAGAGACAAGACCAAGACTCACATATTACGATCAAATAAACAAAACAATAGCGAAACAAAAGGGCATGTATTAAGAGGTTGATGAATGCCGAAGAAGCGAAAGAGGTATGTCGTGACCGTGACAAGTGGCGCTTAGTTGTATCTGCCTACCCCGCAAGGGATTTGGCGTGAAGATGTGTATGTATGTCTATCTTATGGCATAAAAGGAATGTTAGAATGAGATAACTGACAAAATGTGTAAAATATTTATCAGACAATTTACTGTTACAATCTAAATTCTAAAGCTAGACAAACTCATTTTTTGACTTGAGAACTCAATCGCCTGTGTGGTCATGAATATTGACATGTTCTGTACATTAGTATACATCTCCTAAATTAGTTGGTCGGGCGATGTCTAGATGCAGGATCTATATCCATCTGATTTATAGATTTAATTGCCTAATTATTTTTTATTTCTAAATTATTGTTGTAGTATAGTCTTAAAAAGAGAACTGACATTTATGTTGAACTGATTGACACATTGTAATTATAAACATGTATTCTTTTAATGATATTTTATTTTGTTAATTACCAAGTTATTTCAAATGGCGACGAGGAGGGGATACGAACCTTCTCGGGGTTAGAACCGACCTTTGGATATGAAGAAAAGCGTTCTTACAACCGAGTCACCACCGCGACTGATTTCCCTTGAATAATTTCTGTATATTTAAATTTTAAAAGTTATTGACTATGACTGTACCATTCAATAGCTAAATTAAACCGATATCTATCGAATAAAAGTGAATATCTACTAAATTGTAGACAGAAACGATATTTCAAAAAGCATTTCATCGATGTTACCATAATTGCGATGCCTAGGGCTGTATCTACATGCGAGAAAAACGCTTACTTTTATTATATAATAATAATGATTTACAATTAATAATTCACCCATAGAATAATTCACCTATAACTGCCTCCGTGGTCTAGCGGTAAAGTCCTGGTCGGGACACAAAAATATTTATTAATATAAATAAATACATTTAATTAATATTTAATTTATTTGTGATATTACTCGAGTTCGGTACGTTGGAGACATCGACGAGCTTGCCACTTGTCATGATTAGCCTATACTAAAGTTGGCCAAATGTGAATCCGCTTATTTATAAGAAAAGGGAAACGGTCGTGATGATACTTTACTTTTTTAAAAATTCACCCATATACAAATATGTAAATGTAATTTTAATTAAAGGAAAGCGTACTTACAACCGAGTCATCCCCGCTTTCTCCGGCATGTACCAATGATAATTAATACTTGAAGAACACGTTAAGCCGTCGGTCCCGGTTCCATTAATACAATATTGTGGAATCGATAATAATATTGTTAATAAAAAAAAATACATCATTCTCTCGCTAACCCGTCGTTGCAAGTGTAGGCAAAATTTATTTATTTAAAAACTTTATTGCACAAAGCACAAAGGCGGACTTAATGCCCGTAGACATTCTCTGACAGCCAAACCTTAGGGACAAATTTGAACAAATATAGGTGCAATGAAAGTAACAGTAATTTACAATTATAGGATAATTCAACAAATATTATATACCTACTTATATATTCTTATAATATATGTATTATAATATCAATATACTAAATACTAATACATATACAAAATTGTACATAAACATACACAAATACAACTTACTAACGTGGTTTAGAGCTATTCATAAAGTATGAATAGACCAGTTTTTTAAACGACAATCTGTTAGTTGCCTGCCTTATGTTTACTGGAAGATCATTCCATAATTTTGTGCAGCTACTACGAAGGAGTTGGAGACAAATCCAGAATGATGTGAGGGAACAGAAAGAAGAGAGTTGTGAGAAGAACGTAAAGATTTATCGTGGAAAGAAGAGAGATAGCAAATTCTTAAGAAAATTCTGGAAGGCCCATCTCAAACACTGGAGGTCTAGGACTCTTGTGTTCTTGGGGCTATGATTATGATGATATGATATGATATAATAAATTGACATCAGAACCTTGCCAACCCGTATGGCTTGCGTGGCGAGTGTAGTTCCAGAAAGATGTTCTGTAAGGCCCATCTCCAACAGTGGAGTTTTAGAGCTCTGTGTTCTGATAGAAAACAGTCCATATATCAATAGTGATTTACTTAAATAAAAAAAAAAAAACAATCATTTATTTGCTTTCCAATACATATAACTCATTAAATAGCCCGCCAAACTGTAACCACAGTTTGTTGGCGGAGATAATTACCATCAATATCAATGCAATCCAATATAATGTTAAGGCTAACGTGAATGACTTATCCTCTGTTCAATCTTTCTTACACTACGTTTATAATTCGCATTGCATAAACTAACGATTTTAGAAAACATAAATGAGTTAGTGTACAAACGTCCTAATTTTATTTCTCTTTGTTTCAGTTGCTGCAGCCTCCGGAAATTCGAAATTCGAATTCTAAATGAAGTTGTTCTTTTATTCAAATTCAGTGATTGGTTAATTCGAATATTGTCGGACAAAATGCTGTGTTCCTATTGGTTGTTTGTTAGTGTGAGTGCTATCTGTTTGATCAGAAATAGCGGTGCTAATTCGTGTAGAGATAACAACCTATGCTGCACTGGCCGGGACAGCTCTTGCGTGGTTCAGAAAGCTCAGCAGAATGCTATTATAGAAGATTTGACGGATAAGCCATGCTACTGTGATCACGCTTGCCTCAAGTTGGGAGACTGCTGTCCGGATTTCAAGGAGACGTGTGGAGGTATGTGTTTTTTTTAATTCTCTTAAGTAACATAGAAGAAAATGTGCCAGTTTTAGCAGCGCTACGGTTTCCCACCGAACTAGAATTGGGGGCAAATTTAAATTTTCATCCAATTAAATTAATTTATTTATGCAAGTCGGCATTCTACAAAAAGAGATGAATTCTGCGCTTCAATAGTATTGTTTTTACAATATTGACTCCATCATTTCATAGTATATAGCTGACCCCGCGAACTTCGTACCGCCTGACAGTCAATAAATGTACCCTCAGTCGGTATGCCCCACAAATCAGCGCTGATGCGTGCCACCTATCGGACAACAGTAGTACTATGTCAGAAACCTTCGCCGATCTTCACACAACATATTCCCAAAGTTTCATCCCGATCGGTTGACTAGTTTTAAAATGCATAGGCAACATACACACAGACATTCATTTTTATATTATAGTACATATTGGTGTATCTGGAGCACAACATGATATATGTATGTATATATCGTGCTCAGTATAAAAAAAAAAGTATTACATTTTATTTTATATGTATGTATATTATTATTGTTTATATGTATGTATTTGCATGTACTCGTAGTATGTAGTGTAGATATGTAAATATTATTTATTTAGGTATCTAAGTAGGTATGTATTGATTTATATATGTCATTATATTGTCTAATTAGGCCTGTAATTGCATCCTACCTTTCAGTGTTTATTTGATTTTGTTGTCCCAAAGGTTTGACTGTCATAGAATGCCTAGCGGCATTAAGTCCGCCTTTGTACTTTGTGCAATAAAGATTTAAATAAATAATACAAACTTGTTGTGTCGTTAATAAATTGTCATTGACATCAGAACCTCGCCAACCCGTCTGGCCAAAGTGGCGAGTGTAGGCAAAATTCTCCAGAAATTTCTGGAATGCCCATTGTGATTATTATAATGTTTTGAAAGGCCTTTCTCTAACAGTGGAGGTCTAGAACTTTGTGTTCTAGAGGCTGTCGCTCTTACTGTTAGAATATCACAGTATTTCAAGTTTGGTGGTGTTGGTGTGAAGGCGTAAGGGGTGCCAAAGGGGGTATAAGGCTTTGTTTACACAAAGATTAGCCAGTTTTATTACGTTTCAGCCGCAAAATGTATAATATCGTCGCCCAGACACCCTTCGGATTGAATTTCATTTATTTTTCCCTTTCAGCGAAGAGTTTTGCGTTCGCTCCAAAATTTATGCAGTAAACACAAATTTCAAATTTTTAATTAAACATCTCCAGTAAAATTTAATACTGCTACTCTAATTAACAGCCAGCTCAATAGCTAATTATAATTAGTTTGTGTAAGCTGCACATATCGTCGCTGCGCCTGACAAGTTCCATATGGAAATACACATATGTGTATTTTGTAAAGTTTTGATAAACGTGTTATACATATACTGCAAAGTTGTTAATAAATAAAATAATATAAATATTTTATTGACACCAATTTTAACATCCGTAAAGGTATAAAAAAAGACGTGGTTGTAAGAACGCGTACCTTCAATCCTACAAAGGTTCGAACCCACCCGGCATGTACCAATGAGAAATACACTTTTCCTACGTACATTTGTCATAGATTTACAACACCACCGTTCCCGTGCCTCGGAGAGCACGTTAAGCTTTCGGTCCCGGTTCCTCTAATGAAAACTTGTAGAATCGTTAATAAATTGTCATAAAAAATTGGCATCATATCTGTCTGGCCAGCGCAGCGTGGCGAGTGTAGGCCAAATTCTCCAGTTCTGGAAGGCCCATCTCCAGCAGTGGAGGTCTAGGACGCTGTGTTCTAGGGGTTGTAATAAATAATAAAGGTATAAAATACAAATAAAAAATGTAAAGATTAATGATAAAACTCTAGAACAAGTAAATGAAATTATACATAATATCTGGGCAGTGTTTTCACTGCGGATGGGAAGTATGATAGGAATGTTGAAAGATTAGTGAACACGGTAAATAGTGTTAACGGTGCCCTGCGGTCCTATTCTGTTACTTAGTCGCAAACGTTATATAATGGAATCCGTCAACTATATATGTATATATATCACGCTATTAAAGTTGATATTTGCACGGCCGCTGTCAAGGTCGAGCGATTATAGAGTTGGGAATTGAATAATATTTTGTAATTATGACGCAATCTTTGACGTAAATAACGAAATCTACTAATGTGTCACTTACTTATTTCGGTCTATCCATAATTTAATTTAATCTTTTTATTTATTATTTTAATAATATTGTAAAAAATTGACAATATCCGAGTGTTACATGTGAACCATATGGAAATAAATATTTTGAATTTGAATTTGAATAATGTTTGCGACTAAGTTACAGAATAGGGCTGGAGTCACTGATCGGCAGTCGAAATGTCAGCGACAAACCTCAGCTCGCCATACACAATACCATGCTGGTACCAACACTGATGTATGAAAGTGAGACGTGGATATGTCAGAATATGCATGATAGTAGGGTAAATGCAGTAGAAATGAGGTCGTTGCGTCGGATATGCGGAGTCCCTTTGGACCGGCCAAAGTACATATACATACCGGTATAAAAAATGCTTAGGGACAAAAAAAAGGAAAGGCTTGCTACGATGGTTCGGGCATGTTGATGATGCGAAGAAAGATTGACGAACCAGGTATAAAATGCTAAAGATGAGGGTAAAAGAGGCCCTGGCAGACCGAGACTCACATATCACGATAAATAAAATAATAAATAGAACACAAGGTGCATTAAAAAGCATTCGTAACGAAAGAGCATGTATGAAGAGGTTGATGAATGTCGACGAAATCGTGTCAGTTTGCGCTCAATTGTCTCTGCCTACCCCGCAAGGGATTTGGCGTGAAGATCATACATCTTAATATAAATTACAATTATATATTATATAATTTATTTATAGCACATTAGCTAGGCTAGGACAGGCTAACAGAATTGTAAGTGGTGCACGGGGTTTCTGCACTAGATGATTCTGTCAAGGCACAGAAACCAGATTTTGATCAGGAAAGGTGTAGTTTCGTGATCCTAGTTTTGCAACACTGGTATGTGGTTGTTATATCTTACGAGGGGCGTTCAAAATATTCTCGGTATGTGGATAAAAACAAACAAGTACGAAAAGTTTGATATTTTTATTTTTCAATATACTCCCCCCCTATGTTCATACACTTATAAGATCGATCAATTATTTTTTTTAATCCCTCATAAAAATATTTTTTATCTTTGGTGTAAAAATGCTCCTCCACGGCCGTCTTCAACGCTTCATCGTCAGAAAATTTATTTCCACGCAGATCCTTTTTAAGATTGGGAAACAAAAAGAAGTCGCTTGGGGCTAAGTCCGGACTATAGGGTGGATGAGTAACAGTTTCAAACCCACATTCAACAATAGCTGCCTTGGCAATATGAGCAGTATGGACAGGGGCGTTGTCATGCAGAAGCAGAACACCTTTGGTTAACTTTCCTCGCCTCTTTTCTTTGATCGCATCTCTTAATTGACGTATAACGTTAGCGTAGTACTGCCCTGTGATATTTACACCTTTTTCTTTATAATCGATAAGCAAAACTCCTTCACAATCCCAAAATATTGTGGCCATGACCTTGCCAGCTGACGGGATTACCTTGAACTTCTTGGGATGAGCTGAACCCTTAATGTGCCACTGCATGGACTCCTGTTTGCTCTCTGGGTCATAATGATGAACCCAGGTTTCATCTCCAGTAACTATTTTTTGCAGCACCTCATCGGGATTTTCACCACACAGGTCGATAAAATCTGAACAGCAAGCCACACGCATATCCTTTTGAAGAAGCGTCAGCATTCGCGGAACCCATCTTGCACTTACTTTTGACATATTAAGATGGTCATGTATAATGTCATGTACGGTACCAATAGAGAGATTGGTTACTTGAGCTATAGATTTTACCTTCACTCGGCCGTCTTCCAATATAAGTTTTTCCACTTTATCAATATTTTCTTGTGAGGTAGCCACTACAGGCCGGCCAGGTCTAGGGTCATCTTCAATACTCTCCCTTCCACGCTTAAATTCGCTTGACCATTTTTGAATAGTAGATAAAGAAGGAGCAGACTCACGGTAAACACAATCCATTTCCTCTTTTATGGTTTTTTGATTTTTACCCTGTTTTGTCAAGAATTTTATGACGGATCGGTGCTCTAATTTCGTTAAAATTGTTAATTCGCTCATGGTGTTCATGTTTGTTCGGCAATTGCAGAAAAACAAAAGAACATCTCGGTTCCAATTTTACTTTTTTTTAATGTCAATGGATGAATCTTAGCGGCCAGTAACAAATATATATATAAAAGAGGTTGTAACGTATCAATACCGAGAATATTTTGAACGCCCCTCGTATTTGTGTATTTATTTGCTTATTTAGAAGTATAGTATCATCACGACCGTTTCCCTTTCGGGGTAGTCAGAAACCACGCTTATAAATAAGCGGATTCACATTTAGCCAACTTTACTATAGGCCAATCATGACAAGTGGCAAGCTCGTCGATGTCTCCAGCGTACCAAACTCGAGAAATATCACAAATAAATTAAATATTAATTAAATGTATTTATTTACATTAATAAATATTTTTGTGTCCCGACCAGGAATCGAACCCGGTACCTCCGAGTCTAAATCCACGGACTTAATCGCTAGACCACGGAGGCAGTCTTATTTATTTTATTTATCGTGTAATTGTGTTTAATCTTATTTTGATATGATAAAAGGAACGTTTTTTAGCGTTTTTTTTTAACCCTTTGGGATAAGCCCTTTGGCAATAAGTGGAGAAGTTTAAGACTAACCCGAAATCACGTGAATTTTTTATTACCTACAAAGAATGTTATTTTTTTTAAATACAGGTATAAAGTATAATCAACAAAATTAAGGACAATGATAAAAATGTCAAGACAGAAAAGTTGCAAGTTGATTATGACAGCCATGTCTACATATGTCGCATCCCACACCAAAGACCTGCTAAGTTTCCACGGCCCAAGGGTCAAAACGTCAGGCCTCTTGCCATCGCTCCGCGCAATACCAGAAAAGTTGCAAGTTGATTATGACAGCCATGTCTACATATGTCGCATCCCACACCAAAGACCTGCTAAGTTTCCACCGCCCAAGGGTCAAAACGTCAGGCCTCTTGCCATCGCTCCGCGCAATACCAGAAAAGTTGCAAGTTGATTATGACAGCCATGTCTACATATGTCGCATCCCACACCAAAGACCTGCTAAGTTTCCACGGCCCAAGGGTCAAAACGTCAGGCCTCTTGCCATCGCTCCGCGCAATACCAGAAAAGTTGCAAGTTGATTATGACAGCCATGTCTACATATGTCGCATCCCACACCAAAGACCTGCTAAGTTTCCACGGCCCAAGGGTCAAAACGTCAGGCCTCTTGCCATCGCTCCGCGCAATACCAGAAAAGTTGCAAGTTGATTATGACAGCCATGTCTACATATGTCGCATCCCACACCAAAGACCTGCTAAGTTTCCACGGCCCAAGGGTCAAAACGTCAGGCCTCTTGCCATCGCTCCGCGCAATACCAGAGGGTTCTAAGATTGCAGTGACAAACAAGAACGCTTCAAATGATGTCGTTGAGAGCCGTGTACAATTATAATTACAAATATAAAAAAGCCACGCAGATATGAATATAGCCCTAACTAAATAATGTTGGACAGGGAAATGCTATACTTTCCGAAACGTTTCAACCATTATATTTTTTCATGGCAAAAATCTCATTAATTTTCATCATTTTCATTCATCTTTTAAGGGATGTTCACGCAAGATTGACTATCTCAGATTAGGGTGTGTTCTTTTTCACTCAATTTCCTTTCTCTTTACTTTATCCTAACCTTGACTGAGATCGATAAGTGTGCTTATCTTGCTTATTAAAGTAATTTTATTTCTTTTTTGAATTACAATATAAAAGCTACCTAAATAATAAAATTAAAAATAAACTAAACTATAAATAAAAAATGTCCTCTAGAGATGTCCCATCCGAGATAGTCCCAAGGAGACTGGCAACATTTCCCCTCTGTATAGCGAGGCTAATACGTTGGCAGAAATAATTGCCAGCCTTCCTGTCTCCAGACCTTTCTGTCAGCCGCTTTGACAACTCCTTGGCCAAGCGCCTCGCTGACGGTCCCCATGGGCCCATCGTCTTGACTCCAAACGGCGCAAACTCGTAACCGGAACCAAGGTTGGCATATTTGCGCAATTTGAGGTTCTCCGCAGAAATAGCCGCTCTTCCCGCACCTGACGAGGTCGCCTGGATGTGAGATGGAGCTAATGTGTCTACTATTTATAAAATACTACAACGGCCCAACAGTCATTCCATCGGGTCTCTTGCCATCGCTCCGCACAATCCCAGATGGTTCTAAGATTGCGGGTACACCAGCAGTGACAAGAGCCCTTCGGATGATGTCGTTGAGAGCCGCGTGACGAGGAATGCGTCCAGAATCTTGCTTATTTATACCAAATACATGCTTGATCCTACTCATATTATACAAATGCTGAAATTTGTGAGAATGTCTGGATATTTGTTGCTCTTTTACGCCACAACACTGAATGGATTGCGTGAATCTTCACAGTAACATAGGATTTGTATACAATGTTTAGCATGCTCTGACTCCTAAACTATTTGTGTGTGTTTCAGGAGTCAGTGTCTTCCATGAATTTGTACATATATACTTTTATTAAGACCCAATAAATCTGCCAATATATACTATTATTACAATAAACAATTGTCTATTTATTCATACATACATACATATCTTTACGCCAGATCCCTTGCGGGGTAGGCAGAGACAAATGAGCACCACCTGACACGATCACGACATACGTCTTTCGCTTCGTCGACATTCATCAAACTTTTCATACATTCCCTTTTGTTACGAAGGCTTTTTAATGCATTGAATAGATTAATAGGTAATTCAAATTAAATCTAAATATTATATCTATATAGACGCATACATACTAATATATACACAATACTATATACCATATATATAGTTATATATATAAATTATTATACATATATTATATGTATAATATAAAATAAAATTACTTTTTCAAAATTTATGACAAAGACCTTCAGTCACTGTCACTGATGACGCCGCTCCAAAGAGAGGCGAAATATTTGGCAATAAAATTTTATAGCTTCAATTTATATATTTTACCAAGTAAGAAACACATCTAACACACTTTATTTGTTGCAGATAATACATATATTATATACATATATTATACACTACATATAATACCTACTTACACTGTGATGAACTGTTTAAATATTATTCAAATTCAAAATTGTATAGATTGTTAATTCTAATTACAGTTGTATGTACATGTCATGATGATGCAATCTGCCTATATTATAGGCATACAATATGCTTATGTCAATAGATATTTATTTACAATATTTATTTATATATAGTTAACATTTAATATTGTTCTTGTCAATTTATTGGAATACAATGTTAATGTCAAAATTTGCATGCTAAAAATTATTTTATTGAACACAGTTGTCAATACGTATTTTCTTCAACTCAATAGTAAAAAGTTTTATAGGTAACTCTCGTATCTCTCTAGGAATTTTATTATATACTCTAATGCACATTATGTGGCATTATTTATAGCCTGGTCCAACAGCGTAATACTTTTTTTTTTGTGTTCTCTATAAGGAATCGACCCCGGTAACTCCTTGTTATCTACGATACTTTGCGATATTGTTATTACTTTGCGCATCCATTGATATAAGATAAACAATCTTACGTAGTAGATCTCATTAGTTGTATTCAATGCCTAGTAAATATCTAAATCAACTGCAAATTTTGACTTCATTTCATTATAGGCGGTCCCATTAATGTCGAAGAAGGTTCTTATCTTTTCCTTTTATTTCCCAATTTTGAGGAGATATTTCATAAAATTGATTTGTTTTTTATCTATCCCATGAATTATGTATGAGCGAGCCACTTCCATCCTCCCTTTCAGTACGATTTAAGTGATTTGCAGGCACGCGATCAAAATAACACAAGTACGTACTTACCTTTGTAAATATTAATTATTCACTCGGATTTAATTTTAATGGATTGGTAATGAAATTATCTTGCAAATTGTGGTTAAGTCTAACTCTTTTGTAGTTGTTGCTACTAATTTGTGGAATAATCTACCTGTTAACATACGGCAAGCAACTACCAGAAGATTATTAAAAAAACTGGTGTTTTCACACTTGCTAAATAGCTCCACACAGCGTTAGTAAGTAATATATATGTATGTTTATGTATAATAATATATATGTATTAGTATTTAGTGTATCGATATTATAATATTTATTCCATATATATATTGTAAGTTAGAAAATATTAATTTGCTGTTAATTTAAATAGTTATTTATTTCTCTTATTATCTTTATGATTGCACCTTTTGTCCCCAAGGTTTGGCCGTCAGAGAATGTCTTCGGGCATTAAGACCGCCTTTGTAATTTGTGCAATAAAGTTTATAAATAAAAATTAATAAATACATAATTGTAACCAAAACTTAATGTCTAAGTCGCCGAACACAGTGTTCTATAGAGTTCTGCATCCAGCGTTGTTCCTGGAACACACTCTGTTAAATCAGACTAGTCCAGGGCCAGCAGTCTCGACAATGCATAGCGATTGCTAACTTTTAATTGACACGTCTCAGCCTTGAATTACGTCTACTCCATTTAGTATATTTTACGTTGCGCCGCCGCCCGTCAGTAACAATGATTCATTTTCATTACAGCCCCTAGAACACAGCGTCCTAGACCTCCACTGATGGAGATAGGCCTTCCAGAACATCGCCACGCTGGCTGGTTTAATGACAATTTATTGACGAATCCACAAGTTCGTATTAGTGGAACCGGCACCGACGGCTTAACGTGCTCTCCGAGGCACGCGAACTATGGTGAAGAGAGAAGACAAATTTCTAAGCATTCCATGGATTCACCGTGCGGGTGCCGGGTCCATCGTCTGTGGGTAAGAAATGAGAAGAATGGTGTCTCGGGCTTGCGACCAACAATAGGCTGGTTTAATAAAAGGAGGCCTCCTTTTTTATTTTATTGCGTGATAATACGCTCACCATCCACCATTCTACTTCTCTCCCTACCCAACCAAATACCGATTCCGTTAATGCCGTCTTGGAAGCTCTTAATAAATCTATTATATTATATATAAATGTGTTACAAATGTAGGTAAAAATAGTGTATTTCTCATTGGTACATGCCGGGGGGGTTTGAACCGACCTTTGTACTCGTAGGATTTAAGGAAAGGTTCTTACAACCAAGCCACCACCGCGCTATCAGTCAGTCACTATCTAAAGTGTTCGATTAAAATTACTTCACAAATCATAACAATGCATTGATTAATGTGAGGACATATTGATAAAACAAATTAATTAATGATCTGTCGACATTAGATGTTAATAGAGATGATATTAATTAGGTGACTGCCTCCGTGGTCTAGCGGTTAAGTCCGTGGATTTAGACTCGGAGGTACCAGGTTCGATTCCTGGTCAAAAATAGTACACAAAAATATTTGAAATGAAATGAAATAATTTATTTGGCAGAAACATGGTAGGTACAGGGATGTAAATTATTATATGTAATTATATCACATGCTTCGCTATTTTTAGCATACAAATATTTATTTCGTCACATGACCTTGTCGAGCTTAGTGTCTAGGTATTCTTTTGTCGAATAAAAACATTTATTAACCAGCATTTGTTTGACTCTTAATATAAACAGTTTTACTGGCAGCTCCTTTATAGTACCTGGAAGCTTATTAAATATCTTTGTTGCCATTGCATAACAATTTCGGCTATATTGAGTACTTTTATGCGCTGGAATAATTATTCTACTAGGATAACGCGTTTTAAAATTGCAATTATCCCCAAGAGTTTTAAATAGTTCCGGGTGGCTTTTTACAAATAAACAGCATTCAAGTATATAGATAGAAGGATCAGTTATTAATAAACATAAATACACTTAATTAATATTTAATTTATCAGTGATATTTCTCGAGTTTGGTACGCTGGAGACTTTTTTTTTTTAATTAGTTTACAAACTGGTTACATTCTTAAAATTAATAAATAAAATTATACATAAGCATGAAATGAATGCAACGTATTAATAGTAAACCTAACACTGATATTCAATTTAAATTCATAAAGACAAAGACAATTAATGATTAAATAAAACATTAAATAAACCAAAAAAAAAAAATCTAAATAAAAAAAAAACATCGATCGACGAGCTTGCCACTTGTCATGATTGGCCTATAGTAAAGTTGGCTAAATGTGAATGCGCTTATTTATAAGCGTGGTTTCTGACCACCCCGAAAGGGAAACGGTCGTGATGATACTTTACTTTATATTAGTTAGGTTCTAATTAATTAGGTTAATTTAATGTTCTCAATTTACTAAGCCTGCCTTTGCGGTCACAGGATTATCCAACGCCTGCAGTTGGATGTAGTTGCTTTTATTTGGTATGGTGAGGATTTATTTATTTATTTATTTATTTTAAAACTTTATTGCACTATGTACAAAGGCGGACTTAATGCCGCTAGGCATTCTCTGACAGCCAAACCTTTAGGACATTTAGACAGGATAGGTGGTAGGTGCAATTAAAAATTAGATGAAATTTAAATAAAACAGAAATATAATTGTAATATAAATATATACATACTAATATCTACATACAATTTACATACTAATACATAAATAAGTCATACTATAGATATACTAATATAATATAAATAAAACTACTTACATGATGAGGAGAGTGTGACAAAATTAACAATGTGATGATGCTGATATTAAGAGCAACAAAGATTGAAAAGAAAGGTTTAGGTTAGGTTACTTAGTTAGTTAAAAAGTGTTTGTATACCTGGTTTTTAAATATTGCACGATTGGGGGCTTCTCTGATATCAAATGGTAAGTTATTCCAAAGATTCGCAGCGACAACAGCAAATGAGTTCGAAACGTAGGAAGTGTGGTGAGAAGGTATAGAAATTGTGGAGTTGAAGGAGGAGCGAAGAATTCTATCATGAAAAGAGCTTAGAAAACTGAAATTATCTTTAAGATACTTGGGTGAATTAGGTTCATTTAATAGACTGTATAACAAGCAGAGAATTCTGCGATTTCTCCGCTTACGGATAGGCAACCACTTCAATTTATCTCGGAATGACGAAATGTGGTCGAATTTCCGCAAACCGAAGATAAAGCGAATACAAGCATTGTGCAGTCGTTCAAGTTTATTAAGATGCTCTTGTGTAAGATCCACAGAACACACGTCACCGTAATCGATTATAGGCAAAAGAAGGGACTGTACGAGCGTAATTTTAGCTTTCAGCGGCAGAAAGTTTTTTAATTTGTTGAGAGAGTGCAGTGAAGAGAATATCTTACGACTAATCTGAGTGATCTGTGCTACCCAGCTTAGGTGAGAATCCAGGTATATCCCAAGATTCTTTACCTCACTGGAGAATGGAATAGGCACGTTGTCAAACCGAACAGAGTCGATAGCATTCATGTCAACTTTAGATAATAGTCGGGGGCTCCCAACAATGATTGACTGACATTTGTTCGGATTGACAACGACACCGTACCGCGCAGACCAGGAATATAAACTACATAAATCGGAATTAAGCCAAGCTATTGCACTATTGAGAGTACTGACATCTGTCTGCACGTAGAGTTGCAAGTCATCAGCGTACAGGTGGTAGTGGCAATGAAGTGAGGAAGTGATCCCACTAATGAATAGCGAGAAAAGTAACGGGGATAAAATGCCACCTTGTGGAACGCCGGTACTCAAATCACACCAGTCTGAAGACGTTTGATCAATGCGAACCCGTTGCCGACGACCATGCAGATACTGAGAAAACCATGACAAGGCCCCTGTCGATATCCTCAGACGAGATAAAATAGCGATGAGCAAATCAGGATCCACTGTGTTAAAGGCGTTGGTGAAATCAATCAGTACAAGTACCGTGACTTTGGTTTTATCCATGCCGTTTCTGATGTCTTCAGTTACTTTAAGTAAAGCTGAAGTTGTGCTATGACCGGGACGAAATCCTGACTGGAAGGGATTAAGGAGTTGGTTTAAATTTAGAAATTCAGATATTTGTATATGAACGGCAGACTCTAATACTTTTGAAAGGAATGGTAAAATGGAAATTGGACGAAAATGGCTAGGTAACGTTGGAGAGGAAATTTTAGGAAGTGGGATAATAAAGGCATTACGCCATAAGGTAGGAAATTGACCAGTAGTAAGAGATATATTTATTATGCGCGTTATTGTAGGTAAGAGTACATCGATAATGGTAACGATCATAGCACGACTGATGTCATCACATCCTATTGCTTTAGAAGTTATGGAGTTAATCGTCTTGAAGATAAAATCGCCAGAAACCTCAGCAAGATCAAATGGTGTATTGGTAAGGGTCGGCATTTCCGCTAATTCAATTAATGTTTTTGACTTGATAACAACGTCCAGCATCGGAGCTGATGAGAAATGAGCATTGAGCTGGTCAGGTGTCACCGTGCCGAGATTAGCCGAGCACTGTGAACGCCCCAACCCCAAAGATTTGAGAAATTTCCAAGTATCGGACTGAGATTTGTTTGAGATATTGTCACAAAAATGGCGGCGTTTTGCCGTTCTACACACCTGGTTACAACGATTTCTTGCAACCCTATACGCAGCCCAGGCATCATCACTTCGTTTTTTACGGTATTTACGGTACGCACAGTCACGCTTCCTCATAGACATGCGGACTTCATCACTAATCCAAGGTGCCGGAGCACGTTTCACTTTCGTCGGGAGTATGGGTGCGTGCTTGTCATACAGTCTAAGTACCTCATGATTAAATAATGCGACCATACAATTTATATCGGTTAGATCATCAAAACTGCTCCAATCAATTTGATTAGCATCATCGCGTAGTTTTTCAATATTTATGCGACAGAAATGACGCATAAATATTGTAGGCGGACGGTATTTTGGAGGTTTGGACTTGTAGGAGGCAAAGAGGAGATCGTGATGGGAGAAGGCAGGAGCTACTAACTGACCATGACAAGAAATATTATTAGAGCGAGAGGTAAAAATTAAGTCGAGAAGAGTATTAGACAAAGCAAGGTGATGAGTGGGGCCAGTTGGTAGAAGGGTGAGGTTAACAGAATAGATAAGATTTAACAGTTTACTAGCACGGGATTTGTAGGGTTCCTGATTATTGAGAATACAAGTATTAAAATCACCCATTATAAGGATATGAATGTAGTCCAACACAGTCTCATCCAGCATAGTCTCTAGACTCGAAAAGTAATTAATCGACGGCGGGCAGTAAACAACTCCAACAAGTATGCTCGCACCAGAAAAGCTGACATCAATAAATAAATATTCGCAAGATGCGGCGTACAATGAAGGCGAGCAGCACACAATTTTGTAGGAGAGTCCGGCACGGAGATATATTGCCACTCCGCCTCCACCGCGGCCTGTGCGATCATTGCGAATAAGAACATAGCCAGGAAGTGAATAACTAGTTGAAGGTAAAGAAGGTTTGAGCCAGCTTTCAGAAATGAGAATAGCGTCAACGACATCTGGTGAAGAGAAGGTAGTAAGGAGATCGGTGTAGTGTGCGGGCACACTTTGTGCATTTATGTGGCATATGTTGAAGTTGTTTCTGTAAAGAGAAAATTGATTTATTATTAACGACTCCAAGTCGTCCGCGTCATAGAATGACCCACTAGACGCGTCGCTGTTCGGAATGGAATGAAAAGAGTCTTCATCACTATCGCTATCCGTCATCAATCAATAAGTAGAACTAAATAATATATAAATATAAAAATATACCTAATAATACAATAAAAAAAATATAATATAAAAGTATTTAAAATCTATACACAATATCCTGCCTGCCTCTCCCGCTGGCATAGACTTTACAATACAATCCTAGTTACACAGATCAAAACACAAAATAGACCAATTATACAGGCTTTAACAGATTGGCTGGATAAACCGAATCCCAGGAAATAAATAAATATATTAATATCTAAGCAAAAAAAATCGATAAACTAAAATCACGAAAACATTTCAACGCGTACATGAACACCTGGGTCATAGACAAAAAGTTTGACAGGTGTTCCTTTGCCTAGAAAAAAAGAAAGAATAAAAATGGATAATCTTTACTAATCTGTGGCTCTGTGCATTTGACACCTGACCAACATAAAAAGAGTAGAATATTTCATGAAAATTTTGTGCATTTTTTTAGGTTAAATAAAAAGTGAAATACTTAGTCACATATAAAAATACGGGAACATCTATGAACGTGTAACGTGGCCGAGAGTAAACCCATACGTTCAATAAAAAGTGTTTTAGAGTAATCTGGCAATGACACCGATCGGGTACTGTTTTTGCGCTCACGCAATCTTATTAAAGCTTTTATATCCATAATCTTAGGTTAAATATCTACTTGCACATTTTAAGTATTACAGTTTATCCAGCCAATAATGTTATATTAACAAAAATAAAAGAGAAACAAGAAGATAGATTGCACTAGCTTAAACGTTATCGTCGTGCAGCCCTCCGAGGGCGCTCCCTAGCCGGTCGCTGATCACTTTGTGACTCCACAGGTGCAGATATCAGATTACCCTGGATCAAAGCAGTTAGCTCACTGTAATGAATAAGTTTTCTCCTTGTACCATCCTTGAGTTTGACCACAATAGTGCCATCCTGCGTCCAACAATTTCCCATCCCTACAGACTTGCGAGCATCTGTAAACAGCACCTGCCTACTGCTGGTGAGAAACTCCGAACAGCTAAAGGTTGTGCCCTTAAACTTGGTCTTACTTCGCCAAACTTTCTGCCGCAGCCCGTAGTCAGAGAAACGGATCAAGACCGTCCGAGTTGTAGACTCACTATATGTGCCAAATCTATAGCATGAATGTATAGACTGCTTGCTTATTTCTGGAATGCCTAACTGGTCCTGTATCACACCAATAACAATCAGCAGGATGTCTTCACCTTGATGCTCAGGAACGCCACGGAGTAGCAAACAATCTGAACGGCTCCTAGTTTCTATTTTGTCCACAGCTATATGCATATCCATAATTTGTTGACGCAGCAATGTCATCATCTCAATTACGAAGGCCTTAAAGTCCTGAAACTCCTTAGCCAAAGTTTCCAATTTGACACAGGGGCGGGAAGAGTCCTTGGCCACAGTGAGTTGACTCTCAAAATCGGCCATTCTCTTAGCTAGTTGGTCTTCTATTAGCCTCTGTGTCTCGTGAACTTTGTCTGCTGTTGCCATCTTGATTCTTCTGTGATTTAGTTTTTGTTATGTGTAGAGAAGGTTAATTCCAGCAGGATAGGTGCAGAGTGATTATGTACTTACAGCATGTAAACACTAGGTTTAAATATAGCACTTTTTAATAACTTTTGAGTTTTATTACAATTTATTTTAATTTAATTATACAAGAGCAAAAATTTTGATGTTTATTATTTACACCTACCCCCAAAAAAAAAAAAAAAGCTGCTACAGCTTTGTATTAAAAACTTTGTATACCGATCTCGGGGTTCCCTTAAGTGAACCCGTTTGACAGCTGTTAGGAATGGTTTAGTGGAGGAGTCGTGAAGAAACGTCATAGACGACGACGGACGGGTCTGTACGTGCGTAGCGAATCCTTTCGCAGCAGCAGCAATTATGAAGCAATCACAGAAATATCAAGTTTCGTTCCGGCAATCTGTTCAAATATAAAATACAAATTCAAATATCGAACGCCTATAATAGTTCCCAAACTTTACCTGCGTTTTGTTTGCAAAAGTTTGAAAACCGGGTTGGTTCCTGTTTCGCCATATTTTAGATCCCCACCGCGTAGACTATACCATTACTATATAAATATATATATATACGAGTATGTATATATATAAATTATAGCAAAAAACTCTACTACTGTAGTTGTGATTCCAAAACTCTTGCGCCTTTTTCCAGTCATGTGGAATTAAGCCCGCGTGTATTAGTTAAACGCTACGGGCCCGCAGGCCGCGCATGTAAGAAAAACTAAACTGGCCATACATGAACGCGTGCACAAATCCGCGTGACTGGATAAAGGCCCTAATAGACTGCCGCTGCAGAGTGAGTAAAATCTCTTGTCTAAACTACACACCACATTATTTTTGATACTCTTATCTATTAATTAGGGTTAAACAGAAACAAACCTAACTTTCAAATACAGGAGTTTGCTTCCAGCTTCATAGTTTCCTATTTTCAAATATCAAATTCATTTCTCTTCGAGGTTTTGAACGATGCCTTACTTTATAAGTTTTATCTACAACGATGTCTAAGAGTTTAAATTCATTTAAAATTGCAATTATGCTACAACTGGAGTCAAAGTAGGTACATTTTAGATGGTAACACATAATTGTAAATTATGCAGCTGATGATCAGCCTGGATCTCTCCACTGCTGGATGAAGGCCTCCCCAAAGGCTCGCCACTTAACGCGATCTTTTGCCACCCTTATCCAACACCCATTAGCGACATTCTTTAGGTCATCCGTCCATCTGACTCTGTCCCACTCTGCGTCTTCCCGTACTTTCCACTCTAAAACTTTTAATGCATTTTTTCAATACTGAACACGACATGTGACATTCCGTAACTTGAAGGACTCCAAGTTATAGGAGTGGGGAAACACACTGGACAGTATTCCACATCTTCAGCGTGCGACAGGTGTAAGTCTTCTTCTAGTATTTTGGCACGTGCGTGTGGTTCAGTTACAGAATAGAGATGAAGAGATAAGGTTATGGAGCTCCTCAGAACACTCACCGTTGTATAGCTTGTAGAACACGCTGAGAGAGGCAACGTCACGGTCAAGCTGTAGTTATTCGAGAGTTTTAGACACTGTGGTGTCATCCACTTTCAAAATGGCCTGGCAGGGCATTGACAGGATCTGTAAGATACTTAGCGGAGCCATCCCAGAGGTGAGAACAGTATTCCACGCATGACTTTATCTGTGCTTTATACAGCAAAGTCTTAGTGAAGATGCATTTTGTGCACAAAATTGCCGAGAGGCTGGTTACAGTAAAACAATGTATAATGAACAAGTTAACTTAAAAATAAAAAGATTGTAAAAAATAAACATTAATTAAAAACTGAAAAGAAATAATTATGATGGGCCAACAGTAAAATTGGCTAAATTTTAATCCACTTCTTGGTAAGCGTAGTTTCTGACCACCTCGAAAGGGATAACGTCGTCATGATACTTTTTATATGAACTTTATTAATATAAAACTTTATTTAAGTAGGTGTAGGTAGGACATTACATTAAAAATTCAATAGTTGTTTTTTTTTTTTTTTTTTTATTATTATAAGAGTAACCTCAAAATGTTTTTTTTTTAACCTATTCAATAATACCCCACTTAATAAAGTTAGTTGATTGTTTTTGTATACAATATGGCGTCTGGTTGTCGGTTAATGAAATTTGATTAATATCATATCTTCAGTGACACTCGTGTGATGGAAATGAATCGATTGACGTGAGAATCATCAAAATCTGCCAACAAACTCCAGTGTGCCACAAAAGAGCAAACATACATACGTAGGCTGACAAACACATCCTTCTTTGCTTCACACATTGGGGTAAAAATAAGAAAACTGCCTTCTGGAACCCAGAATTTCTTTTCCAGAAGGCAGTTCTCTTATTAACTTAAATTAATAGTTTGTCGAATCCATTTTGCAGCTCCAATTGGAACCTCTTAGACCCAAATATAGTTTTTGGCAGTGACGGTCTGAACCTGGGCCCCGATTTTCGGACTTTCGAACATGTATGTCGATTCGATCAGTTGTCACTTTTCACTCGAATATTTGGGACCGACACGTAGGTCAAAAGCACCTACAGCCCCTGGTTGCTAACCTTTGGAACTGCTAGTTAAAATTTTGAAGGCCAGCAGCCCTATTTATTTATTTATTTAAAACTTTATTGCACTATTTACAAGAGGCGGGCTTAATGCCGCTAGACATTCTCTGACAGCCAACCTTAGGGACAGATAAAGCATTTAAAGTGAACGGTAGGTGCTAGTAAAAATCCAATATATTATAACTAAACGATAACATTGTAAGCATTAAACAATATGTAAATTATATATACACATAAACATATACATACAATACAATATATATACATACACATACATAAAAATACATATATACATACATACAATACAATATATATACATACACTAAGATCTTGTTAGGAGCCATTTAAGAAATGCAAATAGACAATCTTTTTAAATTGAGCTCGATTTGATGTCATATATTTAAGGGCAGGTTGTTCCACAAATTCGTAGCAACAACTGCAACACACAAAGGAAGAATGATGCGAGGGAATTGAAAGAAGAGAGTTATGTGAAGAGCGAAGGGATCTGTCATGAAATGTGAATAGATAGGCAAAGTTGTTCTTGAGGCATTCTGTTACTTAAGCGCAAATGTTATATAATGAAATCCGTTAACTATATATACATATATCACTCTATTAAAGTTGATATTTGCACGGCCTCTGTCAAGGTCGAGCGCATATAGAGTTGAGAATTGAGTAATATATTGTAATTATGACGCAATCTCTGACGAAAATAACGAAATTCACTAATAATGTTTGCGTCTAAGTAAGAGAATAGGGCTGCTGGCCTTCAAAATTTTAACTGGCAGTTCAAAAGGTTAGCAGCCACAACTGCAAATCATTTGGACAAAAATAATGTCAACAAAAGTAATAAAGTACCAGTCGATGCCAAAAGTATAATTTTCTCATAACATTATGTTTTAGAAATCCTTTGTTATTTTCGGAGGATAAAAATATGGACGTCTAGTCATTTTTGACTTACGCTTTGGGTCCGGGATTTTCTAACAAAATATTAGTCACCACTTTTTTTTAATGATTTTTTATTAGATTTTAATTTTAATTTTCCTTTTAGTAAACTATTTTTGGTAATTCGACTGCATGGTCCCATAGTTGGTCAGGCATGAAAGTGCCTTGTGGGGGTCCACTACTAATCACATTTTAAATTTTGTTGCAGTATACTTACTATTCGATAAATATTTATTTGGAATAAGTGTAAATTGTATTTTGCTAATTAAACATATTATTTTTATTATTACCATGTCTTAAGAGGGTTTAAGCCACCATATTATAAGACGTTTTCGCAACTCATGTATTCCTTCCAGCTGTTAAACGCACAGATTATATAGAATATAGATGACAGTGTTCATATGTATATTTTTGACCGTAGTATCAGTTCAAAATTAGAAACAAATTGTTTTTTTGTTATTTTTTTTTACTTTTTAATTTATCATGAAATTTTCATTGGTAGAGATTTAATTAAATATACTACGTGGATTTTATTACAGAGCAAATATTTTTATATATCTATAATAAAAATAAAGAATTATGTATTTTTTATTGTAATTATTCAGTAATAAAATTGTAAGTTACGATGCAGAAAAGTTTTCCTAAAAATATCGCTACTCATACTGACCCTAATTGGTAGCGAGAGGTCAACGGTCGCGCATACGTTGACTTACGTAATTGTTTCTCTCTCTATTTTGTCTCTCGGCTGTGGGCGACATCAATTAATAATAACACTCCCTCAGCCTTTAGGTATTTATCACGATGAATATAGACGCGGCCTTATTCACAATGCAGTATTGTTATGTTTTTTTTTTTATTACAGCCTGGACGGGCGTGAAAAAAGAGCAAAATTAATAAAATATAAAGGTGGACTGTATAAAGGGACTGGATGCTCACACGCACTTACTTGTATTCACTGCAGGTGGTCTCTGGCTTTTCTTGGGTCGCCAGGTTGCTGCTGGCCGCGGGCAGGTTTCTTTTGAAATTGCGAGTGGTTGATGTTTCTTTTTCAAATTCTGTGCAAGCAATGACCTTTTCACATTTTTACTGACGCTTCTGACTAAGTCGCGTTCATTAATTTATATTTTCTTCCTATGCGCAAGGTGCGTTCGGAAAGATCTCGCAGGTTTTAGAGCGAGATGCACACCCTTCCGCTAGTGCGTATGAGAGGGATAAAGGATGGGTATGGCGATATTTTATTTAATTTATTTATTATTTGGGAAACAAACAGTTATTCTTACACCTAGTAATAACAAAATTGTTTATCTCTTTAACCAACAAAGTTTCCACTAAAACTAACAAAACATAAGCTTTACTAACAACATACATAACTAAGGTTGCTTCTACATAAAAAATACATTTAAATATATACATTATTTATAACTAATATAAAAATGAAAAAGAAGAAACTAAAATTTAATTATATAAAATAAAATAAAAAAGCTAAAATAAAAAAGCTTAAAAAAAAAAACATAAAAAGAAGAAAGCATAATACTTATTTTAGAGCACAGTATCACTCATCTACTAATTGTACACATTCCAATAAGTCTTTTGTAATTGCCAATAGCACTATTAAAAGCATCAAGATTGTTAAAGTACAAATTATAGTCTTTGCATGTTCTTACCATAAACCTATCCTGAGCATATTTTCTACGACAAAATGATACAAGAAATAAATCTGCATTTCTAACAGTTCGAGTTGGGCATTTTAAATATATTTCACTCAATAAGTAACTTGATTCTATATAATTGTTTATAATCTTATAAAGAAACATCTGGTCACGCATTGAACGTCGGGCCTTTAAGGAAGTTAAAGTAAAGTCGTTTATAATATATAAAATTAATAGACAATAAACAATAGACAACCTTAAAGTTGTTTTAAATATGATAAGGCGCAAACACAGCCCTTGAAACACAGAGTTCTAGACCTCCACTGTTGGAGATGGGCCTTCCAAAACATATATCTGGAGGATTTGGCCTATACCGTGAGGCGACACGCTGGCCAGACGGGTTGGCTAGGAGTATTTTGGAAAATGTTTTTTATTTATAAAAAAGTGACTTTTTTATTTCAAATAAAGGTTCTACCAATGACATCTGAAAGCTAAAAAAATATTTGCTCTTTTGGCAATTACACGCTGTATATATATCCAGAAAATTCTGAAAGGATCATCTCCAACAGTGAACTCTGTGTTCTAGGGGCCTGTGATGATGACATATATTTCTGTTACAAATATTTTGCACATTTTTTAAATAATACTTTTTTAATTGAAAGTTGCAAAAAAATGTAAATCTTATCCTTTAAATAAAAGCCTGGTCCTTTTTTGTTAGTCAATCGCATCCTTTCCTTTTGGCAGCGTGTCGAGTCGTTTTATTTTGCTAAAAAATATTTCTGCTCCGCCGCTATTCCTATAGGACTACTTACACGTTCCAGGCGTTTTATTAAAGCAATCGCTGGTAGATTGAATCGTGTCAACTATGTTTTCAAAGGATTCTTGTATAACACGTCTTTTGCCAATAAGCATGAAAAAATCCTTTAACCTTGATATAACAATTATAGTTTATTATTTAGACTGCTCACGATATCGAGGTAGATCGCTCTGAGCGCTGTCAGTTGTTTGTCATAATGTCCCGCGCCATTTTCTAGTTAATTTAATATTACGTTTCCTTTTAAATTATTTAATATTGTAATTCGTTTATACTGTTTCTATATTACTTCTTAAACAAATCTATAATTAATATTTAAGTAGGAAGTGAAAAAGGGTGTGTAAACTTTACATACTTTGTTATTATTGCATTCCTATTTTACCATTGACAGTAATCCTTTAATCGGCCGGATTATAAATGTGCAAGAACGATAGACTTGTTTTTCGAAACTCCTTCCGAAGTTACAGTCAGTGGCGTAATATACTCGTAGTTAAGGCAATAATGGCAGGACTTGTCAGCTGTCAAGACGTCTGTCCTAAATGCACACTCAAACACATTCCCGCTGATGATAACTCATTTATATAACGGCGCTGCGAGAGTTAAATAAAACGCGGGAAAATTCCAAAAGCTACGGCACATAGTGGGCTCAAATTTGTAACTGGAATTTCAGCGCACTGTGCGGCATCTCGTTCTAAAAAGGTTTTTAGCTTTTAGCAACTTATTAAAAAAGTTCGAGGATCTTTTTATGGCAGAAATGTGCGAGGACAACATTCAAAAATACTATTGCTTCATTTATTTATATAGTAAACACAGCAGCATATAATATCACACATATAACATAATGACCGCCTCCGTGGTCTAATGGTAACAAACGTTGCCGTGAACTCGGGAGGTCGTGGGTTCGATTCCCTCCGGGGGCAAGTTGTACATTGTATAATTTGTCTCGGTCTGGGTGTTTATATGTATAATATGTATATATTTACAAAAAATAAAAAAAGTATAATATGTAGTTTATCAACCATCTAGTTTCCGTAACACAAGCCTCGTTGCTTACCACGGAAACTAGATGGCGCTGTGTGACCTGTCTGGAAATATTTATTTATTTATTTCATTAATTGTATGCTCTGGTGACAAGAGGGCTGGTTCTGTCCTCGCCCAGAGAATCAGCATCAGCAGCAATCAGAAGGCAAGGAAATGCGGTCAGCGTTCTTGCTCGAGGAATATCACAAATTAATTAAATATTAATTAAATGTATTTATTTACATTAATAAATATTTTTGTGTCATGACCAGGAATCAAATCCGGTACCTCCGAGTCTAAATCCACGGACTTAACAACTAGACCACGGAGGCAGTACACGGAGGCAATAAAGTATGTAAATAAATAAATGATATGATGTAATAATGACCTATCATTGGTAGATATTATAATTGCACACTGCTTAAATTTCCTGGAATCGGATTTCGTGGATAAGCAGCCGTAGGATCAGGTCCTATTTGAATGCACAACGTTATTTCGTATTTACAATGAGGGTAATTTAAATTTTGTGATTGGAATTTTCACGTAGGCAATTTGACTTCTTAATTTGTTTTTTAATTGCTATTGCAAATTTGTCTCTAAAATGAAAAACTTTAAGTTTAAAGTTACATCAGCAATCTTGTATTAGTCTAGATGACTAAAAAAATATTTAATATCTGAAGGATTTGTCCTACACTCACCACGGTAGCCAAAAGGTTGGCCAAAACAGTTTTTTTTTTAAATTCTTTATTGCACCAAAACTTAAAATTAGGTACAGCGAGTTTAATGCCTGTTAAGTATTCTCTGACAACTAACCTTTGGGATGCTGAGAGATTATTAAAGATATTGTTGGTATGGTTGTCTATGTATAATAAATACTATATGTATGTAATTAATTTGTGTTTTATATAGTAATAAATAATTTCAACTATCTATTATCTTCGTAACATTCTGCACCCGCTTATTACATATCTCAGTCACAAAGGTTAGTTGGTAGAAAATGCATTTACGGCATTAAGCTCGCCTATGTACCTGCACTTGTTTTGGTTTTGTACAATAAATAATTTATTATTATAAATGGCAACGGGACCTACGGCTTAACGTGCTCTTCAAAAAGAACGGTGGTATTGTAAATCTATTTAATAGGTGTAAAAAAAATATTTATGGTCAGAAAATGTAGGTATATTATGTAAGTATGTGAAATTGACAGTTTTTGCCATTTTATTTTGACTTACCTTATCTCACAGCCCGGATGCTGGACAATGTATATATATGGTATGTTAAGAATTGTCCATCTGTGCAAAGAATTCCATATAATATATGGGTTAATCCCCGAATGTGGGTAAGCAGAGAGGATAAAAATAAACATTATTCACCACTTAAGCTGTATCCCTTTCTGTTGTAGTGCCTATTTTACAATAAAAAATCAGGCCCATGGGATGAATTCGTTGGTACACTTCCCTAATGTTTATAAGTTAAATTTTCAATAAATCAACTCACAACATCAAACTTACACTTAGTGTAGATGGATTGATAGATTCTTTCATCATCATCATCACAGCCCCTAGAGTCCGAGAACTCCACTGTTGGAGATGAGCGTTTCAGAATTTTCTGGAGACTCTTGCCAGACGGGTTGGTATTTAACGAATTCACAAGTTGATATTAGTGGAACCGGACCGACGGCTTAATGTGCACTCCGAGGCACGGGAACAGTGGTGTTGTAAATCTATGAGAAATGTAGGTAAGAAAAGAGTATTTCTGCATGCCAGGGTTCGAACCGACCATTTTAGGGTTTTTTATTTTCAAGAAAAGCTTTCTTACAACCGAGCTTTCTTTTTGTAACCTTACGGCCACCTAAATGTTTGCTGACCACTATATTACACTGTCAAAGCCGGGTCAAACAGCTAGTAATAATAATACACAAAAAAATAAATATGATTGCAATTAGTCTTGTTTCAGGCGCTGTGGTGGCTCGGTTGTAAGAACGCGTACCTTAAACTACAAAGGTCGGTTCAAACCCCCCCGGCATGTACCAATGAGAAATACACTTTTCTTACGTACATTTATATACGTCATAGATTTACAACGCCACCGTTCCCGTGCCTCGGAGAGCACGTTAATCCGTCGGTCCCGTTTCCACTAATACCAACTTGTTAATAAATTGTCATAAAAAAATTACATCTAAGATAAGTAACTGGTGTGAAGCAAATGACATGATTTTAAATGCAAAAAAATGTTTCCATATAAAGTTTACTAGGAAGAGGTCTCCGTTTGCTTTTAATTATCAACTCAATAGTGAAACATTAGCTGAAGTAACACAAATTAAAGATCTGGGTGTTATTATTGACAATAAATTAAAATATACTGACCACATTAACCTTAAAGTAAAAAAATCTGCACAAATGATGGGATTTCTAAAACGTAACACAAAAGAGTTTACAATTAAAACGAAAATTTATCTATACAATTCATTAGTACGTAGCCACTTGGAATATGCATGTTCAGTATGGAATCCCTCATATCCAATACATTCTCAAAGAGTTGAAAGCATTCAGAGTTCTTTTACTAGGTATTTAGCATACAAAGCCCCAGCAATTTCACATCGATGTCCGTACAATTAACGTTTAGATTTCTTCAAAATGACTGCTCTCAAATCACGTACTATTACATAAAATTGTCAATGGCCAGACTGGATGTATCGAACTCTTGCAACACATTTCCCTGACAGTACCCTATAATATTCCACGTCGTCCTATAACCAAGATCCTGTGCTGTCCTCCCTCAAGAACTAATGTAGGTTCACATTCGTCAACATCCCGAATGTGCAACACCTACAGTAGTCTCTGCAGTGCCAATAATGATATAGACATATTTCATGACCGTTACAATGTATTCAGAAAAAATGTTCTCGAACATTTCAAACCATCAATATTTGAGTAGCTTATAATTTGTTTTGTTGTCGTTTTTTTTTAAGGTACCAAATTTGTGCAATTTTTATGTTTCCTAATAAATTCTATTAAAAAAGAGAAAAATGTATAATTTTATTTTGTAAATTTGATAGTTTTTGTTATTTTTTTTTTTTTTTGTTTTAACAGTAGTAAGTTTTTAATTGTTTTAACAGCAATAAGTTTTTAATTTCTTCTTCTTTTTATATTGGTGAATGCTGTGACACCTAATTGGTACATATATTAGATAAGCTATAATTATACTATGTTATGTGTGTGATAATATATGTACTGCTGTGTGTACTAAATAAATAAATAAATAAATAAATCTAATCCTTGCCAAGTTGTCTGGCCAGCGTGGCGAGTGTAGGCCAAATTCTCCAGATATATGTTCTGGAAAGCCCATCTCCAGCAGTGGAGGTCTAGGACACTGTGTTTTAGGGGCTGTAATGATGATAAGTCTTGTTTCAAGCGGTGTTATTTTTATAGAAATATCACCATGGCAAGCTTATAATATTAGTTCTCCTTGAATTAAAAATTGTCATTTGACATCATTGTCGTGCTAGTATAAAAAAAAGGTTTTAAAAGTTACTTCGTCACCAAACGGGTCCAATATATTGGTTGTATTAGGTCTAAATCATATTCGTTTTTTGCTTTACCTTCAAAAATCCACTTTGTATTGTTGTACTTATCTAGTTTATTTATGTTCTATATTTATCTCATAAAAAGGATTTTGCTGTAACCCTTAGTATTTTATTGTACTGTCATCCAGCATGCTTAAGGGCTGTTATTTCAATCCTTCCTTAGCGTTTTTCAGGAGACCACCTTACCCATACAATTAGCTGCATTTAAGGAATCTTACGGTTTAAATTATAAGCCCTAATCCAATATTACAAATGTTAAGGAAGTGTGTGTTTCTGTAGATATGAATGTATGTCTCTTCTTCACATATATTGCTGAACCGATTTTGATGAATATAATAAGTCACGAAGAAAATAGATAGTTAAAATATTTATTACTATACAAAACACAAATTAATTACATACATATAGTACTTATTATATGCAATACTATACTCTTTACAGCCGCAATAAATCTATTTATTTAAGTGTTTTTTATAAATGTTTCAACCTCCAGTTCTGTTATTTGTCATGTACCTATCTATAGTGATAAATGTATAAATATATATATATATATATATATTGAAAATTATGAGTATGACTTAACCGAATTCCGGTAGGAATGTATGGTGTTAAAAAAAAAAAACTAAACGAAACATAGATAAACGTCCTACATAAACAAATAAATATATACCTAAATATACAAACATACTATATACTCGTATATACTGCGTGGAATTTATTAAAGAGCAAATATTTTTATATTAGAATCTAAAATAAAAATATAGAACTACATATCTTTTATTGTAATTATTCAGTAATAAAATCTTAAGTTACTGTGCAGAGAAGTTTTCCTAAACATATCGCCACTCATACGCACCCTAATCAATTAGGTACCTAGCGAAAGGTCGACGATCGCGCGAACGTTGACCTACGAAATTCTTTCTCACTCCATTTTGTCTCTCAGATGTGGGCGAGATCGTTTTTCGGATAGAGATTTTAATCTTTAAAAAAAGTGACGTTATTTATTTTAAATACTAAGATCCATAGAGTAGATGACAATGCCTATTTACAGCAGCTATACTTTTAAGATTATAATTATGTATATTTATATATATAGTATATTTGGGTTGTAATGTGCTGCTCCAAATACAAGCTATTTCCTAGAAAATAAGCTTTTCGTTATATTAATTAATTTTTTGACATGTAAAAGCGCAGAATACATTATATTTATTGTCCTATGCCTACTTACAAAATAAATAAACTAAAAAAAAGATACTAATGACACCACAAGACTAAAAAAAATATTTGCTCTTTTAACAATTACACGCGGTATATAATAAGTATAGTTATGGCTAGTTCTGTTTGTGAAGTAAAATTTGTATAATTTATCTATGAGTGATACATTTGATACTCCATGATCGGATACTCCAATACTTTGGACACATTAAATAATACAACAAATAATTAATAATTTTATTTTTGTTGCGTTAAAAAAAAATTTAAATCATAAATAAACAATTTTAAAATTGTATACTAGCTTATGGTTATGAAAAAATAATAAATAAATATACTAAATACAAAAAATGGGAAAAAGACGTGACCTTGAGTGACTCCAAAATATATTGAAATTCGTGCGACATCGTAAGGATCTTAGAAGGTGAACTTTATTGACACTTAAAAGGTTTATAGCTAGTATTAAAGCCACTATTGTAGGCTTACATAAATCTATGTTAAACCTGTTATACAGGTTGATACAAAATGGAATTACGTCAAATCTAGCAAAAAAAAAAATAACCTGAAGCATTTAACATTATTTAGTAAGAATTAGTTACGTGATAGAGGTGAAATTATATCTCAACATATAAAAATATATATATATATTAATGTCATAACTTTAGTGACACTCGCGTGATGAAGACGAATCGATTGAAGTGAGAATCATCAAAATCGGCCAACGCATTTGGTCTACAGTGTGCCACAAAGGAACAAACATACTTACATAGGCTAATAAACACATAACCCTTCTTTAAAGGGCACTAGAAGTATTTATTATATTATTGGTTCAATAATAACAACCCGAACATTCGCCGCGAGTACCTGTCACATTCGTTCAAAAAGCAAACTTTAATGTTGCCACTGAATTAAATAAATCTGAATAAAAAGCTTAAATTTATAGTACGTGTGAGAAAAAATAGAATATAAAAAAAAAATTGGGACGATTAACAACGACAAAAAACACAAACAAATGACTATTTATCTTCATTTCTCGGCTTGTGTGATTGTGATTGTGATTACGGTGGCTTTTCCGCACTTAGTCTCCATTGCACCATTATGCGTGACATTTACTCCTTCAGCGGAGCCATCCGATCTATCTCTCTACACAGTGGGCTATCTGTAATGTTCAGAATATAGGGATGTTTGTTAAGGGCACAGTGTCCCGTCAAGACCCCCATCACTATTCGAAGCCTGGCTCTGTCAAGGCCCAGGAAGCGTCGTGTGAGGCGCCTGTCTGAGTTGGGAAGGGCCTCCCTGGACTGTCTGTAGTCTGTGGTCGACGCCCACATATCAGTTCTTTGGCGAAGCCAGCTTCGCATGAATTGGAATGGTGAGGGGATTATTGGTCCTGGCCTATCGGTATTGTAGATGACCCCCTTCTGGCCAGTTCATCAGCCGCATCATTACCCAGTGAACCACTGTGACCCTTTATCCACTGTAACGTATTTTTGTTGTCTCTGCACACTGCTTCCAGGGCCTGGTGGCAGTCGAGAATCACATTTCTCGGCTTTCTATTACAATACTTTTAAAAGGAACATATATGTATATGGGCGCTAGCCATTGTTCTTCCAACGGTGATCCAAGGATTATTAAGGGCTGAGAAAGAGAGATGAAAAGAATATTGTGAAATGAAATGAAATATTTATTTAGGCAGATAAAAAACAGTTAACAATAATGATCTCAGGCTTGCGACCGACTATAGGCTGGTTTACAAAGTAGGTTGTCTCTTTATAGATCGCAACTAGACGCTCACCATCCACCATTCTGCTCCTCTCCCTAACCAACCAAATACTGTATGATTCCGTTAATGATGTCTTGGAAGCTCGAGTATAAATGTGTTGACGGCAGATCTGCTTGAGCCCTAAATGAAAACTTTTTGTTGGAATTCCTCTAGCACAACTTCAACTGATAAAAGCTAAATCTTGAATCTGTTCCTGATATTTTTTTCTGTGGGATTATAATATTTGATCGACTTCCTGTTGTGGTCTTTTAGAATATTTGTTTTTCACGGAACAGTAAGTTCAATAAGCGGATTTAAGTTCCCAATATGATAATTTTAATATTATAATCTACGTATTTTGGCTAAAATAATAATTAAATACGACGTGAGAAACCTTATTATGCATTTCTTCATGAATATATTCCAGAATAAATTTCGGATTAGATTGATGTTTCGCGATTTAATATAAATATTCTTGACTCTTAAACATGGTGGACCCGCGTTAAAAACATCCTGTGTATCTTTAGTATACTCTAAACATAGAACTGCTTTCAAATGCGAAGTAATAAAAATGGTTCTTCGTCTACAAGTTTTATTGTCAGGGATTATTTCGCTTTTTGTCAAAAAGTCTATTTTCGTAACTTTATCCCGAAATAATCATGAATGATTATGCAAATACTATTCGCGAATAAATAAAACGATTACTGCACCAAAATAACTAATTTTCATTTCACGCACCAAACATTTTTTTTTTAATTTTTAGGAAATATCATAAGAGAGTGCCATTCATTCTTAAAACTTATTGATTTGTTGTTTGTACATATTTGAAATAAAATCTATATTCCATACATTAGACAGGACCTACTGACCATTTGATCTTACCTGTTACGGTAACATTATGGCGTCAAATTTGACTGCCTCCATGGTCTAGCGGTTAAGTCCGTGGATTCAGACTCGAAGGTACCGGGTTCGATTCCTGGTTGGTACACAAAAATATTAATTAAAGTATATAAATACATTAATTCATATTTAATTTATTTGCGAGTTTGGTACGCTGGGGACATCGACGAGCTTGCCACTTGTCATGATTGGCCTATAGTAAAGTTGGCTGTAAATGTGAATCCGCTTATTTATAAGCGTGGTTTCTGACCACCCCGAAAGGGAAACGGTCGTGATGATACTTTACTTCTAAAATTCCGATATTCACTCAAATAATGTCTGCTTCTTGTTCTGTTCTTTCTTGATTTGAAATTTGGTAAAAAGTGAGGAGTCATACTTGAGTAAATAAATGATCTCAAGGTTCAAGTAATGTCTGCCTTTATTCTTTCTTGATTTTACATTAAGTAAAAAGACATAAGCCACACTTGAGTGGATATCGCTCACAAGGTCTTAAGACTCAAGTAATGACTGCCTTCAGTATTTCATGATTTTACATTTGGTGAAAGAAGACAAGTCATACTTGAGTGGATATCGCTCACAAGGTCTTGAGACTCAAGTGATGTCTGCCTTTATTATTTCCTAATTTGACAAGCCATACTTGAGTGGATATGGATCGATTGGGTCTACGAGTCCCAAGGTTTAATCTCCGCTGTCCTTCCCTCTTGTTTGTCCAGCATGCTAGGACTAGGTACAGGCAGAATAGTTATTTTTTGAGAGTTTGTAACGAATTTAATTCACTTGCGGAGTAGTTGGACATTGATCTTTTCAACTCCAAGGCAGCAAATATCAGACGTCAGTTGACGGCTCGTTATGTCGGCTCAATCAGTGACCTTCATTAATGTAATATGTATTTTTGTTTTTTTGTTTTATTAATCTTGTGTATTAAGTTCTTATAATTTAGTAAATTTGTGGATTATCTTGTACGAGTATGTTATTATTGTGTTGCAGTGATGTTTTCTTATTTTATTGCTATTGTACTAAATTTTTAAAACCTATATGTGAAAACCTTTAATAGTTCTTAGATTGTTTAATGTTACTTACCTATTTGAAATTGTCAACTGTTGGTTTTCCAAAATGAATAAATAAATAAATATCGCTTGAAACGGCTCAAGACTAAAGTAATGACTGCCTTTAGTACTTCTTGATTTTACATTTGGTTTAAGGAGACAAGTCATACTTGTGTGGATATCTCTCACAAGGTATTAAGTCTCAAGTAATTTCTGCCTTTTTCATTATTTCTTGATGGTACTACAACTGCCTCCGTGGTCTAGCGGTTAAGTCCGTGGATTTAGACTCGTTCCTCCGGATTCGATTCCTGGTCGGGACACAAAAGATATTATTAATTAATTATTATTTAATTTATTTGTGATATTTCTCGAGTTTGGTACGCTGGAGACATCGACGAGCTTGCCACTTGTCATAATTGGCCTATAGTAAAGTTGACAAAATGTGAATCCGCTTATTTATAAGCGTGGTTTCTGACCACCCCGAAAGGGAAACGGTCGTGATGATACTTTACTTTACTTTTACTACATTTGGTAAAAATAGATATCATACTTGAGTGGATATTGCTCACAAGATCTTAAGATCGAACTAATTTAGCCCTTATTTTTTTTCTTGGTTTAAAAGAGGCTACGAGCCAAAACTTCGATTCTAGGTTAAGAAAAAAAATAACAGAAATTATTAACCCAAACGATATATTTTTAAATAAATGTTTAGGTACGATTTAATAATGGGCGATAAATCTAGATTACGCCCGATCTCGTTAATACGCTGTGTACACTGTATAATGGCTCGTTATTTTACAAAATTTACGCCTCTTTACAATATTTAATATTCGTGTCTGATCCCCCGTCAATTTAGATTTAAAATCCGTGTAAATATGGTGTTTATTTTTAGAAAAATACATTTTACAGTTTACATAAAATTAATGTTTATAGAAGTACCGGGTTCGATTCCTGGTCGAGACACAATAATTTATTTAATTAATTGTGAAATTTCTTGAGTTTGGTACGCTAGAGACATCGATGAACTTGCTAATGTAAAGTTGGCTAAATGTGAATCCGCTTCTAAAACGTGGTTTTTGAGCACCCCGAGAGGGATACGGTCGTGATGATAATTTTCTAATATATATATATATACATATATCTCTTAAAATAAATTGACGTATATAAGTCTCGCTTCTCCTTGAAAATAGCTCGACTAATTTAAATAATATTTGGTTTGCGAACAAATCCCTGAATTAAAATAGTATAGAAAAATTTCAAAGGAACAGCGAAAAAAAAAAGTATGAAAAAGCATCTTTATTAGCCGGCCTTGTTGCTCCCATTCATAAACATCGCGTACCGCTTACCACCAGGTGGGCACGATGTTACATGTCGTGTTTAGTATAAAAAAAAAAAATGATAATTTTGTATGGGAGTTGCAACTATTGGCAGTTCAATGGATGATAAGAGTAAGCCTTCTCCAGAATTGTGTCTTGGAAGACCGTATTTTCAGCTGTGAAGAGAGTCAAAGAAGTGAAATTATACGAATTAACAATATTTTACCTAAAAGTACGATTATGCTATCAGGTTTTTTATATGTTCTGATTATATATTATAGTTAATATTATGTAGTTTAGTAATTTTATATAATATACTATATAAATATAAAACATATAGCGTAGTATTTTGTATAATAATGATTTATTTGCACCTACTTTCATGTAAAATGCTCTACATTGTTCCTAAGGTTAGTTGTCAGATAATGTCAAGCGGAATTTTTGTTTGCAATATCGTTTAGACCTTGCAGACCTTTCTACAAAATATTGTTCCTATATTTCACCAAAATCCCTCGAAATTTTACTGCACTAAACATAGCCCATTTACACTCCCTCTTTTACACTAGCTAGCAAACATCCATATTCAACTAAACTACTCGTACCCAAAAAGGTTCCAACGCTCGCGGACACTTTCCCAAATTAAATTTACTAGTTTTTGGGAAACTAAAACGCTTCTGGGCTCCAAATTTACTTTTTGTTTAACATCAAATGTAGAGAATCTGGTAGTTTCGCAAATCGAGTTGCACACAACTTGGCAATTCGATAGAAAACTCGTAAAAATCCTTTTAACGTGTGAAACTTTCGCTCGAGTTTACTTGGATAACTAACTTACTAGGAAACTAGAAATTCGCATAAAGTAGCGGTTTGGGTTCTCAACTCCAATACGAAAGCGGATCCCACAATATCCACGAACTTTCTTCAATAAGCTCGTCATGTTCGTTGACGAAAAAAAATGTATATTTAAAAAATAAGAATGATAATATTGTATATGAAAAAAGGCATTTATTTATTCGAAAAATATATTTATAAAATATAAAATAAAATTAATATTAATACTAAGCATAGGGATATAAGTCCCGTCCGCGTGGAATGGTGGCAAGAACGCTGGCTGCATTTTCCCGCTGAATTGCAATACTGATTCTTTGGGCGAAGAGAGAGCCAGCCCTCTTGTCACCGGAGGAGACCACAAGACGCGGTGTTATGCCTTTTAAAAACTTTTTTGCACTTGGATTCCATGGGCCCAGAGTTTCTACAGCAAACGGCATAAATATGTAATCTTTTAATATACTTACATATTTGCGCCACTTGCTGGACTCCGCATTTTCCGCCGCGGCTCTCGCTTTATGCGCTGTCCCCCTAAGATGCGACGCGGCGAGGGTGTCGACGCACGTGGCGTCCCACCCAGGGGACCAACGTCATACCATCGGGTCTCTTGCCATCGTCTCGGATAACTCCAACAGGCTCTAGAAGAGCTGGAACCTCGATGGTGGCTAGAACCCTTTTAATGATATATTTAAGGGAGCCGTGGCGGGAAAACCTGCCCGCACATTTGGAACAGGAGAGCCCATTAACTCCAAGACATTGTATATTGTTTATTTATTAACCTTAGAAGCCTTGGATTCGTCAAATATACATTTTTATTATTTGATAACTATTAATATTAAATCAATGTAAAATCAAAATGGCTGAAATACCTGGCTGTTCTTAGCAAGGAACAGTCTGCTAATAAGGGCATAGTGCCTTAGAATGACAAACTTAATTCTAATAGTGGATAGCGTCTGTGAAGGGGCATTATCTTTTTTACATACACTAATATAAAGCTAAATATTAAATTCCTTCTCCTTCCTCTCCTCGACTATGATGTTTACGACGTGATGTTTGCAACATTGATCTGTCAGAGATGTTGCTCAACAAAATGGACCGGTTACTTACGCGTGTATCTGGTTCATCTTCTGTTTACGTAAATACGATCACATTTCTGAATATCGTGCTAAGTTGAAGTGGCTGCCAATTCGTTGTCGCAGAAATCTAAGATCTTCTTAGTCGCTACACTCTTGGCAGAGTGATCGTGGTCGTCACTTGAGTGTCAGTGGCACGCTTAACAAGCCGTCGCCACTCGTCTCGAACTGCAGCCTTCACTCATGTAGGGGGTGATCCATTGCTGCTTTAACCTGGTTAGTCCATCTCATCGGAGACCTACCACGCATTCTCTTACCATCGACTTTTCCCTGAACTACAAGGCGCTCAATGGATGTACCTCCACGCCGCGACACGTGTCCAAAGAAAGTGAGAATGCGTGATTGCACGATTGAGGAAAGGCGTTGTCCTATCTCTAGTTCCTCCAGGATGGATTTGTTGGTTCGGAACTCCGTCCACGATATGCCCAATATTCTCCGCCAACACCACATTTCTAGAGCATTAATCCGTTTTATTTCAGTTTCACGCAGGGTCCACGTCTCTGCAGCATACAGGAAAATGGGGAACACAAGAGCTCTGACCAGCCGGATTTTAGTAGCTTTCGTAATGTTTCGGTTCCTCCATATTTTATTAAGCTTCTCCATAGCAGACCTCGACACTGCCATACGACGCTTAATTTCCTCTTCGCATCCACCGCCATTCGATATCAATGCTCCCAGATAAATGTATGATTGGACAACATCGCATTTTGCTATCTGTTTCATTTCTGGCCAGTTATCGTTGGCACGGTCTACAATCATTACCTTTGTCTTGCTGCGGTTAATTTTAAGGCCGAACTTAAGACTGACGGTCTCCATTTTTTGCAACAGCTCTTCCATGTGACCAATACTTGTTGCAAATAATGTCCGCATATCGCAAATTTGAGATTTTTAGTCCACCAATTGTTACTCCATCAGTCCAGTTTTCAAGGGCAATTCTCATTATAAGTTCTGTGTAGATGTTGAACAGAAGCGGGGAAATAATGCATCCTTGTCGAACTCCAGCATTGGGGTGTGAAGAGTTACTTCTGCAAAATTTCATCAAAATCGGTTGGTATAGTTACTGAGCGGTATAGTTATTATATTGCTAAGAGTATTATATATGTCAGTTAGGTTGTAAGAATGCTGAATAAAGAATCAAGATGCCTGCCGTTTCAATTTGCCGAATCAAGATGATTTGGCCGTGGCAGCTGTATTTAAACATCCCGCGCGGCCGCTTGTATTACCTCGTGTATGTAACAGATGAATTTAATTTAATTCAACACAAACTCAAATAATAATAACAATTCCTACTAAACTGCGTCCGTGGTCTAGCGGTTAAGTCTGAGGATTTAGACTACATTTAATTAATATATAATTTATTTGTGATATTTCTCGAGACGTCTTCTTTCATTCATCTTTCTGGAGACATCGACGAGCTTGCCTCTTGTCATGATTGGCCTATAGTAAAGTTGGCTAAATGTGAATCCGCTTATTTATTAGCGTGGTTTTTGACCACCCCGAAAGGGAGACGGTCGTAATGATACTTTATACTCGACTACATCCGTGTAAAATAAATATATCTATTTTAATGTGTGTTTTTAGTTTATTCTAATTATTATGTATGTATGTATATATGAGTATAAGTAGGTTTATATATGATGTATATTAAGTAGTATATGTATTTGATAGTAGGTTAAGTATTAGTTATAGCAAAAACTGTCTCTTTTAACTCTTATTTTTGCACCGTCTCATATTTATATTTAATATCTCCTTTGTCCCCAAGGTCGACTGTCAGAAACGAAACGAAACGGCATTAAGCTTCGCCTTTTGTACATTGTGCAATAAAGTTTTTAAATAAAAATAATAATAAAATAATGGTCAACAAAAAAAAAAAAACACTTGGCCGTAAGGTTACATGTCGCAAACATATAATGACACCATATATCCTATAGCTATCCTCAAGTGCCGAGGGTCACCCACACCCACAAAATTGAAGTCGGTTCAATTAAAAAGACAGACAGATAAATGTCAGTGGGGTCCTACTATTCCGATGATTATGGCAGGTTGATATTGTGTATTAACAAAATGCACCAGGATTATAGATCCAATATTTGATTAGATAGGACAACAATGGCGATTGTTTGACCCGCTGCGGTAACACCGCCTCTAATTATGTCACACCAGTCAATATTGACTATATCAGTACTATCCGATAATTAATTAATATTGTTAACTACATTTTCATTAACTACATGTCATAATTATCAACGTCATCAAAGTATTGTCCTCTACCATCTAACCCCTCAGCTGATCTCAAAAAGATCGTAATTAATCAAAAAGAACACAAGAGTTGGAGATGGGCCTTCTAGAATTTTCGAGAGAATTGCGACAATTTGATGTAATTTTTTTATGACAAATTTATTAAGTATTCAACAAGTTGGTATTAGTGGAACTGGGACCGATGCGACGGTTTAACGTGCTCTCCAAGACACGGGAACGGTGGTATATGTAAATCTATGACAAATGTACGCAACGAAAAGTGTATTTCTCATTGGTACATGCCGGAATTCGAAACCACCTTTTATAGCATGTTAAGTTGAGATACTCGTCATGTCAAAAAAAAAAAAAAAACTTCTAAGAAAGGAGATTGTTGGACCAAATGCTGCCCAGGCATGGGAATACTTTTTTTTTTTCTTACATGAAAAGATATGTTTAAAAAAATGAAAAAAATAATAACCAAGTGTTGTTATAATAATATAATCCATTGTTTATAATATACCGTCTTTTATTTAAAAAATAAGGTGTTGGTTATGATTTTTCGTCAATTTAAAACCTATACAGTAGATATGTTTTTTCTTAATATTCCTCGGATAGATTCTGAAGCGCTTTAGGTTACTAACTAGTATTAGTCTAAGGAACATTATAAACTATGATTCAATGTTGGGCAGCACTTGGTCCAATGTCCATACAAAAATAATCAATCTCCTTTCCTTATTTGAAGTTAGTAGGTTTTTTATATTGTAGAGCTGAAGGCTAGTGACTTGTTGGGAAATTGAATGTTGTCGCCTCGTCATAGAAAATACACGAGTAAGAGAGCGTGTAATTGATTTGTCATACGGGTAAGAGGGGTCATTCTTCGTAAGATCCCCTTGCTGTGATTATAGATTTTCCATCTTCAAAATCACTAACAAAGCGTCGTGCAGGTGTAAGTACTTGTACTGCTGCACGACAACAGCTGACACCTGATTCCTTTTGTCACATATTGTTCAAAATTGTAAATCTATGTGATACTGTTATGTGACAATAAATGGATTTTATTTATAACAAGTTTCATGATTGATTGATTTTTTTAAATTAATTTCTTTCCGATCTGTTATCCGAATGAAATCCACTATTTATTTAATAAAATAGGCTAACAAAAGCAATGGTGATGGGTTGCCTAACAAAACATGGTATATATATATTTTTGAAATTTTATTAAATATAAACATCATGTATTATATACATATATTGGTACGCTAGATACATTCACGAGCTTGCCACTTGTCATGTTGGCCTATAGTAAGTAAAGTTGGCTAAATGTGCAGAATCCGCTTATTTATAAGCGTGGTTTCTGACCACCCCGGAAGGTAAAATATTAATTTTTTATTATTACTTTTTATTACACTAGCTCATAGTGTCGCTTATAAGGGGCAAATTTTGGAAAGTAATGTATAACGTCAAACATCAGGTAACTGCAGGAATCGAACCGTATCTTTGGGGTATCATTCCCGGTTAGAATAACAAAATCGCCCCGGACACATTTTTCGGCATGTTTAGATATTGCTCGTAGTTAAGTCAGTAGCCATCAACGCCCACTTAAAAAAAAAACACCATGATTAACCTTGACTATATTTATTTATTTCGTTAGGCAAACTAAAACATTACTTGTGTGAGCATATTTTATTATACTAAAAGTGGATTTCATTCAAATAACAGATCGGTGAATGTCGCCCGTCTACGTATCTTGTACTATTTCTATGACATAATCAGTTTAAAAAAAATATACTTTTATGCGATGTTACCTTGCTCCCACTTGATAGAAAAAGCGTGTAAGGTCCATGAATGCTAGCAACTGGAGTCAGACACTCATGACTGACATCAGTCCCTAACACTGTGCCGGCTTGACTGAGCATGACGGCAAATCGAGCCTGATCCCGAAACGTGTGGATACACTTTACTGGGTTTATCGGCACGAACGGTGGTGGTGCCCCGGCAGACTGGGCAAACTACCACTATCTGTCCACCTACCTCCTATTTGTTGTTCCATTTTCAATGTACCAATCAAATATTATATAGTCATAATATTAATTTATAGAAATCACTTCACTGTCAATGCATTAACATATATTGTTTTTACAGTGATAGATTGCCAAGTGTCATCATGGAGTGAGTGGTCGATCTGCGAGGCCCGATGCGGGTCCGGCAGCATGGTGCGGACACGCCAGGTGGTGCAGCCACCGGCAGAAGGAGGAAAGAGATGTCCCACTTTAACCCAAAGGCGAACCTGCCATCAACACCATGAGTGCGCTTCGCAAATGGACAGGTCTTTGAGAGGTAACCAATGTAAAAGATAAAGATAAAACATTTTTTATTTGCATAAATGTTAGTCTAATTTACAGGTCTTATAGTAAACTAACTTAACGTAACAACATTTGCCAAGTAAATTGGCAAACATTAATATAAATTTTAAAATTTTAAATAAAATATTTCCAAAAACTTACATGTAGGTATTCATTCAATATTGTCAGCTTAAACTTTAGGTATTACAATTGTCAAAATATTATTTTTAAATTATAAAACATATTTTATTTTAACCAAATTATTAATTAATTTTTAAATACATTTATTTCCATCAATTTTAATTTGTTAGGTAATTTATTATAAGTTCGTATACACATAATTAGGCAATTTTTATTACATTTTGTTTTTTTAGGATTTATATCTACAATAAAATCATAGGGGTTTCTCCTACTTCTAAAGCTGAAATCTACAATCTTTCTAAACATGTCGCTGTGTTTTTTAACAAATAAGCAAACATCCAAAATATAAAGAGATGGAAGTGACAATTTTTATATATTTATTTAAATACTTTATTGCACTTAAAAACCTAGTAGATAGGCGAGCTATAACGCCATAAAACATTCTTCACCAGCTAACCTTGGGGATCATGTAAGGTGATGGGCAGGATAAAGAAAAATATTAAAATAGCTTAAATTAGTAAATAAACATAATTACGCATTTATAGCACTTAAATATACATATACATACACAATATAAAAAAAACAATACACATACATACTATATAATACATACATACATAAACATACACTATAAATATATATATATATATATAAATATATTAATACAATAAACCGAGCAATCTAAAAAGTGGTTTGCATGATTCGAACGGTGGGATTCTGTTGGTTAGTTGTTTGTTCAGTTGCAACTTAACAAGTCTCGGCCTAAGAATCAAGTGACCAGTGAGTGTATGGTAGAGATATCCTTCTCTAATCATGCCATAGTGTTTTGTTTTGATGATACGATTTTTCTTTTAAAAACAAAGTTATGTATGATATAATTTTTAGAGATAAATCGAAGTTAAAGTTTAAAATTAAAACTAATTATAAATAAAAATAAACTATAGGTACCTACGTAATAAAACTATTCTAGGGCTTACTTAGAAGGGTACCTAAAACTCTCGCCACATTTCCTCGTTGAATAATTAGGTATTATGTTTAAGGTAGTTATGTTTTTTATATATTTACCAAAACAAGACTAATACGCAGCTTAATATGCTCCATATTTCTTTATGCCGCTGAAACTTGGACTCTCAAAGCCGGTGATCGTAGCCGCTTCGATCCCTTTGAGATGTGGTGTTGGAGGCGTATGCTGCGTATCCCTTGGACAGCGCGAAGAACTAACGTTTCAATACTCACGGAGCTCAAAATCTCTACTAGGCTGTCTTTCAGCTGCCTAAAACGAGTCCTTGAGTATTTTGGCCATATAGCTCGTAAAATACCTGGTAACCTGGAAAGGCTTGTCATCCCAATACGCTGATCTGACCAGATCCGCACCTCCCTAAATATGCAGATGCACGATGCCCTACATGCAGTCGTAAACAGACCCGGATGGCGCGGCATCGTCCGGGACAAAGTGATCCGTGGAGGGGGTCACGACTCTCAGCAGTGAGGAGCACGACGCAAGGAGGATGAGGATGTCATTTGTATTATTTCATTACCTTTTTTTATTTACAGAAACAGCAATGATTCTTCCAGCATCTCTGAGTCGGCACTCCAACGAAACGCACGATATACGCAAAAATCTACGCCTACGCAATCCTGATGATCCGGAATCGAATTCGCATAGAGAGTAAGTGTTCCCTAATATGTGATGTACAAAACAAATCTTTTTTTAAAATTTAATTAATTAATTAATTTATTTAAAAACTTTATTGCACAAAGTACAAAGGCGGACTTAATGCCCGAAGACATTCTCTGACAGCCAAACCTTAGGGACAAATTTGAACAATTATAGGTGCAATCATAAAAATAATAACAATACTATAATTATAAAAGTTAATTTAATAGGATTAATATATACTTACATCATATATATCATAATATCAATATAATAAATACTAATAATACATAAACATACATACGAGTATATATACTACTAACTAAAGCTGTCAGGAGCTATTTAAGAAGTGTGAATACACCAGTTTTTTTAAAGATTACCTGGTAGTTGCTTGCTGTATGATGACAGAAAAATCGTTCCATAAATTAGTAGCAACTACTACGAAAGAGTTAGAGACAAATGCAGTACGAGTTTGATGTGAGGGAACAGATAGAAGGGAGTTGTGAAAAGAGCGAAGAGATTTGTCATGGGAAGAAGAGAGATAGGCGAAATTGTCCTTAAGATATTTCGGTGTCGCAGGCTCATTCAAAACCGAGAACAGGAGACAGAGAACTCTAAGATTTCTGCGACAACGAATAGGTAGCCACTTCAACTTAGCATGATATTCAGATATGTCATCATATTTACTTTAACAATATACGAACCGGATAGATACATGCGTTCAGTAACCGATCAAATATCAAATGCTATTAACAAAAACAACTGAATAGATTACCAAGGTAAGATTAAACCAAGCATTAGTTTTAACGTTTTTGCATCCCTCTCGCTCGCACAATCTAACTATGAAATTCACGAAATTACGAAATACTATTGATATGTCAGAGATGCTGCTTATCTTATTGATATGGTTACTCAACGCGTGTATCCGGTTTATATATTGTTTACGCAAATACGATCACATCTCTGAATATCGTGCTAAGTTGAAGTGGCTGCCAATTCGTTGTCGCAGAGTTCTCTGTCTCATTTTCTCTGTTTTAAACGAGCCTGCGAGACCGAAATGCCTCAAGGACAATTTTGCCTATCTCTCTTCTTTCAACGATAAATCTTTACATTCTTCTCACAACTCACTTCTTTGTGTTAAAAAAAACAATCATTAAATGTGTTCGATGATCGTTTACTAAAGTAAAGTATCATCACAACCGCATCCTTTCCGGGGTAGTCAGGAACCAGGCGCTTTTTTTGCCCATTATGACAAATCGTTGATATCTCTAGTACGCTAACCAAACTCAAGAAATATTACAAATAAATTAAGTAATTTATTGTGTCTCGACCAGGAATCGAACCCGGCACCTATGAGTTTAAATCCACGAACGTAACCGCTAGACCACGTAGGCAGTTTACTGAAGTTTGGTTAAATTCAATCTAGAATTATTAATGTGCACCTCCTCCTATTAAATCAAATTTTTTTTGCAACAGATACTGCGTGAAGTTTGAAGTGGTGAAGTCATCAAAGGCTTGCCATCTGGAATCTGAATACAAGTCTCTACGAGAAGGTTAGTTTTGTAACATCTAACAGTCATTTAGTATTAGAAATTAAAAATCATCATTTAAAAAACGTCGAATATGCAATTTGAATAGACGTGTAACAAATGCCTGTAATAGGTTTACGTGAATAAGTTGTTTTGACATTGACTTTCTAAAAAAAAAACTCTACCAGGGCCGACAGTCTCGACATCGCTATCTTAGCGATTACGGTCGGTAAGTCATAAAAAAAAGTTACCACTTACAAAATAAAAAAGCTGATTTGGTCAATATCATAAGTTCCAAAGGACGGTAATATTTTAATATGAGAACTTATGTCATTAAAAACTCAGGCAGCTCCATATTAACTCATTTTATGCTCTAATATGTGTATAAAATATGTAAGACATATAAAATAAAATTAATATTAAGTTAACTAAACTAAATTAATTAACGCTGGCTGCATTTCCCCGCTGAATTGCAATACTGATTCTCTGGGCGAAGAAAGAGCCTGCCCTCTTGTCACTGGAGGAGACAACAAAACGCGGTGTTATATCTTTTAAAAACTTTTTTGCACTTGGACTCCATGAGCCCAGAATTTCTGCAACAAACGGGACAAATATGTCATCTTTTAATATACTTACATTTTCCCGCTGAATTGCAATACTAATTCTCTGGGCGAAGAAAGAGCCAGCCGTATTGTCACTGGAGGAGTTTCTGCAACAAACGGGACAAATATGTCATCTTTTATTATACTTACATACTCGTACTTGCGCCGCTTGCTGGACTACGCACTTTCCGCCGCGGGTCCCGCTTTATGCGCTGTCCCCCTGAGATGCGACGCGGCGAGGGTGTCGAAGCACGTCCCCGTTCCCAGGGGACCAACGTCATACCATCGGGTCTCTTGCCATCATCTCGGATACCTCCAACAGGCTCTAGAAGAGCTGGAACCTCGATGGTGGCTAGAGCCCTTTTTATAGTATCGTTAAGGGAGCCGTGGCGGGAAAATCTGCCCGCACTTTTGGAACAGGAGAGCCCATGAACTCCAAGACAGTCGACCTCCTTTCCACACGGACATCTATGTAGGATACATATTGGTGCCCCTAACCGAAGACCAACGGCGATACGGAAACTTTCGTAAATATATATATATATATTTCATATGTGTATTATATCAATGGACAGTAATATTTATTCCTTTGCAACACTAGGAGCAAATGTCAAAATGTCAGTTGGCTGCTGTCACACGGTAAAACTGTATCGATAATATTCGATAACTTTGCGGGTTGTCAAATTTTGTCGATAAATAGCTAATTTGACAGATAAATTCGATACGATTCCGACATTTTTATGACTAAAGGTAGGCACTCAATGTAGATCCAAACGGACGCCGTTTTAGTCAAACTATTCGAATAGACGTACGTCCAATTATTTAGCAGAATGATCGGTTATTGCGTTCAGCGTTCGCGATGCTATTTTCAACAAGATTATGAAGTTGACGTCGTCACTGGCGCAACGCAAAATAAACCGAATGGACGAAGACGTAATCCAATGCTGTGACGTCTCATAAAAATCAATATACGTTTTCGACCATCGTAAACAAATTTTGTTCACCATTTTTCTTTATGCTGAGACGTGGACCCTGCGCGAAACAGAAATAAATCGGATTGATGCTCTAGAAATATGGTGTTGGCGGAGAATGTTGGGCATATCATCCTGAACCGAACCAACAAATCCATTCTGGAGGAACTGGAGATAGGATAGCGTCTTTCCTCAATCGTACAAACACGCCTTCTCACTTTCTTTGGACACGTGTCGTGGCGTGGAGATATGATGATGATCCATTGAGCGCCTTGTAGTTCAGGGAAAAGCCGATGGCAAGAGGATGCGTGGTAGGTCTTCGATGAGATGGACTGATCAGGTTAAAACAGCAATGGATCATCCCCTACATGAGTGCGCTAGGAAAGCTGCAGTTCGAGACGAGTGGCACTGACACTCAAGTGACGCCCACGACCACTCTGCCAAGAGTGTAGCGACTAAGAAGAAGAAACAAATTTAGTGACCACGCGATTTGGTCTGTTGGAAGTTAGCAAACGTTATGAAATGTCGAGACTGTTGCCCCAGGCGTATATCCTAGTTTTATTGTACTATTTTTTTCTTTTTTGTCAGGTGCGGCCATCTGCGTGCGCTGCGAGGCGGCTGCATTACGCCGGAGTCTGGACTGGCGATGTGGCGGACATGGAGTGCCCAACCATCCCACACGGTATTCAGCTTTAGCAGCTCCCCATTGTCATGGAAAATGGACCAGGGCCGAGAAAATACCAGACAAGGACAGCGACTGCTGTCTCAATCCTGACTTTATCTTTGTTTAGAAACCTGCTGTGTCAAAAATATAACAATCATTACATTTAATTTATATTATAGTTTTTTTTTAAATTAACAAATCTTTTTTTTTTCTTAGTCGAGTTAATAATAATAATAACGTTTATTGAGCTTTCTTATTGTTACCTAGATACTCATACAAAGTTGTGTAAACCGTATATAAAATATTCCTTGAATTTTACATTATAATTATTGATTGAATGTAAACCACATATAATGACATTTTTAAGATGGTCCCTGACTCCTAACCAAGATGACAGTTAAGGTAAATGTAGATATGGGGAAAGTGCAATCATGTAAACTCCCAAAACGGTGGTAATTTAATAAATTGGCAACACTTTTCCGAAAGTCATAAATATAAAACACATTTGTTTTTCTGTTCTTTCCCCAACTACGAGGGTAGTGTAAATAGGCGAGGTAAAACCACTATATGTGGTATTTTTTGATATTCTAACATCACATCGAATTGTGACAAAAGTACATGGAAATTACAAATCGTTACAATAAGTGACAATGTGTGGTCATTATTTACAGATTTTTATATGCCACACTTACCCTAATTCACCTTAATAAAAAATGTCACATTGACAACTTGACGTACATGCATGAATCCTGCACCAGGTCTCTGAGAATCAAAATGATCCATATTGACAACGTTCGATGTGAACACAATGTGTGAACATGCTAGCACAATCTATACGGGATCATAAGTAATATGGAAACATATAAGGAGCTCTCTAGTGACCCGACTGAGACAGGAGACAGATACCTAGACTGGGACCGAGGCCGACACAGCGACAAATGCACAGAAAGACACAACAGAAAGACAGCTGTGAGTCACTTAGTCTTGACTACCCACAACCTAAATCGCCTTATTCACCATCCATCTTGCTGCACAGCCCGCCAAGGTCTTGCACAATGCAAAACGAACGTAAATAGTTACAACGTAGGTCGATAATAATAATTATTTTCTTAGTAGACTTGCACAATCAAATTTTCATACAATTTCGGATTCCCGTCCGATAGTGTGTATGCTATGTCCAGCACAGAGGCATTGGCGGGCTGTACAGCAAGATCAATGGTTATATATTTTTTATACTGAGTGCGACATGAGACGTTGCGCCTACCTGTTGGTAGCGGTCGAAGAATGGGACAACTAACGCCAGCCTCTGACGATCGACACCAGTCCCTTTATGCCAGCGTATCTAGATGCCTTTTCGCGCACTTCGCTTGAAGGACTACAGGATTAAGGGCGAAGATCGTCTTGCTGTCTCTGTACTGTCGCCCCTAGAAAGGCTAATGGTCTAGAACTCGCTATCGGTATAAATGTCAGTCTCGGTGTCAGTCTCGGTCTCGGTCTTTTACCTCCGTCGCTTGTCAAAGTTAAAGTCAAAGTCAAATCATTTATTAGAATGTGGTCTTCTCGGGCTCTTTTGTATTGTCACATTACATTGTTATAATTATTTAAATATTGTTACGCTCCATATACAATATTAAGACTTAAGATCTCGTATGGATTGTACTACAATGTTCCTAAATTAGTATAATTGAAACCCTAATGTATTCTCGAGACATTTTGACCTATTGAAGTGATCAATAGCTAGATCCACAACGGATAATATATATTTGGATCGGCGTTTTACGATCCACGATCATGGAGCACCTATAATATATGTCTACACAGACAGCGCGCTCGGTCAGAGTGAACTGGATCATCTGGTATGGATCAAGCTATTAACAATTATTTAAAATATATAGGAATAATAATTCAGTATATTTTGTCATGTAATAATAAATTGGATACGTGTAAGACCATTATTTTAAATAATTAATATTTAAATATAAGTAATTATTCTATAGTTTTATGATTATGTTTGACTGATATTTTAAATATAACTTAGGTAATAGATTTACTTTAACTAGTATTTTCAGTGACTTTGGTGTTAATTTTTATTAATATATTTAATTTAATGGTAATTCTCTGGAGTAGGTACATATCCTGAAATAAATGTTAACTAAACAATATTATTGTAATTGTAAATAAATATAAAATAAAAATTTCATCGAATAATGTTTTTGTTTTTATTAACTGTAGCTCTAGAACGCGCAAAGTCCTTTAATAAAAAAAAATTCGTAACAGAGTTTTTATGTGCTAGATCTACACAATAATTTTATCTTACCTTACTCACTGACTGCCTCCGTAGTCTAGCGGTTAAGTCCGTGGATTTAGACTCGGAGGTACCGGGTTCGATTCCTGGTCGGGACACAAAAATATTTATAAATACATTTAATTAATATGTCATTTATTTGTGATATTTATAAGCGTGGTTTCTGACCACGCCGAAAGGGAAACGGTCGTGATGATACTTTACTATCTTACTCACACGACAAACCAGACTAACAGTACCTACCTACTTTGCTTTTATGTCAATATTCATCAACATCCCTATGAAGATACGTCCAAGAACGACCTTTACCGATCAAGTATCCATTTTTTATCCAAGCATTAAACATGCTAACAAAAATAAACGGTAATTAGTTGCTTCACGAAATATGTTTTTTATGGTTAAAAATTTTTTTTATATATATTATTAGATATTTCAATCATAACATCACTATTCATATTGCCATAGAATGTAACTTTATTAAAATGTTGGTTATTTATCGTACTTTAAAAAAAAAACTGCATATATGGACTCAATTTGTCTTCGATGAATATTAGATGGGAAAAGGAACAAAATTAGGCAGTTGTCGTATTTTTCATACCTCGCATTTAAAAGTTTATTTTTGTGTAATAAAAAATAAATAAAAATAATACAAAAAATAAAGAAATGGAAATAGTATAGCTGACTACCTCCGTGGTCTAGCGGTTGAGTCTGTTGGTTTAGAACACAATCATTTATTTAATTTATTTCTCGAGTTTGGTATGCTAGACACATCGACGAGCTTGCCACTTGTCATGAAGAGCCTATAGTAAAGTTGCTACATGCCACCCCGAAAGGTCGAAGAAATACGGTCGTGATGATACTTTTTTTTTGACAGTTCGCTTAAGGTCAACTATACGCAGCGAGCATACAGCGCCCTACGAGTCCAGTATAATAATGGTATCAGGTTATTGTTGAGGCTGCCACGTTTTTGCAGTGCGTTCGAAATGTTTGCAGAGATTCGTGTTTCATCATAGTATAAATTGTATGTAAAATGAAAATTAAAACAATATTTAATGTAAATTATTAACTGCCTCCGTTGTCTAGCTAACCGCTAGTTCGTGGATTTAGACTCGGAGGTACCGGGTTCGATTCCTGGTCGGGACACAAAAATATTTATTAATGTAAATAAATACATTTAATTAATATTAACGAGGTAGCTTTATTCGAAGAAAATAAGGTACAATGATTTAAAAAAATAATAACATATTAATTAAACTAAAAACTTACATCTTAAAACATAAATTACTATTAATAAATTAAACCTAATTAATAAATAAAAATATAACTAAAAACTAAAATGAAGAAAAAACTAAATAAAAAATATTATAAATAATAAATTTGCTCCAAATCGCTGCCAATGGGCAAGGTGCCAAGGATACTGGCAGCGTTGCCACGTTGAATGGCAATACTGATCCTTTGGCCCAAATATTGCCCAGCCCTTTTGTCTCCCGAGGTGTTGACGAGCTGTTTTGACAACGCCTTAAAAATTTTAATTTATTTGTGATATTTCCCGAGTTTGGTACGCTGGAGACATCGACGAGCTTGCCACTTGTCATGATTGGCCTATAGTAAAGTTGGCTAAATGTGAATCCGCTTATTTATAAGCGTGGTTTCTGACCACCCCGAAAAGGAAATGGTCGTTTGTTTCGATGGCTTTTTAATGCAATTTCAGCTATTGTTTTATTTATTTGATCGTGATAGGTAAGTCTTGGTCTGCCAGGGCCTCTTTTACCCACGACTTTCGCATAATAACATATAACTTGATCGGTGAAAATCATTCTTAGTACAGATCTTGTAATAACATGGGCAGTATAAAAATCCTTGGACTTGCTTGCAGCCCGCCGGCGATCAGTAAGGTGAACCAATATACATGCGAATGTACTTGTACCGGCGAATTGTTTAAAATATTTTCAGGATAAAATCTTCATGTTTTCAAAATCTCATGATTTAATGTTAGTGTTTAGCCGTGGTATCTGATAAATATACTTAAATAATTCGTTGTTGGCAATCCCGTAATGTACCAATGTGTACATTTACAGGTCTGCCGTCAATACATTTATGGAACGAGCTTCCAAGACGGCATTAACGGAATCATACAGTATTTGGTTGGGTAGGGAGAGGAGTAGAATGGTGGATGGTGAGCGTATTATCGCGCAATAAAATAAAAAAGGGAGGCCTCCTTTTCTTAAACCAGCCTATTGTCGGTCGCAAGCCCGAGACACCATTCTTTCACTTCCCGGCACCCGCACGGTGAATCCATAGAATGATTAGAAATTTCTATTTCAAATGTATATTTCTACCAAATGACATTTCCATTCATTTTATCAGCTATTTTTGTACCACAATTACGATATTTCTTTTTATAAGACTAGTCTTATTTTTACAATATATTGCTGTGCAATTGAGTTATTTGTAAAATAAATTATGTAGTTTTCGTATCAATCAAGTCCTTTAGTACTAGAGCTGTCATATTAATATTTTGAATATCTTGCACCCAAACTATATCAATCAAATCAAAATAATTTATTTCCGTATGGTTAGTAAGTAACACTTGGATATTGTCCATACATACAAGCTAAGAAATAAAAAAAATAAACAAATAAAAAATATTACCATTGGCAATGGCTGGACCGAACCCAACATCAATACAATAATTATAACTAGAACATTGTTGCCATAAACGAGTAATTTGTTTTTACTTACAGCTAGATACTTAATATTAAATTCGTGGCTGTAAAAAGGCCATGTCAGCTTACAATCTAATAATAATTATGTCCATAAATATAAATATAAATTCGTGGCTGTAAAAAAGCCATGTCAGCTTACAATCTAATAATAATTATGTCCATAAATATAAATATAAATTCGTGGCTGTAAAAAAGCCATGTCAGCTTACAATCTAAAAATAATGATATTTATGTCCGTAAATATTAATTCGTGGCTGTAAAAGCCGTGTCAGCTTACAACTACACAAGTATAATATTAATGACAAATAAATTGATAAATTCCATGTCCGCTTACAATCTAAAAATCTATATAAAATAAAGGGTTTTTCTACTTAAATTGTAATCTTATCTATAATGTAGAATAATTTATCTAAAAATTAAAGTCGTCTCCACACGAAAATTTTTACTTATAGATATTTTTTTATTAGGTTTAGATTTTTTAATATAGTATTTAAACAAAAAAATATTTTATTATTAAACTTAATGTTTAAAACTACTTAAAAGTAAAAAATACTACTAACTTTTTAGGGAATAAAATTACGGACATTTTAAAGATAGTTCAAATATATAATCAAAAGTACACTCAGATTTTAATAATCTTTATAAATGTTGTATTGTGCGAGTGAGTGGGGAAGCACACGCGTTAAATGCACTTAATACTATTCTCATTATGATAGAAATTGTACATTAATGTATGCTCAAAATCACAACTTGCACTACACAGGTGCCTTGGAAGCAGAGAATTCGGACCAGCGAACCGTGGTGCCTCCACAATAGAGAGGGGAAAATTGTTGAAATAATTGTTCGGCTAACCGGGAGAACAATTCTTGAAATACGAAATTTTTAATTTAAATAATAATATACTGCATGAAATTTATAAAAGAGCAAATATTTTTATATTAAAATCTAGAATAAAATTAAAGAACTATATATTATATTCTTTATTTACTTAGTACTAAAATCTTAAGTTATGGCGCAGAGTAGTTTAAAATAAAATAAATATTTCCAGACAGGTCACACAGCGCCATCTAGTTTCTGTGGTAAGCTACGAGACTTGTGTTACGGAAACTAGATGGTTGATAAACTACATATTATACTTTTTTTGTAAATATATACATATTATATAAACACCCAGAACGAGACAAATTATACAATGTACAACTTGCCCCCGGTGGGAATCGAACCAATGACCTCCCGAGTTCATGGCAACGTTTGTTACCACTAGACCACGGAGGCAGTCAATTGGCGGTCGTTGAATGGCAATGCTGATCCTTTGGCCCAAATATTACCCAGCCCTCTTGTCTCCCGAGGTGTTGTCCTCTGCTTACTTTTTTCTATTCTTAACGAGCCTGCGACACCGAAGTACCTCAAGGACAAATTTGCCTATCTTTTCTCATTTCACGATAAGTCTCTTCGCTCCTCACACAACTCTGTTCTGTCTATTCCATCGCACCACTCTGGGTTCATGAACGATTCTTTTGCTGTTGTTGGCGCAAACCTGTGGAACAAGCTGCCGGTAAATATACGACAAGCATCCAACCGAAGCATTTTCAAAAAAATGGTATATTCATATATTATTTAAATAGCTCATAACAACTCATTTAGTTTATTTATTATATTATTATATGTAGTGTATGTATTAATGTTATGTAATGTATGTACCTAATGTATTAATAAAACGTATGCATGTATGTATTATTATTATTTATTATTGTAGTTTAGATAATATTGCATATTTATTACGTAATCATATTTCTCTAATTGCACCTACCTTACGTCTTTAATGTTCTACAATGTCCCTAAGGTTGGCTGTCAGAGAATGTCTAGCGACATTAAGTCCGCCCCTTGTATATATTGTGAAATAAAGTTTTATTAAATAAAAATAAATAAATATTTCATTAAGTTATTTACAAAAGAATTTAATGCATCTGACATGTCCGTGAAAAAGCGCGGGAATGATACCCTCAAAAATAGATCGATATTAAATTTAAAACGTTATTCAAGAATAACTCCCGTCCTTTGAACGCTGCGTTCATTTTAACGATAACTACGTCTACTGCAAAGGACTATAAAAGCTTACAATTGCATAATTGTTAGCATGACTCCGGATATAACTTAATTACTATTTAATTGTCCGTGCTGGTTCCTGAAAGTGTCAATTATAGCAATTAGTTATAGTGAAAAACTAAAGTCTAAAATTAATAAAACTTTATTTGTACATCGACGAGGTTGCCACTTGTCATAAAAGGTCTATAGTAAAGTTCGCTAAATACATCATTCTACATTGAAAATGTGTGATTTCTGACCACCCAGAAGGGATAAGTTCGTAATGATACTTTATTTATTTGCATAATATCTGAATAGCGGAACTGCCTTTGTGGTCTAGCGGTTAAGTGTGTGGATTTAGACTCGAAGGTACCGGGTTCAATTCCTGGTTGGGACACAAAAATTAATTAATGTAAATAAATACATTTAATTACTATTTAATTTATTTGTGATATTTCTCGAATTTGGTACGCTGGAGACATCGACGACGACAGCACTTGTCATGATTGGCCTAAAGTAAAGTTGGCTAAATGTGAATACGCTTCTTTATAAGCGTGGTTTCTGACCACCCCGAAAGGGAAACGGTCGTGATGATACTTTACTTTTTGAATAGTGTTTAAAACACTATTAAGGTACGGCATATTATTTTGGGGTAATGCAGTGAAAATAAATATTCGACAAAAACAATGCATTCGTGCTATTTGTAACCCTATGATTTCTTGTCGTATCAGATTACGTTTCAAAATTATAAATAATATTCGTAGCACATGAATATTCATAATATGACAGAAACAGATTTATGGATTTTAAAGTGCTAGAGCGGGTAGTAATTGTGATAAAATTATCTTTAATGTTGCCAGTAAATAAAAATATCTTTAAAAAATCCTTCTTTTTACAACAAGAATTTGATAGACCTGACCTCCACCTAGGTCACTGCTTTGTATTTTGTCTCTTGAGTAAAGATTTTAAATAGTTAATCAAATTTTATCGCTGAGTGTAGAGAGGTCGAGTTTTAAAGTTATTGACTAATATTAAGGGACCGAGCCTTCAATAAAATTTATTATATATATCCTTTCTTAATTTAACTTATAAACTATCATTTACCCGACGATTTGAAATTACATTAAATATCCATTTTTCTTAGTGTAGTTGGGTAATCTTAATGTAAACTCGGGCTTTTTAAACACAGCGTGGTTTGTTACCGCCCAGCTGGCTGTCAAATTCTGTCATTTACGTGCAAAATTATAATATATTAAACAAATCGGTCTGGGTGTTTATATGTATAATATGTATATATTTACAAAAAAAAAAAAGTATAATATGTAGTTTATCAACCATCTAGTTTCCGTAACACAAGCCTCGTAGCTTACCACGGAAATTAGATGGCGCTGTGTGACCTGTCTGGAAATATTAAAAAAAAAAAATCTCTACTCTAATAATAATAATAATCATCATTTATTTTCTTCACAATAATTACCTCATAACTAGTTAAATAAATGTATCTTAAGTGTTAACAGGATATGATCTACAATATATTACAGGCAATTAACAAATTATTGGAACCCTAACCTCTGTATAGAAAGTATAATATACTTCTGGACCACAGAGGTTAGTTTCCATACAAATTTGGACAAATTCAAATTCAAAATCGTTTATTTGCTTTAAATGTGGTACATACAGTAATATGGTTAGTAAGTTGGCTCTGCACATTAAGCCATTGTTGTGGCATGCAAAAATTGTTTAATTTAAATATATTCTTATTTAGTAAGTCTAGTCATCATTACATAATTAAATTTAGGTCAATAATCAATAATTTCATGTTATTAATAACAAACAAAAAATATATTTTATTTAAATTTAAAATCACAATAGAGCGAGATATACATATTATGTGGTCTAGTCTTAAGTCCGTGGATTTAGACTTGGAGATGCCGGGTTCGATTCCTGGTCGGGATACAATAACATTTATTAATTAAAGTTGTCGACCAATTTACTGTTTAAATAGAACAGTAATACATAAGTCAACGATTAAAACTATTTTGTTACAACAACGATGCACTGCCTCATTGTGTATGGAAAATATTCAAATAGAATTAAGCTCAGACGCGAAAGTTATATAAAACTCTACTTCAACTCATGTTAAAGTATCATTACGACTGTAGGATCACTGGTGGCGTAAGCATACATACATACATACATACATATCTTCACGCCAGGTCCCTTGCAAGGTAGGCAGAGACAATTGAGTTTGAGAGATGCTATTAGAAAGATTGGAGATTTCAGCGTTAGAAGTAGGAGAAACCCCTATGATCTTATTGTAGATATTAATCCTAAAAAAAACAAAATGTAATAAAAATTGCCTAATTATGTGTATACGAATTTATAATAAATTACCCAACAAATTAAAATTGTTGGGAAAAAATGTATTTAAAAATCAATTAACAATTTGGTTAAAAGAAAATATGTTTTATAATTTAAAAGAATATTTTGACAATTGTAATACCTAAATCTTAAGCTGACAATATTGTATGAATACCTAGATGTAAGTTTTTGGACATATTTTATTGAAAAGTTTAAAAAAATATATATTAATGTTTGATATATTATTTGATCGCCAATTTACTTGGCAAATGTTGTTACGTTAAGTCAGTTTACTATAAGACCTGTAAATTAGACTAACATTTATGCAAATAAAGAATTTTTATCTTATCTTTATCTTTTTGTCACGATCTCCACATACCTCTTTCGCTTCTTCAAAATTCATCAACCTCTTCATTTTGTTTCGATGGATTTTTATTGCACCTTCAGCTATTGTCTTATTTATTAGATCGTGATAAGTGAGTCTTGGTCTGCCAGGGCCTCTTTCACCCGCAACTTTCTCATTATATATCTGGTTCGTTAATCTCTCTTCAGTCATCCTTTCAACATGGCCGAACCATTGGAGCATGCCACTATTACGATCAAATAAATAAAACAATATCTGAAGGTATAAAACCATCTAATCAAAAGGGCTTGTATGAAGAGGTTGATGAATGTCGAAGAAGCGAAAGAGGTAATCGTGTGACGCTCAATTGTTTCTGCCCACCCCGCAAGAGATCTGGTGTGAATATATGTTTGTATGTATGTATGTAAATTCAAACTAATTTATTCATCAAAAGGGTTAGTAAGTACAAAGCAAAAAAAATAAATAACATAATTAAGGTAAGTAAAAGGTGTTAGTAACAACAATAAATCTCTGATCTGCACACTAGGACATCCTGTCATGTGAGGACTAGCTTTAGTAGGGGTGATTTTTAGTATTAATTATTAAACAACAAAAACACGTTGGAAGCAAGAATACAAACCGGTTATTAAATAAATAATAATAATATTTTTTAAAAAAATTTGGTTGATATGCTTGTGTTTTTATGCGTATGGGTGTGTGATGTAAGTATGTCTATGTCGTAAATATATAGGAATTAAATAAATAAATGAAAGTGTAATGTGTGCTTGTGTGATGTAGGGTTTGTGTAGAATATATATATATGTTAGACAATTTAAGATAAATAAGATAATTACAATAATAAAAATAAAGTAGGTATATGTATAGGATAAGTTATAAGATAAGATAAGTAAGTACATATTGGAATATTAATAAGAAGGGTTGGGGTTTTATCAAATTAGAACACAAAATTAATATGCAACAAAAAACATCATCATCAACATCTACAGATGTAGTGCATAATGGTTTTCCATTGTATTTTATCGGAAAAGTTCGTATTTATCGTGCTCTCTCTTTCTTAGGGTAGTTGTAACTACAATAACATTTTTTATTTTAACAAAATAATAAAGTTCCATATTATTGACACTTCGGGGACGTCGTATTCCGATTGAGATCCGAGGGTTCCCGATGGAAAAACATACATATATGTGTATTTTTTTTTTGCTAAGCCAGCTCTGATTCATGGGATGCAAAACAAATATTAAAATCGTTCGAGCCATTTTCGAGTTTTAGCGAGATGTTGCGTAATAAAGTAACTATTTGTAACCCAATTTAGTTTGCATTAATTTCCAGAAGGGTGAGCACCTAAACACTTCTCCGTGACGTCAAAGAACAAATCTAATATACGCCACCGACTGCCTCGGCTCAACATTCCGGATTTGGGGCCAGTTTCCTACCGTGCTGTGGCAAATTTCCTAGTGTGATTTAAAGGATTACAGGTAGCTTCGTCAACAGCGCAAAGCTGAGTTCTGTCGTTTAGTGCCTATTTTGATTTATACTGCCCTGCTTAAAAAAGTTCATTTTTCTCACGTACATTTGTCAAAGATTTACAATACACCACTGAAAATAATGCAACCTGGATGCCTGGATTTATTGTATTATTTATGTATGTATTGTTTATAAGTATTTATTCTACGTATGTAACTGACAGTTATATATATATATATATATACTATATATATATATACGGAGTAGGCAGAGACAATTGAGCGCCACTTGACACGATCACGACATACCTCTTTCGCTTCATCGACATTCATCAACCTCTTCATACATGCCCTTTTGTTACTAAGGCTTTTTAATTCTCCTTCAGCCAGTGTTTTATTTATTTGATCGTGATATGTATGTCTTGGTCTGCCAGAGCCTCTTTTACCCACAACTTTCGCATTACATACCTGGTTCGTCAATCTTTCTTCGCTCATCCTTTCAACATGCCTCGTAGCATGTTTTTCCTAATTTTTATGCCTATGCTTTCTTTTATTAGTACCATTTTTCGTATTTCGACGTTACGTATGTGGTCCGCCAAAGTGACGCCGCATAACCGACGCAGCGACCTCATTTCTACTGCATATTCTGACATATCCACGTCTCGCTTCTATTCAATTCAAAAATTCTTTATCGCACTAAAAAAATATTGTACAAGGCGGGCTTAATGACTAAGCATTTTCCAACAACCAACCTTTGGGAGTGTGGAGAGGTAACAACGAAGGGTGCAATTTATTATAATAAAATATAATATAAATAGACTTACATACTAATATTACATATACTGAATAAATATATACATAAATACCTACATATCTATATATATTATAATTAAGTTAGTACACACATGGTTAAAGTAACAGTTGATTTTGAATAATAATAATGATAAGCATAAAATATATAAGTGATTAATATATTGAACTAGGAGACACTATTTTTCTTATTTAGAAAAAAGATGGTAAGTAATTGTTTAAAGATGTGAACTTACATTTCGACTGGCGATTAGTGACCCCAGGGCACCGTTAACACTGTTTCCCGCGTTCTTCTTCTTTGAACATCCCTATCGTACTTCCCATCCGCAGTGAAAACACTGCCCAGATATGTAATTGAATTTACTTGTTTTTGAGATTATATATATAATCACATGATACTATATTTTGCCATGCAGCAGCAAGTCTTAGAAATTGCAATACCCGGGTAAATTTATAAATTGATCCCCTCACCAGGTCTGCAAGTGTTATTTGAATACCCGTCGCCTGTGTAATTGTTTCCTATATTTAGTGAGAAAATTATTGTTTGTTTAGGTACAGTTGGCGATATAATTGAACCCTAAGAAAGGTAAAGTCACACTCAGAAGCCTCGTTCTTGTCACAATATTGTTGGTTTACTGGCGTTCTCAAAGTAACAATTTCAGTAATATCTTCATTACAGCATTACGGGTGATAGCTAGATATCCACTGTTGGAGATAGGTCTTTCAGAACACTTAACTGAACACTTTACACTTGTCACGCTGCTTGATCAGATGGGTTCGATTTCATATAAATTTTAATGACAGTTTATTGAGGGTTTAACGGTTTTGCATCTCTCTCGCTCGCACAATCCAATATTATTATTATTATTTAAGAAAAATTACAGCCTTTATTATATATTTAACCAAGCTTATACGCGCAATGCACATCGAAGTTACAGAAAAAACTGGTGTGGATATTTTTTGATGCAATTTTAATTAATTCACAGCGTTCAATGATTCGGCTACGAAATATGCAATACCAGAAGTGGGGTCATGATTATTATTATTCTGGAATTCTTTGAATATATCTTATTAATACCACGACCATCTGTTATAGGAATGACAAATGATAAACACCAAATGACCTATATATAACACCAAGAAGCTATGAGTAGATCAAATATGTTTGGATAAGGCATTGTAATTTTTCTTAGATCTACTTTTCTTTCAAAATCAATCATTGATAAGAATATTAGAAGAAGACAAGTAGATTTAAGGTAACGGCACATTTTATTATTATTATTTGGTGGTTCTACTTAAAATCCTACAAAGGTCGGTTTAAACCCCCTCGGGCGTGTACCAATGAGAAATACACTTTTATTACGTACATTTTTTAAATATTTTATTTATATATTTATTTCCATGAAAATGTTCATAACAGATTATACGTCTAAATAATACATATTTCATTAAAAAAATCAAACACAAGTGACTAGATGTGCGAATTAAGATGGCTCCAAGCACTTTAGGACAATGTTTTTACTTGTCATACTCGTAGATTCACAACACCACCGTTCCCGTGCTTTGGAGAGCATGTTAAGCCGTCGGCCCCGGTTCCACTAATAATAACTTGTAAAATCGTTAATAAATTGTCATTAAAAATTTACATCCCCCTCGACAACCCGTCTAGCCAGCGTGGCGAGTGTATTCTCCAGATATATGTTCTGGTAGGCCCATTTTCAACAGTGGATTTCAAAGACTCTTAGCTGAAATGAATTAATAATTTATTTATTCAACAAATTAATAAAGAGTATGACGTTGGTCCCCTGGGAACGGGGACGTGCTGTGGTGTGGGACGCCACTTGCGTCGACACCCTCGCCGCGTCGCATCTCAGGGGGACAGCGCATAAAGCGGGAGCCGCGGCGGAAAATGCGGAGTCCAGCAATTGGCGCAAGTATGTAAGTATATTAAAAGATTACTTATTTGTGCCGTTTGCTGTAGAAACTCTGGGCCCATGGAGTCCAAGCGCAAAAAAGTTTTTAAAAGACGTAACATCGCGTCTTGTCGTCTCCTCCGGTGACAAGAGGGCTGGCTCTTTCTTCGCCCAGAAAATCAGTATTGCAATTCAGCGGGGAAATGCAGCCAGCGTTCTTGCCACCATTCCACGCGGACGGGACTTATATCCCTATCCTTAGTATTAATATTAATTTTATTTTATATGTTGTAAATATTTTTTTCGAATAAATGTTAATGCTTTCTATAAAGAGTAAAATAATTGAGAGTTGTTATTTCCGGCTACTACGTAACTTAGTAGATTTTGTGATAAATATTTAATAGCAATCGCTTATGGTAACAAAAAGTTGCAAGTGGCATTGACTATTTTAGAATTAAATTTTATATTTGTATGCAAAAAAAGGATCATCATCATTACAGCCCCTAGAACACAGCGTCCTAGACCTCTGGAGATGGAGATGAACCTTCCAGAATATATATCTGGAGAATTTGGCCTACACTCGCCACGCTGGCCAGACGGTTTGGCGAGGAAAAAAAAAAGATAATATTATATATTAATAAGTATTTATATAGTTTATTGGTTAGAATGTACATTTACATATGTACTTTTACATAAAGTGCAATAAAGTATTTTTAAAATAATAATGAAATAGCAATAACCTTCAGGCGTCTTCTCGGCTAATGTGGATCCAGGAGCTTTCACTATCGCAATTTCACGAGGAATTATAGTCCTAAACCAATGGTGCGGGGACACTAGTGCGCAGCATGACGTGTGCAGATAACGGAAAGCGGATATGGAGCGAATATTAAAAGTGTGCCAAATGAAAAATGTCAATGCCCTATCCAAAAATATTTATATTTTTCTTACATCTGGTATACTTTTGCCCTTTAGTGAGTAAACGATTTTTCTTATACAATAACATTGTTGTCGCTTCTACTCAGCTTTGATGAGGTTATTCGTCATAAGAGAGAGGAATTTTGGCGGGAAAATTGGGTCATTTTCTAAGTAATTTCATAACATACCTTATTTTCGTAAACAACACAATATAAAGTGCCATTAGTGATTTTTACTAATATTAAGGTGGCCATTGATAAGCTTTTCAACAGATTGCTAAATTTCAAAATTTACAGCAATTAAATAAATATAATATAATAAATAAATATTTCCAGACAGGTCACACAGCTCCATCTAGTTTCCGTGGTAAGCTACGAGGCTTGTGTTACGGAGACTAGATGGTTGATAAACTACATATTATCCTTTTTTTTGTAAATATATACATATTATACATATAAACACCCAGACCGAGACAAATTATACAATGTACAACTTGCCCCCGGTGGGAATCGAACCCACGACCTCCCGAGTTCACGACAACGTTTGTTACCACTAGACCACAGAGGCGGTCAAATTACAAAATTACCTTATAATATATGTTAGGTTTTAAATTCACCTTACGAATAGGATGAAGAGAAGAAGCGATTTTATTAATTAATTAAGTATACTACAATTTAGCATATACTAAAATATATTTTTATTTATTAAAAACTTTATTGTTTTTTGGCGTATGTAATGCCGCTTGGCATTTTCTTACCATCAACCTTCGGGACAAGAAATCGAAGTTTAAGCATGGCCAAAAAAAAAAAAAACACAAAAAAAAAAAAAAAAAATCACTAATTATATAAATTGAAGCTATAAAATTGGACGCCGCGCCGCTCCAAAGAAAGGCGAAATATTTGGCAATACAATTTTATAGCTTCAATTTATATATTTTACCAAGTAAGAAACACATCTAACACACTTTATTTGTTGCAGATAAATCACTTATTATGCTAGTTAAATTACATATACGATAAACATCATAAAAATAATAATACTTAAACTACATAAATAATTATATACTTACATACACTACATAGACTACATAACTAATTATATACACATGCACTTAAACAGGAAATATGTATATATACTTCTAGACACAATAATATGCGAACTACAATACACTTACTACAACAAATAATTAAATAACTAAATAAATCAAATAACACTTATTGCAATTATATTCTGCCTTGTCTCAAAGGTTAGGTGCTAAAAAATGCCTATCAGTCTTTTGTACATAGTGTAATAAAGTTTTAAATAAATAAATTAACAAATAGATGAGTCTTTCGACCAGTTACACATTTATTTATTAAGAAACCAACAACGTAACAATATGCTTAATAATAGTATGGTACAATTTATGGAGTAAGGTCAATTATAGGTTGCGCTATATAAACATAGTACGTAGTGGAGTTTAACTACTTACTATACAAGATAAACTAGAAATAGATATACAAATCTTCACTAGTATAATTTACTACACATAATTTACTTTTCACATTTTGAAAGTACAATACGTTATGGCATTGAGGTTTGGGGAAATTGCGTCGGTGTTCAAGATTTGCTCATTATACAAAAACGTACTATGTTTACCACGGAAACTAGATGGCGCTGTGTGACCTGTCTGGAAATATTTATTTATTTACAAAAGAAAGCAATCAGATTGGTTGAAGGGGCAAAGCCGCTCGACCACTGTAGACCACTTTTTATTAAATATAGAATATTAACTATTATCTCACTATATATATACCAGGTTTGCCTCGATCTATTTAAGATAAAAATATTAAATACCAAAGATGGGAATGAAAATAAAATATTTAAATATCCGGTAAGATTAAAACATAAGTATGACCTAAGAGCTCCAAAGCCAAATTATAGTGGCTATCACTGGGGCTTAAATTATAATGCAATAAAGGTGTTTAACTGCTTGGGTACTGATATTAAAAGCAGTGATAATGTGAAGACTTTTTCACATTCACTAAAATCTTTTCTTCTGGTAAGACCCTTTTATAATTTAAAGGAGTACTACGACAGGATGTACGAGTATGGCTGATTCTATATGGGGTACCCTTCATACAATGACATTTGGTATTTTATTTATAAGTAGGTATCTTTTTAATTTAGTGTCGTCCTGTTTTGTTATTGTTTTGTTACTGTTTTCGATGTTACAGGTATTTTCTGTTATTGTATTGCGGTTAATAATTTAATCTATTACTTTGTAGTTGTTGTAAACAAATTTACACACAATTGATGTATTGTATTTTACAAGCAAAATAAACGTTCATTTCATTTCATTTCACAATAATTTTGTAAACCACAAATAATTTCCAAAAAAATATATATATGAGAATAAGTATAATAATCATAAAACATTAATAATACCTATAATTTGGTAACAACAATAAATTTGCATATGAGAAAGTCAAAATCAATATTAATCTATCTACTCAATCTGCGAAACAAATTCAACCAGGAACGCGCAAGTGTCTCCTGTCACCTGTCTATTCATATAAACAAACAAGAAACGAAGACAACACAAAAAGGTTTGGCTGTCAGAGAATGCCTAGCGGCATTAAGTTCGTCTTTATACATAGTGCAATAAAGTTATTAAATAAATAAAAATAAATAAAAACAACCCAAGCCATCTTCAGTCCATGTGTAAGTCCAGATGTACCCTCGTTCCGAGACACGATAATAGTAACCTAAGCACGCTTAAAGGTGTTTCGAGGCGTGTAGAAACTGTTTTGCCAAAGCTATGTGACGTCACAAATTATATTATTCGGAACGACGACGGTCAGTGTCATATTCATTCTAAGCGATCTGAGCACGATTCGGAATGTACATGTATAAGTCCTTTTTGAGGCTAGATTAAGAAGCAGTAAATAGGTAATATCTTTAAATAAGTTATAACTACGAACATTTCTTGTCATTACGGCGTTACTTGCATACATACGTCCAGTGATTGGTTAGCTTGTCACTTTGGCAATTTCGGCCAATGACGTGCCTCATAAGCGTACGTTAAACATGTCAAATGATAATCAGCCTATGTGCAACTGTTCATTAGTTTTCCGGGGCCTCTTTTATTCACAACTTTTGCATTATTCAGAATGTATCTTAATTCCAATAGATACATGAAAATATGAAAAAGTACAGGAATCGTTTCCCTGGCACGGTGCCGAGAGAACACAGGCGGTGTGGCTGTATTTTTAATCCATCCAACTCGATTTTGTATGCGGGAAAATTTCTTAATGTAAATAGTTTTTCCATAGTAATTTCCGGGAACGTACCCCTTCCTGCCAAGCCGCAACCCAGAGACATACAATGAGTAAACAAGATGCCAGTAAAGAAAAACGACGCCAAAAAATATTGACGGACACATTGAGAAAAATAGATATTTGATATACATATTGTCAAATCTTCAAATAATCAATTCAATTCGTTTATTTTTCTGTAATTAGGCATAGGAGAAAAAAAATGTATTTTGCACTTTTACATGTCATATTTACAATAAGTATACTATAATATTATGCTACATAATTACACAGCATTCTACCAGGTAAAACGCCATGAAACTACACAACCTTAAATTTATGTAGAGCAGTGCGTTACAATACAAACATAAAATAACATTTTAAAAAACCTACGTGATTTATACACATAATTCCAAACAAAACTACACTTATAATTATAGCTGCTGTAAATAGGCATTGTCATCTTCTCAAATAATATACAACTATAAAAAATATAAATGTCACTTAAGTAAAGAGGCGTTGTCATTCTAGAAGCTAATGCAACACAAATATCAAAAATAAAATAAATAAATAAGATGATAATTTAATAAGAAAATGTCACAACTTCTTATATCAAATGGGTCTAAATAAAATATATTGGAATATACCAGCGATGCCAGTTTCAGCAAAATTATTTATTTATTTAAACTTAATTACAATTAAGTACAAAGGCGGACCGGACCTAATGCCGCGAGACATTCTATGACGGTCAAACCTTCGGGACAACGAGAGCAGTAAGTACATAAGGTAGGTGCAATACTAAATAAACTTCAAGAGTTTTAATGCAGATACTATATACATACTCATTAATAATTGCATACTAATACATACATATAACTAACATAAATAAAATATTAACAATACAATTTAATATATACACAATACTATACCTGAATGATGAATGAATGCGGTGGTGGCTCGGTTGTAAGAATGCGTACCTTAAATCCTACAAAGGTCGGTTCAAACCCACCCGGCATGTACCAATGAGAAATACACTTTTCTTACGTACATTTGTCATAGATTTACAACACCACCGTTCTCGTGCCTCGGAGAGCACGTTAAGCCGTCGGTCCCGGTTCCACTAATGCCAACTTGTGGAATCGTTAATAGAATGTCATAAAAAAAAATTGACATCATATCCTCGCCAAGCCGTCTGGCCAGCGTGGCGAGTGTAGGCTAAATTCTCCAGTTCTGGAAGGCCCATCTCCAGCAGTGGAGGTCTAGAACGCTGTGTTCTAGGGGCTGTAATGAATACCTGAATGATAAATCACAGCCTGATTAAGACTAAGCTAAAGCAAAAGGAGGAACATGGAAAATTACGAACCTCGGTCTTGCATGTAGTGAGCATACACTAGTTTAAAAAAAAAATACCTCTATTCGGAGCTTGGTTGAGCTTTACAAGTATGAAGGCGGCAGCGGCGCAACAATAAATATAGTAAAAGTGGACGTACTCGTAGATGTAATCCAAGGCTGTGACGCACGGCTTCACATGCTCTCTGAGTCATGGTAACATTGTAAATCTATGATAAATGTACGTTGTAAGAAAAGTGTATTTCTCATTGGTACATGCCGGGGTTCAAACTTACCTTTTTTTTGGAATTTTAAGGAAATGGTTCTTACACTGCGGTTCTAGCGGTTAAGTCCGTGGATTTAGACTCGGAGGTACCAGGTTCGATTCCTGGTCGGGAGACAATAATATTTATTAATGTAAATAAATACATTTAATTAATATTTAATTTATTTGTGATATTTCTCGAGTTTGGTACTGGAGACAACGACGAGCTTGCCACTTGTCATGATTGACCTATAGTAAAGTTGGCTAAATGTGAATCCGCTTATTTATAAGCGTAGTTTCTGACCACCCCGAAAGGGACATGGTCGTGATAATACTTTTGGTTCCTACAACAGAGCCATGCACCACTGCTCTACACCTGATTTAAGTGGCCAAAATTAATTGGGATTGTCTAGTAGTTTACATTCTAGTCAATGCCGTAAGGGTTGAATTTTTAACATAATCTTCCCTTCTGCGGTTATGACAAGAATATGGAACTAGTATAGGATTTCGTGACTCTTGCATTATTCTGCTAGATTTTGAAATAGTGGGTGCGAAAATAACCAATATTATGCTGACCATAGTTTACCTACTACCACCATAAAAATATGATCCTATTACCGAGGTGAGTGGTAAACGAATTACAAAATAAATTATTAAAAAGTAAAGTATCATCACAACCGATAAATAAGCGTGGTTTCAATTGTCAATCATGACAAGTTGCAATCTCGTCGATGTCTCCAGCGTACCAAACTCGAGAAATATCACAAATAAATTAAATATACCAGACTCAAGAATTGACACATTTTCTTTTTTTTTGTATCCTCGGCCAGGAATTGAACCCATCACCCCTGCGTTTCAATCTACGGCTTTATTTTCATTACTATAAATTTAAATTTATTTACTATAAAAACCTATATTTCTATTGGATTGTATAAAATAAAATTTATTGGCAGTTTTCTTCTATTGGTAACCTTGACAACACACCGCATCTACCTAGTGTTTTGTAAGCAAAATCAACACAATACAAATGTAACCATGGATAGCTTAATTATCTATAGCAACGGCATTAACAAACGCTTTATTAAATCAATAATAACACCTAACACTTTAGCGTTAAGTTATTAACAATGTCATTAATAGAAATAATACATCACAATGAAGAAATATACTCAATACTTGATAAGCCACCACCTGAACGACCAAAGACACCAAGATACGAATCCAAGCTAGAAAAGGAACTAAAGGCAACCAAAATACCGAAACAACACAAAATGTTCGGGTATGCTGAAACTCCTTTAAGACCACCAAGCAATTTTCTGAAGAAAGGAAAAGGAATGCCACAACCAGTAATCAAATCTGATCATCAGTGCTGCGAAACTGATCACCTACCACCACTACCAAAAACACTACCAGTTAAAACAAAAAAAGGTAACAACGAAACAAATTTTAAAGTCCGAAATATTAATAATGCTGTAAAAGCTAAAAGCAAGCCTTTCGAGCCAAAGCTAGTAGATTCAAGAGACGGCAATATTAACAAGCTAAAAGGTTCTGGCAAAATCCCGGAATACGCATTAGGGAAAGATTTCGGAAGAGTTCCAGATTATTTAATGAAGAGGAATCGAAGAATATGGAAAGAATTTGAAAAGTTAAGAGTGGCTGAAGAGAAAAGAGAGAGCCTATGCAAATTAATAAGTGAGGAAGAGAGACAGCAGCTGTTAAACGATTTAAAACACAAATGGGAAGTTAAACAAAAGGCGTTTTTACAGCTTCCGATAATGACGGACACAATACCGAAGATTTTAAAGAAAACTAAAATGGAACAAGAGTTGAAAGAACTAGAGAAACACATATCATTCATTGATTCTAATCCTTACATTTATGTTTACGAATGACTTTAAAATATTAGTGTCTATGTGTGTGCGTGTAATCATTGTAAATCGACAGTCAATGGGGTGTATCGCTAACGTTTTATCACGATAGATGGCGCATGATAGATGGTATCTAATATAACTTGTCAGTTGCATAAAAAACTTGTATTTTTATTACGAAATTTATTATTTCTGGATATTATGCCGAGTAAGCAGCTTTTAAATGTACAAATCGAGATTTCTAAGCGAAATCAAAGATATGGTGATCTTAAAATTGCCGTTCTATTAATAAAACCTTTTTTATTTTTAAAGACGGTGTTCGCTTTCTTAATTAGTCGGTTAAGGTAGGTAACGTTAATTTAAAATACACTTTTCTGTTATTAAAATAAAAAACTACAAAAACATTTAAAAAATGATGCGATATAGATGTAAAACAAGGTACCATTGCCGCTAGCAACATCTACAAAAAGCTTTGCCTGAAACACCCCATTTGCATTGGCAATATCACATCTTTATCGTTTTTTTATATGTATGTGCATTTATAAAGGGTCTTTCATTAATCTTTAAATTTAAATAAAACAAAATGTGTAATAGTAATAGAAATACTCGTAGGTATTAATTTAATTGGCATTTTCATAGTTTGAGTATAGCTAAATAATAAGAAAAAATAATTTATAATGCAATATTAATAATGTTTTAAGTGCACCTGACAGCGCCAGAAGCGTATCGAAATTTAATTATTTAGCTATTAATCTGTTCTGTTTTGTGTTTTATTGGTATTTAATATAATATATTTTAATATTATACAGCATAAAGTGAATATAAAATTGTAATTAAAAGAGCGTGTAATTTATTACCAAAAAATCTTGCTGATAAAAATAAAGTATTTAAAAAAGACATAAATAAAATTTTCATTAACTTTTCAAGAGAAAAAAGTTATTACTCTACTGGGAAACAGAATGTTGTACAAGGGTCATTTGGGACCGCTATTTCAATGTAACTAATCCTTAACCACAAGTTAAACTGTAGTATGTAGTCAGGTAAAGCTCACAACTGGACAGGGACTTCATTACAGCCCCTAGAACACAGCGTCCTAGATCTCCACTGTTGGAGATGGGCCTTCCAGAACATACGAGTTTATCTTTACTACATATTATATACATTAGTTAAGTTTCTAAAGTAACTTGGCCTAATTTTTAACGCTAAACTGGTCATAGCTCCCATATGTCGAGCCTAAAAGGCCTAGTGTGGGACCACCAACATTACCTGTACGCTAATTTCTTTCGTTGGTTCAATAAACTTTTTATTATTTTATCTGGAGAATTTGGCCTAAGCCACGCTGCTATGGCCAGACGGGTTGGCGAGGATCTAATGTCAATTTTTTATGAGAATTTGTTATTAATTCCACAAGTTGGTATTAGTGGAACCGAGACCGACAGATTAACGTGCATTCTGTGGCACGGAAACAGTGGTGTTGTAAATCTATGACAAATGTATATAAGAAAAGTGTATTTCTCTTGGTACATGGGGGGGGGGGGATTTTAACCGATCTTTGTAGGATATTAGGAAAGCGTACTACAACCGAGCCACAACACAAATTTAGGCGTTAATGGGACGTCAACGAGATGTCGGCGCCGAAGCAGCGAAAGTAGCGATGCATTCACATTCACTATGGCTGCCTGTCAGTGTCCGCTGCACGCCCGCCAACCGAGCGCTATCATTCCGCCCGCAAAAACAACCCTCGGCCCGAAATAATCTCGTAACGCTGACGTTCCGGTGACGGCGGTGTTGGTTTTGTCCATTCCTTTTAAAGAAAAAATATATTTTTAATTACAACTGCCTCTGTGTTCTAGTTGTCAAGTCCGAGGATTTGCTCTCGGAAGTACCGGGTGTGAATCCTGGTCGGGACACATTAATTTATTTCCGATATTCTCGAGTATGGTACGCTAGATACATCTACGATCTTGCCACTTGATGGCCTGATGACCTATAGTAAAGTTGGCTTCAGGTTTCTGACCACTCGGGAAGGGATACAGTCGTGATGATGCTTTATTGTTAACTTTTTTAAAATATCGAAGCAAAGCAGTTTGCAAGAAATTACATATTTTAAAGGGTAATATTTTTGTTACCTGAATCATAAGCATTTCTTTGAAAATTATATATTTAGAATAATTTATATTTTCCACCACCGCGCCTTCGGTTGTAAGAACGCGTACCTTAAATCGTACAAAGGTCGTATCAAACCCACCCGGCATGGATCAATGAGAAATACACTTTTCTTACGTACATTTGTCATAGATTTACAACACCACCGTTCACGTGCCTCGGAGAGCACGTTAAGCCGTCGGTCCCGGTTCCACTAATGCCAACTTGTGGAATCGTTAATAAATTGTCATAAAAAAATTACATCATATCCTCGCCAAGCCGTCTGGCCAGCTTGGCGAGTGTAGGCCAAATTCTCCAGTTCTGGAAGGCCCATCTCCAGCAGTGGAGGTTTAGAACGCTGTGTTCTAGGGGCTGTAATGAATGAAAAAAAATAAAATAAAAATTTCATTAAGTTTACTAAATAGCTTTTTAGCTACATATGTAACTTGTGCGAGTTTATTTAGATAGCTATAGTTTGAAATAGCAGCCCACAGGCCATTCTCGGGCGTTCAATAAAAAAAGTTACTTTTAACGCCAGGTAATCTCGTTAGGTCAAAACTTTTTGTTTATTAGGGATCGGTACAAAGAACAAGCTAATTCTGGTAAGAGAATTCGGCTTCGTTAAAACAATAAGGAAAAATGGTCACAATACCCGTTTGTGAAGGTTGACTTACATCAAATGACCGGCACATCAAGAATTGACGATAAAAAAATATTGCATTTTGTTGGGAGGTATATTCGAGTACGTAAACTTTAAAGATATATTTTTTATACATGTGATTTTATGCCCACCTGATAAGTGGCGCGCAAGGTCCACAAATGTTAGCAACTGGAATCGGACACTTATGACTGACATCAGGTTCCAACACTATATCGGATTGACTAGATGCTTTTTTACACTTCGCTTAAAGGTTATAGAAAAGTGGAAACACAGTGGCCGAAAGAGCGTTTAACATCTTCATCGTGCGACAGATGTATCAGTCCCCAAATTTATGCGTACGCATAGAAATGGTGACTACGGCATGTGGCTGCATATCCTGACCTACGAGTATGGTTGTGGTTCGGTTGCGGAATTGAATACTCGCCATAGTATAGCCGGTAGACCACGTCCAGTAAAACTACATCTCGGCGAAGCTGCAGGAATTCGAGAGTTCCAGATATTCCAGAGTTCCAGATAGCCTAGCCTGACATTTACTCACTCTTTTTCAGAAAGAGGTCACCAAGACGATATTATTTTCATCCACAATGGATCTTGTCGATAGATGGATGCAGCGCATTAGTATTTCATTGTTATTTATATTTATATATTTCCCCACTACTGCAGACTGGTCGCGACGTCATTTGTGCAGACGCCACAAGTGGAACCAAGACCAAAATCTTAACAAGCTCTGAATCAAGGAAGCGGTGGTGTTGGATTACTAATGTACATAAGAAATGTATTTCTCATTCATATATTCCGATGTTCAAACCGCGAACCTTTTAGTATTGAAAGACGTTCTTACAACCAAACCACCACTGCTCTATGTTATTGTCTATAAAATTGTTAGGAAGAATAAACTGCATTAAAAGCCCCTGTTCTAATATTAAGTAATTTTTTATGATGTTATTTGTTTTGCTCTTTTTCATTGGATCCTGTAATGAGCTGAGATCGGTTTTTTCTGTCGATTTCAAAGTTATTTTGACCTAATTACTTTGAAATATGTAAATATTTATAGAACGAGCTTCCAAGACGAGGTAGGGAGAGGAGCAGAATGGTGGATGGAGAGCGTTGTTGCTCAATAAAATAAAAAAGAAGGCCTCCTTTGTAAACTAGCATTTATCATTCTTCTTCTCCCTATTTTCCACACTTGATGGACCCGGCACCCGCACGGTAAATCCATTAAATGCTTAGAAATTTGTCTTTCTCTCTAACGTTTGCGCTTAAGTAACGAATAGAGCTGCCAGCAAAAGTATCTATGCCAGAAATGAATGTTTTGGGTAATTTATTCGAAGTTAATTACTACATTAAATATAAATTAAAAGCTAACTAAATAATAAAATTAAAACTAAAATAAACTATAAATAAAAAATGACCTCTAGAGAAGTCCCATCCGAGATAGTCCCAAGGAGACTGGCAACATTTCCCCTCTGTAAAGCGAGGCTAATACGTTAGCAGAAATAATTGCCAGCCTTCCTGTATCCAGGCTTTTCTGTCAGCCGCTTTGACAACTCCTTGGCCAAGCGCCTCGCTGACGGTCTGCATGGGCCCATCGTCTTGCCCAAACAGCGCAAATGCGTAACTGATACCAAGGTTGGCGTATTTGCGCAATTTGAGGTTCTCCGCAGAAAACACTGTACTTCCCGCGCATGACGAGGTCGCCTGGATGTGAGATGGAGCTAATGTGTCTACACACGTCGCATCCCACACCAGAGACCTGCCAAGTTTCCACGGCCCAACAGTCATTCCGTCGGGTCTCTTGCCATCGCTCCGCATAATCCCAGATGGTTCTAAGATTGCGGGTACACCAGCAGTGACAAGAGCCCTTCGGATGATGTCGTTGAGAGCCGCGTGACGAGGAATGCGGCCAGCACTTCTAGGGGTTGTGATGAACATGTTCGTACGCAAATATGTGGGGCAGTTCGAGAATAAATCGACCTTTTAAAACATTTTACTCCTAGCGAATTCATATTTAAAATTCCTGCTAAGCAATTTGAGCAAACAATAGCTACGTCAGCGTGCGGTCTGTCGTCGTGTAAAGTTTTAATTATTCCGCTAAAACCTCTTTTAGGACAGACATTTTAATAGTTCAGCCCCATTGACTATTGTAACAACCAGGCATTCCTATATACTTAACTCGACATGCAGCGACAAAACTGTCCGCGCTAACACATTTTTTTCATATTTTTTTTCACCATTTCATACATTTGGTACACTCGGTTTCGTCAGATAACAAATTAATTATTTTACTAATCATGATAGCGAATGAATATCAGCAAAGAACAGCCTTCGTCGTTACCAGATAAGTACTACCTACACCAATAAATGCTGCTGTAACATGGCGTTGTCATGGTAATAATAATATGGTAATTATGTCAAAACAAAATAATATTTTCTACTACTAAACTAAAATTAATATATATATACATATATATATGTATACACACATATATATATATATACGTAAGAAAATTAGCGGTAACTTTAATACTCAAACTTAAGCTAACTTAACAAATACCTACTTGTGCATAAATATAATATTGGTATGTCATTTAAAAGATTGTTTTCAAAGTTTAAATTAAATAATAATGTTATTTATAAATAAATATTTCCCGACAGATCACACAGCGCCATCTTATTTCCATGGTAAGCTGGTTGATAAACTACATATTATATTTTTTTATTTTTTGTAAATATATACATATTATACATATAAACACCCAAACCGAGACAAATTATACAATGTAGAAATAATATTAAAAAATAACAAAATAATAAACAAAACGATCGAAAGTTCTACAGAAAGCCCGATACATAATATATAAGTATTTGATTCGCCCATCCACGAGCTTAGCTCTACCTCTATCAAAATTTCAACTCACATAGTTTATTCATGTTTCTGCTATTAATTTTGTGTTTAAATTGTTACCAAAAGCTTTACGTTATTACAGAGGGACGACTCCTAATTCCACTTTTGTACTAGGCAACATATGTGACTTCACATCCATTTACAGATGTAGTGCATAATGGTTTAGGTATTAAGGTCATATTAACCTATATATGCCCAAAGGGTCGCCAACGACCCAATAACTACCTTATTTTTTTAAAATATAAATAAAAGCACAATTGTTGTATTTTTCTTCTAATGAAGTATAGTACACCCAAAATACATCCAGAACGTACGTCTATAACAGCTAGACAGATACCGAGTTCAATACGTTGTTATTCGGCATAATTTGCCGGCCAAAGAAGACGTTGATATGCAGTGTGCAACAATAAAACCACAAAAAAAAATGTTTATTAACTTTTCATGTATAGTTTTTATAATTTTAACGGGTCTTTACGCGATTTACCTTAGAGACATATTTCTCCCGACGTTTCAGCTAAGTTGCATTAGCCGTGGTCACGTGGTTGTAAAAAATGTATTGATTTTATTAGTTCTGACTTTATCCAAGTTGTTTCGAGAGAACCAATGGAAATAAATTATTTTGATTTGATTGATTGATTTGATTGATTTGATTTGACTGGAGCTGCGCGGTGTAGTCTCGTACATACTGGGCGGTAGATGTTAACCACAAAAGCCTGTAAGAAATTTAATGTTTATTAACTTTTCAAGTATAGTTTTTATCATTTTAACGGATCTTTACGCGATTTACCTTAGAGACATATTTCTTCCGACGTTTCAACCAAGTTGCATTAGCCGTGGTCACGGGTCGACTGGAGCTGCGCGGTGTAGTCTCGTACATACTGGGCGGTAGATGTTAACCACAAAAGCCTGTAAGAAATTTAATGTTTATTTACTTTTCAAGTATAGTTTTTTATCATTTTAACGGGTCTTTACGCGATTTACCTTAGAGATATGTTTCTTCCGACGTTTCAACCAAGTTGCATTAGCCGTGGTCACGGGTCGACTGGAGCTGCGCGGTGTAGTCTCGTACATACTGGGCGGTAGATGTTAACCACAAAAGCCTGTAAGAAATTTAATGTTTATTAACTTTTCAAGTATAGTTTTTATCATTTTAACGGATCTTTACGCGATTTACCTTAGAGACATATTTCTTCCGACGTTTCAACCAAGTTGCATTAGCCGTGGTCACGGGTCGACTGGAGCTGCGCGGTGTAGTCTCGTACATACTGGGCGGTATATGTAAACCACAAAAGCCTGTAAGAAATTTAATGTTTATTAACTTTTCATGTATAGTTTTTATAATTTTAACGGGTCTTTACGCGATTTACCTTATAGACATATTTCTCCCGACGTTTCAGCCAAGTTGCATTAGCCGTGGTCACGGGTCGACTGGAGCTGCGCGGTGTAGTCTTGTACATACTGGGCGGTAGATGTTAACCACAAAAGCCTGTAAGAAATTTAATGTTTATTAACTTTTCAAGTATAGTTTTTTATCATTTTAACGGGTCTTTACGCGATTTACCTTAAAGACATATTTCTTCCGACGTTTCAACCAAGTTGCATTAGCCGTGGTCACGGGTCGACTGGAGCTGCGCGGTGTAGTCTCGTACATACTGGGCATTAGATGTTAACCACAAAAGCCTGTAAGAAATTTAATGTTTATTAACTTTTCAAGTATAGTTTTTATCATTTTAACGGGTCTTTACGCGATTTACTTTAGAGACATATTTCTTCCGACGTTTCAACCAAGTTGCATTAGCCGTGGTCACGGGTCGACCGGAGCTGCGCGGTGTAGCTCAACCTCAACCTCAACAAAACCACAAAAGCCTTTAAGGAATTTTATGTTTATTAACTTTTCATGTATAGTTTATATAATTTTAACGTGTCTACTCGTAAGTATTTCATAAAATATGTTCGTGAAACGCATTTCTTGCAAAAACTAGTTAATTTTTACTTAAGAAATAATTAAGTACCAAAACTAAGAAACTGGCTGTATTTCGAAAAGTCCTTTGTTTTTATTGCGCAATAACTTAACCAAAAACTGTATGATTCTGCTAATGCCGTCTTGGAAGCTCGTTCCATAAATGTACTGACGACAAAACAAGCGCAAAATTATGGTAAATGGGACAATATTTCCCAAAACAAAAAATTACTATAACTTTTTATTTGGTCCATTTCGCGCCTTCCTATACTGAAGCTGATCCTTTCAAATCCTTGCAAATGTAACCATTTATTATTATTTACGACAAGAGAAAGAAAACCGCTTTATCGATCTCGGCCCCAGTAGGTAAAAGTTTTTGTTAAAAACGAGGCACACAAATCGTAAGACAGCAAAATCGAGTAGTTAGAAAAAAATACTGGTAATTTAATTTTTGCAATATCGTTTCAAATTTCCTGAACTTACGTTTTTTTAAAGTACCCACTAATATATCTAATACTTACATATTAAATAAAATACATTTTATATTAGTATCAGACAGGAGTTCTTCGCGCCATTTTGCGTGGAAATGTCAAGTGCAAGTTTTTGTTTTGTAAATTAATTTACTGTGGATATTATTGGTCAAAAGTAGCGTTGTTTTGTTTAATAATGTGCTACAATGTGAATAATCATGGAAAACGATAAATTGGACTTTAAATATGGGGCACAAATTGCATTTTATTTTTTGCGGTTTTCCCGCGCTGTCAACTCCCATATTTTACCCGACGTGTTTGAGCTATGGTGCCGCGAAAACTCCAAGAAAAGCATCAAATTCTGCAGCATCTGGAATTTGATGATAACTTCATTAACTCATTAAAAAGAAAGATATATTACGTCAGACTTGGCTGTATGGGCTAGACCCTTTGCCTTCCCTATCATCTCATTCATCATCCATCGGGAGAAGAGAAACAAAAAAAAAATAGTATCAGACATAATTATTTACTTTCATTCATTGTTGACATACATCAAATATGACAATACGTTTCTAATAGCAAAGGCCAAAGACGATAAAGAGGCGATGTCTATACCTAGCTAAAGACGGCGGACGTTGCGGGGCTGGACATGTCGTGTTCAGATTATGACGTCATATATCATTTGCCCGTCTCCGAGTTCCAAAAAACATATCTGCTATTAAAAAAAAATGGTTATATATTTTTTTATACTGAGCACATGTGACTTCGCACTTACCTGATGTAAATGTGAATGTAAGCGGTACGCGAGGTGCAAGAATGGGAGGAACTGACGGTAGCCTAATACGACCGACATCAGATCCTACCTATTACTATCCCGGCCTATGAAGATGCTTTTTCAAACTTCGCTTGAAAGACTCCAGCACCTCTATTGTGTTACTTAAGCGCAAACGTTATATAATGGAAAGCGTTAACTATATTGACCGCCTCCGTGGTGTAGTGGTAACAAACATTGCTGTGAACTCGGGAGGTCGTGGGTTCGATTCCCACTGGGGGCAAGTTGTACATTGTATAATTTGTCTCGGTCTGGGTGTTTATATGTATAATATGTATATATTTACAAAAAAAAAAGTATAATATGTAGTTTATCAACCATCTAGTTTTCGTAACACAAGCTTCGTAGCTTACCACGGAAATTAGATGGCGCTGTGTGACCTGTCTGGATATATTTATTATTATTGTTTATTATATATATATCACGCATATAAAGTTGATATTTGCAAGGCCGCTGTCAAGGTCGAGCGCTTATAGAGTTGAGAATTGATTAATATTTTGTAATTATTTTTATTAATAATCATTTGGCGCGGTGGTGGCTCGGTTGTAAGAACGCATACCTTAAATCCTACAAAGGTCGGTTCAAACCCACCCGGCATGAACTAATGAGAAATACACTTTTCTTACGTACATTTGACATAGATTTACAACACCACCGTTCCCGTGCCTCGGAGAGCAATTTAAGCCGTCGGTCCCAGTTCCACTAATGCCAACTTGTGAAATCGTTAATAAATTGTCATAAAAAAATGATAAAATATCCTCGCCAAGCCGTCTTGTAGCGTGGCGAGTGTAGGCCAAATTCTCCAGTCCTGGAAGGCCAATCTCCAGCAGTGGAGGTCTAGGATGCTGTGTTCTAGGGGCTGTAATGAATGAATGAAAAAAAAAAGATTTTATTTTGAAAATTATGACGCAAGCTCTGACATAAATAACGAAATCCACTAATAACATTAGTGACTATGTAACAGAATAGAGTTGCTGGCTATATAGGAATGGGGAAACACACTGTTTGGGAGAGCATTCCACATCCTCAGCGTCCGACAGATATAAGAGTATCTAAATTCATATGTATAGGGATAGTGGCTAAACAACTCTGCCAAAGGACATCTATCTTTTTAAATAAATAGGTAGGTACATTGATGTAAGTCGCCTGCCCACTCAAATACAGCTCGAGTGGTTTCGATCAAACGATTGAGTTTTATGTAAGTCTGCCACGCTATAGATATGAGAGGCAATAAAGAACAGAATTATGGGGACATTTTCGATGTCTGATTTCGTGATATGGACGGTCTTTATTGTAAGCAGGGGCGATGAGGTGTCCTTTGATATGAATTGACCAATATTATTTTGTTAAAAAACATCGCTCATACTTACTCGTAGATGTCATGTTTTTCTACAAAATAATTACAGGTGCATTGGATTGTCCTGACTTACTTCGCAAGGCCTCACCTTCACCTTCAGCATAAGAAGACCAAAAGTTACCGATATAGCTTTTAAAATTAGCGAGCTGAAGTGGCAATGGATTGGACACATATGCTTCAGAACCGATGAACTATGGAGTAGACGGGTTCTGGAGGGGAGACTACGTACTGGAAGACGCAGAGTGGGACGACCCCCCGCCAGATGGACAGATGACCTGAGGAAGGTCGCTGGAGGGGGATGAATGTGGGTGGCAGAAAATCGTGATAAGTGGCGAGCCTTACATCCAGCAGTGGAGAGACACAGGCTGATGATGATGATGATAAGAAGACCGAGAGTGTCGACTTACACTCCTTTTGTGACTACCTTTTTAAGAACTAACTTGAGATACAGTATAATTGTTTGCTTAAATTTCACGACTTTGACGCATTTTCATGTAAATTTAAAAAGTGCAAATAAAATCGCAAAAAACTGCCTTCGTGGTCTAGCTGTTAAGTCCGTGGATTTAGACTCGGAGGTACCGGGTTCGATTCCTGGTCAGGACACAAAAATATTAATGTAAATAAATTCATTTAATTAATATTTAATTTATTTGTGATATTTCTCCAGTTTGGTACGCTGGAGACATCGACGAGCTTGCTACTTGTCATGATTGGCCTATAGTAAAGTTGGCTAAATGTGAATCCGCTTATTTATAAGCGTGGTTTCTGACCACCCCAAAAGGGAAACGGAACGAACGAAAGGGGAACAAAATTAACACTCTTTTTCCCAAAATAATGCTTTTGATAACCTTTCAGAATTTATTGACAGAAAATTCAATTAAATAGTTGTATAGTTTTGTGGTCTTATGCCTTCTGTTATATTGTGTTCCTAATGCTCCTTTGTCTACGATGCATAGTATTAGTAGCGTTATTGTTTCTGACTCCTCCTTGCATAGTGTATTGGTGTACAAGTATATACTGTAAAACATGTAAAGTATATAAAATAAATAACTAAATTGTTGTTATTTTAAAATTTGTTAACTGACATACCGAAATATAACAATTGTTATATAGGTGTTATATACAAATATACAATATCGCCCAAACACATCGGGTATTTTTATTATTTTATTTATTATAAACTTTATTGCACAAAGTACAAAGACGCTAGACATTCTATACTGGTCAGACCTTTGGGACAACTAAAGCAGTTACGACAAGATAAGGCAGGTGCTATCAAAACTAATAGAAAAATACTAGACTTCAATATATACTAGTGAATAAATACTTATTTACATACTAATAATAAAACTACATACATACAAATAAAACTACATACATACGTTCTATGAAAACCTCAATAATCTGCAACCCCACATATCGCGTATAATTGTCAAAAGAGCAAATATTTTTTTAGGCTTCAGGTGTCATTAGTAGAACCTCTATTTAAAAAGAAAATAGTCACATCTTTTTGAAGATAAAAATTATTATCCTAAAATCAAAACGTAACTGCATGGTGAATAAGGCCGTGTCTAAAAATGGCGATATCCAACGTGATAAATACCTAAAGCCGGGAAGGGTTATTATTAGGTAATTGATATCGCCTACAGCCGAGAGACGAAATAGAGAGAGAAATAATAAGGTAAGTCAACGTTCGCGCGAACGTCGACCTCTTGCTACCTACTTGATTAGGCTGTGTATGAGTGGCGATATTTTTAGGATAACTTCTCTGCACCGTAACTTAAGATTTTATTACTTACTAACGTATTTCTTTATTTTAATTCTAGATTATAAAGCTTTTGCTATTTAATAAATTCCACGCGGTATAGTCTAATTTACAGTTTTCCATAATTTTTCGCACTGTAGCGCATTATTAAACAAAATAATACCACTTTCGACTAACAAAATGGCGCGAAGAACTCGAATAATAATAAATATATTTTGACATTTATTTTTATGAGTTGTCTTCTCCCGATGGATGATGAACGAGATGATAACGCAAAATGGAACAAAGGACTCCTTTTATTTTTATTATAGTTTTTACAACGTAAAGACTCAAATAGTTTGAGAGAGTCCTAAAAAGGAAATGGTAATACATCAATATTTTACGACTCCGACAGAATTGGGGAAATCGCTTCTGCAGGGTGTTGTCACAGTTTTGGGGTCAGGCCGTGATTTATGCCGGTCGCAGGTTGTGACGTAAGTTTTTTTCTTATTTTAACACCGCTTGTGCATAGCGTCCACAACATAGACATGAAGTAAAGGAAAGAAAAAGGGTAAGATTTTCAATTTTATACGTTTAATATTTACAATTTAATTTGTAAATATTAAGAACCCAAGGGGTCTAGGTTCGACTACTGCCTACTAGGCCGAGTGCAAGACAAAGCGATATGCTTGAAGTGTCCATTGTCGGCACGATAAAACATAGCCAGGTCAGTCAGGCCGACGACAAACTTCTTAATAATAGGCATTTCACCATTCAACCACGGCGCTCGTGTGGCTCTCTGAGCGATATGTTCTGCTGACAATATTGTCCATATTGGTCATAGGTTAGTCTTAAACTATTATTAAAAAATATTTTTGTACAAGACCGTATATGAATGGTCTATGGTCGAAAATTACTTTTTCATGCATCATGCGATAGATGCATGATCAAAGAGAGCCGTCGGAACTTTGGCACAAACGAATGATACAAAAATTAATGGTTAAAATTTTATTAAGTTTGTAATTTGCATATTCCTTCGAGTGTGTCGTTGGTCTCACGCTATTTCATTTATTTATTAAAGATAGAATACTTTCAAATTGAGATCCCGCAAAACATTTCCCGCAGGATTGAGGAATCCCTCTCAACTTATTGGCCGGCGAGAACTTGCACCATTTTTTTTTTTAAATACAACAATTATTATAAAAGGAATACAGCGGGGATACAAAGTAAGATACTTAAATAGATGTAAATATAAAACAAAATATAATTTTTGTATTATAAATATATTTATTCGAAGTAGATATAAAAAAATGATTAAAAAACTAATTATAAATAAAACTATACTAAAAATACCTATGAAATTAAAACTATTCTACAAAATAAACTAAGGGCTTACCATCAGGGAGGGGGTAACTAAAATGCTCGCCGCATTTCCTTGTTGTATTATAATGGAAATATTCTGTTTCAGGTAGTTATCGCATTTGGGATCGCCACACTCTTGAAAAATTCGTTTACCCATTTTTTAAGCTCTTTTATGAACTTGTGGGTATCAAGAGAATATACCTCCATTCTTTCAACCCCAAATGCCACAAAGTTATAACTTTGTTTAATGCTATTATATTAAATTTGAAATATAACAAAAATAAGTTCAGAGTATACCTATATATATATATAAGCATGTAGAAAAGTGGGAACAGTGTGAGATTTAAGTGTGTAGGTGCGTGTGATGTTTATTTAAGGGCAAACTGTAAAAGTAACAAAAAAAAAGTAAATAATATCGCTTAGCGTGCGCTCAGCTCCTATTATGGCCGACGCACATAATAATAAATATTAAATAATTAATTTTCCTAATATTTTTAAAATATCAATCATCGATCGAGCAGAAACGTGGACACTAACAGTGGGTCTGGTCCACAAATTTAAGGTCGCTCAGCGGGCTATGGAGAGAGCTATGGTCGGTATTTCTCTGATGGATAAAGTCCGAAACGAGGAAATCTGTCGGAAAACCAAAGATACCAAAATAGCCTTCAAAATTAGTAAGCTGAAGTGGCAATGGGCTGGACATGTCTGTCGTAGAACCGAGGAACGATGGAGTAGACGAGTTCTAGAGTGGAGACCACGTATGGGAAGACGCAGAATGGGTCGAGCCCCCGCTAGATGGACAGATGACCTGAGGAAGGTCGCTGGTGGGGGTTGGATGAGGGTGGCAGGAGATCGTGTGAAGTGGCGAGCCTTGGCGGAGGCCTATATCCAGCAGTGGAGAGACACAGGCTGATAATGAATCATCGATAAAGTTATAATGCAATTTTTTGTAACAAATATGTATTTCCTTTGGGGATATGCTCCTTGTTGGGGAAGGAGAACATTTCATATTTTTCAAAATGTTCCACTAATGAATTGGATGATCGATGTTATATGTGATATAATTATATATAAACTATACTACATTACACCGGGAACACAAACGAAGTGTGAAAAAGCATCTTTATAGGCCGGCATAGTGGTAGGGACTGATGTCGGTCGTCCGAGGCTGGCGTCAGTTGCTCCCATTCTTGGACCTCGCGTACCGCTTACCATCAGGTGGGCGCGGTGTCACATGTCGTGCTCCGTATTAAAAAAAAAAAAAAAAAAAAAAAAAACACCGACGCCGGGCCAAATAGCTACGAGTAGTAAGTTATAACAAAAACAATTCAGCACATTTAGAGAGTAAGTTGGTTATAGTAGTTTGTCCCACAAATCTTCATTGAGGCCGCCTCAGATCCTTGTGTGTTGATTTATGTGTTCGTAAGTATTTTACGTCCGGCGGCCGCTCAGATTTATCCTGCTTTTAAAACTTTAACATTTCCCATTGATTAAACTACATTCATATTCTTTATTCTCTTATGCGCACTATTTAAATTTACCATAAGCTTAATACACTCTCTGCTATATTTATTTCTCTCATTATAGTCATCATATAGTAGGTATATTATATTTATGTATATTCATAGAACGTATGTATGTAGTTTTATTTGTATGTATTTGTGTATGTATTAGTATGTAAATAAGTATTTATTCACTATATTGAAGTCTAATATTTTTCTATTAGTTTTGATAGCACCTGCCTTATCTTGTCGTAACTGCTTTAGTTGTCCCAAAGGTTTGACCAGTATAGAATGTCTAGCGACATTAGGTCCACCTTTGTACTTTGTGTAATAAAGTTTATAATAAATAAATAAATAAAATATAAAACAACCGTACATTCCCAACCGGAATTCGGTTAAGTCAATATTATTTCAACACCAATTTTAACTCTAGGTATATTACTATGATTAATATATATTTTTCATAATTACCTACTTATTAATTTATTTTTAATAAATATTTACCCAATATAAAATAATAATTCTTAAATAAAATTAAATAACTACGTCCCATGGCGTACGCTGGAGACATCAACGAGCTTGCCACTTGTCATGATTGGCCTATAGTAAAGTTGGCTAAATGTGAATCCGCTTATTTATAAGCGTGGTTTCTGACCACCCCGAAAGGGAAACGGTCGTGATGATACTTTTTTTAATACTTTACAATATATACATTTATTATACACCTTAAAATTGAATTTTAGTTGTCCTGCCTGGAGTGTGTTATAGATCTATAGGCAAGAAACAGAACTGGAGCTTAATGTAGTGTTTGAGTTAGAGATGCCAATAAAAAACAAAATACAATTTACAGCTGTAAAAGGGCCTTGCTGGAGGAACTGGAGATCAGACAACGCCTTTCCTCGACTGTACAATTACGCATTCTCACTTTCTTCGGACACGTGTCATGTCGTGGAGAAACATCCATCGAGCGCTTGGTAGTCCAGGGGAAAGTCGATGGCAAGAGGATGCGTAGTAGGTCTCCGATGAGATGGACCTATTAGGTGAAGGTTGCAATGGATCATCCCCTACATGAGTGCACTAGCGTGCCACTAGCACTCCAATGGCGACCACGGCCACTCTGCCAAGAGTGTAGCGACTAAAAAGAAGAAAATGGCCTTGTGAATCTTAAAATAAATTAAATATATTTATAGAATAGAATATAAATATATAAAAATAATAGATAGATAGATAAATTATTAATTGCACAACAAACAAAAACACATTTAAATGTACATAGGCGAACTTAATGTCTAGTGACATTTTCTAACAGCTAACCTTTGGGATAGTGAGCAGTGATTGTGGGTGCATTAAATCACTAATTTAAAATCGAGATTCAACATATATATATCTTAAACTATTACTAGCAAGTAAAGCTAAAATACTTATACACTAATACATAATAACACAAGTACATATAATACATAATAAATATATATAAAATACATACAATATTATACCAATTTAGAAAGGTTATGTCGACTCTCAACGACATCATCCAAAGGGCTCTTGTCCCTGCTAGAGTACCCGCGATCCTAGAACCGTCTGGGATTCAAATTCGTGATGCCAAAAATGTTTGTCACCTCCGAGAATTATTTATTAGTCTGAGATCATACAAAATTGGTATATAAAACAAAAGCAGGTAAAGCTTTAGTCGCTGTATTACAGCTGTCATATAGCGACTGTATTACAGCTGTAATTAAATTTCATTATAATTAGACATTATATTATAATTATTTTAGATTATAAGTTGACACAGCCTTTATACAGACACGAAATAATTTTATTTCTTTTATAATTTGACATCAAAATATAATTATTTAGATTGTAAGTTGACACGGCTATAATGCCTCGAATTTAGGTTAAGCTACAGTACTTGCTTATGGCAGCAATATCACTTACTTATTTCGGTCTGTCCATAATTTAATTTAATCTTTTTATTTATTATTTTAATAATATTGTAAAAAATTTACAATATCCGAGTGTTACATGTGAACCATATGGAAATAAATATTTTGAATTGAATTGAATTGCGCGGAGCTTTGCAGGTCTCTGGGGTGCGACATGTTTAGATATTAGCCCCATCGCACATCCATGCAAAGTCATCCAGCGCGGGGAGTGCGACGGTTTCTGCTGAAAACTTTAAACTGCGCAAATACGCCAACCTTGGTACAGGTTACGAGTTTGCTCCGTTTGGCGTCGAGACGATGGAACCATCAGCCAAGCGCCTGGCCAAGGAGTTGTCCAAACGGCTGACGGATAAATCTGGAACATCTGCTAGTTACTTCTATTTATTTATTTATTTAGTACACACAGCAGTACATATATTATCACACACATAACATAGTATAATTATAACTTGTCTAATATATGTATCAATTAGGTGTCACAGCATTCACCAATATAAAAAGGAGAAGAAATTAAAAACTTATTATTGTTAAAACAAAAAAAAAAAATAACAAAAACTATCACAAAATAAAAATATGACTTCTAAAATAAAATTATACATTTTTCTCTTCTTATTGGGACTATTAATAGATGGTAATTTGCCCAGTCTGCCGAGGCGGGGAAATATCCACCGTTCGCGCCGATAAACCCAGTAAAATGTATCCACACGTTTTGGGATCAGGCTCGGCATGACGCCCAATCAAGCCGGCATAGTGTTAGAGACTGATGTCAGTCATGAGTGTCTGATTCCAGTTGCTAACATTTATGGAGCTTGCGCGCCACTGATTATCAGGTAAGCGCAAGTGCCATTCGTAGTATAAAATATAATTTTAAAAAATCTGATGCGACGTCTCTTTTTCTTCTATTAAGTTTAGTTCAAAGGTACCTATATAATTTTATTTCTTTTATTTAAGTAGTTTGTAATTATTATTTATATGTTTGTATAATTTAAAAAAAGTAAAGTAGGTACCTACTTAAATTAAATATCTAATTTTGGCAAAATATTCTTATTTGAGATAAAGGCGGATCACAGCTGTCAACAGTCTGTCGTTTGAATAATTCCGCAATTTGTCTGCTCAGAGCCTCTCCGACCGCATCCCAACTAATAACAACATTTAAATGTAACGTACATAGGTTATACAGGGTGACTTTGTATGCTCTCACTTTAGAATAATACGTAATTTATACTCTATACTTAATGAGCCCTCAGTTACTTAAAGGTGTGCTTCACTTATCTTGGCGCTACCCATGACAAAACTCTCCGTTCTTCCTCTAATTCCACTCTTCTGTCCATTTCCACTCACCATTCTTCTTTTGTCTCAAAGTCCTTTGCAGTTGTAGCTGTAAACTCTTACTTACGCTGCGCCAGCCTGGCATCACCTTCTGGCGAAGACCAATAGGGACAAGATTCAAAGTCAGCAGAACATATCGCTCAGAGTGGTCTCCCGAGCGCCTTGGTTCGTGCGTAATTCCGTCATAGCTCGATATCTGGAAATGCCTACTATTGAGGAGTTTGTTGTCGGCCTGACTAGACGTATGTTCTATCGGGCTGACAACGGACACTTCAAGCATCTCCAGAATATCGCTCCATCTTGCGCTCGGCCCCCCAACGGGAGACCGCTTCCTAGAGAAGTGCTTCTGGAGGAGAGCTGAAGTAGTCGAACCTAGACCCCCTGGGTTCGTGAGCCACACGTTCGTTACACTAGTAACGGCGCCCAGCACTGAAAGTGCATGAATTACCAGCAGGTGGTTACCCGCTGAGATCCTGTCGGGGAAAACGGGGGATTGTCCCCATCCCCAACCCAGGCCCATTAGCCATCCGGACCTGGACGACTCCACTGACTGACCTCTGGAATCAGTTACCAGTAAAAAGCCGTCAGCCCCCGAGCAGGGCTATCTTTATAACCTTGTTTATGCACACTTCATAAAGTTAAATTGTTTCTATCGTTTTTGATGGTAATACTTGTATTTGATATGGTTATATTGTATTACATGTATACATATGTATATTCTTTATATGTGTAGGGTATATATATATATAATTGTGATATTTCTCGAGCTTTGTACGTTGGACATACTAATAATCACAATTAAATTAAATATTAATTAAATGTATTTATTTACATTAATAAATATTTTTGTATCCCGACCAGGAATCGAACCCGAGTCTAAATCCACGGACTTAACCGCTAGACCACAGAGGCAGTATAGATAAGTATAGGTATATAAATTTATATTGTGTGGAATTTATTAAAAAGCAAAATTTTTTATATAATAATCTACAATAAAATAAAAAACTACGTATTTTTTATTTTAATTATTCAGTAATAAAATCCCAAGTTACGGTGCAGAGAAGTTTTCCTAAAAATATCGCCACTCATACTCAGCCTAATCAAGTAGGTAGCGAGAGGTCGACGATCGCGCGAACGTAATTCTTTCTCTCTCTATTTCGTTTCTCGGCTGTGGGCGAGAACAATTAATAATAACACTTTCCAGCCTTTAGGTATTTATTACTATGTATATCACGATTTTTAGGCGCGGTCTTATTCACCATAGTGTGGGCCAAATTCTCCAGATATACGAGTATGTTCTACAAGACCCATCTCCAACAGTGGAGGTCTAGGGGCTGTGACGATGCTTTTTTTAAGTGATGTTTTAATTTATATTATTTTATTGTATTGAAGCCATAAGCGAGACGTGGATATGTCAGAATACGCATGAGAGTAGAGTTAATGCAGTAGAAATGAGATCGTTGAGTCGGATATGCGGCGTCACTTTAACGGACCGCATACGTAATGACGAAATACGAAAAAGGGTAGGTATGAAAGAAAGCATAGGGACAAAAATAAGGAAAGGCATGCTACGATGGTTCGGGCATGTTGAAAGGATGAATGAAGAGAGATTGACCAACCAGATATATAATGCGAAAGTCGTGGGTATAAGAGGCCCTGGCAGACCTAGACTCACATATTACGACCAAATTAATAAAACAATAGCTGAAGGTGCGTTGAAAAGCCATCGAATCAAAAGGGCATGTATGAAGAGGTTGATGAATGTCGAAGAAGCGAAAAAGGTATGTCGTGACCGTGACAAGTGGCGCTCAATTGTCTCTGCCTACCCCGCAAGGGATTTGGCGTGAAGATATGTATGTATGTATGTATGTATTGAAGCCAAATGAATAATTGATTGTTTTTTCAGTAATGTAATTAACAAAACAAAAACATGCACCTGTTATGTACTTGCAAAAAAGCGGGAGGGACTTGAAATTTTTGCTTTATTCTGTGAAATTATTCCGCAAATAAACTCTCGACAAATTACCGTAGCAAAACAAAGGTTTATGAAGAGAATTGATAGCATAACACCTGAAAAGCGAACACCTTTTCATTCCCAGACCCCAGAAGGGACAATATCTCAAAGGACAAAGGCGAGCCATTCCCACACCCTTCGTGTTATCTCAAATACGACTACAGATAATATTTCAAAGCGAAAGGTCACGAACATTGACTCTTTTAAGTCTATAGAACTAATACTTAGTTGCCAATAATTATAAATATAAAATATGACTTGAATAATAAAATTTCCCTCGCCAATTCTCCAGATATTTTTTTTTTTTTTTTTTATACTTTTTACATGGTATTACAGTATATACTCCAATACACCATGCAAGGAGGAGTCAGAAACACTTAATATTATTTACAAACATTCATAAAAATTAAAGAAAAAGCCACAAACTATATTAGGAATAAATTAAATACATTTCAATGTTGTCATCCTTAATTAAATCTATAATTTGTTGCCAAAGAAATGTATTATACGAAGTTAAATTGAAAAAAAAAAAAAATAGAATTGATAAAAAATATATGTTATTTTATCGATTCTCATAGAAGTACCAACATGCTTTGCTGATCTTGCAAAGATCGTCTGCGAAAACGTCAATTTGTGGTGCTGATTCAATCGATATATGTTCTGGAAGGCCCATCTTCAACAGTGGAGGTCTAGGACGCTGTGTTCTAGGGGCAGTAATGATGAAAATCAAATTTTGACTGTACTAAAGGTATTGTTAATAAGTATAAACCTACTAGCGCGGTGGTGGCTCGGTTGTAAGAACGCGTTCCTTAAATCCTACAAAGGTCGGTTCAAACCCACCTGGAATGTACCAATGAGAAATACACTTTTCTTACGTAAATTTGTAATAGATCTACAACACCACTGTTCCCGTGTCTCGGAGAGCACGTTAAGCCGTCGGTCTCGGTTCCACTAATACCAACTTGTGGAATCGTTAATAAATTGTCATTAAAAATTGACATCATATCCTCGCCAAGCCGTCTGGCCAGCGTAGCGAGTGTAGGCCAAATTCTCCAGATATATGTTCTGGAAGGCCCATCTCCAGCAGTGGAGGTCTAGGACTCTGTGTTCTAGGGGCTGTAATGAAAATGAATGAATATACCTACTATGTGGTATAAACTCGTACCTTTTTTCAAATTAAAGAAAGAAATTTTAGACTTACCATAGATATAGTTCCAAGGAAAACAAGGTTTTTTTCTTTGACATTAAATTTTATTATTGCAGTTTGCATTGGACATTTTAATCATTTTTTGAAATATGTTACAGATGTGCTAAACGAATCAATATCTAAAAAGATCTATTGTTGTTTGCGCAGTTGTAGACTTTATTTATATTTATACATTATTGTTGTAACATAATTTAACATTCCTCGTCACGCGGCTCTCAACGACATCATCCGAAGGGCTCTTGTCACTGCTGGGGTTCCCGCAATATTAGAACCATCTGGGATTGTGCGGAGCGATGGCAAGAGACCCGACGGAATGACTGTTGGGCCGTGGAAACTTGGCAGGTCTCTGGTGTGGGATGCGACGTGTGTAGATACATTAGCTCCATCTCACATCCAGGCGACCTCGTCAAGCGCGGGAAGTTCGGCTTTTTCTGCGGAGAACCTCAAATTGCGCAAATACGCTAACCTTGGTATCGGTTACGAATTTGCGCCGTTTGGGGTCGAGACGATGGGCCCATGGGGACCGTCAGCGAGGCGTTTGGCCATGGAGTTGTCAAAGCGGCTGACAGAAAGGTCTGGAGACAGGAAGGCTGGCAATTATTTCTTCCAACGTATTAGCCTCGCTATACAGAGGGGAAATGTTGCCAGTCTCCTTGGGACTATCTCGAATGGGACGTCTCTAGAGGACATTTTTTATTTATAGTTTAGTTTATTTTTAATTTTATTATTTAGGTAGCTTTGAATTTATATTTAATGTACTATAATTAACTTCGAATAAAATATTAAAATTGTTGTAACATTATAACACGGAAGAGCATCGATATGCCGCAACTATCCCGAGTTTGTTGAGCAAAGCCCTGTAGAACAAGGTCAAGGTACTTATTTTACGTCCCCGCATCTTCAACCACCGCCGGAGACCGCGTGCCCATCAGAAGGATGTATAGGATTCGCAAGCAGTTTTTAAATCTTGCCTGATTGACGCAATCGTTGAGAGCAATAAAAAACAACAGTTATTATTATTATTATTTTTTATTATAAGTTCGAGTAATCCGATGTGTGTGCATCTAATTAAGCGGGTAAACCTATTTCATAACACCGTAATGTTTGCATTTTTTCCAATAATTATTTTCCTTTTACTTCATGTTAGTTTTATATTCTTCCGTTCTTTTAATATAATTTTATTATTTCTTTTTGTAATTTGTTCTATATTTTTGTGTATTAGATCTTAGTAAGAAATGTAAATGAAATTAGGTTAAGCTTATTAATTTTATCATATTTATACTAAGTACTATCAACCTTAATGTGTAATTTCTTCTAAATAAATAAATAAATACAGGGCAACCTCGTGTAGGTATCACAAAGACTGACCCTATATTGTTCAGGCATTTTATATTTGTATGCTTTTTGTGACAATAAATGATTTTATTATTATACAAAGGACATAGGTACCAGTTTTTTTTAAATAATTGTATTGTAAAATTCTTGCATATCTATGTACATACCACATCTGTGTACTATACCATCGATATATTTGAGAGCCATTCGTTTTTTTATTTTTATTTATTTATTGTAACACTCACAGACTACACGAGAAAGCAATTTAAAACGTCTACGACTCGTAGCGCTGTCGTAGCGTAGCAGAATTCAAATCAAGAATAAATAGCCCACCTGTAGTAGTCCGTCCAGTCATTATAATGTTTGAGCCGACATAGTGTTGTCATGTATCAATCGGCTCTGTGTTGTTTGGATAATACAGGATTAATGCCAAACACTACACCAGCACGAGGATGTTTTACGCATGATGGCTCGATGGATAGAAATGAATGGATTTTTCAAGTATTATTGTATTAGTCGTTATTTTTATCATAATCAACATCAGCCTGTGTCTCTCCACTGCTGAATATAGGCTTCTCCCTGCACGCGGTCTTTTGCAATCCTTATCCATCCTCCACAAGCAATCGTCCCGTACGTGATCTCCTCTAGAACCCGTTTCATAAGCATAGTACAATATCAAGAATAGGCGTGACATGAGTCAAATATAGACAGACGATAAATAATAATAAAGGGAAAAGGTTTGGAGAAGTGAATCAAGTTATTATTTCGTTTCACTGGTGTCAGAAGTGGGATTCGTTGGACATTGAAGATTCTGTTTTATATAGATGTTATGAAAGACCAGATGATAGTATAATCAGACAGATTGTAATACCTCGAAATTTTGGTGCTAATGAAAAATTGTACGCATGAACCGGTTGGCGCCCTATTGCGGTACAACTTCGCGTACGTTTCACGCCAGTCGACCTCATACTGGTACTCAGACTGATGCTGTTCGGGACGAACAGGTATTGAGAGGAGGGTAGTGTTACAAAAGTACATTGTCGAAGTACAAAATATCTCAAAAAGTTATGGTCTCCTAGGAACGTTTTCCTGTAACGGTTAAGGTTACCTTTAATGCCCGGTCTCAAAAAATCCAACCTTTATATTGGATACATAAATTTATTTATTTTTTAAACTCATAGTCTATCGTAACTTCCACGATAGTTGACTGCGTAAGTATATACCTAAGAGTTTAAAACTATTACATTTATTTTAATAAAATGTAATAGTTAAAGTAATATACAAACAGTATAAAAGAATTACAATATAAATTAAAAGTACTTAAAAGTAAAAATTAAAATAAATATAAACTAAACCTAATAAAAAATAAACTATAAGTAAAAAATGTCCTCTAGAGACGACCCTTCAGTGATAGTCCCAAGAAGACTGACAACATTTCCCCTCTGTAAAGCTAAGCTAATACGTTGGTAGAAATAATTGCCAGCTTTCCTGTCTCCAGACTTTTCCGTTAGCCGTTTGGACAACTCCTTGGCCAGACGCTTGGCTGAGTGTCCCCATGTGCCCATCGTCTCGACGCCAAACGGCGCAAATTCGTAACCTGCACTGAGGTTGGCGTATTTGCACAGCTTCTCAGCAGAAACCGCCGCACTTCCCACGCTTGACGAGGTTGCCTAGATGTGTGATGGGGCTAATGTGTCTACACATGTCGCATCCCACACCAGGAACCAGCCAAGTTTCCACGGCCCAACGGTCATGCCGTCGGGTCTTTCGCTATCGCTCCGCGCAATCCCAGAGGGTTCTAGGATCGCGGGTACTCCAGCAGTGTCAAAAGCCCTTCGAATGATGTCGTTCACAGCAGCGTGACAAGGAATGCGGCCAGCACTTCTAGCGCAAATAAGCCCATGGTGTCCGAGATGTTCCACGGGCTCTCCACACCGACACTGGTGTGGGTGGACAGTCCGGGCTCCGAGACGAAGGCACACCGCCATGGTCAATACCTTCTTACTGCAGTTTTGTATACTTTACGGCGCAAAGTGCAGCCGACGGCAATCGGCCTGATACCACCCCACCGTCTTTTTTTTATAATGTAATAGTTAATTTGAAAATTTTAAATTTATGAAAGTCAGAATGAACTAAGGAAAATTTGAACTAGTTCCGGTAGTTTATTTGTGAGAGCGCTCTATGGAACTAGTTTGTTCGCAAAATAGACAAACCTATTAACCGGCTAGAGAAATCATTGTATCAACTCTACTACGAGGAATTGAACACGGTAAATTGAACTCTACATCCTTCACCACAAGGCCACGAAGGCATCTATTTTTATTTACATACTTGCTATTTCTGAATAGAAAACTAGGTTCTGCTTTATCAAGAGGAAATTGCACGGCGTATCGACGTTTGGCCATCTTTCATAACATCATTCTTCTAATATTTACCTCTAGATGTCATAAAACTATTTTAGAGTCCACTGATGGACTATAACCGCAGTTTCGCAGACTGACAGGTAGCAACTGGAATCTGGATTTTTCTCGAGTTTGGTACGCTAGAGATTTCGACGCTTGCCATGATTGGCCTATCTAAATGTGAAACCGCTACTTTAAAAGCGTCTGATCACCCTGCAAGGGATATGAAATAAAATTAAATGAAATATCGTTTATTTACAATAAATACAGTACAGTGGTCACAAAACTTTAGTCAGATCTACTCACATATATTCTACCTGCAAGCAGGCATGTACATCTTTACTTACATACTAATATCATAATTACAACTACACTACTAAACACAATATTAATTAACCTGTTTTGTACTATACTCTTTTACACTAAAAATCTATGGTCCAGTAGCCATTTCGTCAGTTGTAATTTTAGTTTAGGGCCCTGCAATAAATTTATTTCGTCAGGAAGCTTATTATATATTATTATACACGTATACGATCGTGAATATACTTAACTTTTTCTAATGATATACTTTAGCTTGCAGTGATCGACATAGTTATTGAATGTGATATTGTGATGTATGATTTGTGTTTTTTTTAAAGCAAATTTTTATCTATACCTACTTATATGTATACCGCCCCCAAGGTTATAACTTCTGATTTAGATTACTTTTGGCCTGTACTGTATCTAGGTAAATTATTTATCTAAGATTACAACGTTACGCTACGTCTTTTGTGTCGCAAAATGTGACACATCCTATAAAATATCATTATCTACAAATTTTCTTTGGCTGAGTTGCACCAAAATAAGTATCTGTAATTGTTACGATTAAACTTAAAAATGGCGTCAAATGTACCAGATTTATTTTGAAGATTAGCCGTCCTCTTGAACATTCAACGCCATCTTATTAATCGTTATTGTTTATTATTTTACAAAATGATTCTTCAAATATTTTTCACCAATCAATAAAATCAGTAACTTTAATTAAATTATATTTAAATAATAAAAACTGTATAAACGAACGAAACCGATAAAACGTAATGAGAAACTCCGAAACGGTCCAGCAAAGAGAGCGATCACCTGATTGGCTATATGATTCGATTAATAATAATTAACCTTTAGCCAATGAGAAACAAACGACAATCTAACTAGGGATTTAAATTTAGAACTCTTTTCCACATTGCAAAAATAAAAGTATCCGAACGACCCACTGCTAATCAACTCTAGCTTCTCTCCTAACGCTTTTTCCATCGGATTCTAGCCTTTATTGATAAAGACAAAAAGGTTATTATAGGGTGTTTTTGCTTTGTAGAGGTACAGTCATCTTCACATTAATCTATTCGCACGAGTGTATCCTACCCGTCAAAAATTAATTCAATGTTAATTTGCGTGTTTAAATACTATTGTCGTGATTTCTAAAACGTTAAAAGTAAAAAAGTGAATAGTTTATATAGATATAGCTGAGTTTTTGTTGTAGATTCCTTTATCAGTCTGATTAAACATTAACAGGTCGCCAGAATCTGCTAAGCTGCTGGTCTTCTGCTAATAGATTACTCTTTGGACCACTTTACTGCTTAGTCTTCCACTAGCAGTAGAATCATCCAAAATAATTTAAGTCTGGCAACAGGAAAGCTGGCAATTATTTTTGCCAACTTATTAGCCTCGCTATACAAAGGGGAAATGTTGCCAGTCTTCTTGGGACTATCCCTGAAGGGTCGTCTCTTAAAGACATTTTTTACTTATAGTTTTTTTTATTAGGTTTAGTTAATAAAGATATAAATACATTAATTAATGACACAAATGCCTGTAATAGGTTTACGTGAATAAAGATATTTTGACTTTGATTTTGAAAGGACTACACCCGAGCAAGTCCAATCGCTTTCTTTGTCATATTCGGAAATTGTCAGAAGTATGTCTCCAAGGTAAATCGCTTAATTATACTATTTTAACAACTTGTAGACACATTGTTATTACTGCACAATTACCTATGATTAGAAATCTATATGCTGACCAGGGAGGTACCACCGTTCTTAGATTAATGATTGGTGTATTTAAATTGCTTTATAGGATAGCCAAAAACCAGCCGGACAGCCGGAGTCAAAATATATTTATTAAGGTAAACCTATTGCAGGCATTTGCGACACGTAATTGTTTTAATTATTGTGAATGATTCCACTCCTGGTAGTAAAAGACTAAGCAACAAGTTGTCCAAAGAGTATGTTAGATCAGCAGCTTAATAATTATATTGTGAGAGCATTACTAACGGCCAGTTTCGAAATATTAATTAGAATGAGCTATGATCAATATTTGTATATACGCCACGTAATTAGCTTGTGACTTTGGTTACCGCAGCCAATTACGTGCTCCATAGACATACTCGTACGTTAAGCATGTCAAAAGATAATCAGCCTTTCTACAACTGGCCGTAAGTAATATTGACTTATCACAACATTACACGTCAATGTTTATTGAAACACAAAACATATTTTTTTATTTCATAGTGGTAGGATGTAATTTTTGAACAGATGTCAGTTGTTCTTATTCTTAGAATTCGCGTTCTAGTTGAAGCTAGTTAATTTTGAGTTAACCATTAGACCCTGGGTCACAGTTATGAAGATGTTTTTTTTTTATTTTTTTTTATACAACATTTGTAAAAGCACATTTTTTATACTCTGTAATGATTGCATGTTGAAATAATATTAAGTATTTAATTAGATGATGAGTGTACAGAAGAGCTAATCGGGCTGATCGTTGTGCCCTCAATCCGTCTCGGCGCGTCGATACGAGATTAGTACGAGGTTCTAGTGATGCGAAAGTATTCATGCGATAGTTTTTTTTTTTTTAAGCCATTATAGTTTCAGTACGTTGAGCAGACATTAATCCGGTGGTACGAGTACATAGACTAACGGATGACCTAAAAATAGCATACAAAAATATTCCGATAAATTGAAGCGTGTACCAAAGGATAAAATATAAATATTACAGGCAATAGAATAGACCACACGATAGAAAAGCTTGCATTTTTGCATTTAGGTATTTATCTTATTTCTAGTGTTGCCCCTTTTTGGTCTAGCTTTTTTGCGACATCATGACCTATAGCACGACCACCGATACCTTAGCAAGACCAGTACCAAGACTAACCCTAGTCTCGCAAGATTCTTACTCAGACTTACCAATTTTTTTGCCATTTTTTTTTCCACAAGTTATTGGGATTCAGTTTTTGTTTTTAAATTGTAATTTCTTCGTGTATGTCTTTTGAAATATCTTCTGTTTACTGTTTTAAGTCATATGAAGAGTTTATAGGGTTTTTGTTTTCAAAATTCTTTATTGTATAGATTGCTTATTCTAATTAAAGTTGTATGTATATGTCATGATGATGCAATCTTCCCATATTATGGGCATGCAATATGCTTACGTCAATAGATATTTATTTACAATATTTATTTCTATATAGTTAACATTTAATATTGTTCTTGTCAATTTATTGGACTGATTATAATACAATGTTAATGTCAAAATGTGAATGCAAAAAATTCTTTTATAAATAATAATAATAGTTTATTGACACAAAATAAAATATACATATTTAACAAAAAAAAAATACATTTAGTTATAAGTTATAATTTATTTAGATTATATTGCAATAAGTTTATTTATCTAGCATAATATCATATCTATTAATTAATATATCATATCTTATCATATCATATATTAACATACCATTTCTTATCTTACCAAATAAAGTAAGTAAGTATCATCACGACCGTTTCCCTTTCGGGGTGGTCAGAAATCACGCTTATAAATAAGCTGATTCACATTTAGCCAACTTTACTATAGCCCAATCATGACAAGTGGCAAGCTCGTCGATGTCTTCAGGCGTACCAAACTCGGGAAATATCACAAATAAATTCAATATTAATTAAATGTTTACATTAATAAATATTTTTGTGTCCCGACCAGGAATCGAACCCGGTACCTCCGAGTCTAAATCCACGGACTTAACCGCTAGACCACGGAGACAGTTCTTTGTTGATCTTACCAAATGTTTGTATAATATAATATAGAAAATTGTTGGCAAGGTAGATACTGCAGTGGATGACACCCAGCGACTACATTAAATTCCATGCAGCTTTTTCTCATCATATTATTGACTGACCCCTGTAGTTCAGGGTCACCTAGTTTAAGGGTCTTAGTACTTTTTATTGTTGCTGTACTGTAATTTGCTAAATGAATATGTTTCATTCAGTGTATTGTGTTTATGTTGTTCAATAAAGGTTTTTTTTAATTTTAATTTCATTTCTATTGATGCTCTTTCTGTCTTAAGAGGCTTCGAGTATCGATAGTCAGTTAAGCTAAAAACAGATACATACATATCTTCACGCCAGATCCCTTGCGGGGTAGGCAGAGACAATTGAGCGCCATTTGACACGATCACGACATACTTCTTTCGCTTCGTCGACATTCATTAACCTCTTCATACATGCCCTTTGGTTACGAAGACTTTTTAATGCACCTTCAGTCAGTGTTTTATTTATTTGATCGTGATATGTGAGTCTCGGTCTGCCAGGGCCTCTTTTATCTACAATTTTCGCATTATATATCTGGTTCGTCAATCTTTCATCGCTCATCCTTTCAACATGCCCTAACCATCGTAGCATGCCTTTCCTTATTTTTGTCCCTATGCTTTCCTTCATACCAACCCTTTTCCTTATTTCGACGTTACGTATGCGGTCCGCCAAAGTGACGCCACATATCCGCCGCAACGACCGCATTTCTACTGCATTAACCCTACTCTCATGCGTATTCTGACGTATCCACGTCTCGCTTCCATACATCAGTGTTGGTACCAACATGGCATTGTGTATGGCGAGCCGAGCTTTGTCACTGACATTTCGACTGCCGATCAGTAACCCCAGGGCACCGTTAACACTATTTCCCACGTTCACTCTTCTTTTAACGTCCCTATCGTACTTCCCATCCGCAGTGAAAACACTGCCCAGATATATAATTTCATTTACTTGTTCTAGAGTTTCATCATCAATCTTTATCGTCACGGTTGTCATCCTTCTTCTTTCAAACACAAACAGAAACAGAGACATTTTAAATATTTCGTTTTATCGATATGAACGAATGGCTTCACTAATTTGGTTGTAGATAACGAGGAGCGTTGCGACGAGCTTCTTCACCGCGAAGTTAACGCAAGCCAAACTTTGTACAAAACCTCCTATAGGTTCCACTGAAATATGTATAGTTTTAAACCATTCATTATTCACTACTGACTGCCGACGAAGCTTAGAAACGTTACTTACATTAGAAGTGTTAAATTTACATTCGGTTTAATGAAATGTGGTGTTTTTATGCGATCAAGTATAAACCCTTTCAGACCTGGCGTCCACAATTGAGAACACAGAATTTTATAAACTATTATAAAGTGATATCTAAAGTGCCGTGAAAAATTACTTGAGTTATAACTGCATTATGATTCGTGTGTATTTTGTAACTTATTACTTACTTTTATTGTTATAATAGGCTTATATTATCGTAATAACAGTGTGAGGCAGGTGCAAAATATAAAAGGAGTCTGTGAAAAAAACAAAATAAATTAAACTTAAATACTATTATTATTATTATTTTTATTTTTTATTATTTACTCAAAGGAAATAAGGTACAATGATTTAAAAAAATAATACAATATTAATTAAACTAAAAACTTACATCTTAAAACATAAATTACTATTAATAAAAATAAACCTAATTAATAAATAAAAATATAACTAAAAACTAAAATGAAGAAAAAACAAAATAAAAATTATTATAAATAATAAATTTGATCCAAATCGCTGCCAATGGGCAAGGTGCCAAGGATACTGGCAGCATTGCCACGTTGAATGGCAATACTGATCCTTTGGCCCAAATATTGCCCAGCCCTTTTGTCTCCCGAGGTGTTGACGAGCTGTTTTGACAACGCCTTGAAAATTTGGTGTGCACTTGGTCCCAACGGCCCGAGAGTTTCAACTCCAAACGGCGCAAAAACACATCTCCCAATATATATATTATTATTAATTAATTAATCAGGTCTGAAAGGGTTATTAAGGTTATAAATGATAGAGTATAAAAAAAAAAAAACTACAGCTTCATCTAACCAGCATTGGGCTTAACTGACTGTTCCTTGCCGGCAGCTCAATCCATCCAATATTCGTTTTTTAAGTAAAAATTGTAACCAAGACAAGTTCAAGTGTTCTTATAGGTTCCTATGGACGAATAAAATAAAAAAATAAAAAAAAAATATCTTTATTCGAAGTCAAAGAGTTCAAGTTTACATTTTATAAGGAAATACACACATCAAAAAAGTCTAGGGATCAAGCATGTTTATGCGGATTTCTTGTGATTGAGATGTGGCTTTGTAATAAATTTATGATTTTATAAATTTATATGGATCCTTTTTGGTACATTTCATAATTTAAAACAGGAACTGTCAATCAAATTCGAGTAAAAGATGAAAATCAGCTGTCAATATTTTCCCTATAAAAACATAAGACGCATTGAAGACATTATTAGTGCTACTGTTTCCCTACTACTGATTAAAACCAACGTTATTATGGAGCGGCGACGTCATTTAAGCAGGGAAGAAATGATCAGAGCCGTGGGAATGATAGAAGCTGGTTCCCGGCAACGTACTGTGGCTTTAGCTCTGAATACAAGTCAGAGTGTTATCAGTCGACTTTGGACACGTTACCGAACCACTGGTACCGTGGCTGAGCGCCATGGAGGACGGTATCGCTGCACCACACGGAGACAAGACCGATACATTCAAATCACAGCTCGAAGAACTCCAACAATAACCGCCATGATGTTAGCCGTGAGCCTTCATCGCTCTTCAGGGAACTTAATTAGCGACCAAACAGTCAGAAACCGCTTGCATGAAGTGAACCTTCATTCCCGAAGACCGCTACGGGTACCACCTATAGCAATGCACAATCGTAGGACTCGATATCAATGGGCTCTTGAACACAGAAATTGGACAGAAGAACAATGGCGTTTCGTGTGCTTTTCTGATGAGTCTCGTTTTGGTATGAGGCCGGATACAAGACGTATACGACACTGGAGAACCCCTGGACGCCAACAGCGATTAAAATCCTGCCAGGAAGTCCATCCTTATAGTGGTGGAACCATCATGGTATGGGCGGGTATTTCGATCGGCGGAAGAACTGAGTTGATTTGGATCAGAGGCAACCTCAACGCTCAAATTTATGCTGAGACGGTTGTATCAGACGTCATCGTTCCTCTACAAGTGCATATCGGTCCCTTATTTCAGTTAATGCATGATAATGCACGACCGCACACCGCAAGAGTTGTAAGACAGACTCTCGCCGCAGCTAACATCAATGTCCTGCCCTGGCCTGCTCAGTCGCCAGACTTGAACCCGATTGAGCATGCATGGGATATTCTTCAGAGAAGAGCTCTGCCGAATATGGAGGGTATCCAGTCGCAAGAAGACCTTTTTTTGTTGTTGCAACGAACATTGGCGGCCATTCCACAGCGTGATTTGGATGAACTCATTTTGAGTATGCCAAACCGATGTTCTTGTGTTGTTAGTGTTCGCGGTAGAAACACGGATTATTAATTGTTTAAGTTACCCAATAAAATTAAAAAAAAAACTGTTATTTCAGTCTTTTTTTCGAACTTTAATGTTAGTGGTTCAAATGTCAAAAATCCCTTTATTAGGAAAATGGCAATTTTTTTTACTAATGCAAAGGTGACTTGGTTTATCGTTACTGTAGACAAACGAAAACATTTTATTTGATCAATCCTTAAAGAAAATTTTAATGAATATCAATCAGGAGAAAAGTTATTGCAAAAATATATGTTGATCCCTAGACACTTTTGATGTGTGTAGGTATAAGACAAATATTTAACGCATTTAATAATAAACAATATATTAATAAGTGTGAAAAAGCACGTCGTTAAGCCGGCATAGAGATAGTAATGTGTGTAGTGATTATAAACTACTAAATTCCAGCAAAACTTTGCTTCACTGAAAGAATTGGGCCTGAGCAGGTCTGCCATCAATAATTTTATGGAACAAGCTTCCACGGCATTAACGGAATCATACAATATTTGGCTGGGTAGGTAGCCTTATCGGTACATACCGGGGGGGTTTGTACCGACCTTTGTAGGATTTTAAGGAAAGCGTATTTACAACCGAACCACAAATCCCCTTTTTTTGACCTTGTTTAAATATAAGTAGGCCAGCGCGCCTATTGTTTTGACTGTGCCCAGTAAAAGGTAAAATTAACACACACGCGGATTTACGAACAATCAATCATTTCGTCCTCGCAACATTTAATTAACCACAGAATGAATAGCATCATTAGAATGCGCAATTTAATTCACAATAAATCATTATAACCGTCTAATATTTCACTGACAACACAATTTTCTCCTAAGAAAAGTATCATCACGACCGTAATACTTTTTGTTAAGAAACTGGTTTACATACAGCCAACTTTACTTACATACTACACATACACACTCACTCACATCACACAAACATTAATACAGTAACACTCTTTACCCAATTAACTCTTAAATAAGCGCTATACCTATTTTTTATTATTTTTTTATTTAATGTTCAAGGACAACTTACAGCTAGATACATAAAATATATATATATAGTACATATGGGTAGGGTATGGCTATTGACAAGTTGCCACCGATAGCTAAAATTACATGATTAGGTGGTGCTCGCTGCAATAACAACACGAAACCTAAAGTAAAATTAATGAACGGGAAACGACTAGGCGCTGGTGAAAATACTCCAAAATTGAGCGAAAGAAATGAAATTAGCAGCAACTAACCTTTTGTTCCGTTGTCTCGAATGTCGATAGAATTCTTGTAGTTTTAATAGCCGACGCGTCGTGATAAGCTCGGTGCCGACGAGGATCACAGCATAAATACGAAACACAATCACAGAAAAAAATAATATGCACGAAATTTAGGAGCAGCGATGTGCTTCGCGACCGGCATGATAGTTCCACTACTCTCCATCAGAAGGCGTTGCGTTCGGCAGAAACGTCAACAACAGGAAGTTCGCCGAGCACAGTCGCTATCGCCCACCAGGGGGCGTCGGGTCGGCGGACGGTCGCCCACACAAGTGCGCCGGCGCACAAAGGCGTTGCCGCCAATATTCAAATCAAACGACTCAAATAATGAAATATCCAACAATTAATCTAAACTTAAAACTAAGAACAATAAACTACATAACATAAAACAAAAAAAAAAAAAATAATAATTAAAAACAATTATACATAATAAAAACAATAAAATGGAAAATAATAAAAATGAAATAAACTAAACAATAAATTTACAATATATGTAAATATAATACTATTGATGAGAACCATCTATGTAGTATATTCCCTATTTTATTTCGTAGTTATAAGTGTTGATTTTATTATATAAATGTTTATACTTTATATATATTAGATATAGGTTTGTTATTTTCACAAATTATTCAACATAGTATATTTGAATTTGTCTGCATGTTTTTTTTTTAGTTTTCTTCTCCCGATGGATGATGAATGACGGCAATATAAGGCAAAGGGTCTAGCCCATACAGCCAAGTCTGACGTAATATATCTTTCTTTTTCATGAGTTAATGAGGTCATCATCAAATTCCAGATGCTGCAGAATTTAATGCTTTTCTTGGAGTCACTCGCGGCACTATAGCTCAAACACGTCGGGTAAAATATGGGAGTTGACAGCGCGGGAAAACCGTAAAAAATAAACTGCAACTTGTGCCCCATATTTAAAGTCCAATTTATCGTTTTCCATAATTTCACATTGTAGCACATTATTAAACAAAACAATACCACTTTTGACCAATAATATCCACAGTAAATTAATTTACATGACATGTCAGCGCAAAATGGCGCGAAGGACTCTCCTGTTTGTTTTATTATGTTCCCCTGGGAGCTAACGTATGCTGTCACACAGTTTCACACTGACATTGGCACAGCAACGTTATTTATAAGTTCTTGTAAGAAAAACTTCGATTAAATAAACAATTTTATTTTGATTTTTTTACTATAGAGCCATCAGAAGTTTCGTTTTCAATTGAAGTGGCTAATTATCCGTTTTCGTAGATCTGTACATATCCTTATTTCATTCTTTATGGTATTGTAAAGAATTTGAAAACACTCCATTACATGCGTGATTGTTTCCAATTCCTTCGTGTCTTCCACGCCCGTTCACTTCGTTCTTTGCACAACAATCAACTTGCGATTCTTCTCCACACTCCACAAAATGCAACTAAATTAAAAACACTATAAAAATTAATCTTTTTCGAGTTCGATTCCTGGTCGAGACACAATCATTTTTTAAAGTTATTTGTGATATTTCTTGAGTTTGGCACGATAGAGACATCGACGAGTTTTTCACTTGGCCTATAGTAAAGTTAGCTAAATGTGAATTCGCTTCTTTATAAGCATGGTTTCTGATCACCCCGGTAGGGAAACGGTCGTGATGATACTTAGTTTCTTAGATGAATATATTTTTGTTACTTTCGTAATAAAAAACATTATTATTATTAGGTCATTGGTGTTTGGAATCAAAACTATTTACTGAAAAGCTGGGAAAAAATAGTAGAAGTTTCTGGAGATAGTGATAGAAAATATATGTTATTACTGTAATACCATGTAAAGTGTATAAATAAACTATTGCCTTTATTAGCCAACGTATTAGCCTCGCTATACAAAGGGGAAATGTTGCCAGTCTCCTTGGGACTATCTCGGATGGGACGTCTCTAGAGGACATTTTTTATTTATAGTTTAGTTTATTTTTAATTTTATTATTTAGGTAGCTTTTAATTTATATTTAATGTACAATAATTAACTTCGAATAAAAGATATTTGCCTTACAAATGTTTAATTTCATTAATATTAATATGTTTAATTTTATATATCTAAATAATTAAATAAAAAGTCATTTTATATAAATAAAAATTTTAAAAGTATTCGATTAGATATTGTTTATAAATTGAATGCAGACAAATATTTTTTGGTGTGGCAACAATTACACGATTTTCATGGCGAGGAGCGGTGTGGGTAAAAAACGGCACTCGGCTTTTTTGCGTCGACGGGAGAGGCAGAAGATCACGAGCTACGAGGAATTAAATTGTCTTCCACCAAATAAGACACATGTGTTCGACTTCGTGTATTGTAAAGATTAAAGTTAAAATGGCGTCGAACGTATCAGTTTTGTTTTCAACGTCAGTTGGTACAATATCGCTGTTTTTAACATAAATCATTACAATTACAGATGTTTTGGTACAACCCAGCCTTAGAAAGTTAATCCTAGGTCAGTATATGAAAAAAGCAATTGAACGTACGCGTCTAAATCTGCGTTCTTAACCTCTAGACCACGAAGGCATTTAATAATAAAGCCTCAAAATTTACCTGTATTTTTGACATTAAGAATTCCTAAATCCCTATTTTCTTTGGTAAATTCGTGGGAATTTAAAGTGGGTTTTCTTGTTCGTCTGACAAATTTAATCATGTTAGGTGGCGGCTGACCAAATTAAAAACCCAACTAACCTTGTAAAAAAAAATGTTCGTACTACATGTGAACTCGCGCCAAGCAAGTGATTTCCAAAAATAAACAGATAATCGATGAGAGAGAAAAACAAAACATTGTGTTATAATAAAAAAAATGTAGCAGCCTAGAGACAAATCAGCTTAGAGACGTTTTTATGTTTGTAGAGGGTATATTTCGAGGTTATCATATTTTTTTATATTTCATGGCGGTCTTGATGACACACGGTTGTAAGAACGCTTTCCTTAAAAAAAATAGGTCTGTTCGAACCCCAGCATGTACTAATAAGAAGTACACTTTTCTTAAGTACATTTGTCATTTATTTACAACACGGAGATCACGGTAAGCCATGTCGGTCCCGGCTCCACTTATAACAAGTTGTGGAATCGTTAATAAATTGTCATTAGAAAAGTGACATCAGAACCTCGCTATCTTATTATCTGGCCAGCGTGGCGAGTGTAGGCCAAATTCTACAGAATTTTCTAGAAGGCACATCTCCAACAGTGGATGTCCAGGACTTTGTGACCTCTAGAGGGTTGTGATGATTTATGATGATGATTTCATGACGAACTTGTTTAAGCGTGAGGTACTTTACACACCTTGGTTTGTTAAAGGGTTCAGCGAAAATCAGCGCTGCAGCAGTACTGTCTATGGTATGGTATGCTGACCAGAACGTCTATTTCGCAGCTCACTTTCTTTTTCTTTTTTAACAAGTTATTATTTTTTGTTTTTTGTTTCTGTTATTGTTAGCATTATTTTAATATTCTAACCTAAGCTATTTTTTTAAAATAAAGGTTTTTTTTAAAATCATGTTTCAGTAGAATGTAATTATTGAAATGAAATGAAATAATTTATTTGTCAAAAACATGGTAGGTACAGGGATGTAAATTATTATATGTAATTATACGGGTATCACATTTCCGAGTGTGACATGCACTACACTAAGGGACGAATTATTATCAGCTAAAACATATTCGCAACTCGTCCGTTCAGACGAATGGTGGCAGGTCAAAATTGAAAGTCAAATTAAAAGAGGGTTATAAATTTGTCTAAAACGAGAAACAACGCAGGTTTCACAGGGACTGGTAAATATCTCACGCTGAAAGAAAGCTCCCTTCATTATAATTTAATTAAAACTCGTACATTACCTATATTTAGGACAAGTTACGTGATTTCTCTCCTCCTCCTCCTCGCCAAGCCGTCTGGCCAGCGTGGCGAGTGTAGGCCAAATTCTCCAGATATATGTTCTGGAAGGCCCATCTCCAGCAGTGGAGGTCTAGGACGCTGTGTTCTAGGGACTGTAATGATGATGATGATGATGACGTGATTTTTTATATCCACTAATTGTATATAATTGTATGTAATAATAAACATGGTGAAAAAAAAAAAAAAATGCCGGGTTTAGAACCGCGAACCCATTTATTCAAGCCAACACCGCTCTTGGCCTTATGCATAAATTGAGACAAAAGCGCATAGGGCTAGATTTATTTAAAACCTATGCATAAAGGGGTTAACAAGCAAGCATGCGATAATAATATAAACATGGGCAAGTATACCAGAAGAATCTGAAGCATGCAGCTTCAGGTTTTAAAGAGCGTGTACTTGTGAAGGATATGATAGCAGTAATGATGCCTTGAAGAGATCTGATGCGAGGGAGCGGGCGTGAGTGCAGGCTTCCGCGCAGTATTAACTTCGTTAGTTCTGCACGCGGATATACGGCAAAATTACACTAGTTGTCTTGCAAAATGGATTTAACACAAAAAACTGACATACGCATTTTATTTGCTTATTCGTTAAAGTAAATAATTTGGGCCAGTAACTAAATCCTTCCTTAGTGGCATTCGTTTACTCAAAGACAACTTAAGATACAGTCACAGTGAGCGCCTTGCCTAAAAATTGCTTGTATAGTGAGTCATTTGAGTACAGAAAATGAGATAAACCTGGTAAAATAAATAACTTGATCACAAGTTTACCAAACTTTATCCCCTTGAGGGATACAAAAAAATTGCTTAGCTTTCTGCGACTTCGGTAATTGAAGTGGTCATGAAAAAGATTTTACTAAGTGTATAATAAAATAGTGTATTCACACTTTCTAAATGGCTCCACACAGCGTTAGTAAGTAATATATATATATATATGTTTATGTATAATAATATGTATGTATTAATTTAGTTTCATCATTACAGCCCCTAGAACACAGCGTCCCAGACCTCCACTGCTGGAGGTGGGCCTTCCAGAACATATATCTGAAGAATTTGGCCTACACTTGCCTCGCTGGCCAGACGGCTTGGCGAGGATATGATGTCAATTTTTAATAATTTTAAATTTAATTTTTAACGATTCAACAAGTTAGTATTAGTGGAACCGGGACCGACAGCTTAACGTGCTCTTCGAGGCACGAGAACGGTGGTTTTGTAAATCTATGACAAATGTACGTAAGAAAAGTGTATTTCTCATTGGTACATGCCGGCGGGGTTTGAACCGACCTTTGTAGGATTTAAGGAACGCGTTCTTACAACCGAGCCACCACCGCGCCAACTTATTTAGTTTATTGATATAATAATATTTTATATGTTGAAGTATATATTAGTTTACTGTTAATGTTCATTAATTATATTATTATTATCTTTATGATTAAACATATATGGTTATATTTGTCCCCAAGGTTTGGCTGTTAGAGAATGTCTTCAGGCATTAAGCCCGCCTATGTACTTTGTGCAATAAAGTTTTTAATAAATAAATATAATAATCTTGTTTGTTTTCTTTCACATTTCGAAGGTCACAATTTTAACTCTTACTTGTTAGATTGGAAAAACATCTTTGAGTGATTCATCATCAGCGCACGTATTTACTCGGATTCTCCAAGGCTCGCTACTGCACACAAGCCTTCGTTACCCACTCAGAGTCGTTCAATACATCATTACAGCCCTTAGAACAGAATCTTAGACGAATCCACTGCTGGATATACGCCTTCAAGAATATATATCTACACTATTACACTGGCTGGCCCAGGTTGACCGAGACGGGTTGGTGAGGATCTGATGTCAATTTATTAACGATTCTGCAAATTGGTATTATTATGCTTCTAGCTATAAATAACTATTTCTTGCCAACAGCCACTATTCTGTGACAAAGACAAATCCAAGTGTTCCTATTATTATGCTTCTAGCTTCTGACTATTCCTTGCAAACAGCCACTATTCTGTGACAAAGACAAATCCAAGTATTCCTATTATTATGCTTCTAGCTTCTGACTATTCCTTGCAAACAGCCACTATTCTGTGACAAAGCCAAATCCAAGTGTTCCTATTATTATGCTTCTAGCTTCTGACTATTCCTTGCAAACAGCCACTATTCTGTGACAAAGACAAATCCAAGTGTTCCTATTATTATGCTTCTAGCTTCTGACTATTCCTTGCAAACAGCCACTATTCTGTGACAAAGCCAAATCCAAGTGTTCCTATTATTATGCTTCTAGCTTCTGACTATTCCTTGCAAACAGCCACTATTCTGTGACAAAGACAAATCCAAGTGTTCCTATTATTATGCTTCTAGCTTCTGACTATTCCTTGCAAACAGCCACTATTCTGTGACAAAGACAAATCCAAGTGTTCCTATTATTATGCTTCTAGCTTCTGACTATTCCTTGCAAACAGCCACTATTCTGTGACAAAGACAAATCCAAGTGTTCCTATTATTATGCTTCTAGCTTCTGACTATTCCTTGCAAACAGCCACTATTCTGTGACAAAGACAAATCCAAGTGTTCCTATAGGTTCTTATGGCCAATTGATAAAAAACAATCAATATTTATTTCATTATCACAGTCCCTAGTACACAGAGTCCTTGACCTCCACTTTGTTGGTGATTGACCTTCCAGAAATTTCTGGAAAATTTGGCTTGCACTCGCCACGCTGGTCAAGACGGGTTAGCGAGAATTTACAAGCAAGAATGTTAAAAGTTGAAATGTCTTAGAATTCGTGTGTTACTCCATTTTGCTGCAAAGTCCTCAGTTTAAGTCCCTACATTTTGCCATTCCACGTCGCTGAGAACGCGCGTAGTGCGTACGAAGTGGGTAATGAACGAGGCACTATATTTTTATTACGACCCTACATTTGTTTTTAGACATTTCTAGCCCTTTATATAACACAAAAAATACGGCATTAATTTATTTCCTAATGAAATTATGAATAAACATTTTTATAACAAATATATATGGTGTTTTCACACTTTCTTTCTTTTTCTACAGTGTTAGTAAGTAGTATATATGTATGTTTATGTATAATAATATGTATGTATTAGTATTTAGTGTATCGATATTTATTCCATATATATTGTAAGTAAGAATATATTAAATTGCTGTTAATTTAAATAGTTATTTATTTCTTTTATTACCTTTATGATTGCACCTACATTTGATCAAATTTGTCCCCAAGGTTTGGCTGTCAGAAAATGTCTTCGGGTATTAAGTCCGCCTTTGTACTTTGTGCAATAAAGTTTATAAATAAATAAATATGAATGGTTATATATATGTATTTCGGTTCGGTTCGCTAAACAGACAGACAGACAGCGGAGTTATCCAGGCCCGGATGTTCAATGAGCCTGGGTTGGGGATCGGGAAACCTGAGGTATTTTAATATTTTAGTAACAGTAGTCTCGATCCCATCTATTTTAGAACCAATCGGTCTAAGTCGAGACGATGGCAAGCGTCCATACAATGACATTAGTTCCTTTGAGATTTGGCCAATCACTGGTGTGGGACCTACCTGTTGGGATTCCCTAGCCCCTTCCCACCTTCAAGACACTTCTGTTAGAGCTGGTGCTGCAGCGGAACAAGCGCAGATCAGCAAGCGTCGAAAATATGAAACGATTTGCAATAGTTATTTTTTTCGACGTTTGCTGCAGAAACGATAGGCCCGAGGGGATCGGAACTAAAAGCATCCTATAAATAAATGGTTCCAAGGCTCATTGACGTCTCTGGTGGCAAGGGCTGGCAGTTTTTTCTCACAAAAATTAAGTATCTAAATTCAAAGGCATCATGCCACAAGACAGCGATTTGGATGAGCAATTTTTTTGTAAGTGTTTAATTTTTATGTTCTATCAATTTTTTTAGGTCAAATTTAATTTTGGTTGTTATGTAGTTTATTTAATTTAAGGGTTTGTTTGCAATATAATAATAAGGTTCCAGTTACTATAAGGGAGCTGCCACTAAAAATGTTTAAATCAAGAGTCAAACAAATGCTGGTTAATAAATGTTTTTATTCGACAAAAGAATACCTAGACACTAAGCTCGACAAAGTCATGTGACTAAATAAATATTTGTATGCTAGAAATAACGAAGCATATGATACAATTACATATAATAATTTACATCCCTGTACCTGCCATGGTTCTGACAATTAAATTATTTCATTGAAAAAAAAATATTATATATTCGAAGTAAATTAATATACATTAAATATAAATTAAAAGCTACCTAAATAATAAAAAGAAAAATAAACTAACCTATAAATAAAAAATGTCCTCTAGAGACGTCCCATCCGAGATAGTCCCAAGGAGACTGCCAACATTTCCCCTCTGTATAGCGAGGCTAATACGTTGGCAAAAATAATTGCCAGCCTTCCCGTCTCCAGACCTTTCTGTCAGCCGCTTTGTTATTATTTCATTCCTTAAAAAAAAAAACTTAAGTTATTATTAACTACGTCCATGGTCTAGCGGTAAAGTTTATGGATTTAGACTCGGAGATACCGGTTTCGATTCCTGGTCGGGACACAATCATTTAATTTATTTGTGATATTTCTTGAGTTTGGTACGCTAGAGACATCGACGACCTTGCCACATGTCATGATGGCTTAATAGTAAAGTTGGCTAAATGTGAATCCTCTAAATAAAAAAATAAATACAAGCGTGGATTCTGACCACCACGAAAGGGATACGGTCGTGATGATACTTCACAATACCTCATAATTATTATTAACACACTCCATAAGTTGGTATTAGTGAACCGGCACCGACGGACGGCTTAAATTACAGTTCCAGAATTAGCCCACCGTTCAATAAATAGCGATTATATTGGGCTGGCATCGCGTCTCGGGAACAATTTATCAAATACAAGTTTGAGACAAGCCCGCCCATACGTCTAGTTGCTCCTACCTCAAACAATTTTGTAGATTGTCCCAATTTGACTTTATTATTTCATCCGGTTTCTGTAATATATTTATCAAATACTAGTTTGAATCAAGTCCGCCCATGTAGTCCCTACCTGATAGTCCCTAATTGACTTATTTTAACTGGTTTGTGTAATAAATTTATCAAATACAAGTTTCAGACATGCCCGCTCATATGTCTAATAGCTTCTAACTGGGCTCCGATTCTCGGACCTTCGACATGCATGTCCGCTTGATTTAAGCTACGGTTATCGCAGGGAATTTAGAAATGTTTTTTTTTAATATATACTAGCACGACATGTGACCTTGGGCCTACCTGAGGGTAAGTGGCGCGCAAGGTCCATAAATGTTAGCAACTGAAGTCAGACACTCATAACTGCCATCAGTCCCTATACACTATGCCCGCTTGACTAGATGCTTTTTCACACTTCGCTTGAAGGACTCCAAGTTATAGGAAAGTGGACACACAGAGGCTGGAAGAGCATTCCACATTTTTATCGTACGACAGATGTATGAGTCCCCAAATTTATACGTACGCGAAGGGATGGTGACTACGGTACGTGGGTGCATATTCTGACCTGTGCGTGTGGTTCGGTTGCGGAATGGAGAGGGAGGGATTAGGTTATAGAGTTCTTCGGAGCACTCACCATAGTATAGCCGGTAGAACACGCTCAGAGAAGCCACATCTCGGCGAAGCTGCAGGGATTGGAGAGTTCCAGATATAGTGGCATCGTCCACAATTCGAACAGCTCGCCTCTGTAGGACATTGAGAGCATCTGTGAGGTACTTGGCGGAACCATCCCAAAGGTAAGAACAGTATTCTTTGCTGTTCTCACCTTTGGGATGGTTCCGCCAAGCTGTACACGATATTTTAGCTAAGAATTTATGATAGTAAATTAACCGGGAGAAACGAAACAGTAGGAAGCGGGAGAAAGTGTACGCTTCCAATTTTCCGTCCTGACAGATTACACAGCTTATCGCAAGCCCCAGGCATGTACGCTAATGTGTTTATGAATAATTACTTATCTATTGTAACATTTTGATAATAATATGTCGAATTATTAAAGATATGTCGTGTCTTTGTACGTTGTATGACGTTCATTATGAGAACAAATAGGCTTGCAATTGTCTAGATATATTGATGTTTAAATTAAGCCCAACATTGGTCAGCTTCGCACAATGGTTGGTAGTTCAAGTACATTAAATATATATTAGGCCAAAATGAATGAAATTTAATTAAAAAATTATTTTGGTCTTATATATAAATATATTATTAACTCATTAGCGTATTCACTAAAACACTGCCTGCAGATGTTTAGGCCATATTTACGGATTAGATAATAAAAGGTTATTAATTGATCGTTGTGGTGCAGTTCTGTATATCTTTTATTTTGTAAATCTGATATAGCTGAGTTTTCCTTTCCTTTCTCAATCAAATTAAACATTAACAGGTCACTGGAATTTGCTAAGCTGCTGGTCTTCTGCTAACAGCTTACTGATTGGACCACTTTGCTGCTTAGTCTTCAACTAGCAAGAGTAGAATCATTCAAAATAATTAAACTAATGACATTTCATAAATGCCTGTAATAGGTTTACGTGAATAAAGATATTTATATATATATATTTTATATAATAGACTTTGACTTTGATTTTGATTAGACCATGTCTGTTCGAATATGCACGGCATGAACGGGCCCTGGGAGTACAAAATATTAGCGTTTTGCAAAATGCGACAATAAGCGACCAAGCCGTCTGGCCAGCGTGGCGAGTGTAGGCCAAATTCTCCAGATATATGTTCTGCAAGGCCCATCTCCAGCAGTGGAGGTCTAGGACGCTGTGTTCTAGGAGCTTAATGAATGAAAAAAAAAATGGCGAACGCCTAGGAAAAGATATAATAAAATAAAATATACTCACACGAACTAACACAATATGTTGCACGACCAATGTTTTTCCATTCCAATCTTACAATTATTTTAATAGCTACCATAATTTACCAAGTATGAATACTTCAGGATAATATTTTACGCGGCGAACGAGTGCCTTTACTCCATAGCCACGACTTAGACTTAGCTGTTAAGGTACGCAGGGCCAACAGTGAAAGAGAGACGGTTTATAGGGTTTTAGTCCGTAGGCGCCTTGGGGTCTCCTTACGAGGCTTCACGGTGATTTACATTTTGCGATCTCCGTCAATAAAAAAAAAAAACAGGCTAATATAGAAACAGTTATAAATCTGTATGTATTTTTATGCTTCATAAGGATAGGATAAATTATTTTATACTTTTTAATCCAAAAAAATGTTTTTATTTTATTTATTAATATTATTTAAATAAAAAACACATAAGCTTTTGTTTTTATCTAGAATATAAAATAAGGAAAATTCTAAAAATATTCGTTGGTAGTTGTCATACAAAAGAATTTAGTCGTCGTATTGGTAGAGGTAGGAAGACCATAAATTTTCTGCAAGTCCGGTAATAAATCTTACACGAAAAGCTAAGAAAAATACCTATTTGGATTACATATTGAAGTGCGTAGGGTGACCATTGTTCGAATTGACAATTGCCATGCTTATAAAATAGTTTTTAGTCCAGAACAATCCCGAACGCCCATTATTTTATTAGGTGGTAGGCAGACTGATGGTCGTAATTTGCCCAATCTGCCAGGGCGGGGAAGTATCCACCGTTCGTGCAAATAAACCCAGTAAAATGTATCCACATTTCGGGATCAGGCTCGAATTGCCGTCATGCCCAGTCAAGCAGGCATAGTGTTAAGAATTGATGTCAGTCATAAGAATCTGATTCCAGTTGTTAACATTCATGGACTTCGCGCGCCACTTACCATCAGGTTGACGCAAGGTCACATGTCGTGCAGTATAAATATATATATATATATATAAATTTACCTGAACTAAATGTACAGAACAGGAAGACTAATTTATAAGAATTCAATGGATTTACCGTGCGGGTGTCGGGCCCATCGTGTCTTAGATTAGAGGCTAATAGATAAGAATAGTAAAGAATTGCGACCGACAATAGGCTGGTTTACAAAGGAGGCCTCCTTCTTTACTTTATTGCGCAACAAGACGTTCACCATCCACATCTACCCCTCTCCCTACCCAACCAACAAAGAACGCTAGCCAGTGGGGTTAGCGAGGGTCTGATGACAATTCATTAACGGTTCTACATGTTGGTATTAGTAGGTATCCGTATCTATGACAAATGTATGTAAGAAAAGTATATCTCATTGGTACATGTCTCAATATTATTTTATTTTAGTTAAGGAACGCATTTTTTATTAAAACAAATTATGAAACTCATTCAAATCAGGGTTCGTGCCAAAATAATAAATAATTAACCCCTCATTCCGAATCGCGTTTAGAGCGCTTAGAACGATTAGGACACTGACCGTCGTTCCGAATCAAATATCGCGATTTGGATGCTCAGAGCGTGATATCAATTTGGAACGGTCTAAATCACATTTTCATTCATAAAATGATAGTTTTTTTTTAAATGTATGGAAGATAAATTGCGGATTCCACATCTTTGAGTATGAATACTAACAAATATACATCTCTCGGTTTATTCATCTTTATATGTGTAAAGTTTAATATTATTAACTTATTTTGATCTTTTAAAATAAATTGCCGTGTTACAGACATTTTTTTTCCACTTCCTACTTTAATATTAATTATAGATTTGTTTTAGAAATATTATAATACAAATAGTATAAACGAATTACAATATTCAATAATTTAAAAGAAAACCTAATATTAAATAAACTTGAAAATGGCGCGCGACATAATGACAAAAAACTGACAGTGCTCAGAGCGATCTACCTCGATATCGTGAGCAGTCTAAGCGCGAGAAATGATGTCGTTTGTGACGTCACACAGCTTTGGCAAAACAGTTTAAGCGCGTATCGGAACACCTTTAAGCGTGCTTAGGTTACTATTATCGCATATCGGATCGATAGGTAAGTAACACATAAATATTTATAATCTAAAAGAGACACACTTATGAATGTAAAAAGTATTCGAGCGTGTAGCAAATTTAATGTTGCCAGAAAAATAAAATTATCTTACAGGGTATATTGAAAATGGGACCGGTTTGGAAGGAATAGTCCAGTTGAGGAGACGTTGTGGAAACGTCATAACATAAGAACTTCGAACAATATTGTGGTTTTAGGAACCCTGCCACTTTATTGTAACCCATGGGAACCCTACGAGCATGCAATATTAATATATAAATTCCGTTAATCCAAAATATCCAATAGTGACATAGGCAGGGTCTGAATAAATCACGAAAAAGGACAAACAAAATATTGTCCCGTGGAATATTTCCTGATTTTTGCTGACCTTTTTTCTATAGGTAACCATACCATGGTCTAGCGGTTAAGAACGTAGATTCAGACGCGAAGTTACCAAGTTCGGTTCCTGCAAACGTATAACCATTAAATAGTATTTATGCGCAAACGATACATAATGGAATCCGTTAAGTGGGGTATTTAAGGGGTGAGGCATTTGCATACCTCTCGCTCGCACAATCGAATATTTTCAATGATTTTTTTTTATGAGATTTCAATGTTTTAGATTAAAATTACAGATAATTTGGAGATATATTAGAGGCCTAAGCAGGTCTGCCGTCAATACATTTATGGAAAAAGCTTCCAAGACGGCATTAACAGAATCATACAGTATTTTGTTAGGTAGGGAGAGAAGTGGAATAGAGCATGGTGAGCGTATTATCGCGCAATAAAATAAAAAATGAGGCCTCCTTTTAAAACTAGCCCATTGTCGGTCGCAAGCCCGAGACACCATTCTTCTCATCTCTCACACACGATGGACCCGGCACCCGCATGATAAATCCAAGAATGCTTAGAAATTAGTCTCCTCTCTCACTTATTTTTCTTTTTAAAATAGAAGGAAATAGTCATAAATCTTTTGACTTTTTAAAGTTTTTCAAAAATCAAAAATCTTTTAGTGGATCGTGAGAGCAAAACCGTTAAACCCTCTTAACGTATAACTTTGTGAATTTTATATTGTCTGGCAAAAAATATAAATAAATAAAAATAAAATGCGTTTATTTCGGAATAGTATCCATAGGGGTTAGTAACATAGTGTTTGTTTATTCTATATTAGTAATAAAAAAGGGAACATTTACTTTTTATATTTGCCTTGCCCTCCTGAGGCACTGGGCACATACATGTGATGTGATGTACCCAGTGCCCCATGATAGGGCAATCTGGCTTCTCACTAACTGCCCTTAAGATGATGTTGCCGCTCCCTCGTACTCTGTGCATCAACGATGCGACTCGTTTCCGCCATACTGAGTAGAAATCATCTGCGTGCGCGTACGCAAACATCGCTGAACCACTGCACCAACGAGGGAGCCCCATCATCATCCTGAAGGCGTGACAGGGTCACCTTGACATCTGTCATCAATATAACCACAAATATAAACCACTGATAACGGCTGGAGCAGTCGATAAATAGATAAAAGAAAATAAATAAAAATAATCAATATAATATTTCGTATTCAATCATTTGACCTCAGCTTCGTGAAGAAGGATGGCTCTTCGGACATATCTGAAGTGGTAGAAAGAAAGCACCACAACCAAGGAGAAGAAATATATTACTGAAAAAGAAAATAATAATTATATGCCGTGTACTTATTTAATATTGATTTTTATCGCACTATCTTGTCACACCCGCAAAAGAAATAAGGTCACACACAGTCAACCGAAAAGCTTTACCTTCACAATCAATGATAAGCTCACTTATTTATTCATTTATTAACCATAAGATACATTAAGTACACTCGGTTTTGTCAGTTATACATATTATTGTTTACCAATCTGATTCTCAGTCAGATTAAACATTAACAGGTCACTGGAAACTGCTAAGCTGCTGGTCTTCTGCTAACAGCTTACTTATTGGACCCCTTTGCTGCTTAGTCTTTCACTAGCAGGAGTAGAATCATTCAAAATAATTAAATTAATGACATTTCATAAATGCCTCTAATAGGTTTACGTGAATAAAGATATAATTTAACTTTGACTTTGAGTATTCCAAACAATTTTAAAAGTTTGTAAAAAAAAGGTTTGACAACGTGCTGATTCTTCTGACTTTTCTGTATTTCCGTCTACATTATATGCAGAAAATACTTATATAGGTTGTGCTTAAGCTGCATGAGAAGATTCGATGGTTGTTGTCTATGGTTGACAGTTGCGAATGTCAAACTGTGTTGACGTTTCTGTTCAGTAACGTTTGGCAATTCATCATAAATCGTTTTCGATTCTACAAGTTCGTATAAGTGGAACCGGGACTGACGGCTTAACGTGCTCTCCGAGGCATGGTAACGGTAGTGTTGTAAATGACAAATCTACGTAAGATATTTTTTTTAAAGGAATGCATTTTTACAACCACTTTTAGCATATATACTTAACTTACTTGCACACAAAAAAGTGAACAGCCCGCTGGCGCACGCCAAGTTGACAAGCCTATGTTTTTCATCCTTTATCTTTGCGGCTGAAAAAATATAAAATATTTTCAAGGTCTGGCGGCCATATCTTAGCTCTCTAAAATTGAAAACTTTTGAAATTTTGCGTGTATGTACAAATAAACTCAGATAATGCCTAACTGATATACCTATGCGATTACAAGATTAATAAATAATAGAAATTAATGATGTGGGTTTAGTGGTCACTATCGAGGCGCGGCGTTGCGTTATTCTTCAAATTACATACATACACGATACTATGATACTCGGTGCAATCAAGAAAGAAGAAGAGGAAATTACCAGGACTTGGGATTTTATTCTTTGATACGGGTTTTACGCTCCTTTAGCGTCTACTATGACGACTATATTTCTGCGTTCTGCGTTCTGGATGCTGCTCCTCTTCAGCCTTTTGACTAGCGTGAGTGGAATGGGCAATGTAGGAAGGAAGCGGTGAGAAAGAGGCAGGACAAGGTATAGTTCAAAATTTGTAAGCAATGGGCCGGATACGTCTGTAGCAGAACCGATGTGCGTTGGAGATGAGATTGGAGACCACTTATTGGAAGAGGGAGATTGGGACGACCCTCCTACAGATGGATGGATGACCTGATGGGAGCTGGATAAGCAGTTGGCAGCCACACAGCCTGATCATAATGATGGTTAGTCTCCACGGACAACTCCAGCAGATATTCAGGTTCACTTACAGTGTCGGCTCGTCAGTGGGACAACCTTTGACTGTCCATCAATAATATATTATAGTAAAGTATCATTACAACCGTTTCCCATTCGGGGTGGCCAGAAAATAGGCTTATAAAGAAGCGGATTTACATTTAGAAAACCAATCATGACAAGTGGCAAGCTTGTCGATGTCTCGCGTACAAAACTCGAGAATTAAATAAGAATTAAATTTATTAATTTAAACTAATAAATATTATTTTCTAAATATTATTCCCGACCAGGAATCCAACCCTCCGAGTCCAAATCCACGGACTTAACCACGGAAGCATCAAAAGTACCTCACAGATGCTCTCAATGTCCTACAGAGGCGAGCTGTTCGAATTGTGGACGATTCCAATATATCTGGAACTCTCGAATCCCTGCACCCACATACAGTAGTCACCTTCCCTTCTCGTACGTATAAATTTGGGGACTCATACATCTGTCGCACTATAAAGAATGCTCTTCCAGCCTCTGTGTTTCCACTTTCCTATAACCTTCTGAGTCCAACCTGAGTCCCCCAAGCGAAGTGTGAAAAGGCATCTAGTCAATCCGGCATAGTGTTAGGGACTGATGTCAGTCATGAGTGTCTGATTCCAGTTGCTAACATCCATGGACCTTGCGCGCCACTTACATGCAAGTGGCGTGGCGCAAGGTCACATGTCGTGCTAGTACATATATATATATTCAGTTTGTAGTGTAGTGATGTAGATATCTACACTACAAACTTAGTATTTATACATAAATACTTATCAATATATACTTATTGTAGTTTATTGGTTATAATTGCACCCCACATTTTAACTGTTCCGCTCTCCCAAAGTTTAGGTGATAGAAGAAGCCAAAATGGCTTTAAGTTCGCTTTTGTATATTTAAGTAAAGTGCAATATAAATAATAATAATAATAGACAAGCTTGACATTTTTACACTCAATCACGCCTTATCGGTATTAGCCCTAGAGTTTAAGCCTATAAATTTTAGCCCAAATTCGGAACCTCATTTGGTAGCGCTATCACGTTTATGATAGTATGGCGTAGACAGAGACAAATCGTGCTATGTATATTAACTACCTGAAATTTACGAAGCGATTGATTGTGGTTCAAGTCAATGACAAAACGTGCAATGGTAAAATACACTAGCGAACAACTGCCTCCGTCGTTTGACATCCATTCTGTATATGTAAACTTAAAATATTGGTTAGGGACGGAACTCAAATCAATAGGGAGGAGATCAGAGAATAAAGATCATATAATAGTAATACAACAATAATTCTTTATAACGGTCAAAACCATATACAGGATGGATTTTTGAGACGGGACAGTAAGGGCAGGTTACAGGAAAATATTTCGCAAGAAATTTCTAAAAGTAAAAGTAAGTATCATCACGACCGTTTCCCTTTCGGCGTGGTCAGAAACCACGCTTGTAAATAAGCGGATTTACATTTATCCAATTTTACTATAGGCCAATCATGACAAGTGGCAAGTCGTACCAAACTCGAGAAATATCACAAATAAATTAAATATTAATTAAAGGTATTTGTAATAAATATTTTTGTGTCCCGAACAAGAATCGAACAAGGTACCTCCGAGTCTAAATCCACGGACTTAACCGCTAGACCACGGAGGCAGCAAGAAATTTGTAATTTTCGCAAAAAGTTTGTCGATGCCAATCGATCCTGTTTCTTATAAAGATCAAAAGTCTCTACTGGACCGACTGAGGTTTGAGTACTAGAAATGGCGGAAATCGCCAAAAACATTTCCCATATATTTTGTATGGAAAAATGATTATTCAACTGGAAATAATCTTTGTTTTTCTTATACCTAAGGTAAATTGCATTAAAAAAGTTTACCATCTATGTTAATTTTTATTTAACTATATGATCCCCAAGGTTTGGCTGTCAGAAAATGTCTACGGGCATTAAGTCCGCCTTTGTACTTCGTGCAATAAAGTTTTAAATAAATAAATAAATGATCCGTGAATTCCGTACCTATAAATCAAAATAAACAGTCATATGTTTGGCGGTCGTGGAATCATATCTCGTGCTGTGTCAATCTTAGTAACATAATCAACTAGTTTTATTAAAATCGGTGCAGTAGTATGGACGTAAAGACACGGCAAACAGTGCACCGACGAAATATCTGGGAAAATACTCTCAGTGATAGTTTTGTCACTATTCCCATAAAAAATGACCGATTATTTTTTTATTCGATTTTTGGCGGTCCCATTTGAGTTTTTCCCTATTTTTTTTTGAAGTATTCATGTCTTTAAGCGAAAAAAAAAAAGCTTTATTTAAATCGGTTAGGTCATTTTCTAGTTTTTCGCAAGACCTTCGCACAGCTTTAAAAAAAATATATAATATAGATATTAATATATTAACCATCATTAAATCTTGAACAGGATCGGATGATTTTAGTAACAGCCAATGTGAGTATGGAACCCCATACTAAACTGGCTAGAAGTAAATAAATCTGAAATAAAAAAAAACAATGTTTCTATACTGTTTTTTTTAATTGAAATATTGTGTAAACAAAAACAACGGTAGACTATTATTAGCGGTGCCACATAATATTAATTGATTTGGTTCAATTAAATGTATTCGATTAAATTTTTTACAACAGAAATAAGAAAATAACAGATTTCATAAAAAATCCTTAACAAATACTAATTGTATCTATAAAAAAAAAACTCTGTTTTAAAATATTTTATTTATATTTAAACCACGTGGAATTTATTAAAGAAAGAATATTTTTATATTATATTCTAAAATAAAAATAAAGAACGTAAGTATTTTTTAATTTGATATTTATTAATAAATACTTTAGTTACGGTGCAGAGAAGTTGTCCTAAAAATATCGTCACTCATACCGAGCCTAATCAAGTAGGTAGCGAAAGGTCGACGATCGCGCCGACTTTGACGTACGTAAAATAAGAGCCTTGAGATTTGAGCGAGGTTGCCGTCCCGCGCCGCCCGGCCGGCGTGTGACCTTCTCACACTCCCCAGCCTTCAGGTATTTATCACGATAGATATTGTAATTTTCAGACGCGGCCTTATTCACCATACAGTGTTTTATTTTTCGGATAATGATTTTTATCTTCAAAAAAAGTTACCTTTTTTATTTCAAAAAGGGTTTCCTACCAATGACACCTAAAGCCTAAAAAAAATATTTGTTTTTTCTGTAATTACACGTAGTATATTTGATCTCTTGATCCTGCCACACTAGACCTATAGTTCTTAATATACATTAAATCAACGAAGAGTAAATATTAGTTAAATAATTTTAATTTTTTTACCAGTACAGCTCGACAGTTTTCAGTGAGTGCGACGACTATAAGAACTAAACCAGCTCCAGTTACACCACTCAGCACGGCACCACTAGCAATACTCATAACTGAAAATAAAAAACACTCACAAACTAGTTGGCTTTTAAAGCGAACAACGCAACAGAGCTGTAAATATTATATTATATTTTATATTATTTGATACATATATATAATATTTTTTTATACTACTTATGGTAAGTGGCGCGCGAGGTCCATAAATGTTAGCACCTGGAATCAGACACTCATGACTGACATCAGTCCCTAACCCTATGCCGGCTTGACTGGGCATGATGGCAATTCGAGCCTGATCCCGATACGTGTAGAAACACTTTACTGGTTTTATGGGCAGTCTGGTGACAAATGAACAGTGGTGGTTACATACATTGTGACGATGTTGTCCTGTGCATGTCATCATATTGTGCACCGTGAGAAAGAACCAAGGTCAGCAATATTGAGCCAAACAATACCTGAAAAAGAGTAATTGAGGAGAGAGACAGACTTATTAGATCTGAATATTTACTTATTACAGCGCCTAGAACACAGCGTCCTAGACCTCCAGTGGATTTTTTCTTTTAATTCGGAACTCACAAAATCGTCTACTGATACGACCACAGCCTGAAGGGCCATCGTGGGGCTCATAAGGAGATCTCTAGGCGCCTACGGACTAAATTCCTACGATCAGACGTATCTATATCGTTCGCCGCGTCCAGTTAGAGATGGGCCTGCCAGAAATTATTTATATCTGGAGAATTTGACCAACACTCGCCACGCTGGCCGGAGTTGGTGAGGATCTGATGTCAAGTTTTAATGAAAATTTATTAAGATTTTACAAGTTGGTATAGTGGAACCAGGACCGAAGGCTAACGTTACGGCATTAATGTATATAGTTGGTGATGATTTTTAATAAATTTATGCTTCATGTTATAAATGCCAACCCTAGAAAAGTTATAAAATAACCTGGCTAAAAGCAATCAACAGCACTCCTGGAAACAGGTTACAGATCCCGCAGCAGCTCTCCACGTGAAACCCTGGTTTGTTTAGGAAGTACTCCACCGGCACGGGGCTAGCAGTTCTGGTACTTCCACCAGCATTCCCGCTAGTCCTAGGCTCTTCATTATCACTGTGAGTCATGGTAATGGAGATTTTCTTAAATTACGCAGGTTTTTGTTGTTAATGCGTGACAGACATTTTGTGTTAAATGTCAGTCACTATGTCAATGTCAAAAGTGTAGATACTCGTTCCAGTAATAAGCTGCGCTAATATCATGCGCTAACATCCCCCTCATTCCGAATCGCGTTCAGAGCGCTTAGAACGAATATGACACTGACCGTCGTTCGAAATGGACTAAATTATATTTTTATTTCTATCATAGTTTTCTTTAAAAGAAAGATTATGGGCGGGTGACATAATGACAAGCAACTGAGAGCGCTCAGAGAGATCCACCTCGATATTGTGAGCAATCTCAGCAAAATTAATGATGTCAGTTGTGACGTCACAAAGCTTTGGAAATACATTTTATGTCTGGGAATGGCTTTAAGCGTGCTTAGGTTACTATTATCGTGTCTCGGAACGAAGCCATAAGCCAGCGCCATCAACCGATTTATGAAATATTTTTTAGCTTCGATTTGGTTACTTTATTGACATTAAAGTATCATCACGACTATTTCCCTTCCGGGGTGGTAAGTATTAAAGAAGCGGATTCACATATAGCCAACTTTACTATAGGCAAATCATGACAAGTGGCAAGCTCGTCGATGTCTCTAGCGTACCAAATTCGAGAAATATAACTAATAAATTAAATATTAATTAAATTTATTTTAAATAATAAAAAATATCGTGTCCCGACCAGGAATCGAACCCGATACCTCCGAGTCTAAATCCACGGACTTAACCGCTAGACCACAGAGACAGTTAACAAGAAAAAAATTATAACAACCAGTGGGGTGAGGCGAGGTGCGCAATCGTCCGAAAACGATATCGTCTAAGATCGATTACGTCTGTCAGAAATCTCAAAATCTTGGGCATTCCGCCTAGCTTTTGACATTTCTGACAGACATAATCGATCTTCGACGAATCGTTTCGAACGGTTGTGCACTCCGCCTCACCCCTCAGCGCTGTTTAGATGACATTTTCCATCTGTGAAAAAGCAAACTATCTCCCGTTGCACTGTTTTTTTTTTAAATGTAAAAAAATCGTTTTTTTTGTAAAGTAATGCTCAATGGTCACGCGGCTCTTAATGACATCATCCGAAGGGCTCTTGTCACTGCTGGTGTACCCACAATCTTAGAACCATCTGGGATTGTGCGGAGCGATGGCAAGAGACCCGATGGAATGACTGTTGGGCCGTGGAAACTTGGTAGGTCTCTGGTGTGGGATGTGACGTGTGTAGTCACATTAGCTTTATCTCACATCCAGGCGGCCTCCTCGTCAGGCGCGGGTAGAGCGGCATTTTCTGCGGAGAATTTCAAATTGCCCAAATACGCCAACCTTGGTACCAATTACGAATTTTGGGTCGGACGGTGGGCGTGGGGGACCTTCAGCGAGGCTCTTGGCTAAGGAGTTGTCAAAGCGTCTGACGGAAAGGTCTGGAGACAGGAAGGCTGGCAATTATTTCTGCCAACGTATTAGCCTCGCTATACAGAGGGGAAATTTGCTAGTCTCCTTGGGACTATCTCGGAAGGGACGACTAGAGGACATTTTTTATTTATAGTTTAGTTTATTGTAATTTTATTATTTAGGTAGCTTTTAGTTTATATTTAATGTATATAACTTTACTTGGAATAAATTTATTGTCGTTTAAATAAACTATACTTACTACATTAAAAACTATTATTATTATTAAATCGTTTATTCAGTTAAAATTTTCTGTTAGTAGTTAGTATTTACTTAGCAACATAAATTTTCCTTTAAATTCACTTTTAGACATTTTTACACAGTCATCAATGGGCATAATATTATTAAATATAATGGGGGTTAAGAACTTTCTAGTTCTTTTACCATAATAGTTGTTATAGCGGTACTCATTGTATCTTGTCTTTTGTGAGAATCTAGTTCTAAATTATACCTTAAAATATATTATGTAAATAAATAATATAAAAATAAATAGGTACATAAAAATAGCTCTACCAAATCACCGTCCTGTGGCATGATGCCCAATACGCTGGCAGTATTTCCCCTCTGAATTAAAATACTTAATTTTAAAATAAATACATAAGGGGTAATAATAAATAGGTAATGATTGAGCTAGGATAGGTGAATATGAGCATAGGCTAGCTAGTTCTCTTCTAGGTATTCATATTGAGGATAAACTTGGTCCGAAACTAAACTAAAACTCTACCAACTAACTGCGGTTTCGATTCAAGCTCCAAAAACTTACACTATACTGATCCATAACTATAAAGATACAGTCTAAGCCCCCAGTACTGTAACGGGTACATGTAGGTTACGGAGCTTTATGTTATTTTTAATTAATAATAGTATTGTCATTAATACGACAATGACATTCGTTATGTCTTTGTTTTTTGTTTGTTCTCTTCTCCCGATGGATGATGAATGAGGTGATAGGAAAGGCAAAGGGTCTAGCCCATACAGCCAAGTCTGACGTAATATATCTTTCTTTTCTATGAGTTAATGAGGTCATCATCAAATTCCAGATGTTGCAGAATTTGATGCTTTTCTTCGGATGCGGAGTCACTCGCGGCATTATAGCCCAAACACGTCGGGTAAAATATGGGAGTCTATAGCGCGGGAAATCCGCAAAAAAGAACTGCAATTTGTGCCCCATATTTAAAGTCCAATTTATCGTTTTCCATAATTATTCACATTGTAGCACATTATTAAACAAAACAACACCACTTTTGGCCAATAATATCCACAGTAAATAATAAAACATAATATAGTTTGGCTGTATATCGAATTTTGCATTAGATTTCTTGAATTTTTCGCCATAGCGAACATATTTCAGTTACTAATACGATTAATTAATGTAAGAGACGGTATTTAGGTGGAAAAGAGCAGAGAACAGCGAGGAAGGTAATTACTTAGCATTAGGGTGACAAGCCGGTAAGTTTTATAGACAGTCCCACATTTCACTGAAATAAATGCTTAATGTTTGGTAAATCATTGTGCTTTTCTTCTTATTTATTAATATTTACAAGATGAATCGATAAATTTCGAAAAATCTAAAATTAATTTGATTGTAACTTTTTTTTTCTAATGGTGTAGATGGCTGTGGGATCATATATCTTATGACCATGCCTGCATTTCAAGTAGTATAAATACAGAAAAAAAAACAAACAGTTTTCGCTTCTAACGATTTTTCGTTTATTTTTTTTGTTTTTTTTAAATATAATATACCTACATTTGAACTTCATTAGTTTTAAGGCCAGTTGCAGAAAGGCTGACCTTTTGACATGTTTAAGTAATGCTTATGAGATACGTCATTCGCTGAAAATACGTGACAAGCAAACCAATCACGTGGCGTATATCAAAATATTGATCATAGATTATTTAAATCATCCTTTCTGCAACTGACCGTTAGAAAAACTATCGACATAAGTTTACAGTTTATACTCAGAAATAGACACAGATGGGCATTTACAAGTTTTTACTATGGTACTCGTACGTAATGATAAACTATGTACAAAAAATCACATAGCTATGTGATTGTGACTTATTATTATTTTTGTACATTAAATGATCATTAATCAATTAAACAATCCTTCTAATATATAACTTCAAATTAAACGCATTTCTCGTCAAAAATAATAAAAAAAAAATCTAAGAAAGATTGATGTAATTGAAATTCATAGATTTCATAGATCAATTTAACATTCACGACGATAAAATCAGTCTTTACGAATACAATGCTGTTAAACTAACTCATGTCATTACTAACACGATACTACGAGTTGCTGGCAGTGTGTAAAAATCAACACTTTTGATTACCAAGAAAAGAATGCGAATGACGTCAAGTCATTTTGTAAGAGGTATATAGGTAGCGAGGGCTTAATTGATATTACAATCCTGGGCCTTTTTTTTTCAGAGTATTACACGCTCTAATAAAAATTAGTAAAGTCCAGCGCTGCGTTTCTCGCACTTTTTTTTTTTTGCATTTATTTAGGCAACAAACAGTCAACATAAACAAACAATATCACAGATAAACAAAATTGCACCTGTGGCTTGTAAGATACTAAATTAAAACCTAATAAATAATATGAACCACTAAGGGGACCCCTTTGAAGGCTTTGCCGGCACGTGACAAGTTTGAATATCTGTGTAATAAATTAAGAAGACATTGAGAGCCAAAAATATTTTTTATACATAATAGAAGTTAAACACAAATACTATGGAAAGAAAAAAAATCTCGATACAAAAATAAAAACAAGGATAGATATATAGTAATAAGGCAAACATGATATAAAATTTTATATGTCGTTATTTTTATTTATTTAATTTATATAAATATAAAAACTAAAAGTCCACGTTTTTTAAATAAGATGGAGTTGCTAGTGTCTGAAAGCAGCATCGGGCAGCTGACACCTTGTTTACAATAATTACATTTCTCTTCTATCTATTTACCACGATATTTTATGTACATAATTAATTTTGCGTATTTTGGTTTATACTACCACTAAAGATCCAGACCAAATAGATTAAGGCCGCGTTCGTTTTAAGAAATGTTAGCATGAAAATACCACATTTTTATCACAAGTCGTTCGTTTAATGAAAATTCTAACATTTGATGCTAATTTCGTATGTCAGTACCGTGTTGAAAGGATGATGATTGATGTTACTTTTTGACAGATGTAATTTAACATAAGAAATAGTTTGTTTACATTGTTGTATACTTTATAGTTTATATTAAGGAGGAGGCTTATGTGTTCTCCCGCGAGCTTGGTGAGAAACTCCACTTAGCGACCCTTTGAGTAGAGAATATCTTGTTCAAAGGGTCAGCCTCGCTGTTCAACGGGGGAACGCAGCGAGTGTCCTCGGCACACTACGCCCATCGAATAGTCGTAATTTTATTTATTAATTTTTAGTTTTTAATTAGTTTTTATAATTTATTTTATGTTTATATTATATTTGTTTAAAATGTATTTTAAACGATTTTATGTAATAAATTCAAAGACCATAATACATTGTCAATTGATTTGTTATTATTTGTTACTTGTCATACTTGTCAAAAAGTAGCCTCACCGCTCGTTTTTTTTAAGAAATGTAGCATTGTTAAAAATAGTGGTATTTCTTAACAAAAACGACATTTCGTGCTGGCTTATGAAGTTGCTACGAGATGTTTGAAATGCTATAAAACGAACGCGGGGTAAGAAAGACGAGCACCCGAGAGGAGTGGCAACGGCTTTTTAAAAGCGTACCACTAGCACTCAAATGGTGACCACAGAGTGGTCTGCCAAGAGTGTAGCGACTAAGAAGACGGAAAGGAAGTAAGAAAGTTCATTGTTAAATTTAAAATCATGGTTAAAATTGAATAACAAATCTATAAAGTTAAGGTGGCTACCTTTTCTATTCTCAATGAGCCTCAAGGACTTTAGCTATCTTTCCTCATTTCATAACAGATCTCTCCGTTCGTCCCATAATTCTGTTCTATCTATCCCTTCTAATCACTCTGGCTTTCAGTCTAACTCTTTTGCAGTAGTGGCCGCAAATCTGTGGAACAATTTGCCGGTAGAAATTCGTCAAGTGCCAAACAGATCACTTTTCAAAAAGATGGTATACTCACATTATTTAAACAGTTCCTCACAGTGTAAGTAGGTATATGTGGTGTACATAATGCATATATATAGTATGTAGTATTGTGTACATATTAGTATGTATTTGTCTATATAGACACGATTTAATTTGAATTACCTATTAATCTATTTAATGGTTACTTACCTACCACACAACACAAATCTTTTCATTGTCCCAAAGTTTGGTTGATAGAGAATGCCTAGCGGCATTAAGCCCGCCTCTTGTACATAGTGCAATAAAGTTTTTAAATAATTAATTAAAAAAAGCAGCAAAACTGTCCAGAACTAATTAGGAAGCTTGAAACGTAAGTCCAAAACTTTCAAGGCAACTAATTAATTGGTCAAGGAATTACCTTCCTCTAATTACTTACACTGGAGAGTTCGTTTCCCGTAATCATTCTTAATTAAAGCAATAGTTTTGCTATTAAAATACCTAGGTTTTATATTAACGGGAGGTTTTCTAGGTATACCAATTTTAAACATAAATTTAAACTGTGATCCTCCTGCGTCGTGTTTCCTCATTGCTGGTTGTGACCTCCCGATGCATTGGTGTGCGTCTTGATGATAGCACGCCACCCGTTCCTGTCTTCGGCGGCATGCACAGCATCATGGACGCTAGTGTTGGTGGTGGAGCGGATTTGGTCGGACCAGCGTACCGGACTTCGGCCTCTCGGTCTCTTTCCTTCCACCTTGCCAGTAACAAAAAGTTTTTCCAGGTTATCCCCTCCTTTTCTTGCAATGTGTCCGAAGTATTGGAGTATCCGACGAAGATAAGGGTAATAAAGATCCCTTTTATTAGTGAAAATAAATATGCCATAGAATATTATTATATTGTAATATGTGTGTTATCAAAACGTAATTATACGTATCATCACGACCGTATCCCTTCCGGGATGGTCAGAAACCACGGCCCTGCGTGCCTTAACAGCTAAGTCTGAGTCGTGGCTAGGGAGTGAAGGCACTCGTTCGCCGCGTTCATGCAAGCATGCGAAGCTAAAGTCTACTCGACGGCAGCAGACTCAACCTAAGGGATAGGGGTCTGCGGTGGAGCCATCGAGGGGGAAGGAGACAGCGGCGGGAGAGATCGGCGACTGGAACGGTGGTGGTAGGTGGGTCCTTAGGTTGGCGCCCAGAGGACTTGGCGGAGGCCTCAATCAGTAGATTGAACCTCGTCGTGAGCGGGGGTTTACATTTAGCCAACTTTACTATGTTGCAGAATTCGGGCAAATCAGACGGTAGAGAGTCGAGAACAGAAATGTAAGTACGTAGTGAGCTACAAGGGATTCTGAGCAAACAACGTATATGATTTTTAGATCATAATCAAATAATTAATGTTTTTTTTTTAATATTTGTTAGTGAAAAGAAATTCTGGTTTCCAGTTACCGGTCCTAACTTCCATAGACTTTTTGTTAATATCCTTTGTCTCTTTCTAATACCTCACGAGAGACTAAGGTCATGATAATATTAAACAGTTTTTACAATGTTATTGGTAAATGGAGATAGTATCGGAAGCACGCCGTGAAGTTATTATTAATGAGATTTTGATGAGGGTTTTTATGTCCCGCACAGAATATTATGGAGTATTCGTGTTTTTCGGTTCTGCTTGCATAGTTAAGTGCGTTTTTATAAAATTAAGTAGGTAACCGGTTATACATTTTTTTTCCAACAACTTTTTTTATACCATACATACATATCTTCACGCCAGATCCCTGGGTAGGCAGAGATAACTGAGCGCCACTTGACACGATCACGACATACCTTTTTCGCTTCGTCGACATTCATTAACCTCTTCATATATGCCCTTTTGTTACGAAGGCTTTTTAATGCACCTTCAGCCAGTGTTTTATTTATTTGATCGTAATATGTGAGTCTCGGTCTGCCAGGGCAAATCGTCAATCTTTCTTCACTCATTATTTTAACATGTCCGAACCATTCTTTCTTTATTTTTGTCCCAATGCTTTCTTTTAAACCTACCCTTTTCCGTATTTCGATGTTACGTATGCGGTCCGATAAAGTGACGCCGCATATTTGACGTAACGATCTCATTTCTACTTTCATGCGTATTCTGACATATCTACGTTTCGCTTCCATACATCAATGTTGGTACCAACATTATACCATACTTCCGCTAATAATCTTAAAAATTAATTTAAGTATCTTACCAATGCGAACATGGTGCGATAGTGGACAATTCGGGAACTTAGAACAAGCAATTGTATTTTTTTTATTTGTATAGAAAGTGGCGCCGCCTAGTGGTTGGTAGGGAGAACTAACTTCTTGTCTGTGATTTGAACATAATAAAGTTGGCATTCATTTAATTCTTATACATTTAATCAATTGATTCAACAGCCAAAGTTGTCAACAGACGAAGATAAAAATAAAACTGCATTTTGTATCTTCTCAATACCATCTCGTATTTATTTATTTATTTAAGGAAAACTATTGACAATATCCAACAACAAATAGAACTAAACACAGAGTGTCATTTACAAGTTTTCACAAATAGTGTAGTATAGTAATATAGTTTGAAAAAACACTATATTTTGAAATTTAGACGCACAGTTGATTGGTTACGGGCTAGACGATATACCTTTATAGATATGTATGGCACTTTTAGGATCCTACCGTCTACTTGGCGGCGGTGCTAGTGTTCGGATGACAAAGGAAAGAAAGGGTTGACGCCCACTTCTTCGCAAATATTGCCACTCTTTTTCCAATTAGTTACTCTTTGAACGACATCACAGTGTCTATCCTCACGAATCACTGCAGCTTCGCAAAAACGATGCCTCTCTTTGTTCGCTTCTTTTTTATTCTGCAACCACACGTACAGGCCAAAATATGCTTCAACATATAGTTGGCATTATCCCTACATAAAACTCCCCCAGTCAATGTGTTTCCCCGCTCCTTTAACCTGGAGTCCTTCAAGCGAAGTGTGAAAAAGTTTAATAGGTCGGCATAGTGGTGGAGATTGTTCTCAGTCGTTAGTAGCTGGCGTCAGTTGCTTCCATTCTTGGACCTCACGTACTGTTTACCACCGGTTGGGCGCGATGTCACATGTCGTGTTCAGTATTTAAAAAAAAAAACTTAAAAAATGATTTTCCATAATCTACCTGCCTACAGAATCGTGATATTGTTTTGATGTTAAATTGATCAGATAATAATAATAGACGCTAAACGAGTATTTTTCTAAACGGGAAAATAAGTGCACAAAATAGAACGGTGGTATACGAATAGATACTACTTAATAGAAGCAATATTTTTTGTTTACAAACTATGTATATTTTGGGATAATGTTTTTGTTGAAAGTTTTAATAGGTATAAATGTTTTTTGGTTTATAATTATGAAAACACAGTGCAATAAATCGGTAAATATCCTAAGTTTGTAGCATTAAGTAATAATAAATATATTTTTTTAAATATTTTTTCCAGACAGGTCACACAGCGCCATCTAATTTCCGTGGTAAGCTACGAGGCTTGTGTTACGGAAACTAGATGGTTGATAAACTACATATTGTACTTTTTTTTTGTTAATATATACATATTATACAAATAAACACCCAGACCGAGACAAATTATACAATGTACAACTTGCCCCCGGTGGGAATCAAACCCACGACCTCCCGAGTTCACGGCAACGTTTGTTACCACTACCAAATCAAACTTTTTAAAAAACTATAATATTTTGGCTACATTTTTAAACATAATCTTTTAGTTCTCATCTTCTTAACTCATTCTTTGACCTCCACCGCTATTTCTTTACTTGTAGTGCAGTCGGGACATAAAGAAAAAATAAAGAATAAATAAATACATGAATAATAAAAATCGACCAACGCGTTTGGTCTCCAGTGTGCCACAAAGGAACAAACATACAGACAAATATACATGTATACATAAATACATAGGCTGATAAATACATACACTTCTTTGCGTCGCGCAGTCGGTTCAAAAGCTGGTGGCGTTTCGATGAGGTTAGCAAGCCGGCATAGTGTTAGGGACGGATGTCAGTCATGAGTGTCTGACTCTAGTTGCTAACATTCATGGACCTCTCGCGCCACTTACCATCAGGGTCACATGTAAAAAAAAAAAAAATGCTTGTTTATTTCCAGGGTCCATACGTGATAACTTTAAAAAAGGTAGAAAGGTGTCCAACTGTAACCAAACCCATGGACAAGAACCCCGCAATCAACTTTACGGCTCAACTGTACCAGCAGAAAGGAAAGGTGCTTATGAGGGGAACTATTGATGTTGGCAAAATGACAAATAATTTAAAGGTACCTAATGTTTTTATTAATTATATAAGCGACAGTATGTTCAAAGGTCAATCATGTATAATGTATCATTTAAATAAAAAATATGCTAACAATATCATTTATATTATATATTCAATAAGCTAGAAACGCCTTTGTTAAAATGAGCCACCTTCTCTGCAATCGCAATCTTAAACTTCCTACAAGATGCCGACTCGTCCGATGCTACATATTTTCCATTCTCCTGTATGGTGTCGCATCATGGACCCTGACAAACACAATGTCGAAGAAGTTAGAAGCTTTTGAAATGTGGATATACAGGAGAATGTTGAAGATATCATGGAAGGACAGAGTAAGAAACGAAATTGTCTTGCAGAGAATGAACAAATTCGTTGAACTACTGAAAATAGTAAAGCGAAGGAAGTTGGAGTATTTGGGACACATCATGCGCAATAAAAAGTATAGCTTGCTGCAGCTCGTCATGCAAGGCAAGATACAAGGCTCCAGAAGACCGGAGAGAAGACGCACTTCCTGGCTCAAGAACCTCAAGGAGTGGTTCGGGATGAGCACCAGATCCTTGTTCCGGACAGCGGCCAACAGAATCAAAATCGCCTTAATGATAGCCGACCTCCGATAGGAGATGGCACCGTAAGAAGAAGAAGAAACAATATCATTCATCATCATCATAACAGCGTCCTAGACCCTCCACTGCTGGAGATGGGCCTTCCAGAACATATATCTGGAGAATTTAGCCTAAACTTGCCACACTGGCCAGACTTGGCAAGGATATGATCTCAATTCTTTTTTATGACAAATTAATGGTACAAAAAGGGAGTTTTGCCTTGCTTTTAAGTTGAACACAGCATAAGGAAAGCGTACTTACAACTGAGCCACCACCGCCCATATTAGGTGATGTAGTGTTTGTATCTATTTAATAAAATATAATCCATTGTCTCATGTACACAAGTGGCGAGGGAACGACACACTACCCAACGCCAGTGTGCGCCTGAGCGCTGGCGAGTGTGGACGTATCGAATATAGGCCGACTTGGTGTTACAGGGAGCCAGTGATTAATTGTGTAGGCAGGGAGCACTACAGGTCATATTATAGCTTTGCTTTTATTATGTTATTTTTTAATATTATTCCTACCCTCCTTTCATCTTTTATTTTTATATGTATGTTTTACTTATGTGTTGTTTTTAGCTACTATTATTTTCGTCTTTTTTGTCATACATTTTTTTTTTTTTTTTAATCAGGAAATCCCTACCGGAAACCCCCCTCGAGTCGGGGGACAAGGGGGAGGTTATGTCGGGCTCGCACCGACTAAAACCTGATGGTGTTCCTCAAGACGCCTCGTGTTGAATGGCGGACGGCGGGGAGCAATATGCAAACGACCACCGCCCGCCGGCGTCGCCCGCTAGTGTGCGGGCGCCTTCTTGGCGAGGAGGGAGAGAGAGAGCGAGTCTCCTCCCTCGCCTTCAGAGAGGCGCGCGGGAACAACCGCACGCGCCGTCTCGTGGGGCCCTATGTGAGCAATGTTACCCCCGCAACACCACTCGGGCCCCTCAGGTGGGCAGGAGGGTGGCGTACTGCCGCCTCCTGCGCTGCCTTCTCCTCTGGCGGAAGGGAGGGGCGTTCGGGTCGTCTTCCCGCTCCCGTTCCGCCGCCTCCTTCTGGAGCATGGCGAGCATTGTGTAACTTTAACGAAGAGCACTTGTCTTCTGGAACACACTCTGTTTAATCAGACTAGTCCAGGAGACAGAGCACATTTATATATGCTTTTTTTTGGTTCTATTCTCCCGATGGATGATGAATGATATGATAGGGAAGGCAAAGGGTCTAGCCCATACAGCCAAATCTGACCTAATATATCTTTCTTTTTTTATGAGTTAATGAGGTCATCATCAAATTCCAGATGCTGCAGAATTTGATGCTTTTCTTGGAGTCACTCGCGGCACCATAGCTCAAACACGTCGGGTAAAATATGGGAGTTGACAGCGCGGGAAAACCGCAAAAAATAAACTGCAACTTGTGCTCCATATTTAATGTCCAATTTATCATTTTCCATAATTATTCACATTGTAGCACATTATTAAACAAAACAACACCACTTTTGACCAATAATATCCACAGTAAATTAATTCACAAAACAAAGACTTGCACTTGACATGTCTACGCAAAATGGCGCGAAGAACTCTCCATTTATATATACATAGTTAAAAAACATTTGTCAATAAAGGTATTTTTTTAAAATATATTTTTTATTTGTTGCTAAAGCTAAAGATCTTCTTTGTGGATACCTTTCCACCCGCTAATACTTAATTTTAAAATAATTTACTATTACCTATTTTAAATTACAGGTAACTTTAACAGGATATAGGAAAAAGACGACTGGTCGGTGATATTCAAACTATCCAATGTTAATTGCCACAACTCTGTAGCTTGGATATTGATCCAAGCTTTTAAAGTACCGATTCAAAGAAAATCGTGTATTATACCAAAGGTATTTATTATTATATATATATATATATATATATTATCCGAAGGAAGTACTGATCTAAAAATCAACTAAATTATTAATTAAACTAAAAACTAAAATTTTAAAACATAAATTAATATTAATTAAAAAACAAAAACTACTTCTAATTAAAAATACAACTAAAAACTAAAATAAAGAACTACGTATTTTTTATTTTAATTATTCAGTAATAAAACCTTAAGTTACGGTGTAGAGACGTTTTCCCAAAAATATCGCCACTCATACAGAAACTAAACAAGATCAACAAATCAACATCAAATCAGAGGTCGACGATGGCGCGGACGTTGAAGTACGTAATTCTTTCTCTCTCTATTTCGTCTTTCCCCTGTGGTCTTGATCTCCCAATTAATAATAACACTCCCCAACCTTTAGGTATTTACGAGTATCGCGATGGATATCAAGACTTTCAAACGCGACCTTATTCACCATAAAAGTAAAGTAAAGTATTATCATGACTTACCAAATTCGAGAAATAACACAAATAAAAATGTATTTATTTAAATTAATAAATATTATTGTGTCCCGACCAGGAATCGTACCCAGTACCTCCGAGTCTAAATCCACGGACTTAATCGCTAGACCACAGAGGCAATATTTATTCACCATGCAGTAAAAATATATTTTAAAAAGTGACTTTTTTTTTTCAAATAGACGTTCTACTAATGACACCTGATGGCAAAAAAAAAAAAAAACCTCTTAAAAAAAAAAAAAAAATCTAATTTATCGTTTTCAATTATGGAAAACGATAATTAATTTACATTATTAAATAAAACAATACCACTTTTGACTAACAATATCCACAGTAATGTTTTATAACAATTTTTTTCTAATTTGCAGGGCAAATATACTTTTGCAGATCTGGACTATAATGCTATTGACCATTTGTTATTTTCGACTCGAGAATATGGTATTATAAAATGGCATTTCCAACTCTTGACCAACACGAAGACCGTCGTCTGCTGGCAATCTGAAACCCAAGTCACCCCTCTGACGTCATAAATTACTTAAATAAACTTTATATGATTATTAATTTTCTTTATTAACTCGTTTTAATGAAGAGTTGTAACTCAAAAATATAATAAAGCTACAGGATGTCCCATAAGTCAACGTCAAACCAGGGATGGGTAAATCTATTGTATATATTTTTTAAAATAATTTTCACCAATCTTATTATTTACATATTTATGAAAAACAAGACGCTTTAATTGTTTTTTTAATATTTATAAACTTATTTTGAATATCTTCTCACATATAAATAAACAAATAATGTAATACAATTGCTAACCATTAGCCATTAATAGTTGGTAGGCAGACTGATGGTGGTAAATTGCCCAATGTGCCGGGGCGGGGAAGTATCCACCGTTCGTACCAATAAACCCAGTAAAGTGTATCCACACGTGTCGGGATCAGGCTCGGATTGCCGTCATGCCCAGTCAAGCCAGCATAGTGTTAGGGACTGATGTCAGTCATAAGTGTCTGATTCCAGTTGCTAACATTCATGGACCTCAAGCACCCCTTAAAATGTTACAGGTCACATGTCGTGCTATAGTATATAATTTAAAAAAAACTCTTTAGACCAACTCCTTAGACCAACAAGACTCCTTAGACCAACGAGGCCACGGGGGGAGACGCCATAGCGGTTTTTACCTAATACAAAACTGTCTGTATTTTTTGCGGTACCCCCCCACACGCACACATCAACTCTAATTCGTGTTCAAATATTGTGAGAATTAGATTTCAATGTACTAGTGATGTCGAAAACTAGGGCTTATAAAAGTCGATATTTTTTATATGTAGGTTATATATCTATAAAATAAATAATTATAGTATATTCAAATATTGACCTTGGTGGTCAGAAATACCTACTTTCAAGAAGCGGGTTCACATTTAGCCGACTTTACTTGACCGCCTCCGTGGTCTAGTGGTAACAAACGTTGCCGTGAACTCGGGAGGTCGTGGGTTCGATTCCCACCGGGGGCAAGTTGTACATTGTATAATTTGTCTCGGTCTGGGTGTTTATATGTATAATATGTATATATTTACAAAAAAAAAGTATAATATGTAGTTTATCAACCATCTAGTTTCCGTAACACAAGCCTAGTAGCTTACCACGGAAATTAGATGGCGCTGTGTGACCTGTCTGGAAATATTTATTTATTTACTATAATCACATTGGCAAGCCCGTCGATTATTCTAGCGTACCAAATTCGCTAAAATATCACAAATAAATTATTGTGACCTGACCAGGAATTGAACCCGGTATCTCCGCGTCTAAATCCATCGACTTAACTGCTAGACTACGGAGACATTTTTTCTTTTTAATATAAGCACGGTAATGGATCCGGCTTCGTAAATGCAATATCGTTTATTTAGCTCAAATTGCAGCGCAACATAGTTTGTGCAAAATAATAAAGTTCTCCATTGGATACCGCCACGTAGAAACTTATAAAATACCCTCTACCTAGTTATAATAAATTACAACTGCATATAAGCACAGAGCATCCTGCATACTGACTTTTTCTTCAAGCCATGTATACACTAGGCAACATTTGAAGCGCAACATACGAGTATGCGCGGTATGCGATAAGGCTCGGTTGTAAGAACGCGTACCTTAAATCCTACAAAGGTCGGTTCAAACCCACCCAGCATGTACCATTGAGAAATACACCTTTCTTACGTACATTTGTCATAGATTTACAACACCGCAGTTCCCGTGCCTCGGAGAGCACGTTAAGCCGTCGGTTCCGGTTCCACTAATGCCAACTTTTGGAATCGTTAATATTTTTTTATATTAGCAGTTTGCTTCTGAGTTCGCCTACCAGTTTTAATGCATTCAAACACATACAATGCAGTTGATTTCTTTATAACTGGCCAAGATGATATTTTACGAATTGTGTATCGCACAAAGAGTGCACTATTGTTCACAGTGAGAAATATTCTGGTGGCGGGTATAATTTTAATTGCTTCTACTCTGTTGCTATCTTCTATGATCTTATGTTGCCTCTCTCTAACTTTTCTCTTTGAAATAAATAAATTGTCATAAATAATTGACATCATATCCTCCAAGTGTAGGCCAAATTCAGGCCCATCTCCAGCAGTGGAGGTCTAGGACGCTGTGTTCTAGGCACTGTAATACAAGTATGTCGCGCGATTAGCAACGTTACACGAACGCTTTGAAAGTTGTTGCTCTATGGTTTGCAATTGCAATTTAAAAAAACGCTTTACTTTGCTTTCAAGTCTAACACGGCACCAGTGTGTTCACGTAGGAACTGAAAGAACTTCATAATGCTTTAAGAGGATTTAACGCTTTTGCACTCCTCTCTCTCGCACAATCCTATATTTTTGAAGTTTTTTTTAAGTCTGAGTAACTAACTTTTGAATAATATAAAGTCTATTATCTTTCTACGGAATAAAATGATGGATAATTAATCATTTATTTAAAAAAAAAGTAAAGTAAAGTATCATCACGACCGTTTTCCTTTCGGAGTGGTCAGAAACCACACTTATTAAAATAATGGGACTGACCGTGTAGTACTTTTTTTTACACCACTCACATTCAAATTTGCACGGTTATTAAAAACAAGGGATGAAATTTTATATTTTTATTATTTTTTATTATTCTATGGCGTTTACATTAAAAAAAAAACGATAGTGCTAGTGCTAGTATTCACCCGTAAAACAGACTTAATAAAATGTTTTTCGATTTTTTAATATATTTTTTAAAAATATGTAATTCAAAAACCTATGGTTAAAAATGGTTAATTTCTTTTACGTGATACCGCCTTAACATTGGACCACTATTTACGCCGCATTCTGTATATATTTTAGATATTACCAATACCTACCTCTAAGCTTTGAAGCTCGAATACAAAATGTCTCTGACTTAACCTACTCTGTGCACTGCGGATTTTAATTTCACTTAAAACATTAATACATTACTGAGGTCTCATACGACAGTCAGGTGCAGTATGGCTGTGTGAAGATTTACACTGCAGCCCTTAATCCCAATGGAATACAGATTAATTTAGATTTTGGAAGCAACCAAAATACATGTGGTAAATTAATTAGATTATGAATAATACCTATGAAATTTAATTTATTTATTGAAGTAATATACAAACAGTATAAAATAATTACAATATAAATTAAAACTAAAATAAATATAAACTAAACCTAATAAAAAAATTAACTATAAGTAAAAAATGTCCTCTAGAGACGACCCTTCAGTGATAGTCCCAAGAAGACTGGCTAAGTTAATACGTTGGCAGAAATAATTGCCAGCCTTCCTGTCTCCAGACTTTTCCGTTAGCCGTTTAGACAACTCCTTGGCCAGACGCTTGGCTGAGTGTCCCCATGGGCCCATCGTTTCGACCCCAAACGGAGCAAATTCGTAACCTGTACTGAGGTTAGCGTATTTGCGCAGCTTGAGGTTCTCAGCAGAAACCGCCGCACTCCCCGCGCTTGACGAGGTCGCCCGGTTATGAACTAAATTGGTATATCGCTGAACCCCTGGAAGCGGGGACGGGCCTTAGTTTGGGATGCCACTTGTGTCGACAGTTTGGCTTTGTCACACCTTAGGGGAACAGCGCAAAAAGCGGGAGCTGCAGTTGAAAGCGCAGAGTCTGGCAAGCGGTATAAATATAATATAATATAAAAATATGGTTTACAAACACTTTCTTTCTAACTAGATTTTCCCAAATTTATGTCTCTTTTTCATGTCCTCACTATCCTCAATTGCAGAAACATCATATTTCTCTTCCCTCATCATGTAAGTAGTTTTATTTTTATATTATTGTTTATTTATGATGTAATTTATGTTTATATATATGTATATATTTATATATTGCGTATTTATATATTTGTATATGTATTAGTATGTAATATTGTTATTTTGAATAACTTAAATAATGATTGCACCTACCATCTATCTATACTGTCTAAATGTCCTAAAGGTTTGGCTGTCAGAGAATGCCTAACGGCATTAAGTCCGCCTTTGTACATAGTGCAATAATAATAATAATATAATTATTTATTGCACACAAAATATAAAATAATGTACATAGGTGAGCATAATACCGTATGGTATTCTCTACCAGCTAACCTTTGGGAGAGTGAGAAATTATTATAATGGGTGCAGAGTACGAAATACGAATAATAATAATAGTTAAAATCAATCATAAATATACCATAGTAAGTATAAATAACATACCAATATATAAATATGTCATACGATATAATAAATACTTAAATTAAATAAATACTAATATAATCATTATCTATGTCAAGATGTGAAAATTAGATGTCTTTTTGTTTTTTGAGAAAGTATGTAATTAATAAATGTTTGAATATATTTAAAGATAATGTATGCAATAAAGTTTTTAAATAAATAAATACTACGTATACGTAAAGAAAGACTCTTTTAAATATATTTTGTATTCTTTTTTTCACCTTGTAGATTAGCCAAAATACAGGTGTCACTTTTTTTTTTCGAAGTAACTTATAAGCGAGGTAGTACTGTAACAATTACTTTTCACGACCATTTGATCCACGAGCGATATTTCTTTCCAATGCAGCACCCTGAAGGCTCGTCTTGCAGGTAGGCAGTAAAACCACGATATACAGCAGACAATTTCTATTATATTCCCTTAGAAACCAAGCGGGTCTACTTGCAACGCGCATTAGACAAATTTCTTAGATTCAACGTAGAGAGGCCGGGCCCATTGTGTGTGGGAAAGAGAGGAGAAGAATATGCACCCACATACCGTAGTCACTATCCCTTCGTGTACCTATAAATTTGGTGACTCATACATCTGTCGCACAATAAAGATGTGGAATGCTCTTCCAGCCTCTGTGTTTCCACTTTCCTATAACCTGGAGTCCTTCAAGCGAAGTGTGAAAAGGCATCTAGTCAAGCCGGCATAGTGTTAGGGACTGATGTCGGACATAAGGGTCTGATTCCAGTTGCTAACATTCATGGACCCTGCGTGCCACTTACCATCAGGTGGGCGCAGGGTCACGTGTCGTGCTAGTATTAAAAATAATAATAATAATAATGTCCAAGCTTGCGACCGACATTTTGGGCTAGATTCATCATTACAGCCCCTAGAAGACAGGCCTCAGAAATATTTATGTAAACTTCTTTCCAGCGTAGCACTTTTTATTTTAAATGCACTAAATGTATGTAAATATCAACTAAACATTACGCATAGCGCAAAAAGCAATTTAATTTAGGCACATAACCAACATTTTTAGCCTGTAGTCGAAAAAAACAACCGGTTTGTTTGGGTTGTTAGCGGCTAGGTTGCATAAACATAATAGTTGTCAACTGTTATTTACAACTATTGGTCTGGCCGCAGAATTTGGTTACCGCCATCTATTGTAATTTGTGAAAACCATTTACAAGGCTAGCCAGTGAATGTTGCATTTCATTTCGCCCGTGTTCCGCTTGATGGCGCGGCAGTCGTCGATAAGACAGCCGTGCTACTCGCTCCGCAACAGTGTGCTTCAGACTATAGCTCGGAAACGTTGGTGGGCCTTGTGTCCTCGGAAGACCACCACCTCCACCTCTCTGGAGTACGCTCAAACCGCGCCGCTCTAATGATAATACCGTGTTCGCGAATATAAAGTGTTCTGCATTATCAAACCCGCACCCGCACCGCTGATATACCGCACCTGGATTGTCTCGCAGCTGACCTGAAGGCTGATACGTGGCTACTGGAATCCTCATCATTGTTAGTTCAAGTAAGTGGATTTTCTACAGATAATTCTAGACTTGGAGTAACTTTGTACTGCTGTGACCCGACCAGGTTTCTCACTGCTGGAGCTATCGAAGGCCGCGAACCAGCATTTAAAAAATCGCAAAACCGCTACAACAACTATTATGGGGTAATTAATTTATTATGTTAGACAATTTAGGGGTGAGAGGGGGTCTCGATATTTCTTACGTAAAGATTACAAAAATGTGCAAAATTAGGATTATTCCAGTGGCAGATCCACTGATCAAAATCTTTAAAATTACATGTATGTACATGCATGCATATGTAAAGATGATTTTAATGATAGAAAACAACTTTAAAACAAAACCAATGAATATGTAAAAAAAAAATTCTTTTGATTCTTACGTAATAAACATTAAACAGGGAAGGGGGGGGGGGTCATAAACGTAATAAATGCATGGTTATATAGTCAAAGTCAAAATATCTTTATTCACGTAAACCCATTACAGGCATTTGTAACACGTCATTAATCAAATTATTTTGATTGATTCTACTCTTGCTAATAGTACACTAAGCAGCAAAGTAGTCCAAAGAGTAAGCTGTTGGCAGAAGACCAGCAGCTTAGCAGATTCCGGTGACCTGTTAATGTTTAATCTAAACAACGAAAAACTTAGCTATATCAGACTTACAAAATAAAACATACAGAATTACACAACCACGATTAATAGATAACATTTTAAATTCAACTATAAGTGCCTATAAGATTACAATACCTGGTACAAGGACGTCTTGCCCATGGCAACGCAAAAACCTCTGCTTAATTAGGAACAATAAATTGGACGTCTTCGGCAGAGGTCCCAGGCCCCCACAGCAGCACCCAATCTACATATAGTCTCGGTATATCTAACCAATGACTTGCCTTTTCTGGTATTGTCAGGCCGAGCGTCCAGAGTAGACCCCCCGCGCCTTTTCCAATCCGCCGAGTCAGCGTCACAATAACTTACTCCGAAACACAGATAAATGGCTTACTATTCGTTTTCGCCCCACACTCATTCCAAGTGGGCCAAATTAATTTGTTTTTTCGTTCCCAATTTTTTTGGAACCACTGAATACGACTGAGTATACAATATACAATATATTATGGACCCGGCCGACGACCGTGCGGGTGAATCCATGGAATGTTCCTAAGCATGTCTTCTCTATCTTCAAAGGGTTAGAAAAAACAAACCTTTTTTTAAGTTTATTAATTCATATTCAAATTCAAATGATTTATTAGCAATGTAAGGTTTTATTTATTTATAAATTCTTTATTGCACAAAAAACTTAAAGTAATGTACAAGGGCGAACTTTTATAACAGCTAACCTTTGGGAGTGTGGTAGAGGATTTGCGGGGTGCATTATTATGAATATACAATTTACATACAATACATAATAATTGTTACATATTCTTATTCTTAGTGTATCACCGTACACCGGAATTGGTTAAGTCAATATAATTTAAACAAAATTGTACACAATATATATTTAACGTTAAAATATCTGTCTTGCCTGGAGAGTGCAATGTGAAGACAAGGAGCAGAACTGGTAGTGTCATAGGAACATCAACACAATAAAAAAAATAACCAAAAATATACCTAGGTACCTATATTAAATATAAATATTTACCTACCTTAGGTAAATAAATTAAACTGTTGTTGCGGCTATCTAAGAATTTTCAACGTCCAGACACTATTAAAACCCTTTATTACGCTCTTGTACGGAGTAAATTGGAGAGTAACGCCATTATTTGGAACCCGGTTACCAGCAAACATACGCTGATGATAGAAAAGGTGCAGAAGAAATTTTTAAGATGCTTGTACCACAAGCAGTATGGTTGCTACGTCGGGTTTCCAAATATTTATCCTACGAGATTTTTGTTAGGAATGTTGGGTTTAGAGTTTCTGTCACTCGGACGAGACTATGCGCTTATAAAATGTGTTTGGCGGATAATTAGAGGTCAAACGACGAACTCGAAGGTGCTACAGCAAATAGGATTTCGAGTTCCGACGAGGTTTCAGTATATGCGTACTATGCAGCCGCTATTTAAGGAGCCGAAGACGCGCACAGGAGCACACGAGACTTCGCCGTTGCTAAAATCACTCGGCATTATTAATGGGTTGTCACTGAAGTTTCCCTTGTTTGACTTATTTTCTTGCACGGAGACTGAGTTTAAAAAGGTGGCAAAAACTTTTTTAGGATATAGTGAGGATTGATTAATTATTATTGTTACTGCTAATTATTTAGGTATTTTTGTATATTTATAGTATCAACCATATGTGAAGAACACTTACTAACGAATTGGCTTAGGCTGTTATGTTAGGTTTACGTGTTTGTAAATAAATAAATAAATAAATATGGGCTTTGTCAGTAAAATTATATATTATTACATACCTACTTAACTACTATTACTTAAAAACATAAATATATGTATATATATACAAATACAAAACTAGATAAGTATATAGTACTGTTACATACAATAAAAAACAGTATGATAGATATAGGTTTTACAATATATGTTAACAAACAATCGGGAACATGATTACAGGATTTGCAAAAGTATCCAACTCCATCTGCCTTCGTCTCCGTAAACAGCACAATAAAATATTTGCTGATTTTGATTTATTTAACAATTCTAAACCTAAATTTAAAAAACTAATACAGCTTGGTCTACCTACAAAATAAATTTGTTTCAAATCACACAACATATACACACTACATTCTTAGGTACACTACTGACCCCAACACACATGACTATATATACTATTACACATATACTATTTACATTATATATATATACATATATATCTATTATTATCTTTATGTATTACTAAACCTTTTATGTCGGTCGATTGGTCAAATATTACTACTAAAAATACTCGATTTGTACTTACTTGCATGCCTATTTGTATCCACAAACTCTCTTGCTGTCTATAACGTTATTAGTTAGATGATTATTTACTATTATTGCTATTATTTTTCTTGTTTACCTACGATATAGATTTAGTTCCACTCGCTACTGACTTTTTGTTTTAGTTTTGATAATAATTTTGATTTAATTTAATATTATTGTATTATTAGTTTAGTTTTAATTTAATTTATGATTTGACTTAATTTTATTCAATTTAATTTAATTTTATGTTAGGTTTGGCTCAAATTTAATCTAAGTGCTGTCTATAAAATAAAAATCATTTTGGCTAATGTATAACAAAATTCCTATCGTCAAATATGTATTAATTTAATGTTGTGATTTTGTAAAACCAATAAATAAATAAAAAATATTTTAGTGATGGTCACACACAAGGCATTAAGCCTGACATGTAGGTCCCAAACTAAGGTTACCAACTTAGAGATAAAAAAGTAGCAAAAATCATACGAAATAAATAAATACATATATATATATTATATATATGTATTTATTATATATATATATAGGAGTATACAATAATTAAACACTCAAGTTAAGCTCTTTATAATGGTATTATTTATTGGTAATTTAACAGTTTGTATGAAGAAACTGTCATCTTCCCACTCCTCTAACAGATATCCAGATTTCTTCACTGTGTCGGCGGCCCGCCAGTAGAACACGCTACCGCTGGCTATTAGACAAGCAATCTCTGCCAATGTTTTTAAAAGTCTAGTAACTACATTATTTCTAAATAAATATAAGACAAGCATCAAATCGAGCTCAATTTAAAAAAAAAAAAAACCTAAAATTTATAATAAGTTACCTGACGATTTAAAAGATTTATCCCTTCCAATGTTTAAAAGTAAATTAACTTTAATTTTAATTAAAAAATGTTATTATACCTTAGATCAGTTTTTTAATGAAGAAACCATTTCAAATGTGTTAATAACTGTCAATATATAGATTGTATTGTCATTATTTTTACAATAATATTTTTGGACATTTCTCTTTTGCCTACATTTTGTGTTGCATATTTAAGTTTTATATAAATTGTAAAATGCATGTTAAGTTGTTGTTATATTTGTTATTATTGTTAGAATTATAATTGTTAATTTAATGAATTCGTACACCACATGTGGTAGGTTTTTTGCATGCTCACCCTAACCTAACCTAATAACTATGAACCGAAAAACCACGAATAAATGATTTTGATTCGATTTGATTTGATTTGATTTAAAAAAAATATTATTTGCATTTCTTAAATGGCTCTTAACAAGATACCTACTTAGTGTATGTATATATATTGTATTGTATTGTATGTATATATGTATGTTTATGTATGTGTATGTATATATATTGTATTGTATTTAACGGAGGTCTAGCGGTTAAGTCCGTGGATTTAGACTCGGAGGTACCGGGTTCGATTCCTGGTCGGGACACAAAAATATTTATTAATGCAAATGAATACATTTAATTAATATTTAATTTATTTGTGATATTTCTCGAGTTTGGTACGCTGGAGACATCGACGAGATTGCCACTTGTCATGATTGGCCTATAGTAAAGTTGGCTAAATGTGAATCCGCTTATTTATAAGCGTGGTTTCTGACCACCCCGAAAGGGAAACGGTCGTGATGATACTTTACTTTTATATATTTAAAGTGTGTAGTATGTATTTGGCTTACTCATATATGCACTCTGCCCATGATTTCTCACTTTCCCAAAGGTCAGTTGTTAGAAAATGCCTAACCGGCATTATACTCGACTATGCGCAATAATTTTAAGTTTTTGTGCAATAAAGTATTTAAAACAATAAATTATTCTAAGACACCAAATAAAATTAGAGCTAAAATTGTTTTATTATCTTATTACTATTTATTATATTTAATTATTTAAATAACAAGCAGTTTTCATAGTAATGTAGTTGGCAAAAACTATGACTAATATTTGAGTTCCGACCATTCGTAATAAGACTGACGAAATTTATTGTTGATTTGTTGACTGTACCATCATAACGTTTGTACGTCATTGAAACCACGCGGAGTTGGTTTAAATCAAAAAGCAAATTTTATCTTTTAATCGCCTATTTATTCCAATAAAAAATCGAGTAACATCTGCGTAGAAAATTATACATGCAGCTATTGGCTTAAGTTCCTCTAGAAATAAGGGCGAAATTGGAATAAAAGTGGTTGTGTAATGTAACGGTGAATTCTTGAAGAATTTTCGATTGATAATATCTTCGAAGCAACGATTTGGAAAAGCGTCTAAAGAGAAAAAAATTAAATAAGTTGCTGCAGTGGTTTTCAAACTTTTTATTATTATTTAATATTCAATTATTTTACCTGCAAGATTAGCTTAGCACAGATTATATATATATCAGCGGTTTAGTCCTTGGATTTAGACGCGGAGCTACCGGGTTCGATTTCCGGTCGGGACACAATAATTTATTTGTGATATTATGTTTGGTAAGCTAGAGACATCGACGAGCTTGTCACTTGTCTATTGTAAAGTTGGCTAAATGTAAATCAGCTACTTTAAAAAGCATGGTTACATGGTTACTGCCTCCGTGGTCTAGCGGTTAAATCCATGGATTTAGACTCGGAGGTACCGGGTTCGATTCCTGGTCGGGACACAAAAATATTTATTAATGTAAATAAATACATTTAATAAATATTTAATTTATTTGTAACATTTCTCGAGTTTGGTTCGCTGGAGACATCGACGAGCTTGCCACCTGTCATGATTGGCCTATAAAAAAGTTGGCTAAATGTGAATCCGCTTATTTATAAGGGTGGTTTCTGACCACCCCGAAAGGGAAACGGTCGTGATGATACTTTTATAAAACATAGTTTCTGACCATCCCAAAAGGGATACGGTCGGGATGTTACTTATTATTATTATAATCGGGTGAGGCACGAATTTTGCTACAAAATTAAAGTGGAATATCGTCTGTGAATTGGAGTCTAACATTTAGGAATAAGGTCGCAAATTGTTATTTGTGGCGTAGTAAACGTAAATTAAAAAATGAATGTATACTTATAAAAAATAACTCAATAAACGGAAATTAAGAAGTACCTACGTATTTTTTATTTTTATTTACTTACCTAAAGTTATTAGTTAGGTATTATATTATCATAAATGGACGCACTTAAGCAAATAGAAACCAATCCAATTTTTTTCAGAATTTAAACTATACATGCCAATCAGGTCCTTAGGATGTTAACAATATCATAAATGATAGGGCATTTTTTATTTTTAGTTTATTTTGTATTAGGTTTAGTTTATATTTAATACATTTTTTACAGTTTATGACATATTCTAAGTGTATTAAATGTTGGACTGATCATAATTAATTATTGTTTTGTAGGTATTTATTATTAATAAAAAAATTGTTCTAAATATTTAAAACTTCTTTAAAATCTCTACCAACAAAAAATTTAGAACATGGGAATGCAGCCAGTGTACTTGGACTAATCCAAGTTCTAACTTCAATGGTCTATAACTTAAAATTAACTTAATGTGGATTGGATACTAATTGTGTAACTACGTCCAAATGCAAGTCCTGCATCGAATTAAGTTATTCATTGAGGACCGTAATGTAGCTTGGGGTTCGATAGTTCTGATATTGGATACTTTTAATTCTGAAAAGTTTAATAAAAAAAAAAATGCATTGCCGAATAAGTCTACATTTTGACATTAGGTAAACCATTTTTTTTCAAGACAAATACAATTTCCTCTCGCCTTTATAAATATAAATATTTCCAGACAGGTCACACAGCGCCATCTAATTTCCGTGGTAAGCTACGAGGCTTGTGTTACGGAAACTAGATGTTTGATAAACTACATATTATACATATAAACAACCAGACCGAGACAAATTATACAATGTACAACTTGCCCCCGACCTCGAGTTCACAGCAACGTTTGTTACACTAGACCAAGGAGGCGGTCAATATATATTTTTTATATATAGTTTATAATAAGCCTATTAGCCGACTAACGTGAATATGTTTATTAATAAAGTTTGAGAAGTGGTGAGTTAAGGCAATGTAAAATCGTCGCCACCTTCCTGCCTCTCCCTTGAGCCAGCGAGGGTGTAAGGATTTGTACCAATCAGGCTAGTCTTTATTGGTTCCACAGAATAATCTGCTGTCAGAGACATTAAAATATAAAGTGCCGGCACTTATTGTGCCGCTAATTAAGTGAAGAAATGCCACTAAGGAAGGAGTTCATCATCAGAGCCAACCACTGTTGGTCCATCCGTTCAAAAATTTCTGGAGAACTTTCTTTGGAGAACTGGTCTTTGAAAACTTCCACCAGAGACCTTCCTTAGGTCATCCGTCCATCTGGCGAGGGGTCGTCGCACTTTACGTCGTCCCGTACATGGTCTCCACTCTAGAACCAGATTTTTTCATATTCTCACTTCAGCTTGCCGATTTTGAATGCAGTAACTTTGGTTCTCTGACATCAGAGAAACACCAAGCATAGATCTTATTATTAGCGAAGCTAATACGTTGGCAGAAATAATTGCCAGCTTTCCTCTCTCCAGACTTTTCGAGCCGTTTGGACAAATCCTTGGCCATAGGCTTAGCTGAGTGTCCCCAGGGTCCCATCGCCTCGACCCCGAAGATTTATATAAATATTGTAATTCATCTACTTGTTCCACAATAACAATGATTATGTTGTAAAGTAGTCTATGTCTTCATCAAATTCAATAAGAGAAGAGATAATTTATAATCCAATATTTTTCTAGGAAAATATTCTACTAAAATAGCCTTCGATGCCTGTCGGTAAGGACGGTAAAATGCGCCGCAGAGGTACCGGGTTCGATTCTCGACAATGATTTAAATTTAAATTATTTGCTCATGGATGAAACAAACTTTCGCTTGTCATCAGACGGGCGCCTTCGATAAATGATTTAAAACAAACTTTCGTTTGTCATCAGACGGGCGCCTTCCATAAATGATTTAAAACAAACTTTCGCTTGTCGTTCCGAATCGCGATAATAGTAACCTAAGCATGCTTTAAGGTGCTCTGAGACGCGCTTAAATTGTTTTGCCAAAGCTGTGTGACGTCACAAATGACATCATTTCACGCGCTTAGACTGCTCACGATATCGAGGTAGATCGCTCGAGCGCTGTCACTTGTTTATCATAATGTCCCGCGCCATTTTCAAGTTAATTTAATATTAGGTTTTCTTTTAAATTATTTAATACTCATGACAGAACTTTACGTTCTTCTTCTAACTCCACGCTCTCCTTCCCCACACATCACACCGCATTCGTTTCCAAGTCGTTTGCGGTGGTGGCTGTGCATCTTTGGAACCAGTTACCGGTGGACATCCGTCAAGCTCCAAATAGAACACTATTTAAGAAACTGGTCTATGCGCACTATTTAAATTTACCATAAGCTTAATACACTCTCTGCTATATTTATTTCTCTCATTATAGTCATCATATAGTAGGTATATTATATTTATGTATATTCATAGAACGTATGTATGTAGTTTTATTTGTATGTATTTGTGTATGTATTAGTATGTAAATAAGTATTTATTCACTAGTATATATTGAAGTCTAATATTTTTCTATTAGTTTTGATAGCACCTGCCTTATCTTGTCGTAACTGCTTTAGTTGTCCCAAAGGTTTGACCAGTATAGAATGTCTAGCGGCATTAGGTCCGCCTTTGTACTTTGTGTAATAAAGTTTATAATAAATAAATAAATAAATAAATATTGTAATTCGTTTATACTGTTTGTATATTACTTCTAAAACAAATCTATAATTAATATTTAAGTAGGAAGTAAAAAAAATGTCTGTAACACGGCAAGTTATTTTAAAAGACCAAAATAAGTTAAGTAATAATATTAAACTTTACACATAAAAAGATGAATAAACCGAGAGATGTATATTTGTTAGTATTCATACTCAATGATGTGGAATCCGCAATTTATCTTCCATGCATTTAAAAAAAAAAACTAACATTTTATGAATGAAAATGTGATTTAGACCGTTCCGAATTGATATCACGCTCTGAGCATCCAAATCGCGATATTTAATTCGGAACGACGGTCAGTGTCATAATCGTTTGAAGCGCTCTGAGCGCGAATCGGAATGAGGGTAGACTACTGCGCAGGCGTGTTGTTGCTCTCGCTCTCACCGCCGCAGGCGATGCGAGACGCCAAGAGTACTTTCGATACGCACCACGGCTACATGTGCCGCTGACAGAACGCGCGCGCGCCAATCTTAACTGTTTAATTTTATTTTGTATTTTGTTGTTATTATAAAGTTGTGAAACACATTAAATCGTTAGGTATTGAACTTTATCGTCTATCATTCATCCCTGAGCTCTACCATAACGTTTATTTTATACAATAAACAAAAACTACTTAAAAGTAAAATTAAACATAATAAAAAATAAACTATTAGTAAAAAAATACCATTATATTATTATACATATTATATTATAATTTCAGCAAGTACAAAAATAGCACAAATTGAATGTTGTCATTTAATTTACTATCACAACATTTTTATATAACTTTTCAGCAATTATATACTTGCATGAATTACGGTCGTAATATTACTTGAGTAACTTTCCTTAAGGACAATCGCCAACAAAATTCAATGGGAATTGATTAATATCCGTCTCAAACATTTTATAACAAATGGTTTGCAATTGAAGAAAAGAAACAATATTTGATTAATGATAACTTTGGCTAAATAGATTTTAATTTTACTTGAAATACGCGTTTTTTTTTTAGAATCTTTTTATCAACATGGAAATTTGTAATAGGTTTTAAACTAACTTGCCGATGAGGTAGAGACTTGAAATATGGACCATTAGACTCAGAAGTGGATAGCAATGCATGAAAATGTAAAAAATACAAATAAAATAATATATCAGGTGAGTTCCTTTACCAGTTTCCTTTCTTATTTGTTGATTACACTGATTATTATAGCATCGTCTATTTATCTATTTTGAGGATTATTGCGACCCCACGCCACGATACAGTCCACCAAACCCGCGCCACTAATAGTCAATAAAAAAATAAGTAAAAATAGTACTTGATTTTTTATTTATCCTTAAACTTATTTCTTACTTAAAAGTTTTTTCTTTGTCTTGAAAAGTTAACAATTAACAGTTAGTCGAATTGCCAGACGAAATGTGTTTCCCATTCTTATGAGCAAAGTTCCTTAACCAAGCGTAAAAAGCGCCTTATCAAATAAATTAAATTGAATTCGTTTATTTTGCAAGTAGGCATAGGACAAAAAGATATGTATTCTGCACTTTTACACGTCATTTTTTACAATATTGATATAAAACAATATCATTTTATAGTATATATTGGTGAATCTGGAGCAGTACACGATAACCATCATTTGGGAAGAGAAACAATAAAATAACAAAAGTATAAATACAGAATAACGCTTAACATTATAGCTGCTGTAGATAGGCATTGTCACACTATAGGCTAAAGCAGACACAATTATAAAAAAGGTAACTTAAAATTATAGCTGCTGTATAAAGGCATTGTCATACTAAACTAGACTATAACTAAATACAAATTGTGTAATAAATTAATGTCCCTTATTACTATTAGCTGCTTACTATTGTCAAACTACGAGACTAACGCCGGCATAGTGCTGATTCTATTGCTGGTGTCAGTTGTTCCCATTCATAGACCTCGCTTTCTTTTTCGTTTTCTTTCTTTCTTTTTATTTTTGGTAATTAAGTATATCCTACGTAAAAAATAAGTAGGTTTTGCAAGAAAAGCGTTTCACCAACATATCCTAGGAAATACTTAAGAAATAATTAAGAAGGGAACTGTCATTTACACAAATGTAAGTTATCAAATTTGCGTTTCACAAAGCAATAAGAAATAATTAAGTAGAGTTGTAAAAACTGTTTTCTGCTTTATGTACCATGAAAAAAAATCTTTAAATTTAAACAATGCTCAAATGTTAATTTTACTAAATAAACTTAAGTATTGTGAAACTTGTACGTGAAACCAGATTTGACTTAATTAAAACTTAAAGATAATGTTTCATTAGCTAGGAAATAATTAAGTAGAGTTTAGAAAAATCGGCTGGTGTCACATGTCATGTCCTGGGCATTAGATATATTTCTATGTAATGGACTCTCGAACCAGATTAAATCAATTCCATCAATTCGGCTACTCGAGTTTAGGCCGAATTCCGGGCGAGTTTGGAGATTGATCCCGTTTAATGCTATTTCTACTTCAGCTAGGTGAATACATAGTCTTGCCATAAATATTGTTATAAGAAAAACATCGGTTGTTTTTCTATTATATAAAAAAAATACTGAACTGGGCATTAGTATTTTTTTTTTCAGTTAATAAAAAAAATATCGAAGTTAATTACATTAAATATAAATTAAAAGCTACCTAAATAATAAAATTAAAAATAAACTAACCTATAAATAAAAAATGTCCTCTAGAGACGTCCCATCCGAGATAGTCCCAAGGAGACTAGCAACATTTTCCCTCTGTATAGCGAGGCTAATACGTTGGCAGAAATAATTGCCAGCCTTCCTGTCTCCAGACCTTTCTGTCAGCCGCTTTGACAACTCCTTGGCCAAGCGCCTCGCTGACGGTCCTCATGGGCCCATCGTCTCGACCCCAAACGGCGCAAATTCGTAATCGATACCAAATTTGTTGTTTTACATTAATACAATAAAATTAAAAAAAAATTTAACCCATTCATTGACCTCAACACATTCCTTTAAACGTTGTGGCCAGTTATCGATAGAAACACGCACTTTCTTTCACAAAATTGAATATTTGGAGACTCCAAATTATCACGGCCTTCAGAGCATGCTTAAAGGGACCATAATTCATAATAAAGTGGATTTTCTTCCAAATCATAAATTTAAAAAACAACTCACTGACATGCTGATAGACAAGTGCTACTATTCAGTGCGGGACTTTCTAGAAGATAAATCGCTTGCTATAACAAATTCTTAAAATTATAATTTCCAACTTTGACATTAATATTATTGTATATGTAAGTTATTATTTAAAAATTTATGTACATACATAGATATCAATATAATTATCATATTTACTTGTTACCTAATACTTATACGCCCTCCGGCAAAACATAGAGTAGGTAGGTAGTATTTTTTTTTTAAATATTTATAATAAGAATAGGTAGATGGAAAACTGATAATTGTTTATTAAGGTTAAGTTACGATGGGGCTGACATGCTCAATGGGCTGTATCACTAACTTTTTATCACGACAGATGGCGCATGATAGATGGTACCTAATATAACTGTCAGTTGCATAGAAATGTTGTATTTTTATTATGAAATTTATTATTTTCTGGATATTATGCCGAAGTTAGCAGCTTTTAGGTGTACAAATCGAGATTTCTAAGCGAAATCAAAGATATGGTGATCTTAAAATTGCCGTGCGTTATTGTACGTTACTTAAAAATTGCCTAAATTTGTAGCATTAAGAGCACATTTCTTTACTTATACAAACATTGGGAATGTAAATGTAACCTACTTGATTTATGTTCTACAACGTTAATTCTCGTTTACGCTTCGCTTCGCTGTCACCGCTTCTTCGCTACGGTACCCTAAGCTTAATCGCTACGCAACGGATGGTAGGGCGGGCGGTTTCTTTAAACGCTGCGTTAAAGATTATAAGGATTTAGCAAACGATGAATAATGTTTAATATTTTAGTATATTTTTTTTTAATAGAATAATTGTTTCAAAAAACATGATTCCATTTTTTTGTAGTACTTGTGTACAATGATAAAAAAATGGATGAGAAATTTCTATAGGTGCTTTTAAAGTCGTTTATTGATTCAATAACGATAACTTTTATCGCTAGTTGTAATTCACAAGATGTATTATTTGCCATTAAAAACGTAATTTACGTAAATAAATACACAATGCCATGTTGGTACCAACATCGTGACCGCCTCCGTGGTCTAGTGGTAACAAACGTTGCCGTGAACTCGGGAGGTCGTGGGTTCGATTCCCACCGGGGGCAAGTTGTACATTGTATAATTTGTCTCGGTCTGGGTGTTTATATGTATAATATGTATATATTTACAAAAAAAAAAAAGTATAATATGTAGTTTATCAACCATCTAGTTTCCGTAACACAAGCTACGCTTACCACGGAAACTAGATGGCGCTGTGTAACCTGTCTGGAAATATTTATATTTATATATTTATATTTATATTTATTGATGTATGGAAGCGAGACGTGAATACGTCAGAATATGCATGACAGTAGGGTTAATGCAGTAGAAATGAGGTCGTTGCGTCGGATATGCGGCGTCACTTTGGCGGACCGCATACGAATTCGAAATAATAATAATAATATAATTCTTCATTGCACACAAAATATAACATATAAAATAATGTACATAGGTGAGCATAATACCGTATGGTATTCTCTACCAGCTAACCTTTGGGAGAGTGAGAAATTATTATAATGGGTGCAGAGTACGAAATAAGAATAATAATAATAGTTAAAATCAATCATAAATATACCATAGTAAGTATAAATAACATACCAATATATAAATATGTCATACGATATAATAAATACTTAAATTAAATAAATACTAATATAATAATTATCTATGTCAAGATGTGGAAATTAGATGTCATTTTGTTTTTTGAGAAAGTATGTATTTATTTATTTATTTATAAATTCTTTATTGCACTTAAAAACTTAACAGTTGAGTACAAGGGCGAACTTAATGCCTCTCGGCATTTTATACTAGCTAACCTTTGGGAGTGTGGTAGACGATTGCGGGTGCATTAGAAATAAAAACAAATACTTAAACATACATAACAATAATTTACATACTAATACACAAATACCTATAAAAAAATATAATAATAATATATACATTTAACTAAATTTATGTAAGAAAATACATAAGAAAATGAAGGAAAAAATACGTATTATTTACACAACAAATAAAAAGAGACAGAAATAAATATCAGGTAGTCGGATTATTTTGTTTATTTAGGAAATGGGCAATGAGGAGATTTTTAAATATATTTTTCGACGGCGCCCGTCTGATGACCAGAGGAAGTTTGTTCTACTCACGAGCAGCGGAGACCGTAAAAGAATCTGAATATCTGCTGGAAGAGTGAGGAGGGATCTTGAGTTGATTGTTTTCAGTAGACCGAAGAGGAAGATTGTGACTGTCTCCAAGGAACTGGAAACGAGTCTTAAGGTATAGGGGAGTTTTAGGGTTGTGGAGAATGCCATAAAGAGAAGTAAGAAGATGTGCAGATCTGCGGAAACGGATATTGAGCCACTTTAATTGAATACGGTATTGGGATACATGGTCATACTTACGCAAGCCGAACACAAAACGGATGCATAAGTTGAGCAGACGATCGAGTTTATTCAATAGCTCTTCAGTGACGTCAGGATAACACATATCTGCATAATCTATAATGGGTAAAAGCAGCGAACTGACCAACATAAGCTTTGCTTTGAAAGGAATAAAACTCTGAGACCGCTTTAGCGAATGCATACTGGCGAACATTTTTCTGCTGATTTCAGACACATGTAGGCTCCAGGATAAATCACAGGTCATGTGGAGCCCAAGATTTTTGACAGTTTCACAGAAAGGAAGTGGAATATTATGAAAAGTTAGTAGTGGTAACGAATTCAAGTCCAATCTGCTAAGTAAATGTCTCGAGCCAATTATGATGACTTGGGTCTTGCTAGGATTTACTAATAGTCCAAGACTTATAGATTGTAGGCGTATGGCTTCTAGATCTTTGTTCATTTTTCCTAGAGCGTTAATAATATCACCTACATTGAAATGCAACGAAAGCTGAAGGTCGTCGGCGTACAGATGGTAGGAACTAAATTGTATTACTTGAGATATGGTATTTATAAATACCGATAATGTAATTAATAAATGTTTGAATATATTTAAAGACGGAATTATTTAAATACGGAAAAGGGTTGATATAAAAGAAAGCATAAGGACAAAAATAAGAAAAGGCATGCTACAATGCTAAATTTTAAGTGTAAAAACATATTTGTTAAATAGTTTCAATAAACGATTATTATTATTATATAATAAACATTTAGTAGGTACAAACAAGCAAGCTATTTTATCGTACTCGTCACGTACTCGTACGTTATAAAGTACCTTATAGAAATAGTTTGTGTTTATGTAATTAAGTATCTTGAAGGTCGACAATGACATTGAATATTTGGGCCTCAATGGATTGTTGAAACTGTATTTCGGGGACATTTCTCGAATGAAATTTTTATCGTCACCTACAAAAGAAAAGAACGGTCTTTTTAACAAATGACCGTGTGTCGGCGAATGTTCGTGATACCGCCCAGCCCGGGCGTTTTTACAATTAATGGCATTTATCTTGGACTTTAACATGTAGGTAGGTAATGTCTTTTAAAACTTATCGGTTTAGTTTAAGAATGAACACGTTTTTTTTAAAAACTATTATTGTATAAAAACTCACTCCTCATACGCATAGGAGACACATAGGTAGTTACACACACATACGTAATTTTTATTTATTATACGAGCTTCCAAGACGGCATTAACAGAATCATACAGTATATGGTTGGGTAGGGAGAGGAGGAGAATGGTGGATGGTGAGCTTATTATCGCGCAATAAAATAAAAAAAGGGAGGCCTCCTTTTCTTAAACCAGCCTATTGTAGGTCGCAAGCCCGAGACACCATTCTTTTCATCTCTTACCCAGACACGATGGACCCGGCACCCGCACGGTGAATCCATGGAATGCTTAGAAATTTGCCTTCTTCTTCTGATAAAATCTTAAATAAAAAAAATTCCTACATTGTTGGAACCCCCTCAGAATGTACCAATAAGAAATGAAATTTGGGAAAAAATGTGCCTCGGAGAGCACGTTAAGCTGTCGGTCCCGGTTCCACTAATACCAACTTGTGGAATCGTTAATATTTTATCATTAAAAAATTACATTAGATCCTCGCAAATTCGTCTGGCGTGGCGAGTGTAGGCCAAATTCGCCAGATATATGTTCTGGAAGGCCTATCTCTAATAGTAGAGGTCTAAGACGCTGTGTTCTAGGGTAATGATAATGATAAATAAATCTTAAGTTACGGTGCAGAGAAATTTTTCTAAAAATATCGCCACTCATACTTAGCCTAATCATGTAAGTAGCGTGAGGTCGACTATCGCCTATTACCTTGACATTAATTAATTAATCCTATTTGTCTTTTCAATTAAATTAAATTATACTTAATTATTTAATCTTTATACGCCCATGGGCTAAACATAGTGTACCCAATTTATAACCATTGTAATATCCTATAAAATACCTATTGTTATAAAGAAATATATGAATTTGAATGAATTTGAATTAGATAGAATACAAATAATACATTGATCGCGCGAACATTGACTTGCGTTTTTCTTTCTCTCTCTCTATTTTGTATCTAAGCTGTGGGCGACATCAAATAATATTTTTATTAGGCCCCACCCAGTCTTTAGGTATTTACCACGATCCATATCGTGATTTTCAGACGCGGCCTTATTCACCTTGCAGTCTTTTTTTGTTTTTGGGATAATGATTTTTACCTTTAAAAGTGTTAATTTTTATTTCGAATAAATATTCTAATTACACCCGAGGCCTAAAAAAATTCCTTTTTGGATACACTTTTTTTACACGCGGTATATATATTTACTTATTATTTTACTTATAATCTAATAATAAATTAATAGTGTATTTTTACATTATTATTTTATTAATGTAAGTGTAATTTTTCTTAGATTTTTTTTAATTCAGTCTTTTCACTGTCAGATATTGTTTTTTTTGCACTATTCAATCATAGCTTTATTCGAAGTTAATTGATATATGTATATTTAATATAATTTAAAGGTAACCTAAATAATAAATTATTAATTATTTAATTAATATTGTATTTTCAGCGGGGAAATGCAGCCAGCGTTCTTACCACCATTCCACGCGGACGGGACTTACGAGTATATCCCTATCCTTAATATTAATTTTATTTTATATGTTGTCAATATTTTTTTCGAATAAATGTATTTTACTTTATTTTCTTGCAGTTTCAAATTAATAAATAAAAATAGCTGACTGGACTTTTTATCCAATGCCGCCGTAATCATAATATTGCAATCTTCTCAACAAAAAATTGGAATTAAAAAGAACTAAAACCTATTTCGAACATTGTTCAATTTAATTTTGATCACATATAGTTACCAACACGCCAAAGTAGCTTTTAAATTACACGAGTTTAATGGTCAAAATTGATTACTATTCATTTTGTATAACGAGAAGTTTTGATAGTTAGTCGTTCATCCAATTGCACGTAATCCTTTAGAAATAGGAATGCAATCCTAGGAATTACATACGTCTTTGGGGCCTTACTATTCTCATATCGGAACTAACTTTTAAGACCAGCAGCGGGATTCTGTTTCTTTAATCTTAAATGTTTAAAGGGCTTAAAGAGATAAGGGTTCGATATTTTTACCTCTAAACCCGAAAAAAGACAGATACGAAACAGTTACATATTGGAAAAAAAATGTAGGCTCAAAAAATAAATACGAGAATATACATTTTTAACAAAATTAGAAAAAAATGGGTTAGTCTTGGTATTTGTCTGGCTAACATATCGGTGGTAACTAGTGTAGCTCAAAGCATCTTGGCATGGCCAGTCTTGGCCTTTGGTCTTGCATCATACTAGGTGGTATTGGTCTAGCGCAAGGGTCCCGACCAGGAATCGAACCCGGTACCTCCGAGTCTAAATCCACGGACTTAACCGCTAGACCACGGAGGATCTGTCCGCAAATTACTATCTTGACGACTACTGGTCTTATTTACTTGAAATATGAAATAGTTATTTATTTAGTTATTACCTGTACCCACTTGGTCTAGTGGTTAAGTCCGTGGATTTCCTTTCGGAGGTAGCGGTTTCGATTTCTGGTCGAAACGCAAAAATATTTATTAATGTAAATAAATACATTTAATTAATATTTAAATTATTTGTGATACTTCTCGAGTTTGGTACGCTGGACACAATAATTTATTTGTGATTTTTCTAGGATTAATCTCATTATTTATTTATTATTATTTTTGCCTTCGAAATATTAATCTTGACGGACACGACACAATTACAATTTATTGAACACAATAACCTTATTTACAAAAAAAAGTCAAGACTGAAAGGCCAAGATTCTGGAGAATTTAACCTACACTCGCCACGCCGCTGGCCAGACGGGTTGGCAAGGCTCTGATGTCAAAGTCTGGTAAGTTTATAGAAATCTCGTAGAATAACTCTTAACTTATTAAATTTTAACTATTTTACAAAACTTTAACTTAAAATTAAGAGTTATTTTACGAATGTGCCAACTTAAAGCTATTCTGAGAATCTTCATAGATGTTCCGTGGGCGTCTAATATAAAACGTTTCTTATCTCAAGCAAAAGGCAGGAGTTACATTGCTGGAAAATTCTTGTAATTTACAAATATACTAGCTGCTTGACCCGGTACTGGCCCTAAATGTTTTTATTTTATGTGCAATAAAGAATTTATTATTATTTTTATTAATTGAAAATGGGTGCTTGTGGCTAGGTTGTAAGAACGCTTTCATTAAATCCTATAAAGGTCGGTTCGAACACCGGCATTTACCAATGAAAAATACACATATTGACCGCCTCCGTGGTCCAGTGGTAACAAACGTTGCCGTGAACTCGGGAGGTCGTGGGTTCGATTCCCACCGGGGGCAAATTGTACATTGTATAATTTGTCTCGGTCTGGGTGTATATATGTATATATTTACAAAAAAAAAGTATAATATGTAGTTTATCAACCATCTAGTTTCCGTAACACAAGCCTCGTAGCTTACCACGGAAACTAGATGGCGCTGTGTGACCTGTCTGGAAATATTTATTTATTTATTTATTATATTTATATTTACATATTTTATTAACCTTTAAAATCTTTTAAAACAGAAATAACTAAAAGTTTAAATTAGAGGATTCCATAGACGTACTCAAATTTAAAATTAAATTTACATTTACACTCAAATTGACACTGTCACAACTACACACACGTTTTACACACACACACACCAATACTAATGCCTTAGCACACAGGAGAACAGGTTAGGGTTTTTATTTGTTTCAAAAAAAATTTTTTTTTTAATTATTATTTTTTGTATCGCTTACTATATATTTTATTCGAATGAAATAAGGTACAATGATTTTAAAAAAATATATTAATTAAACTAAAAACTTACATCTTAAAACATAAATTACTATTAATAAAAATAAACCTAATTAATAAATAAAAATATAACTAAAAAAAAGAAAAAACAAATTAAATAATATTATAAATAAAAAATTTGCTCTAAATATATAATTATTATTATTATTATTGATTAATTAATTGGCTTTAGTTAAGAATTTTGTAGACTAGGTTTAATTTAAATAAATAAATAAATACACAATTCTTACTTTTATCATTTGCTTATAGAGCACATTAGCCCGTCGGTCCTGGTTCCACTAATGTCAACTTGTGGAATCGTTAATAAATTGTTATTACAATTTAACTTAAATTAAATGAAACTTCGCCAACCCGTCTGTCCAGGCCGTGACGAATATAGGCCTAATTCTCTAGATATTTCTGCAAGGCATATCTCCAACAATGGAGGTGTTTGTTTGTGTTCTGTACTTCTTGCCACTTAATGGGCCTATAGTTAAGTTAGCTAAATGGGAATCCGCTTTTTTAAAAGCGTTGTTTATGACGATCCATTTTTTTTTTTGCGCTTGGACTCCATGGGCCCAGAGTTTCTACAGCAAACGACAAAAATATGTAATCTTTTAATATACTTACATACTTACACCGCTTGCTGGACTCCGCATTTTCCGTTAAAACGGATACTATACAGAGACACAAGGAGATGAGCAGATCTTCGAAAGCGGATATTGTGCAAACTTTTTTTTACGTTCTTAATACATATATAGTTTCGATCCTGCCGATATCATTGAAAAATTAGGAACACTTTGAAATCTTGTGTTTTATCTATAATAAATTACCTGATCATAATAAAGAACCTAATCGTATAAATAGTGCTTTGTAACTATTTCATACATAAATCTAAACCAATTCGTAGTTGTTCGCGCCATTTTGCGTGGACATGTCAAGTGCAAGTTTTTGTTTTGTAAATTAATTTACTGTGGATATTATTGGTCAAAAGTGGTGTTGTTTTGTTTAATAATGTGAATAATTATGGAAAGCGATAAATTGGACTTTAAATATGGGGCACAAGTTGCAGTTTATTTTTTGCGGTTTTCCCGCGCTGTCAACTCCCATATTTTACCCGACGTGTTTGAGCTATGGTGCCGCGAGTGACTCTAAGAAAAGCATCAAATTCTACAGCATCTGGAATTTGATGATGACCTCATTAACATTAACATTAACGTTACTTTATGCGCTGTCCCCCGAGATGCGACGCGGCGAGGTTGTCGACGCACGTGGCGTCATACTTGGACCAACGTCATACCATTGGGTCTCTTGCCATTATCTCGGATAACTCCAACAGGCTCTAGAAGAGCTGGAACTTCGATGGTGGCTAGAGCCCTTGTTTAAAGCATAAAATGATATACTCGTATGGCAAGCAGTGTGCCCGCAGTCTAAAGTAAATGGGGTAGATGAGGAAGACAATCTGCTTGCTCCTTGGGTAAATTTATCCACTCTTTATAGGCCTTTGACGTCTAAAATAGTTTATTATTGATACACTGAGAACAATGGGTATTTGATGTAACGGCAAATCGTTGGTTAATCGAAAAAAATAGGATTTACGCAGATAAAGGAACATTAATTTATTACTTAAGACAATTTAGGGGGGAAGGAGGTCGACCATGTCTTTTTTTTTTCTTACAAAGGGTGAGAAAGAGCGTCGATAAGCACAAATCTGTCAAAATTTGGTATATGAAAATTAAAATATGCCCAAAATGTTCGTAGTTTTATTTCGTAGTTAGTTTATAGACTACATTAAAATCAATTATTTATTTATTTAAATTCTTTAATGCGCTTTAAAATAGCACAGAGGCGAGCTATAATGCCATTCTCAGGCATTCTTTACCAGCAAACCTTGGGGATCGAGTAAGGTGAAAGGCAGGATGAAAAAAATAAGAAATTTTAATGATACAGTTAATAAGTTACTTAACTAATTTGAATATACTATACATTATACATAAACACATAAACATACATACAAGTACATCATATACATTATAACTTAAATAAATATACAGTTATTTAAATAGTGTTTTATTCTGTTTCTCCAGAAACGATGTGGTTATCAAACGTTTAAAGACGCTGACAGACGGTGCACGTCTGATGGCCAAGGGCAGTTTATTCCACTGGCGAGCAGCAGATACAGTAACGGAACTACTCTCAGACTTGAAAAATATTGGAGCGAGCGAGAGGGATGCAAAAGCGTTAAACCCAGTCAAGCCGGCATAGTGTTAGGGACTGATGTCAGTCATGACTCTCTGATTCCAGTTGCTGACATTCATGGACCTCGCACTACACTTACCATCATGTGGGCGCAAGGTTACATGTCGTGCTAGTATATAAAAAAACCCTCTTAAAAGGCTGAAGGTTTTCTCGTCAGTTGTTTTTTGATTTTAGATACATGTCTAGCTAAACAATTATATTATATATTGTTCTAACTAAAATAGAGGATAAATAAATAAAAGATGTTATATAATAATTTTACTGTATTGTATATGTATATATTGTCTTTCTCTCCCAAATACAAAAGCAAACATAATTGCAATAAAACTAAAAACACAATTAAACAACGAAAACAAAACTTTAACAAAAAAATATATTATAAAACCTAATTTAAATAATAAAGAAATAATAAAAACTAATTTCTAATCCTAATAAAAATAAGAACAAACAAATACTAAATAAACAAAAAAAAAACTTAATTTAAAAATAAATAAATAATAAAAACAAACAAATTTCCAATCCTAATAAACATAAAAAAAACACAATTTAACAAATAAAACAAAACTTAAATTAAACAAAATACAAACCAATAAAAACTAATTAAAATTATATTTAAAAAAAATATTTAAAAAACTAATTTCTAACCCTAATGAATATAATAATGGTACTGGGTCTTATCAGGACAATTTAAAATTAAGTTATGTAAAACGAATTTACATATAGTAAATAAACCCAAAACTAAATCATTTAACAAAATCAATCCCTAATTAAATCTACTTACGAGTAATTCGACATCCCTTAATGTATTAAACTTAATAGAAACTAAATCACCGTTGACTTATTTAAAGCACGATTAAATGGCTTTAAAAGCGGAAAAGGTATCAAAAACTACACTAAATTATTAAACTTTGACATTTCGCTGTGCTTCAACCATGTTCGTGACAACGTTGGACTCAGTCTTGCTAGGTAATTCCCCTTTGTTGTCTTCAATAACAGTTCTATTAATAATATTGGCACAATCTTTGTTTTCCAGAATACTAACGTGGTTGCCTTCCAAGAAGTGAACAGTGACAGGTGCTTCTGTCAGCTTATCGAGACCATAATTCTCTTCAACCACAACAAACGGAGGATTTTCCTTAGGCCTCAGAAGAATAATAGGAGCTTTAAGTTTTTTAAACGTCTTAGCATTAAAGTTAAGAATAGTTTTAAGTCTGTCAAACGACACATGGGCCATCGAAGCAATGAAGTTGTCTGAATATTTCGCTTGTACTGGACACGATTTTAAAGCTAAAGTTATCCTTTCTTCGTAAGCTTCGACTTCGTTAAGTTTGTCCATAAGGCCTCTCGTAACGTCATTGCTTGGTGCGACAATATCGATTGTGTGGCAAATCAAGTTGTTTTGAAGTTGGAAATCGTTTTGGAAACTAATAGTCATGGTTAATAACGCGTAGAGGAAATCGGGAGCTCCGTCCAAGCAGAAAACTATACCTTCATGACCTGTAAGAAAATCAATGTTATATAGAACAGAAAAAGTTAATCGTACCTACATAGTTAATGAGGATTGAGTTTTATTAAATATTCATAAAAAACATAGAAACGTAATTTGATTGGATGAAGAAGCACCACAAGAATACGGATGACAATGGTGACAATGAAGAAAAAGATTTAAACGAAGATGGGGGATAATACCACGAAGAAGACATTAGCAGAATTTTTAGATAGACAAAGTAGCAAGAAGAAAGAAGAGTTAATTTAAACTAATCCAAAATGACACTTACCATTCTGTTCTAACATTGCAGCCAATTCCAAGATTAATTGAGTACCAAAACTGTAGCCGAGAAGCGCGAATCGAGAGCCAGGACTCAACCTTGTTCTGACGATCTGAAAAAATATACATAAGCTAGTACATTCTATGAAGAAAAAGACAAAATTCGAAGCATTTTATAGATTCACCGGGTGGGTGTCGCTGTCGGGGTCCATTATGTGTGGGAAAGGGAAATGAGAAGAATGGCCTCTCGGGCTTGCTACCGACCATATAGTTTTGTTTTTGGTTCTGATGTGATGTATGAGGTGATAGGGAAGGTAAAGGGTCTAGCCCATACAGCCAAGTCGGACGTCATATATATTTCTTTTTCATGAGTTAATGAGGTCATCATCAAATTCCAGATGCTGCAGAATTTGATGCTTTTCTTAGAGTCACTCGCGGCATCATAGCTCAAACACGTCGGATAAATATGGGAGTTGACAGCGCGGGAAAACTTTTAAAGTTGCAACCCCATGGTTGACTTTTGAAATAGTGGAAAACGCTATTTTGACCTAAGGTCGGCTATGGTCGGAAAAACTCGGGCTAAAAGTGGTAGTAAATAACAGAATTCATTATTTTGACAATCTAACTTTGCGCTTAAGTAATGGAATACGACTGCTGCCCACTGTGCAAGGACCCTTAACAATTCTATGTCCATAACCTGCAGCAAATCATGTAGTCGTAAGCGCAGTTCGGTGCTCGGATCATAAAATTAGCCGTTACTAGTTATTCCACGCCACCACTGTTAGAAGGTAAACATACCTTCCATACATACCAGATTAGAAGGTGTGAGAAGACTATTCAATCATGATATTGGCTCCTAAAATTGTCATCTATAATATTACTTACATCATAAAGTCTTGAGACCATTTGTGTGCTGGTTTCGTTCTTGAACTCATAACCCAGTTGAAGCACACAAGCTTTGGTCTTCAAACGCTTGCAGAGAGGTTCCAGCACGGCGGCACAACCTTCCAGACCCGGCAGCATGAACATCACATTGTCTGTTTCGTGGATTGCATCTTCACTCTGTTAAAGACGTACATAATAATGTTAGATGTGTATAAGAAAATTTAAATAAATAATGACAAAAGTATCATTCATCATTACAGCCCCTAGAACACAGTGTCCTAGACCTCCACTGTTGAAGATGGACCTTCCAGAATATAGAATTTGGGCTACACTCGGCACGCTGGCCAAAAGGTTGGCGATGTTCTGATCATTTTTTTTTAATGACAATTTATTAACGATTCCACAAGTTGGTAATAGTGGAACCGGGACCGACGGTTTAACGTGCTCTCCGAGGTGTTGTAAATCTATGCGTAAGAAAAGTGTATTTCTCATTGGTACATGCCGGGTGGGTTTGAATTAATTTTAGAAAATACCTTTAACGTAATTATTTTTTTACTTTACTTTTATTTTATATTATTTTAAAATAATATAAAAGACATTATATAAGGATAGTTAAATTACCTCTTTTCCATCAGTGACCATAGTAGGCATGTAGATGAAGGGTTCTCCAGCTTGTTTCTCATCACCAAAGTTCCTGATGAGGGCTCGCAGACCAGCTCCTCCTTCGATGCCAGTCGGCTTGGCTGCAGCAGTCGACGCCGCTGCTTCCTTCTGGGCGGTTAGTTCTACTAACCTATATAATAAACAAGTTTTTATTTTAGAACATTTTTACATTTGTGTGAGAAAAAAACAGCATACACACCGCTTTGAGATTCAATTCAATTATTTATTCAATTCATTTAATTGAACAAAAATAAAGTTGCACTTTTACATGCCGTTTTTACAATAAGTATGTAATATTAATATTTATGGTTAAAATTAATTCTAAATATTAGTAAACGATTAACGTCAAAGCGGTCCTGGAATAATCTGATGTCAGAAGACTAGTAATTTAGCCGATTCCATTGTACCTATGTTATATTTTATATCACCTAATGAGGTGACTGTTTTTTAATTGATTTTAGAAACTTCATGATCTAATTAGTGATAAGAGCTGTATCTAATATTAATGAATTATAATACATACATACATACCTTCACGCCAAATCCCTTGCGGGGTAGGCAGAGACAATTGAGCGCCACTTGTCACGATCACGACATATCTCTTTCGCTTCTTCGACATTCATCAACCTCTTCATACATGCCCTTTGTTATCGATGACTTTTTAATGCACCTCCAGCTATTGTTTTATTTATTTGATCGTAATAGGTGAGTCTTTTGAGTGATAGGTGAGTGTTCTGCCAGGGCCTCTTTTACCCACAACTTTTGCATTATATATCTGGTTTGTCATTCTCTCTTTGCTCATCCTTCCAACATGCCCGAACCATCGGAGCATACCTTTCCTTATTTTTGTCCTATACTTTATTTTATACCTACCCTTATAGCTCTCGCGTTTAGCGTTGTTGCCCTAAGGTGTGACAAAGCCAAAATGTCGACACAAGCGGCATCCCACAATAAGGCCCATCCCTGCTCTCAGGGGATCAGCGTCATACCATCAGGTCTCTTGCCATCATCGCGGACTAATCCAGTGGGTTCCAGAATAGCTGGATACTACTAATTAGATCATAACGATTCTTAAATTCAATTAAATACATTTATCACCTCCCTGTAAAGTGAGTCAAATTGACTTACTCGGTATTGTTTGCTAAGCGACGATATCTGGTTATATATGCTATCGTAAATGTTAATTATGATTGTAACAATCAAGCTTCTAAAGTTTTACTAACCTAGCGAAAGTCAAAGTTCTAATATCCTGTGCAGTAAGGAAGATTTCAAAGTCTCTTTCCAAGGTCTGTTTAATTTCCACCGCCATCATACTGTCCATTCCCAATTCTGCCAACGAGACCTGCTGGGATACTGTCTTCAGATCCTTAATACCTGGTGGTGAATGGTTAATAACATTAATAATGCTATTTCTTTATTTCAGCTTACAAAACACAATAAAACCAGTGACAAAAGTTCAGTAATAGATACAATTGAAAGTAAAAGATAAACTAAAGATATAACACGTCAATTACATTTATAAAAATGTTATTTGCATATTATTAAAGAAAAAGAGAGAGACATAGACAGGCTTAGATAGCATTCCGTTGTAATAACAATAGTCCATAAAATTATTGTTTAAGTCGTAAACCAAAGTTACGGACATAGCTCCTAAAGTTTGCAAGATGAAGTATTAGCTGGATATAAGTATTGTACACCGACGACCGATGAACTAGTAGACGGATTTTAAAGTGAAGACCGTTGGATGAAAGATGCAGAGTGGGACGGATAACCTACAAGAGATCACGTGCCTAATTTTCACTGTAGAGATGATTACTATAAAAAATAGTGTTTAATTTTCCTTACCCATAATTTGAGCAACAGCATCAACAATATTGCCACAGCCTGAGCCACCAGCCTTCTTCTCGGCGACGACAACAGAAGAGACCACTGGAGCGTCTTGTTTCAAAAACTTGTCCAATGCTAAAAGACAAGACGATATCCTCTGTTGAAGAGTACCACCGATCTCTAGCTGTACATCTTCGTCCTGCATGTCTGCTACCAAGCCGACCTGAAAATATTTAGTTATTGGTTTATCTATATTTTTATTGTCTTTTCTTAGTTTATTTAGAAGGCCACTTATGTTTTTTATAATCGGCAAAAAAAAAATGTGGTATAACATGATTAAGTTTTGATCTTCGTAAAATATTTAAAAATAGTTTTTTTTTATCATATTATCCATCTCCCAAAACAAATGGCAAGCTCTATTTATAAAATCTTTAATAATATCATTTGGGAGAATTCGATTTAATAGCTATATAATCTATAACCACATGGTCGGCTAGACATAGAATCAAAATCAGAAGGCTCATATTGTTCGATAATTTGATTTGATTCCATGAGGCTGAATTGGTTTAATACTTACATCTCCGATAGCCCCCCATTGGATGGCGAGAGCTGGTAGTCCTAACTTCTTTCTCCACTCGCAGATCCTCTCCATGATAGAGTTGGACATGCCATAGTTGGTCTGTCCAGCATTACCACGACCACAAGACACTGACGAGAATACTACGAAATCTCTGAAAAAATTACAACCAGTTAAGAAATTGTTTAGTAAATAATCTCCACTATACTTTTACACGTAAATTTTTACAATATTGATATAAAACGATATAATTTTATAGTACAAATTGGTGAATCTGGAGCAGTACATGATAACCATCATTTGAAAAGAGAAACAATAAAATAACAAAATTATAAATACAGAATAACGGTTAACATTATAGCTGCTGTAGATAGGCATTGTCACACTATAAGCTAAGACAGACACAATTATAAGAATATAAATGTCAATGTTAGTTAAGATAATAGCCGCTGTATATAGGCATTGTCATACTATAAGCTAAGACAGACACAATTATAAAAATATAAATGTCAATGTCAGTTAAGATAATAGCTGCTGTATATAGGCATTGTCATACTATAAGCTAAGATAGACACAATTATAGAAATATAAATGTAAATGTCAGTTAAGATAATAGTTAGTCGTTATAGTTATTTTAAATGTCAGTTAAGATAATAGTTAGTTAGTCGACATGCACAAGTTCAATTCTCACATCACTATCTCGTCCCAACAGCTCAAAGTTTTCCAGCAGTTTCATAATTGCTGGCCGAGAAGGTGCTTCACGACGACCCTAAAATGCTTTAGTTTTGTGAACTATGACAGCAACATATTTACCATTTTTGTAATGAATTTTAATACATATTACGTTTGCGGCTAAAGAACAAGGATGCGGCTACAGTTCTATATTCGAGAATTGCTTCCTAGCACTAGAGAGAAAAAAAACGAGAGAAAACGTGTGCTAAGAATTTCTTAAAAGTCTATACTCACTGGAGGCCGGGGCACAATTTCTGAGAGAGTCTGTCCAAATGCATTGTGGCAATCGCTTTTGGTGCAAAAGACGTTGTAAACGTTTCCGGCGTCTGATTTTGGAAAATAGAATCCTTTAGCACCACAGCAAGGTTGAAAATCCCCTGTACATGGCCCATGTTGTTTGCCATTTTCAACATTTCCTCGCATCCCTCCGAAGTCGTGACGTCATGAGTGGAAATCTGAACATCGGCTGCGTACGACGCCCAAGCTCTGTTGTTGTAAAAATCAAATGTTACATCGACGTTTACATAGAGACTGATATAAATCTATATATAGGTAAAAATGTAAAGTATTATCACGACCGTATCCCTTTTGGGGTGGTCAGAAACCACGCTTATAAAGAAGTGAATACACATTTAGCCAACTTTACTATAGGCCAATCATGACAAGTGGCAAGCTCGTCGATGTCTCTAGCGTACCAAACTCGAGAAATATTAATTTTAATTTGTTTATTTAAATTAATAAATATTATTATGTCCCGACTAAGAATCGCACCCGGTACCTCCATGTCTAAATGTACGGACTTAACCGCTAGACCCCGGAAGCAGTTATAAGTGAATAAAGGTAAATAGAGGTATTTCCTAAAGTTAACAAGATATAGTAAAAATTGTCCGTGGAGGTACCGGGTTCGATTCCTGGTCAAGACACAGTAATAATAATTATTAAAGATGTTGGGAATATATTTATTCGAAGTACTTAGAGTTAGCATACTACAATAATACACAATACTCAATATTACCTATATCTAGATTGTTATTCATCATTCCATGGAAGATAATATTAGATACAAAAATATTTATGTAAAATTGATTAAAAAACTAATTATAAATAAAACTAAAAATACCTATGAAATTAAAACTATTCTACAAAATAAACTAAGGGAAAACCTAAAACGGTCGCCGCATTTCCTCGTTGAATTATAATCGAAATATTCTGTTTTAGGTAGTTATGGCATTTGGGATCGCCACACTCTTGGAAAATTCGTTTACCCAGCTCTTTATTAAATTGTGATATTTCTCGAATTTGGTACGCTGGAGACATCGACGAGCTTTCCACTTGTCATGATGTGCCTATAGTAAAGTTGGCTAAACGTGAATTCCACTTCTTTAAAAGCGTGGTTTCTGACTACCCTAAAATGAATGCGGGCGTGTAGATGAGTGGCTCGTCATGTGTTACTAGAAGTACAAATAAGTGTAAGTATAAATTAATAAATTATTTTGTCTATCTCACTACAGATAGCGGTCAGATTTTAACATTAAAATGTAGATTCGACCAAAGTTTTTGTAGTATAAAAACGCCTTATTAATAAATTTTGCATAACTGCATGGAAACTGGGTACTAATTAGGAGGAACAGCGAATAACATAGACATGTATATAATTATATATTTTCCCTTTGTTCGCTAGTTTACATTATGTCATGTCATCATCTTTGACCGCCTCCGTGGTCTAGTGGTAACAAACGTTGCCGTGAACTCGGGAGGTCGTGGGTTCGATTCCCACCGGGGGCAAGTTGTACATTGTATAATTTGTCTCGGTCTGGGTGTTTATATGTATAATATGTAGTTTATCAACCATCTATTTTCCGTAACACAAGCCTCGTAGCTTACCACGGAAACTAGATGGCGCTGTGTCACCTGTCTGGAAATATATTTATTTATTTATTACATCTCTTCGGCACTGACATAATCGAGGTTAGATAGATAATTTTTAAGTGATATTTTTAGTTCTTTTAGATTTAGGTGGGTAATTTTATTTCATCATCATTATAGCCCCTAGAACACAGCGTCCTAGACCTCCACTGCTGGAGATGGGCCTTCAAGAACATATATCTGGAGAATTTGGCCGACACTCGCCACGCTGGCCAGACGGCTTGGCGAGGATATGATGTCAATTTTCAATGACAATTTATTAACGATTCCACAAGTTAGTATTAGTGGAACCGGGACCGACGGCTTAACGTGCTCTCCGAGGCACGGGAACGGTAGTGTTGTAAATCTATGACAAATGTACTTAAGAAAAGTGTATTTCTCATTGGTATTGCCGGGTGGGTTAACGCGTTCTTACAACCGAACCACCACCGATTAAAGTGGAAATGAGTCTAAAATGTCCGTAATTTTGATTTCTAGAAAGTTAATAACCTACATTTCTCAAAAGTGCACTCAGTCTTGAATAATCTTTAAAAATGCTATATTGTGCGAGCGAGAGGGAATCACACGTGTACAACGCTCTTAAAACACGTGATTTCGTAGATGTTCCGGTATAGAATTAGACCGACGATATAAGAGTATGTATGTCTTTGGCAGAACTCGACACTTCCGTTTTAAATTATCTACCTAAAGCAATTTCTGTAGAAATATTCTAAAGCATGACCAATAGCCGCTTGAAGCTACACTTTGTTCAAATTATTATAAGCTCGCAACTAATTGTGAATCTAAAGCTTTTTGCAAAATTAAAATCGCAGGAAATAAATACTTATTAAAATGCAATTTATTTAGTTATACCTACACTCCAGATATCAGGGTGATCAGAAATCTACGTGTAATAAAATTAAAATAAAATATTTTAAATTATGGAATTCAATCAAATCAAATCAAATAATTTATTCAGTAAATAGGCAACATTTTTAGCACTTTTACACGTCATAACAGTTATTACATTTTATATTTATCATTCTATATAATTTACATAATGTATACATTAAAATATCTACTAGTGATTAAAACAGAAACATAATATCAGGTGAACAACTCAATAATAGGTAATGGATTTTTTAAATTACTGGTCAGAAACAGTAGATAGCGCCTCGTCAAATTATAAGTATTCTATTTATTGAAATTATAATAAATATCAGCTGTAAATTGGCATTGTCATACTTAATACTAAATTATAATTTAATAATACCAAATACCTTACAGTAGTAATGATAAAAAATAAACAAATGTCAAAAACATTTCAACTAACCTAAGTCTCGCAAAATTAAAAAATGTTATACATACATTAAAAATATAAATAACAGTGACAATGGGGTGTGTCACTAACTTTTTATCACGATAGATGGCGCATAATAGTTGGTACCTAATATAACTGTCAGTTGCATAGAAAACTTGTATTTTTATGACGAAATTTATTATTTTCTGGATATTATGCCGAAGTAAGCAGCTTTTAAGTGTACAAATCGAGATTTCTAAGCGAAATCAAAGATATGGTGATCTCAAAATTGCCGTTCTATTATTAAACCCTTTTTCTTTTTAAAGACGGTGTGCGCTTTCTTAATTCGTCTTTTAAGGTAGGTAACATTAATTTAAAATACATTTTTCTGTTATAAAAATTAAAAACTACAAAAACAATTTAAAATGATGCGATAAAGGTGTAAAACAAGGTACCATTGCCGCTAGCGACATCTACAATAAGCTTTGCCTGATACACCCCATTAAATATAAAAATATATAATAAAAATTATAATGTCAATTAATTTAATGCTTTGCATTATTCCTCTCGCACGCACAATCGAACATTTTCAAGGTTTTTCAAAGTCGACTAACTATAGTTGGGTATCGTCGAATAGGTATTTTTAAGTTTTTATAGGGACCATAAAAATAAAACCACTGACCGTATTCTCGAAGACTGGTAGCCATTGGTGATGCCGCGGCGTGAAGTGAGCAGCACTTTCCTAGCTCCCCGCAGGATCAGCCAATCAGCGAGCTCCAATCCGAACCCACCCAGACCGCCAACCACGACATAAACGTAGTCTTCGTGGCACACGTATCTGTATTGAATCAAACAATAATTTCTGAACTCTTGGAATAAAATAAAAGAAGAATTTACGCCGCGCGCTTTATTGTTCACTATAAAATGCGGAACCGATAGACAACTACACGCAGTGTAACATGTAATATATATATATATATATATACATATATATACACATACACATATATATGTAAATATTTCTATAATAACTAAAATAATATATCTCACGTAATTATATATATACACTACACTACATTACACTATCTATTTATTATTAAGTTTGAGTCAGAGGAACCTGAAGCCCTATTCTGTTATTTTGTCGCAAACCCTATATAATGAAATCCGTTCACTATATATGTATATATCACAAGTAAAATTGTATTTGACAAGAGTTACTCGTACAGTGTGAATGAACTATATGGAAAATAAATATTTTTAAAAACTCATGCAAAGGTAATTAAACCTAAACCAAATCCATGTTTAACGAAAAGGAAAATTAACAAATAGGTGAAAAGAAAATTATTTTGTGATTTTCAAGCTGTATTTAGTATGTTCCTAATTAGTTAGTTAGTAAGTGCTAACGAAGTCTATTTAGTACGTGATAAGTCGCTCGGCCAAGGGATGCAATTACTTGGAATTACATCGCTCGCTTGGCTCCCAGTAGAAATCTATTAGCCAACTTTTGCCAACTAAAAAGGGTAAATTTATTGTGAAATGTTTACTGCCTCGAACTAGCTGTTAAGTCTGTGGATTTCGACGCGGAGGTACCGTGGTCGATTCCTGATCGAGACACATTTTTTTTTATATTTCTTGAGTTTTGTACGCTACAGACATCTACAACCTTGCCACTTGTCATGATGGGATAGTAAAGTTGGATAAATCTGAATCCACTTCTTCGAAACAATCATCCTCCTTGCATGGTGTATTGGATATACTCCAAATACTGTAATACCATGTAAAGTGTATAATAATAAGTAAATAAATAAATAAATTATATTATGTGATACTTTATTGAAGTAATATACAAAAAGTATAAAATAAATACAATATAAATTAAAACTACTTAAAAATAAAAAATAAAATAAATATAAACTAAACCTAATAAAAAATAAACTATAAGTAAAAAATGTCCTCTAGAGACGACCCATCAGTGATAGTCCCAAGAAGACTGGCAACATTTCCCCTCTGTATAGCTAAGCTAATACGTTGGCAGAAATATTTGCCATCTTTCCGTTGGCCGTTTGGAGGTTTTAACTCCTTGGCCAGACGCTAAATATAAATAAATGATTTCAATCATAATCTCTTTTCCCAGTGAATGATGAATGAGGTGATAGGAAAGGCAAAGGGCTAAGCCCATAATGCCAAGTCTGGAGTAATATATATCTTTCCATCTATGGGTTAATAAGGTTATCATCAAATTTAAGAAGTTGCAAAATTTAATGCTTTCACGTCCAAACACGTCTCATATGTGGAATTTAAACCGCAAAAAATACCGCAACTTGTACCCCATATATAGAGTACAATTTATCACTTTCCATAATTATTTACATTGTAGCACATTACTAAAGAAAACAACATCACTTGTGATTAACAATATCCACAGTAATGTAATTTACAAAACAAAAACTTGCACTTCACATGTCTGTGTGAAACGGCGCGAGAGACCCTCTTATTTTTTTATTAACACTGAAAATAATACACATAAAATGAGTTGCTTACCTAGGTATAGCATCAATAGGCAAACACGTGGGCTTTACAGGTCTGTTCCCTCGCTCTTCATCGCGAATTTTGACTATGACCTAAAAAAAAAAGATTTACAATAATATAAATCAATCAAGTCGAACAAATGTTCAGAAGTTCTCACAGAAGAAATTCAAGAACGGATTCAAGACATAGCTTTGCTCAGTTGAAGTTGGTGCGAGGGGAATTCCATCAAATCTTTGAACCACTTACTAAAGAATTGTACCTAAGCAGGTATGCCGTCAATACATTTATGGATCTTTTACGATCGCATTATAGGTAGAGCAGAATTGCTTGAGCGAGTTATTCTTTTTTCAACTAGTCCATAGTCGGTCGCATGCACGAAAAACGGTTATTCTCTCTAAGCTGCTGGTCTTCTGATAACAACTTACTGTTATCGAATTTTATGTTGAATAAAGTAAAATTACGACCGTAATCATAATATCGATATAGTAAAACAAAACGCTTTTTTAAGGAGCGCGATCAAATAATAATTGTAGCCGTAAATTGGACGTAGTTACGAAAAAAAAATCCAATCCATGTTATAGGCCAATAAAGTTGGAATTTAGATTAGTCCATTTATACATCAATGGATTAGTCCAACATTTAATACATTTAGAGGCCGCGTTCGTTTTATAGCATTTCCAACATCTCGTAGCAACTTCATAGACCAGCGCGATATGTCGTTTTTGTTAAGAAATAAAACTTTTTTGACAATGCTAACATTTCTTAAATAAAACGAAGCGGTGAGGCTGCTTTTAGACAAGTATTTTCGTTCATGTTTTATCATACCATGGAATCCAACACACATGATATTATTATGGTCTTTGAATTTATTCGTTTAAAATACCTTTTTAACAAATATAATAGAAAACTATAAAGTATATCCGTCAAAAAGTAACATCAATAACCCTCCTTTCAACACGGTACTGACATACGAAATTAGCATCAAATGTTAGAATTTTCATTAAACGAACGACTTGTGCTAAAAAAGTGGTATTTTCCAGAAAGTTCACATTTAGCCAACTATACTTGCATAACAATTAGCAAGCTCGTCGATGTCTCTACTACGCTAAAGAGATATCACAAATAACTTATCGTGTCCAGACCAGGCATCGAATCCGTTACCTCAGCGTCTAAGCGCATGCAGTATAATAATCAAAGCTCCTTTATAATTGCACCCAGGCTCAAGTGACCCGCAGAAAACCACTCTGAGCGATATGTTCTGCTGACTTTAGATCTGGTCCCTGTTGGTCTTGTTGGAATGTTAACGGTGCACTGGGGTGCACTTCCCTATCTCTGTGGTATTTTCATGCTAACATTTCTTAAAACGAACGCGGCTAGAATATCTCAAAACAGTTTTTTTATATGGATCGGTTTTGTTATATGATATACTCGTATCATCCTAAGGACCCGATTAAAACTCCTTAATGCACTTAAAAATAGTACAGAGGCGAGCTATAATGCCAGTAGGCATTCTTTACCAGCTAACCTTGGGAATCGAGTAAGATGATAGGCAGGATGAAAAAAAAAAAATTATGATACAGTTAATAAGTTATTTAACTAATTTTAATATACTACACATTATATCTACACACATAAACTATACATACAAGTACATCATATGCATTATAACTTAAATAAATACACAGTTATTTAAATAGTGTTTTATTCTGATGTGGTTATCAAACGTTTAAAGACGCTGACAGACGGTGCACGTCTAATGGCCAAGGGTAACTTATTCCAATGGCGAGTCGGAGATACAGTAAAGGAATCAGTGTATCTGGTTGAGGAATGAGAAGGAATCTTAAGTTGGTTGTTGTAAGAGGAGCGAAGGGCACAGTTGTGCAAAGGAATTCGAAAATGTTTAATTATATTTCTGAAAAATCGTGGATTGGATCGTTTTTGCGTGACTGCGTCCAATTTTACTCAATGTCACAAATAAAAATACCAATTTTTCGAGTTTGTTACGCTAAAGACATCGACGTCACAATGGGCTTTAGTAAAGTTGTTTTAATATAATCCGCTTCTTTTAACGCATTCCTAACTACCGCGTAAGGCAATTATGGCCGTGATGATACTTATTTTCAGGGTTTTCGTTATTCAGATTTTCTTTTTTGTAGTCCGTCTCAACGCAAGTCTGTTTGTCTTGACTTCACGTCCTATCAAATCCAAAATCGATGTTGTAATTAATTGCAATGTGCATAGATCCTGATAAATGGCGAAGTCACGTTTGTCGTATTAATCACAATTTAACGTTTCAATCGGTCCAATGTTGGATTGATATTAAACTGAATTTAACCGTTTAATTGGCATTTACCTTTGAATCAGGTGGAAAATAACAATTTTAGTTGAGAAAAAGTTGTCACGTTGTTGTAGCTAACGATTTAACATATTTCTTTGCTAAAACTAAGTATAAACATGACTTCATTATTTTTTTGATATTTTTTTTTATACCGGCACGACATGTGACCTTCCCCACCTGATGGTAAGTGGCGCGCGAGGTCCATGAATGTTAGCAACTGGAATCAGACACTCATGACTATTGTATGTATTATAGATTTAATTTTGTTCTTTTTTTAGTTATAAGTTATTAACTTAATAAATGTCTTTATCTCAAATATTAGCGGTCATGCACCTTACAATCCCTGCTCACATCTCCCAAAGGTTAGCTGTTAGAAAATTTTAGCTGTTTAGACGTTAAGATCGCCTATGTACTGTAAAATGTATTATTTTCTGCGCAATAAAGAATTTATCTATAATTCAATTCAAGTGTACTGCTAGTTACCTTGCCAATGTGTTTTCCAGCTGCCATATATCTGAACGCCTTCTCGACCTCGTGTTTCTCGAATGTGCAATACGTCAGAGGTCTTACAGCTCCACTTTCAATACCATTGAGCAGGAGATCTTGAAGTTTCTGGACAAATGTAAACAAATTATTATAAGCGCTCAACGAGCATTTGTGTTAAATTTTTATATTAACCTTTTTGCTGGGTCTTTGTACTCATGATAGATCAAGTATAAATTATCTAAGTTTGCCTTTCTGATTCAAACATAGCCATAATAATGAAAGACAATGAATTTCTAAAACAACATTTTGTTAAGATTTTTACCGAGTTTAAGTAAAGGAAAGAGGCAGTAAACGAGGTGATCTAAAACCAAATGCCAGCGTAACAACAATATGCAATAAAAACAATAAATTAATATAATAATTAACCACTAAACTGTGGTTTGATAACGTGGTTTAAAAATTATTAAATACAAAAAATAGTGAAGTCGAATCAAACCTTTCTAAATGTGAAGTTTTGTTCAAAGATGTAATCCAACATGATGCCGTGGAAGGAGGTTTCCTTTAAGAAGAACTGCATGCCAATAGGAGTGTTGTTGCTGATATCGAATTTACCAATCTCGAGGAATCTACCGCGGTAACCGAGGCAGCGAACTGAGGCCTAAAATCACATAAACCATAAGGGTAGTATTAATAGACATTAAAGTCAAGCATAAAATAAACGCGTTAAAATCGTGAACACTTTAACGCTTTGCAGTGTTTTAGAAATATCTAATAATTTAAGTAAACACATTGAACCTTTTCACATACACAAAGATTTTTGAAAGGGCAATTTTGTATTTAGTAGATAACTCTATATTTGTAGGATGTCTAAAATTAACTACTTTTAAAACCTTTAACCGATCTATTGCGTATTATGAATGTGGAGATAATAAATAATCAAGACGTTGAGTTAAATATGGAATTCCCTGACTGTAGTTTGTTAATTATTATTTTTATACATAATATAGAACCTAACAGAAAACCTAATTAGCACTAATAAAAGTAAAATTATATACCTGTAGTTTATCATCAGATAGCGAATTGAGTACTAGATCAACACCTTTTCCATTCGTTTCTCTTCGGATCATATCTTCGAACGATGTGTCACGGGAGTTACCAATATTTGAATCTGGGAACAAATAATCACCATTTGATGTACCTCTGTTATGTATCGTGTCCTAAACTAAATCTAATTGCCTTTTTCTTTGTATTTAATATTAGCTAGAATATTCCGACTTTTGGTAATAATAAGGAATGATTCTGGTGAACGTTTATTGGCGAACAAAAGTGGTTCTCTTAAATAATGTAGCAAGATACAAACCTTTAAGGTTTGGGAACAGTTTCTTGATAAAAGCTCTCTTTTCAGCTGTACCCACAGTAGTGAACACTTCACAACCGAAGTGAAGAGCTACGTTAATGGCAGCCTGACCGACACCACCTGAACCGGCGTGAATAAGAATCGACTCGCCCCGCTGCATTTGACCAACCATAACCTATGAAAAAGTAATAGATTTAGATTTGAAAACTAAACTGGGTTCCTCTTATCGCTAGTCACTATTTATATTATATTAACACCGAACCGAATTTGTTGTATGTTGTATTAGTTATATATTACACTAAGCGTATTACTTACCATAGCATAATAAACTGTTCCGTAAGCGACAGGTACTGTGGCAGCTTCTTCGAAGGTCCACTCATCGGGTATGGCCCACATCAGGGCTTTGTCACCTTTAACCATGTTGGCCATACCACTATTGGCTACCATGCACATAACTCGGGAACCACTAGATAAAGGGAAAACATATGTTTTTATACTGCTCACATAATTTACATTATTTAAAAGCTAACATTTAGCACAATATTAAG